>CM048744.1:908174022-909429452 GCA_026315105.1 Locusta migratoria
TAAGCGAACTGTTGGGATTAGATCTGTCTGAGGAATACGAACTTATTTTAGTTTGATATAACCAAGCCCTTATCAACATTTATTTGACAGAAAATGTAAAGGAAAATGTAATTTTCAGTATTTCACATTGGACTTAAGGTGCTGCTCAATAAACATTTTCTGCCAACAGCAATTTCGAGGGGAATTTCACACTGTACTCGGAGAAGAACCGCACTGTTGTGAAAATACTAATATACACGGACGCGGAGTTTTGAGTTCTCCAAAAATTCAAATGCTTGTATAGCTTATGGGACTTGACTACTGCGGCATCAGTCGCTAAACTTACAAACTACTTATGAACTAGCTAATCCTAAGGACGGCACAAATATCCATGCCCGAGGGGGGATTCGAACGCCCGACCGTAGTGGCCGTGCAGACCGTGACTGGAGCGCCTCAGTCCCCTCGGCCACCTCGGCCGACTTGAGTTCTCCCTCGGACGACGTGTGTGTTGTGTTCAGCATATGTTAGTTTGAGTAATCTGCAAGTCTAGCGACCTATGACCTCAGCAGTCGGGTTCCTTAGGTTTACAAACATATTTTTAAGAAGAGCCATTGGCGTAAATAAGTCAAGAGTTAAGAGATTTTAGATTAGGTTTCGTTTCGTAGATCCATCCATATTGAGGAGATTCTCGTGGATGTGGAACTTTTTTTCTTTTTTAGGAGCTTATATAATAATACTGATAGTATGAATAAGTACATAATTTGGTCCTATTCAATGATTCGTCAGTGGAGTTGAAGGAGTTGGCCACTAGTCTTTCAGGCTCCTCTCAAACTGATCTTTATTTCTAGCTAAATTTCTTATGATTGCTGGTAAATTGTTGAAAATTTGTATTACTGAGTAATTATTTTAAGTCCTTGTGTAGATCGTTTTTGTTTCTAGTATTTTATGTTTGAAGTGAGCTGTTTGTTGGAAAAAGAGCTATATTATTTATTTAATTAACGAATAAATATACTGAGAGGTCGTAGTTAGTATACCCATTTCTTTGAAGAGACTTCTACAGGATGTGCGTGAATTTACGACACAAATAATACACTTTCTTTGAACTCTGAAAACTTTTGCTCCATTAGAAGAGTTATCCCAGAATATTATACCATATGAGATTATGGAATGAAAGCAATCAAAGTATGCAAGCTTTTTTATTTCTATGTTGCCTGCGTGTCATAACACTCGAATTGCAAATACAGATTTGGTACGTCATTTCGGCATTTCTGCGGTGTACTCTTTCCAACTGAATTTATCAACTTGTGATCCCAGTAATTTAATACTATCAACTTCTTCAAGCTGCTCATCTTCATACTTAATGCACACGCTGGATGCAAACCTCTTACATTTTTGAACTGTATAAAGTGAGTCTTTTCAAAGTTTAATGCCAATGAGTTGGCTTTAAACCATTTATTAATGTTCATGAAAATATCATTAGTAAACGTTTCTAGTACTGTCCTCGACATGCTACTTATTGACATAATTGTACATCTGGGATAAAGATGCAGGATGTTGTGATATCAATGATAAGATTCGTTGGAGATACTGCAATCCTGAGTGAAGCGAAGAATAACTACAGAATCTGTTGAATGGAATGGTCTAATGAGTACAGGTTGTGTATTAAGAGTAGGGTACAGAAAGATAAAAAGTAGTGAAAAGTAATAGAAATGAAAATAGCGAGAAACTTAAAAACTATATTGTAGTTCGCGAGATAGAAGAAGTTATGAAATTCAGCTACCTAGCAATTAAAATATTACATGATGGGAAATGCAAAAGCAGTATAAAAGCTGGCCGACACAGGCAAGGACGGCATTCACGGATAAGAACACTTTACCGATATCGGACATTGGCCATAATGTGAGGAAGAAGTTCCTGAAAATGTACGTTTGGAGCACAGCTTTGAATGCAAGTAAAACTTGACAGTGGGATAATCTTGATAAAGAATGGGGAAGCTTTCCGTAGAATCGGGATGTGGAAAACAATGACAAGAAGATGGGACAGAATGCTAGGCATCAGGGAACATCTCCGTAGTACTAGAGGGAGATGCGAGGAGTAAAAACTGTATTGGAAAGCAAAGGTTGGAATGCATCCAGTTAATAAAGCCCGGTAAACCAGTGTCGACGTGAACTCGCCTGGCGTGACGCACTCAGATTCTGGAGTGCGATTATTACCCCGAGTTGGTAAGTTGAAGTGTTCAGTCCACGTTGTAAGCCATATAACCTCTGTGTTTTTAGTCAGAGCGTCTCTTGGGGCAATTGTCCCCTAAGAACAGTGTTGCCAGATGGCAGAGAGAGAAAATACCTACAGTCTCACAAAAATGTACCTATGTTTTCCCTACTTTCTCCCTACCACCTCAATAATGCCCCTACGTCAGGGTCGTAAGCAGGATTTGGGTCTGGGGAGGGCTGAATCCAGCCAGCAGAGGTTAACCAATTGATTAATGTGACATGTTACAATTTTGAAAAACTTTAAAATAAATATTTGGCATCATGCTTCACTTGCTAGACATGTTTTTCCAGTGACATCGTTACTGATTGAGGGAGTCAAGTGTAGATTACACCGCGAATTCCAAGTTCTCTGTTACAAGAGGGTTACTGATTTATCGATCGGACAAGGGTACACCAAGAACCTGTTAACCATAATAGGAACAGAATTAATTAGTTTCCCCAAATATGCCGCTAATTCTCAGTGCACTGTTACACGAGTATAACTGATTTATTGACAGCAGCAGGAAACATCGAGACACTATCGACCATAAAGTAGGAACAGCAGTAATTATTTAGTTCACAGTCAAAACAAAAAAGGAAGTCCGTCACTCTACATGATTCGATTTTCAAAGAGTGATGGTATGTTGATAACGAATATCTAGCACTTTGTTCATTATAACGTTGGTAGTCGCAAATGTTTTAGCGTTTTCTTGTCAGCATCTTCTCATTTACAAATACTAATTAGTATATCGTTGTGACGTAAATAAATAACAAGCTAGTCAAGGTAATAAAACGTCTTTCGTTCATGGAAACAATGAATTTTCCTTGTGCTGACATTTTCTAACACTATTTCCAAACCGACTCTCCATTCCACTGATATGCATTGAAATTATCATATTTCGCATCAATTTTAATGTGTCTGAAACTAAGTTTCCAAATTAATATTGTTTCCTATGAACAGAAAACAACTATACCGTCTAAAATATCATTGGCTACTTCAAACTTTGCCACAATTGTTCGGCTTCATTCCCGCATGGTAACAACTGTTCTGTTGCCAGCATTACCCGCTAGGCCTGTGTCGACGATTGTAAAATTTTACCAAAGTACCTACGCGTTGGGAACTTTTGGATGAAAATTCCCTACATGATTTTAATGCTTAAAAGTACCTACGTGTAGGGCAAATTCCCTACGTCTGGCAACACTGCCTAAGAATAGGAAAAGAATCTCTATCGACTGCATTAAAATCATAAATCATAAAGCTCCGTGAAAGACTTTTTTTAAGATCAAACGTCTATTATATATAAAATAGTATAAAAGTGGCAAACACAAGCAGCCTTGTAACAGGTATGAGCTTTTTTCTCATCTTAAGTGTAAATAATAAAACGTTGTCCACAAGTAACCTTATCTTTTAACTGTCTAAACATTATTTCACTTTGTTTATATTTCTTATTTTGTTATTGTGTGTGTGTGTGTGTGTGTGTGTGTGTGTGCAGTATGCTCAGTGAATTGTACACAATAGTTTATTGTAACTAATACACACACAAAGACAATCTACTTATGTACAGGCTGGACGTAAAGTTGAAGTAAACCGTCGAGGAGTAAGGCCAGATCCAGGCTTCGTTAGGCTTCAGACGACGTTCTGTTCCAGCATTCTTCGTAGTCCAGCGATACGGCAATCTTCAGAGACTGGCGACTTCCTTGGCTCTAGTAACTGCCAGTGTACTAGCCGAGAGCGTTCTATAGTGGCCGTGAAGACCGTGACTGAAGCGTCGCAGTCCCCTCGGCCACCGCGGCCGTCTTAGAAAAGTTTCGCATTAGTTTCTCGAAGGTTCTATTTGTTTTCTTCTCGGCGTGTTTTTCAATAGATGATGCCTGCAGGTATCGAGCTATGTTGTCAGGCACTCAGGCGTGTTTTGTGTGAAGTCTGCCTCCAATGGGCTGTCATAGACAGTGTGTGTGTGTGTGTGTGTGTGTGTGTGTGTGTGTGTGTGCAAACAGATTCGATATTTGATAAATGATGAGGTTTGTGTTGATTAGGGAAGCATTCTGTATCCCCATTTTGTTACCCAAATTGGTGACGTGGAATGGTGATAGCGAAGCCGTAGGTAGACCTATGTGGACACATACAGCACACAATGAAGCCACCCAGACTGCAATTTCCTGCACAAGAAAACAATGTCAGAGGTTAGGGGTCTGAGTTTCAAAACTACTTTTCTCTGGACAACAAACACCACTAATTCAATGCTTGCGTATCAAACTGCAGCTTGAAGGGAGTTAAAGTTTATTACTTTCAACCATCAATTAATATCAATATACTTGAACTCACAATGGCGAGTTTACCTTAGATGGAGCCATTAACGTTGCTTGTTTACGTGTTGGACTTTGGTTTCATGACCATACAGTCAACCATAGTTAATACGTATCAGTTGCAATTGTCAGCGTTCTTGTAGTATT
The DNA here is from genome assembly GCA_026315105.1 of Locusta migratoria. Taxonomy (NCBI): domain Eukaryota; kingdom Metazoa; phylum Arthropoda; class Insecta; order Orthoptera; family Acrididae; genus Locusta; species Locusta migratoria. The sequence goes on from CM048744.1 coordinate 908,178,705, forward strand.
TCTGCATTTGATGCTTGATGCCGTTACACCCTGCCTGTTAAGAAAATGTAATTTGACCCATATTCCTCTGAAGAAGCGCACTAGGGTCTGAAACTAGAATTCTATTAAGAAACTGCTTGCTGATTTTTTTTATCAACAATTTTTATATTTGATAAAGATGGACAAAATACTTTCTTCCTATTCCCATTTAGGCTACTTCTCATTAATTTTGTCTTTGAACAGATTACTCCAAATCCACATCTGTCTCATAAAATTGTTCAGTCTATTCAACAGACTCGGTAACTATTTTTCATTTTTACTGGGGATAGAAATTTGATCTACGATTCTGGATTTTTGTATCACTCTTGAACCTTTTTTATATATCTTCGTTGCTTCTTCGATATATAGAAATTAAACTGTTACTGTGAAATACTGTATACCCTTTTCAAACCGAACACTTCGTTATTTGTCCTACAGTATTTTTGCTTCCATTTTTGTACATGCTGTATATTACCCGTCTTTCCCTTCAGCTTACTTCTATTTTCCTAAGAATGTAAAACACCTTGAGTCATTTTTTTCTAAATCGGCAAATCCTATAATGTTTTGAATGTTCTTCAGTCATGTTTCTATTATGGAAAGCGACAGAAAAACTGCTTTTACTTTCCTTAAAGCCGAATTGATCTTCATCTAATTTTCTTTTCCGTTATTCGCTATATTATTCCTTTCGGTAGCTTGGGCGGATGAACAGTCATGCACTTTGTGCGGTAGATCACACATCTGCCGTTGCAGTGTTCGGGATTGTGTGGATGATATTCTGGTGAAAGTCTGATAGTACATCGCCTATCAGACAGATCCTCTAATAGTTGTCTGGTTACCACTTCCACCAATTATTTTAGAAACCCTGACGAAACCTTTTCTATCCTTCCCGCCTTACTTGGTCTCAAGGCTTCCAGAGCTCTTCTAAATTATAATTCTGGATCACCAATGTCTTCAGTATCGCCTACAGCTTCTCCTTCTGTCATCAGACTGAAGACAGACCTTGAATGCCCTCTTTTCAAACAGATGCTATCTTCTCTGAGTGTTATAGAGGGATTACTATTGTACTTTTAATGTCAGGACCCTTGATTTTAAATAAATTTCATTTTCGATTTCTTCGCATTTTTTCTGCAGCAATTTCTGGCTAAGTTCGTTAATAAGGTTCCGCTGTCAGATTAGACAGCAAACCAACGCCGACAATGGTAATTCGGATATGCATGCCGACTACAGGTAGAAGATGAAGTACAGAAAGACTATGAGGGTATTTAGCGGGTAATTGTGAAGCGGAGATGAAAATTTATATCATTTCTAAGGGATTCATATTTCCGTTTTCTTATTTTTCGCTTAACATTTTTATTTCCTTATTTCGTCGATCAGATGAGTATTTCTTCTGTTACTCACTGTTTATTTGCAGTTAACTTCATTATATCTACAGCTGTCTGTCTAACACCTGAGAGATGTCCACTCCTCTTCAACTAAACTGCTTTTTCTGGTTTTATATATCACAGTATCCAGGCCCTTAGCGAACTTCAAATCGCTAAATCGATCTCACCAATCCTCAGTATTTCAGTATCTCACGTTCTTCCACAGTAATTATTCCGGGTGATTTTCCTTAAGCTTCAGTCTACTCATCAACATTACTAAATTGTTAATTTTACCAATATATTTGTCTCTGAGTAGCCTTACAAATGAATATCTGATTTCGGAATCTCTGTCTGAGCATGGCGTAATTCAGCTCCATGTCTTTTCCAACTATATTTTCTCCTTCTGTGATGCATGAACACATTATTCATTTAACTTCTGAAATGTATTATAGAAATTAACTCTTCTTTCAAATGTACTACCTAGCCCATATTTACGTAGTCCTTTGCTGTGTTCCTCCCACTTGAACCGCCCTCAAATCCCTCATGAATATAAGATTTTCATCTTCCTTTCACAATTAATTGTTGTTGTCTTCAGTACGGAGACTGATTTGATGCAGCTCTCCACCCTACCTATCCTGAGCAAGCCTCGTCATCTCCTCAGAAGAATGGCAACCATCATGCATCTGAAGCTGCTTACTTATATGCGTTTCTTGGTCTCCCTCTGCGACTTTCCCCCCCACACACTTCCCTCTAATGCTAAATTTACGACCCCTTGATATCTAACAATGTGTCCTACCAAACGATCCCTTCTTTTAGTCAAGGTATGCCAGAAATTTCTTTTCTAATTCTGTTCAGTACCTCTTCATTAGTTATGCGATCCACCCACCTAATCTTCAGCATTCTTCTGTAGCGCCACCTCTTTCTGTCTAAACTATTTATCGTCCAAGTTTCACTCCCGTACAAGGCTACACTCCACACAAATGCCTTCATAAAAGACGTCCTGACACTTAAATTAATATTCGATGTTCGCTTTTCTTCCCAATTCCATTCTCCACTTTATATCCTCTGTACCGCGACCATCATATGTTATTTTACCGCCCAAGTAACAAAATTCATCTACCACCTTTATTGTTAAGTTCCCTAATCCAATTCCTTCAGCAACACACATTCATCTGAATCTGCTTACTATATTCGTTTCTTGGTCGCCCTCTGTGATTTTTCTAACACACACTTTCCTTCAATGCTAAATTTACGATTCCTTGATCTCTAAGAATGTGTCATACCAATCGATCCCTTCTTTTAGTCAAGGTATGTCAAAAATTCCTTTTCTCCCTAATTCTGTTCAATACCTCTTCATTAGTTACACGGTCTACCCACGCAATGTTCAACATTCATCTGTAGCACTACGTTTTAAAAGCCTCTATCCTCTTCCTGTCTAATAAACTATTTATCGTCCAAGTTTCACTCCCATACAAGGCAACACTCCACACAAATGCCTTCAGAAAGGATTTCCTTACTCTTAAATTAATATTTGAAATGCGTAAATACAGCACGATCGCCTGAAAAAGACTTTAAAAATAATTCTCTTCACTTCATAAAGATTCACTAGTGTACTCAAAATGTTTGCATATTTATGAACTAAAAGTAAGTTAATAATATTTGCATGAAGATACATCTACATACATAGTCCGCAATCCACCGTAAGGTGCGTGATGGAGGGTACACTGTACCACTACTAGGCATTTCCTTTCCTATTCCACTCCCAAATAGAACGAGGAAAAAAAGAATGCCTATATGCCTCTGTATCTTATGTTGTCTTTGTGATTATTACACGAAATGTAAGTAGGCGGCAGGAAGATCAGTCTACAGCAGCTTCAAATTCCGGCCCTCTAAATTTCCTCAACATAAATTCACGAAAAGAACGTCGTCTTTCCTCCAGCGATCCCCAATTGAGTTCCCGGAGCATTTTAGTGACACTCTCCCATTGGTCGAACCTACCAGTAACAAACCTAGCTGCTCGCCTCTGAACTGCTTCTATGTCTTCCTTTAAACTGATCTTCTGCGGATCCCAAACGCTTGAGCAATACTCAAGGCATGGTCGTACAAGTGTTTTATACGCACTCTTCGTTACAGATGAAGTACATCTTTCCAAAATTCTCCCAATAAACCGAAATCGGCTGTCCGCGTTACAACTGTCCTTACATGTTCGTTCCATTTCATATCGCACTGCAGTGTTACGCCTAGATATTTGAATGACGCGACTGCAGCAAAAAATCTCGTTACTAATGCTGTATTCGAAGATTATGGGATTGTTTTTCCTACTCATGTGCATCACCTTACTTTTTCTACATTGAGAACATTCTTCGCACAAGATTTTGTCCAAGTCATCCTGTATACTATTACAGTCGATTAAATACGACATATACCACAGCACAATCAGCAAACAGCCACAAATTACAAGTTACTCTGTCCATCAGATCATTTATATAGATAAAAAATAATAGCGATCCTATTACACTCCTCTGGGGCACGCCTGACGATATACTCGTCTCTGATGAACACTCGCCATCGATAGAGACATAATACGCAATTGCTATCACAGTGTCCTAGTAACATTTGCGAGATACTTGACTGTTCAATGATAACTTAATAGATGTGCCTTTGCATGGAGTATACTGTTTACTAAGAACGCTCCAACGATTGTTCTTTTTCTTCTTCTTTCGTTTGGGCCACGTTATGACCACGATAATTCATATCAGCTTTGTTTATTCTGTTCCTCCTTCTTTTCCAATATTTCTCATACCTTTCATCCTTCTACGCTCTTCTGTCCACGATGACTTCGTTATCGGTCTACTTCTGTCCTCGAAACTTGCAAAGGCCTGAATTTGTTATTTAAAAGTCACCCTCTTGTGTACTTCTGGTTCCCGTATTTCTATTTCTTCCAGATCTCATTGTACATCTTGGCTCCACCGTATTTTGCTTCTCTTGTACAACAAGAATTGTGTAATTTGCTGCGTTAACCTCCCCTGGTCCGTTTTGTGAATGTGTCCGAAGAACATGCTGCTTCTTTTCCTGATGACATTGGATATTTTATCTCTCTTGGAATACAATTCCTGGTTGGATCGCTTTCTAAATTGACCATCTTCTTTTCTTCGTGGTCCTAATGTTTTCCTGAGAATCTTCCATTCCACCAGTTCTAGTCTCCTGATACTCCAGTTCTTATTAGGTTGAGTGTTTCTGCCGGATATAAAGCTTCAGGGCGGATCACTGTCTGATAATGTTTCAGGTTTGCATTGATAGAAACATTCTTCTTACTATAGATGTTCCTCATCAGTTTATATGCTAAATTAATTTTGGTTATTCGTGCTCCCGTTGCATACTTTTCTGTCAGCTCAGGGACTATCCATTCTCCTAGGTATTTGAATTTATCTGCCTTCTGAATTTTCCATTCTTCTACTGCCATCCATCCAGGAACTGCCGTGATGTTTGTCATATATTTTGTCTTTTCGACAGAGATTTGTAGGCCAGCTTTAGCTGCTTGCTCTGTAGTTATGTGGTTTGGTTGATTGTCCCTTCTAATGATTCGGACAGTAGTACAAAATCATCTGCGAATGCAAGACACTCTACTCGTACTCTTTTTTTCTTGCACCCCAGTCGTATCCCACATACTCCTTTCATTCTTTGTCGCCGCTTTCTGATCACCTTATCGAGTACACAGTTGAAGAGCATAGGGGACATTCCGCCTCCCTCTTTCACTCTGATATTAACTTGGTGAACTCCGACAGCTTTCCGTTGATCCTAACCTTGGATGTTATGTTGTTTAGGGTCTGTTTCACAAGTTCATTTCTATCTAATTTCATCTCCTCTAGTATTTGAAACAGTGTTTGCCTGTCTTCTGAATCATACTTTTTTTTAAAGTCTCCAAATATAAGCAGGAATGTCTTCACCTCTGTTTATGATACGACATTATCATTTTCAGATTCAGAATTTATTCTGCGCATGATCTACTCCTTATGACGCCTTCTTGGTACTCATCAGTCTATGGATTTGGTTGTTTTTCCACACCGTTATGCAATGCTTTTGACAGGTATTTAACATATTCTCCTGTAATTCCCAGGTACGGTCTTATCTTCTTTTTGGCCTACTTTAGGTTACGGTAGTAAAACTAAAAGTGGCCCTTTCCGATCGCCTTTTGACAGCTCGAAATTTAAATCAAAATTAACCGTCCATCTGACATGAAAATTGAATAAACCAATTTGAAGAGGATAAAATTCTCTACAACTCCTTTGCTCTCTTATATTTTTTGGTATGGTTTCAGAGATATTTGCAAAAATAATGTCGATTATATTATGTCTGTCTGTCTGTTCCCGCTTTTTTAGGTCGTACCGTTCAACCGATCGGCACCAGATACCAGAACGTCCAGTCAGTAGCGGGTTTTTACTATTTATTTATTTATTTATTTTGTTCTTCAGGTAGATCGATGCTTTGCAGTCGTTTGTTTATGTTCGTTGAGAATTTTGCTCTGTTGTTTAATTACTAATGTTCAAATGTTAACAAGCTTATGGGATTTAACTGCAGGGTCTTCAGTCCCTAAAGTTGCGAACTACATATAAACTACCTTATACTAAAGATAGCGCAAACATCCATGCCCGAGGGAGGATTCGAACCCCCGACGGGGAGTGGCATAGCGCCTCAATGCGCTTGGCAGTTCCGCCGCGGCGTTTGATTATCGATTGTGTTGAGCCATCTTTCTTTCAAATGTTCAAATGTGTGTAGAGATTATGGGACTTCAATTTTGATCGTTTCATCGTAGACTCGGTTTTTCATTACGAGGGGAACGAGCACTCTGACCGAGCACGCTGAGCTACCACGCAGGCAACCCTCTGACCATGTGCTCTGAGCCGGAATGTTTCGAACCACCGTCTAAAATGTTCGTGCATCACGAACTAATTCGCTGTTCATTACGCTACGCCGAAAAGCTGCGAGAGTAATTCGCAGTACTCGTACCGTCGATGGCAGGCGTTATCTGCTAACATGGCATTTTTAGATATTAGATTGTAATTCATTGTCCTAACAACGACGTGTTTTTGATGATATTCAGTGCGCGATTACTTTGAAATTACAACGCTTGAGTTACAATAAGAAAATCATCAAACACAGAAAGCAAGATGGCATATGCAAAAGAGTGTTTGGGGCAAGGTTTCGGGTGAGGGATGTCACATGACTTATTTCCGTATGCCGAATGAACACTGTGTTCCATCCAGGCTACAGTCACTTGTCCAAACGCCAAATGTACGCTACGTTCCCTCCAGACTATAGTTATTCCTAAACAGTACAGGCAAAGAAAATAAATTTTTAACGAACTACCAAGAGAAAACAGGAGAAAATATTTCAACTGAAAAATATAGTGGAAATGTAGTTTAAACAAGTATAAGTTAAAAAATGAGTATGTTTGTCAAACCTAAATTCAAATAATTTTAGCTGTTTGTTACAATACGTTGAGAAAGACTATTACGTGTTGGGTGCATAGATATCACAATAGTAAAGTCGTAATCGTATCAATATTTTTATTATTTTTGTCCTAAATGTTTGAAAAAGTCATATAACTACAAACAAATCTAAAGTGGGCCGTAAAACACGTCAGTACGAATTTCGTATTACAGATGGCATTGAGCACGCTTTCTTTTCTCTCTTTTCATTGGTTCTTCGGTTTCCACGGTCCTTTGTGGACGTTGGTTTATTTTGTTTAATTTTGATGATTTCGTGTTGACTCAGTTTCCTTGTTACAGAGGGCGTCGAGCACTCTGACACAGCAGGCTGAACTAACCAAGTGCTCTGAGCCACCACGCCTGGCAATTTCGAACCACCGTCTAAGATGTCTGTGCATCACGAACTAATTCGCTGCCCATTACGTTATGCCGAATAGTTGTGAGAGTAATCGGTAATTCTCATACCATCGATGGCAGGTGTTATCTGCTAACATGGCATTTTTAGACATTAGATTGTAATTCATTGTCCTAACAAATGCGTGTTTTTGATGATTTTCAGTGTGAATGCGCCATTACTTTGAAATGAGAACACGTGAGTTAATAATAAGAAAATCATCAAATACAGAAAGCAAGATGGCATATACAAAAGTGGGTTTCTGGCGAGGGATTTCACGTGACTGGTTTCCGAACGCCAAATATTGAGTACCTCCATAAAAACAACTAGACATGTGGACTATGGTGGTTTTTATTCTATGTTATTTTACTGTTTTAATACTGACCACCAATCCATTTTATATCTGACTATCCAGAAGCACATGATTTTCTATATAACTGTCATCCTGTACACCTACCACATTTTATGTTGAGCTCTATAACAAGCTGTTTAAGGTCAATGAGACCAAATGATGACACCATAGTGTCGAAACAGGTCGTCTTGAGTAAATAAATAGAAATTCCGATCTTAGCATCTATTCTACTTATAAAATACAATTGTTCCCTAAGATGAGTAAATTAAGTGATAAGGCAAATAGAGGAGATTTATTAAAATAATAGTTTAAAGAGGTAAAACTTCAAAAAGAGTATGTTTGTTGAAGCTAACTCAAATATAAAATATTTTGGCTGTTTATTAAAATACAGTCAGAAATAATCTTACTTGTTGGGTTCATAGATATTAACGCAATTGTACACTCGTAATCGTATCGTCCATCAATTTTTTATTATTTGTGTCCTAAATGTTTGCAGAAAATCATAAAACTACAGGCAAATCTAAAGTGGGCTGTAAAATACGCCAGTGTTATTTTTTTGAGAATGGGATGAATTAGTGCCGATGTCCAGCCTTCTGGAAGCTTCTCTTTTACCAAATTTTACTTATAACTTATGTTAGTTCAATGATAATCTTCTCGTTGACATACTTGGATGTCTGTGTTGCCTGGTTATCCAGAACATATTATAAGGGTGTGAGAACATTCGTGTTACTCTTGAAACCAGCATCGTTGCACAACTAACACAATTTGTCCAGCGTCTGTGGCAGTTCTCCAAAAGGAGCACCCCATCCTTCGGAAGGCAACAATTGGACCACAGTTAAAGTATCTCAGTTGGCTGTAGGAAACAGGAGTTTACCTCCGTGGCATGGCACCTGTTTGCTCCACATGTTGATATGACACTGATCCTTATGGCTGTACACATTCTCCGTTAAGGGTACACACATACCGCTGTGACACCTCTATCACTTCGCTACCTGTTGGCAGACGATATTGAAATCATTATCAGTATCTCTACTATCCTACAGGTGGCATCTACCGTCATCAGATCAAAATCGATGCCATCTTTTCAGGTATACTAATTTTTTTGCCAGTGTATGTGCCAATAAAATTATGTATTAAAATGACAGTTTCAGATATATCTACATTTATATTCCGGAAGCCACCTCACGGTGTAGGGTGGAGGATACTTTGCGTACCATTGTCGCTTTCCCTATTCCAGTCGCATATGGTTCGCAGGAAAAATGATTTCCTGTATGCCTCTGTGTGAGCCCTTATCTGTCTGATCTTATCCTTGTGGTTGCTTCACGAGATATTTTGGTTGACTCTCTTTGAAAAGTTAGCTCTCGAAACTTTGACAAAAGCCTTTACCTCAATATGCAACGTCTCTCCACCAGTGTCTACCACTGGATATTCCAAATAATATCTGTGACACTTACATGCTTACTAAGTGAGCATGTAATGAAGTGTGCTGCTTTGTGATGGATCTTCTTTATGTCTTCTATTAACCCTACCTGGTTCATATCCTACACTGATAAGCAATACTCGAACCTTTGTTGACAGACTACATTTTCTGTGGATTCTTCCAGTGATTCTCAATCTGGCGTCTGTCTTACCAACAACTGACTTTATATGGTCGTTCCATCTAAAATCGCCTCATATGTCTACTCCCCACATATTTTATGGAACAAACTGATTCCTGTGTTTGTTCTGCTATTGTGTACTTATACAATAAAGAATGTTTCTTTCTATGGAAATCCGGAAATTTACACTTGTTTATATAGGGGCTCAACTGTAATTCCCTGCAACATGCGCCAGTTCACAACAGATCTTCCTGCATTTCCTGCATATTATACTTTATAATGCCCTAATATTACAAACAAAACCAATTAAGCAACTGGAGCAGCAATTAATTGATCAAACAGGCCATCATCTATACACAGTCAAATTTTACAGATTTTGTGTTCTAATTGTGGCAATTTAGGCATAAAATAAAATTTCACTAACTGCCTACACAAAGCTGAAATTGAGTTACACTAAGCAGTTACCTAGTTCCTAGTCAATCAGTATAAGAAATAAAATTTAAAGTAGCAGTTATTCTACTCCACTAGTGATATCCTTTGTCTTCTCAGTGTGCCACAATTTGAATGGTTTTCAGTATGTGAAAAAGCAAATACATATATAATTAAGCAACACATAACTACTTATACTATTCATAGTGATCAATGGCCTCACAACTGGCCATGTCTACGTCAAACCAAGAGGCGGCAGCTGCCAGTTGACTGGCTGCCCGCTGGGGCACGCCCACCGCCTCGTAGCGGCCAGCCAGTCAGATTGCATCCGCCGCCTCTCAGTGTGACGTAGGCACAGCCAGTTGTCAGGCCTCAACTTCTAGGTGGTGTTAAATACATACAATAAAATAGTTTCTTATTACACAAAACAACTGACATGATCACTAATTCTTTTTATTTAGATTACTGGTTTTGGCAGATCACATAATCATCATCAGATCTGCCTATAACAAACAACTCTCATCACATAGGGAACTTAATAAAAATGAAGTTTTTTGTCAACAATAACATTGGCATGTGATAATGAAAATTAAATGCTTCCCACATCATGCCACTGTACTGATGGGGTTATACTGATATCACAACATACACATTAAGTAAACCACATCTGTATAGTGGCAAAATGTGGGAAACATTTTTAAGGGACCGATGACCCCACACTTGAGTCCCTTAAGCCTAACAAACATTTGAACATCGAAACATTATTATTTTCATTATGATATGCCAAAGACCGTATTAGCAAAAAACTTTGGTTTTATTAAGTTTTGTCTGTGATGATAGTATATATAAAGACAGAAACAAATATCATGGTATGAGGAGCTGAAACCAGTAACCTAACTAAAGTCAGAATTATCTGCTTTGGCTATTGTTTTATCTAATATGTCTACGATCAGATCACCCCCAAATAAAAATGAAAAAAAAATAGTTTCCTTATCAACAATGAAATTATAGCCTCCCACATATGGTTACAAAATTTCTACTTTAAAATTTCAATGAATCATGATTAAATTTCATTAATATGCTTATTCAGTGATAAGTAAATATTCAAACTAACAATTATATTATTCACTTTGACTTACTGTATCTTAGAATGTATGCACCATAGCTATACTCAGAGTGAGAAGTTGAACTTTTATCATGATGTAATTCTAAGGCAGAGTATATCTTAATTAACCAACTCAATAAATGCTAATGCTGAGCTGAAGCCTAAGCAAGATATAATAGAGAAATTGGTCTTAAAATGGTTGTGTGTTTTTCACAATTTCTGAAAATTTACTTCAGTGATGTTTAAACTATGCTTGGGAAATAAATTGAAATATTTAATTTTTGGAAGGAAATTAATATTGAGATGTAGAGTAGGACTATAACAGCCAGACATGAATTCTTTCCATTAATGAAGTATATAGTACTGATTAACACATCATACTGTATTCTAAGAATATCTCACTTATCAAAAACTTCGCTTCTGAAATAGATTGATGACAACTATTCCATAATTATTTATGACAAACTAAAAATGTAAACCTGCTCTTGATAAATGAGATGAACTGATAAATGACTAAAAAGCGTATTTTTTTGGTAAAATAGAACCAAAGTTAACTTGTTTACAACTAAATTATAGTTCTCTGACACTACAAAAATGTGAGCAAGTAAATCTATTCATTCACCAATAATTGCATTAAAAATTGTATTGTATTAATATAAAAATAACAATTTTTGCATGAAAATATAAGTAATATTAAATAGATAGTGTGTAGCGTTTTGAGTGAACATTTAATAAAAATCAGTTTACAAATTTTGTACTAAAACAATAATTATCAGTAACACAGATTTAAAAGTATTTACAAAAATCACAACACTATGAGAGAAACAAAAAATGATTCACAGAAATATAGTACCATTATTCACCTTGTTAAAGTATTATTTAGTCTTTTGTAATTTTCATTCTCAGGAACAGAAAAAATAATATTTTAATACAAAAAGCAAAGTAATCAATTACAACTAACAGCATGTATCAGCTTCTGACAGTATTAGTTATAAATTATGTGATACATAGTTTTCAAAAACCATCTCTTTTCATTGTAAGTAAAGAAACTTGGTACTATAATGAAGACTAGCCTGAGATTGTAATTGATATTAGAATATAAATAGGCGAGTGCCAAGGAAATTGCCAGTTTTGTTTTTAGATTAACATAAGATCCTTGGCAGTCATAAAAAGGAACATTTGCCCAAATTCTTTGTACTAGTTGTTGTTGTCAACTGTCAAAAGTCAAGTGGAGATTTTTATCTGATATAGTGTGTATTATTATGGATGTGCTTTCCTCACAATTTGAAAAACAAAAAAGATGAGTATTACAAGTCGTTCAGTGTAACCCTTTGTGTTGAATGTCTAGAAATAAGTATAATCTTTAACTTGGGACAATTATTTCATGAGAAGTTTCTCACTCTGATGGTACAGGTAGTACACAGAGGGCTATTTCATCCAAGTGGTGCCTATATGAGTAATATTAAAGATTGAATTGTTACATAATGCAGCAGACTCAGCTGTGATACTGGACGGAAGAAAGGTATACTGTACTGATATAATTGAAAGTGTTAATGGTAACAGTACCAATACTGTTTTAGGTAAAGTAATATTCATTTGTGGGGAAGTGTGTGTTGCTGATATACAGGCAGCAGGGCCTAAATCTCATGTTTTGTGGTGATACACATGAGGATGAATGCTATTATAACATAGTAAGATTAACCGTGAGCAGCTAATTTATCGTGTGCAAGGATCCTTATATGATAGAATAATTTTTAGTTGCAAATAATATTTCAGTGATGAAAGATATGGGTGATAAATTGAACACTAATATGTTATTTTATGGTGCTATCTGTCTGTGTGAAGCAAGTGTAAAGGAACATTTATTTATACATAATGATCAGCTTTTGGGTGGTGATGACAAAACATTTGCTGAGAACAATGATTTTAAATTGTTGGAGAAAACCAAATGGGTATGATTAAACGTTTCACAACGCTGAAAAAGGTGGTAGTGTTAGTGAAGATAAGAACATTAAATAGTAGTACAAATAATTATGATGAAAATGAGATAAATTTCGTTCTGGTTATAATAGCATAAAACAGATGGTTATGGGTCACAGTAACTTGGAGAATAGTTCAATAAAAGAGTTGAGTGCAGAAGAAACAGTTATAATGTAAACTGATCAGCATTGTGATCCAGTGTAGATTATAGATTAAGTATAAATTTGTATTTTTTCATTATTATGTATGAATATTCAGAGTTAAGGCACTGATGAAGATTTAGGGAATTAATAAGAAAATATCATAGCATTCACATTAGGTGAATAGTGTCAAACACTAACAATTTATGGTGAATATTTTGAGATTGATTTGAACTTTTGATTTTCATTAGTTAGCCAATGCAAAACACTGCATGGTCGAAATTAAGAGGTTTATATACATATTGTGCTGCTAACCCCTTACATCATGACGTGTCTTGCCATCATAGCGAATTATTATGAATTTTAATACGGATGATTATATGCTGTTAACATTTGAAAATGTAAACTTATATCTTTCAATCACAAATAAGTGAAATATTATTTTACAAATATTTGAATAAAAAACTGAATAAAAGGTAATATTTTATTTATAAAAGGGTAGATAGACAACACTTTCCAAACTGAAAAATAACACTTTAATTTTTACTGAAACTTCCCATTTTTCTAAAACACTGGATCTAATTTTGGAATTGTAAAAGAATCGACTATTCCAGAGTGAAAGATTTTCCAATACGATGTCTATATATATTCAATAAATTAAATCATAGAATTACAAATATTCTGAATATAAACATACTTATACAGTGTTCAAACAAAAATGTCATATTTAAAGTTGAATACTTTTATTCACTAATACATACTTATTTTTGTTTGTTCACTTATTATCATTACAATATGAATCGATATATTTCTGTCAAATAACTCTGAATCGTGATATATACATGCACATACAATTATATTGGACATAAAAATAAAAGAAAGTAAGAGAAACATTAAGTGTTGAAAAAGAAAATAATAATGATACAGTATTCACCCAAGATACATATTCATAGTCATATTGAGGAGTGAGATCCTTTTATCATGTCTAGTAGTATATGAATTTATTTTTCTACGGTGTTTACTTCGAGATGTGGCAGATTAGCCGTACACATTGGGGCACCATGCTGTGGTGCACGAGGCCATTCAGCATTGGAATCGAACTGTTGAAATACCTACAATCTTGGTTTTCATAACTTTCTAGACACAGTTACTGTAAAAGTTTAAACAGTTTAGTATTTCACAGTAAAGAAAATTGGGAAACCAGGAAAAGGAAGTAAAAGATATGGAGTGAGCACACATGCATGCACACAAAATCTTACAAATGGCAACTTAATGAATGTTAGAGTTAACCATAATCAAAACAGATGTCTATCTCAGATAAATTTGAATTTACACTTGTGTAAAACATAGCATTATATTGTCTGCACTGTCTTCATGTTATATCATTTATACTATTTCATAAGAAGTCCTGAACATAATGAAAGCCCTTTCTTTTTAATTATATCTGTGTTTTATATTTATTAGGTGGTAAATATTTTGACGAATTTTGTTCAGAGAAATGTTTCCGATATGACTGAGAAAATGGTGTATCGACTCGCGGTTCATCCTCACAAGTTTACATCTGCCAGTATCTATCCTCCTACTTTTGAAACTTCACAGAAGTTCTCCTGTGAAACTTGCAAGACTAGTGTGGAAGAAAGGATATGGTGGAGACATGGCTTAGCCACAGCCTAAGGGATGTTTCCAGCCACAAATGTTAAAGGCAAAGGTACCACCAGGTTCAATTCCCGGTCCCGACACACAATTTTAATCTGCCAGGTAGTTTCGTATCAGTGCACACTCTGGTGCAGAGTGATAGTTTCCGAGCACTTCGCTAAAAACATATATATATATATATATATATATATATATATATATATATGTGTGTGTGTGTGTGTGTGTGTGTGTGGGTGTGTATAATGAAGAAAAATCTTCTGTTATTTAATAATTAAAAACAATGATGGTACTGTGGCTACAGCAAAACATGTATATACAAAAGAAGACTTAATTGAGTTTGCTCAAGACAGTTACAATCCACAAACAATCATAATTTTATAATATCACGATTTCTATATCATACACTGGGCCTTATTCACACAACTGTAGCTACATTTGGTACTTTGTACCAATGCATCTTTTACATTGTGAAATGTGTTACCATAAATATAGTCGAAATCTGGATTCCTTCATTCAGTTTTTGCCTGTTATCTGTGGCCTTTTCATGTATATAAAATGTTTTAGTTCCTTCCTATCATCTACATTTTTTTAAAATCCAAAATTATGTATTGATTAAGCTAATAATAATGATGATAAGAGAGAAATTAGAATGATGGGGGTCATGTTTACTCTACACTAATTTCCAACGGCACTGGAGACCACCAAATATAACTTGAGAGAAATATCAGAAGTTTCTGATTTTCATCATCTGTGCCCAGTGATCAGAATAATTCAGAAACTTTGTGCAAAGGCTTTGTATATGGCCAGACATGTTCTCTTTCTTACTCTATTATGAAATAAAGAAATGTACACATCATCTAAGAAAGACTACCATCTTATCTATAAGATTTAATAAAGCAAAAAATATATATAATTGAAGCCTATACACCATGCTGAAAACTTAATTAAACTAATCAATAATCATCTTGAGAAGTAAGATACGTAATATTAATTAACATTTTCATAATTGCATTGATTCAATTCATCCAATATTAACCTTTTATTATTTTTGTATTAAATCTCATCCTTTATTATTATTATAATAATTATATTTACAAACTAACATCTTTATGAGAGATTTTTCTAAAAGTTATTTATATGTGAACTTGCAGCATAATCATTTATATTTCTTTTTTACTAGTCATTTGGTAATACTAACAAATATAAAAACTACAGATTCAAGAGATAGCATTTCCTGACTGCATTTGCACACTGTCACAAAACAATGCATTTCAGTAACAAGCAACATGGTAATTTATTGTAAAATATTACACTGAGTATTTTGTAACAATGCTTGTACTGAGAAGTGAATAAGGAAATGAGATACAGGAGGGAAATTCATTGTTTGTAATTCACAACATTGCTGATCGCAGTTGAGCTCCCATGTCAGATCATAATAAATCTGCTTCATCTAATTAAAGGCCTTGTGAATGATAATTTTTATTAATAGAATGGTGATGATTTGAAATACAATATTATCATTGGAATTGGTACTTGTTATTTCCGTTTATCAGTAACAGGTATTTCTATGCCTTTTAATTTTATACATTTAGGAGAAGCCTAAAAAAAGTAAAGGAACCTTTTGGAGTAAAGAAAAGCTGCTGTATAGAAGTGAAGAATTAGACGTGAAGCAAAGAAAGTAAGGTGAAAAATCTAAGGAATGCAAACAGGGCGATACAAAGGAAATGAACTAGAAGACATTATTATAAAATGCTTAAGGAAGTAGTTGATTAGGCAAATATATACAGCAAAACAGTAGAGAATATTCCTTAGAATAACATACTATGGAAGACATAGTTCATCTGATATGGAGGTTGTATGAGACTTGGGAATATTCTCACACTTAAAAATGCTTAAATAACTCATGTTTCAAAGAAGATATTTGCTGGCATGTGTGAATCTTTCGGAACCATTACTTTCATCATGGATTAGTCAACCCAATTATATAATGCAGAGTGAAAAAATGGTAGAAGCTAACATTAGGGGAGGTTATTATGGGTAATGGATAAATGTAAAACTTGAGTCAATAACTTTATTTCTTATCGCAGGAGTTATGCTGCAGTAATCCCAACCGAAACATATAGCATTTGAATATATAGGGAAATTGACATTGTTGGCTAGAATACACTTCCTGGAGTTCTGCATATCGACAGATAATATACAATGAACAAAAAATTATGTACAGAAACCAGTCTGTGGTTATAAGTGTCAAATGACATTAAATAGAATTAATAATTGATTAGATAGTGTTAGATGGGGTCATACCTTATCCTCAATGTTATTCAGTCCCTTCATTAAACAAGTTTAGAAAGAAACCAAATATAAATTTTTAAAAAGGTTAAAATTTAGGTAAAAATGTAACAATCTGAGAGGACAAAGCAAATATCAATTGAATGGTTGGATACTGTAAAGCAAGATGATGGAATAAAGGTAAATGAATTCTGGTGATACAGAGGGAATTAGATTATGAAATGAGGTAGTCAAAGCAGATGAACTTTGCTACTTCGACAGAAAAATAACTGATGATAGCTAAAGTACAGATGGTATAAAATACAGACTAACAAAAGCAAGAACAACATTTCGGAATAAAAGAAGTTTGTTAACTGGAATCGAATATAAATTCAAGTCTTAGGAATTCTTTTCTGAAAGTATTTGTCTGGAGTGTGGCTCTATACAAAAGTTAAATATGTGGGATGAACAGTTCAAGAAATAAGAAAATAGAAGGTTTATTAAATGTGTTGCTGAAGATTAGATAGTTAAACTTTAAAGCAAATGAGGTACTAGCTCGAGTTGGTGAGAAAATAAATTTATGTAACAGCTTAACTAAGGGAAGAGATCAGTTATTAGGAAACATCCTAATGGATCATGGAATCCCCACTTTGTCAATGGAAGTGTGCAACAAAAATTGTAGAGAGAGTCCAAGCATTTAGTACAGCAAGTTTGTTTAGATCGATGTAGGTTGCAGTAGTTATGCCAATACGAAGATAAGACCAGTGCAGAATGTTGCGTCAATCCAAAAGCCTACAAAAGCGGTTAAAGGCAAATTTGTAACTACATTAGCAGTACCAAGAAGGGAAATGTTTATTTATGTTACTAAAAACTACCTAATGCCGGCCGCGGTGGCCAAGCGGTCTGCAGTGAACTAGTCATAGTCTGCACGGCTGCTATGATCAGGGATTCGAATCCCCCTTGGGTATGCATATCTTTAGTATAAGGTAGATCATAAGCAGTTTGTAAGTTCAGGGACTGATGGCCCTGCATTAAATGTTCATTTAATGTAAAATCTTAAAGAGGGTACACTTAGGTTAGTCCTTGAGAAGATGCTTCCAAACTGCCAAAATCAACTGTTATAACCGTTATTCGCTTGTCATTGTAGCACATCAAAAAGTATCACTAAATTTTCTAATTGCCCCTTTCATCATAACCAACATTGTTACTCATCACCTTCCATTCCTTAATGGACATCTTGAGAAATACGTGGAGCTTCCACTGCACGACCTCATTCCCAACAATTGTGATAAATTATCAGGTATTGCAAGATAGTAGTGAACAGCAGTCATGCATATCATTTATGTTGCGGCAATCAAGCATCTGCAATTAAAAGGTTTGTTAAAACATTATACAAGGGCACCAAGAAAGGCACATATGACACTCATTTCAGGACTTACTTACTGTCTCTCCTCTCTTCCTCTCTCCCTATAAACACTTCACTCTCAGATATTTGTGGTGTAGCCGAGATTAACCCTGGACAGTAAAGGTTTTGTGCAACATTCACAAGTTCAAAATGCAATGCACTGAATGCAAAATTCACAAGTTCAAAATGCAATGCATTGAATGCAACTTGTAAATCGTAAAGAAGGAACTTCCACTTTTCTATACATACAAGTAAATTAAAAACCGAATTACAGACAGCTATCACAATTTTATTTATTAAATATTTACTTAATTGTTATTCTTAATATTTGCTCTCTCCTACAGATACCACAGAGGGTGACCTCCCACAGTACAAAATAATAATAAAAAAGGTGACAAGTTTGTTGTAGTTATGACAAACAATATACCATCACATTGACATAAAGGGACACACCTGCCCATCTATCATTTTCTGAAAGCTTAATTCATTATTTAATGTGAAAGGTCTGTCTGTAATTCCAAATATTTAATTAATCTATAAGTCTGGTTGCAGGGGAACATACGAGACTAGTTTTCTTTCGAAATATTATCCACTATTCCTTTAAAAGTTATGGAAAGGAGTGGGAGGAATTGTCATATTACTAATTGCTTAGTATTACTGAGTGTTTCTGTGACATCTGCTCATGAAGCAGGCCTTTTTGTTTTGCTTCTAAGTCATATGTCTCCAGATTAAAAAAAACTGTATGCAGTTGTTTTGCAAATACCACTGACCTATACAGGGTGTTACAAAAATGTACGGCCAAACTTTCAGGAAACATTCCTCACACACAAAGAAAGAAAATATGTTATGTGGACATGTGTCTGGAAACGCTTAATTATGAAGTCGTATGAAAAGCTCGTCAGTTCCATTACGTTTTATTGACTCTGGCGATTTGCATTTTGGTGTCTTCATTTAAAGCACTGAACACAATACCTGTGTGACTGAATTTAATTTAAATTATTCTAAATGATAAAAATTACAAGCATCCATTAAAAAAGCGAACACTCCAGCTTGTACACCAGCGACAATGTATATGGCATTGCATGCTTCTGCCACGTATATGCAGAGGGGTATGACAGCAACGACCATTTTAAGGAAAAACGATCATTCAAAGGAAAAAAATAACGTAATAAATTTGGGTAATAAAATAGATTACCCTTAAGTGCTATGAGCACTACATCATCTTCTGTTCACTGAAACTAATATCTCCAACTGAAAGCTCTTTGTTCTCCACATACTGGAAGAGGTAGTATGGAGTAAAATAAGAATAAAATAGTCCAGGAAATATGGATTCTTAAACTACATACTTCCAACAAATGTTCATCTTCGATAGTGGAACACGTCTCTAGTATTGAAAGCTCTTTGATTTTCGCACGAGAAAAAATTTGAGTAAACATGAGCTGTAAAATGCTAACTGCACCTTAAGAGCTATGAACACTTGTTTAGTTCCAGAAATGTGTTTCACAATAGTAAAGATTAACAAATAATGAGTGGTCTTGATGTGTCTATCTCAGAAACACATTTATTAGGCAAGTTTTTCTTCTCGTTGTCTTCTTTTTGCAGTAAGGCAGATGTCTCCCATACTCTAGGTAAGATGAAAATGTATTCATATCCCTAAAGGTGTGCATTCTAGACCCAATGTTTATTGATCCTTTTTTGTTTTGAATGATCATTACTGTCATATCCCTGAATACTGAGCATTCTGTATGGGACACACTGTATTGCCAAAAGGTTGTTTTGATAAGGAGTCATGCACTCTCTTATAAGATTTTTAACTGGGCCCCTTAAAAGATAAATTAATTGAAGAGGGTGGATATAAATTACATAAAATGTGTGGATTCAGAGAAGTTATACTGGTTGATGATATGAAATAACTTAAAAGACGAAAACATGAATCCTGTGTGTTTTCCAGTTTACATTGGATCAATTAGTCCTTGATAGTCCTTGCACTCAGATTATTGGTGTATTGACCTCTGAGAAAAAAATAAAGAAAGAGGGACGAAAAAGTGATCGTAACAGGTACTTATAGTAGACATCATCGACCTAAGAGCTCAGAGCTGCACAAAAGAAAGACTCAAATAACATTCGATCATAAACAAGTGGTATCTGTCATTTCTATGCAAAATGTTACATTCTACGACAAGTGACATCTTAACAGTGAGAAACCAAGTCACAGGATATAAATATCCTAGCAGCAAAAATTATACGTGAGTGTACGATTTCATTTTTTTAAAAGTACCAAAATCCCTCTGCATAAAGTAATTGTAATAGCGTATGACACACACATTCTACATGTCTCGTAGTACAGTCCTGAAACGGCAGATGCAAAATAAAGTGAAAGAGAACAAGGTGCAGAGCTCATTAAAGCTACATTTTTACATTAAAGATCACTTTCATATTGAAGCAGTCAGATAAAAAAAAAACAAAAAAAAAAACACATTAATAACATTTTCATATGATGATGAGGCTGTATATCATAATATACTTCTCGTCAAACATTTTGCAATAATGGCTTTGGTGGAGAATATTGATTTGTAAATCATGTAGTGAAGTTCGATAATGAAGGAACGGACGGGAATCTCTTCCACATTATTTTGATTGCTTCATCGAAATCCCGCATCCGCATTTGGTGGATTAATATAAGGAACAGCAGGTGTGTAGTGTGTTTGTCTCTGTGTGTGTTTTGCACTATCATAATTACTTTTAAGCAGAGTCTTTTTGGTGTTGCTGATTGCAAATGTAATGATACTAGGGCATTTGGATATAGACAGGCATGCGCATCCGCCATTTTAGTTCCTTTGCATAGTCAGTAGGCAGTATGCAGTCAAACGCGTTCAGTATGGTGAGCTTTTTCATGTTTTTACGTTTTCAGTGGATCCTGAACAACGTAAAATATGGGTAATTAACTGTCACTGTGACGAATGGACACGAATAAAGATTTAAAATACTATACGAGATGGGCTAAATCATTTGTAGTTATGTAAAATTTCAACACATTGTAAACGACAGGTTTCAACAGGTGTCTTCTAGCATAGAGTTCAATACTGTGACTTATGTTAAGAACGTTTATTTTTACCTATATTGGCAACATTAACCACATATAGGCAATAAGGATACTATTAATTTTTAAATGATGTATATGGTTTTCTAGTAATCGTAGTTGCTTATACGGCTCATACTTGTAAACGATGTTGACAGTTACTGTGATATTAAAATGCACGACGTCTTTGAGCCTACAATACAGCTTTTCTTGTTTTTACTGGCAAAGAGTGTGACCTCCACATTATACCGTGTTGATTCGCTTACTGAAGGGAATCTGTTTTTAATGAGCTAAGTGATTATTGTCACAAGTTGTAGTCTATATGTTGATATTGTAACTGAAAACCTTTTTAAATGTCTATATTCTTATTAATTTATTGATCAACCATTTTTATATTCACTTTGAAGACAGTCAATTTGACCAAAATATAGGCCTAGATGTTTGCAAACGATTAAATTAGACATAATACCAACCGTTTTCAATGTTCCTGATAGTCCAATATGGTTAACTGTTCAAAGAAGAATGTGAAAAAGGCATGTTTGTATTGTCTATGGAAAGTCAGAAAGTGAAATTCAAAGAATTTAGGTAAGTGTTGATGATAAGACGTACGATTGTATTCGAAAACGGAGAGTTACGGCATGTCAGCGCATCTTTGGCCATGCGTCTCGCATCTGATAACACTGAGCAGTCGAATACGAGGAAGTTGCTCGGAATACACACACGGATGGGCAAATTCCAGAAAATATATTTAACCATTTCTCCATATTAAATTACTATTTTTTAAAACACAGTATACGTGGCAAGATAATTTTTATTGTTGTTAGGCAACCGGTTTCAGTCAGCTTTTGAGATCATATTCAGGCTGCCTGCAATACAAAAATGTTACAAATATTAAGAAGGATGTACAGAATACTATATTACGGCAATAAACAGTAAAATAATAACAATGTAAATGTTATACCTATGGCAGCTGGGTCAAGAACCGTTGACTGTGGAAATGAACTGTGGAGCACTGCAGTAACGGTCGAGCTTATATAGGCCAATAGCGAGCTTCCCCCTCGCCCCCCCCCCCCCCCCCCCCCCCAATGCGGCATTACATTATTGAGATTCAATGATCTACTTATTCATAATTTTGTTATTGTTGTTGTCTTACAGGCTACAGTAAAATACAGGCTTGATATTAAAAAGGGGGGATAAATATACAAGAGCATACAGATTGTTACATTCGCTAAGACTGGTAACACTTTAGAGACAGTCGTTTTAAATACACTTGGTTTTATCAGTTTTGTTAGCTAGCTGCCTTCTATGGGCATTTTAAGAATCTCGCTAGGCATATTCAATAATGTAATGCCGCATGTGTGTGTGTGGGGGGGGGGGGGGGGGGGGGGGAAGCTGGGCACACATAAGCTGGACCGTTAGTGCAGTATTCCGCAGTTAATTTCCACGACCAACGGTTCCTCACCCGGCCACAATCGGCTGCCATGGGTATAACTTTTCACATTGTTATTATTTTACTGTTTATTGCCATGTCATCATCTTCTGTAGATCCTTCTTAATATTTGTAACATTCTTGTATTGCAGTCAGCCTGACGATGGTGCCGGCCGCGGTGGCCGAGGGACTGCGGCGCGCCAGTTACGGTCTGCACGGCCACTACGGTCGGGGGTTCGAATCCCCCCTCGGGCATGGATATTTGTGCCGTCCTTAGTGTTAGCTAGTTCATAAGTAGTTTGAAAGTTTAAGGAACTGATGACTTCGTAGTTAAGTCCCATAAGCTATACAAACATTGAACATTTTCTGAATATGGTCTCACAAGCAGGCAAACTTAAGGAGAATAAAAATTGCGATTTTTCTTAGGACTGTCATCAATGATCGCTGTTTCTTCATAAACGTAGTCTAAAATTGCATATTAAAATCATTTATTGCGACCAGATTAATTTTTGATTTGCCTGATGAAATGGGTATTAGGAAGCAAACATAAATAAATAAATAAACTCCATCTTTTTTTAGAAGCTCGCACTATCACCGCTTGGAACTAAACTGACGGCAGAAGGTGCTGCTACAGCAGAAGTTGACGCACACGCCCGTATATATCCATTTGTCCTAAATGATACGCACACGTCTATAAACACAGGGTGTCCCAGCTATCTTGTGCGCCCAAAATATCTCTGGAACAATAACAGCTATTGGAAAACGGCTTTCGCCGGTATCAATGTACGGCTGGGGCCCATGAATATACACATTTGGAAACATTCTAAAACGAAAGCAAATGTGTTTTTTAACACAAACGTATGTTTTTTTAAATGGATACCCTATATTTTTTATTCAGCAACCCATAGCATGACAAATCACATAAACAATGGCGTTGATTGCATCGCAATATTCCAATTATATCACGAGATACTGCGACGCGAAGTTGACGCTTGAAATACGTGTAACGCGCGGCTAGCGCACGTCCTGAACAGCATGGGGTTCTCGCTTGAGTCTCAGGACGTGCGCTAGCCTCGCGTTTCGCGTATTTCAAGCGTCAAATTCGCGTAATATCTTGGGATGTAATTGGAATATTGCGATGCAATCAACGTCATTGTTTATGTGATTTGTCATGCTATGGGTTGCTGAAGAAAAAATATAGGGTGCCTATTTAAAAAAAAAACATAAGTTTGTGTTAAAAAACACATTTGCTTTCGTTTTAGAACGTTTCCAAATATGTACATTCATGGGTCCCAGCCGTACATTGATACCGGTGAAAGTCGTTTTCCAATAGATGTTATTGTTTCAGAGATATTTTGGGTGGACAAGATGGTTGGGACAGCCGCGGTGGAGTAGCCGAGCGGTCTAAAGCATCTCGCTGCGGAGCGAGCGGTTGCTCGCCGTGGAGGTTCTAGTCCTCCCTGGGGCATGGTTGAGTGTATTTGTCCGTAGTTTAGTTTACCTATGTTTAAGTAGTTTGTAAGCTACGGACTGATGACCACGCAGTTTGGTCCGATAGATCTACAAACATTTGAACATTTTTTGGCTGGGACACCCTGTATATTCCACTCTGCATTATATCTTATTACTTTGCATCTCTCTATTAAAATATCACTTATGCTTGACAAGGAACACCGTTTTTATGATTAAAGTGTTGTTTTAAGTATGGCTTCACGCGATTCCGTGGTCAAAAGTGTCGCTTGTTAGTAATTGTATAGAGTACATGTAATGAGATAGCGAGTCATTTGATATTGCTGACACCCTTGACTGGTAGGTGCAGTACGGTACTACAGTGTCCTGATAACAGTTGTAATTGGCACGTGTGGCTTGGATGAGTCAGCACTTGTGTTTGAAGACAGCAGAGCGTCCAGCACAGCCGTAGTTGTGCGCGCAGTGTGTTGTCAGCTGGTGTGTGACGTCAGGACTTGGCGGCGCTGGCAGCAGCGGCGGCAGGCGAGGCGGCCGTTGCTGGCGGCTCCAGACATAGGGCGTCGTGCAGGCCGTCCTCCGCCACCAGGTGCAGCGACCTGCACACCGAGGCCACAGACACGTCACCAACAGCACAAGGGACCACTCTAAATATACATGTATAAGCAATGACTCTGACCATAACTTGTTGGTTATGCACTGTAGGCTGAAACTGAAGAAACTACAAAAAGGTAGAAATATAAGGAGATGGGACCTGGAGAAATTGAAGGAACCTGAAGTTCTTAAGAATTTCAGAGGGAGCTTTAGGCAACAATTGACAGAAACAGGGGAAAATAAAACAGTAGAGGAGGAATAGGTAAAATTGAGAGATGAAATAGTGAAGGTAGCAGAGGACAAAATAGGTAGGAAGGAAAGACCTACAAAAAATCCTTGGATATCACAGGAGATACTAAATTTAATCGATGAAAAAGGCGAAAATATAAAAATGCAGTAAATGAAACAGGCAAAATGGAGTACATACAACTAAGAAATGAGATTGACAGGAAGTGCAAAATGGCTAAGCAGGAGTGGCTAGAAGGCAAATGCAAGGATATAGAAGAATGTATAAATAGGGGAAAAATAGATACAGCCTACAGGAAAATAAATGAAACATTTTGAGATGGAAAACCAGTTCTCAGCAAAGAAGGTGCAATGAGTATATAGAGAGGCTCTATGAAGGAAATGAACTTAGCGGCAATATTGTAGAAGGGGAAGAAGTAGTAGATGAGGATGAAATAGGAGATACTATACTGAGAGATGAATTTGACAGAGCACAGGAAGACCTAAATCGAAACAAGGCCCTTGGAGTAGATGATATTCCCTCGGAGCTACTGAAGTCTTTGGGAGAACCAGCCATGACAAAATTATTTCACCTGGTGTGTAAGATGTATGAGACAGGTGAAGTACCCTCAGACTTTAAGAAAAATGTTATAATCCCCATCCCTAAGAAAGCAAGTGCAGACAGATGTGAAAACTACAGAACCATCAGATTAATAAGTCATGGTTGCAAAGTATTAACACGAATTATATACACAAGGATGGAAAAGCTGGTAGAAGCCAACCTCGGGGAAGATAAGTTTGGGTTCAGGTGAAATGTATGAACACGGGAGGCAATACTCACTTTACGGCTTATCCTAGAAGATAGATTAAGAAAAGGCAAACCTACATTTCTAGATTTTGTAGATTTGGAGAAGGCTTTTGACAATGTTGGTTGGAATAAACTCTTTCAAGTTCTGAAGCAAGCAGGAGTAAAATATAGGGAGCGTAAGGTTATTTACAGCTTGTACAAAAACCAGACAGCGGTTGTCAGAGTTGAAGGGCATGAAAGAGATGCAGTGGTTGGGAACGGAGTGAGACAGGGTTGTAGCCTTTCTCCAATGTTATTCAATTTGTACATTGAGCAAGCTATAATGGAAAGCAAGGAGAAATTTGGAGAAGGAATTGAAGTTCAGGGTGAAGAATTAAAAGCATTGCGTTTTGCCGACGACATAGTAATTCAGTCAGATACAGCAAAGGACCTGGAAGAGAAATTAAACGGAATGGACAGTGTGCTGAAAGGTGCATATAAGATGAACATTAACAAGAGCAAAACTAGGGTAATGGAGTGCAGTGTAATAAAATCAGGTGTTGCTGAAGGAATTAAATTAGGTAACGAAGCAATAAATGAGGTAGATGAGTTTTGTTACTTGGGCAGTAAAATAACAAATGATGGTCGCAGTACAGAGGATATAAAATGCAGAATGGCAATGGGTAGAAAAGCGTTCTTGAAAGAGAGAAATTTTTTAACATCGAATATTGATTTAAGCCTAAGGAAGTCCTTTCTGAAGGCATTTGTATGGAGTGTTGCCTTGTATGGGAGTGAGACATGGACGATAAACAGTGCGGACAGGAAGAGGATTGTGGCTTTTGAAATGTGGCGCTACAGAAGAATGCTGAAGATTTGGTGGGTGGATCGCGTAACTAATGAGAAGGTACTGAACAGCATTGGGGAGAAAAGAAATTTCTGGCATACCTTGACTAAAAGAAGGGATAGATTGGTAGGACACATTCTTAGACATCAAGGAATTGTGAATTTAGCGTTGGAGGAAAGTGTGTGGGGTAAAAACCGCAGAGGAAGACCAAGAGATGGATACAGTAAGCAGATTCAGACAGATGTAGGTTGCCATTCTTATGTGGAGATCAAAAGGCTTGCTCAGGATAGAGTATTGTGGAGAGCTGCATCAAACCAGTCTCTGGACTGAAGACCACAACAACAACATCAAAAATGAAAATTGGTAATACACTTTCACAGAAATTTACAACAAGCAAAGGTCTGTTGCAAGGCTGTCCCATGTCACCAACATTATTCAAAATCTATATAGATATTTGTCTTAGTACGTGGTCACAGAAATGTTATAGTATGAGACTAGAAATAAGAGATGGAGTTTATCAACATCATTTATTATTTGTTGACTATCAAATTTTCATAGCACTAGACGGGGAAGATGCAAACTACATGTGTAATCAACTAGCAATAGCATACAAAAGTTGGGGTCTGAAGATTAATTATAAAAAAAAAACAGAATACTTGACTAATGATCCACATGAAAAATTGGAGGCCTTAGAACTTGAATGCACCTCGTACATAGACGGAAAGAAAATAAAAGAAGTTAACACTTTCTGCTATTTGGGGTCCATTTTAGAAACTGAGGGAAAATCCGAATCAGAGATTCATAAAAGAATTAGCGGTGGACGAAAGGTCATTGGAATGCTCAACTCAGTCCTATGGAGCAGAACAACAACAAAATCATATATAAATCTATATTTGAGAGTGCAGTTCTGTATGGAGCGGAAACCTGGACCATTAACCAGAAGCACACTAAGAAACTACAAGTTTTAGAGATGGATTTCTGGACAAGATCGGCCAGAATTTCCAGGAAAGAAAAAAGAAGAAACGCCGAAGAAATAAGAGGATGGAAATAATAGAAAGAATAGATGAGGTGATGGATAGAAAGAAATTACTGTGGTACGGGCATGTAAGAAGAATGGAGAACATCAGAATACCGAAACTGGTACTGGAGTGGCAACCTGAGGGGGGAAGAAGAAGAGGGCGACCTGTGACCACCTGGATGCAGAATGTACAGCTCACAATGAAAAGACTGGGCACAGAAGAAGAGAATACACAAGACGAGACACCTGGAGAAACATAGTGAATAATAAGTGTAAAACCTTATGTACTAGATGTATTCATTTCTGGGCGAATTATTATGTTAGAGGTAAACCACTGTAATGAGGAAAATCTCAATAATAATAACAATAAATAATAATGAAAAATACCAGGATCGCACTCTTTCTTTTAATTTCGCGCACCGCTAACAGTTCCGACAGTCGGGGGTGTTATCTTCTGGTCACTGACACAATTGGAATTTATCTGTTTGCTTACGCGCTCCACACAATATTTTGAAATTGCACTAGTGGATAGTCAAATACCGGGTGATCAGAAAGTCAGTATAAATTTCAAAACTTAATAAAAAGAAGTATTGCTAGACGCGTGAAAGATCTCTTGCGCGCGTCGTTTGGTGATGATCGTGTGCTCAGCCGCCACTTTCATCGTGCTTGGTCTCCCAGGTCTCCAGACCTCAGTCCGTGCGATTATTGGCTTTAGGGTTACCTGAAGTCGCAACTCTAGGGATGCTGGAAGTCAACATCCGGTGCCAATGCCTCACCATAACTCCGGACATGCTTTACACTGCTTTTCACAACATTATTCCTCGACTACAGCTATTGTTGAGGAATGATGGTGAACATATTGAGCATTTCCTGTAAAGAACATCATCTTTGCTTTGTCTTAATTCGTTATGCTAATTATTGCTTTTCTGATCACATGAAGCACAATCTCACGAATATTTTTGAACCTTTTTTTTTCTAACAAAACCGCATGTCATTCCAAGCATGTGTGTCAATTTTTACCTTTCTATCTACATTATTCCGTGATTTATTAAGTTTTCAAATTTATACTGACTTCTTGATCACCCGGTATAATAAAGTTTTGTGCTGCTCGACACTCATTCATAATTTAATAAAATACTCTCTTAGACTATCCATTTCAAAAATTTCAAAAATAGTATGTGGAGTGATATAGTAAACAGATAAATGCCAATTTTAGCAGTGACCAGAAGATGACACCCCTGACTGCCGAAACCAATCGTCTTGCAGAAAATAAAGAACAAAAATTGATATCTAGCCATTTTTTTCATTATATTACTGTAAGAATATCGCTCCGTATAATGAGAAAAAAAAGACAGATACTTTCGTCCTAAGAGGGAGTAGGATTACGATCCACTGCAGCAGTTGTATTCGCTCTGGACTGTATTGAGTTACATTTATTTTGAGATATAAATTGCCAGCCACATCCCGCGCTACTGTGTGAATACCCACCAAAATCGTTACCGAATTCCATTGGTGATTTCGAATACAGGGCAGTATATTTTGCAAATTATAATACACTACTCAAAACAATGACGGGATCAGATAAGATACCCTACACAATACACATATGGCAACATATTTTCTTCAATATTTGTGACAATTGTCATTTGTGTGTTATACAGTACAATATTTTGCTATCTCAACTCTTTACTTGAGGTTAACGTACCTTTTACTTAGAGCGAGGCACCATGGGACTACCATAATAGTAAAAGTCTTTCTCGTTGCCCTCTAATATGGTGTGTGATCATCTCGGTCGGCCACTACTGTTGAACACCAGTGTGGCATCGACACTACGAGGTTATCAGTCACCACTTGTGCGATATTTGGCCATTCTTCCATGAGTGAAATATTCGGCTTTGCTACCGTTGCAGAAGGGGTTGGTCTGGCTGCAACGCGTCTGCCTAGTGCATCCCAGACGATCGGGTTTAAGTCCGGTGAACACTCTCGTCACTCAATTCGTTCAATTCCTTCAGCATCAAGCAGTACAGCTCTGTGGGGATAAGCGTTATTGTCCACCAGAAAAAAACTCATCTCCTATGGCACCACCGTAGGGCACAACAAAAGGTCGGAGGATCTCGAGGCTCAACACTGAAACCCGCAGCAATCTGGGGAAGGTTTGCACTTCTGTGACGTGAACGACTCTTCAGTCGTCGTTCGTCGCTTTCTTCCGGAATGTTTCTCCGGCCGCAATGATGTCGGAGATCTGATGTTTTAATGGATCCAGTGTGCACTCGCGAAATGGTCGAACGGGTAAATCCCCACCTCGTCTCTACCTTGCCGATGCCGTGTCCCACCGTGTGCCGACTATAACACCACGCTCAAACTCACATAAATCGTAATAGCCTGCCACTGTAGCAGCAGTAACCTATCTAACGCTTGCGCCAGATACCTGTTGTCTTATATAGGTGTTCCCGACCGCAGTGCTGTCCTCTGAGTATTTCCATGTCTCTGAGCTTGCGAACGCATGCCTATAACCGTTTGTTTGGCCCTGCAGTGTAAACAAGACCGCACTTCAGAAGATACGACGCTATAAACAGTTAGTTTCCTGAAAAATGCCCCATGACGCATGGGATTTCGATTTATAATGCCCTTACTACTAAATCTGTTGGCGAAACATTTTGAATTGCAGAATGTGAATATACCATTAAATGACTGTTTGCACATAGTGCAGGATTAAATTTTCTCTCCTTTATAACTGCCTGAATAATTTCCTTTATCTCCTCATTCATTTCTTCGAGCTCCTTATCGCCAGAAGAGCACTTGTACTACTGTCTTTAGTGTTGAGTTCGTATCTATCTTGAGTACGATAATCAGATCACTGTCCTGTTCAAATTATTAGATCTACTTCTGCAATACCCCCAACTGATTTTGTATTTTTTACCCTTTACTCCTCTTCATCCTTCCACCGATCGCCACTAATCACCACCATATCTAACTTTAATCTATCCATTTTTCTTTTCAAATTTTCAAACTGACTTACGCGATTAAGGGATAGGACATTCCATGCTCCGATCCGTAGAATACATGTTTTGTGTTTCTTGATGAAGACATCCTCCTGAGTAGTTCCCGCATGGAACTCCGATTGGGGGACTATTTTTCTTCGGAGGATGCCATCATCATATGTTCATACAGTAGAGCTGCATGTCCTCGGGAAAATTAACGATTGTAGTTGCCCCTTGCTTTCAGCCGCTCGCAGGAACTGCATATTACAAGGCCAGCTCAGTCAATCATCCAGGCTGTTGCCCCTGTAACTACTGAAAAGGCTGCTGCCCCTCTACAGGAACCACACGTTTGTCTGGCCTCTCCACAGATACCCCTCCGCTGTGGTTGCACCTACGGTACGGCTATCTGCATCGTTGAGGCACGCAAGCCACCCCACCTCGGCAATGTTATGGTTCATAGGGGTAGTAATTAATTCTAAGTTATTCTCTGCCTAGATCTCAAAATGTCTGGCACTTTATATGATTTTGTTGACTATCTGGTCACAAGACGTTTTTCATTGCGTTTGTAAAAGTCTGAGGTAAGCAGCTGTTTCAAGTACCCGCTACTAGACGTCGACGCAAGTGCTGCGGTCAGTGTCAGTCTGATGCACTCCTAACAGCAAGCATTACAGCAGCCCACACCGGCTAGCCACGTTGTTTTAAGTTTTCTAAACGCTGCTAGTATTAACTTGACACGTATTTTTATTATGAAATAACTTGATTATCTTTTTATACAACTTGACACAAGTGCTCTAATTTTTTGTCTCATGTGAATATGTAATTCGACATTTGGAATATTAATTTTTTTTTTTTTTTTTTTTTTTTTTTTTTACAAATAAAATATTTCGTTCAGTTTTTTTGTAATATACTACTTCTGATTCATGTCTTGGTCATAATTTTATACTTCTGATGAAGACACACTCAGATGGTGTGGAAATCTGGATACACTTCATTTATTACAAAGTAACCTGTGGGGTTTCTTGTTTCCATTTTACGGTGAAAAGGGGATATTGGAAGAAAGCACTATTTATCTCTCGGCGCTTTTGGGCTCTGGTTAGCAATTTACTGCAGGCTGATCGAAGTTAGTCTGCTGGAATAGCTACCATCTCTTCTCAAATGTTATGTTGCATTTCTTGAAGTCTATGAGGGTTGTTGCGATGCATTTGAGACTTGACTCCCGGTTTTGTGTGGTCGAGCATTGTCGAGCAACTTGCTCGTCGGATATTCGCGATATCCACCGAAACGTGAGCACCTTCTCAAAGGAACACTTCGTGGTATGTTTCCAGGACATGTATCGCAGAACAGGGTAACTGTAGTTCATGTACGTGAGTGTTAAAAGACTATTCACCGAGCCGCGGCGGGTTATCCGTGCGCATTGGAGCGCCGTGCTGTGATGCGTGCGGCCGACCGCCAACGGAGGTTCGATCCCCCCTTGGGCATGGATATTTGTGTTGTCCTTAGGTTAATTTACCTTAGGTTAAGTAGTTTGTAAGCTACGGACTGATGACCACGCAGTTAAGTCCGATAGATTTACAAACATTTGATTTGAAGAATTCACCGAACTTTATTGTCAGAGGTTGTATGCTACGCACCATATCACGAAGAAGCCATAGGCCTCATCGAAAGCAAGACACATTAATAGTTTTAACGAAATGCACATACGCCTATTGGGTCTATTTCATTACTCTGTACAGGGCGAGTCAAAAATCGCAGAGCATCTCCTTTTTTTTTCTTTTCTTTATTTTTTTTTAAATCTGCAGGGAATAGGAAATCTGAATATTCCAGGCAGGTACGAGTGAGATGGTCTTTTACGGTATATACCGAACAAGGATGCCATATTGAGCCTGTCTTTTTTTAATTTTTAGTTTTAATTGAAAGTTTGTCGTATGATATATCAAATTACATCCGCATTTTCTGACAAATTCATTCTTGTAAACAGATTAGACGTAGCAGTAGTGGTTCAAAAGTTACAACTATTTTGTATGGAGATACAGACTGGACTCTTCTCTATAAAGAACAGCCGTTTAATGTGTTGCCGCGGTGGAGTAGCCGAGCGGTCTAAAGCACCTCGCTGCGGAGCGCGCGGTTGTTCGCCGTGGAGGTTCGAGTCCTCCCTGGGGCATGGGTGTGTGTGTTTGTCCGTAGGTTAGTTTACCTAGGTTTAAGTAGTTTGTAAGCTACGGACTGATGACCACGCAGTTTGGTCCGATAGATTTACAAACATTTGTCTTTTCATGTGTTCAACTTTCTGTTCCTCTTAGTCAACGCACATTTTACGGCAATGGATCGAATCGTTATGCATCCACATAAGTATTTGCACAGATTGCTGAAACATGCTTCTTCACTGCGTTGCCCGACATGTCTGTTTTTTATTTTCTCTGCATATACGATTTGCTTTAAATGGCCCTACAGATAAAAGTCAGATGGTGTGAGACAGGTGATCTGAGCAGCTATTCCACAGAACGACGTCGACCAATCCAGTGACCAGTAAATTGGCATCTAGCCACTGACAAACTCCTGCTCCATAGTGTGGTGCAGTCCCATCCCGTTGAAAGTAAGAGGGACAGCTGCCGTCTTCATTCAGAACTAAGGGAAACACCACTTCTTGCAGCATTTCCAGGTAACTTATAGCATTTAGATTCTGGTCCATATTCTATACCACCGCACAACCTGTCCGTAAACCACTAGCTTTGAAGTGTGGGTTCTGATTACTCCACAATCTGTGTTGTGACAGTTTATTTCACCAATCACCAAAAATGTTTGCCTCATCACTGGACAAGGTACTTTCTGCAAAGGAGGGATCTTGTAACTTTTGAACCACAACTCCTACGTCGGATCTTTTTACAAGAATGAACTTGTCAGAAAATGTTAATGTTATTTGATATACCAGGTGATCAAAAAGTCAGTATACATTTGAAAACTTAATAAATCACGGAATAATGTAGATAGAGAGGTAAAAATTGACACTTGCTTGGAATGACATGGGGTTGTATTAGAAGCAAAACAACAAACAAAAGTTCAAAAATGTCCGACAGATGGCGCTTCATCTGATCAGAAATCAATAATTATCATAACAAATTAAGCCCAAGCAAAGATGATGTTCTTTACAGGACAACAATAGCTGCAGTCGAGGAATAATATTGTGAACAGCACTGTAAAGCATGTCCGAAGTTATGGTGAGGCATTGGCGTTGGATGTTGTCTTTCAGCATCCCAAGAGATGTTGGTCGATCACGATACACTTGCGACTTCAGGCAACCCAAAGCCAATAATCGCACGGACTGAGGTCAGGGGACCTGTGAGCCCAAGCTGACGAAAGTGGCGGCTGAGCAAGCGATCATCACCAAACGACGCGCGCAAGACATCTTTCACGGGTTTAGCTATGTTTTTTTTTTTTTTTTTTTTTTTTTTTTTTTTTGTTACTCAACCAATCGTCATCTTCCGCCATCTTTTGAAACGCCCACACCGCAAATGCCCTCCGCTTCACTAAATCACCAGGTAACAGTTCATGATGCCGATGGATTTTTTAAGGATAGCATCGGAGGGTACGCCTAAGTGCCAACCAAACAGTAGTGTGTGGAATGCCGGTACGACGTGCAACTGCACGAGCGCTGTCTTCCCTGTGCATAGACGAATCCGCTACAGTCTCCATTTCTTCCTGAACTGTCTCTGCAGCATCACGCCTTGTGCTCGGGCGGCCACTGTGGGGTCTATCGTCTAAACAAGCCGTGGCTTCGAACTTCGAAATCATTTCCGCCACAGCTGCATTTGTCAACGGCCCTTTACCCGTTGGAATTCCCTTCCTACGGCGATAGGATCGTAACGCTGAACTAGCACATTCCCCATTCTGATAAAACAGCTTTACTAAAAGCGCCTTTTCAGGTAACGTCAACATGCTGCGACTGCTGGTGCATCTGATTCTCTCTCTCATAAGAGGTCCTTTTATACATGATTTTCATGCGCAGTCACTGACGTTCAACTGTCAGCGCCATCTGTCGGACATTTTAACTCTTTTTTCTAATATAACCCCATGTCATTCCAAGCATGTGTGTCAATTTTCACCTCTACATTATTCCGCGATGTATTAAGTTTTCAAATTTATACTGACTTTTTGATCACCCGGTATATTACATGCCTCCCTTTCTGTTTAAAAAATTGTCTTAGATTGAAGATGTTCGGTTTCAATATTGCGGCCATGTTCGGTACATACAGTAAATGATCGAGCACCTCACCCATACCTTACTGGAATATCTACGTTTCCCAGTTCCTGTGGAGCTTTTGAAATAAAACGATGTACTGCGACATTTCAGTCAACCTGTAGTTTGGCCTCATAGATTGAAAACAGATGAGATACTAGCAATCCATAATCTTCATGCTTGTATCTATTCAGAATTATGGGAATGAGAGGAATCCTTTTAAATAAGTACACGGATGGTTGTTGTTGTTGTTATGGTCTTCAGTCCGGAGACTGGTTTGATGCAGCTCTCCACCCTACTCTATCCTGAGCAAGCCTTTTCATCTTCTCATAAGAACGGCAACCTGCATCCACTTGATTCTGTTTACTATACGCGTCTCTTGGTATCCCTCTGCGATTTTTACCCTACACACTTCCCTCCAATGCTAAATTTACGATTCCTCGATGTCTAAGAATGTGTCCTACCAAGCTATCCCTTCTTTTGGTTAGGGTATGCCAAAAATTCCTTTTCTCACCAATTCTGTTCAGAACCTCTTCATTAGTTATGCGATCTACCCACCTAATCTTCAGCATTCTTCTGTAACACCACATTTCAAAAGCCTCTATTCTCTTCCTGTTCGCAGTGCTTATCGTCCATGTTTCACTCCCGTACAAGGCAACACTCCACATAAATGCCTTCAGAAAAGACTTCCTTACACTTAAATTGATATTTGATGTTAGCAAATTTCTCTTTTTCAAAAATTCTTTTCTTCCCATTGCCATTCTGCATTTTATATCCTCTGTACTGCGACCATCGCATGTTATTTTACTACCCAAGTAACAAAACTCATCTACCACCTTCATTGTTTCGTTACCAAATCTAATTCCTTCAGCATCGCCTGATTTTCTAAGACCGCTTTCCATTATTTTTGTTTTGCTCTTGTTAATGTTCATTTTATACGCTCTCTTCAACACACTGTCCATTCCATTCAACTGCTCTTCCATGTCCTTTGCTGTCTATGACAGAATTACAATGCCATCAGCAAAACGCAACATTTTTATTTCTTCCCCCTGAACTTTAATCCCTATTCCAAATTTTTCCTTGCTTTCCTTCACCGCCTGCTCGATGTACAAATTGAATAACATCGGAAAAAGGCTACAACCCTGTCTTACTCCCTTCCCAACTGATACTTCCCTTTCATGCCCTTCGAGTCTAATAACTGCGGTCTGGCTTTTGTACAAGTTGTAAATAACTCTCATTTCCCTGTATTTTACCCCTGCTGCCTTCAGAATTTGAAAGAGCGTATCCCAGTCAACATTGTCAAATGCTTTCTCCAAATATACAAAAGCTAAAAATGTAGGTTTACCTTTCCTTAATCTATCTTCTAAGATAAGACGTAAAGTGAGTATTGCCTCCCGGGTTCCTACATTCCTCCTGAACCCAAACTGATCTTCCCCGAGGTCAGCTTCTACCAGCTTTTCCATTCCCCTGTAGACAATTTGTGTTAAAATTTTGCAACCATGATTTATCAAACTGATGGTTCTGTAATTTTCACACCTGTCTGCACCTGATTTCTTTGGAATGGAGATTATTACATTTTTCTTAAAGTCTGAGGGTATTTCGCCTCTCTCATACATCCTACATACCAGTTCAAATAGTTTTGTCATGGCTGGCTCTCCCAGAGACTTTAGTAGCTCTGAGGGTATGTCATCTACTCCTGGGGCCTTGTTCCGACCTAGGTCTTTCAAGGCTCTGTCAAATTCATCTCTCAGTATAGTATCTCCTATTTCATCTAGATCTACTTCCTCTTCCCTTCCTACAACATCGTCTCTAAGTTCATTTCATTTGTAGAGCTGCTCTATGTACTCTTTCCACCTTTCAGCTTTCCCTTCTTTGCTGAGAACTGGTTTCCCGTCTGAGTTCTTGATATTCGTAGAGTTGCTTTTCTTGTCCCCAAATGTCTCTTTTATTTTCCAGTAGACGGTATCTACTTTTCCCCTGCTTATACATCCTTTTACAGATTTGCATTTGGCTTCTAGCCACTCCTGTTTAGCCATTTTGCACTTGCTGTCAATCTCATTTCTTAGTCGTCTGTACTCTATTTTGCCTGTTTCATTTACTGCATTTTTATATTTTCTCCTTTCATTAATTAAATTTAGTATTTCCTGTGATATCCAAAGATTCTTTGTAGGTCTTGCCTTTCTACCTATCTTGTCCTCTGCTGCCTTCACTGTTTCATCTCTCAATTCTACCCATTTCTCTTGTTTCTGTCCCCCTGTTTCTGTCAGTTGATGCCTAAATCTCCCTCTGAAATTCTCCAGAACTTCACGTTCCTTCAATTTATCTAGATCCCATGTCCTTATTTTCCTACCTTTCTGCAGTTTTTTCAGTTTCAGCCTACAGTTCATGACTAACAAGTTATAGTCAGAGTCTATATCTGCCCCTGAGTATGTCTTACAGTTTATAACTTGGTTCCGGAATCTATGTTTTACCATTATAAAATCTATCTGATACCTTCCAGTGTCTCCTGGTCTCTTCCAAGTAAAGAACCTTCTTTTGTGATTCTTAAACCACGTGTTTGTTACGATTAAATCATGTTCCGTGCAAAATTGCCCAGTCCATATTCACTTACTATTTTTCCTTCTTTTCCTTTTCCTACTAGCGAATTCCAGTCTCCCATCACAATTAAGTTTTCCTTTCCCTTAACTGTCTGAATAATTTCATTTAGCTCCTTATATATTTTTTCTATCTCCTCATCATCGGCAGAGCTAGTTGGCACATAAACCTGTACTACTATTGTAAATGTTGGCTTCGTATCTATCTTGACAATGATAATGCGATCACTGTGCTGCTCATAGTAGTTTACCCGCATCCCTATTTTCTTATTCATTATCAGTCCGACTCCTGTGATACCCCCAACTGATTTTGTACTTAAAATCCTGTACTCACCTGACCAGAAATCCTGTTCATCCTGCCACCGAACTTTACTAATCCCCACTATATCTAACTTCAACCTTTCCATTTCCCTTTTTAAATTTTCTAATTTTCCTACCCGATTAAGGGATCTAACATTCCACGCTCCGATCCGTAGAATGCCAGTATTGTCTTTCCTGATGACAACATCCTCCTGAGTAGTCCCCGCCCGGAGATTCGAATGGGGGACTATTTTACCTCCGGAATATTTTACCCGAGAGGATGCCATCATATGTTCATATAGCAGAGCTGCATGTCCTCGGGAAAGTTAACGGCAGTAGTTTCCCCTTGCTTTCAGCCGTTCGCAGTAGCAGTGTGGCAAAGCCACATTAGCTGATGTTACAAGGCCAGCTCAGTCAATCATCCAGACTGTTGCCCCTGTAACTACTGAAAAGGCTGCTGCCCCTCTTCAGGAACCACACGTTTGTCTGGCCTCTCCACAGATACCCCTCCGCTGTGGTTGCACCTACGGTACGGGTATCTGTATCCTCGGCAATGCCTGTGGTTCATAGGGGTGGACACGGATGATATGTAAGTACAAATAGCAGATCCGTAAGGTAGGTGTAATCTTTTACTTTTCAGGTTGTTTTCAAAGACATCCGTGATGACGTTTCAGAAATTTTCCCCCACCGACTTGCAGACTGCACCACAGTAGTACCTACCGCAGCACGCCACTCCAGAAGAGCGGCCTCCTGGGCAGGACGACGCGGCTCTGGCGGCGGCGCAGGGCTGCCACCATCTCCGACGCCGCCTGCTCGTCACTCAGCTCCGGAATCCTGGAACAACCAAACACTTCTGTACTGGCACTCACTTTCAACGACACAGTGCAGGAGGATCTGCATCGAATTGAATGTAGATAAGTGTAATGTGCTGCGAATACATAGAAAGAAAGATCCTTTATCATTTA
This sequence comes from Locusta migratoria, assembly GCA_026315105.1. NCBI lineage: Eukaryota > Metazoa > Arthropoda > Insecta > Orthoptera > Acrididae > Locusta > Locusta migratoria. The sequence goes on from CM048744.1 coordinate 908,217,417, forward strand.
GCTACACTAAAGCAGGTCAGCAACTGAAAGCAGTTAATTCCATAAATTATCTGGGCGTAGACATTAGGAGTGATTTAAAATGGAACGACCATATAAAATCAATCGTCGGTAAAACAGATGCCAGACTTAGATTCATTCGGAGACTTCTAAGGAAATGCAGTCCGAAAACAAAGGAAGTAGGTATCAGTATACTTGTTCGCCCATAGCTTGAATACTGTCCACTGGTGTGGGATCCGTACCAGGTGGGATTGATAGAGGAAGTAGAAAGGATCAAACGGAGAGCAGCGCGCTTCATTACAGGATCATTTGGTAAAGCGTTACGGAGATGGTCGTTAAACTCAAGTGGAAGACTCTGCAGGAGAGACGCTCTGTCGCCCGGTACGGGCTTTTGTCGAAGTTTGGAGAACATACCTTTACCGATGAGTCTAGCAGTATATTGTTCCCTCCTACGTGTATCTCGCGAAGAGATCATGGAGATAAGATCAGAGAGATTAGAGCCCACACAGAGGCATACCGCCAATTTTTCTTTCCGCGAACAATATGTGACTGGAATAGGAGGGAGAACTGATAGTGGTACTCAAGGTACCGTCCGCCACACACCATCGGGTGGCTTGCGGAGTATGGATGTAGATGTAGATGCAGAATGTAGGCTTTTGATTCGAGACAGGGGTCAGAACGCTGGTGTAATGGCTATGTTTGTGGCAGCAAAACGTTTTCACCATTTCACCCCCTGCACTGAACTCCGGTAGTCACAATTCTTAGATCGTCCCATCTAACGGAATCTACTCCACCAGATGCGTCAATATTGACGAATGATTTAGTATCCTTTAACAGACCAGAGTAAAACTTTAAATTGTAAACACCGTCGCACAGGCCTCGAGACGCTGAACAGGTAGCGACCGTCTGCCGTGTCACCTCCTCCTGAAGGAGTCAACGGGTGGTGTACGGAGTTGGACGCGGTCAGCGCCCCGAATTCTCGGTCGTTTTGTCGGATTCGGGACCAAAACCGCTACTTCTCAGTCAAGTAGCTCCTCAATTATAAGGGTTGGGTGCATCTCGCATGTCAACAGATGTTGGCAGACCCGGACAATGACCCATATAAGCGGTAGCCAAGTCCGACAGTGCTTAACTTCGGTGATATAAGAAGAACCGGGTTATCCACTGCGATCAGGCTATTCTCTCGTAATAGACCTTGGTTCACCATCACAGAGCCTAGCATTGCTTTTATGTTTTTAACCAAGACTTGATGCCTAGTGACGTCTTATCTATTTTTATTGTGTGACATGCATGCCAGTATGCATAAGGAGGCATAGAATGCATCTGTTTAATCAGTGTGTCTAGTTCGTAAGTACTTACTATATGAAAATACTGGGTTATATTATGTATTATACTTCAGATTGTGTACAATTCTGTTTCTGTATTTTTATTTAATAGCTTTCTGTGAAGATGGTTTATAACCGAAACCGGTAGAAGTTTGGAAAAATAATAAACAGCTGATGGTTTACAGTATGTATTTCCTCAAATATCTTACGGCTGTTGAACCTCATCTCAATAAAAATTTGAACTTGTGTTTACTCTACCAAACGAATTACACAATAATTTGGGTTCAGATGTGTAGTTCGTAAGTAGTGCAATGCAACAACGACGTTGACTTACTGGAAGCTACAGCATAGAGAGTCATAGTAAGGATGGAAGCGGACCGATAAAGAGGGAGGTGGATGCAGCTATCGGAGTGTCCCAAAATGTAATTTACAGGACCTACACACGATTTCAGGCAACAGGAACCGTTAACAGAAGGCAACACAAATGTCGTCCACAGGTAACATCAGCAAGAGATGACGATTATCTCCGGTTATCAGCCCGTCGAGACAGGAGGCTGTGTGCAAATCAGGTACATCACCCCTTCCAGGCAGCAATAGAACGCGCAATATCAACACAAGCAGTTCGAAATCACTTTCGGCAATGTGTTCTCTACACACGGAGGACTATAGTGTGTGTCCCATTAAAATCATGACGCCGTTTATCCCGCAGAAACTGGGCGGAGCATCAGGACTGGAGTCGTAACGAATAGCGCCGGGTTCTGCTCACGATTTTGTGTTCAGGTGGAAAATCGTCGTTCCCTCGTCCGGAGAGAACGTGGAACTCGGAACAATCCTGCTTATGTGCAGGAAACACCATCAAATCATGGTGGTGGATGAATGGTGTTGGCAGGAGTCAGTATTGGCGAACGTACGGATCTCTATGTCGTTCAGAATGCCGCTTTCACTGCTCAGAGGTTCAGAGACGAGATCCATGGACCTTTTGTTGTGCCCGTGCTGTTGCCATAGGAGATGGTTTCCTTCTGGTGGACGATAACGCTCGTCCCCACAGAGCTACACTGCTTTAAGCTGAGGGAATTGAACGAATTGAGTGCCCAGTTTGTTCACCGGACTTAAACGCCATTGAGCATGTCTCGGATGCACTTAGCATGTTCATTGCAGCCAGACGATGACAGCCCACAACGGATGCAGAGCTGGATATTGCACTCTTAGAAAATTGGGCAAATATCCCTCAAGATCTGATTAATTACCTCATACTGTCCATGCCACCTAGGTGTGCAACTGTACTGGTCGTCCGATGTGATGACACGCCGTATTAGAGGGCAATGAGAATAATTTTTCTATTATTGTGGTAGCCCAATAGTGCTTCGCTCTAATTAAACGCCATGTAAATCTCAAGTAAAGAGATGAGACAGCAAAATATCGTACTGTATCACACGCAAATTAAAATTGTAACCGCCGGCCGCAGTGGCCGAGCGGTCTGCGATGAGCCAGTCACGGTAAGCATGGCCGCTACGGTCGGATGTTCGAATCCTCCCTCGGGCATGGGTGTTTGTGTTGCCCTTAACGTAAGTTAGTTAAGTAATTAGTGTGTAAGTCTAGCGACTGATAACCACGAAGTTTGGTCGCATAAGACGTCACACACATTTGAACAAAATTGTAACCAATATCTCAGTAAAATAACGTACCACATGTATATTGTGTACGATACCTCAACTGATCCCCTAATTGTTTTAAGCAGTGAACTACACGAATTTGCGTGACTTTCACAGGTAATTTGGTTGTTGTTGGGGCAACAAACAGCCTTTATTTCATCAATATCAGATCACTGGAAGAAAAAAAAAACTTAAATAATGAAACTTTTATCCATTGTGTAGGAACCTGCGACTGTTTATTGAAATAGGTTTCAGAAATTACAGCAACCAGTCGCCTTTTGTTTCTTCTTAATGAAGATTTATTTAAACCATTACCGGTTTCGAGCTGCCTGGCAGCTCATCTTCAGATGGTATAAAATATTACAAGTTACAATTCAATAGTTATGCACTTTACATGTAGTTTGTCCATATTTGGTCCGCTTATTGATAGAATGTCAGAACACTTCTTTTCCATCATCATGCCACAACAAATCCCATGAATTTTAGGTTGTAAAATTGATAAATATTTCACACACATTACGTTTTTTTAGCCACTAGCTTGTAAACAAACCCAAGCTGTAAGTTATGCTAGTGGCTAAAAAAACGTAATGTGTGTGAAATATTTATCAATTTTACAACCTAAAATTCATGGGATTTGTTGTGGCATGATGATGGAAAAGAAGTGTTCTGACATTCTATCAATAAGCGGACCAAATATGGACAAACTACATGTAAAGTGCATAACTATTGAATTGTAACTTGTAATATTTTATACCATCTGAAGATGAGCTGCCAGGCAGCTCGAAACCGGTAATGGTTTAAATAAATCTTCATTAAGAAGAAACAAAAGGCGACTGGTTGCTGTAATTTCTGAAACCTAAAACTTAAATAATGTTTTAGGTGTCTGCTTTGCATAGTAGTATGATACAGTACGTATATATGCTGATACACTGCATCCTAACAGACAACAGTATGTCAAGGCCCTTCACTGGTAAAGTATTATCCACAAGCGGAAAGCATCACGTAGCCTCTTTCTCACATGCACCCCGTTATATGAACTGTCAGCCACAAACTTCACCTGACGTTTTTTGCCTTGCTGGCAGCCGAAATATCGAGGCATAGTGTGAACATTATCAGGCTGCAGTCTCATAGAGTACTCACGTACCTGGGAAACTCAGATTTTTATGTGACTTTACAGAATTATACACAAGCTGAAGTAAAATACATAATATAACCCAGTATTTTAATATAGTAAGTACTTACGACCTAGACAGACTGATTCAACAGGTGCATTATATGCCTCGTTATGCATACTGGCATGCATGCATTATTTAATAGTTTTCCGTGAAGATGGTTTATAACCGAAACCGGTAGACGTTTGGAAAAATAATAAAGAGCTGATGATTTACAGTATGCATTTCCTCAAGTAAACACAAGTCACCACCAGCCTCTCTGCACCAACTTTCTGTTATTATAACTATCTCTGTTGCCGTAATGTTGTTGTCTCCACTTCGTAGAACCGACAGAAAGACTTCGAACCTTTTTAGTTAATTCTGCCGATGTTTTCAGAACATGATCCCTTAATTCTTTTGACCGTTGTAGTTTAGGAGATGATTATTTCAAACAGACATAAATAGATACACACGGCTTACAAATAAAAGTGTTATTCAGATTATTTTCTTTCCCAACGATGTAATTCTGATTCAATTACGTCTGTGTTGTGCCCCAAACGACACTCAAGTTAACTGTAGTGAAAACCGTTTGCAATAAATGAAATGAACAGTGAAAAGTGGAAAATGAAGCTGTAAAATTAAAATTCTGGATCCGTGGCCCACTAGCACGCTCTGTGGGTTCACTATGCAGCCAGCGCTACATGTGTCAAGTGTCGCAGCCTGTTGCCCTCCCATACTTGCGGAGCTTGTCTACGGTCACAACGCACACGACAACGCGCACCCTTACGCGTCACGCAGTGTTGAAGACTTGTTCGTCTGCCATCGGACTGCACTGCCACCTTGGCCTCCCTATTTCCCCTGTCTCTGTCCTATCGAAAACGTTTGGTCGATGACGGCGGAACGAGTGAGCCGGGATACATCAGCCGCTACCACAGTCGCTAAAACAGAAGTGATATCTGGCGTTCCACAGGAAAGCGTTATAGGTCCCCTACTCTTCCTCGTGTTTATAAACGATTTAGGAGACAATCTGCATAGCTCCCTTAGATTGTTCGCGGATGATGCTGTCGTTTATCGGTTAGTGAAGTCAACAGAGGATCAAAAGCAACTGCAAAGCGATTTAGACAAAATGTCTACAAGGTGCGAAAATTGCAATTGACACTAAATAAAGAAAAATGTGAAGTAATACACATGACCACTGAAATAAATCCGCTGAACTTCAATTACGCGATGAATCAGTCAAACCTTAAGGTCGTAAATTCTATCAAATACTTAGGAGTTACAGTTACGTACAACTTTGACTGGAGAGAACACATAGAAAATATTGTGGGGAAGGCGAACGAAAGGTTACGTTTCATTGGCAGAACGCTTCCAAGATGCACCAGCTCTACCAAAGAGACTGGCTACATCACACTTGTGCGTCCTCTCCTGGAGTACTGTTGCCCCTTGTGGGACCCTCACCAGGTGGGACTGACGGAAGACATTGAGAAGGTTCAGAGAAGGGAAGCTCGTTTTGTTCTATAACGTTACGGGGGGGGGGGGGGAAGCGTCACAGAAATGTTGCACGAATTGGGGTGGAAATCATTAAAAGAAAGACGTTATTCATTGCGGCGTGATCTGTTTGCGAAGTTTAAATCACCGACTTTTGCTTCTGAATGTGAAAATATTTTGCTAGCATCCACCTACCTAGGCAGTAGATCGAAAACGGAACAATTTAGATGTTCTTTCTTCCCGCGCGCTATAAGAGAATGGAACGGTAGAGAAAAGTTATGAAAGTGGTTAATGAACCCTCTGCCACGCACTTGAATGTGTTTTGCAGAGTATTTATGTAGATGCAGATGAGCTTTAGCAGCACGTGGAAGCAGCATGGACTAGAACAAGTCGGCCGCGGTGGCCGAGGGGACTAAGGCGCTCCAGTCACGGTCTGCACGGCCACTACTGTCGGGGGTTCGAATCCCCCCTCGGGCATGGATATTTGTGCTGTCCTAGTTCGTAGGTAGTTCATAAGTAGTTTGTAAGTTTAGGGACGGATGACCCCGTAGTTCAGTCCCATAAACTATACAAACATTTGAACATTTTTTTACTAGAACAACCCAACAACAATTCAGAAGCGTCTCTGATTCAATGCCGAAGCTTGAAACAACGATATTATCGAGCAATGGCGGCAACACTCAGCACTAGTATCATCATCTCCCTCATTTCACATGGGGCTGTATTCTCAGTCGTGTGATCTATGTACGACGTGTTATCTCACAAATAAATATGGCTGTGATATCTACGGTCCTTCTTAGTGTTGCATAACCCGTAGCTTGTTCAACGACGATCCAGATTTTCAAACTATATTTTTCGAATACGCTTGGGAGTTGCGTCTTCATTATTAAATTTGTTGAAATCCTAATCGTGCGGTACACACCCTGTCAGTATGACTCCAGGGTTCAGTAACTTAAATGGTTTCAGGCACTATTTATGGAGACGCTGCAGAACAGGAAGACGGCGGCCATTCACCCTATATTAGTAGCTAAGCTCTCTCTAGCCGTTTGAGAGGCCTGACGAGGTGTTTTCCACGTCTCGTCGTGAAGGATACTCGGGACCATCGTCACGCCTGTCAGACAGCGCCTGCCGGTTGCTCGATGCTACCCGCCAGGCAAATGAGTTGTGCTGGTCACCTGTTGTTCAGGCATCCGTATAGGGTCGCAGCAGTGTCGTTTTCGACTTACAAGGAAAGTACTTGGGTTCAAGTGTTTGTACAGCTTATGGGACTTAACTACGGGGTCATCAGTCCCTAAACTTACAAACTACTTATGAACTACCTAAGACTAAGGACGGCACAAATATCCATGCCCGAGGGGGGATTCGAACCCCCGACCGTAGTGGCCGTGCAGACCGTGACTGAAGCGCCTCAGTCCCCTCGGCCACCGCGGCCGGCCTTCGTCATTATCATCCCTATATCATCATTATGTGTTAGTGTTACAACAGTAACTTATGCTCATATTTCTGTACCATAAGAGATTCGAGAAAGCATGCGAATATCTTCTACACTAATACCATCTTCACGAAGAATGGTTCTTCGTAATTTCATCTCAACCAATCGCAATACATTTCCAGGATTGATTACGAATCGCCGTCCCATCTGACGCTTCACCACACAAATAACATCACAAAACACAACTTCGGAGGCACACTGCACCGTCCCTACTGGCGAACCGACCGGTCAAAGTGCAATGTCGCAAGTCACACGCAGAGGCCTCTAACGGACGACTGCAGAGTTTTGCAGATGCGGGAGTATCACTAGTGCAATAAGGGATCTTTACGTTATCTCTCGTACGATTTTGATATATATGTGTTTGTTAGAGCTGAAGTGCTTTCCTTGTTAGTAGGCTTAATTGACTAAAATACTGAAAAGAGTTCGTAGCAGCTCTTCCTCAACGCGAGGACACACTGAGAGATGAGTTTCTCATTAAGGCTCTTTTAACTGACGTCCACACACGCTACGGATTTCCATAAACAATATGGGTCTCATTCAATCACAACTGGGCCAGACTAAAAAATTGACGTGACAGCAGGCACAGACTGCGCGTGAAAGTGGTGGGTCGCTACGCCTCTTCGCGTGCCATATCATAACATGCAGGCTGTCCTCAAGGCGACCACTGCCGCATTCATCACTGACAACACTTCCCGGTATCGGAAATTTAGTTTGGGATGAGACATCGCATGTTAGTAGGATACGTGAAGCGTGTCCATTCAAGAAGTTTTAAATTACTAGATACTAGTTCAGTGTATCAGTAAGCGAAATAGGACATCCGGTAGTGTGCCTGATTATCATTTTGATGGTCATGGTTCGATCCTAAATATGGAAAATATATTAACAGTTTTAAATAGAATTACTTCAAATGTTTGTTAAGCTTAAGGGACTTAGCTGCGGGGTCATCAGTCCCTGAACTTACAAACTACTTATCAACTACTTTATACTAAAGACGACACAAACATTCATGCCCGAGGGGGTTTCGAACCCCCGACCGTAGCGTCCGTGCAGACTGTGTCTGGCGTGCCGCAGACCGCTCGGCCAATGCGACCGGCATAGAATTACTGATACAGATTAGTATCAATTACATAATAAAGAACATCATACTATTTATGAAATATAATTAAAATTTTAATTACATTATTTTCTTTTTAAAAAGTTGACTAATTGAAAATACATTTTACAATTAATGTAGGTAGTTTAAAGAGTTAAAAACTATTGTAATTAATGTTGATTACAAAATTAGCTGATATTGTAAAATTATAAATATTCGTTGTAATTACGAGGAACCGGTTTCTTCATGGAAAAGCAGAGTATACCTGGTTGGCCTATTGTAGGCACACAAACAGCCAGACAGAAGGAGTGAAATTTAAAAAGAAAAACAAATTTCTTGAAGGTGGACTCGAAACTGAACTGTCCCCATGAGAGCGAAACATGCCACCGTTTGAGTTATTCGATCCGTTGTAATATAGGTTTTTCCGAAGGTATATCAGTTGATCACTGGTCAAAATATTTAAGGGATCAGTTCATAAATCTAGGTTCTGAAGTATTATCATCGAAAAAATGAACAAAAATGGTTCGTCGTCTTTCTGTCTGTTCTACAGAGTGGAGAGGACAACATTACGGCAACCGAGATGTATTAACTGAAAGTTGCTGCACAGGAAGTTGGTGTTGAGTCCTGTTTACCAAACGAATTACCCAACCAGTTAGTTTCAGATCTACGACCAAAGGTACAGATAGACTGGCCATGGCAGCAATTTTATGGCACCAACATCTCTGCAGCTAAATCATTATATTGCCAATAGTCACGTGGTAGTGTCCAGCTTTGCCTAGGACAATATAGTGATTTTTACGAAGAGAAGTAACATTCAATTTCAAGTGAAATTATTATTAGTTTAAAATGATGGCATTTCTTGAAAACTGTGGAGTTGTTTATTATATCCGACTAATGTTTGCCAACAGTCAGGTGATCCTATGTTTTAACCACGTCTTATGTATAGCCGCTCTGCTGTTTGTACGGTCTGTCTGTATCTATGGTCGAAGGTTGAGATAGTGTAGTGAGCAGGTATTACAGTGTAACACCAACGTGTCTTACCAGGAGCTGTAGCATGCAGCGGAATAGGATGGTTGGAAGCGGAAGTGTCACTTGTCCACGGGTAACATCAGCAAGAGATGACGGTTATCTCCGGTTAACAACCCGTCGAGACAGGAGGCTTCATACAACTCAGCTACAAAGCACCGTCCAGACGCCAATAGCATGTTCAATATCAACACAGACAGTCAGAAATCGCCTTGGGAATATGGCCTCTACCTACGGACGCCTATGGTATGTAACGACACCGTTAGGCCACAGTAACTGGCCCGAGTAACATCAAGATAGGAGTACTAGCGAATGGCACCGGGTTCTGTTCACAGATGAGTCAAGATTTTGTGTTCCGACGGACAATCGTCATTACCTCATCTCGAGAGAACGTGTAACACGGAACAGTCCTGTTTATGTGCAGGAATCATTACCACATCATGGTGGTGGACGAATACTGTGGGAAGGAGTCACTATTGTCAGACGTACGGAGCTCTATGACGCTCAGAATGTCGCTTTGACTGCTCAGAGACATAAAGACGGAATCCTTCCTGGTGGACAACATGCTTGAAGCCGAGGAAATTTAACGAAAGGAGTGGCGAACTTGTTCAGCCGAGTTCAGACCGATTTAGCATGTCTGAGATGCACTTGGCAGACACATTACAGCGAGACCAACACCTCCCAGAACTCATGGAAGAATGGCCAAATATCACTCAAGAGCTGATTCATAATGTCATAATGTCTGTGCTACGCAGGTGTGCACCTGTACTAGCTGTCCGAGGTGATCACACACCACATTACAGGGCAGCAAGCATGACTTTTTCACAGTTAACAGTGCCTCGCGCCTCGCTCTAAGTTAACGCCATGTAAAGTGTTGAGATAGCAAAATAACACACACAAATTACAATAGTAACCAATATCTGAATAAAATAAGTTACCATAGTTGTATTGTGCATATCTCACTTGACCCCCAATTGTTTTGAGCAGTGTACATCTGTTTCGGTTAAAACTGTAGAGCTCTTTTTGTTGGAATTTTCTGGGTTGTGCGCATTAAGACTTCTATGAGTAGACACCGTTGAGGTATACTACTATCCTGTGAAGTCCCAACCCGAACTTAATTTCCGAGACCGGAAAGTCTCCCTGTGACAACGCGACATGCGTTTGCGCCGGTGATGGTGCGATGAACGACGGACTTGGACAACCGTTTGCCGATTTAACCTGCACCACCACAGTGATGGGACTAGAGACGCCACGGCGAGCGACTGTTCCCTGATGCATCGCCATACTGGTGCTGCGGCGTGTTACGGAGTCGGGCAGTACTGTACCGCTCGTATACCAATCGCCAGCGTCTCTTCTGACTGGTGCTGAAGTCTGTTGTTTTCCCGTACCTTGGGAACTTCCCACATTACGACAGGTTAATCCGTGACCACACATGCGACGCAGTGTACAAGACAAGGGACGCCAATGCTGTCTTCACCCCCATGTTTTACCGATCTGTGTCCCGTTAAAAATCCTCCGGATGATGGTTGCGGTACTAATGACGAGGCACCGCTACCCCAAATCACCTATGGCAGGACGTGGAAGCGCCATGGACTGGTACACCAAATACAATGCCGAAGCGTGTAGCAGTCGCTTCAACCAAGAATGGCGGCTACACTCAATACTGATGTTCCTTACTCCACATGCGGCTATATTTTCAGTCAAGTGATCTTTGTACAGAGTGTTATATACCAGATAAATTTGGCTGTGATATCTCCGGTCCTTCGTGCTGTGGCATTTTAGATGCCCGACAGTTTATAAAACAAATGAAATTTTCAAACTTGATTTCTCGAAAATGGTTGGGAGTTGCGACTTCCAGTTTACGTATGTTGAAATACTAGTTGCGTCCTACATACCCTGTCAGTATTTACCACAGGCAGGACTCAAAAAATGTTCAAATGTTTGTAAATCTTTCCGACGTAACTGTTTGGTTGTCCCTAGGCATACAAACTACTTACACTAACCTAAGGACAACACGCAAACAAACACACACACACACACACACACACACACACACACACACACACACCTGCCCGAACCTTTGAAGGGGAACAGCCGCTCGCACCACAGCACGGCGCCCCAGCGCGCACGGCTATTCCGCCGCGACCAGGAAGGTCTCTATGGGTTCAATGACTTTACTGGGTGTAGGTACTATTCGTGGATACACCGTTTATCCTGATGTGCATTTTCAACTTTTCGCGGCGTATTGTATAGTCCAATAAGTTTCTGGCATGCAGCCGTACGAATTCAATTTCCTCCAATATTTCGGCCGAGTAACGTCCGGCAATCTTCAGGGTGAGCCGCAAGATTGCCGAAGAGGTGTCAGGCGCGGCCTTATATGCCCCAGCGTGGCGGCACTGCGCATGCGGGTCGCAGATGTTGGTCGGCGGCAAAGAGGTATGTACACTTACATGCGCGCACCCTGTGGTGAAAACAATCAGATATTCGATTCGCCTATCGATGTATGCTCGTCGGCAGCAGTGCTGTGACGACGTCTTTGCAATTTCATTACATTTAGAGCCGGGTTCCATGCCTTATCTAAACTAAAACCATTGTCCCTGTTTATTTAGTTTTCTGCTAATCTAATTTATATCGCTTCCTTAAAACTGGAATCCCAGAGGTCGGTGTTAAAATTCTCAGGTCTCTGTAGTTCATAGAGTGACCTGTACTGATACAATGTTCTGCCAACAGCTGACTTGTCTGGTTGTAACAAACGTGTGTATCTTCGGTGTTCAATGCACCTTTCATGAACAGTGCGAGTTGTCTGACCTATATAATAGAAATAGAAGAGAAATTAGATTAGCAGAAATCTTAATAAATAGGGACAATGGTTTTAATTTATATAAGGCATGGAACCCGGACTAAATGTAATGAAATTGCAAAGACGTCGTCATAGCACTGCTGCCGCCGAGCATACATAGATAGGCGAATCGAATAGCTGATTGTTTCCACCACAGGGCGCGCGCATGTAAGTGTACATAACTCTCTGCCACCGACCAACATCTGGGACCCGCATGCGCAGTGCCGCAGCGCTGGGGCATATAAGGACGCGCCTGCCACCTTGTCGGCTCCTGTCTGCAACACCTCTGGTGGCCCCCATCCAACCTACTCCTATAAATGTAAATCCGTCGCCGCCCCCGCCACTCCCCAACTTACCGTCCCTGTTCGTCCTGTCGATCCCCCTCTCCATCCCAACAACTCCCTCTGCCCCCCTCCAACCGTAGAGGATGTCATCCGATTTGTCACGACCGTCCTCCAGAACATCCATCCCATCCAGCGTCCCCATACCCTCCAGCAGATAGCCCTTGCCGCCCGTTCCGTTTTTCACCTCGAAACCTTCGCCACCCTCTCCCGTGTACATTCCCACTTCACCTTCCCCCGGCAAGTTACCCTAGTCTAGACACACCGTACTCTCTTTTCCCGTCGCCCCCTCTCCCTCCTCTCGCCTTCCCTTTCGACCCCTATGGCAAGCCCTTCCTACACCTTCCTCTATCATAATGTCCGCTCTCTTCCTGCCAATAAACACCTCCTTATGCACACCCTTTCCCACCACCGCATGGATGCCTTCCACCTGAACGAGACCTTCCTCCAACCCCACCGTCCTATCAGCACCGCTCCCTACGTCCTCCACCGTACCGATGGCCTCCCACCCCTCGCCCGAGGCGGAGTTGCGATCGGCCACCTCCGCCACCACCCCGTCTGGCTCCAACCTCTCCTTAATGACCCCACCAAACACCTGATCCTCAGTCTCTTCCTCCCATCCCTTACTGTCACCCTCGCTACCATCTATATCCGCAGCACTGCTCCCCTCCCCTATGCCTTTCTCTCCCACATAGACCGCTCCTTCATGACCTATGTGATTGCCGCGGACCTTAACCTTTCTTCCCATCCACCCGCTGAACTCCGGCGTTGGCGTCAGTTCGTCACCACCTAGCCCCAGGGCGACGTCCTTCCTCTTCCCCGCCCAACCCGCCCCGAAAGCAACACAACGCCCGACGTCGTCTTGGCGTCTCCCAATCTCCTTGGGCGCATCACGGCAGATGTCCTCGACGTTATAGGCAGTGACCATGCCGCTGTCCTACTTACCCTTGACCACCGCCCCCGCCCTGCCCGTGCTTCCCATCCTATGCCTCCTCCCAAACTCGTTCATGATTATTCCCGTGCTGACTGGGATGTCTACCGTCGCTCCATTGACACCTTGGTCGCAAGCCACCCACTTCCCCTCCGCACTCCCGACGATATTGATCATGCCTCCTCCTTCCTCCAGCAGACCGTTGCAGACGCGGTCCATGCCCATATCCCCACCTGGGCGATTTATCCTCACCGTCCTACCCTTCCTCCACAGGCCGTCCTTCTCCTTCGCGAATCCCGTCGTCTGTACCGCTCCTTCCTCCGGACCCGTGACCGGGACACACTCCAACGCCACCTGCAAATCCAACGCCACATCCGAAACCTCTTGTCCGCGAAAAAACGTCGGGACTGGCGCCAGACATGCACCCGCCTCAATTCCACGCTCCCTATCAACTCCTCCAAGTACTGGTATGCCTTCCGCCGCCTTACTGGCAGTCACTCCTCCCCCCCCACTACCCGCTTCTCCATGATGACCGTCCTTTTCCTGACAACGCCAGTAAGGCTGAACACTTTGCCTCCTACCTCTCCGAAGTCTTCTCCATTCCTGATGATCCTCTCTTTGACTATTCTCTCTTCCCAGACGTCCATGAGCGAACCGATACCTCCACTTCTCCGCTCGCCCCTGGCTTCCAGTACTTGGATCACATCCCCCCATCAGAACTGAACACACCCATTACCGCCCGTGACATAATCGACACTCTTCGGACTAAACGCAACACCGACCCCGGTCACGACCGGCTGACCTACCGCCACCTCCGAGCCTGCCCCCCCTCCTTCCATGAAGCTCTTGCCACCTTATATAATGTCATCCTTTTCACTGGCTTTTACCCCGACCTGTGGAAGACCTCCCGTATTCTCATGTTCCTAAAACCTGATAAGCCCCCATCCCAGACCTCATCCTACCCTCCCATCAATCTTACCTCCGTGTTCAGCAAGGTCCTGGAAACCATCCTCTCCTGTCGTATCCATCAGCACCTCCATCGCCACCAGTTCCTCCCCCTTTCCCAATGTGGCTTCCGACCCTCCTTCTCTGCCAATGACCAACTACTTCGCCTAACTCATCTCCTATCTGTCAACTCAACTCCCGTCGCTCTGCAATTTTTGTCTCCCCCGATATCCAAAAAGCCTACGACCGTGTATGGCATTCTGGTCTCCCTTTCAAGCTCCAGTTCTACGCCCTTCTTATTAATTACGTCCGCCTCATTGCTTCCTTTGTCACCCACCGCCCCTCCTATGTCACTGTCTGCAACTCCGACTCCCGTTTGTTCTACCCCTCTGCCGGGATGCCCCAAGGCTCCATCCTCTCTCCTCCCCTTTATCTCATCTACTCCGCCGACATGCCCCAACCAGAGCCTCCCGTCTACTCCTACAATATGCTGACGACACTGCCTTCCTAGCCCTCGCCCCCTCCCTTGCCCGCTCCCAGTTTTTGCTCCAGTCTCACCTCACCAAGTTCGCCTCATGGTGTAACCGGTGGCTCCTCTCCATCAAACCTGACAAATCCCAGGAAATTATCATAGGTCGTACCAACCCCTCCTTCCGTCTCCATGATTTCTACCGTACCCTCCACAACCGCCCTATCCGCCACACCCCCACCCTGAAGTACCTTGGCCTAACCCTCGACCGTAACCTTTCCTGGACCCCCCACCTCCGCACTGTCCAACAGAAAGCCCTCTCCCGCCTTAACCTCCTCAAACTCCTCACTGGCCGGACGTGGGGTCTCAGCCCCTCCACCATCCTCTACACCTGCCGGTCCCTCATGCGTCCTGTCCTTTGCAGCTTCCATGCCGCCTGGATCTCCGCTCCCACGTCCTACTATAAAACCCTTCAAGTCCTCGAGCGCCACGCCCTCCGCCTCGCCTACCGCATCCGGCTCCCTTCCCCCATGCGGATCCTGTATGACCTGATCCCGTTTCCCCACCTCCTTGAATATCTCTAGCATATCCGTATCCTCTATACCATCCGTAAAATAGACTCCCGCAACCCACTGGTCCACCCCATCCTTACCAACCCTGGGCCTCTGCCACGCCTCTACCGCCTTATACCCCCTTCCCTTCATCTCCACACCCTCCATGTCCTCTCCCAGGGTAATTTCCGCCACCTACCCCTCCCTGATGACGTCCTCCGTTCCGACATATACCCGTCCTACCAGCTCTGATCCCCCACCCATAGATAACGTGCCCCCTCTCCCCCTCCCCTTCCACTTCCCTGCTTGGCTACCCCCTCCCTGCCCTACGGCTCCTCCCTGCCGCCCCCTTTCCCCGCCGTTTTTCCTCTCCCCCACGCTTCCCTCCCCCCCTTCTCGGGGTCCTGGACCGACAGTTTTAACAGTGCTACGTCAAGTGTTGTGTGCTGTGCTCCAGTGAAGTGTGTGTTTTTTAACTGCCTCCATCGCAACCAGACAAGTGTCGCACAGTGTATTTTAATTAGTGTCTCCGTGTACTCGCCGTCCCGTGTTATTGTCGTCCTACATGTGCTTTTTAGGTCACCGTGGCTCCTCATTTTTAACTGACTAAATCTGACTTTGTTCATCTGTCAACTGTTTGTACTTCGAATTGTCACCATGTCTATGTCATTGTTCATCTGTTGTTTTTTCGCCTGTCTTGTATTTTAATTTTCATCACATGAATGTATTTTATTCTCTCGGCTGAAAAGCAGCCTCTGGAGGTGCTGCCAGCCTACTGGTGTAATAGCTGGTGTGAAAACACGATAAAGGAAAAAAAATACCTTGTCGGCAGTCTTGCGGCTCACCCTGAAGATTGCCGGACGTTACTCGGCCGAAATATTGGAGGAAATTGAATTCGCGCGGCTGCATGCCCGAAACTTATTGGACCATTTATCCTGATTGGGT
Organism: Locusta migratoria; assembly: GCA_026315105.1. Lineage (NCBI taxonomy): Eukaryota > Metazoa > Arthropoda > Insecta > Orthoptera > Acrididae > Locusta > Locusta migratoria. The sequence continues at coordinate 908,233,662 of CM048744.1, forward strand.
AGTAAATGTCTCTTTATCCGTATGTGGAGACTCACGGGCTTTTTTCCACGTCGGAAAGAACAATAAAAAGCATTCTACTTCTAGATCTACATATATACCCCGCGATCCACCCAAATGTACGTAGCGGAGTGGTACTTAGTGCCACTACTGCTTACTTGCTTTTCCGTTCCACTCCCATATACAACGACTAAAAAACGAATATTTGTATGCATCTGTACGAGCCCTAATCTCTCTGATCTTATCTTTGTGGTCTTTACGCGAAATGTAACTCGGCGCCAGCAGAATCTTTCTGCAGTCCGTTTCAAGATCCAACCCAGTGTTTCTCTAAAAAAAAAAAAAAAAAAAAAAAAAAAAAAAAAAAAAAAAATGTGGCCTTCCCTCCAGTGTCTTCCGTTTGAGTTCCCGAAGCATCTCAGTAACCCTCGCTCAACGATCGAGTAACAAACCTAGCTGTACGCCTCGGAATTGCTTCTATGTCTTCTTTTCAAATCGATCTGATGAGATTCCATACGTTTGAGCAATACTCAAGACGGGGCCGAACATGCGTTCTATATGACGAATAAGACCTTCCCAAAATTCTCCCAACAATCCGAAGTCGACCATCTTCCTTTTCCACGACTGTCCGTACATGCTCGTACAAATTTCATATCGCTGTGCAGCATTACGCCTAAATATTGGATTGACGTGACTCCATCAAGCAGCACACTACTAAAGGTGTATTCGAACATTACGCCAATGTTTCTCCTACTCATCCGTATCACCTTACATGTTCTACATTTATACCTAGCTGCCATTCCTCACGATATCTAGAAATTTGGTCCACGTCATCCTGCTTCCTACTCTAGTCAATGAATGACCACACATACCTGTACACCACTGCATCACCAGCAGGTTGCAATTCACTCTGTTAGATCATTTATATAGGTATAAAACAGTAACGTACTATCACACTTCCCTAGGGCAGCACTGACGATACCCTAGTATCTGATGAACACTTGCCATCGAGGACGACGTACTGTGTTCTATTACCTAAGTAGTCTTCGAGCCGCTCACATATTTGGGTACGTACTCCATATGTTCGTACCTTCGTTAACAGTCCGCAGTGTGATGCCATGTCTTACGCCTTTAAGCCGTGCTGATGTATGGACAGAAGCTTTTCCGTCTGAAGGAAATGTACTATATTAGAACTGAGAAAATGATCACGAATGATACAGCATATTGAAGTTGTTCTGTAATAATTATGCGTTCTTTTGCGTTTCTCAGACAACGCCTGCCGCCTGTGCGATGCTACCCGTTGGGCACATGTGTTGTGCGGGTCACTTGCTGTTTAGGCTTCTGTGTTGGGCCAGAGCAGTGTCGTTTCGACCCCTTGGGCACAGTAGGATGAATTTAAATGCTGAAATGAAATCGTAACATCTCTGCCTTAACATGAGACCACACTACAAAATAAGACCATTGGTTTAATAATAGCATCTTCATTAATAAAAATTTCCGGGCTAAGATGCCGTGGTCCATCAATATGATTAGATTAGATTAATACTTGTTCCATAGATCATATATACGATATTTCGTAATAATGTGGAACGTGTCAGTTTAGTAAATGTTATCTATACTTGACAACCAATATTTTAAGAATTTTTTTTTTATTTTTTATTTATTTAATTTTTTTAAGTTTTATCTAAAACTTCATCTACATTGTAGAAGGAGTTGCCATTCAGAAATTCCTTTAATTTCTTTTTAAATACTAGTTGGCTATCTGTCAGACTTTTGATGCTACTTGGTAAGTGTCCAAACTTTTGTGGCAGCATACTTCACCCCTTTCTGAGCCAAAGTTAGATTTAACCTTAAATAGTGAATATCATCCTTTCTCCTTGTGTTGTAGCTATGCACACTGCTATTACTTTTGAATTGGGTTGGATTGTTAATAACAAATTTCATGAGTGAGTATATATACTGAGAAGCTACAGTGCAGATCCCTAGATCCCAAAATAAATGTCTGCAGGATGCTCTTGGGGGGCTCCAGCAATTATTCTGATTACACGCTTTTGTCCAATGAATACTTTTTTACTCAATGTTGAATTGCCACAGAATATGATGCCATGTGAAAGCAGTGAATGAAAATAGACGCAGTAAGCTAATTTACTGAGATGTATATCACTTCTTACTCCCGACATTTCATCACCTACATCTTAATAGATGAGTCGACGACTGTTTTATTGATGGACCACAGCATCTTAGCCCGGAAATTTTAATTAATGACTATTGGTTTAAGTTTCTCAGACGCTAGTGCTTTCTTCCCCTTTACGATTTTCATAAGAAAAGTTCCGAAAGGATTACCACCGCAATATAATTTGTTAGCTTTATTTGCTGTTGAATGGAAGATGACTTCAGGATATGGCATGATGGAAGAGAACAGTACTGCTGTAGTCACCTTTAAAGTTACTGTCGATTACTGACAGTGAGACAAAGACAGAGGCTACGGCGAACGGTAGTACACCGCAAACACTTACTAGTAAGTTCGATCCATTGGACCGTGGAGCAGGACTTAATAATTCGCTGATATTGTACGTGAGCACTCGAGCAGAGCTTTTACGGAGTTTTGGCGAGCGAGGGAAAAGCTGGAGCATTTTGTGGTCAGGAGAACATGGAGAGAGCGAGAACCGTGAAGTAAGGGGCGGACCAGCTGTGACAGCGATGGAGGGTCAGCGTCTTGTAACACCGACGCCCTCAATCTCCAACTGAACGAATACTATATTTTTCCAAATGAATCTCAGGATTCAACGCCCTGTCGACAGGGATGTGTAAGGGTACAGATATATTTTTGAAATTTTTTGTCTTTCAAAAAAATGAAACCTTACATTTAATCCTCTAAACAAACGAGTCAAAAAGGTGTTAGGTGGGAGGAAATTTTAATATATTTTTGTTCTCTTTTAACTTTAGTGTAAGGAATTTTATTGTATATTTTCTGTTCTTTTTTTCTTTCTTTTTTCTTTTTTGTTCGTTTTTCCTTCTCTGAGGTGTTCCTTTGGCTTCGTGCGGCCGCACGGTTATGTGACGTCACACAGAGTGGCAAGGAAACTGCAATGCCATACGGAGTTCTAGGAGCACTGAAGTTTTGAAGCAAAAGAATAAATATGGGAAAAAGGAACAGAAAAGGAATGGGATTTTGTTTTAGTTGATAGGAGGTCACAGAACCGATTGTAAAATAAACTATAATAAATACAGTTTTGAAGATTTAAATTGACATTTAAAATCAATATGCCGAATTAGATGGAATTTGGAAAAGTTGTTAAATTTCCATCTGTTGCGAGGCTGTGCGACAAGCAGGGGGCCTACAAGAACAAGTTTATAAAATATTGGTCGTGCGGACACCTCGCAGATGTCATTAGAGACAGGGAAGGAAAACGTCCGTACCTTTTCAAAAGAACCATCTCATTCGCCTGGAGTGATTTAGAAAAATGACGGAGAACCTAGATCTGCATAGCGGGAGGCAGACTTTGTAAGATATTATTCTATATAGAGTAATGTCTTTGCTATTCAGAGGTAGGATTTGTAATATCGCTCGTGTGCGGCACCAGTAGTTCAGTGGTGGAGCGTCGGCATTCAAGTAAAGTTGTTGAGTTGGACAGTCGTGGTGTTATGTGAGCTGACGCAATTAGGCTGTACATTTTAATAATTAGTGCACACAGTTTGGTATTCAATTTTTTGTTAAATTTGTTTTACATACATGTGAAGTTTTCTGAAAATAAATGAGTGATCATGCCAAAGCAGACTGTAGTTCTCTGTTGCAAATTCTTAGTCATGTTGGACGTCTGCTCTACGAGTTGGGTAGGGGGAGCTTACAACCTGAACCACTGTCCTCCCGAACGCGAGTATCACGCATTAAATTTAGCAAGTTCAATTACGATCCTTTACGAAATAAATCATAAATAAACGGGAAATGTGAAAGATCTGATTGTTTTAGAGGTTCTGGGACTTTAGACCGAGAAGAATAAGAAGGTGGGAGGATATCAGATAAATCTGTCATTTTGGTGAGTTACTAAACTGGACTACTCTTAGCAAAGTCCTTGCCTCCTTTCAGTGTTGCTACCGTTATGACACATCAGAATCATGTGTCACATAGCGGATACTAGCTCAAAACCCGGCGTTGTCCGGGTATTTATTTATTTATCCCTGCCGTTTCAGGTATATATTCATTTGTATAAGGGCATTGTATCTGTAAAATCTGTTGGGAATACAATTAGTAGTAAAGAAGTCATAGATTAAAACTTTGTGCATGATGGGGCGGTTTTCCATGAACGTTACTATTTATGTGCTCATATCTCATGAACTACGTGTCATACTGTGACACAATTTAGAAGGTACACTCAACTATACGCGTGTATACTGGCGGTAAAATATCCTGCGGCTACAATTTGTAGTGTACAAATTATAAATTCTAACGTCGTACCGAATTCCATAGTTTTACTCCATTAACAGCGGAAAAGTAGTAAGCGAGAAACTTTTTTCCTTTCATTATTTTGATGTGGTTGTCAGCGAGAAAAAGGTTTGAAATCATGTTTAAAGTTTGTTGCAAGTCGCCAAGTATTGTCATTCACATATAGTGTATAAAGTTGTGTGGCATTATGTGGCAGTTTTTTGGAACTCATTTTACTTATGGCGTTATATCTCGTGAAAGATGTGTCGTATGTGGTTCTTAATCCTACATCAATTGTTATCTCATGTAAGGAATATGTGTACCAAGTTTAGTTAAAATCGGTCCAGTGGTTTAGGAGAAAATGAGCAGCATTGCCACTTAATGCAGAAGTTTTCACGCATCTGATTGTTTATGACGTCATATCTCGTGAACAATGTGTTCTACGTGATTCTTACACTTAGGGCGAACGATCTCATCGATTGAAGCTTACGTGTGCAAAATTTCATGAACTGTAGATTTATAAGCAACACTTACAGAAACACACAAACATACGGACACTCCTTCCGGCCGCGGTGGCCGAGGGGACTGAGGCGCACCAGTCACGGTCTGCACGGCCACTACGGTCGGGGGTTCGAATCCCCCCTCGGGCATGGATATTTGTGCCGTCCTTAGGATTAGCTAGATGATAAGTAGTTTGTTAGCTTAGGGACTGATGACCCCGTAGTTAAGTCCCATAGACTACACAAACATAGGAACATTTTGAACTTAAATTTAAAAAAAAATACTCAAATGTTTGAACTCCTAAACGACCAAACTGCTGAGGTCATCTGTCCCTAGACAAAAAAACTACTTTAATTTATGCTAAGAACAACAGCCACACCACGCCGGAGGAGTCGAACGTCCGACAGAGCCGGCCGCATAATGCGTGTAGCGTGGCTCCTGAGACCTCATGTGCGGCAGTAGATTTTAAACTGGTCGCGCGACCCACTTGAATACACCTCGCTACCCAGTACTGGGTCACGACCCGCAGTTTGCGAGTGAGTAGGCTACGCGATCGCAACCTACTCCGCGTGACCTCAAACGAGGACGCCGCCGCCTTCTTCCGTGCTGCTGTTCCTACCCGTACAGCGATCGTTGCCTGGTGGGAAGGAATATGTGAACCAAGTTTGGTTGTTTCGTTGGCCCAGTAGTTTGGGAGAACATGTGGAATTCACACAGGCACACACATCCTTACGTATAGATGATGTGAAATGGAGCGAAAGACAAAGGTTTGCAAGAGTATAATATCGTTGCAACATATACAATTTTTGACACCTTCGGGACCATGAAAACCCTAAACTTACAAACTACTTATGAACTACTTACGAACTAGGACGGCACAAATATCCATGCCCGAGGGGGGATTCGAACCCCCGACCGCAGTGGCCGTGCAGACCGTGACTGGAGCGCCTTAGTCCCCTCGACCACCGCGGCCGGCAATATTTAAGTAGTTGAAATATCTTAACCACTGAAAAAAAAAATGAAAATTTAGTCCAAGATCAAATATTTGCATTCTTAAAAAGTAATGTACAAAAACACTTTACTAATGTGGCTAACAACATGCTCAGGGTGACACGATAACAACGAAGCCGAAACATTCGACAATAATTCCAACATAGTAATGCCGCGTCCTGTGCCACGTCGACGACTGTCATATGGGTAAGCTACCACTGACGTACTCTGTCGCTGACTGCGAGGGCGTACCTTCTTTGCTTGTTGTGTAACATGTTAATCCGTGTTTATAATGGCGATTTGTTTTGTTTCGTATAGCCGCGGCGGAGCGGCCGAGAGCATTGAGGCGCTATGCTCTGGTGGGCGAGGTCGTTCCCAGTCGGGGTTCGAATCCCCCCTCGGGCATGGATGTTTGTGCTGTCTTTAGTATAAGTTAGTTTATAAGTAGTTTGTAAGTTTAGGGACTGATGACCCCGCAGTTCTCATAAACTTAACAAACATTTGAACATTTTTTGTCGATTCTCCCAGTATACTGTGGTTCTGATTAGGGGCTGGAAGAGTTATCAAAATGCTCATTATATACAAGGAGCGTCCAGAAAGTAACTTCCGTTTGGTAATAAAATGAAATTGTACACAGATACAGAAGAAATTTTTATTGCACAAAATTCTACAACTCTTAAACTACTTTTCCACATAACTGCCGAAACTTTGCAGGTATTTGTCATAGCGTGGCACCAGGGTCTGTACACCTTCTTCATAGAAATCTGCCGCCTGTGTTTTCAGCCAATTGGAAACAGTTTCTTTCAGCTCGTCGTCATTGGCGAAGTTATGACCGCCAAGGAAAGACTGGAGATGTAAGAACAGATGAAAGTCGCTAGGAGCGAGGTCAGGGCTGTACGGAGGATGGTCAAACACGTCCCAGCCAAATCCCTGTAGGTGGTTTTTCGTTACATTTGCAGTGTGTGGTCTTGCGTTGTCGTGAAGCAAAACAACATCTTTTGACAGCAGTCCCCGGCGCAATTTCCGAAGTGTCTCGCAATAAGCATCCGCTTTGATTGTTTGACCACGTGGTAAAAAGTCAATGAGTAGGATGCCTTTCCAGTCCTAGAACACTGTGCACATCATTTTACGAGGTGTCATGATTTGCTTCGGCTTTCCCTTTGGTGGGGATGAAGTGTGCCTCCATTCCATTGATTGCCGCTTACTCTCAGAGGTGTCATAAGAAACCCACGTTTCATCTCCTGTGACTATCCGTCTCACAAATTCCTCGCCGCTTTCAGCATAACGGGTCAAAAACTGAAGTGCACTACCCATCCGTTGTGTGTTGTGTTGCTCAGTGAAAATCTTTGGTACCCAACGTGAGCAAAGTTTACGGAATTTCAGTTGTTTGGTAACAATTTCGTGCATCAGTGATCGTGAAATTTGGGGGAAATCCGTAGCGAGAGCACTAATTGTAAACCTACGGTTTTCTTGGATCTTGTCATCAATCGCGTGAGCCAGTTCTTCTGTAACCAAAGGTGGACGCTCACTTCGTTCTTCATTGTGCACATCACTACGCCCGCCATTGAACTGTCGGACCCATCTTCGCACCATCGAATCACTCATCGCATTTGGCCCGTAAACATCGCAAATTTGCCGATAAATTTCACTTGGTTTCACTTTCCTCGCATTCAGATATCGAATCACCGACCTGATTTCACAGGCGGCGGGATTTTCAATCAACGCCGACATTTCAAATAAGCACAACAAAGCATACGTAACTGACAACGATCTCCAAATGGCGCACGTTCTTCTCCTTGATACACATCGTCTACAGCGCATGTGCGGAACTGCAATCGCAGCGCTGCAGCAGAGATACATTGAAACGGAAATTACTTTCTGTACGCGCTTCGTAGATATTACTTCTATTCCTTTGTCTCGTTTTGCAACTAGGAAGCTCAAATGTGTGTCGGTAAGTCCTGATTAACTTGTAATGAGCTATAGGAAACTCCTGTTCCAACAACATATGCAAATTTATTTCAGATTTGTCAAACTGCCGGTTGCCTCTTGGAACTACTGTATTTGGTTTAGCTGTGAGTAACCTCTGCTGGTCAGATTCGGTGCGATGTTGGGTTTGCCTGAGACAGCAGTAAATTAGCAGGTAAAGCTAAATGCAGCTGTTAATAGGGAATCGGAGTTCAGGCAAGTTTCATCAGTTGTACAGTCAGTAGGACATCGTCCTTCAGCATCTACATCTACATAGATACTCTGCAAATCACATTTAAGTGTCTGGCAGAGGGTTAATTAACCACTTTCATAACTTTTCTCTACCGTTCCATTCTCTAAAACCGCGCGGGAAGAAAGAACACCTAAATCGTTCCGTTTTCGATCTGATTTCTCTTATTTTATTGGGATGGTCATGTTTCCCTAAGTAGGTGGGTGCTAGCAAAATATTTTCACATTCAGAATTAAAAGTCGGTGATTGAAACTTCGCAAACAGATCACGCCGCAATGAATAACGTCTTTCTCTTAATGATTTCCACCCCAATTCGTGCAACATTTCCGTGACGCTTTCCTCCCCGTAACGTGATAAAACGAGCAGCCCTTCCCTGAACTTTGTCAATATCTTCGAGCAGCCCTTCCCTGAACTTTGTCAATATCTTCCGTCAGTCCCACCTGGTGAGGGTCCCACAAGGGGCAACAGTACTCCAGGAGAGTACAGGTAGTCTCTTTGGTGGAGCTGGTGCACCTTCGAAGTGTTCTGCCAATGAAACGTAACCTGTGGTTCGCCTTCCCACAATATTTTCTATGTGTTCTCTCCAGTCAAAGTTGTTCGTAATTGTAACTCCTAGATAGAATTTACGACCTTAAGGTTTGACTGCCTTACCCCACAAGCGGCTTCTTATGAAATTGCGTGCTTATGGAATATCTCCCTAATTGTGCGCTTGGATTCACGATTTCCTATCAGAAAGAACACAGTTCGTTGTAATTGACGGTAAGTCATCGAGTAAAACAGAAGTGATATCTGGCGTTCCACAGGGAAGCGTTATAGGTCCCCTACTCTTCCTCGTGTTTATAAACGATTTAGGAGACAATCTGAATAGCTCCCTTAGATTGTTCGCAGATGATGCTGTCGTTTATCGGTTAGTGAAGTCAACAGAGGATCAAAAGCAACTGCAAATCGATTTAGACAAAATTTCTGCAAGGTGCGAAAATTACCAATTGACAGTAAATAAAGAAAAGTGTGAAGTAATACACATGACCACTAAAAGAAATCCGTTGAATTTTAATTACGCGATAAATCAGTCAAACCTTAAGGGCGTAGATTCTACCAAATACCTAGAAGTTACAATTACGAACAACTTTGACTGGAGAGAACACATAGAAAATATTGTGGGGAAGGCGAACCAAAGGTTACGTTTCATCGGCAGAAGGCTTCGAAGATGCACCAGCTCCACCAAAGAGACTGGCGTCCTCTCCTGGAGTACTGTTGCCCCTTGTGGGACCATCACCAGGTGGGACGGACGGAAGACATTGAGAAGGTTCAGGGAAGAGCAGCTCGTTTTGTTCTATCACGTTACGGGTGGGACCCTCACCAGGTGGGACGGATGGAAGACATTGAGAAGGTTCAGGGAAGAGCAGCTCGTTTTGTTCTATCACGTTACGGGTGGGACCCTCACCAGGTGGGACGGACGGAAGACATTGAGAAGGTTCAGGGAAGAGCAGCTCGTTTTGTTCTATCACGTTACGGGTGGGACGCTCACCAGGTGGGACGGATGGAAGACATTGAGAAGGTTCAGGGAAGAGCAGCTCGTTTTGTTCTATCACGTCACGGGTGGGACCCTCACCAGGTGGGACGGATGGAAGACATTGAGAAGGTTCAGGGAAGAGCAGCTCGTTTTGTTCTATCACGTTACGGGTGGGACCCTCACCAGGTGGGACGGACGGAAGACATTGAGAAGGTTCAGGGAAGAGCAGCTCGTTTTGTTCTATCACGTTACGGGTGGGACCCTCACCAGGTGGGACAGACGGAAGACATTGAGAAGGTTCAGGGAAGAGCAGCTCGTTTTGTTCTATCACGTTACGGGTGGGGGGGGGGGGAGCGTCACGGAAATGTTGCACGAATTGGGGGGTGAAAATCATTAAAAGAAAGACGTTATTCATTGCAGCGTGATCTGTTTGCGAAGTTTCAATCGCTGACTTTTACTTCTGAATGTGAAAATATTTTGCTAGCACCCACCTACTTAGGGAGATATGACCATCCCAATAAAATAAGAGAAATCAGATCGAAAACGGAACGATTTAGGTGTTCTTTCTTCCCGCGCGCTATTAGAGAATGGAACGGTAGAGAAAAGTTATGAGAGTTGTTAATGAATCCTCTGCCAGGCACTTGAATGTGTTTTGCAGAGTATCTATGTAGATGAGCTTTAGCAGCACGTGGATGCAGTATGGACTAGAACAACCCAACAACAATTCAGAAGCCTCTCTGATTCGTTTAATTTAAGTTCAGCGGTACAGTGCACAGCCACCACCCACAACATTAACGTAGTACTAGAGACATAGCGGCGGTACTCACGACAGCGGCGGCGCGGCGCTGGAGAAGCGGTAGTGGTAGGCGCAGGTGAGGCTGACGCCCGAGCCCCGCAGCTGCTGAGACAGCGACTCCGCCAGACCTGTCGGCACACCACAAGTCACTGGCAATCACCTGCACCTCAACAATACACAAAGGCAGAGAGATGGGATAAACAGAGGATAGGCTGTCACATTATTCATTTACAGGTGTCCCCTACCAATCCCACTTCTTCTTGCCACTACTTACTTCATCATTTCTCCTTGTTGTTGTTGTTGTTGTGGTCTTCAGTCCGGAGACTGGTTTGATGCAGCTCTCCACAATACCCTATCCTGAGCAAGCCGCTTCATCTCCACATAAGAACGGCAACCTACATCTGTCTGAATCTGCTTACTGTATCCATCTCTTGGTCTTCCTCTGAGGTTTTTACCCCACACACTTCCCTCCAACGCTAAATTCACAATTCCTTGATGTCTAAGAATGTGCCCTGCCAATCTATCCCTTCTTTTAGTCAAGGTATGCCAGAAATTCCTTTTCTCCCCAATTATCTTCAGTACCTCCTCATTAGTTACGCGATCCACCCATCTAGTCTTCAGCATTCGTCTGTAGCACCACATTTCAAAAGCCTCTATCCTCTTCCTGTTCGCACTGTTTATCGTCCATGTTTCACTCCCATACAAGGCAACACTCCACACAAATGCCTTCAGAAAGGACTTCCTTAGGCTTAAATCGATATTCGATGTTAACAAATTTCTCTTTTTCAAGAACGCTTTTCTACCCATTGCCATTCTGCATTTTATATCCTATGTACTGCGACCATCATTTGTTATTTTACTGCCCAAGTAACAAAACTCATCTACCTCCTTTATTGCTTCATTTCCCAATCTAATTCCTTCAGCATCACCTGATTTTCTTAGACTGCACTCCATTACCTAGTTTTGCTCTTGTTAATGTTCATCTTATATGCACCTTTCAGTACACTGTCCATTCCGTTCAACTGCTCTTCCAGGTCCTTTGCTGTCTCTGACAGAATTATTATGACATCGGCAAAACGCAATGTTTTAAATTCTTCACCCTGAACTTTAATTCCTTCTCCAAATTTCTCCTTGCTTTCCTTTATAGCTTGCTCAATACACAAATTGAATAACATTGGAGAAAGGCTACAACCCTGTCTTACTCCCTTCCCAACCACTGCATCCCTTTCATGCCCATCAACTCTGACAACCGCTGTCTGGTTTCTGTACAAGTTGTAAATAACCTTACGTTCCCTATATTTTACTCCTACTTGCTTCAGAACTTGAAAGAGTTTATTCCAATCATCATTGACAAAAGCCTTCTCCTTCCCTTGTGGTATTATTTCCACCCCTGCATATCTGCCACATGCAACTTTCGCAAATATTCTGTTTTCACCTATTCCAGTGGTTCAACCCCAACTATTCCTCTTCCGCATTGTTCCTTTAAGTATACTATAAAGTATGTCAGATTTATTAACTCCTGTCCCGTTATACTGTCCCTTCCTCTGGTGAATAGTAGTCTTTTACTTATTATTTACTAGCTGAAAACCCAACGTTGCCCGGGTATTTATGGTATTTATTTATTTAACATTGCCATTTTCAGGTATATATTCATTTTTATAAGGGTTGTACTATTGTAAAATCTCTTCGGCATACAGTTAGTAGTAAAGTAGTAATAGATTAAAACTTGGTGCGTGATGAACTTCACTGTTTATGTGCCCATATCTCATGAGGTACGTGTCGTAATGTGAAACAATTTAGAAGGTACACTCAACTACATGCGTGTATACTGTCTGTAAAATTTCCTGCGGCTACAATTTTTGTAGTGTATAAATTATAAATTTTAACGTCATACCGAAAACCGTAGTTTTAGTCCATGAACAGCGGAACGTTACTGTTTACGTGCTCATATCTCATGAACTACGTGTCGGAATGTGATACAATTTAGAAGCTACATTCAACTATATATATATATATATATATATTTTATATATATATATATATATATATATATATATATATATATATATATATATACTGTCTGTAAAATTTCCTGTCGCTACAATTTGTAGTGTTCAAATTATAAGTTGTAACATCATACCGAGAGCCGTAGTTTTACTCCATAAACAGCGGAAAAGTAGTAAGCGAGAAACTTTTTTCCTTTCATCATTTTACTATGGCTGCCAGCGAAAAAAAGTTTAATAAAGGTTTGAAATTATGTTTAAAGTTTGTTGCAAGTCGCTAAGTACTGTCATTCTCATACAGTGTACTTCGAAAGTCTCGCCTCATTATATGGAATTTTTTGCGATTTCTATTGGTTATGACGTAATATATTTTGAACCATGGGCCGTATGTTATTCTTAACCATGCAGCAATTGTTACCTCACGGTAAGGAATGTGTGTACCAAATTTGGTGGAAATCGGTCCAATGGTTTAGGAGAAAATGAGCAGCATTGTCGCAAAATGCAGCAGTTTTTCGCGTATCTCATTGTTTATGACGTCATATCTCGTGAACTATATATCGAATGTGATTCTTACTCTTACGGCGACCGTCCTCATGGATTGAAGCTTACGTGTACAAAATTTCATAAAGATTGGAACAAAACTGTAGATTTGTATGCAACACGTATTACATACGGACACTCTGCTTCATATATTATATCTTATAATTTATTCTTATCATTTAGAACATATTTATCCACTTAGTTTCAAAAATCGAAACGAAGAAAACGTCTGCTATTTCTTCGCATCAAATTACCTTCATATGTGAACTATGTGCACCCGACTATTGTAGTAAATTTTAAACAGGATAGTCTGCAGTAATCAGTTGTCGTTACCTCAAATCCACTCCTTTCTCAGTGGTGTACGTCCTACACATGTTGGTGTACACTTTTCACAGTTCGAACTTCCTAGTTATTAACCGCTCTTAATGCGTTAGTGTCAGAGTCTTATTTTAAATTTTGCATGTTCCGCGTTATGTATGTTGGTGACACTGTTCAAATACTATACAGTATATTTGAACGATGAAAAGTATATACCAACACGTGTAACGCGTGTCATGAAAAATTTGAAACAACGCTCTGAAACTAATGCATTGAGACTGACTGGATATTAGCAGAAACCTGGATTCGCCGCAATAAAAGATTGTATTTCAACGAGGGCTGTTTATAATTCACTCATAGGTTTTCACCAACACCGACAGTACTCGAGATTTAAAGCAGTGTTATTGATAACACTAATTTATTAAGCAAGTGCAAAGGTATTACACACTGAATACACCTACTCAGCCGCCATTAGATTATTCCCCCTCTCTGAGAATAGCCTCATAACGCAAGGTCGACTACATTTGTTTACTCCAGGGGGGGGGGGGGTCAAACTGCCTGCGCACATCGGTGAACATTACACCGTTCTGCGCATGACGTCACCGTAGAAGCATGCGGTGGCGCGCGGCTACATTTACGTATCGAGGCGCGTAGCAGATTTGTGTGGTTGTTGTTTGTTTGGTTTTGTGGTGTTATTTGCGGTTTTCGACAGACTTTTTCTGTTAAAATGCCCAGCTGTGCTGCAACAGGGTGCCTATCTTACAGCAAGAAGACAAAAGGAGCGGATGTAAGTTATCATTCGTTTTCGAAAGATATTCATCTTCAAAAAAGTTTGGATTACGCTTACAGGAAAGATCGCTTCAGTGGTGCGACGTCCCACATTTGCGATGTTCCACATTTATTTAAATTGATGAGGAACCACTTTCTGGGCGAAGAAATCAGGCTGTCGAGTGTAAAATTTGTTGATAAATCCATTATTGAAAGACGCCTCGCATTAGACAGTAGTGAGATGAAATTATGTCCTAAATTGTCACAAATTCACCTCGGTGTCAAGAGCAGAGAAAGTCAGAGGGTACTTAATGCCCGAGGAAGTGGAAGCAGCAGTAAAGACGAAAAACTATTGTACAAGGATCGCGAGGACGTCCTACAGAGATGGGATGATTATTTAAAGAACCTGTATCACGAATATCACAAACCAACGTCGCTGGAACTTTACTCTTTGTACACAGTGAAAGATGATGAAAAAGGACCAACAGTCATCATGGTATTTTGATAGTTCTTTTCTGTCCTTTATACCCAGAGTTGATTTTTAAATAATGCAGATATTTATTTATGTACGCTGTCTATGCAAATGAAAAGGACAAGTTTATTTTGCCACATGCATTTCACCTTTACTTGCAAGGTATCTTCAGTGGCCTAGATTATGTTTTACAATATTCCTTTTACAATTTTCTTTTCTTTTCTTTTTTTCTTTTTTTTTACGTTTTTAGTACTTTAGGTTATAAACATTTCTAATCTAAGTATAGCTAACGATATTTTGATGTTATTACTTACAGTTTTAATTTGTTGGATGTCTGTCTACAATTGCTGCTGTTTGTTTTGCTTCTGTCTTCTTTTATTCCATTTCCTTTTTTGGTTTTAGCATTTCTCCACTAGGCTCATGTCGTTTTGTTTGAGTTGTGGTTTTGTTTTGGGTGATGTTGCCAAATATTGAATGTGTGTTTGTCCTATCTTTGCTTTATGTCAGTGTGTGTGTTACCAATGTATTTGTGGAACTGTACCAGTTATTGACATTCTTATTTTATTTATTTATTTGATTAATTTATTTTGTTAATTTTAATGACTCTTGCTAGTGTACGTGAGAGAGAGAGAAAGAGAGAGATAAAGATTATGTTTCAAATGTTTGTAAATGTATCGGACCAAACTGCGTGGTTATCAGTCCGTAGCTTACAAACTACTTAAACTAAGGCAAACTAACCTAAGGACAACACACACATCCATGCCCCAGGGAGGACTCGAACCTCCGACGGCGAGCAATCGCGCGCTCCGCAGCGAGGCGGCTTAGACCGCTCGGCTACTCCACCGCGGCAGGAGAGAGAGAGAGAGAGAGAGAGAGAGAGAGAGAAAGAGAATGAATGAATGAAAGAGAGTGAGGGGGAGAGAAAGATATGTGAGAATTGTTTGTTCTTAGCTATTGCTTTCTTGATATGGTAGTTTTCTTATGTTTGTATGAGGTGCTTGTAGTGGTTATTGATAATTTTCATGTCTTAGTGAATATTGATTGCGTAATGGTTGTATTAAGGTTCGATAAATGTGGAGTCGTTTGTTTCATATTTACAACATCTGATGTGTTCCTTGTATCGTGTTTTGAAATCTTTTGGTCATTCCTATGTACTCTGCATTTCAGCTTTGGCATTCAAGTTTGTATATTACTAATCCTTGGAATCTGCCTTTTTTGATTTTTGGCAGTAGAGTTGTATGTAGAGATTTGTCAGTTTTATATGCTATGTCGAGCCCTTGTTTCTTTGGTATCTTTGTGATTCTGTGTGTATGTCACGGTGTACCGTTTGTATTTTGTTCGGGACTGATGCCCTGTGAAGCTTAGGCCCTTTCAAAATCGAACCAACTGTTTTTGTTCAAATGTTCAACTTATAAATTTATGGGACCTAACTGCAGTATTTATCTGTCCCTAAACTTACGAGCTATTTTAACTTATAAAGGCAACAACACACACACCCTTGTCCGAGGGAGGACTCGTACCTCCAAAGGCGAACGGCCGCGAGCATCGCGGAAGGCGTCTTGTGCGCACGGCTAACCCACCGCGGCTTCTTTTTGTGTGGTATCGTCATTGTGTGTGTTGGTGGTTTGTATTTGTCTGTTAGGGTGTTGTGTATTTCGATGTTTGAAATGTTGTGTTTGTGTCGTAGGCTATTTGTCTTTTAACCTTCTGTACTACTTGCCTGCCATATCCATCATTCCTTGCTATTTGTATAATTGTATTCATTTCTTTTTGATAGTTTTCCTGTTGAGAGGAATTCTGTTTAGCCTATATAACATGTGCGTAAATTCAGCAAGTTTCTGGGGTTCGTAAAGATTGGGGGTAGAATGTATAATCAAGTCTGTCGGTGTTGGTTTTCGATAAATATTGAACGAATTTCTGCTCTTTTGTTATTCTATTGTTTTATCAAGGAAATTTATTTTGCTCTCATTTTCTTTTCCAATTGTGAGCTTTAAGATTTTGTGGGCTTTGTTGATTTCAGAGTGAAGTCCATGTATTTTTTCACTATTCTATCAGACATATAAGGTCATATAAGTGCCAATATATAACTTTGAATCTTCTATCTGTCTACCTTTTTCAAATAATTTTCTAAGTGACTAATGAAAATGTTAGCCAAGGTTTCTGATATTGGGGAACCCATAGGTAGTTCCTCACCATGTAGGTAATATTCGTTCTCGAATTGGAAGTAATTTTGTTCAGTAGTTAGTTTAACCAAACTTGTTATGTAGTGAGATTGCTGTGAGCTCTCAGATTTTGTTGTATGATTTCTGTTGTTACAATAATTACATCGGAAACACACACACAGACACTAATATAAAGCAAAGATGGGACTAATACACGTTCAACAGTTGGCCATATCATCCAAAACAAAATCACAATTCAAACAAAATGACATGTGCCTAGCGATGAGGTACCAAAGCCAAAAAGCCAATGGAACAAATAAAAGAAGACAGAAACAAAACGACCTAAGTCACCAAACAGCAGAATATGTAAACCAGCGTCTAAAAAAGAAAATTGTAAATAATAACATCAAAATATGATTAGTTATACTTAGATAACGCGCCAGATCCGTTTATAACCTAAAACATCGCGCCATCGCGCCAGATCTGTTTATAACCTAAAATACTAAAAACGTAAAAAACGAAATATTGTAAAACATAATCATGTATTCATTCTAGGCCACCAAAGATGCCTTGCAAATAAAGGTGATGTACATGTGGCAAAATAAACTCGTCATATTCAGTTGCAAAGACAGCTTACATAAATAACTATCTGCATTATAATCATCATGGAGTCCAATAACAGCAATGATATACGGGAAAGAAATGTGCATAGATATGATACCGGGTGCAACTGTAAAATATTTAAACCGTGAAGGACTAAAAGAAATATTGAGATTAAGTACTAAAATGTGTAGTCAGTGTAGAATGCAAACAGGTATGATTCCATTACCAAAGAAACAGGGAACGAAGAAATACAGTGAGCACAGAATAGTTAGCCTCATTTCGCACGTAGCCCAAATTATAAGAATCCTTAATAAAAGACTGGAAAACATAAAGGAGAAACTGAAGAGAAATTTGACTTTAGATGGAACACAGGGACAAGATATGCAATTGGACTGTTGCGAATTTTGGGGAAAAGATTTATTGTAAAGGCAATGCATGTTTTATAAATCTGGAAGTGGCCTTTGACATTTTGAACTGGGATAAGCTTGCATATATAATGAGGAAAAACAGATGATGATAAAATATTTGTAAACGTATTGGACAAAAATGTTATGATCATCAGTTCCTATACTAACAAACTACTTATACTAACTTACACTAAGGCCAACACACACAACCGTACCCGAAGGAGGTTTCTAACCTCCGGCGAGAGCGGATGTAGCATGATGCCTTAGACCACGCGGCTAGTCCCGCGCGGCCTAAAAGGAGAGTTGATTGTAAAACCAGAAGACTGACAAATTCTTTATATTTAAATAAAATTAGAGGTAAAAGTACAAATCTATACTTATAAGATATGACTGATTACTCCCTACTAGAGGACAAAAGGGTTAGACTTGGAGGAAGAAGAATATGGTGTTTGAAATTTGCAGACGACATAGTCCTTCTAGCAAAAGATGAAAAAGAATTGCATGACACATTGGATACCTTTAAAAATAAAGGAAATAATTATTGAATGAAAATCAATGCAAAGAAAACGAAAGGAGGAAATGAAAAAGTAAAGATAATGATGAATGGAGAGGAATTAGAAAAAGTGGTAAGCTGTAAATATCTTGAAAGCAGAATAGAAACTGACTGGAATAGCAGCACAGAAATTACAATCAGAATAGTTACGGTGAATGAAGCATTTTATAGAAAAGTGGATGATGTGATGGGTGGCAGCAAAACTAAGCAGTGGATGGTAGGAAATGGAAATGACCTGCTAATGTAGCAGAAAACTTATTATGATGACTATTACTATTTCTTCTACAATTGTGTGGCCATATACTCCTTTGTTAGTAACCTGCAAGGTACCTTTCTTTGCAGATTATAAGATGTTAGCACTTACTTTTTTTTTCTTTTTGGGTAATTTTGAGACTCCGTACTGGGGCAGGCTGGCAGTAGCTTCAACGCCGCTCTTCAGCCGACTGACAAATGTTATTACCAAGGCGATAAAATTATAAAATAGTGAAATAAAAGAAGAATTTAAAATACAAACGGTGAAGAATGATGAATAAAATAATATTCCAAGCTGATTTAGACATACACATATTCTGAGTTAAAATTGCCACGGTGGCGAAAAAGAAACTGATTTCAACACTGTTTACAAACGACGAAACGGAGGCACTGGCAAAAACACGCGACAACACTTTGTTCTGCCGATATGGCGATTGCTGACGTTTTAAAAGACGACGAGACACCACAAAACACTTGAACGAAAAACACTGGCACACGAGTTAAAATTCTGAATGTAGACATCTCCGGGGACAGAGGAGTGATGGGAAACGCTGAGGGGCGGGAGGAAGGGGGGGTGGATTAGGAGGGGGAGGATGGGACATAGGACTCCAGGGGGAGGGTAGAGCCGAGTGAGGGAGGGAAAGGGAGAGAGGAGGCGTATCAAATACTGGGAAGAATTAGTGCTCGCAGGAAGGATAGACGTGAGACGGAGGGCGTCATCCTGGAGGGGAAGCTGATGGAAGTTACCCTCGGAAAAGTTCTGGAGAGTGTGGAGGTGGAGGGAGGGATACGTTGTAACAACGCGGCAGAGGCTTACGATTCAAGAGGAGGGGAGAAACGAGAAGTGGCGGGATTCTATTTTATGGGGGAACGTAAAGGGTACAGGTATGCTCCAGAAATTTGAGGATGTGTGGAAAAGGAATAAAGTCGTATAGGTTCCGCGTGGGGGAAGGGAGACGAATGCTGTAAGCGAGGCAGAGGGCGTGGTGTTCAAGGATGTGGAGGGAATTGTAATAAACAGGTGAGGCGGAAACCCAAGTGGGGTGGAAACTACACAGGATAGGACGCATTAGGAAATGGTAGGTATATAGGATGGTGGAGAGGTTCAGTCTCCATATCCAGCTGGAGAAGAGATTAAGCTGATTGAGGCAGGAGAGGGCTTTCTCACTGACAACTCTGAAGGTGGGGTTTCCAGGAAAGGGGGCGGTCAAGGGTGAGGCCAAGGTATTTGAGGGTAGAGGTTTGAGGGATGGGACAGTCATGAAGAGTAAGGTAAAGATCTCGGAGGCGGATGGAGCGGGTGGTGTAACCTATGATGATTATGTGGGATTTGCTGTGATTGACGGTAAGGAGCCACTGGTTGCACCGAGTGGAGAATTCTGATAGGTGAGGCTGGAGCAGGAGGTGGGAGCGAGCGAGGGAGGGGCGAGGGCTACGAAGGCGGTGTCGTCAGCGTTCTGAAGGAGGTGGACAGGAGCCGGAGTTGTGTCATGTCCGCCGAGGGTCATGACAGAGCCCTGGGCACCGCGGCAGAGGTGGAATTGTTGACAATGACAGCTGTTACAGTCATTTGTGTATTAAAGTCTGTATGCAAATACCAGACTGCCTGAGATCAGTTTGTGCAAACGGTGGATTAGCCATTCGTACTGGTGCGCCGTGCTGTGGTGCGCGCGGCCGTTCGCCATTGGGGGCTTGAGTCCCCCATCGGCCATGGGTGCTTGTTTTGTCCTTAGGTTAGTTAGTTTAATTAGTTTGTAAGCAACGGACTAATAATGCAGCAGCTGAGTCCGGCAGATTTACAAACTTTTTTTTTTTTTTTTTTTTTTTTTTTTTTGAGCATTTAGTTGCATCTATTTGCTGTATCTGCCGTCCGGTTGTCTGAGATTTGTGTCTCGTGTGGTTGGCATAAATAGACCGTAGGAAAAGAGTATTACACTGTCAAAGACGACGTCAGTTACGATCCGCTGGCGGTAGATGTTACCTGGGGAGAGTGGTTTAAACGCCGTGCCACAACAGATAGTGTAGTGACACAGCCACTAGTAGTAGCACATCGTACAGCCACCACAGCACCAATAAGAGAGTGTTTGTGAGCCCGGAAGTGTCAACACAAACTGCTTCCATCTGGTTATTAGCAATGAAGCTACGGACACGCACACCTCTAGCCCGTCTTCCCTTCATGCCAAACCATTGATTTGTGTATTGTTCGACTGGTGTCGTTAAAGGACCACTGTAAATATGGAATGGCAGGCAGTGGTCTTCAACGATTAGGGTAGATTTTGCCTGCACGCAAGTGATGATGGATTGTGTGTACGAGGTAGAAATCAGTAGCACTATTGATCTATAAATGCAATCATTTGCTATACATCATAAGCACAGTTTCAAGAATAAATTTTGGATGAATTGCAAAACCCTAAAAGGGTGTGCAGATTTATTTATTTTTTCGTAGCATATTCACTATCGTAGAGTGAAGTAACGAAAACTTTATCTCAAATTACAGAACAGGAAACCTATTGACATTCACAGCTTTAAGACATTTTACAAAAATGAGACATGTAATAGGTTCCCAAGAGATCTATCAACAAGTTCCCATTCTGTTCATAATGTAACGATACCCTATGAAAAGAAACGTAATAATAAGCGCAATTGGAATAGCACTGCATCTATGCAGGCAGGAGAGGAAAATGTTTCCACAGCCATGGTGTCGTCCATCACACTCTGCATCCCACTGTATTAGTGGCGGTCTAAGGCTATTGGGGGCCCGGGGCGGCAGCGAAACGAAAGGAGCCCCACCTCCACTTGGAAATACATGTATTACTATAAAAAAGAATTGGAGGTCCCTTCCAGGACGAGAGCACAGAGAAATATATACAGATGGGAAACCTCCGTAAAGGCCCGGTCCCACGCTCAGGGGTTCGGGGCAGCAGTTCTGTAAGATGCCCCATGATGGCGCTGCGAAGCAGCCCTTTAAACTGGCCAGAGCAGGCGGCAGGTAGCGGCTGTCGCCACCACCACCTCCCCTCAAACGCCTGCAAGCCAGACACAGCCGTGGCGTCGTGGCAGGCGGCACGAGCTCTCCCCTCAGCCTCCCCTCCACGCTACCCTGTGACGTGCGAGAGGCACCCTCAGTAGTGCCTCTAGTGTGGTCTACCGGTACTAAGCCAGGGAGCCACCTGACACCTGCTAGCATCTTACGGAACTACAAGGGGAGCGTAGGACAGTGGTTTGGGGGCCATCACATCCTACGGAACTGCTCTGGCCCTCCCTCCCCGCACCCCTGAGTGTGTGACCGGGCCCTTACGGAGGTTTCCTGTCTGTATATATTTGTCTGTGTTGAAGGTCCCTTCCAGGACGAGAGGCCCGGGACAGTCTGAAAAAATAGCTTTCGAGATTTGGAGGCCCCAGAAGAACGGGATGCGAAGCGTGCTTAAGAAAAAGGTCGTTTCCAGGTATTTGGAGGCCCGGGGCAGTCCGTCTCCTCTGCCGCCCTCCCCCTTAGTCCGCCACTGTACTGCATACTGATCTTCACGTACAGCTTAGCTATCTTGCACCACCCTCCACCGTTTTGCAGTTTCGTCGTGACTCCCTCATTAAGTTTTCGTCAGTTAATAGACAATTTGTTTTAAAGTGAGAGGTCGCCAGCAGCACTCACTGTCGGTGGCGACGGAGTGCACGGAGAGCGGCTCGGCCGGGCAGTCCTCGCTGCAGACGACCAGCACGCGCCCGCCGCCCCTCGCCGCCATGCCGGGCACCACCCCCAGCGACACCTGCACAACAAACACCACACACCGTTAGATGGCAGCCAAACAACAAGTAAACACGTCAAAATAGTGTTCCATCTCCTACAGGGTGTCCAGAAAACGACTTCCTCATTTTAAAATTAAAGAACTCGAAAACAAAGATCGATAGAGGAATGCAATAAACTACTTAAACCAAGTTAACGATAACACATTCACCCATGGCCGATGGGGGACTCGAACCCCCGACGGCGAACAGCCGCGAGCACCGCAGCATGGCGCACCAGTACTAGTCCGAGATCCGGTATAAGAAATATGTACCCCCATCTATTTAATTTTAATGACGTATGGTAGATAATTTATAGATTGGTATATCGCTAATAGGTTGCCGATGATGTTAAACAATAAAATATTTCATTAAATTTTTCGATCAACTTCCCCCATTTCTTGTTTATGAAAGTCAAGCATTAACTGTGAGAATATACTCCAATGAAGTGAAAAAATAAAGGTTGCCTAGTTTCACATGTTGCCATCTATAGGGTTGCCTAATATGAAGAGGTAAGTAAGCGTAGTTAATATACCCTCATACGTTATTTAATCTAATTATATTTCAAATGATAGGTTATTTTATTCCAAATCCAACTGTAATAGGTTGCCTTATCAAAAAGTTTGCTAAATCCATTGTTGCCTAGATTTAGCCCCTCAGTGGGCATGTCCCGGTATATGCACCGCAAATTTTAGTTTATTTAGCATCCAGTAAGCCTGCTTCCATGAAATCTAGTAGACAGTCTTCAGCAAAGAGAGAGTGAGTGTCACATAGTTTGAAATCAGACCTGGCTATTGCTTAGTAGCAAAAAAATTATTAAATACGTTCAGCCTTTGCGGTATGTTTGCCGCGCAAGCGCCCACCAAAAGGTTAAGATGTTTCATTTTTAATGCGAGCTTCTGTGATGTAAATATTGTGAAAGCTGTAAGACGTTTATACAGCAGTTTGAAATAATAGTTACAAAAGCTGCTAACAGATGGCGCTGTATTCGCCATACATAATTCCTAGTATAAATAGTGATCCGAAGCCCAGAGCGACCAGTTCCACTACTGAAACGTGAAAGGAGGTTAGCGTACCGAAGGAAGAGATTAAAACCATGTACTCCATTGAACAACGCGTTTTTCTGGTGCTACAGTACCACAGGTTAGAAGAGAGTCCTACGGCAACAAGGCGAAGTTTTCAAGCACGATTTCATGTTTCAAAAGGACCCGATGCGGAAACCATTCGTACGCTCTTCGCAAAGTTTCAACGAACAGGCAGCGTAACTGATGATCTAGTGGGGCATGTTGGCCGCAAGAAAACCGCAGTTACGCCTGAAAATATCGGCACAGTTTCTGGAAATATTCGGCGAAATCCAATGTCATCCGTCCGAACAATCGTATTTGAGACTGGTTTGAAGCGTTCCAGCACGCAGAAAATACTGAGAAAGAGCCTACACAAGATTCCATTCAAAATTCAAACTGCACGGCCACTACGGTCGGAGGTTCGAATCCCCCCTCGGGCATGGATATTTGTGCTGTCCTTAGTATTAGCTAGTTGATAAGTAGTTTGTAAGTTTAGGGACTGATGACCCCGTAGTTAAGTCCCATAAGCTCTACAAACATTTGAACAAAATTCAAACGCAGCTGGCCTTATCCGTACGAGCTGTGCAACAAAGGGTTGCCTTTCCTAATCAGATGCTCACAATGATTTATAGTGAAGGATTTGATGTTGGCTGCATCTGGTTTACAGATGAAGCACACTTCCACCCGAATGGATAAGTGAATAAGCAGAACTGGCGATTTTGGGGTTCCGAAAAGCCATATTGGTGTGACGCGAAACCTCAGTATTCTCCTAAAGTTACTATGTGGGCTGCAGTATACAGCAGAGGCATTATTGGCCATTTTTTTCATTCGAGAAACGATCAATGGTACACGTTACGTTGCAATTTTGAACAATTTGTCGCCACACAGCAAGCGTTAGCGGATCGATCAGGTACTGAATGGTTTATGCAAGATGGAGCCCGACCACATCGGACCGAACAAGTGTTTCGCTTTTTTGAGGAATACTTCGGGAATCGAGTCATTGCTTTGGAATATCCCAAATTTACTGGTGCAGGCATGGGTTGGCCTCCATATTCGCCGGATTTGACTCCCTGTGACTTTTTTGTGGGGCACATGGTGTACCTGAAGCATCCCGCCACGCTGGACGAGCTTGAATCGGCGATCTCTGAGGCATGTGAATCCATTTCGGTTGAGACACTACGAAATGTGATGGCGAATTTCATTCTTCGTTTGTGCCACCTCTGTAGTGCCAATGGTGAACATTTTGAAAAGATTGTGATATGATTGTTTGCAAAGAGTGTTTTCATACGATTATTTCACTTATGTATGCTGATATGAGCTGTACAGCGTACAGCGCCATATTTTAGCAGCTTTTGTAACTATTATTTCAAACTGCTGTATAAACGTCTCACAGCTTTCACAATAAACATACCGTTTACTGCATTCCTCTATCGATCTTTGTTTTCGGGATATTTAATTTTTAAATCAGGGAGCCCTTTTCTGGACACCCTGTAGGTTCCAAGGTCTCTAGAACACTGACCTAAAATTAAAACAATAAATCTATGTCCAGAGACACATTTTGTCTCGAGATACATCAAAGCGATTGAATTGAAGGAGAGGTGTTGTTGTTGTGGTCTTCAGTCCGGAGACTGGTTTGATGCAGCTCTCCACAATACCCTATCCTGAGCAAGCCTCTTCATCTCCACATAAGAACGGCAACCTACATCTGTCTGAATCTGCTTACTGTATCCATCTCTTGGTCTTCCTCTGCGATTTTTTCCCCACGCACTTCCCTCCAACGCTAAATTCACAATTCCTTGATGTCTAAGAATGTGTCCTACCAATCTATCCCTTCTTTTAGTCAAGGTATGCCAGAAATTTCTTTTCTCCCCAATTCTGTTCAGTACCTCTTCATTAGTTATACGATTAGTTACGCGATCTACCCACCTAATCTTCAGCATTCTTCTGTAGCACCATATTTCAAAAGCCTCAATCCTCTTCCTGTCCGCACTGTTTATCGTCCATGTCTCACTCCCATACAAGGCAACACTCCATACAAATGCCGGCCGCGGTGGCCGCGGGGACTGAGGCGCTTCAGTCACGGTCTGGACGGCCACTACGGTCGGGGGTTCGAATCCCCCCTCGGGCATGGATATTTGTGCCGTCCTAGTTCGTAAGTAGTTCATAAGTAGTTTGTAAGTTTAGGGACTGATGACCACGTAGTTAAGTCCCATAGACTATAAAAAAAACTCCATACAAATGCCTTCAGAAAAGACTTCCTTAGGCTTAAATCAATATTCGATGTTAACAAATTTCTCTTTTTCAAGAACGCTTTTCTACCCATTGCCATTCGGCATTTTATATCCTCTGTACTGCGACAATCATTTGTTATTTTACTGCCCAAATAACAAAACTCATCTACCTCCTTTATTGCTTCGTTTCCCAATCTAATTCCTTCAGCATCACCTGATTTCCTTACACTGCACTCCATTACCCTAGTTTTGCTCTTTTTTAATGTTCATCTTATATGTACCCTTCAGCACACTGTCCATTCCCTTCAACTGCTCTTCCAGGTCTTTTGCTGTCTCTGAGATTATTACAATGTCGTCGGCAAAACGCAATGTTTTTAATTCTTCACCCTGGACTTTAATTCCTTCTCCAAATTTCTCCTTTCTTTCCTTTATAGCTTGCTCAATGTACAAATTGAATAACAATGGAGAAAGACTACAACCCTGCCTTACTCCCTTTCCAACGACTGCGTCCCTTTCATGCCCTTCAACTTTGATAACCGCTGTCTGGTTTTTGTACAAGTTTTAAATAACCTTACGTTCCCTATATTTTACTCCTGCTTGCTTCAGAACTTGAAAGAGTTTATTCCAATCAACATTGTCAAAAGCCTTCTCCAAATCTACAAAAGCTAGAAATGTAGGTTTACCTTTTCTTAATCTATCTTCTAGGATAAGCCGTAAAGTGAGTATTGCCTCCCGTGTTCCTACATTTCTCCTGAACCCAAACTGATCTTCCCCGAGGTCGGCTTCTACCACATTTTCCATTCTTCTGTATATAATTCGTGTTAATATTTTGCAACCATGACTTATTAGACTGATGGTTCTGTAGTTTTCACACCTGTCTGCACCTGCTTTCTTTGGAATGGGGATTATAACATTTTTCTTAAAGTCTGAGGGTACTTCTCCTGTCTCATACATCTTACGCACCAGGTGAAGCAGGTTTGTCATGGCTGGTTCTCCCAGAGACTTCAGTAGCTCTGGGGGAATATCATCTACTCCAGGGGCCTTGTTCCGACTTAGGTCTTTCAGGGCTCTTTCAAATTCTTCTCTCAGTACAGTATCTCCTATTTCATCTTCATCTACATCCTCTTCCCTTCCTACAATATTGTCTCGCAGTTCATTTCCTTTGTAGAGCCCCTCTATATACTCTTTCCACCTTTGAGCTTTCACATCTTTGCTGAGAACTGGTTTTCCATCAGTGTCCTTGATATTCATAGAGCTGTTTTTCTTATCTCCAAATGTTTCTTTTATTTTCGTGTAGGCTGTATCTATTTTCCCCCTATTTATACATTCTTCTACATCCTTGCATTTGCCTTCTAGCCACTCCTGCTTAGCCATTTTGCACTTCCTGTCAATCTCATTTCTTAGTCGTCTGTACTCCATTTGCCTGTTTCATTTACTGCATTTTTATATTTTCTCCTTTCATCGATTAAATTTAGTATCTCCTGTGATATCCAAGGATTTCTTGTAGGTCTTACCTTTCTACCTATTTTGTCCTCTGCTACCTTCACTATTTTATCTCTCAATTTTACCCATTCCTCTTCTACTGTTTTATTTTCCAACGTTTCTGTCAATTGTTGCCTAAAGCTCCCTCTGAAGTTCTTAAGAAACTCATGTTCCTTCAATTTATCCAGGTCCCATCTCCTTATTTTCCTACCTTTTGGTAGTTTCTTTAGTTTCAGCCTACA
Source organism: Locusta migratoria (assembly GCA_026315105.1). Lineage (NCBI taxonomy): Eukaryota > Metazoa > Arthropoda > Insecta > Orthoptera > Acrididae > Locusta > Locusta migratoria. Next base: position 908,260,971 of record CM048744.1, read on the forward strand.
GTTCATAACCAACAAGTTATGGTCAGAGTCTATATCTGCCCCTGGGTAAGTTTTACAGTTTAAAACCTGGTTCCGGAATCTATGTCTTACCAGTATAAAATCTATCTGATACCTTCCGGTGTCTCCTGGTCTCTTCCACGTATACAACCTTCTTTTGTGATTATTGAACCAGGTGTTTGTTATAACTAAATTATGTTCTGTGCAAAATTCTACCAGGCGGCTTCCTCTTTCATTCCTTTTGCCCAGACCATATTCACCTACTATCTTCCCTTCCCTTCCTTGTCCTACTACCGAATTCCAGTCTCCCATGACAATTAAGATTTCCTCTCCCTTAATTGTCTGAATAATTTCCTTTAGCTCCTCATATATTTCTTCGATTTCCTCATCATCGGCAGAGCTAGTTGGCATATAAACCTGTACTACTGTTGTCGGTGTTGGCTTCGTATCTATCTTGACAATGATAATGCGATCACTGTGCTGGTCATAGTAGTTTACCCGCATTCCTATTTTCTTATTCATTATCAATCCTACTCCTTTGATACCCCCAATTGATTTTGTATTTATAATCCTGTACTCACCTGACCAGAAATCCTGTTCATCCTGCCACCGAACTTCACTAATCCCCACTATATCTAACTTCAACCTGTCCATTTCCCTTTTTAAATTTTCTAATTTTCCTACTCGATTAAGGGATCTAACATTCCACGCTCCGACCCGTAGAATGCCAGTATTGTCTTTCCTGATCACATCCTCCTGAGTAGTCCCCGCCCGGAGATCCGAATGGGGGACTATTTTACCTCAGGAATATTTTACCCGAGAGGATGCCATCATCATATGTTCATACAGTAGAGCTGCATGTCCTCGGGAAAGGTAACGGCTGTAGTTTCCCCTTGCTTTCAGCCGTTCACAGTTGCTGTGTGGCAAAGCCACATTAGCTGATGTTACAAGGCCAGCTCAGTCAATCATCCAGACTGTTGCCCCTGTAACTACTGAAAAGGCTGCTGAACCTCTTCAGGAACCACACGTTTGTCTGGCCTCTCCACAGATACCCCTCCGCTGTAGTTGCACCTACGATACGGCTATCCGTATCGTTGAGGCACGCAAGCCACCCCACCTCGGCAATGTCTGTGGTTCATGGGAGTGGGAAGGAGAGGTACTGAATTAAAATTTGTGCATCTGGTGGGATTCAACCTGAGACCTGCTGCTTACCAGGCAAGCAGTGTAACCAATAAGCTAGCGTTACCCAATGCATATGACGCTTGCATGGACTGTCTTAAAGCAGCATTAGTTCACAGTAGCTTAGTGGTTACAGCGCTTGCGTAGTAATCAGGAGGTTCCTGGTTCGAATCACAAATTTTCTTTGAATACCTCTCCTCCAATTCAATATCTTTGATATATATCGAGAGAAAATATGCCTCTGGACGCCGATTTATTATGATTTGACATTTATATCACTTTTGCCTGAGATACAACGCAGCAACGCAGTAATGTTCATTGCTGGGATGCTATTCCACTATTGATATGCTGATATGCATTTGTATAGGGGAACATGAGAAGGAATTGGAGTCTGTATTGTGAAGGGGGACGTATTTTAAGGCAGTCTGTGCAATCGCCGTCCGTCATGTTCAAATGTTTGTAAAGCTTATGGGACTTAACTACGGGGTCATCAGTTCCTAAACTTACAAACTACTTATGAACTACTTACGAACTAGGACGGCACAAATATCCATGCCCGAGGGGCGATTCGAACCCCCGACCGTAGTGGCCGTGCAGACTGTGACTGAAGCGCCTCAGTCCCTTCGGCCACCGCGGCCGGCGTCCGTCATGTCATGGTGGCTTAGCGGTTATAGTGTTTACCTAATAATGAAGAGGTATCAGGCTCGAATCCAGGACGTCGAACAAATTTTAATTTAATGCCTGTTTTTCAGTTCGATATCTTTGACGTTAAATGTGTGTATTGCATTAGCCACAGATGTTACTCAACCGGCACAAAGATGTAAACAATCACACACGAGCAGTGTGTAACATGGCAGATCAGTTCCAGTCGTAAGTGCGGGATGGAAGTGCACTTGCTTACCTTGTAAGTGGTTCTGCCAAGCCTAGAAGGTCAATTTCGAAGTTTGAGCATATCTGCTTAGTTACTTCGTGTCACGAGGGACTCTCGTCAACGGAAGTTCCCAGACGTCTCGGAGAGAATCAAAGCGATGTTGCTCGAACATGGAGGAGGTACTTTCCTCGCTCTAGCCACCAGAGAAGCCGATGACCGCTGCTTACGGATTTCAGGTCAGAGGAATGTTGAAAGGAACGCCACCGTTCTTTTCGTGCAGCCACAGAACGGTGTGATTCGAATCAAACTGCACGTAATAGTCTGAAGGACATGCAACTTCACTCCTGACATCCATTGCGAGGTCCACATTTGATTCCTCGACACCGTGCACTGCGATACAGATGAGCCCAACAGCTTGCTGAATGAACTCTTCAAAATTAGCATCAAGTACTGCTCACATATGAGACTCGCATCTGCCTTCAACCAGATAACGGCAAGATTAGAATGACCAACATGTTCTCCATACACGTATCATATACAGCATTCCTGGGATACATCTGAAATGTGCAATTTTACGACAAGTCGACTCGCCAGCCAATCGGAGATCTACGCCGAATCAATGCAAGAGGAAGTCTTACCGACTGTTAAGGGTAATGGTGCATGCTGGAATCCACGACTCAAATGTCTGGGATGTTGTTTCACAACTTGTCAATTTCTGTTTCCATCAGCAATAAACAGAACTGAAATGTTTTAGTACATCTCTATTCCATTTTTATGTACAGGGTCACGAACCCCTAGAATCGAGCTGCTCTCTTTCTTGATATGTATATTTATGAATTGTAGTGGTATCCTTCCTTTCGGGAAGTTCGGTCCTTAGGGGATGTTGGTTCGAGTTTGTTTTATGCTAATCGTAGAATTCTTGTTCAAATATTTGTAAACCTATGAGACCAATGTGCTGAGGTTGTCGGTCCCTAGACTTACAAACTACTTAAACTAACGTAAGAACATCACACATGCCCATTCCCGAGGGAGGACTCGAACTTCCGACGGCAAGCAAACGGCGCGCACCGCAGCAAGGCGCCTTGGAGAGCTCGACGTTTCTACCGAGGCTGTCTTCTTCCTCTCTGTCTGTCCATCTCCTCCTGCTGATACAAACGAAGGTACGTGTAATTCACAATTTCACATTAACATTTCCTACAACACGTATTAACTGCAACCTACCGTTAGTCCTCCCCGCCTCCCCCTCCCGCTCTTCCCGTCCCTCCGTCCTTCTCCTTTTCCCCCAGCTTCACCTCTTCCCCTCACCTGATGACCTCTTCTACGCAGACGCCGCTGCTCTAGACCATTAACTGCAGGCCGGCTGCCACTGCCGTGTCCGTGATGCCTGCAGTTTTGTATACTGGGTACACTCTTACACTTTGCGGATCTCGGAATATTGGATTTCCGAAACAGAACAAGTATTTTCATTGCCGTCGCGCGAGCACAATCTCGTCGGAACCTTTTCCGAATTAATCACCGAAGTGGAAACGACATCTTCGCCAATGTGCCGCTGTTTTATACCTTCTGTACGCATTAGTACCGCCACATACAGGGTGATGCATTCAAAACTGTTTTTCGGAATATTTGCAATAATACAAATCTAATTAAAAAAACTGTACTTGTTCACTTCGAAGAGGGCCATCCAGTAACATACAACTAATCCCCCTTCCCCCTGCACCACTTCCGAAAGGCGGGATGGGGCGTGACTTTGAAATCTTAAATAGGAACATCTATTTTTATGGCAGATTTGAATTCTCCCTGAAAAAATATATAACTTCTATATAAAACATTTTTTTCTTAGTTTCATGATAGCTGGCGCTGTAATGGTCAAAATTAAAAATGTGTTGAGAATTGCTGATAAACGGTAATATCTCAAACAAATACATGTCAGATTAGGAAAATCAAAGTACAGTTTTTTATATTTGTGACAATTCTATCAGGTGACACCTCCGACAATCGAATGAAGAACACACTGAGATCAAGCTCTCAGTCTATGGTCAGACTGTTCATTGCACTTCAATGATTCGGACTGTACACGTCTGTACGCAGTTTTCCACGGCCGCAGAGGGAGAACATGTCATTTACTCGTACTTTGACGCTACTAGAAATGTTGAAGGAAGGTATGCTAATCTGTTCCCTGATAGGAATGTTCCTTCCGAAACGAATGTTTGCAATATTGTCCGACTGATTGCTGAAACTGAAAGTGTAGATCCTAGAGACTTAGTTCGATGTTTATTTTTTAACCCAATTGTACTTTTTCATGCCGGCCGCGGTGGCCGAGGGGACTGCGGCGCGCCAGTCACGGTCTGCACGGCCACTGCGGTCGGTTCGAATCCCCCCTCGGGCATGGATATTTGTGCCGTCCTTAATATAAGATAGTTCGTAAGTAGTTTGTAAGTTTAGGAACTGATGACCCCGTAGTTAGGTCCCATAAGCTATACAAACATTTGAACATTTGATTTTGTACATCTTCATATATTCCGAAAAACAGTTTAAAATGCCTCACCCTGTATATTTGTGTATAGCACTACTATCCCATGACTTGTCACATCGGTTTATATCTACCATAGACAGACCTAAAATTGTCGTTTCTGCGAGTTTACACTCATTCGCCAATTACAGAAACAAAATTCAGTACCCGTTCTGTGCGAAGAACAATAATATGTTTCGGGGAATGTGAAAGTCGTGTAAGACTTCAAGCCCCATTAGCTTCTGCTATGAGGTGTGTTCAGATGAAAAGGTGCACAACGCCTTAACGACCAAACCGGTTAAAATTGGAATATGCCGCTTTGGCATAACGTAGCATGCGTCGTCCCCTCCCGCTAAAAAATTCAAGGCTGTGCCTTCAGCAGCTAAAGCGATGCTCACCGTCTTTTTCGACGTCCAAAGCCCGAAACTCATTTAATTGCTGGAGCACGAAAAAACCATTAACAGTCATGTGCACTGTGAGACATTCCGAAGCCTATGCAAGTCCACCAAGAACAAACGTTCTAGGCGGCTCACGTAGGGAGTGACTCTGCTCCATGACAACGCGCGTCTTCACGTCTCCAGGGTAGCACAAAGTGTACTGGCCGAGTGCAAGTGGGATCAGCTTGAGCATCCGCCCTACAGCCCGATCATCTGCTTCATACGTTATATATTGTTGTGGCCTTCAGTCTGCAGACTGGTTTGATGCAGCTCTCCACGCTATCCTGTCCTGTGCAAGTCTCTTCATCTGAGAATACGTTCGGCATCCTACATCCTTTTGAATCTGCTTACCATATTCATCCCTTAGTCTCCCTCTACGATTTTTACCCCAAACGCTTCCTTCTAGTGCTAAGTTGACAATTCCTTGATGTCTCAGAATGTGTCCAACCAATCTATCCCTTCTCTTAGTCAGGATATGCCAAAAACTCCTTTTCTTCCCGATTCGGTTAAGCACCTCCTCATTAGTTACATGATCTACCCATCTAATTTTCATCATTCATCTGTAGCACCACATTTCAAAAGCTTCTATCATCTTTGTATCTGAACTCCTTATCGTCCACGTTTCACTCCCATACAATGCTGCACTCCAGACAAATGCTTTCAGAAAGGACTTCCTAACATTTAAATTAACATTGAATGTTAACAAGTTTCGCTTCTTTAGAAACGCTTTTCCTCCCATAGACATTCTGCATTTTATATCTTCTTTACTTCGGCCATCAGAAGTTATCGTGCTACCCAAATAACAAAATTCATCTACTACTTTTATTGTCTCATTACCTAATCTAATTCCTTCAGCATCGCCTGATTTTTTGACATTGCATTCATTATCTTCGTTTTACTCTTGTTAATGTTCATCTTATATCTTCCTTTCAATACACTGTCCATTTCATTCAATTGCTCTTCCAGATCTTTTGCGGTCTCCGACAGAATTACTATGTCATCGGCAAACCGCAATGATTTTATTTCTTCTCCCTGCACTTTAATTTCGTCTCCAAATTTCTCCTTCCATTCCTTCACTGCCTGCTCATTGTACAGATTGAACAACACTGGGGAAAGACTACAACCCTGTCTTACTCCCTTCGCAACCTCTGCGTCCCTTTCTTGCCCTTCGACTCTAATAACCGCTGTCTGATTTTTGTATAGGTTGAATATAACTCTTCGCTCCCTATATTTCACCCCTGATACCTTCAGAATTTGGAAGAGTGTATTCCAGTCGGCATTGTCAAAAGCTTTCTCCAAATCGACAAACGCTAAAAACGTAGTTTTCCCTTTCCTTAGCCTATCTCCTAAGATAAGTCGTAATGTGAGTATTGCCTCCCGTGTTCCTACATTTCTCTTAAATCCGAACTGATCTTCCCCGAGGTTGGGTTCCACAAGTTTTTCCATTCGTCTGTAAATAATTCGTGTTAGTGTTTTGCACCCATGACTTTCAGCCACAGGAATTCTGGGAACAGGGAATCCTTCGGCTCGTTAAACAGTGGGGTAGTTGTGCTCAGGCCTCTGGTGACTGCCCTTGAATAACAACTGCAATTATGCCTACAGCGTCGTTTCGTAGCTTTTCACCTGAACACCGCTCGTTTTGTAGTGTTCGTGTGGTGGTGTCGTAATGTGACAGCGTCCTCTGACGTCCCGCTCGTTGGTGTCGAGGTGGTGAGTGACAGCAGCTGTCGGACGCAGTTGTCTGCGGAACACTTTCCCTGGTAAGCTCGCGGGAACGGTGTCAGGGGCAGCAGCCATTGTGCTCTGGGCTTCTGGCTACGCCGCAGGCTGCTGGCTAAAGGCAACGTAACACCAGCTGCCGTATCATGCCGGAACCGCTAAGTCCCTCCCACTTATTCCCAATTGGTGTCGCCCTTGCCCAAGTATCAGTACTTTGGCCCTCTGAACAACGCAAGGGTGGGCTGGCGATACTTACGGCACACATATACTGCCGGAAAAAAATAGTAGTCCGGGAAAGATGACGTAGACTTTCACACGAATACGGCGTATATCATCCCTGGGGGATATTAGATATACTGATAATGCTTTCGACATTGTTCGCCAAAAGATAGCGTAGTGACATAACAGGCAGAGCGGTGTGTAAGAATTGCAACAGTTGCATCAGTACGAGCCCACCCTCCAACATGGAGGTCGAGATGTTTTAAGTGTTTTAATCGTTTTTAAGCAGTGGTCGTAACCTAGAACTGCCAATAAATATTAGTACGACTGATTGATGAAAATTTCTACAAGTCAAAACACTCGTGGAGCACAAATTCCACCATGGAATCAAGCCTGATAACTCTACAACAGTCATGGATTGTCGATGAAGTTTCTATGTTACTTGCCGCTCACATGATACTCCAAGAAATTTTAAGGTCAGAGTAAATCTTCATTTGTGGGATATATTGTCCATGATTTCATGAAACCTATTGAGGATATACAGGGTGACAAATTATTGTACTATATGAAACATAACGTAAATTAATTACTAAGGCGTGCACCCACGTTATTCAACATGTTGACTACGATTTAGGATTTAGGTTATGACATGCTCAATACGCCTGCCTTCCGTGGCGTAGACGAACAGCGAAATTACGCGTGGAAGTGTAGGAGCATTGTCTGTCTCCGTAGCTTGGTAGATTGCCACGTAGAGGGCTCGGGTTCCGTTCCCGGTCGCGGGTTTAAGATTTTCTCAGGTAGGGGGCGGGATGTTCTGTAGTCATATCATTTCATCGTCAATGACGCGCAAGTCACCGAAGTGGCGCCACTAACAGAACTGCACCGGGCAGGCCGAACACGACCCCAGCCGGGGTCAGAAGTGACACACGATCATCATATTCGTCGGAGCATCGATGCTGTCGAAGACCTCCTGAATGGCTGTTTTCAGCTCAGCAATAGTTTTTGGGTTATTGCTGTACATCTTATCTTTAATATTGTCCGTCCCACACAGACCTCGAAAGCCCATCGGGTACCGACCAGCAGCCGTGTCACCCTCCGCCCGAAGGCGTCACCGGATGCGGTAGGATGTGGTCGGCGTCCGCACATTCGGCCGTTATGCCGCTTTTCGCGATCGGAGCGGCTACTTCTCAATCACGTAGCTCTTCAATTGGCCTCACAAGGTCTGGGTGTTTCCCTCTTAGCGTTCGGCAGACCCGGAGGGTTCCCACTCACCTCTAATATAGCCCCAGAACAAGTAGTCGCATGTGTACACATCCGGAGGATATACTGGCCAATCGAGACCCAAGCCACTGGCGTCTGGGTACCTCAAAGCCAAAGTGGGGTTCCCAGAGTTCTCATCCTGGCCATGAAACACTCTTCTGGGGTCGACCTCCGCCTTGCATGATCATATCTTGTCCAAATCAGGGTCACTTTGGAGAATGGGGATGAATTCATATTCCAAATACTTCACATTACAGTTGTGGCGATTCATGAATAAGTCGTTCATTTGAACGAATACAGATAAAAAATCGTAAGAATATATTCGTTTTTCGGACGAATCGACTCTCAAATGAATCGTCTGTCTTGTTATGATTCGAAGTTCCGACGATTCGTGATTCAAAGGCAACCGCAGAATCACGCCGAATAATTCCGAATGCCAGAGGGAAGTCGAGAGGGGGACGATTCGTCGTTCAACGATTCATGATTCGAAGGCACATACCGATTCGTGCCTAATGATTACGAAAGCCAGAAAGCAGTCAAGGAGGAGGACGCATGTGAGTAAACGAAGCACAGAACGAAGATCGTGAACCGTGAATTATTACTCACGAATTACTCAGGACGGAAACGAAACGCAGCGAAACAGATAGCTGCAAAAACATACGATTAACATCAATATTCCATGTATGATGAAAAATTACGTACCTATTATGCCTTCCACATACCATGCCACACACACACACACACGTCTTTCATGCAGTTTACATTTCATATATTTAAAAAAGCAATTCTTGCACATTTATGTTTTGCGTATTCCGGGAACGGCTCTAACGATTTGTATTTATAGAGGTTTTTGCTATTTGAGTTTTCTACATAGTTATCTTTGTTGTAAAAACCCTATTTTACAAAAATATTATTTTTATTTAAAACACGATTTTAAATGTTTTTAAAGCCATTTTGAAAATCTTTTTACTGGTTAGGTGTTTGTGTTTCTTTCCAGAAAGAAGTCATTGTACACAAAGAAATATTTTTATATAAAGAAGGCGAATTTCTTGTATCGCCAATAAAATTTGGTAGTTAGAGACAGAATTTTATTTTTAAAGTTTATTTATATAGACGTGTTTCCTCAAATTAAATGCTTTAGATAATATTTTTATAATGATTAGATATGTGTTAATTACCATACATTTAATGAAATTTATATTTAAATGGCTGAAATAATCGATTAAAACGCAAAAAAATTACAAGGTTATAGCAGGATTCAACTACGTCACCTACGTTCACTAATTTCACAGCCTAGAACGCTACCAAATAAGCTTCGCCGACAGTGGCTAATGTGTTTGGGAGTGAAACATGGACGATAAGGAGTTCAGACAAAACGATGGTAGAAGCTTTTGAAATGTGGTGCTACAGACGAATGACGACAATTAGATGTCTACTTTACAAAACTAATGAGAAGATGCTTAACAGATTTGGAGAGATAAGGAGTTTGTGGTATAACCCGACTAAGATAAGGGTTAGATTGGTGGGACACGTTCTGAGACATCAAGGAATTGTCAACTTAGCATTAGAAGGAAATGTGTGAAGTAATAATCGTGGAGGGAGACCGAGAGACGAATACAGTAAGCAGATTCAAAAGGATGTAGGTTGCCGAACATATTCTCAGATGAAGAGACTTTACAGGACAGGGTAGCGTGGAGAGCTGCGTCAAACCAGTCTGCGGACTGCAAACCACAACAACAACAAGAACAACAACAATGTGTATTTATATGCGCTTGCAAAACTTCGACTATTTTCTGGAGAATTGTTGAAAGTGGAATCGAATTGCTTCGACTGATTGCTATTTTAAGTCTTTATGTGCCATAAATAAAATAAATACAAAAATACAAAAAAGCCGATACCCATGTTGTCTCCTTTTTGGCATTCTGTGAGAATCGAGCCGTCGCAGAACAGAAAGAATCGTGAACTACCATAGGAACAGATTCACACGGTTAGATTCTAACATCGATGGCACAGACATTATTGCCATCTATGAGTTGGACGTAGATGATTTTGGCATTCTGTAAGAATCGTGTCAGTACAGACTATACAGAATCGTGAACGAATCGTAGGAATCGATTAACAATGCTAGATTGAATCGCAGGAATCTATCCTTGGGGGCAAAAAAAAAAAAAAATAAAAATAAAAAAAAAAAAAAAATAAAAAAAAAAAAAAAAACCACATCGTATTGCCCAACTCTACTTCACAAACACGTATTGCCCAACTCTACTTCACATACAGTTTGCATCAAGGAATGTCACACCGATTATTACGTGACTGGTCACTGCTCACCACACAATCACCCGTTAAGGATGAGGATTCTTCTCGACCGCGAAATGTGGATTTTCCTTCCCAAAAACGCACCAAATTTGCGTATTGTCGAACCCATCCAAACGAAAGTGCGCATACTAATTCCGATCGTGCCCTGCGGCTACCCGAGCAGTTTGAACGTCCTAACGCAAATCGTGCAGAAGTTATTACGATTTTATTTGATATAGTTCAGTAATAGTACACAGAGTTAAAAGTGAGACATTCCTGAAAAAGTAACTTCCTTTTTAACGTGATGCGTGGTATTATGTAGTGAGGGTGAATGTTGGTCAAGAGTGTGGCGCGGTGTGTGGCGGCACTCCAGAAGAGAAGGGGAAGCGGTGGCGCCTGGTAGCGCCTGGTGCGGGCAGGGAGCAGGGCACGGCACAGCGCCTTCCTGCAGCCACGGGCCAGCACCAGGCAAACAGGCGAAGGCGGAGGCGGGCCACAGCCAAGCGCACTTGACAACACGGCAGCAGGAAGGGGTTGCTACGTAGAATAAACGCAGGTGATATGAATAACTTTCTACTGTTAATGTTTAGCCCTTAAAGCCAAGTAACTATGTTTCAAAGATCTAGAAAAGGCTTATGGGCTCTGTTCCTAGAAGGAAGTTGTAGTCATTTCTACGGAATGGAAGGCAAAGTTTTCCAGACCAGTGACGGATCTAGGGGGGGGGGGGATGCGCAAGGGGGGCAAGCTGCCCCGGGCGCAGAGTTCAATGGGCGCCAAAATGGGCAAAAGCCCATTGAAGAGAGAATTACGAGAATTAAATCAAATTCACTGTAAGCTATAGTATGAATTTCGTTGCATTAGCAATAAGTAGTTTTATTTGCATTCCTGGCCGTTTGTTACAATTAAATACATGGTGTCTTAGCTGCCCCTGAAGAGCTGGTGCCTCAGTAGGTCCACGTTTGACTTACCTTGGCACCAGCTATTCTATTTGATATGGGGACCTAAACGATAACTTTTATAAAATGCTAAAACCCACCACTCATAGACTTGGCATCGGAAGTCCTATAGATAACATATGTAACATTTAACCAATCTGATCATACGCTAACTGGGCGAAACGCGTATTTGGACATATTAATCAATTAAAAACTTGAGACTGCTCACAATTTAAGTTGTTTATTCATTGTTACCTTTCCAGTCAACCATTATAAAGTAGAATAAAAATTACAGGTTGCAGTTCTTGTTCATACTCATTCATTTTTTCAGTAAATATATCAACATTTTATTTTATCACGTATTATAATTGAAAAATTTGACTTTTTTAATCTAAATTTATTTTATTTTCAATACTTAATATTTTGCTTTGTTTGTGGACGTCTATTGGTAAAATTGTTTCTTAAGTTAAGCCTAGGCATCTAATTTTTAAATTTATTTTTTTATTTACATTTTTATCTGTGTACATTTATGACTTCATTCATACATTGTCTCCTGTTTGTGAACAAAACAACTCAATTTAAACCCTGTTTTTATTATTTTTATTGAATCTCATACTTCGTCATTGGGATTGGGACGTCAGGGTACGTGTGCTTAATTTTACCTTTACAAAGATTTATACAATATGTTTTTGCAAAATTTCTGTTCTCAAATTGTATAATTAATTTTATTTTACATTGACAGATTCTGATAATGTCCCAGGCCGAAACGCGTCAAATAAAGTCACATTGTAGCCACTTTATGAGTTTTATCAATACAGCGACCTATGCAGCTGATTGCAGATTTCATTTATTATTAATCATGGTCGCCTGCCTCCTCCATGACTTTATGTCACAATTATGTGTCTTCTTAATAACGTTGAGATTACAGATATGAAAGTAGCAAGGATGATTACAGCTACTCATAGGTGCGAACAATGGCGGGGATGTCCAAAATGAGGAAATCAAAGAAGAACTGGAAATAAACACCATAGATGTAGCAGTTAGTGCTAACGGGCTTAGATGACACACGCTTAAAAGCAAGGTTACCTAAGAGCCTCAGGGGTTCGGCAGTACAGGGTAGGAGGAATTGAGGTAGACCAAGCAAAAAGGACTTGGATTTCGCTAACAACAATTTTGAAGTAACAAGCTTACATCATACGAGACATCGATGTTACCTTTGACTAGGAGATCACGGATGAATTTTATGACGGGGACAGAACGCTGAAAAGACAGAACGCTGAAAAGACATCATCAGTCTTAAAGGATGAAGATGATATACGAATGAAAAATAAAAATTATCAGATTTGTGTATGGCCCAAGTCATGGTCTAAAACGTGAGAGTTGGTCTGGGAAATTCAGTTTAATATTAGTCTTGGTTTAACACAGTTTTCACTATACGTAAGAAACGCCTGATTTAAAAAATTTACAAAATAGTGCTAGATATATGAGTAATACACAAGTTGCAGAGAACAGAGATAAGAAAGAAACCTTCCGAAGAAAATACTTTTCTACAGGTTGTTCGTAAATTTTCGTTACAAACTTCGAGGGCTTGCAGAGGGGTATTAGTAGAGCACAGGAGAAAGCAATGTCCATGAATGTGATGCATTGACTATAGGAGCAATTCTTTTTCGCTGACATTGTGAAACAAATCTTTTCTACTTTAAGTTCTTTGTTTTCATATTTCGGATGTGGTAGAATGGGTCAAAACAAGGAAACACGTGTAAATTGTACACTGTAATAAATATGAGCACGTGGTACGTAGTCAGTAGAAGAAACGTGTTGACAGTATCGAAGATGAAAACGTGCGCATAGCTCTTACGATGTGACTTTTAGAGCATGTGTTTATTAGAAATTTTCCTTTTAGTTTGTTCCATACTAACTACTTCCAAAATATTGAAAGTAAAGAGCTCGAAGTAGAGGCCATTTGTTTCACAGTGTCACTGCATGATATTTCAGAAAAAGCTTAGTTCTCAAAATGTTATATACTCACTACCCTCTAAATGTTCTAGAATTTTGTAATGGGAATTCCTGAACACCCTGTATAAACTGTATGGAGTGTTTGGTTACATTTTTATTTGAAACAAATTAAATACATTGTGTTACGACCATCAAGTACATTAACTCTAATTCACGGATCAGGTGTATTACGATCTAACCCAACCAGCCAGTCGAATATACAACAAAGTAGTAGGATGATCGTAAGTTTATGAAATAAATACTTAAGATGCAGAGTAGCTAAATTCGCTTTCTCCTGAATTAGTTTGTCATATGCTAATTATTCATACAACAAAAATTTGCAAAAGTACTCTCCACCTTACAAGTATGCCCAAGATTGATTCATGGAGTAATTTCCACTTTTTACTTTCTTTACAAAACGCTCCTGTTATAATATGAAATCATAATATAAAACAAGTAACTATCTGTTCACAGATAATTATAGGACTTTCCGTCTGCAGTCAGTATCTTCTGATGTGAAATCATACTTCATATAACATTTACAGTATGCAACAAAAACAATAATTGGAATAATGCCTATTCCAACAGTCAAAAACAGACTCCCATATTTTTGTTGTAATCATAGACGTAACGCACTATATTTTCGTTCCAGCTACTAAGTTTCCTACCGCAATAGATGTTTCGGAAATGATGCAAGCCTTCTTCAGACGTCTCCACCACAGAATTCTCCGAATATCGTGTGCCATTCAGCAATTAGATGAAACAAGATATTATAAAGTAAATAAATATTTTAATGTGTACATAATTCTGCACAACTACCGAACATATGTAAGAAAATGTACACAAACCTTCAATTGTTTTTAGAGTTACATGCATGTAGTCAACACCGGCAGGCAGGATACCGAAAGGAAAGTCTCCAATTATGAACTTCACTTAAGGATGCGGAAGTAAATTAGCTGTACCCTTTGAAACGAACCACTCCTGAATTTGTCTGAAGCACTTTAGGGAAATCATGGAAAACCTAAAGCTGGATGGCCGGAGGAAGGTTTGAGCCGCCATCCTCGGGAAAACGAGTCTAGTGTCCTAACCACTTCACAATCGTTGGCATAGGAGAAGTGGGAGGGGCACTGTAGGCAGAGACATAGGTATGAATAAGGTATGCGGTAAAAGAGGCTTACTCAGTATATACTATATAACGGTATTTTCACTCTCCAGCGGGATGTACACTGATATGTAACTTTCCTGTGTGCTGGAACTGAGATTCGAACCTGGGACCTTTGCCTTTCGTGGGCAAGCGCTCTAACGCCTGAGCCATCCCAGCGCGCTTCACGATCCGTCCTCACAACTCTACTTCCGCCAGTATCTCACCTCCCACTTTCCAAACTTTACAGAAGTTCTGCTGCGAACCTTGCGGGTATTGGCGGAAGTGATGGTGTGAGGACTAACCTACAAGCGTGCTGGGATAGCTAGGTCGGTAGAGCGCTAGGCAAAGATCCCAAATTCGAATCCCTGTCCGGGCATACAGTTTTAATCCACCAGGAAAGTTTCAGAATACAATCTGTTCAAAATTACTTTGTGATTGACATTTCACAGAGTCGAGTGGTTGGGTCCAGCTGGCACGCACGTGTGAAGATCACGTAGTCTCCACAAGTCTGCGTAAACCAGAGAAAATGTTGGTTCCTTGGAATAAACCTGTTTGACTAGATGAAGTATGTCGTTCATGGTAGAGGCCTGAAGATAATACTATTGTATATCTGTATTCACTGAAGCACCATAGAGCTTTTCCCCATCTGACTTGTAGTACGGCTAAATGAAAAGAGAATGGCTTTGTTATATTATCTAAGTAATGTGTTTATGTATGATTGCTGTGTCTGAAAATCTGTTGTGTCATAAACTGTCAGCTTGAGATTGATATAGGGTTTTTTGTCTGAATCATTGTGGTATTGTGTACGTAGATGTTGAATGATATGGTAGATCTAAGAGAAATCCCTTTCGTAGAGGGCGTCGGATTCCTTTTGCCGTGTGTAGCGATCGATGGTTCTCCTAGTAAATCTTTAATGTTTAATTTGCGTGTATCGGCCTGCGCAGGTTGTTGTTGCTGTGGTCTTCAGTCCGCAGACTAGTTTGATGCAGCTCCCCACGCTACCTTGTCCTGCGCAAATCTCTTCATCTGAGAATACGTTCGGCAACCTACACCCTTTTGAATGTGCTTACTATAATCGTCTCTCAGTCTCCCTTTACGATTTTTACCCCACACACTTCCTTCTAATGCTAAGTTGACAATTCCTTGATGTCTCAGAATGTGTCCAACCAATCTATCCCTTCTCTTAGTCAGGATATGCCAGAAACTCCTTTTCTCCCCGATTCGGTTAAGCACCCCGTCATTAGTTGCGTGATCTACCCATCTATTTTTCATCATTCGTCTGTAGCACCACATTTCAAAAGCTTCTATCATCTTTTTTTATCTGAACTCCTTGTCGTCCACGTTTCACTCCCGCACAATGCTACAGTCCAGACAAATGCTTTCAGAAAGGACTTCCTAATATTTAAATTAATATTGGATGTTAACAAGTTTCGCTTCTTTAGAAATGCTTTTCGTCCCATAGCCATTCTGCATTTTATATCTTCTTTACTTCGACCATCAGAAGTTAGCTTGCTACCCTAATAACAAAATTCATCTACTACTTTTATTGTCTCATTACTTAATCTAATTCCTTCAGCATCACCTGATTTTGTGACATTGCATCCCATTACCTTCGTTTTGCTCTTGTTAATGTTCATCTTATATCTTCCTTTCAAGCCACTGCCCATTCCATTCAATTGCTCTTCCAGATCGTTTGCAGCCTCTGACAGAATTACTATGTCATCGGCAAACCGCAATGTTTTTATTTCTTCTCCCTGCACTTTAATGCCCTCTCCAAATTTCTCCTTCCATTCCTTCACTGCCTACTCAATGTACAGATTGAACAACATTGGGAAAAGGCTACAACCCTGTCTTACTCCCTTCCCAACCTCTGCGTCCCTTTCTTGCCCTTCGACTCTAATAACCGCTGTATGATTTTTGTATAACTCTTCGCTTCCTATATTTTACCCCTGATACCTTCAGAGTTTGGAAGAGTGTATTCTAGCCGACATTGTCAAAAGCTTTCCCCAAAACGACAAACGCTAAAAACGTAGTTTTCCTTTCCTTAGCCCATCTTCTATGATAAGTCGTAATGTGAGTATTGCCTGCCGTGTTCCTACATTTCTCCTAAAACCAAACTGATCTTCCCCGAGGTCGGATTCCACAAGTTTTTCCATTCGTCTGTAAAATAATTAGTGTTAGTATTTTGCAACCATGTCTTATTAAACTGATAGTTCTTTAATTTTCACACTTGTCTGCATACAATTTTTTTGGAATTGAAATTACAATATTCTTCTTGAAGTCGGAGGGTATTTCCCCGTCTCATACATCTTGCATACCAGGTGATACAATTTTTTCACGACTGGCTCTCCTAACGACCTGCGCAGGTACGGGTGTCTAATACTTTGTTCCGCAAGATCAGAAGTTTGTGCAATGGACCACACTTGGGACCCAAACAATATAGTTGAGAAGATGGAGGACCTGCAGATTTTCACTTTTGTTTGGACTGTACAATCACGTCCATTGAGGAGGGTGTACAGTCGTATTTATGCGGTATTACCTTTATGTTCCAATCTACTTCATTCGCTAAAGTTCGTCTCCTGTCGTGTTCCAGGCCGAGATATGTCACCTACTTCCTCAACTTAGCTCAATCCCTTCTATTGCAAAAAAAATTTCCTTTTCGGTAATGTGAGTTTATTAATGAAAATTATTGTTACCGATTTATGTCGGTTTATTTTACCTTTCCAGTGTTGCTCCAAATGTATCTGTAATTCCGTTGCTATCTAAATCTACATAATTACACTACAAATCACAATTAAATGCTTGGCAGAGGATTCATCGAACCGCTTACATGATATTTGTCGACTGTTCCATTCTCTAACAGCACACTGGGTAAAAGGAACACCTAAAACTTTCCGTTTTTATCTGATTTCTCTAATTTTATAATGATGATCTTGTCTGCCAATTGGGTGGCTGCCAACTAAATATGTTCGCATTCAAAGGAGAAGTTGGTGAAAGAAATTTCGCAAATAGATTTTTATAGTTACTGCTGCTTTTGAAAATCGCCGCATCGTCATTATATAGTAATAACTCGTTTCCTGTAAATTTTGACTGCCATTTGTATAAACTGAGTAATAACTCTGTTGGTATTTTTGCCGCACCTGACATAGAACTCCCTTCCTGACAGGAACGAATCAGTCATACTATTCATGTTTAACTGAGCCATTTCGAATAGCAAGTAATCACGCCACAAGTTATCAACCGCCTCTCGATGTCGAGAAAGATCTCTCCTGTGCAGTACTTCCTGTACATCGCCCTGTATGTGATCAGACGCAGCGACTAAAGGCAGGTACTGTGATCTAGACGGAGCCAACCAGGAACTGAGAAAACGCTATTTAGGCAATGAAACTAGCGGCCTACATAAACAACGGCTGTTGGTATACCACTCTACAATTCATCGATCAGCGACAGTGGCACAGTGCACAGGTACACAACGGAGTTTGTGGTTGTTTCTCGTGCGCCATGTGGTCGATGTATTGCCTGGTACGTAGATTCTGCGCATTGTCTTGAGGAACTGGCTACATGAGAACACTGGGCCTTGCCACTGCTGTGTGTCAGTTACGGAAGAATTTTAGTCGAAGTCTAACGTGATGAGGGAGCTTCTGCACTTACTCTGAGAGTTTCAACTCGTCTTTCATTTGCTAACCATTTGCCTCGAATACGAGGCAAATTGCCACCGGAGAAGTATTATGTCTAGTGAGACAAGCTCCAAGAACTTCATTCAGAAATGCTGAATTTCCAACACTTGCACAAAGAAAAGCTACGAGGCGCGTCCAGAAAGTAAGTTCCGTTTGGTAGTAAAATGAAATTGCACACAGATACAGAAGAAATTTTTATAGCACAAAATTCTACAACTCTTAATCTACTTTTCCACATAACTGTCGAAATTTTGTAGGCACTTGTCATAGCGTGCCACAAGTTTTTGCATGCATCCTTCACAGAAGGTTGCCGCCTGTGTATTCAACCACGTGGTAACAGCTCTTTATCATCGTTGAAGTGTTGATTACCAAGGACAGATTTTAGGTGTAAGAAGAGATGAAAGTCACTAGGAGAGAGGTCCGAGCTGTTTGGAGGATGATCAAACACGTCCTATTGAAATTTCCGTAAGAATTGTTTGGTCGCATTAGGTGTGTGAGGTCAGGCATGATCGTGAAAAAAAAATCTTTTGACAGTAATCCTCTTCTTACACCTAAAATCTGTCCTTGGTGGACAACACTTCAACGAACGATGATGACGAGCTGAAAGAACATGTTACCACATGGTTGAATACATAGGCGGCAATATTCTAGGAAAATGTCACACAAAACCTTGTGCCATGCTATGACAATTGCCTACAAAATTTCGGAAGCTATGTAGAAAAGTAGTTTAACAGATTAGATTTTTGTACAATCAATATTTTTTCTGTATCTGTACCCGTTCGTTTTATATAACCATACGGAACTTACTTTCTGGACGCGCCTCGTACTTACAGAAAAGTGTGTGTATGAGTGTGTCTGTGTCTGTGTGTGTGTGTGTGTGTGAGAGAGAGAGAGAGAGAGAGAGAGAGAGAGAAAGAGAGAGAGAGAGAGAGAGAGAGAGAGAGAGAGAGAGAGAGAGAGAGAGAGGAGGGGGGAGGGGGGAAGCTACGCAGTAGACAGCACATTCATTAAGGAGATTATGTTCATTATGAGCATTCTCAGGCTTCAGTTATTTGTGTTATTATCCTGGAACTTCTCTCGCAGCCCTAATTAGTCACGCTACTCCCGAAACAGTAAGCAGACCTGCACTTCATTCTCTTGAGACAATATCCTCTACAACACACAGGATCAAGTTTTCTTAATGACAGTTGGTGTCGGACCCGGTGATCTTGGGGTAAAGTGTTCGACTGGATACTGATGGGTTCCAGTTGGACCTCGGATCTTTTCAGTATGCGTTATAACCCATCCTTCACCTCTCAACGATGTGAGGAGCCGCCAGAAGCGACAAGTGGTTCGGATTCCACGTTAAGCTTAGGTCCCATTTTCCCGGTTGGATAACTGGGGTAGGCTAGGGACACGCAAGTCGCCGAAGTGGCGTCCAACTGAAAAACTTGCACCTTATTATCATTACTGCAGTTGGTGCCCTTCTGAAATAACCGCCTTAAAATATAAATAAATAAATGATACGTATTCAGGCTAAAGGTTCTCAGTGGTGCAACAGGTAACTGAACAATTATGTTTCAAATGATCGAACCTGTAGTCTACTTCTCGCATAAGCCTGTAGTCGGATGGTGTTGGGTATTCTGATCTACCGGCATTTTCCACTGCTTATTGTAAAACTAGAATAAGATTTATAACAATTTGCGCCCCATGCTGCACCCTACAGACAGATGCAACTGTGGTTGCAAACGGCGGAGTCTACCGTGAGCCAGCATTCAAAGTTTCATCCCTAGGCGCGAATTTTAGGCGTATCCAAATGCTGCACGAATACTTTTTGAATTTGCTTTTGTATGAAATTTTGTTGTTGTGTTACTCTCATTTTTCAGTGAAAATGATTTACCGAGGTACTTTCCGCAGGACTGACTTTTCCAGATGCCTTATTCTTTTCTTTACAAGTGCCATACACCTGCTTTATATATGGACAAGTTGGTCTTACTGCATATTTGCTGTTCTGTTGCAGTACCATTGAGGGCCTTTACGGTTTTTACAATTGTGTCTCCGTATATATACATGGAACTGCAATTGAACTGCAAGTTCGCAGTAAGAACATTTTGTCCGAGGAAAACCTTTACCTTTCAAGGCACATTTGGGGGAGGGGGGGCTGGGAACTGGCAACTCTTATATGCCGATAACGACGAATATTGAATGAATGACTTCTGTCGCATGAAGAAGAGAGCTATAAAATTTGTTAAAAATTCCAACAGTTCATCACGAAATGTTGAAGACTCATTACTGAGATATAGTGCGCTTTTATACGTTAATAACGTACGATTGTAGAATGTACATGTACATGTTACATAAATTAAATCTTCTTCTTTATATATAGTGTGTCCTTGGTTTGTGTGTTTTATTGCATACAAATCTACAGTTCTATTCCAATATTGATGAAATTTTGTACACTTGATCATCAGACTAAGAGGGAGGTTACTGTTGGTAAGGATCACGTACAACTCATACAGAGATAAGACGTCAGAAAGAACTAGATGCGCGAAAAAAAGCTATAATATGTGACAATGCTGCACAGCTTCTAAACCATAGCACCGATTTCAACCAAATTGGTGCACTTATTCCTTACCGAGAGGGAACAATTCCTATAGGGGTAAGAACCACAACGACACATAGTTAAGGAAATATGACGTAATCGTAATAAACACGGAGACATATGCTAAAGTACCCACTCACGCAAAAGTTGTTTTTTTTTTTTTTTTTTTTTTTTTTTTTTTAATGCATATAAATATACAGTTTGATTGTGAACTTGATGAAATTTTGTACACCTGACCTCGAGGAAGCTCTCTGTCAGAGGTGCAGGCGGAGGGTACGTGAAACAGACGTCGACAGCGATCTACAGTTTTATTTTAATATTTGTGTAATCTTCACCCTATAGCTTACAAACGACAGGAAGATCGCTGTCCACACAAAATGATAGAGCATAGCTTCCTATAATTTTTACACCGTTCCATCGATTGCCATGAGCACTTGTAGATACATGTGATTTTCCACAGACAGGGGGCGGAGAGATGAACTAAGAGAGGTGTAGGTGTGGATGAACAAAGCCAGTGGAGAGGAGAACAGAAAGTGGATTAAAAATAAAAATAAATACTCGAAAAACGCCTGGTTTTCAGCTAGTAAATTATAAATGCGGGCGAAAAAAAAAAAAAATGCGTACACCTGATCGCGAACCTTCATCTTCCATTCCACTATCACCTGTCTCTAAGCACACTACCACAAAGAACAAGTGAAATTGTTACTTTTAGAGCTAGCTTATGTCATTCATCTATACTTATAACAACACCTATAGTAAGGTCTTACGATAAATGAGTGTTGCGCTTTGCCTAAAAACGGCATACTATAATCTTCTTCTTCTTCTTCTATATCTATAAGTGTGAATGTCTGTTCGGTGTACGTTTATCACGTCTGAACCACAAGACATAAAGAGCTAAAAATTTGTACAGTTACTAATGTCTACCCGGGGAAGGTTTTAGGCACGGTTTTATGGCGATCGGATAACTATTTGTCTATATATATATATATATATATATATATATATATATATATATATATATATATATATATATATTAATGTGAGTGTCTGTTCGGTGTACGCTTATCACGTCCGAACGACAAAACGCAGATACTTAAATATTTGTACAGTTACTAATTTATACCTGAGGAAGATTTTAGGCACGGTTTTACAGCGATCTGATAGATGTTTAGTAATTTGAATAATACAACGCGAAATGCGGAACAATAACTCTTTGAAAACGGTTTTATTGGATGCATTGTTGCTTGAGGGTTGATAATGATGAAAGGGTGAGTATATAGGGATGGAAAGTTATCGGTGTATATAAAATTCTGC
The DNA here is from genome assembly GCA_026315105.1 of Locusta migratoria. Lineage (NCBI taxonomy): Eukaryota > Metazoa > Arthropoda > Insecta > Orthoptera > Acrididae > Locusta > Locusta migratoria. The sequence continues at coordinate 908,283,103 of CM048744.1, forward strand.
GTGTGTGTGTGTGTTAATATTTCGCTCTGCAGCGAAAGCAACAGAACGTACACGAATGGTCTGTGTGTAATTGTTGTCCGAAGTCTCCCTTTGTACACCATGCCGGTAGCTATAAAGGGGTGGAGGATATGGTGCTTGAAAGTCGTTAAATTATAAAAAAAATCGTGCTGAAGGCCAGCGATAACGTTTGCGACTCTATAGCAAGGAGGTTACATACAGTGAAACGTGATGCTACAGACCATATCTTTGGTCTATGCATGCTGCAATGACTTCAGCTCTTTTTCTGTAAGGATAAGCATACGAACAAGGAAATATAAGAATAAATGAATAAAGCAGTAAAAAAGAAATTTCTTTTAAGACACCTCTTTAAAAAAAATCTATTTGACGTTTCGCGCATTACACCAAGTGATCCATATGATATTATTACAATCATTATTGTTGAATTTCGTGATTGGATTCTTCGAAACGAGTGCATTTTTACATGTGATTTGATCTACACTACTTACTTTCCTGATAAACGGTAAGTGCATAGACTTCTGCAATCTGATAGGAATAGTTTTCAGTTTGTCTAAAGAAGGTATTTATTTCATTTCATCCTTCAAAACCATAACACTGAAATTTAACTTATCTATCATAATCAACCAACACGCGAGCGGAGCCGCGGGTTTAAGGTAGTTCAGCTATACTTATAACAACACGTATAGTAAGGCATGACGATAAATGTGTTGCGCTTTGCCAGAAATGCATACTGTAATAAACACATATTTCAATACGGAGACAATCCAAATAGGCGAGCTCAATAAGGCGTTTAAAAAGTAGGGAGCGTTCGAATGACGAGCTCTGGGTGGTGGGGGGGGCTGAGTGGGGTGAATAGAGCAGGGATTTCCGCAGGAGATAATGTTTGCTGCCTCCCCTCGACAGCGAATCAGTTTCAAAGTGTCGTGCTCTCTTCTCCTGGCAGATCAGTACTAAAATTACTGGCAGATTTACAGGCTGCTAGTTTGGTCAGGGTGCCTCCCGCTGTGAGGGTCTCCAACAGCCGCGACACCCAGCTCTTTCAAAATATCCATATTGGACACGAACTGCAGCTGTAGCGTAAATTGACGGTTTATGTTCGTGAAATGAATTGCAACCAGCTGCCTTTTTGGATGTTTTTTATTTACTCCAGAACTAGTTTTCGAGCCACTGCAGGCTCATCTTCAGTGGTTAACTTTACAGGAACATTTCCGTTAAGTGTATGTTATGCTGTCATGTTGGTTCTTGTGATTTAACTGAACTTTAGTAAACGAGAACAGAATAAACCGGAATTAAACGTATTGTAATTTTAGGTACTTAATGTGTTCTTATTGTAAGTGTAACCAAGTTGTGCATTGGCCACTTACGTTTTTTGAGAACATTTTTGCTACACTTAGCGTTACACATTTACAAAATATAAACACTGAATGTGGTGCAAAGAGGATGGCTGTGGTAGATGTTGCACTTCAGTAATTAATGGGATTAAATAAAAAAAAAAAAACATCCAAAAAGGCAGCTGGTTGCAATTCTTTTCACGAAAATAAACCGTCGCCGGCCGCGGTGGCCGAGGGGTGTAGGCGCTCCAGTCACGGTCAGCACCGCCACTACTGTCGGGGGTTCGAATCCCCCCTCGGGCATGGATATTTGTGCCGTCCTAGTTCGTAAGTAGTTCATAAGTAGTTTGTAAGTTTAGGGACTGGTGACCCCGTAGTTACGTCCCATAGACTATACAAACATTTGAACATTTCAAATAAACCGTCAACCCAGCTCTTTCACAATACAGTATCGCTCCCGTGGGAGAAACATCCCAAGGCAGTTCGTCTCACTTTTTAACAGAAAGGACTCCACAGACGTAAACAACAGCCGGCCGCGGTGGCCGAGGGGACTGAAGCGCGCCACTCACAGTCTGCACGGCTACTACGGTTGGGGGTCGAATCCCCCCTCGGGCATGGCTATTTGTGCCGTCCTTAGTGTTAGCTAGTGTTAGCTAAAAGTAGTTTGTAAGTTTAGGAACTGATGACCTCGTAGTTAAGTCCCATAAGCAATACAAACATTTGTAAACAACAGAGGAAAAGACATGCTTCCATGCATACTCAAATGCAATGCTTATATTACGACATTGTGGGGTGGGGCATCCTAAATGAATCATTATTAGGTTGCATGTCAGTCTGTCGGACCTATCACATAACACTCTGTACAGAATTTCTCCGAAAAATATCCAAAGCGAACAGTATAGAAGAACGTGTAGCTGAGATGTAATCAGAAAAGCATTTTTGCGTTCTTTTAAGTGTTCAACTTAGCGGCAAGATACTGTGTTAACAAAATATTAAATCGGTGTTTGTGGGTGAAAGGTGGCATTCTCGTCACAGAATCCTGCTGGGAAACTTCAGAGAACCGGTTTCCGAGAATGGTTGTGCCACAGTTCTGGTGCCCCCGTTACGTAGGGATTATGAAACGCGATAAGAGATAACGGCTGGCGACGAGGCGCTTTCCCTCGCGCCAATCTTCTGGTTTGCTCTTCACTCTGGATACCACCGCAGTTTGACGCAGCTCTCCACAATAGACCAACTTCACCAACTCTGCATGACTACAGTATACAACGACCTACAGCCATTTGAACCTCTACTGGTTTCGTGTATAGCGCTCGCTCTACCAGTTTTTACGTTCACAGTTTCTACCATTATCAAATGCCTCAATACATATTACACTAACAATCTTTTCTTTTAATCAAGTTCCACCATATTTCCCTTTTATCTTCAACTCGGAATTGGTACCTTATCATGAATTATTGAATCTATCTTTGTAAAATTCACGATACTTATGTAGCATGATATTTCAAATTCTCGTATATTCTTCTTGTATGAACTGATTGTTGTCCATGTTTCACTTACAAACTACACTCTAAACGAATCTGTATTTACACCTGTATACTACTGACTAACTTTTCTGCATAACGACCCATTGCCACGAAATCGTGGTTGTAGTGGTAGATAGCTCTGTCTCTCATGCTGTAAGTACGGGAGTTTGGTCGTACTGAGTGACAGTTGAATAAAAACTGTCTTAGTTAATTTCAAAATAAAAATTTTTACTTCTTGCTGTACGAGCCACACAATAAATTGGAAAACATTTTATATCTGTATATTCTCTTTGACTTACGAACTTTACCATATATGTGAAAATTAGTTTATTGTTATATTTGTCCGATATAATAGGTTGCTTCACGGTTTTCACATTTGATATTAATGACGAAGTATAATATTAAATACGTAAGTAAATAAATAAGTTTTTACGTTGTCAGCGCGTTTTTGCCCATCACACTTTACCGACAATCAAAAGACACAAAAATGAGTAGTATCTGTACAACTGGACGAATTCTCATCAAGGTTTCATAGGTATCTTGAGCGTATCTTTAGGAAAATGTAGCTTTATTTCATTAAAATCGAATGAGTGTAAGGATATATAGCGTGCTTTAAAGTTTCTGAGACGGCCGCGGTGGCCGAGGAGACTGAGGCGCTTCAGTCACGGTCTGCACGGCCACTACGGTCCGGGGTTCGAATGCCCCCTCGGGCATGGATATTTGTGCCGTCCTAGTTCGTAAGTAGTTCATAAGTAGTTTGTAAGTTTAGGGACTGATGACCCCGTAGTTAAGTCCCATAGACTATACAAACATTTGAACATTTTGAAAGTTTCTGAAGTCTGCTCTGCTTAGCAGTAGGCTATCATAAAAGAGCAAATAGATGGTTCCGTTTTTGCAGTACATGAAAGAACCAATATAGTGCTGTTAGTTTTCTCTAACTCACGGTGACAGTAGTATTTTCAGAAGTTTACTTCCGCGATCCGAATTTATTTCATTAGGATTTTCGGATTTGCTCCTTATCCTTTTAGGGGAAAAAATCATTGCTTGTTTTGATTGCCACTTTCCGTAAAATAGGGTTTCCATCTTCTGTCCTGTAAGTAGTGTATTCGTTACGTACACTAATTACAGCTCGGTTGATGGTGAATCTGAGCTATTAACCGTAATATGCAATCATGGCTGAGAAGCTCTTTCATGTTGAATGCCACAGTTCGCTTTTTATAACACACACAAAAAGTTCAAATATTTGTAAGCCTATGAGACTTAACTGCTGTGGTTATGTCTCTAGGCTTACAAACTGTTTACATTAACTGAAACTAACCAAAGGACAACACACAAGGTCACACACCCATGCCCGAGGATGGACTCGAACGTCCCACGGGGAGCAACCGCCCGCTACGCAGCAAGGCGCCTTAGAGGTCTCGGCCATTCCACGCAATATAACACAATATTAGCGAAATATTACGATAGGGTTTATTTATATTTGACTTCTTGGCAGATAAAACGAACTTACTGCGTGAGTGATCATAAAAGATTTCCGCTCATTGATTGATTTCGTGAACCCTAAAAAAGTTTTAGGACGATCCTTTTTTCATTCCCTTTACGAATCACGGGCATAAAGGTTTCCTATTCGGTGTAAAAAAATTACTATTTTTCAGAAAATATTTTCTTACTGGTGTATTACCCATATTAAATCCTCCCTACTTCTACTAACTCTATTCAGACGTAAATAGCAAAACTCATGGGATAATCAAATTCGCACACTTGAAACCCGAATGTAATGGGATAGTTTATCCCCGATATTAGCTCAAAGTGCTTTTTCCCATGAGCTGTATTTCAAATTGTATATATATATGAGCTGTATTGCAAATTGTATATATATATGAGCTGTATTGCAAATTGTGGGATACACACACACACACACACACACACACACACACACACACACACACACACATATATATATATATATATATATATATATATATATATATATATATATATATATATATATATCCCACAATTTGCAATACAGCTCATGGGCACATATTTCATAAAGAATATGTATGTTTCACATTGTACAAATCCAGTGTGATGAACACGATGAACCTACGTGAACCTGGCACCCGACTTCAATAAAACGCTTTTTGCTTTACATATTCTTTACGAGGTTAGTTTGCAGTGGATTGTAGTTGGAAAATTTTTGTTTGTATTTTTACGGAAAAAAAACTATGGTCACTCAAAAAATAGCCAGCATCCCACTTAGAAGAAATTAAAATTGAATGATTGATTTGTGTAGGAAATCGTTTGTAGTTGTTTGTAGTGAACGAATTTTCGTTTGTAGTTCCTTTTTAGCCCACCAAGGTGCAAGGCCAGAAAGCCACTACAGAAGTGCACTGCCACCGCGATGAACGCGCTGCTGGAACCTTACTTGGGGAAAAATCGCTTAGCGTTTTACATACACTAGAGGAGATTCGTTTGTACTTAACTGTAGTTGTAAAATTTTCGTTTGTAGTTTTACAAAAAATAAAATTGTGTCACTCAAAAAGTAAAGTAAAATTAAGTCTCACTTTTACATGGGATGTGAAATACGGATTAGAGTTTAATGGATGAATTCACAAGATTGGTGTCGTTCAATTCTATTTGATGTAATGGATCCAAACACAATTATTTTTATTTAATAAGTTTATCAAAGAAGACGACGTTGCAAGCATAAGCATCGACGCAACGGACAGCTTAATAAAGCAACTACCGAAACAGCGTGTTGTTTTCGTATACCAAGTTGTTTGTGGATATCGTCAAAAGATATTACTCGTGTTCAGACTGGTATCGGAGAAGTACGACACTAATACCTTGTGTTTGAGTCTAGAGTGTTGCGTTCTTGTGGATCGTGTCCGAAACAAGTAGTTACGGACTGTTCACTGGCACTCTTCAACGCGATCTCTCTCGCCTTTGTTAGCACCGATCTGAAGACATACATAAGACAACAACAGTTCGTCTGTCCGAGTGAATCCGCAACCCTGTAAAATTCGTCTCGACATTACGCATTCGTGCACACGGTTGCACGATGGAGCTGTCTCAACACCGAGCGTGCTGAAAAAATATTTCTGCTAACAACATGCAAGAAAAATGATTTTATTCGCTTGTGTACTCATTTGCTGACGATTGCCTTTGCAACGTTTTAAGACATTGACGACAGACAGAGTCATTTTTTCGCAGCACAGAAACGAGTTTCGAGATGGAAATGATGTTGCAGAAGGCACAGAACTAGATTTGAGTTCTACAGTAGAAGCTATTTAAAAAAAATTAAATGTGATAGTAAGAGCGATTGAATCCATTTGAGTGCTCTGCTTTCGGTACTCAGCTGCTGAAATTGGCAAGACAGTTTATTCTGTAGACTGTTGTTATGGTTCTCGATGATCCGAAAAGCTTAACTCTCGTAGAACCGGCAACTGACGATTATGTACTCCTTATTTCAAGCTCAGCTTTCAACGAAGAATATTTCTGAGGGCTGAAAAGTTTCGCCTTTAAAAAAGAAAAGTCGATAAGGATCGGCAAATTTCTAGTTATCCACTCGAGGAACTTGGGAGGCACTAGTATTTTGTTGAACGCCATGAGCAGCTATCCGAGGATTCGGCTGCTCAGTTTTTTGTTTCGAGAATTGAAAGCATATTTAATAAAGAATGCCAGGAGCTCTCAGCACAAGTTCAAATGTTCAAATGTTTATGGAGCTTATGGGACTTAACTACGGGGTCATCAGTCCCAAAACTTACAAACTACTTATGAACTAGCTAATACTAAGGACGGCACAAATATCCATGACCGAGCTCGACTCAGGACAAAATAAAAATACATAGGTTTGAAGATGACGATGAACACCAAGTAAAACAAATCAGCAATCGATCAACTTATTGGACGATTCTTCCAACGCGCCGGAACAATTCTCCAATGCATTTTCGAAATGAGAATGAAGATTGTCGTGGTCACACACAAAAAAGTACCGATCAATCGAAAAAGAGGACAGCCAAAAAAACGTGGAAAATATGTGACACCATGTCCTGATATAGAGGTACTTCGACAGCGACCAAAATTCAGTCTGACGTTGCCGCTTCTTGCGAATGGTAACGTGTTTGGACCCTGCGAAAGTCGTATGGTCACTGTGCACGACTCGAGCGCATTTGACTCCATCACACAAGAGTATGCTAGCTGCATACCACGACATCGCTCCTTATAACGAGCATATTGCAGAGTCTAATATGGCTGTGCATAATTTTATAGAGACGTTGTAGAAGGTTGGTGTTTAAGTTCGAAACTGCGTGGCAAACGACGCAATATTTAGAAATACACCAGCGAAATAAAAAATGGAGTATTGGATTGCGAGATTAACGTCAGCACCCTGATAGAGAAGTGTATTTTACCGAATACGCCGTCTCTCGAAATAAAAATCAATTGCAGTGATTGTAAATTTTAAAAATCAATCTACATTGCTCGATCTCAATCCACACCCAATTTTCAAACAAGCAATTAGAGTTTTACAAGAATCCGGAAGTTCGTCCTGTAAATGGTACGCGAGTAAGACTCAAGATAAGTGTAGTTCTGTAAGGGAAGTAATGTTAAACAGACATTTGTCGGATGAAACCATATTTTCGTCAATAATGAGGCAGCCGAAATCTGATTGATTGCTGTACAAAGTGGTCTAGAGAAGTGCAGGAAGCAATTTACTCGTTCGTAAAAACCGGAAAAATTGGAATACTGTGATGGTCAATATACAATAGTTTCGGCGATCATTTTCAGTGGTGGTCATTATTTTGCTTGCAGGAAACGAGCATCTGGTGCGTGGGAGGAATATAACGACCTTTGTTCCTTCGCGACGAGTCATGCCGATGACGACACGAGAGGCGCATTCACCTACACAGCTTAACCTGCGGGCATCTGCTGTCTGGTGTCCTCTTTATTTGAAAAGTTCATTACATTGTAACATTTACAAAAACTTAAATTAAATTATAAGAAGGCGTACAGGATAGAACAAGGTGGGGTTTTAAAAAATAATTTAAAAAAGTACTTAGATTAAGCAGTTTCACCGCCCTCAGGCGAATATCTATCAAAACATATCTAAAACATCAAAATTTGCCTACCTTAACCACTGAAATTTAAGATTTACATTATATCAAGTACAATATTCTTTCCTTTTAAAATTGAATTACGAGGAGCATAAAAAAGTCATCAATTTTCATAGAATACATCTGTGAGAGAGAACGCAGTACACGTCATCTGGCGTTGTTTTATAACAATATTTTGCTAATAAACGTGACGAATCAATCACTGTTTTCACTGATTGACCATATGATAGACACAAATCTCAACACATAATCACAAACCTACAATCCCCCCCCTCCCCACCCTCCACCCCACATACACAGATACATTTAAAATTTAAAATGGGATGAACAAATAACACACACACAGATACCTTCAACACACTTTCAATGAAAAAGTTTAATTACAAATACGCTGAGAAAGTTGGCAACACTTACAAAACAAACTACAGTAGACACAGTTGTGGCAGCAGATGGCAGTGTAACCAGAAAAATGCGAAGTTTTTCGGGAAATAGTAGAACCTTTCGACCTGATTGCCGGAAAGAGGCATATATGGAGTAGCAAGTTCTGTAATTACACCATTTTGTAGCAAAAAACGAACTGTTTTGAATTAGAAACGAAATGTTTTGTACATATGTAAAATCCTAACCTATATGTCTAAACAGAAATATGTAAATATTTCAGGATACCCACTGATGATGCCTTGTGAAAAAGGCGAAACGCGTATGGGTGAATAATAAAAACCCTTCATCTGCAGTAACATAGGGCTTTATATGGTTCCATCGAACTATCTTTATGATTTACTGGTAGCTTTGCCCTCTGTAACCAAATGAAATCATGTGAAATTTTGTTGGCGAGTGAACATATTACTTATGCTGAAAATCGTAATTTTGTTGTAAAGCGATATTTCGTGCATATATTCAATATAATCAACCCGTCACCCTAATGTCCTGTTAACACAGTGTGGCATAAATGATTCTTCAGTTGATTACAGACTTTTCAGGTATCCCGTATTTTGTGGGTTTATCTTTCAATGACGGAGGGACCTAAATGGCAATATGGCTTTTCATAAGAAGAGGAAACTGAGGCGGTATTCTGCTAACTTCGTTCCTGTTATTTCTCAACTGAGAATGGTAGAAAATATGATGCCATCATATCGAATCGCAAATCACAAAAGAAGTTAACTGATTCTCCCGTCGCTTCTTGGTACAACTTATTCATTATGAAGATTAAAATACACAATTTTGTGTTTGTTCTACGGTTTTGTTTATTTAATGAATCGATTTTCGGCTTATTAGTCCATCATAAGACATTTACTGAAGTTCAGTCAAAGAACTTGTGTTGTCAGTAAGACAGAAGATATGTTACATACAGAAAAATTAATTTCTTTGATGGAGCAGTTACAGTGTATATGAATATTTGAATGAAATCTGTAAATTAATAGTACTGACCCCCTAAGCAAGCGAGCATCACAGGAGTACGGCCACCACGGATCACCACCCCAAGAAAGTGCAAGACCATGCTGTCGGCAGGCAAGATCACGCCCACTGTTTTCTGGGATGTTCGAGGTGTCGTGCATATGGAGTTCATGCCTAAAGGCACCACCATAAACTCCGCACGGTACAGCGAGGCTCTCCGCAAACTGAAAGCACGCATTCGAAGAACTCGTTCCCACGTGGAACACCCTCTCTTCAGCATGACAATGCCAGACCGCACTCGAGCGCTGCGGCATCTGCAACGATCCGCCGCCTTGGATTCACTGTCATCGGTCATCCTCCATACAGTCCAGACTCGGCTCCATCCGATATTCACCTCTTTCCAAAGTTTAAAGGACAACTTACACCTACACTTTACAACTGATGAAGCAGTGCAAGCGGAGGTGAGGTGGTGGTTCAGACAACGAGGTCCAAACATCTACAGTGACGGGATCCACAAACTGGTCTCTAGTTGGGAGAAATGTGTGCGTCGCCAGGGTGACTATGTTGAGAAATAAATATGTAGAAATGGTGAATAAAGATGTGGTATTGTAATCCAGTTTGGTTTATTTCAAAAGCCGTAAGGTATTCCCGGAAAAAAATCGGAGGCATTACTTTTCAGTATCCCCACATATCATATGGATCTAGTATCTCGTCATCCGCTAAATCTTTATACTCCCGCGAAAGGCAAAGGTCCCAGGTTCGAGTCCCGTTTCCGGCACACAATTTTAATCTGCCAGGAAGTTTTATATGCATTGTTTCATGAAAACAATTATTTCCAGACATCGGTTTTGCTCTAATAAAATTGGATTCGAGATTTTCACATTTGTGACATCAGAATAACCAATGCAAAAATAACAAAACTAGGATTTTTACGAGTCAGTTTTCACTTCTTTCGCCTCTGACAGTGTTATTGATGTGAAAAATGCCGAGTTGCATTGTGGTTCGGAATCCACGTTAAAGTGTAGGTCCACCTATAACTGACTGGATAAGTCACTTCAAAGGTCGGAGAAAGGCAACGGCATACCACCACCAAACAGGACCATGGCTAATAAAGCACTGTGGTGATCTGCGGATTGTTGGCTGATTTGCATTTACCACATTTTGCTCGAGCAATATGACCAGCGAAATGGCATTTCAATACATTCACCCTTTGCATCATGTCGGTGAGATGGCGCCGGATCTCAACTGATTTCTTTCTGTGTTTCTTTATGTAAGCTAGCACTGATCTTTCCATTCCTCTTTGGATTACAATTATTTGCTGATACTGAACTCATTTCTTGTCTGTGTTTCACACTGTTATATACCTGACTAAAATGCTTTGAAGATTTCAGGCGACAATTGTTTCTATATGTGTCTGAACAGCTTTCTAGAAACTCAACATAACTCTGAAGAAGAAGAGAGTGCTGAAGGCAAATGCCACTGCTAAAATTCTACGGTAATATGTTTTCTATTCCCGCTCACAACGTCACTGTGGAAACACATTTTCGCTGACGACGGTCCTAAACGATGAGAAAAAGTGGGCATGGACGAAGGGGACGCTACAGCCATCGTGGGCAGTGTTGCCAGATGTAGGGAATTTTCCCTACACGTAGGTACTTTAAATCATTTAAATCATGTAGGGAATTTTCATACAAAAGACCCAACACGTAGGTACTGTGGTAAAATTTTACAATCGCCCACACAGGGCTAGCGGGTAATGTTGGCAACAGAGCAATTGTCAGCACGCGGGAATGAAGCTGACCAATTGTGGCAAAGTTTGAAGTAGCCAATGATTTTTAGACGACATAGTTGTTTTCTGTTCATAGTAAACAATGTTAATTTGAAAACTTTGTTTCAGACACATTAAAACTGATACGAAGTATGATGATTTCAATGTATATCAGTGGAATGAAGAGTCGGTTTTTGAAGTAGTGTTAGAAAATATCAGCACAAGAAAAATTCATGAACGAACGACGTTTTATTACCTTGACTAGACTTATTTACGTAAGGACGATATACTAGTTAGTTCTTGTAAATGAGAAGATGCTGACAAGAACACGCTAAAACCCTTGCGACAGCCAACGTTAAAAAGAACAAGTCGTTGTTAACATAGCATTACTCTTTGAAAATCGAATATGTAGAGTGACGGACATTACTGCTGTTCCTACTTCATGGTCGATAGTGTCTCGGTGTATCCTTGTGCAGTCAATAAATCAGTTATCCTCGTGTAACAGTGCACTCGAAATTAGCGGCTGATTTGGGGAAACTAATTAGTGCTGTTCCTCTCCATGGTTGACTGGTTCTTGATGTACCCTTGTCCGATCGATAAATCAGTAATCCTCTTGTAATAGAGCACTTTGAATTCGCGACATAATCTACACTTGACTCCATCAATCAGTAAGGATCGGTCACTGGGAAAACATATCTCACAAGTGAAGCATGATGCCAAATATTTATTTTAAAGATTTCAAAAATTCAAATGTTCAAATGTTTGTGAAGCTTATGGGACTTAACTACGGGGTCATCAGTCCCTAAACTTACAAACGACTTATGAACTACTTACGAACTAGGACGGCGCAAATATCCATGCCCGAGGGGGGTTCGAACCCCCGACCGTAGTGGCCGTGCTGACCGTGACTGGAGCGCCTCAGCCACCTCGGCCACCGCGGTCGGCTTAAAGATTTCAAAACTGGAACATGTCATATTAATCAAGTTGTTAACGTCTGCTGGCCGGACTCCTGTGTTCAGCCCCTCCCAGGCCCAAATCCTGGCTACGACCCTGGTGTAGGGGCATTAATGAGGTGGTGGGGAGAAAGTAGGGAAAACGTAGGTACATTTTTGTGAGACTGTAGGTATTTTCTCTCTCTGCCATCTGGCAGCACTGATCGTGGGCGACCTGTGAGAATTTGAGACGGACGGAAGGCGAAGGAGATCTGCCAAGTGGTTATGGTGACCGCTAGCCCAAAGGGGACCCGGTTTCGTATCCCGGTCCAGTTCAAATTTTCTCTTGCCGCAGTTGAGTTATTGCAGTGCCCCTTGGCCAGTAAAGGTATTCGTTCCTTTATTTCCTCTTCCTTCTTCCTGCCTGTTCTGCACTGCACCGATAGGCCTACATAAGACATGCAGCTATTTTTACCTGGTCATTAGAAAATAACAGTTTTAACCGATATCTAACAAGTATCGAAAAATTGCAGTTATTCAGAATTAAGCCGTGTCGGTATTTTTCGCATCGCCGGATGGTGACAATAGGCAGGCAAGGCTTATGTAAGGAATCAGTGGAGCAGCCAAGAGCCCCCAGAGTAGGGATGGCGGTTATCACTGAAACAACCGGTTTTCGGTTATACCGGTCCTTTTTATCTCCAGTTTAACCGCACCGTAAAAATTGCTCAAGATAACCGGTTTTTTAAATAACAGGTTTTCGGTTTTTATTGTATTATTTCCAGTAGAGTTCGAACGAAACATATTTTGCGGCCGAAACAGAAACCGTAATCGTCGGTTCTTCTAGTTTCTTTAACATTATATTAAAATTTATGTAAATTTACGTTATACGACAAATCACTGATCTTTCCATATTTTGCAAGGTCCCCTCCCAATACTACGCCTTCTTGAGTGTGTGTTAGCCTAGCCAGGAGTCCTTAGAAGACGATATACGAAGCATACAGATTTACTTGCTTAGTATTTCCATCCGGCAGTTGCGAATATTGAGCCAACCACTCCGTAAGTTGGACTTGTGAGCCAAGGCATACGAATATCTCCTTATATACACTATATATATATAAGTTACAGACAGTAAATGAACTTCAGTCAGTGCTGCAGAAGTATTCGAAAATAAAGTCACAGTTCTGACTAACAGTATGATCGTTGTCAGTGTAAATTTACGCAAATTGAACTAGGAAAGCTGTGTACCACATGATCAAAGAATGTTCAAATGGGTGTGAGTTCTTATGAGACCTAAATGCTTAGGTCATCGGTCCCTAGACTTACAAACCCCATAATCTAACTTACGCTAAGGACAACATATACATCCATAAGCGAGGTAGGTGGGAGGACTCTAACCTCCGACTGGAGCAGCCGCGCAGTTCGTGACATGGAGCCTCAGACCGCACGGCTACCTCGCGACGCACCACATGATCAATGTTACCTAAACCCATATTGGTTATTAAAAAAGCCACTCGCTTTCAAGGAATCACATTTATAAAAGTTGTTAGCATAACAATATGATAATATATTAAAAGTTAGTATTCCAAGCTTAGAGTACATCACTTACATAACAGGTATATGAATCGAATTTACCTTCTCTTCCAAGGAACATTTTGGATGCTTTCTCCTTAAATGACATAGCATGTTTGTAGTACCTCCACCCGTTTTCAGCTTTTTAAAGCAAATGGAGCATTGTACCTCACTGTTCCCCTACTTCGTGAAGTACTTCCATACTTGGGATGGTGCCATTTAAGACACAACCGATGTCTGGCGACGACAGCAAGGAACTGCCGCATGACCAGACGGAGGCAAGTCCCGTACACTGCCGGTGCACGCGCGTCGTCTAATAGGCCACGCCACACGGCAACAGGTGCATCGCTGCCTCAATAGCTGCACCAGTTCTTAAGTTCTTATGCCACGCGTTTGTTGCGCGTTTCTGACTGCCGGGATTCTTCTTAAATTATCACTGATCGCTTTTCTTAGTTTCTGCGATGACCTAATATTTCACAGCAGTGGAAATTTTAGGAATAGCCCTAAATATTAGGGTCTACTATTTTTAATTTTTAAAAAATTATTTACAAAAAACACATTTTGAACCACTACTACAGGAAGTAGTCGTACCGGTTTTTTTATCCGGTTCTCGGCAATAACTAAAAGAAACCGGTTACAACCGACACCAAATAAATACCGAAAAAAACCGGTTATTCAAAACTAAAATACCGGCATCGGTTTTAACCGGTCGGTTTTTCCCATCCCTACTCCTCGGTTGCACAGTGGTAGAGTGCCAGACTACAAATCCAAAGGTCGCGGGTTCGATCCCCGCCAGGTCCTGGGATTTTTATCTGTCACTTTCCACTTCTTTCACCTCTGGCAGTATTGCTCATGTGAAAAATACCGAGTAGCGCCGTGGTTCGGAACCCACGTTAAACTGTAGGTCCCCCTATAACTGGCTGGGTAAGTCAGGTCGGAGGAAGGCAACGGCATACCACCTCCAAACAGGACCATGCCTAGTAAAGCACTGTGGTGTTCAAACCAATCTTCGGATTGTTGACTGCTTTACCTTACCCCAGAGTAGTGTAGAGAGGTAGGGCACTCACCCAGAAGAGCTTGGCCAGGTGTTCTGCGGCGGTTGCGCCAGGACGCGGGGGGTCGGCCAGCACCAGGACGTCGACGGCGCCGTGGCGGGACAGCAGCGCCCGCGACGCGCCTGCCACCTGCCGGTGGTCGCCGCAGTCATATGACAGCGCCTCCGCGGCTGCCGCGCCCACCTGCCGCAGAGACAGAACACCAAGATATAGCAAGTGAAAGGCCAGTGCTAGCATACGGAGAGGACAATAGCGCTCCAAGTGAAGGGGGAGTCAACTGTAAACACCAGATATGAAGTGCGAAAATATGTAGCTTTAATTTGAAATACGCCAATTGGTTGACAAAATGTTTCAGTTACTAGCAGAAAACCCAGCGCTGCCACGATGTTTATTTATTTATTCCAGTCTTGAGTTCGTACTTCTCCCATCCCTCCCTTCTCTGGCCATCTCCTCTTTTCTAAAAACATGTTATATTTATGCGAGAAATATAAGAAATAAGGCTGTCTTGCATAATGTTCAAAATTACAAGTGCAGTATCCAAACAAACAAAGGTAGTAAAATATACATGATATGTCACATTCATACATTCGTTTAATTCAAAACTTGGCTATAAACAATATTTCCTATTACTTCTCCAGGATCTAAAATGAATAAATTCTTTGCTGAGCACACCCCTGAGCGAGTAATATAAAGTTGCCAGTGTGAGAAACACGGAACCCTCAAATCCACTCCGCAGTATTTAATAGATTGCCCTGTGATTTATTAAGCATAATAGAAAATGCAAATCTCATTGGAAACTGCAGTCTCTGAAGTTAAGTCTTAGTAGTAAATACGTAAATGTATTAAAACGTGCTGCATTACGTTACCCATCACAGTATATACTATCTCATATTTATTTAATTATAAGCTCCACAATTGTATTATTTTGCACGTATATATTCATTTGTATAAGTGCTGCAATTCGGTAAAATCTCTGGTGAATTCAGTTAGTACCAAAGAAGTAATAGTGTGATGTGTGATGGGTCAGTTTTCCACGAACCTTACTGTTTATCTCCTGATATAGGCTAATATGTTGGTGCACTCATTTAGTTGATTACAGGTATCGCCGAGAGGTTTTGTTTATGTACCTCGGGTTGGCTTCTGAGTTTTATTGATTTTGGGTTCTTCTTTTTATCTGTGAATGTGTGTGCAATGGCTTTGAGGTTGTCTTTTATGTGCGTTTGGAAATGTGCTGTTGGATCAGATTTCATTTTTGTGATGATGGAGGATATGAATTTTTAGATTTTCACAGAGAAGAACCCAAAACCACTCAGGAGCCAAGCCAAGGTATAAAAAGAAAACGGTGAGACCTGTAATCATTTACTTGTATGCACCATCATACTAGCAAATGTGGCAAAACAAATGAACAAAATCCTAATGGATCACTATGAAATATATAACAACCGAAGAGTGAAAAAACACAAATAAGAAAAATTTACACATTCCACAAACAGCATCTCTCATTTCTATTGACACAGAAAGCATGTATACCACAATACCCATCACAGACACAATAAAAATAATTCAAGAAAATCTAATGGCTCAAAACAAACTACCTGCAGACAACATCAGAGAAATAACCAAAACTCTTAAAGTAGTCATATCCCAAAACTACTTTAATCTGAAAAAGAATATTACCTACAAAAAGTCGGACTACCAATGCGATCCCCTATACCACTAACATCAGCAATGTAATATTTAACACAATCATCACAGAGAATAAATACAAAATTGTATACTGGTACAGATTTGTAGATGACATAATCTTTATTTCATATGAATCAGCAGAGAAAATACAACAGCTACACACAGACATAAACAGTGTACACAGCAACATTCAAATCAATTTAGGATGAAACAATATGCAGATACACTTCTTAGGAATATCAATAAAGGCAATAATAAAAAATTTGACATCTTCAGAAAACCAACAACAACAGATATAATCATATATGCCACATCTAACAGCACTGTGGCATATGTTACATAGACTGAAGAACGTTCCAGTAAGCAAAGAAAACTATGAGAAAGAATTAAAAACAATACACCTTATAGATAAAAATAATGGTTATAAAACCCAACAGTAGAAAGATTCAACCACAAAATCAAAATACAATTAATGCGAAACTGTAAGAACAATAAACAAACAACATAAAATTCCACAAACACAGACAAGGGAACACATACAGTCACCCAAATCAGCAACACTCACAACACAAACTGCAAAAATACATGTTACATTCTAATATATAAACACAAACCAGCACACAAAATGGCAAACTTACAAAAGAAACAAGGTTTACAAATTGCCCACAGAACGAGAAACACACTTAAGTCACATTTGCAAACAACAAATAAATCAGACAGTATGAAGGACCAAGTATATACCAGCTATAATGTCAAGAATGTAAATCAGTATATCTGGGAATGACGGGCAAAAATTTGAAAACCAAGTATAAAGAACATAAGAAACTGGAAGTATGAAAATAGTCATTCCACTTTTTCATAACACCTGATACACAACGGACATGAACCATCGAACATAGAACAACATAAGAAAAGTATCACGGCCCATAATCGAGACAGCAAACTCCTGACAATACAGGAATACTCTCATATACAAAAGGCCCTGGCAATGAATAAGATAGATTACGATTAACAATCAGATCAACAGTAGCAACAACTCATTGATCAAGCTGGTCACGAAAACAGTGAAAAACAGTAAAGAATCATGAAACGCCAACCTTCCTTCTTTCTTTCTCCCCTCTTCCCTTCTCATGCTCATAATAACTAACATAAATAGTAGCACCACACACACACACACACACACACACACACACATCTACACAGAGCTTATACACTCAGCTTATACACTCAGAGATACAAGGAACACAAACAGAAGACAGTTGAAAAGCTATAGTTCGCAACACTACACACTGTAAACAAACACTCACAAAACCATTACACAATGAAGTAATGAATGTGTTCATTAAGAACCAAAATATCCATTTATTTGGAGAATACAGACACAGCTCCCTGAAGACACACATGGAGCAACACCAAAAAGCGTAAATAATACTGAAAAATTAAATTAACTTCACAATAATGTGTGCAGAAGAAGTTGTTTCTAACCTAATAGGCCAGAATTTAAGATATTGTAACATAATAAAGATGTGTGTTATACTGTGAAACATAGCACAATATTATTTATAACTGTACTGCAGATATTATACATAAAAAAGAAATACGTATAAAACTTTTATCCATTACAGATGTGGAACCTCCGATTGTAACTTAAAACAGGTTTCAGAAATTACTATAACCAGTCGTCTTTTTCCTCGATGGAGTTATTTGTTAGACTATAACTGATTTCGAGCTGCTTAGTAGTTCATCATCAGATAGTACATACAATACGTTTTAGTGCGTTTAAGTTTCCTTGTGAGGATTGCTGTGTATCTGTGACAGGACAGAGAACGAGTAAACACTGAATATTTGTAATAAAAGTTCGTCTTCAAGTTGTTACACCTAACTGTAACTATACAAACGTGTATTACAGGCCAATGATGATGCTTCACAAATAAAAAAGCGAAACGCTTATTGCACAAAAACCCATTCATTTAGATGCAATAAAAGAAAATACACCTCCACTAACCTTATTCTCTTCAACATTTCAACAGAGATATAGTCACTGAGCTGTCTCATGTTTATGGTTAGTTCATCATACATAAACAATTTAGTCCATAGAGTGGATATACTTAAAGAGTTCAACAGCTTGTTAGTTTCAGCCGTCGAGAGTTTTTCGAAAGGTGAATTTCCTCTTACCGGCGGAATCTTACGAGATCCCCTAAAACTACAATATGTTTGTTTCCAAACCATGCATTCTGATCATTGCTGGTATCGGCGACACTCAATCTGATCACAGCACTTGATCAAAAAGTGGCTTGTACTTAGACGTTGGCTTATGTTCCTAGGGAAGCTGCAGGAGTGTATGAATTGTCAACTCATTTACATTGAATGTGGCTATTCCTTTTGGAGCACAGAAGGTCACTTCTTTATCTAAATGCGCTTATGCCCAATATTTTGAGATATCCCGGTTACCTTGAAATATTAAATGCAATATGCCTTAGATTTTGTAGGCTTTATGCAAACAAAGGACTTCTCAGAGACTTTGATGTAATTTTACATTTGTATGTCTGCTAGAAATACCTTGCAATTTTGATGATCGTTGATTGAATGAGTGACAGAAGTAGCGATTTTCGACAATCAATATTTTGGAAACTGTAAGGTGTGGAACAGTATTATTTGGAAATATAGCTAGTTATAGTAGGTACTCATGTCACCGAAACTTCAGACTTCTAGCTTTATCCACAACGAAGGTACAGGGGGGTCGGAAGTGCCGTTAACGGCTCCGAAAAACCTATAGTACGGCTGTATGCGCTCTACTTGGCGCGGGAACGGCCGTGTCTCCCGATATTACTCCCGCTGACATAATTCTTACAAAAAGAAAAGAAAAGAAAAAAACCACAAGGATAACAAGTAGATTAGATCCCGAACGGAGGTGTACTTGCAACCGCTTTTTACGTGAACCATAGGCGGAGGAAGTGACATAGTCCACACTGTGAGGTGGCTTGCGGAGTATGGGTGTAAATGTACATTAAATGGTATAAAACAGATGTCAATTAAAATAAAGCAGAATATGGACAACATATTTACATCGCTTTTAAATCAAGTGGTCCGAAAACGGATTCGTAGGGAAAAAAAGGAGCCCATAATATTATGCTAGTAAATCTCATTCTGTTTTATATGAAATATAAATAACTATGAACTATCGAATCTTTTACTTCATCTAAAATTACCGATGAGAGCAAATCAAATACAGGCCGACTAAAATGTCACAACGCCATTCCAAAAGAACATTACACACACTCAGTCGTAATCAGAAACATTGTGTTAAATAGCCGTCCGCGAAAACTAAAATGGAAATCTGTAAATCTACCAGCGCTCCGTGAGGGGAGGGGGATGGTGTCCGGCCGCAGTGGCCGAGCGGTCTGCGGCGCGCCAGTCACGGTCTGCACGGCCGCTGCGGTCGGGGGTTCGAATCCCCCCTCGGGCATGGATATTTGTGCCGTCCTTAGTATTAGTTCATAAGTAGTTTGTAAGTTCAGAGACTTATGACCCCGTAGTTAAGTCCCATAAGCTCTACAAACATTTGAAGGCGGGTGCGCGAAGCAACGTCACCCTTCTCTCCGTGGTCAAGCCTGTATAGCCGCGCATTTTTTTCATTCCAAACCCTTCTGCGCTATGCCTATAATTTTGGCTACTACTGAGTATGTGCAGTGCCACGTTACGGGCGCGTAGCCTCCCGCGTTGGAGGTTCGAACCCTCCCTCGGGCATGGATGTGTGTGTTGTCCTTAGGTAAGTTTAACTTATTTAAAGTAGTTTGCAAAAATATGGACTGATGACCAACGTAGCTTGGTCCCATAGAATTACAAACATTTGGACTACTATGTACTATCATGGCAAAAAAAAAAAGTCCTGAATTTTGTTCCGCTACCCAAGTACCGTACATGTCTTGCGGATGCTCTCTAAACGCTCCGCGGTATTATTTTCCGACTATACAGAGTGGATAACACTATAGGCCACTAGAGCATATTGTTCCTAATGGTTATAATTCCAGACGTAAATTAACACCACCTTCATGCAAACGTATGAAACTGTTTATTAATGATAACTCGGTGCTTAAGGATTATAAGCTCAACTTCGTTACAATTAGTGGCATTTCAAAAACAAAACAACACTCATTAGAGTCGAAGACTCGCAGACGAAAACCTCTATGAAGAAGTCTGTAATCCTTACAGAAAAGTAAATATTGCTCTGAACAAGAGAGTTTACAAAAATTTCAAGTATATTTGCCCTCTGAATGGTTTTCTCCCAGCTGCGACACAACGCTCCTGAGGCAGGTGATGTTTCATAAACCGGTAGTTGAACCAACCAACGAGAAGCGATGCACATATCAGTATTAACAGCGTATCACCAGGCAAATATTTGTAAAACAAAATTGACATTTGAATGATACGACTAATGATATTGTTTTAGTTCTGGAATGGAAGTAAACACCTACTGCCACTCCTAACTAAGCAAAGCTGTCGTGCCTTATCGAGACTCGATCATGACTATGATTGTCACGGCCGACTAAGCATAACGATTCAACGATTCAACGTTTGAAAATGACTCACAATTTTTTTACTTCTGAACCAGGCAACCTCTCAACACCTTTAGGTACCAGTTAATAAAGACAAACCACGGCGGATTGGCCGAGCGCATTGTGGCGCTATGGTTCGATGCGCGAGGCCTTTCCCCGTCGGGGGTTCGAATCCTCCCTCGGGCATGGATGTTTGTGCTGCCTTTCGTATAAGGTAGTTTATAAGTAGTTTGTAGGTTAGGACTTCAAATGTTCAAATGTTTGTATAGCTTATGGGACTTAACTACGGGGTCATCAGTCCCTAAACGTATAAACTACTTAAGAACTAGCTAAGACTAAGGACGGCACAAATATCCATGCCCGAGGGGGGATTCGAACTCCCGACCGTAGTGGCCGTGCAGACCGTGACTGGAGCGCCTCGGTCCCCTCGGCCACCGCGGCCGGCAGTTAGGACTGATGACCCCGCAGTTAAGTCCTATAAGATTAACAAACATTTGAACTTTTTTTAAAAAATAAAGATAAGCTACACAAGTAACAATATCCTATGCCTTAAATTTCTATAGCGGATATACGAACTTAGTACCAGATGTTAGCAATTAAATTTTTCACCAGGAGCGAGATGTTTTTTGATGTTTAATAAAAATATAAGTATTTTAAACCTGACTGGTAATCGAACTCTGCACCTACTGACGCTGCTTTCTGTCGACGAAGAGACGTTAAATATGAAATGTTATCCCAAGAGGAATGCGATGCGTGCTTGTTTCACTAGAATTAACGACACCTTTCGTTATTATTGATAATGCACGAAGAGACATTACAAATTAAAATTATTTTTCCGTTTCAGACCAGTGTGTAGTTGCTAGAGCTTCAAATAAAATTATAAATAATTCTTTGTCCCATTTTAATCTATACTGGCCGATATCTCAGGAGTGGAACAATTGTGCAAAATAGTCTCTAATAAAAGTTGTAAGGTTTGAAATCGGTTATGAAACGGTTATCTCGAAATGATCTTGAACCCGGTTTGCAAGATCAAGTTATTTTTTTTTCAAATAGTAATCACTATTTCTCCCATATTTATATTCTACATAAAAAAAAAAAAAAAAAAAAAAAAAACCTCACTGAAGTCATCGCCATCTTTAATTGTATGAGTCGGGTACTTGTTTGAAAGAATATCTTTGTACCTTTCTGAGTCGGGAGACTGTTAAATGGAAATTGACCTATTGCCGTTCTCACGTATGACTTAACGGCTTTTCTATTTCTCTTTAGCTACCCCTGCAGATGTCGAATTATGCAACCAAGGTATGCGTCATCGTACACTGCTTGAATAAGGAGCGTGTGAATTCTACATTTGTGATTGCGAACTCTAGTCACGAGTGCAAAACTGTAAGAAAAGCCTGGCAGTGCAGCAGTATTTCAGTGTTTTGCTTGGCTATGTTCTCCGATAATTTATGTTGTTTTCCAGAATATGCAACGGGGCTCTTCTTATTTCGTTTCTTAGACCATACACGGTAGAAAGGCAGAGACCTCCAAAACAGCATCCATGTTTTTTGATGAAAAATAAATATACGTGGAGAAACTGTGCGCCGGAACTGTTTGAGTGAAACTAATGCTAATCGCGCAGTTGTGAGTCTTTCACAATTTATTTTACTGCCCTTTATTATTTTCAGTGTATTTTTACATGAAGTATCTGTACTGCAATACACTGTATATTTTAAGGGCCAACATATCTACTCCTTATTTCCTTTAATTCAAACGGAACAGAATAAATTTCCAACTATATAACATTATTGTTCCACGAAAAAGAAGCAATTTTATTTCCCTTAATGTGCAGTTTAAGTGAACACAAAGTAATAATGAAAGTAAAATGTGAAACACGTTTAATTTTACATTTGCTTTAGCAGTGAGGTTTCCTTCATTACTTTTACAGACTTGTAATATTGACGTTTGTTAGGATTTATTAATTTAGCTTGAACACCACAACCAGTCTTTACAAAATACTATCATTCTTTGCTTATCTTCGCAACGTCTTTGCGAATTTGTTTGAACTTCAGCCCTTACAGTTCGCTTTTAAACTACAAAAGAGGGTTCTTAAGTTATTAGTAAGATTTAAATCGCTGCGCTCCGTCTAGGCATAGAGCTCTGAGCATTTGCTTGGGAATTTTTCGATTCACGGGAAGTACATCGCTGCAGTCTACTTCCGTGTTGCTCTTCATTCTGAAAGGAGAACTACTTCGTTCCAGGAGATTTCGTACATGTTAAGCTACAAGCAACGGCTGAAGAATTATAGTGACCTTCCTTGAGTCTGATGCTCTCAGTTATGTCATATTCACACTAGCACGCTACTTCGTCTGTAAACGATAACTCTTACAA
The DNA here is from genome assembly GCA_026315105.1 of Locusta migratoria. Classification (NCBI taxonomy): domain Eukaryota; kingdom Metazoa; phylum Arthropoda; class Insecta; order Orthoptera; family Acrididae; genus Locusta; species Locusta migratoria. Next base: position 908,306,423 of record CM048744.1, read on the forward strand.
GGAGAATGCTGCAAGGCTACATGCTACAGTGTAGATTACAAGAACATACTCAGTCAGCTGGTTGTTCACCACGTGATTTACATCATTATTAAGTAGTCATTAAATTCGTTCTTGTTGTACCAGAACACTAGTCATGAAAATGTTTGTGGCTCTGGAAGTGCCGAATTATCAGCAGGCCTGAGAACAACGGAACAAAAATAAATGGTTCAAAACTTAAGAATAGGTACTTCAACGGCCATAATTATTGTTTTTTTATTTATTTACGATACCCGTTGCGGTGTCCCATTAATACCATCTGCAGGCTCACATTCACGTACTGATGTAACAGTCCAATCGGTTATGCTTAATAAATGGAGAGCGCTGTGGAACCCGCTATGGCCCATCCGAACATCAAGGGATATGAAGATCCAAGTACGGTTTCAATACGTGTGATTTGTATACTTGGAGGTTTAGCTGTCGGTTGATGTGCAGATGGGCCACATGCACACAATGATCTACGGACTCCGGGTTCCAGAGGTGTTACCCAGCAATGCTTCGCAAATGCTAAATATGCATGGGAATTGGATATACGAGTGTGAGTCGGAAAATGGGTCGCAAAGTGAGGCACAAAATTTTCAAATTTTTGTAAAGTATATGGTACTTAACTGCGGGGTCATCAGTCCCTAAACTTACAAACTACTTATGAACTAACTTATACTAAAGAAAACACAAATATCCATGCCCGAGGGAGGATTCGAACCTCCGACGCAGGAGGCCGCGCGATGCGCAACGTGGCGCTCCAGAAAACTGAGCTAGTCACGCCAGTACTGCGCGCTGTGTAGGGGTATTTCTCTACCACTGTGACACATACGTCTTGTGGGTTGCAGCAATTAAAGGAAACAAATAAAAGTTACGACTCAAGTGCGTCACTTACAGGATGTAAACGCTGCCATAAAATTTACAAGCTCCAGGTTTTTAAAGAATTCTCTAACGATGTGTAGCATGACATTAAATATTTGTACTAAAATTATATCTGCGACGCTTGTCGCTTCTGTTCTGAACTCTTGTACTGATTTGGCGCTTCATACTCTCTCCTAAAAACATGTAAGTGTGAGCTTCCTTTATTTCTTCTAATTGTAATAAACCTCAGTTTGATTTCAAACATTTTTAATTAAAAATGATCTTCTTCTATTGCCAATAATTTTTATTATTTGTTTTCAGCAATCTTCATTCCATCGTAAAGAGATGCTTTGTCGTTATTACGATTCGTTTCGCACTTACAGAAGTTTGGTTCACCTTCATTAAATTTATACTAATTTGATTTTCAAAACCTGCAGTTAATGTTTTATTCCGCGAAGTCCGATATTCTGTAATTTTATTGTGTCAGTAATCTAACAGTATCGTGAAACTTTGTTACGCAAAGATTGAGATCACAAAGTATTGACTTACGGAGGATACTTTAATTTAATTTCCATATTCCAGCAGAAAATGTCTACAGCTGATTCACGCCGACTTTCTTTTGTAGTAGTGCTTTCCGGTGTGTCTTAGCTTCAACAATGCCTGTCGACATTTTTTAACGCTTACATGATTTTTGCTCTGATCGGACATCATCCTTGAAAGAAATTTAATTTCTGTAGGTATTCAGAAATTCATTCAATTCTTAATCTAAGTAATGCCAAAATGCTGCTTCACTTTATAGACGTTAAAAACTGTTTATTATTATCGCAATAGGCCTATTTCGGCACTGTGGCCATCATCAGGCTATTTCCATATGGCATCGTGGAGGTATAATTTATTACAATGACTGCAATGATTGCAGTATATATATTCTTTAGATGGTATATATATTACGTTTATCAGGTATTAACTCATTACTGCTAATCTGTCATTTTGACATATCCTCCAGCTGTCAACCTGCCAACTGTATTCATCTCTCGATCTCCGTCTATGATTTTAACCCACAATCTTCCCTCCAATCTCTCTCTTAGTCAACATATTCCAAAAAATTTCTTTCCTCCCCCATTCTGCTCACTACTTCCACATTAGTACCGGAGCAATACATCAAATGTTCAGCAAAATGTGTCAAAATGACAGATTAGCAGTAACGAATTAATACATGATAAACGTAATATATATACCATCTAAAGAACATATATACTGCAATCATTGCAGTCATTGTAATAAATTATATCTCCACGATGCCATATGGAAATAGGCCTGATGATGGCCACAGTGCCGAAATAGGCCTATTGCGATAATAATAAACAGTTTTTAACATCTATAAAGTGAAGCAGCATTTTGGCATTACTTAGATTAACAATATGTCCTTAAAAGACATACACAAAGCTGCAGGCCCGAATTAAATGAAATCATTCAATTCTATATGCAGTATTTAATCCACATTACAACACCAAACATAAAAATTACAAAAGCATCTCTACAGATGGGACGAGTGTTTAAATTTACAGGTGGAGTCAGCTGAAGAGTAAAGCAATTTTCAGACTTGTAAACGCTTTATTGGCGTGTATAGCTCAGTTTGCGACGTACATTCCATCACTTTCCCAATCTCTATATGTGTTTCTTGCCCCCCTCTTTGTCTCTCAGTATCAGCTAGCTGAAAAGCCGTCACTGTACGGTTATTTTTTATTGCGACATTCAACTAGTCCACATACTCCTCTCTTTCTCCGCCCACCTCCCCCCCCCTGTCTTTACCTCCTTCGCTGTCTGCCAATCTCCTTTGTCCCCTCTCTCTGTTCATCCCTTCCCTCCCCCAAATATGAAAAATTACATATGTCAAATTTCACGGCAGTCAGTCAAACAGAGCCGAAATTTCCAGGAAGAGCACCTTCTGCTACACACCTTACAAAATCTTAAGTATTCAGTCATTTTATCTCGTTTTGAAGGTCAAGCTTGCAAAATTTCATCAGGTTCGGAATGAACCTTTAGATTGCTGTCACAGTCTGCTGAAAAGAACTCTTCGCCATGCACCGTTCGAGTTATTGTGAAGTCAGTGGCGTTCCTCTTGTTTTGAACGTCAAGTGTGCAAAAATGTCATCGCTGTCGGATGGACAGTATGGCACCGCTAGAAATACTAACCTAATGCTAAGTGGCGATTCCCATATACGAGGTATGTCCACAAAGTAAGTTCCGTTTGATTAAATAAAACAAACGTATGCAAATATTTATCGTACAAAAATCTACAACTGTGAAACTACTTTTCTACATCGCTTCCGAAAATTTGTAGGCACTTGGCATAGCGTGGCACAAGTTTTCGTATGCCTTCTTCATAGAAGGTTGCCGCCTTTGTATTAAACAATGTGGCAACATATTCTTTCAGCTCGTCATCATCGCTGAAGTGTTGACCACCAAGGACACATTTTAAGTGTAAAAAGACATAAGAGTCATACGGAGAATTATCAAACACGTCACAGTGAACTTCCCGTAAGAGTTGTTTGGCCACATTCGCCGTGTGAGGTCGTGCATTATCGTGAAAAAAATACACCACCTTTTGGCAGTAATCGTCGGCGCTTGTTCTGTAATGCGCGGTGCAATTTCTTAATGGTCTCGCAGTAAGCATGTGCGTTGATTGTTTGGCCTCGTGGTAAGAAATCAATCAGCAAAATGCCTTTTCTGTCCCAAAAAGTACAGAACATGACTTTTCGAGGTGTCAAGATTTGCTCAGGCTTAACCTCCATTGGGGATGAAATGTGCCTCCATTCCATTCATTGCCGTTTTATTTCAGGGGTGTCGTACGAAACCGAAGTTTCATCCCCTCGTGACTATGCGAGAAAGAAAACCATCACCTTCTTCACTGAAGTGTGTCAAAAACAGAAGTGCACTGCCCATCCTTTTTTTCAGTTTTTCAGTAAAAATTTCATGAATTGCTGATCGTGAGATATGCAGAACATCCATAGCAATGGCAAAAAATGCAAACTTGCGGTGTGCTTAATCTTCTCTTCAGTTGTGTCAACCAGTTCATCAAAATGTTTGTATGTTTGTATAGTCTATGGGACTTAACTACAGGGTCATCAGTCCCTAAACTTACAAACTACTTATGAACTAGGACGGCACAAATATCCATGCCCGAGGGGGGATTCGAACTCCCGACCGTAGTGGCCGTGCAGACCGTGACTGAAGCGCCTCAGTCCTCGCGGCCACCGCGGCCGGCAACCAGTTCATCAGTAACCACAGACGGGCGTCCACTTCGTTTTTCATCGTGCACTTGATCACGTCCTTCGATGAACAATCTGGTCTATCTTCTAACCACTGAATTACTCATAGCATTTTGTCCGTAAACCACGCAGATTTGTTGATGAATTTCCTTTTGTGTAACTTTCTTTGCATTTAGGAAACGAATCACAGATCTGATTTCACACGCGGCGGCATTTTCGATTACGGTTGACATTACACAGAAGACAAGACAACTGTGATTCAGAAGGAGCATCTGACTAACTGCTAAAAAGTGTCAAGTTCTGCATATGTCCACTGAAACGAATCCATGCAATTTCCATCACATGGTAAATAACACAATTTCGACGACTGAACCAAGTACTTAGGAATTACGAACAAGTTAATTGGCCCATCACACAGAAAGTGTTGTCTGAGTCGAAGAAAATGCTGTTTTTATTGGTAGAACTCGCAGAAAATGTAACAACTCGAAGTATTGCTCTCTGGTATGTGATTCTTAATTAGTGGGACGAATGAAGAAAGGCAGCTCGTTTTGTGTTATAGCTCAATGGTGAAGAGGGTGTCTCTAATATAAAACGCGAATTTGTCAATCATTAACTAAAATTCCTTTTTGTTGAAGAATTCCAATAAGCAGCTTTCTAATTTGAATGTGAAAATACAGGGTAACTCAAAAAGAAGGGAAAGATTTGAAAATCTTATCTGGAAAGATAGAACCATGATTCCAGTGTTCTTGGACAGACAACAGTATAAAGTTTGTAGAGTCCGGGTACACGCTCCAATCACGGATGCAGTGGCGCTGTTGCTTGTCACGTTAATAGACTGTATCGAGTAAAACGGCGGCACAACAGGAAAAAGCATTTTGTGAGCTGCAATTAGAAAAACTGAGGTCTGTTATTGGAGTTCAACGTGATTTTCGTCGTCGGTTTAATAAACAACCGCCTCAGAGTAAGCATATTAATCAGTGACATCGAAAGTTCGTAACAACTGATTGCATCTGCAAAGGAAAAAGTAGGGACGTCCACGCACATAGAATGAAAATGTAGATTTTATTTGTGAAGTGTACGCAAGTAGACCCTCCGCCCACCCCCAAAAAAGAGAAAAAAATCCTCGCTACGATCAGTCAAGAAACTAAACATTTCTCACCGAACGGTATATGGAGTTCTGCAACACCGTCTGTACCTGAACTCGTACAAATAGTAGTAATTGCAAATTAAGCATCCTGATGACCGCATCAAAAGGTACGAATTTTGCATTAGCATAAATGATGTGGAAAAATATAATTTTTAAACGATTAATTTCCTCGCAGGAATCTAATTTTTATCTTAGCTATAAAATTAATTGGCATAACGTTAAAGGTTGGTCAACTGAAAATCGTATGTCAGTTATTGAACATGTAAGTTTTGTGCTATGTGTGTACATGAAGTTCAACAACTGTTATTCTTCATGGAGAAAACTCTGACAAGACTAATCTATCTAGACAAGCTTCAACAATGGCAATTTCCTCAAGTTGAGGAAGATTCAGGTGACTTCGTCTTGATGCAAGATGGCGCCCCGTTTCATCACACGTTTACCTAAATGGCACCATTCCAGGGTTGGACGAGGAGCAGAAGATCAACTTCATCCCAGGTCTACCGGACCTACAACAACACCTAGTGACTTTCATCTGTGGGGACGTCTTTTATCCTCCCTTTGTCTGACCCTAAATTGTTCAAATGTTTGTAAAGCTTATGGGACTTTACTACGAGGTCATCATTCCTTAAATTTACAAACTACTTATGAACTAACTTGTACTAAATATAACACAAACATCCATGTCCCAGGGAGGATTCGAACCCCCGACGCGGGAGCCCACGCAATCGGCAAAGTGTTTTTTTTTTTTTCTTTTTTTTTCGGTGGGGGGGGGGGGGAGGGGGTACTAATAACTGTCTGAAGTCTTCTTTTTGAATAGTGCTGTATTATACTGCCATATGTAGAGGGGGGGGGGTGTCTCCAGCAATGCAATTCATCTAGAGCTCGAACACAAAGATGTAGGTGCTGGTTCCCACACGTGTTAATCGAGAGTGGAACGGTGAAGAAATAGAGGGGTAGCGGATCGATAAATCCTCTGCCAAGCAAGGAAGTGTGAACTGTACGGTAGCCGTTAGATGCATGTGTGCCGTTATGAGCAATGTCTTTGTGGGAGGAACCCGACGTTAAGTGCCCACTGCGTACGTCTCCATTTGCGACGTTCGCTCGCAAACCGGTTTAGATTGTCCGCATTCATTATCAGTAACAACTTACATCGGTTTCAAACAGATCAAAAGGAGCGAAACAGTTTCCGAGTTCTTACCACCGTAGGGTGGCAGTTATGCCATTTTACAGTGAGAAGTGACGGGACAGCGATAAGCACAGCTACAGGTGGCGGCGCACTAGGCGTGAAACGGCGCTACATCCGCAGAGCTGCTGTTTGTACTTTACGACGTCATTATGGCCGCACGCCTGCAGTTAACTATTAGAGTGAAGAGGCATTTGGAACTAAACGCTGGGGGTATTTCATGTCAGAAATTGTTAGGGAATTCAGTAGTCCTAGATCCACAGCGACTGTAGTGTTCCAAGAATACCATCCTAAAGGCATTATCAATCACCGCGAACAGCGCGGTTGTCGATGGTACTCGCCTAACGACCATGAGCAGCGGCGTTTGCGTAGAGTTGTCAGTGTTTAAACAGACAAGCAACGCTGCGTGAAGTAACGGCAGGAGTCAATGTGGGACGTGCGACTGACTTGCCCGTTACGACAGTACGGCGAAATTCGGCGTTAATGGCTGCGAACGGGTAATTAGTCGTGATTGGATAACTCAGTCGACGCGCTGGCTCAGACAGGGTGCTGTGCAATAAAACAAACCTGAATCAAGCTGTCACCTTCTTTTTAGTCATCTGTGTAATGAGCGGTTTGACAGCGGCCCGCCACGCACTTCTCTGCTGCGTCAGCCTCTTCATTCCACAGCAGGACTTGCGCCTTTCGGCCTACATAATCTGCTGGATGTATTCTCCATCTGCAGCTGCCTCTGCTATCGTGGAGTCATTCCCTGACAACCTAACACGTCTCCTATCATCCTGTCCCTTCTCCTTGTCAGTGTTTCCCATACATTCTTTCTTTCGCTGATTCAATGGAGAACTTTCTCATTTGTCAACCTAATTTTCCACATTCTTCTGCAGCACTATATCTCAAATGACTGCATGATCTTCTGCTCTGGTTTCCCACTGTTGGTGGTTCACTTCAATACTAAGCTGTCTTCCAAAGCTAGATCGTCACAAATTTGTTCACCACATTAATGCCAATGTTTGATATCAGAAGAGACTTCTTGGCCACGAATGCCCGCTTTTCCTGTGCCAGTCGACTTTGTACGTACTCCTTGCTCGCCCGTAGTGGCATATTTAGCTTCCACGGTAGCACAATGCCTAAAATTCATCTACGTCCTGATCACCCACTTTGACCTACAAGTATCTCGTTACTTTGATTTCTTCTATTTTTCATAATTTCTGTCTTTTGCGGTTTATTCTCAACCAGTATTTTGTACTAATTAGACTATGCACTGCATTCAACACATTCGTTAATACTTCTTTACATTTACTGAGAAGACCACAAGCACCATCAAATCTCATCACTGAATTTTTATCCCCCTCTTTAACTTTTCCTTAATTTCCCCGATTTCCTCGCCGATGTATATACTGAACGGTAATCTGGTACCTTTTCAAAGAGAGTATTTCTTTCTTGTTTTTCGGTTTTATAATTCACTGCTGGTTCTTGTAAACACTACACTCCCGGAAAAGTAATAGAAGACGACGTGTACTGATAACAGTTTCAACGTCGTCCATCAACAAAGGGAGTAATGGGACAATTGCTTGACCGCCATTTGCGTGTACCCTTTAATAGGGAACGTCTGCAGTCTAGTATAAAGATGCAGCATAATAATAATGTGTGAAGCAAACAGAAGCCATGCCACCCAGATAAGCTCGCACTTCCTACAGACGGCCGAGGGAGTTTGAAAGGGGTCAAATTGTGCACTTCTGAGTACCGGGATGGTCCTTCCGAAGAACTGCCACACAAGTTGGACAAACTGGGTCAGATGTGGAAGATGCTGGTAGCATTGCTCACATGAACATTCCCACAGCCGTACATGGTGTTCTGGACGTCAACAAAGCGCCAAGATAGTCGTACTGTAAGGGTAGCAGTGGCAGATCGTGCAAGTACCGCAGCACAGAGTGTTTTTGACTGTTCCCGACCGGTCAAACGATCACTCCGAAAATTGACTGGTTGGTCATAATTTTGAGCAATGAAAGCAGATTCTGCCTGCACGCAAGTGATGGAGGCATTCACGTACGACGTACACCTATCGAGCGCTGTCTCAGAGTACAATCGTCCCAGACACACTGGCCCAACCCACGAGTAGGATAAACCATAACTCTCCCTCGTTGACCTTTGGTGTTTGTGGAGAGGACGCTAACCAGCGCTCGAGACGTGCACAAAGCTGCATGACCCGTTGTTTTACCATTCTTCAAACAGTGGAACGTGTTGGTTTGTTTAATAATAATTAATTACTAAATCTTTAGTGGATGGGTCGCCACCTTTTTTAACACAAAACATGGAAAGTATGAAGATAGATTAATTGTGTGAAATTAACTGATGTGATTTTAATAATCAATTAAATATGGTTTGATATTATTCTGGGAACTAAGTAACATGCGTTGGTCAGGTGCGTTATGATACTATCAAAGAATTATCACTACCATATTCAAACCTCTGCATTTTCAAACATTCAGGCCAAGCACGTTGGCATTTCAGTTTCAAAGTGAACAGCAGATTCAGCATTTTGTCAATTTTACTCTCTCAATTACTGAATGGTATGACACAAGATGCAATTTCTTTGAAAACATACATATACAGGGTGTCCCAGCTATCTTGTCCACCCAAAATATCTCTGAAACAATAACAGCTATTGGAAAACGACTTTCACCGGTATCAATATACGGCTGGGGCCCATGAATGTACATATTTGGAAACATTCTAAAACGAAAGCAAATGTGTTTTTTAACACAAACTTATTTTTTTTTAAACGGACACCCTATATTTTTTCTTCAGCAATCCATAGCATGACAAATCAAATAAACAATGGCGTTGATTGCATCGCAATATTCCAATTACATCCCGAGATATTGCGACACGAAGTTGACGCTTGAAATAACGCGACACGCGAGGCTAGCGCACGTCCTGAGCAGCATGGGATTCTCGCCTGAGTCTCAGGACGTGCGATAGCCGAGCATTTCGCGTATTTCAAGCGTCAACTTCGCGTCGCAATATCTCGGGATATAATTGAAATATTGCGATGCAATCAAAGCCATTGTTTATGTGATTTGTCATGCTATGGATAGCTGAAGAAAAACTATAGGGTGTCCATTAAAAAAAACATAAGTTTGTTTTAAAAAACACATTTGCTTTCGTTTTAGAATGTTTCCAAATATGTACATTCATGGGCCCCAGCCGTATATTGATACCGGTGAAAGTCGTTTTCCAATAGCTATTATTGTTCCAGAGATATTTTGGGTGGACAAGATTATATATATATATATATAATGTAGTCGAGACAGCATCTATTCTTTTAATTTAGAACCCACTTGACATCCTAACTGAATAACAAAATTGATTATACAGAAAAACAGACTATACAATTCAAATATTATTTAACATCCTAAGCAAAGTGGAATTACTTTTACAAACAAGGTAATAAAAGTACGACTGAGTGACTGGTTAAGTCCCTGACAATTGATTACAATCTTAAGCCGCCTACAAATGGAATTTTTACACGTGATAACAACTGTGAGCAGCTCCGAAGGATTCCTACCAATTTTATAAGTACATTTGCTTCAAAATTAGTTTCCCTGTGGTTAGCAGTGAGCGAGCAACACATTAACCAAGCTGTCAGGCTCTCGGCAGGTCTGGAAGTGCAGCACTCGGTGGGGAGCGATCTGCTGGCAAGCTGAGAATACGCGCCACGAAAATTGCAATGAACTTTGGTCTGTGAAGCAGATCAAACATTTATCAGTATTCACTGCTTCTCTCGTCTCGTTAGATTGACAGTGTCGGGCAGTTCCTCCAATAATAGGCTAGGTCTAAATTATCAGAACGCACTCCAGCGTATATACGCGAGTACGATTCAGCAGACCCCAGATAGGATAACAACTGGCCCCTAGCGCAACGTGCAGCTACTAATAGACAACAGCTGTTCAATTTCCATTACCAATTAATCGGAAATTCTAAGATTACTGCTAAGTATACTTTGCATTTACCGTCAATCTCCAAGTCAGTATGACAAGAATATCAGAACAAACTTGCGTCCGCACACAAGCGGCTATCAGTAAGACTCTCCAGCGGTGGCGCCGATAAAAACTTCTGACACCGTCGCAGCGCTGATGGACGCCAGACAGCCTTTCTGCGTTTGACCGCAAATCAGTCTCGAGCAGAGTCCCTCTTTAGGTTCTGAAGCCTGACCTTTCTCTCCTCTCTCTCGACCGACTCCCCACACAAGACCAAGTTGCGGAGCGCTGCTTCTCGAAACCACGCTCCCGAAACTTTAAAACACCACTCACATACAGTTGGAAATGGCCTACCATACTATATTTACGCCGCCAATCGCAGGGCTTTCTACCGTCGCCAGCGCAAACCCCGCCCCTGAGACAGAACTTCCCCAGCTAAGGTCAATGACCCGTCGCCTTTCTGGTCGAAGACCTTCAAGTTGGCTCGCATTTCAAAAGTAAGAAGGAAGGAAAACACATAGAAAATTTCTCTATTCGCGACACACTCGGCGCTGGCTCCCTGTGGCTCCAGACCCTGGCATGGACCTCCCATTACCCTTCCAGTGAATTATTTCGTTCATTGCCGCCACCTGCGACTTTTCCACTAAAAAAAAAAAAAAAAAAAAAAAAAAAAAAAAAAAAAAAAAAAAAAAAAAGCAGCAACTGACATTGTCCTACATTGGCGCCAATGTCCCGTCATGCCAGACATACATTTCCGTTGGAAAGAAACTTAGGAGGACGGGTCTGCAATAACAAACGGAGATCACAGGGTACCCATCGGCATTCTCCGTTCAGGCGTCGGCCAGACGCACGCCTCCCTGCGGAGGTAGTGACCGCTTGCTACCTGCTGTCGTCCTCCTGCTCTACAGGTAATACCAGCCGTCGCCTCGCCACCGCTCGGGTCAGCCTTCCTTCGACGCGCCGCAAGGCTGCCAGACGTTCGCAGAGTACACTACAAAAAACTTTACAATGGCCTTCCTCCTCGATGTTACTCTGTGTCGGTAGACATCTAGCCAGCCCGCCCACGGCGTGGGAGAGCGGTCATAACACGCGAACTCCGTGCTGCTCCCAGTGTGAAAGCAACGTAAATAAATCATCATCGTCATCATCATTAGAGACTGATTATGCCTTTCAGCGTTCAGTCTGGAGCATAGTACCTCTAATAAAATTTCTCCATGATCCCCTATTCAATGCTAACATTGATGCCTCGTCTGATGTTATGCCTTGTACTTCAAAATCATTCTGCACCGAATCTAAGTACTTTCTTCTTGGTCTACCTCGATTCCTCTTTCCCTCCGCAGCCGAACTCTTGAGTCTCTTAGGTAACCTTGCTTCTCCCATGCGTGTAACATGACCCCACCATCTCAGTCTGTTCGCTCTAACTGCTTCATCTATGGTGTTCATTCCCAGTTTTTCTTTGATTTCCTCATTATGGACATCCTCCTGCCATTGTTCCCATCTATTGGTAACTGCAATCATTCTTTCTGCTTTCATATCTGTAACCTCTACCTTATGAATAAGGTAACCTGTATCCACCCAACTATCACTCCCATACAACAACGTTGGTCGAAAAATAGAGCGGTGCACCGCTAACTTAGTCTTGGTACTTACTTCCGTCTTGCAGAAGAGAGTAGATCTTAGCTGAGTACTCACTGCATTAGCTTAATATGAAAATAAAAATAATCCTGTCGGATAATTACTCTAGCCTGTTCCCCTTCTCAGAGAACACCGAATCGTATTTATTAATCATTTCCCCTACATCTCAATAGGAAGGTGATGTGTTATTCCGACAGGAGAATGCTCATCCACAAACCGTGCATCGAGCTGAACGTGCAGCTACTTCCCCGTCCAACACGATCTCCGAAGTTATTGGCAATCAAAAACTTGCGCGATAGGATGACAGAACAGAATCGTGCGACTTGCCAACCCAAAATTCTTGCAAAACTACGTGAAGAAGTAGAGTAGGAGCTCAATATTCCATTCCAAGATGGTATTCGCCATCTGTGTGATCGCAGACTCAGCATCTACATTGGCTCCGGTGGAGGCTACACCACCTACTACTCTGGAAGATAGAACACGGTTCGACACTTAGTACCTCAACAACGGTACTAACCTCTAAATATTATCGTTTCGTGTATTCCACGGGTACTGTTTCAACAATATGTCTTGAGTGACTGGAAACCTATTAGAGGGTATCCAAAAGAACGGACACCATATCAATAATCGTACAAATATGCCACTAACTGGCAATTGACAGATCATGGATTTCCAGCCGGATGTCGGGTCATCTGAACACAATATTTCTGCTGACCTCCTGGCAGCCATCTTCAGGTGAGAGTGCTGATGCTGAGTCTCGCTAGTATGAAGGCATGCCGTAATCGGCGTCCTTGGCCGCGAAATACAAACTGCGCGTGCGCCAGCGAGCCTTGTCTGTGCCCCCTACCGCAAGCAGTCACTGCAGCGCCTCAATGGAGAAAACTGGCACGAACTATATATCGCAGTAAATGCCTAGTTGGCACAGGTGGAGGAAGTAGTGAGTTCTTTTCTAATTTTAAACAAAGCCGGATTCCACATGTTAGAGGGAAATCCTTGTCTCGATTTATCAAAACTTCCACCAACGTAATCTCAATCAACCCCTTTAAAACACATTTCCGATAGCGAGATGTAGGAGCAAGTACACGTGTTTCATCATACTTCATTCTGTGTCCTTCAGTTAGGCAATGCTCAGCTACTGAAGACTTATCAGGTTGCAACAAGATGTTCAGACGTATGTAACTCTATCGGACTCAACTGCGTGTTATTAGTCCGTAGCTTACAAACTACTTAAACTAAAGTAAACTAACCTAAGGACAACACAAACACTCATGCCCGAGGGGCGACTCGAACCCCCGACAGGGAACGGCCGCGCGCACCACAGCACGGCGCCCCAGTGCGCACCGCTAATCCGCTGCGGCTTGCAACAACAGTGTGTGTCAGTGGTGCTCGATGCATCGGTCATTAACGGTGTGGATCGTTTGTCCGATATATGCTTTCTCACATTGGCAAGGAATACTATAAACACCGGGCTTTCTCAGCCCAAAATCATCTTTAACTGAGCAAGGAAGAGCTCTAGTCTTTGCAGGATGACGAAACACACTTACTATGTTAAACTTTTTAAAGTTTCTTTCTATTTTTGAAGACACACTTCCGGCGTGTGGAAGGAAAGCAATCTAAATGCACTGGTCCTCTTCCGGTTCTGGTGATGGCCCAATCTGCATGGCATGACGGATCTGTATTTTGAGCAAAATGACGGGGTGGCCATAGGTAGTCCATTATCCCCCATAGTCGATAATATATGGAGTATTTTCAAGACAGGGCACTGAGGTGAACTATTATTAAACCCACCTATTTCCAGAGATACGCCAATGACACGTTCATAGTGTGGCCATATGGACCTGATGCACTCAGTCGGTTCCTGGATCATTTTAATTGCCTTCACCCTAACATCAAATTTACGATGGAAGTGGAGAGGGATGGAAAGCTTCCAGTTTTGGATGTATTAGTGTACAGAAAGGACGACGAAACCTTGGGACACGGTGTACTTAACGAACCAACACACAGGTGCCCTGAGACCTATGGTTAGAAGAGCTTATGCCACTTCGGATGCAGACACATTAACAGGAACTAACATCTGAAGCTTGTGTTTATGGAGAATGGTTGCACATAGAGACAGAACAGTCGTGCTATACCGTAACCAGAAGAGGATGAATGCAGATTGAGTGCTATCCTTACAAACGCCGGAAGTGTCTCTTCAAAATTAGGAAGAATCTTTAAAAAGTTTAACATAAGAAGTGTGTTTCGTTATCCTGCAAAGACTAGAGCTCTTCCTTGCTCAGTTAAAGATGATTTGGGGCTGCGAAAGCCCGGTGTTTATAATATTCCTGGCCACTGTGAGAAAGCATATATCGGACAAACGATCCGCACAATGAACGATGCATCGAGCACCACTGACACACACTGTTGTTGCAAGCCGCAGCGGATTAGCCGTGCGCACTGGGGCACCGTGCTTCGGTGCGCGCGGCAGTTCGCCGTCGGGGGTTCGAGTCCTCCCCTCGGGCATGGGTGTTTGTGTTGTTCTTAGGTTAGTTTACTCTAGTTTAAGTAGTTTGTAAGCTACGGACTAATAATCACGCAGTTGAGTCCGATAGAGTTACAAAAATCTGAACATCTTGTTGCAACCTGATAAGTCTTCAGTAGCTGAGCATTGCCTAACTGAAGGATACAGAATGAAGTATGATGACACACGTGTACTTGCTCCTGCATCTCCCTATTGGGAATGTGTTTTAAAGGATTGCAGAACGACATGATGACCATAGTTGTTTATTAATTCTCAGTGCTACCGGTTTCGGTTTTGTACCATTGTCAAGCGTTAGCAGAGATTAGCTAATTGCTTAACAATGGTACAAAACCGAAACCGGTAGCATTGAGAATTAATAAACAGCTATGGTCATCATGTCGTTCTGCAATTATCTGAAAGCTGTTATACTAACGCTTGACAATGGTACAAAACCGAAACCGGTAGCATTAAGAATTAATAAACAGCTATGGTCAACATGTCGTTCTGCAATTATCTGAAAGCTGTTATGCCCCATCTATTCACCTTTGTTTTAAAGGAGTTGATTGAGATTACGTTGGTGGATGATTTGATAAATCTAGGACGTTTTCCTCTAAGTAACATGTGGAATTCGTTTTTGTCTAATCTTAGAAAACAATGCACACTTTCCTCCACCTGTGCCAATTAGCGCATTTACTGCGATATATCGTTCCTGCCAGTTTTCTCCACTGGGGCGTTGTTCGTCCTCTTAAACTGATCTTTATTTGCAGCTAATTTTTTTATGGTTTCTGGCAAATTATTCAGAATGTTTATTTCTGAGTAGTGGAATCTTTTTGAACTAACGTAAGTGGTTTTAAGTCCCAAGTCCTAGCGTAGGGCGAAAGTTTTGAACGGCGTTTTATTAGTGATATATTATTTATGACAAATTTTATTAAGAAATAAAGGCATTAGTCAGCAAACACAGCTATTTTAAGAGGCTTCTACACCATGTCCGTGAATTTACTCCGCAAGTAATAGGTATTACGCGCTTTCGTACTCCGCCAAAACGTTCGTTTAAGTTGAAGAGTTGTCCAGAAACATTATACCATATGACATTATGGAATAAAAGTAAGCAAAGTATGCAAGCTTTTTTATGTCGCCTACGCCTGCTAACGCTTGAATGGAAAATGCAGATTTGTTCAGGGTTCCTGGAGTTCTGCTCTGTGCTCCTCCCATCTGAATTATTATCAAGTTGTAATCTCAGGAATTTAATACTGTCAACCTCTTCTCTCTGCTCTTCTTCGTATTTTATCCATATTCTGGATGGAAAGGGCTTAAATTTCTGAACTGAATGCAATGAGTCTTTGAAAGTTTAATGACAATGAGTTGGCATTAAACCATTTTTAATGTCTACGAAAATATCGTTAGCAGACCTTTCTAGAACTATGCTCGATATGCTATTTATTGCAATAATTGCATCATATGCAAAAATAAAAAAAACCTGCTTCTGGCACTATAACTGATGAGAGGTCATTAATGTATAGAAGAAAAAGCAGTGGTCCTAAGATGGATCCTTGTGGGATACCACATGTAATTTCTACCCAATTTGATGATTACTGATGGATTAATTCATTAGTACCTTCCAATGACACCCTTTGTTTACTATTAGCGAAGTATCACTTCAACCATTTTGCAGTACTGCCCGGGACACCGTAGAACTCTTAATTTACTGAAAGGGGTGTTGTGGCTCACACAACCAAATTCCTTTGACAAATCATAGAAAATAGTTGCTGCTCGTAATTTATTATCTAATGAATTAAGTACTCAGTGTAGGTGTAAATAGCCTTCTCGATATTGCAGTCCTTCAGAAATCCCAAGTGTGATTTGGACAATATTGCATTTGAGATCAGTTGGTTTTGAAGCTGTCTGTACATTACCTTTTCCAGAATTTTTGAGACTGCTGGGAAAAGTGAAATTGGTCTATCGTTTGATTGTATCTCCTAGTCATCATTTTTGAATCCGAAAATTTTAGCCAATGAGGACATTCCCAAATTATAACAGATTGGTTACGCAAATAATGAAATGTGTTGTTGTTTCACTGTAACAACTAGAATGCATTGATCTTAAAGATTTTATTGTGGAAGTTACGTATTGTGGTGAAGTAAGTGACATATTCACGTCATAGATATTTAAGCAAATAAAATGAGTTCAGTTCTTGGCCCTTTGTGAAGCGACATTTGTCCTATACATCTTTTCGCATAGCGACAGTCGAAAGTGTTGGTCTGCACTAGGGAGTTCCCGCCTCTGATAAAGTACACCGAACCGCGTCGAAGCGGCCGAGCGCATTGAGGTGCTATGCTGTGATGCGCGAGGCCGTTCCCCTCGGTGGTTCGAATCCCCCCTCGGGCATGGACGTTTGTATCGTCTTTAGTATAAGGTAGTTATAAGTAGTTTGTAAATTCAGGGACTGATGACCCTGCAGTTAAGTCCTATAAGCTTAACATTTGAAGCACGCCGAAGTGTTCGTTGCTGGAACAAGCCCGTCATCTCTCGCCTCAGGAGACAGGTCCTCTCTCGGCCAAAGTTAGCGTAGTACTGATTTTTCGTGCCCATTGAGTCAGCTTGACTGACTTCCGGTAAAGGCAGATGTGAACCAATCGCATGAAAGCTGTTTAATCTTTTCAACGTATTTTACCCCAGCGAATAGTGTGAGCCTTCGCTATATGGTGAACCTTAAACCAATTTGCCTCACGACAAGGAGCTCCAATCCCAATTCTCCTTACTAACTTGAATGGCTTTTAAAACTTATTGTGCGCTTGTTCTCACACTTATCATTCCTTAGTAGCTCCGGAATTGCGTGAATAATATTTTGCTGAAAGTCTGATGGCAAGTCGCCAGTCTCTTAGATTATAGAAAGAAACTTGAACACTTGTCTGGTTGCTATTTCCCAGAATCATTTTAGAAATTACAACGGAACTTAATGAATATCTTTTGCCTTATTTGATTTCAGGTCTTCTAGCACACTTTTAATTCTAACACTGCAGCCCCTATATGTTTCATGTTGACCCTATTCCTGCTTCTATCACGTCATCAGATAAGTCTTTCCCCTCGTAGACGCCTTCACTGCACTTTTACCACCTCTCTCGTCTCTCCTTTGCGATTAACAGTGGGCAGATATTGAAGAGACGTCATGCGACATACGCATAGAGCTAATCTTCTCGTTCAAAAAAGACGAGAACTTTCGCCAGTTGGAGTCAGTCCATCACACAATTTTAATCTGGGAGAGAGTTTATGCTTTTTATTTTGCATATTCGTGGAGTGTTTAGTAAAAGTGTTGTCCAGTAAATTGTCGGTCATACTCTTCATCTTAGCATTTACAGTGCTATGTATGTATTCTGGGTGTTTCATAAATAATTACATAATTTTTGTGGGATGATATGTAGGACACAGGCAATCATTTTAAGCACACGAACATGAGGTCGCTGACGCATATTTATGTCGGTAGGAAACCTCATATAGCCGGCCGCGGTGGCCGAGGGGACTGAGGCGCTTCAGTCACGGTCTGCACAGCCACTACGGTCGGGGGTTCGAATCCCCCCTCGGGCATGGATATTTGTGCCGTCCTAGTTCGTAAGTAGTTCATAAGTAGTTTGTAAGTTTAGGGACTGATGACCCCGTAGTTAAGTCCCATAAGCTTAACAAACAGTTGAACAGTTGAAACCTCATATAGTCACCGATCCGCCTGTTGGTGCAATATCTAAGTCTGGATGCCTAGTTCATTTGATTTTGTTAGTATCTGCGACATACGGCTGTCTACCATTTTCGAGAGCAAATTTTCAGATAAGGATCGGAATTGTTGGCAATCACGTTGCTGGGCTTTGCAGTCTTCTGCGCCATCTGTCTGGTCCTGCTTATCGCTTATTTCCGGATACACACTTCCCGGTATTCTCGACGTTCCGCTCCAGATTCAGAGCAGAAGACGAATGTCCCTCCAGCGTAATGGCGCACCTCCCCACTTCACAAATCGGGTGAGAAGATTCTCGAACAGAAACTGCCCTGGGCGCTGCACTGAACGTGATGGCCTGCCACATTCCCAGGTCTCAGACCAGCTTATTTTCAACTTTGGAGCCACTTGAAGGCTCTGAGTGCCAAACTTCAATAAATCCTGTAGAAGAATTACTCGAATTACTGTTATTGTAGGGGGACACAAGCCTATGAAACATTACACAATGTCACTCGTTCCGTAGTTCGTCGGTTTGAGTTATGCCATCATGTCAATCGCGAATGCTTTGAGTATTTACTACAGTATACACAATGTACAGTAATGTTTACTCCAGGCCAATCACACGCGATTTGGCGTTGTCTAGTTCACTATCTACGAGTCACCACCTAGAGTGGAATTGTATATTTCTTTTCACGCTGTACGCGGCACATGCGCAGAAACACGAAGCTGTGATAGAGTCTGTAAGAATTCTGCCCAAGTCCAATGCTTTCGCATCTTACTTTAGTTTTTTCTGCTATTTCTTTCCTTTCTCTTCACAATGGACAGGTAGCACTAACGTAAGCTCTAGTATTTTTTTTCAACTAGCTTTCCTCTATAAAACAAATAAACAGCATACAAAAATATTAATGTTTTTAATGTACATAAATTACTTTTGGTACTCAGACAATAAAAGTAGTATATGACTTTTGTCATTTCGGTAAATGTGTTTCAATGACAATTAGTGGCTGTTGGAAAACTTAACAAGGAATGAATAACAAAGTGAATAGGCGCTGTTTACTACGGTTGGGACATTATTTCATGTGTTTGCAGTTGAGCCAAATGTTTTAAGTTTTGGGATGACACTTTTCCTTTTCTTCAGTTCTGATACAGAACTACACAGCAGATAAGCTCCACAGGGCTGGCGGTCACTTCTAGACGAGGACGACCACTCGACACTCAGCTGGGGAATAACACGGCAGGCGTTCTCGATTAGTCATTAAAGAAAGCTACAGATCTTTTATGGGAAGGATGGAGAGTGAAATCGGTTTCGACCTTTTCGAAAGAATCAACCCAGCTTTTACCGTGGAGGATGTTCGATAACCACGGTAAACCTGAGTTTGTGTATTCGAACCAAGCGAGGTAGCGCTTTGGTTAGCATACTGGGTTGGCTTTCGGGACGGTGCTTCAAATCCGCCTCCAGCCATTCACGTCTTGTTTCTCCGTGATTTATCTAAATCGATCTAGGCAAATAAATTCCTTTAAAGGTTAACGACAGGCTTCCTTCTCCAACCTTACGAAATATCTAAGTTTGTGCTCCGCCACTGACGACGGGGCGTTAAACCATTAACCTCCTTCCTTTTGTAGAGCCTCAACCGCCGTGCTATAGAAATTTAGCCTAGCGCTCCAGCGTTGCGCCACCTCACCAGAGTTCTAATACGTTAGCGGTATGGCCAACTTAGTTTCTCTTTTCAGTGGTCTTTGTTTGTCATAAGCAGATGGAAATTACCGGCCTTTACGGTACGTTCTCCTTTCTTTAGATTTAAGATAAGCGTTTCGTAAAAGAGGAGACAAATTACTTCGATGTTGCGGGCATACCTGTCTTATCTCTGCAGGAAAATAGGCCACGTGCTGTAGATCAATCTAAAAGACATATGTCACTGAGCTCACAACAAGTGCAGATAATTATGCGGCAGTATGTATCACGACACGCTGTACAGTTGGCAAGACACACACACTGCATTCCGGAGGTGGTATGCTAACAAACTGGCATAGATCTATCGTATACAGGATTACCGTTCTTAGGCTATCAGTAGCCATTTAGGTGACTGGATTTATAGCATCTCAAAATCAGATAATTTATGTCAGTTTCAATTCGAGAGAGAGGTTCTCGAGAGAACATGCTATTTTTCAATTCGTGAATCGAAATACACAACACGTAAATTAATATGATCAATAGTATGTTCTTTGACCTAGCACAAGATCTCCTTGCACGTTTGAGAACACTCTGTGACATAAGCTCAAGTGTTGTTGGTTTATGGGTCCTGTTGGTAACTCGTCATCCAAGGCAACAACGCACTGGGCCGCTGCCCGCCGCCGCTCCTGACAACGCACAGGCCGTTTCCACGGCATTCACCAGACTGTTCCACCGAAAGCCATGGGGTGCGGACTAGTTCTGCTACCTGCTCTGCGGCTCCCGTTGACGTGCTTGCTCTCGAAAGTTCACTATGGGAATCCTGACAGCCATCTCGACTTAAGCAGGCGTACGATTTGGTTTAAAGTGTGGGAGAAGAAGCAAGTAGATGAAGATTATAAATGACCCATGTTTCAAGCGATTTTATTTTATTTTTTTATTATAAATCGTGGGGCTCAGTGGGTGGACGGGTGAACGTGGTGCATGTCGTGCCTTGACAAACCAGGCGCGCTACGAAAGGACTGAAGGCGATTCGACTGTACGTTCGTTTCGACTTTAGACAATATTATTATTAAATTTTACGTAATTTGCTTCAAAGTGTGTGACACGAAGCAGGTACATGAACCTTTCAAATTGTGAAATATCTACCGAGAGTGGGACTACTTAGTACAATACACATGTCGTGTAAGCATCTTATGAGCATCATCATTAAATCAATACAGTGCCGAGAATACACTGTTGAACTAGTCCCCTGTAAACTAGCAACAACAATAATAGGTTCGTTTAAGCAGCTGCCAGAAAGCTACTTTCAAGCGCTAGCAAGTAGGCATTACTGCGCATGCGCAGCTACGATGAAGTATTTGGAGCTTGCACTGCTTGAACGCTTTTCGACCCAATTCTGGTAGGATTCTCATGCGTAGCGGTGGAACAGCTGAACAGCGACAACATTATTTTGGCGTTCCTATATGATGCCGAGCAGTTATGCTGACGACAATGGTTTATTTTTCAGATTTATTAGTGTGACTTAATGAAACCAGGATAAGGGTATTAAAACGTTTCACATAATACCTCATATGTACAAAGTAGCAACAATGTTCGCCTATAACGATGTTGGCAGTGTGTTCTAGTAATTTGTCAAGGAATGTCAGTCTATAAATTTAAAATTAAAAAACACAAATTAAGACATAAATTGTACCCTTGAGAATGTACCACATATGTACGTAACATTGATTCGTGGGTGGTGGGTGTCTAAAAGAAAACATTTTTTCTTATTAAGCTGTCAATATAAGAATGTTTTTAATTCTCATTTACTGATTAAATCGCCTGATTATTAACGTTCAAGTAAACATTTACCAACATTCGTACGTGCAGTACCTATTAACAGGTCCTACATTTTTTCACAAAACAAACAATACATCCGAGCATAAGCCAAGAGTATAAATTTCGTAACCTTACTCAAAGCATTATTCGCCTTTAAAGAGTACTATATCAACATAAATACAGATATTAACAATATATGTAATATTATTTTTTACGACACTTCTTTCCAAACAATGATAACTGTTCGTCAACCCTTTTGATTAATTTTTACTTTTACATTTTTAACATTTTGCCCTGGTATAAGAAACCATACAATTTTCCACGACTAAAAACTGTTTTAGGCAAGTGTATTCCAACTCGAAAAAGGCTTTAGCCCTACGTTTTGTTGATCGTTATACCAAACGCCCATCTAATTGGAAATTGCCATCGTTTAAAACAAAAGGATATTGGCAAATCTATGCAAGGTAAGAGAATTCGCTCCCCAATATTCATACCAGTTGCAACTTTTAAATCTATCATGTAGTACATGAGTACTAGACTCGTCCCAACCAATAATTACCTAATCAGTTGTTTATTGCATTGATACGTCATCCAACAGATGCGTTTTCCTCATGGTTTTTAAGTTTTTACCCGCTCTCAGGTATACCCGCTCGAGTATAAATAAAGGAAAGCGGGAGTTAAGTAATTTCTGATACTTGATGACAAATCTGTTGATGAATACCTTTGGCTTAAAACAAAAATGGGGCAGATAGAACGGCCTGACTTATTTACTTCACATCGAGAACATTCCCATAAGAAATGTACAAAAGGAAATCGCCTTACAGTATAAATAAAGGAAGGCGAGAGTTAAGTGAATTCTGAAAGTTTATGACAAATCTGAGGATAAATACCTTTCGTTTAAAACAAAAATGAAGGAAATTGGCCGGATAGAACGGTCTTGCCGACTGGCTTTAGTTTCCATTCACTTTTTAATATAATATTTTCGAAAGTGATTCTTAGCAATATAGCAAAACGTCGTCTGCTTGCAAATTTAGTAATGTGGCCAACAGGCCCCACCTTCTTCTGGCTTTGTGGAGGAGAGATGCCCTGACTCAGATTTATTTCAATACAGGAACGCCCAGAGCTTCCTTTTACAGAGCTCGTTGCAGCAGTAACAAGTATTTTGGTAAGCGCCTAGCAGTAACAGAATTAAGCGCCGCAATAATGACATTTCTTTGCTTCTTTCAACGGGTTTCATTTGTATTTAAAACATAACGACATTCCATCGTTATTATTGATACGTTTCAAATACACAAGAATTCTTTGCAAGGATAAATGAATTTAAATAGTTTGGAATTTCGGTGCGTACTTATCAGATTTTGAATTCATTTTGTTTGCGAATAACCACGCCTAGAAATTAGTCGAGTCTTTCGCAATACACAAGAACGGCTACAAAGCTCACGATTGTGCGGTCTCTTGGCTGGGACGACTGAGTTGATTAACAAAGCGATCCAACAAGGAATCCATTTTTACTGACTGAGGTCCTGAGTCCTTAAAAGCGATGGCATGCAGAGGGCTTTATTCAACATCCGTTGTGCAGCACGAACATTTAAGGTAGCTAATACTTAGTAATGCGACCAATACATGGCAGAACTATGCAATTATGGGCAGCCAGTAGTTATGCACTTACTTCATCTGAGCTAATTTATACAGATTATTTATATATAGAAAGTATTGTCATTTCTTTCGGTCGTACCACACCAATATATAAATGTATGTTTACTAAAAAACAAAAAGCAAATGGCGTCAGGGCCTATTTCTTCAACGCAGATGCAGAAATATCTTTCTATCTGTTTCGAGAATCCTGCGGCGAGCTTAGAGAAATGTGGATGTGACGAACGTTATTTCTGCAACGATTGACTTGTGAGAATTTGGGGCGAACAGAAGATGTGCTCTGGATAGGCAAGACGTTTCCATCGCGGTGGCTCACCGCCTTCCGTTTTATGTTATTTGTTTATATTTATCACGTTCGCAGAACGAAATTGAGGAGCGTACCTCTATGGTCATGGAAGGGGTCCGTACATCAAATTGTAACAAAAGAGTAGTAGTAGTAGATAAAGTGAATCGCATAGCAATCCTATGCACACGACAGGCCTAAGCATAAGTAAAAACAATCACCTATGTAACATAAAAATAGATTAATTTCTTTTAATTTTGCCATGAATTCATGAGACAGTCCTTCAATTTAGTCTTGAAAGACCGACGATTACTACTAAGCATTTTGAATTCTTGTGGCAGTTTATCAAAAATGGATGCGGGAGAATACTGTACACATTGCTGGGCATAGGGTCAAGGTGGTGTGATCCATAGCCAAATATTATTAACAACAAATGATATTAAATATAACATGTATTGAAAGGACAAGGTAGAGTTTCCAGGCTAGGTCGACCAGAAGGACGAGAGCTTACCCCAGAAGAAGTAACAGCATCCGTCATATTCGAATGAAAATAAGTACAGTGTTGTTCTAAATGATGAACCCATTTTCAGATCTTCCTATTTATTCAAGTAGAAATCGAAAAATTTATTCAACTAGAAATCCAAAAAGAGGAAGTTCCAAAGTTTATCATAAAGTTTGATATCAATTTAATAAAATTAATAAGTTGTAATAATAGCACTAACAATAGCTCTCAGAGAAGGAACATCTTCCTTTTCTTTGTGGATCTTTGGCAATTCATAAAGTCTTGGTGGTAGTGCAACAATTGAATAGACTTTCTTTATCACTCTGTTCGATGGAAAAGTTTTTTTTTTTTTTTTATTAACTAGGTGATAGTTCTAAGAACTTTTGTCAGTGGGGACTTTACTAAGTTTCCCAAATTTCTGCAGATCTAACAATTACTTAATCTTGTAATAAGCAAATGTTTGTATAATTCTATGGCACCAAACTACGTTGGTCATCAGTCCCTAGACTTGCAAACTAATTAAACTAAGTTAAACTAACCTAATGACAACCAACACACACATCCATGCCCGAGGGAGGATTCGAAGCTCCGACGCGGGCGATTAAATCTTTAAATGGTCGTCAGTCACAGTTGCAGTGGTTCTAAATGTGACTGACTACCATTGCAAGATTAAGGACCCGCAGAAAAATAGCAAGCTTAGTGAAGATCCCATTGACAAAGTTCTTAGAACTATCACGTAGTTAATAAAAAAGTCACTTTTAGTGATGCTACCGTAAACTAAAGTGGGCCAATTTAGTGTTACTATCGTAAACTAAAGTGGGCCAAGACCTTAATACATACTGCAAATGTAGTAATTTTTTATCTCCTTAATGTGTTTCGCCGTATTTACGATGGTCATTGAAAAATTAAAGAGACAAATTGGACTGACTGTACTACTTTTCAACATAATTCCCTTGAATATTTATGCACTTGTCCCAACGGGCTACAAGTTTATATATTCTGGCTGGAAAGAATTCTTTATTCTGGTGTTTGAACGAATTTCCCACAAACATCTTCACGTCCTCGTTGTCCTGGAACCGATTGCCACGTAATGCCTCCTTCAGTGCACCAAACAAATGGAAATCACTGTATGCGAAATGATGACTGTAAGGGGGATGAATCAGTACTTCCTAGGCCAGTTTGTCGATCCTTTCAAGGGTTAGTTGAGCGTTATGAGAATGTGCGTTGTCTTGCTGGAGAATGACACCTCTCCTCTGAGATCGACGTTTGTCTCACCTTGTTTAAAAGGAAATCAGTGTAGTCTTGGCTGTTCATTGTACGCTGCTCCTCGAGATAATCACAAAAACTTACCTTCAGCGTCCCAAAACACAGTCAACATGACTTTTTCTGCTGAAGCTTGAGTTTTGAGTTTTTTCTTGAAAGGTAAAATTTTGTTGAGGAAGTGTTCACTTTTTCCTTCAAGACGTCCCTTTATCTCTGTGCTCACCTTGTTTGGTTGTGAAGCCGCGTCGACTCCTTTGGGACCCATCTTGCTCATGTTTTGCGGTACTTCAGCTTGTTACAGATAATGTCGTGAACTGTACCAGTACTAACTTGAACTTTATCATTTTTCAAATCAAATGTTCAAATGTTTGTAAATCTATCGGACCAAACTGCGTGGTCATCAGTTCGTAGCTTACAAACTACTTAAACCTAGGTAAACTAACCTAAGGACAAGCACACACACCCATGCCCCAGGGAGGACTCGTACCTCCACGGCGAACAACCGCGCGCTCCCCAGTGAGACGCTTTAGACCGCTCGGCTACTCCACCGCAGCTCTCATTTTTCATTTCCACTTTCACCCAGAGGTCGGCACGAATAATGTCATTAATTCGACTTTCAATTGAGGCAGTTGATACTGCAACTGGTCGGCCAGAAGGGTGTTCGTCAATAACTCAGTTGCGACCATCTTTGAACTTGTCAACCTACTTGTAAAAATTTACACGATTCATACAACCTTCACCATAACATTTAGACACTGTACAGTACATATTCAATAGTTTCTCGCCTTCAACAAGTAAAAAACGAATAAGAGAACGTTAATGTGGAACTTCCAAGGAAACTCGCCATATTGAAATGTTTTTTGAGGCTATAAATGTGTGACATTACAGATACAGGGGGAAGCTGATTGTTTTCATGTGAAAGGCGGATTTTGTCAGTCTGTTGGGTTCGGACCTAGTGAATGGAATATAGGAAGTTAGGATTTTCCTATTCTGCCCGGTAACCGGAAACGGCGCTCTTGGCTGATCGAGAGAGGCTTTCCAAGATTGCAAATGAAATACAATATAGCCACACACATTATTCTAAAAATCCATATAAAATGAAGGACTAATCATACGGTAAATATAACTATATTAACGGATTCAGGAGACTTGTGAGAATCAAACGCTGTAATTAGAATTTCAATATCCCTTACAGATAAAAGGCCGACACATTTAAGTACTATAATAATATTATCAGACGTATATTTACAATTATTGATATATAGCGTTTATCAGTAACAGTTTAAGAAGCAAATGGGCAGCATTGCACCACGCTACCTATCTTAAAAGACGCACCACGTTATTTCCGTATTGTTTCAATAAACTTTGTTTTATTCTCTTGTTCTGCTTTTCGTTGAAGTAGTAATATTCTTGTGTCAGAACATAGATTCCACCACAGAAACACAAAACATGAACCCAGCAAAACATATTATATTTATATATGTATTTTATTATATTTAATATTCTTAGTAACGTTCGTTTCATGAGGCAGACTGCCACTTAAATATTTCATGGCCGACCAAAAATAGTAGATATGCAGCAGATAAATTATATATAACAATTATATGTATTTGTGGACAAAAACTGAATATATTTGCATAAAAAGCCATGACAAATTAAATATTACATTACATTAAATATAGTATATTTGAACAGTGAGACGCCGCCTGAGCAAAGAGCTTCAGTTTCAACCGATTTTAGTAATGTTAAATATGTATTTGTTTGTTAAATGTAAATGCATTTGTAGAGAGGTGGTCCAAGCATTTAATTCTGTAATATTCAAATGTATAATATTTTAGAAGGAAATTGTGTTTTAAAGATGAGGCTTTAGAATGCGCGGAAGGATACAATTTTGGGAGCAGGGAGAGCATGTTTTCGAACGCTTGGGAGGGGATTCGAAACTTGGATGTGGTGGTGAAAGTTTGTAACGCTGGGCGATCTGAAGCCGCGTTACGAACTTGTGATTTGAAGAGATTAATTCTGTAATATTCAAATGTATAATATTTTAGAAAGAAATTGTGTTTTAAAGATGAGGCTTTAGAATGCGCGGAAGGATACAATTTTGGGAGCAGGGAGAGCATGTTTTCGAACGCTTGGGAGGGGATTCGAAACTTGGATGTGGTGGTGAAAGTTTGTAACGCTGGGCGATCTGAAGCCGCGTTACGAACTTGTGATTTGAAGAGATAGGCTTGCGTAGACGAAAGGGACTGTGACTGCAGAACTTAGTCTCTGGCTGAAAAGCGGTAAATTAATGACGTTAGTAGGGCTGTGGAACTGTGATAAATCCGCAATCGTGTACTCATGTGATGACAAACTGTGTTTTATAACAAATACTGTAATCGCAGATTAATTTGGAACTGCAATGTTCGATGGACTTCACTAATTTACGAGTGATAATTTGGAACTTTTACTCTCGAGTGCGTGTGATACTTATTGTGCCTCTCATGAACAATAGTTGGGGAAATATTCAGTTATTTACCTATGTATAACGTAGGACCACCTCCGCATTTCCATGTCCAGAAAGAGTAATAAACTCCATTTCTAAAGAACTACTTCGTGAGTGAATCGCTTCTTTATCTTAGAATCCATTTTGTTGGTTATTCAGAGGTTTAATTTATGTTTGTTGAAATATATTTCCGCGTCATTAAATGCAGATTGATAGACTGGCTAAACTAAAGATTAATTATTGATTTTGTTTAAACAGATTGGGTAGCTGTTTAGGGCGTAGAAGCTGACATACATAACGCACCCATATGATCAGAAACAACGAGCCATAAACCTTTTACTACCCCTCGGTTGCAGACTACAACTCCAAAGGTCGCGGGTTCGATCCCCGCAAGTTCCTACGATTTTTATCTGTCACTTTCCACTTCTTTCACCTCTGGCAGTATTGCTCATGTGAAAAATACCGAGTAGCACCGTGGTTCGGAACCCACGTTAAGCTGTAGGTCCCCCTATAACTGGCTGGGTAAGTCAGTTCGAAGGTCGGAGGAAGGCAACGGCATACCACCTCCAAACAGGGCCTTGCCTGGTAAAGCACTGTAGTGTTCAAACCAATCTTCGGATTGTTGACTGCTTTACCTTTTACCCCGAGTTACATATTGCCCAATTCTTATTTGTGAGTACCGATAGGAAGGTGGCAAATCCCACTGATGCCAACTTAAAGCCATAAAGGTACCAAACTTGCACTACTAACAGTTTTTCCCTCAGATCAATTTGTTTATTTAATTACTGAATCACCCTCATTCAAGACATCCCCAATGAGTGTCCACTGTTTCTTGGTTGTACATATATGTTAAGTATATACATGTGGCGTCTATTCCGAACGATCCTGAAGTTGTTGTTCTTTCATATTCACAGAATATATGACATCAACTGCGAATGGGCAAAGCTGAAAATGTGTACCTAGTCGGAATTCGAACCCTGGTCTCCCGCTTTCTAGGCAATTGCGCTGACCACTACACCACTGGGGGCACAGTGATTTCTGTCTAACGGGAGGCGTGCTTAGGTAGTCCTTGCAGGTGCAGACCCAGGTTCGAATCCCGACTGGGTACACATTTTCAGCTTTGCCCATTCGCAGTTGATGTCATATATTCTGTAAATGTACGTTAAGGTTTTTTCACAAAGGCTAAGATTTAAAATACGTCGTTCCCGTTTTAATGTAATTGATTCCCAGAGGGCAGTAGACACAGTCTGCGAGATAGATTCCGTGTTTCTTGGCTTCCGCAAGGAGTTCAATACTGTCGGCTGATGAACAAAACGCGAGCATATATCACAACAATTATGACTGGATTGACGTCTTTATAGCTAACAAAACGCAGCATGCCTTTCTCACGTTACTTCTATAAAACATGTGGGAATCGTCACAAGGAGCGATTTGAAATGGGACGACCATATAAAATCTGTCGTGGGTACGGCGGATGTCAGACTGAGAACCACTGGAAGAATCCTCAGGAAGTGTAGTCCGTCAACAAAGGAAACTCATTCGGCCAGCGCCTGAGTCTTGCTCATCGGCGTGGGTCCGTGTCAAGGTCGGGACACACATATGCAGGCGGTGTCCGGACGGAGTGTCGGACGGGTGACGTCCGTGCTCCGGCCCGTTCCTCGTCCGTGTCTCAGTTCATTGTAGTGACTCGGACGCGCTGATCTGTGTTCCTGTTTGTGTAAGTTGTAAATATGTTCGCTAATTTTAGTAATAGTGAATTAGAATTTTCATTTGATTCGGTGAAGAAGGACAGCCGAAAACGAATTCGGTATTTTGCAACAGAAATTTCAAATGTTTAGAAGAATCCTTCAGGGAGATGCTAAAAACCTTACAATGATTGTTACAGCAGTGTGTGTACTGTACAACTTTATTCGAAAAATGGAAGGTTACACAGTGTCCGAAGAGAGAGCGGATCAAAACAAACTGCTGGAGGGTCAGAAAGAGCATCAAATCTTCGAAAGCTACCACGAGTTCGTGGGAGATCATCAAATGCTGCATTTTTCGTACGAGACCAACTAAAAAAATTCTTCAATTCTCCACAAGCGAGTTTGGAATGGGATGGATAGAACATGTCGCCTAGACGATATACCAATGACATAAAGCAAAAACATATTTGTTTGCGAAATAAAAAGTAAATTAATATTTGTCTGGTATTATAACTTGTAGAATTTTTACATTACTAAATTAATATTTTTCTTATATTCAAACTTGTATAATTTTTATATTACTAAATATATATTTTTCAGGTATTGAAACTTGAATAATTTTTATCTTACCTTTGGCTTGCAAATCTGCTGCAATTGTCTTCCATACTTTGTCCTCATAATCGATATTCTGGTACTTCACGTCTGTCTGGTCGTAAAGCACCGGAAACTTACGAACTACTTCCATTAAACGTTCCGCCTCCATTTCTTACAACAAACAGTCCTCCACTGTTGAGAAACAATACCGTCGTCCGTGCCCGTCACATCACGTGAAAAATTAAACTCTGCCAATTCCGCTCGGCCCGCTCCCGGTCCGTTGACGTCCCGTGCCCGGCCCGGGTCACGTGTGGCCACCTACATTTGTTTCAATGGTGTACTTAGTTCTCCGTGTGACGGCCAATACACGGACGTGTCCCGGCTCGGACACGATCCGGATATGTGCGTCCGCACCTTCAGACAGGGTTGATAGAAGACATGGGGAAGATTCAAAGGAGAGCAGCACGCTTCGTTACAGGCTCATTTATTAAGCGTGAAAGCATCACAGAGATGATCGGGAAACTCCGGTCACAGACGCTGCAAGAGACGTTCTGTAACGTGGTATGGGTTTCTGTCAAAGTTCGGAGAGCGTACATTTAAGTCGACCAATATATTGCTACCTCATACGTATATCTTGCAAAGAGATGACAAGGAAAAATTTGAAGAGGTTAGGGCCCACACAAGTCATACCTGCTATCGTTTTTCCGCGAACCATACGCGACTGGAATAGGAGGAGGAAGTGGTAACGAAACTGCGTGCGGTCGTGCGGTGGCTCGCCGAGTATGGCTGTAGATGCAGATGTACGTATAGAAAACGTTTTCCTCATGTGGCAACCTGGTCAAAATGTTGCACACTTTCTTGTGCAAACTTCGTTTTGCTCACTTTGCACAGTGTATGTAATAACTGTGTCCGGAGAATTGTACTCTCTCGGCTTTTGTATTTCAGCTGCTTCTTGTTGAACTGTGTACGTGACGATGTCGGTTTTGTGATATTCATTTATGAACATTTTTTATTCATGTGGAAATATTTTGCAATGTTAAGATCATCATTTGATCAACGTACTAATTCCGAAATGGAGGACATAGTAATAGGTATTTCCGGTGTAGAGAAGCAGCTGAGAGAGCTAAATACGAAAAAGTCTGCTGGTCCGGATGGAATACCAGTTCGGTTTTACAAAGAGTATTCTGCGGCATTGGCCCCCTACTTAGCTTGCGAATCTTTAATTCGGCGCAAAGTTCCCAGTAATTGGAAAAAAGCGCAGTTAACTCCCGTTTATAAGATAGGAAAGAGAACTGACCCACACAATTACAGGCCAATATCGTTGATATCAGTCTCATGTAGAATTTTGGAGCATATTCTCAGTTCGAATATAATAAATTTCCTTGAAACGAAAAAGCTTCTTTCTATGAATCAGAACGGGTTTAGGAAACATCGTTCATGTGAAACTCAGCTTGCCCTTCTCTCACAGGACATCTTGCGAGCCATGGATGAAGGGCAACAGGCGGATTGTGTTTTTCTCGACTTCAAAAAGGCGTTCGACACGGTGTCACACTGCAGACTGCTAACGAAAATGCGAACTTATGCAATAGATTCACAGATTTGTGACTGGCTGGAAGACTTCCTAAGTAATAGAACGCAGTACGTTGTTCTCGACGGCGAGTGTTCATCAGAGACGAGTGTATCGTCAGACGTGCCCCAGGGGAGTGTGATAGGACCGCTATTATAAATGATCTGATGGACAGACTGACTTGTAATTTGCGGCTGTTTGCTGATGATGCTGTGGTCTATGGGAGGGTGTCGTCTTTAACTGACTGTAATAGCATACAGGATAGCTTAGACAAAATTTCTAGTTGGTGCGAAGAATGGCAGTTAGCTCTCAATGAAGAAAAATGTAAGGTAATGCGCATGAGTAAGAAAAGCAATCCCATAATCTTCGAATACAGCATTACTAGTGAGCTTCTTGATGCTGTCGCGTCGTTCAAATATCTAGGCGTAACATTGCAGAGCGATATGAAATGGAACGAACACGTAAAGACAGTTGTGAGTAAGGCGGACAGCCGTCTTCGGTTTATTGGGAGAATTTTGGGAAGATGTACTTCACCTGTGAAGGAGACCGCGTATAAAACGCTTGTACGACCACGTCTTGAGTATTGCACAAGTGTTTGGGACCCGCAGCAGAATAGGAAAGGAAATGCCTAGTAGTGGTACAGTGTACCCTCCGCCACGCACCTTACGGTGAATTGCGGGGTATGTATGTAGATGTAGATGCCTTTTTCATTATTTACTCAAACTATTCTTATATTTTTTCCTATTGTGTAGGTTTGTACTTATGTTCTTTTAAATGCTCAGTAAAACTTGAGTGACCTTCTCCATTATTTCTAAGTTCTGATATATTCTTTGTAACAAGTGTCGATCATTTTATTATAAAAATGTAAATGAGCTGTTTCAAATCTTATCTATATGGGTATAAATCTTAACATAAATGTAGAAAAAAAGTGAAATATTTCAGGACAGCTACTGAGGATGCCTTGTAAATAGGTCGATAAATAAAAATTAAATACTTCATCCGCAGCGTGCATTAAGGCGTTTTTCTTCCGAAACTATTGCACTTTAAGTATATTCAGCTGCCGTGAAACTGGTCACTACAAATAACACGTTATTACCTTTTTCGTAGGAAATTTAGTGTTGCTTAATGTATCGTACAGAAACATTTTCACTAGAAACTGTGGTTTGATTCCTTTGTGGCTTTTGTGCTCAACAAGTGTTTTTTGATTTGTAAAAAATAGTCAGCAATCACTTGATCTGTCGTAAATATCTTGTTTATTCAGATCTACATTTCGATCACTGTGTGATCATTATCAATGCTTAAAACAAAAAGTTAAAACATATAAAACTCTTCGACCTCCATGTTTTAATTGTTTGTTTTATGCATTGATAATGATCACACAGTGATGGAAATGTAGATCTGAATAAGCAAAATATTTACGACTGATCGAGTGATTGCTGACTATTTTTTACAATCAGAACCTGAGGTATTCGACACACACAAGAAAAACATAAAGCCGTGAACTTTAATTGCACTCGCACCCTAGCACTCAAAACCCAACCGGAGTTATTTGTATGCTGTTCCTAGTACTGTGTAAAAATTTGGCTCTACATGAATTTTGGCCCAATCGACTTTTTTTTTACCTTCGTGTGTGAGTGTGTGTGTGTGTGAGAGAGAGAGAGAGAGAGAGAGAGAGAGAGAAACCGCTAAGCAATGTCGTCGTCATTTCACTGAGAAAGTGTACTGCGACTGTTAAGTGTCTCGTCCCGCAACATAGTAAGAGGCAGCGATTAATAGGCACGTTACGTGCAGAAAAAGTGTCTAATTCATATAGAGAAAGGTCTCTTGACAGGCCAGGTAAGAAGAAGTGATGCAATCTAGGAAGATCAGGCACGATCTGGAATGGAAGATAATTTCTGACAAAGCGCGCAGACCAGAACCAGTCTAACAGACACTGCACGTTGCAGTGATTGGTACCTTGCACGAAACTTGTCTGGCTTCCTGCATGGGCAACTCTGTAAATTACGTTTATAAGTGCCTGGCAGGAGGTTCATCGAACCATCTTCGTACTTATCTACCAGTCACTTATCGAATACTTAGCGGGGATAAAGAAAACCCTAATCTCTCCTTTCTCGTATTTTATAATTATTTTTATTATTACAGCAAATATTTGTAACATCATTTTCGCTTCTCTTATCGTAAGTACCATTAGCCCTTTTCTACCCCATTTTCTTTTTTAAACCTCCTTTCTGCAGTTCCTCTCGAATATTTTTTATCCATTTTTAAGTGTTACCCCTGTATTATTTTCTTTGCGGTGGATTCAAAATCTACGCTTATAATGGTATCGTCCCCTGTACCATTTTAGTGTTTTATTGTCATTAATTGCATCTATAATGGTGGTTGTAGCTGCCATCCTTCCTCTAATTTTTTCCCACGTAATAAAATCTACAGTTTTCACTGTGATAACACAGTACCTGGACATGTAGAACAGTATAGTACAGGGTCTGGAAGAACATGACCCAAAGGCATATTCGATTGATGATGTGCTTATCATTTATAACTTGCCTCTATGATATTGTTTTATCTTAAGTATATTTCTTACCATGCCTGGACAATTAAGATTTGATAATGAATCTTTAACGAGTCGAAACTAGTCATGATGTAAAATCAATAAGCGATCTATGGCAAAAAAGATCTCATAAAGGGATTCATAACCATTATAATAAAATAATGTTATGCTGCAATATCTTCTCCAGTAACACAGGTCTGCATGAATTAGTTCTGTCCTTTAGTCTTAATCATTTTCTTCCCTGTCCCTTATTTCTTCCGTATGTCTTTCTCATGCCTTCCATCTTCACCAAAATCTCCCACATATTCACAATGACTCACACTTTTTATCTTCTCTCTCTCTCCAGTTTTATATATTGTCCTATACCTCCAATTACCAGACACGTGGTTTTTTTCAGTATTAACGTCCAAACCTCATTTGCCATATTTAATTAACTTTTCAGGTAAGTAAGTCATATCCCGCTGATCATCTGCTAATACTATCTGGTCATCTGTACAGAGAATAGAATGCAGATGCCTATTGCCGATGTATTCATATGTCTGCAAAACTAATGGAGAAAACTGCTAAGGTCATCGGTCCCTAGACTTACAAACTACTTAAACTAATTTTTTCTAAACACTACACACACACACACACACACACACATACACACACATGACCGAGGGAGGGCTCGAAATTCCGACTGGATGCGGCCGCGCTATCCATAACTTGGTGCCTTAGATCGCGCAGCCATTTCCGCGGTCCTTTCCGAGGTGTATTCCCATCGGCCTACAGTTTCTATTCCAGTGTTCCGCAGCAGAACTGAAGTACATTTAAAATAAAGTCGGTGAAAGACAGCATCATTGCTTCACCACCTCTGTCAAAAATGGGTCAGAGGTCGATTTCCTACCAGAACAATGGCCTTATTAGCTCTATAGATGATTTTAAAATGATTTCCAATCCATGGTGTAACAGCAATCAGTTAGAATAAATATTCTTTCAAACCGTCTTGATTGCATTCAGATGACTGGCTATATCGTTTAGGAACCTATCATTGAAAGTCAGTATAGAAATAGACCTCGTTATCTCATCCCACGCCGAGAGAAAAGAAAGAAGGTAGCTACAGCAAATGATCCCATTAGAAACGAAGAGCTGAATCCTAACCAGGACTGGAGCAGCGCAAGCAAATACTATACCAAACACTAGGTGACGGTTGTGCAGCGGCGGCGGATTCTATCCGTGAAAGTAGTCACTTCGCCAATCAGAGATGCGGCAGTATTTAATCTAACATCAGCCTCTGTGCCCACGGACAAAGGGAACAGCCATAATCGATACCCTGAGAATATCAAAGGATATCGGAAGTACTGATGCGGATCAGTAGCAGTGAACAGCTGATTTCTTTCTTGTGTCAAGCAACAAAAGAGGTAATACCGTAAAAGCCAGAAGCCTCCTTCTTTCTCCTAAGCAAACACCACCTTCGCAACGTTAACACAGAAATAACAAGATAGTGTGAGCTCACGAGAGCAGCACACTGCAGGCAAAATTCACGTTACTAATAAAGCAACGAAAATTGCCGAAGTGTGGTCGCACCCAGCGAACCAACACTCTGGAAACACAGATACACACAAACCGCAACTGCGTTACTGCGGTGCGAAACTTGACAACGACACGATGCACGCAACAGCGGAGGCGACAGTTCTTGACCCAGTCTCCCCAAGACCTCTCGCATCTCCACAGCACAGATCCACCCGAGCACGCGGCCACGCCTTACTCATCAAAGAGCCTATCTCATCGACCCGCAAATGGCCTTCCCAATCAGAAAGCACGGCTGGGAGTTGCATACGACAAAAATGGGAAAAAGTAGCAACGACTGCCAATCGCGGAGTTTGCCGCCAACGGCCCTTCAACCTCCTCCCAACACACACAGCTTTCTCACACCAAGTCACGTACGCCCGTGCAATACTAGGAAATTCTTT
Organism: Locusta migratoria; assembly: GCA_026315105.1. Classification (NCBI taxonomy): domain Eukaryota; kingdom Metazoa; phylum Arthropoda; class Insecta; order Orthoptera; family Acrididae; genus Locusta; species Locusta migratoria. The sequence continues at coordinate 908,342,741 of CM048744.1, forward strand.
GCGAACTATCACTAGTCGGCATCTTGGCGCCTATTTTTACTACTGCTGGCGACAGTGTCCTATTGTGCCAGACAGATTTCACTTCGCAGAGACGCGAACTTGAAGTCTCCTGCCATTCGTTAAACCGTAAACTATGCTGCCTGCTACAGACAGTTTAGGGACGGACAGAAAGTAGGGTGTCCGGCACCCATCAAACGTTTTTTCCTCTCCTGCTCGCACAGCCAAAGAAACACCGCAGCGCCAGACAGGCGCCGGTCGCCCTAAACAGGTAACGCATTTTGCGAGCTGACACCAGAAACCGCAGGTAACTGGCAGTCATGTCGTCCTGCGAAACCGGCCGGCCCACCACAATGCAGTATAGGGACTCCTCGGGTGGCCAGATTTCTCCGAAACCCTGAAAGGAGCTGGTACCACAACAGATTCCTATGATCTAGCCGACCGGCCAAGAGCCCTGACCCACGCTGCTCTACAACGCCGACTCGACAGTAAGGAAAGAAATTGAATTCAGAAGCACTACATCAAAAAGAATAACTAAATAAACCAATACACCTGAATCCTAATGCAATTCTCCCAACCCACAGCAGAATATAGAAGTCATGAAACATGTAAAATAAGTTAATTTCATGCAACGAAAATCAAAATTAAGCAATTAAAATAATAAAGAGACACATGAAGCGAGACATAAGAAAATTGAAAGCCAAAAATGACCACCACCTTTCAATTTAAATTGCCGTTGCCTGTGTGGGCATATTTCTAATTATTGATATGATGTCCGTTATTTTCGGACATTCCCGAATAGAACAGACAGCACATCAATAACTTTCAGTTCCGGCTTCGGCGTGGCCATTCCGGTTCCACCTCCAGCTCACTGCTGTCGCTCATTTTGTTCTCTGCCCTGGCCTATCATCATTGTATTTCACAGTATTTATGACTATGGACTGCTGGTTCTTCGCGTATTCTGTTTAGTGTCCATCACCAGTAATGTACATTTTTCAAGTATTTTATAATTTTCTAAACGCCATAAAAATTGTATTTGCGTAATACATAAGTTTTACGGGCATCATAAAGACAAATCCGCTTATTTCTTTGTAATTTTTATCAACGGCAGAAGATATTTTTCATTATAATGCGTACATTTTCAGATATCAACTCCTTCATTTAATATTTAGTTTTAAACTTAACATTTAACCATTTCTTTAAAATGTAGTGTAAGAGTGTAAGGGTGATCAAATAAAAAGATTATTCCCTTCCCTCCCTAGCCAATACACGACACTTAGGTGGCTTCTTTCTCCTACCTACTTGTTAGATTCTTTTAGTAAAAAAAGAAAGATATAGGCTGAGTAGGAAAATTGATTTCGATTTCGAAAGATGTGGAATGCAATGACATCGTATTTACTTTTTATCACAGACATTATTGTTCAACTATTTTAATTATCTGTTATTGCTTAATAAGCGATAAAAGAAAGGAACGGTGAACGAGTAGAAAGGAAAGGATCCACTCAAGTAGCAGCCAAAAGTTAACTAGTTTGCCCAACTCTTGTGACCACTGCTAATGGCGAATTAACTGTTCTGTTCTCAGCAACCAAAGTTATATTATTTTCACTATTTTCAATATTTGTTTCTACATCTACATACATACTCCGCAATCCACCCAAAAGTACGTGGCCGAGAATACTTAATAACACTACTAGTTACTTGCTTTCTGTTCCACTCCCATACAGAGCGATGCTTGTATGCATCTGTATGAGCCCTGAGCTCTCTGATCTTTGTGGTCTGTAGGCGAAATGCAACTTGGCGACAGTATTATAGTTCAGGAGTCCGACCCTCTAAATTTCTTCGAAGTTTCTCGAACGTCGCCTTTCCTCCAGCAACTCCCATTTGAGTTCCCGAAGCATTTCCGTAACACTCGCGCATTTATCGAATCTGCCTGTTACAAACCTAGCCGTACCCCCCTGAACTATCTACATGTCCTCCTTAAAACCTATTTGGTGGGGATCCCAAAACCTTGAGCAATACTGAAGACGTGGTAGTACAAGCTTTTTATATGCGGTCTCCTCTTCCCAAAATTTTCCCACGAAACCGAAGTCGACCATTCGTCTTTCCCACAACTGTCCTTACGTGCTCATTCCATTTCATTTCATTTCGCTGCGCAGCGTTACGCCTAGATATTTAATTGACGTGACTCTGTCAGTTAGCACACTACGGGATTGTTTCTCCTACTGATCTGCATCACCTTACATTTTTCTGCGTTTAGAGCTAGTTGACATTCCTCACACCACGAAGAAATTTGGTCCAAGTCCTCCTGCATCCTACTACGGTCATTCAATGACAACATCTTCCTGTACACCACATCATCATCAGCCAGCAGCCGCAGATTGCAACTCACTCTGTCCCTCAGAACTGTATATAGAAAATAATAGTGGTCCTAGAAGACTTCCCCGGTGCACTCCTGACGATACCCTGGTATCTGATGAACACTCGTTCTGGGTTCTATTACTGAAGTAGTCTTCGAGCTACTCACATATCTGGGTTCCTATTCCATATCCTCGTATCTTTGTAAGCAGTCGTCGTGCTGTACCGTGTCGAACGCCTTTCTAAAATCTAGAAACATGAAGACTGCCCGTTGCCCTCCATTCATAGCTCGCAAAGTGTCATGAGAGAAAAGGGCAAGCTGGGTTTCGCACAATCGATGCTTCCAACGCCGTGCTGATGCATGGATAGAAGCAGGTCTCAAGGAAATTTACTTTATTATAACTTTTCATCATTAATCCACTTTGTCGGCAAATAATTGCACTACGTCACCGTACCGGAACTAAACGATGTCTATTCATTCCTTAAGTGGGACCTAACAATCTCTTATCTGCTCTTTCTAGCACAAATACTCCTAGCTTTCTTGACCGATTTATTAAATTTGGTGGGCATTGTCTCTGCAGTTACATCATTGACAAGATGGTAGCTATAATGTCTAAAATATTTCCTTTGGATTTGGGTTCACTATTTAGTTGCTCAAAGCAGTGTTCGGAAAACGTTCTGAAGACTACTTGTCTTTTCCCCCTGTAGTGAAAGCATAGACATCCCAGTCCATACTCGGTAGGTTGAAGCCACCCTCAACTAATAATGCATGGTCCGAGTACCTTCCAAGTACTGAGTTTGAACTTTCTTCGATTGACTCAAGCACTGTGATGGTGGAACCGGGTGGCTAGTGAAAACGCCCAACAATTAACTTGTTTTCGCATGTACCTATTACACGCGTCTAGATAACCTAACAGTCACTCTCGACTTGGACCTTGGTAGAAGGAATATTTTTGTAGACTGCAAGGAACACACACTCCGATTGTACCTGATATTTGCGATACTTATCGTCCCATTCTTCGCTAAATATTTCGAGGATTATTTTAGCGCAACAATTTTCCTATAATGCAGTTAATTCTAGAACTTTCTTTCTAATACTCTGAAACATTACTGCTAATATCTTGACAGTTCAAGAGTCCTTCCGAATGCAGCCTGATTTCACAGTATTTTGGTAGACTAGTGTTCTTCAAAACTATTGCCAAACCTAAAAAAATAAAAAATAAGAAAATAAATATAAAAAATAAAAAATAAATAAAAATGAAAATAAATGTGCACTCCACAAGTACTCTGCTCCCGAGTAGCTGCTACCTTTGTGTAGTGCACCCCTGATGTATCAAGGTGATCCCTATAATTCCCCACCCGATAACGCAGGTCCAAAAATCTGCAGCATGACTGTCACAGAGTCGACGAAGCGTTTGGTTGAGATTCTCCACTCAACTCTAAACCAAAGGACCCCTATTCACTCTGGGAACAATGCTGAAACTTGAAAGCTCTGCTTGCGTCACGCGCGCAAGGCTAGCAGTATTCACGAATTCCGCCAGCCCGCCATACGATCTGAGGATACTCTCAGAATCCAAGCGACAGGAGTCATAAGTGCCACCGTGAGCAACGACTTGCAGATGACTGCACCCCGTACGCTCAACAGCCGCCGGTAAGGCCGCCTCCAAGTCTCGGATGAGGCTCCCCAGGTAAACATACTGACTGAACATCGGAATTCTTTGAGGTCCTAGACGCTATCTGCCTAAGGGGTTCCATAACGCGCCTAATATTTGCGCCCCCAATCTCTAACGGACCCTTCCCCCCGTTTGTCTGCTCGGACTCTGCTGAAAGATCGTCCAGGATGCAGGATGAACGGACGATGCCACACGGACAGCCTCAACATTTGACTTTCGCCTCGAGCGACGCAAACGCGCTACCCGCCACTCGCCCTGCGGCGAGGGCGGATCAGGTGCGTCCCGCACACGTGAAGGTACCGCGACGGCAGAGACCGTGAGCGACCCACGCGATACCTGAGGTGCTTCCACCGCCGCCACACCCCGAGGCAGCATCCTGGAGACGGCTACCGGTTTCCTTGAGCTATGTCATCATCTGCAGAAAAGTTACAATGTTCCCTTATTTTCTCTGCAAAAAGTTACAAAGATGGTTAAAATGTGTAAAATCCTTTTTTGTATACAAATAAAAATTAACAAACCATACACAAAACTTTTGGGACTCATATAAAATAACGAGTTTCTCGTGAAAATATAAGAAACAGGGCATTGTCAAATTATTAAAATGCGCATTAGTAAAATTCACATCACCAAAGTGGATCGTCATCTGCACTGAACACTTAAAAGTTGCGAATATTATTGACACAAATAACAAGGAGACAGAAAAAGGTAAACATTCCATAGGTGTGTGTTGCTATAGGTAGCCACCAGGTGGCAGTGACGTCACAAAGAGACAACACGGATACACTCGCCACTACCAGAGAAGGTCCCACTTTGGAACTGCGATAAAGATGTAACACTTCTCATGTCATGAGTCAACAAGTAAGTGGATTCAAGAGTAGCTCAACGTCTACATTGAGAACAAAGAGCAGCGGTGGAGTATCCGAGCGGTCTAAAGCGTCTCGCTGCGGAGCGCGCGGTTGCTCGCCGTGGAGGTTCGAGTCCTCCCTGGGGCATGGGTGTGTGTGTTGTCCTTAGGTTAGTTCACCTAGGTTTAAGTAGTTTGTAAGCTACGGACTGATGACCACGCAGTTTGGTCCGATAGATTTACAAACATTTGAACATTTTGAGGACAAGGAATAAAACTTTATATGTAGTATAAAAACGATGCTCATTAAGAAATGACAATGAAATAACTTGGCAGTCTACGTGGTTATATAAGCGGAATGCCTCTTGTCGCATGAAAAAGTGAATTCTTTAATTTTATTACATGGGTGTCCCAAAGTCTACATTAAATGTGAAGGGAGAAAATATGCTTGTGTCAAGAACACACACAATTTGTAAGTGTGCAATGCAGATGACGATCCACTTTGGTGATGCGAGTTTTAATAATAGTTTGATAATGTTCTGTTTATTATTACATTTTCACGAGTAACTCGTTATTTTACGTGAGTCCCAAAAGTTTTTGTACATGTTTTGTTCAAATGTTTGTAAAGCTTATGGGACTTAACTGCGGGGTCATCAGTCCCTAAACTTAGAAACTAAGTTATACTAAAGACAACACAAACATCCATGCTCGAGCCATATTTCAAACCTGCGTAACAACAGGATAACTACAGGGTTTCGAAACTCTAACTCTTTGATTGCATGACATAATTCAACTAAAATCAACGATGTTTTGCACTCTCTCGGTCTGTCAGTCTTCTAGCGCCACGCACAAGTTCGTCTGCGTTCCTGGCGTGAGCGTCATCGGTAGACATCGAAGAGCGTCCTGATCCAGGGTCACCTTTGACCTCCGTCTGGCCATTTCTAAACCCTGTGAACCATTCGTAATACTCACAACGGCTTATGATCTCATGACCGTAGGCTTCCGATATCATTTGGTGTTTTGTAGAGTTTGACGGAAATTTCAATGCCGATGCGTTGCTCATCTAATTCTGCCATCTCGAAATTCGCGAACTGAGCGACACAACGTTCTTCTCAGTACAACCCTGACAATAAAATTCGGAAGATACACCTTCAACAAAGGCCAGGGATGCTAACCGCATTTCGCTCCAATATTCAATTGATGGGAAATTGAGAATGTTCCAAAACATTTCGTACAGACCTCATAAGTCATTGGCGTGGATAAGTCATTACAGTTCCCATACTTAGATGTGACCCGTGCATCCTACCTGTCGTCAGGCACGTATCCTGAAATAAAGCAGCAATATGAAAAAGATTACAAGCATGCAACTGTCATCCAGTAAAGGTACGCGTATCAAATGTTTGTCAAGCTTATGGGACTTAACTGTGGGTCATCAGTCCATAAACTTACAAACTACTTATGAACTAGCTTATACTAAAGACGACATAAACATCAATGTCCGAGGGAGGATTTGAACCCCAGACGGGGAGCGCCCTCGCGCATCGAAGCATAACGCCTCAATGCGCTCGGCGATACGCATATCGCCAGCGGAGTAACTACACTCCTCAAAACAATTATGGTAACGTATTTTATTCAGATATTGGTCACAATTGTAATTCTTGTGTGATACAGTACGATATTTTGCTGTCTCGACTCTTTACTTGACATTGACATGGTGTGTACTTAGAGCGAGGCGCCATGAAAAGGTCATCTCGTTGCCATTTAATATGGTGCGTGACTACCTCGGACGGCCAGTGCAGTAGCACACTTGCGTGGCATGGACAGTATGAGGTTATCAATCAACTGTTTAGGGATATTGGAGCATTCTTCTATAAGTTCAATATCCAGTTTGCAGACGTTGTGGGAGATGCTAGTCTAGCTTAATGCGTCAGCGAAGTGCATGCCAGACATAGTCCAGTTGAAGTCCGATGAACAAGTTGGTTATTCCATTCGTTCAATTCCGTCAGCTTCAAATATGTTGTCTACCAATGCAGCTCTTGGGAACGGGCGCTATCGTCCACCAGAAGTAATCCATCTCCTATGGCGCCAGCGTAGGGCACAACAAAAGGTCGAAGGATATCGTTTCTATATCTCTGAGCTGTCAAAGAGGCATTCTGAACGACAAAGAGGTCCGTCTACACCATTCGTCCACCACCATGATATAGTGCTATTTTCTGCACATAAGAAGGATTGTTTCGAGATCCACCTTCGCTCCAGATGAGGAAACGATTGTCCGGCTGAACAGAAAATCGTGACTCATCTAAGCAGGCTCCTTTCCTTACGACTACAATACTGTTTCTCCGCCCAATTTCTGCAGGCTAAACGGTGTCGTTGTTTTAAAGGGTCACATATCTTGGGACTCCGTACGTAGAGGACACATTCCCGAAGGCGATTTCGGACTGATTGTGTTGATACTGCGCGTCCTGTTGCTGCCTGGAGAGTGCGTTGCAGCTGAATTTCATTCAGTCTCTTGTCTTAACGGGTCGTTAACCGGAGATGAAGATCATCAATTGCTGATGTTACCTGTGGACGACCTTGGCTTTGCCTTCTATTAAAGTAGTTTGGAATCTCGTCCAGGTCTTGAATATTACAGTTTGGTACACAACAATAGCTGCAGCCACTATGTGTCTGTCCCGCTTCCAACTTTCCTACGTCTCGGCATGCCGCAGCTCCTGGTAAGCCACGTTGCTGTTGCAATGAATTTCTGCTCACTGTACTATCTGAACCCAACAGCTTTTGGTAGAGTAAACATAAGTCGCCGCGGTGGGGTAGCCGAAGGGTCTAAGGCGCAGCGGTTGCTCGCCGTCGGAGGTTCGAGTCCTCCCAGGGGCACGTGTGTGTGTGTGGTGTGTGTGTGTGTGTGTGTGTGTGTGTGTGTGTGTTGTCCTTAGGTTAATTTACCTTAGTTTATGTAGTTTGTAAGCTACGTACTGATGACCACGCAGTTTGGTCCGATAGATTTATAAACATTTGAACATTTTTTTGAAAGACAAGGTCAACACCAACCCCATCTGCCCCAACTTCCTGTTATTTCCACTATCTCGGTTGCCGTAATGTTGTTGTCTTCCTTTCCTAAAAGATACAAAAAGACGTCGAACCATTTCAGTTCATTCTGACGATGACAGTACTTCAGAACTGAGATATCTGAACTGATCCCCTAATTGTTTTGATCAGTGTATGACGAAAGAACTGAAGAGAAGCGGGGCCGCAGGGCCTTAGTCAAAATGGGGGGGGGGGGGGAGATAAGTTGCCCCGTTCCTCCGAAATTTTGTTCTAAAGTTTTACAAATTAGAGTATGTCTACATATAAAAATGAATTGCTGTTCGTTAGTCTCGCTAAAACTCGAGAACGACTGAACCGATTTGGCTCATTTTAGTCTTGAAATATTCACGTAAGTCCTGGGAAGATTTAAACGGTGATAAAATATGGAAAAGTTACCCAGAAAAATAGGAAAATAGGGAACAACTGAAATAGTTTTTTTCCAGTGAGTTTGGAAAAGTCGCCCCTAAAGTAGTAAAATTTAGGAAAAACCGAAACCGATTTTTGTCTATGAATAAAACTTAATTGCCACATGGTTGTAAGAGCGTCATTAGAGAACGGCTTGCCAAAACAAGGTTTGTATGAAATAAATTGTTTGGAAAATTGGAAAATTTGAGAAAAATTGAAAGTACGTTTTTCAATGTGTTTCTGATTGAATTCAACACTATAACTGACTATTCGCACGACGGAGAGGGGTAATTCTTTTTTGTTTTGTTCATTACCGTCTTGGGGACGTTTCCTGTAGAAAAAAAAAATAGGGACACTTACAAAGGAAAGATGAAAAAAATCGAATAAAGTTCCTTTTTCAATGTGTTTTTAAATTTACTCAACACTGAGAACGGTTCATCCAATTGCGATACAATTTTGATTACTTGAAGTTCAACGAAAGATGAACGTTCTTATGAACTAAAAATTTCGGAAAGTTACCCGGAAAATTTGAAAATTCGCGAGAAACTGGACGAGCTTTTTTTCCAATGGGATGTCAATGTCATTCGTCTGATTGCGATAAAGTTTGCATATTTGACGTTCAATTAAGAGTAACGTTCTTACCAAATAAAAATTTGGAAAAGTATCCCCGAAAATTGGAACATACAGAAAAAGAAACGCACTGACGTGTTTTACGGCCCACTTTAGATTTGTAGTTTTATAAGATTTTGCAGACATTTTCGACCAAAATAATAATCTAAATAATAAAAAAATTAATTAATAAGAATGTCTGAAACCCTTTTAGGAAAAAAACTTTAGACAGTGGCGGGTTTCGAACCACTGACCTCCAGCACCACAGGCCAACGCATTGCCCACTATGCTACAGCTTACGGTTAGAAGTTATAGTCTTTAATTTCATACTATTCATGGTCGTTGTAAACTGGTGCTAATATGGCATTTGTAGACACTAGATTATCACAGATCGTACTAAGGACGACGTTTTTTGTTAATTCTTCAGTGCGCCATTGCTTTGAAATGACAACGTACAAGTTACAATAAGAAAATCATCAAATACGCAACGCAAGATGGCGTATTCCACAGAGTTCTGGGCGAGGAATGTCACGTGTCATCTGCGAACGGCTGGTTTTCGTTAATTCAATGGAGGGTGTCAAAATCCCGTTATTTTTGCAAATATCTCTCAAACGATACGAGATATGAAAAAAAAACATAGGGGAAAAAAGTTGTAGAGAATTTTCTCCGCTACAAATTCGTTTATTCAATTTTCGTGTCAGATGAACGGTTTATTTGCAATTAAAATTAAATTACAAAAGTCTTTTTTGTATTACTAAAGTATTTCTTCTCCGAAATATTTCAAAAAGCGATATCGTGGTCTCTGGAAGCCAAGAAGTATGTCTGCAAAATTTGGTGTCGATCGGTTGAAAAGTTCGACCTAAAAAGTGGGAACACGTTACAGCCAGACAGACATCGTCAAATCGCCGTTATTTTTGCAAATAGCTCTGCAACGATGCAAGGGGAAAAAAAAAAGAAAAACATAATAGAGCTAAGTTGTAGAGAATTTTCCCCTCTTCCAATTAGGCTATTCAATTTTCGTGTCAGATGAACGGTTGGTTGGCAATTACAATTATATTACAAAAGGCTTTTTTTGGTATTACTGCCGTATTATTTGTCCGAAAAAATTTGAGAAAGGGAGGTTCTGGTCTCTGGCGGCCTACAATTATGTGTGCAAAATTTGGTCCTGATCGGTTGAGCGGTTCGTCTTAAAAACAGGGAACACGTTACGGACAGACATACATCCCAAAATCGCCGTTATTTTTGCAAATATCTCTGAAACGATACGAGATATGAAAAAATATAAGAGAGCAAAGTTGTAGAGAATTGTCTCCTCTACAAATTCGGTTATTCAGTTTTCGTGTCAGATGAATGGTTAAGCCGTTATTTTCATTTAAATTTCCAGCTGTCAAAAGACGATCGTAAAGGCCCACTTTTAGTGTTACCACCGTAACCCAAAGTGGGCCAAAAAGTAAGAGATTTTTCTATAAAATATCAGTACCATTCATCTGATTACGATAACGTTTTTCCATATTTTATCACCGTTTAAACCTTCGCTGAACTTCCACGAATGAGACGTGAACTTATGCTGGACACTCTTTCCGCCCACTATCGAGCCAATACTTATCTGATGATGCCTTTAAAAGATACTGGATTAAATTAATTTGGTTTATTTTAAGAGGTAAGTGATACGAAGTTCACCGGATATTTTATAATTTACAGTTTTTATTGTCTGATTCCCCCTCCACACCCATAATAAACGGCCCTGAAGTAGATTAGCGACAGTTGCGTCTGACCTTGCGGTTGACGGCGTCTGCGGTGCCTGCGGCGGCGGCCGCGTCCTCGTCCAGGCAGATGAGGCGGCAGCCGCACAGCGCCAGCCGCAGCGACAGCTCCCGGCCCAGGCTGCTGCCCGCGCCCCACACCTGCACACAACAACACACTCCTCAGTCACAATAACACTTATACTCGTTGTTTCCTTGTACAGCAACTGCAGCCGTAAACAATAGTAAACACGACGTTCATTCTGATACGACTTTCTCTTCCAAATGCAAACTTATTTTGTTAGCTCCCACGTAGGTACGAAGACCTGATCATAAAAATGAAAAAAAAAAAAAAAAAAGAGAAATCAGATCGAAAACGGAAAGATTTAGCTGTTCAAAATGTTCAAATGTTTGTAGAGCTTATGAGACTTAACTACGGAGTCATCAGTCCCTAAACTTACGAACTACTTACGAACTAGCTAATACTAAGGACGGCACAAATATCCATGCCCGAGGGGGGGGGGGATTCGAACCCACGATCGTAGTGGCCGTGCAGAACGTGACTGGAGCGCCGCAGTCCGCTCGGCCACCGCGGCCGGCCGATTTAGGTGTTCCTTTCTCCCGCGAACTATTACATAATTGAACTGTAGAGAAACGTAATAAAAGCGGTTCGATGAACCCTCTGCCATGCACTTTAATGTGGCTTGCAGAATATTTATGTAACTGTAGATGTCGCCTAGGAATTTGTAGATATAATGATCATTTCAACGTCGTCTGCCAACAGATAGCAAAGTCACATAGTTGCCACAGCACTATCTCTGTGTACTCTTTATAGGGAACTAGCTTAAACCCGCGGCTCCGCTCCCGTGTTGGTTGATTATGATAGATAAGCTATCTTTCAGTAGCCTGCTATGAGACTGGTTTTGAAGGATGAAATGAAATACAATACCTTCTTTAGAAACAAACATTTTTAATCAAAATTAAAATAACAATTAAATTAATGTAATTAATTTCACTCATTTTTGAGGAAATGTCGCTGATAAAGCGGAACTGAAAACTATTCCTATCAGATTGCAGAAGTCTATGCACCTACAGTTTATCTGGAAAGTAAGTAGTGTAGATCATATCACACTTAAAATGCACTTGTTTGGAAGAATCCAATCACGAAACTCAACAATAATGATTGTAATAATATCACAGGTGGACCACTTGATTTAATGCGAGAAACGGCAAATCGATTTTTTAAAGAGATGTATTAAAAGAAATTTTTTTACTACTTCATTTTTTTATTCTTATATTTCCTTATTTGTATGCTTATCCTTACAGAGAAAGAGCTGAAGACATTATAGCACGCATAGAACGAAGATATGGTCTGTGGCATCACGTTTCGCTGTATGTAACCTCCTTGCTATAGAGTCATAAACGTCATCGCTGGCCTTCAGTCCGACCTTTTTTATAATCTGACGACTTTCAACCACAATATCGTCCACCCCCTTATATCTATCGGCATGGAACTGCTATGGTGTACAACGGGAGACTTCGGACAACAATCACACACAGACATTCGTATGCGTTCTGTAGTTTTCGCTGCAGAGCGAAATATTAACACACACACACGTAGAATTTTACATACACCGATAACTTTCCATCCCAATATACTCCACCCTTTTATTATCACCCTCAAGCAACAATGCAACCAATAAAACCATTTTCAAAGAGTAAATGTAATTTTCAAAGAGTAATTATTGTTCCGCATTTCGAGTTTTATTCTTCACATTACTAAATAGATAGCTATAAAACTGTGCCTAAAACATTTCTCAGGTATAAATTAGTAACTGTACAAATATTTAAACCTCTGCGTCTTGTCGTTCTGACGTGATAAGCGTACACCGAACAGACTTTCACATTAATATATATAGATAAATAGCTATCCGATCGCCATAAAACCGTGCCTAAAGCCTTTCCCGGGTAGACATTAGTAACTGTACAAATTTTTAGCTCTTTATGTCTTGTTGTTCTGACGTGATAATCGTACACCGAACAGACTTTCACATTAATATATGTAGACAAATAGCTATCCGATCGCCATAAAACCGTGCCTAAAGCCTTCCCCGGGTAGACATTAGTAACTGTACAAATTTTTAGCTCTTTATGTCTTGTGGTTCAAACGTGATAAACGTACACCGAACAGACATTCACATTTATAGATATAGATGAGTACACTGATATTAACGTGTTAACTCTTTCAAGGGCGGTGGTTACTGTAGAGAGCCTGTATAGGGAGAGAGTGAGACCATGCGTGAGAACGCTCTTGATTGGCTGAGAGCCCAGGACGCCATGTTTTTACCAGATTTGGCGGGCTTTAAATGTGAGTGAATAGCTTCAGTGTGCGTTACTGCACAGTGTTGTGCCTTAAAAGCTTCTGAAAAAGATTTCACTGCACATTTACGTACAGGTTGTATTACGGTAGGCACTGCTCCACTTTTGCACGTCTCTTGTCGGTTCTATTTATGTGAATGAACGTGTTCGTTGGTCGTTGACGATAACCTTAGAACTTTACGGCAATTTTTAAGATTATATGTCGGTTTGAAGATATTTACTAAGTGTAATTAATAATGTGTTTTACATAAGCGCAATCAAGAGAAATGGCTCGTTGTTCCTCTTCCTCTGTTGGCTGTAAAATCCGAAGTAAAGATTGTTCTGTTATGCTTGTGTTCGCAATGAATGAGGAAATACGGGAAAAGTGGGCAGTGAAAATTAACCTACAAAGCGGGAACCTTAGAGGCAACTTATAAAGCATGAAAGGCATTGATGAAATTTAGTAATAGAATTACTGCCTGTGAAATTCCCGCGTGTGGTAGTCGTTGCGTACTGAATTCATGATGTGAAGCATGCGAGTTCGAATCCAATAAGCGGTAAACTTTTTAAACAGTATATGCTAGCTTTTTTGTTATTTCATGGTTCTGGTTTTTTATATGTCGTGCTACATGCTACGTTTTAACATTGTTACGGCACCTCCCCCTTGGCTGTGTATTGTTGGCTATTCACAATCCTATAATTGGGTGTGGGATGTGACGTAAGAAAGAGAGGAGGGAGGGACTATTGACTCATTGTAGATATTCTGTTACCTATTTTGAGTCTGCTTCTGCTGTATCACTAGAAATAGTATCGGTATTTTTCCGATTTTCTGTCATACTCTGTCCCTAAAAGTATCTACAGAATGACGGTTTTTGGTACTTCCCAGTGTAGGAAAATGTTATAAGTTCGACAGTACACTTAAAATGCATTATATCGGAGCGGAAAGCGATAATATCATACTAATTTTAGCGATGCCGGCCGCGGTGGCCGAGGGGACTAAGGCGCTCCAGTCACTGTCTGTACGGCCACTACGGTCGGGGGTTCGAATCCCCCCTCGGGCATGGATATTTGTGCCGTCCTAGTTCGTAAGTAGTTCATAAGTAGTTTGTAAGTTTAGGGACTGATGACCCCGTAGTTGAGTCACATAGACTTTACAAACATTTGAACATTTTTTTTGGCGATGAATATTCAGACAGAAAATTCTGAAATAGCATTATTTTCTTTGAGATACATAGCATGCAGTACCTCTCTTTCTTATTAATCAACTGCCAAGAGTCAAAATTACCAGAACATTGTAAAATATGCTATTGACATTCGACAGTCATAGAAACTGTTTCAAATGTTGTTCAAACGTTTGTTAAGCTTAAGCGACTTAACTGCGGAGTCATCAGTCCCTAAACTTACAAACTACTTATGAACTACCTTATACTAAAGACGACACAAACATTCATGCCCGAGGGAGGGATTCGAACCACCGACTGTAGCGGCCATGCAGACAGTGACTAGCGCGCCGCAGATCCTTCGGCCACTGCAGCCGGCAAACTATTTCACGAGACTTATTTGCTTACAAATTCATGAACATAGATGAATGGCATTTCTTTAACGACGTTGTCGGCCGCAGGGGCCGAGGGGACTGAGGCGCTCCAGCAGTCATGGTCTGCACGGCCACTAGGTCGGGGGTTCGAATCCCCCTCTCGGGCTTGGATATTTGTGTCGTACTTAGTATTAGTTAGGTCATAAGTAGTTAGTAAGTTTAGGGTCTGATGAAAATGTTCAAATGTTTGTATAGTCTATGGGACTTAACTACGGGGTCATCAGTCCCTAAACTTACAAAGTACTTATGAACTACTTACGAACTAGGACGGCACAAATATCCATGCCCGAGGGTGGATTCGAACCCCCGACCGTAATGGCCGTGCAGACCGTAACTGGAGCGCCTTATTCCCCTCGGCCACCGCAGCCGGCTTTAGGGTCTGATGACCCCGTAGTTAAGTCCCATAAGCTAAAAAAACATTTGAACATTTTTTTAACGACGTTCTGATTAGTAAGCTGGAAGATGGGCTTTGGTGCCATTGATGGCTTATTTCAGTCGTTAAGTAGCTGCATTTCAGCCTTAGCCGCTATGTAAGTGCACGTGCCGCGCGCAGTCTGGTAAAAACATGGCGGATACCGGCCGGTTGGCCACTCTCTCCCTATACAGGCTCTCTAGTTACTGTTGTTGACTACGACACCTGGTGACCGAACAGGGCAGAATTTCTCACTGCGAAGCACACAGATCGTTGAGGCAGCTCCCCCTAGTTGGCATGACATTGAATAGCACTCATTTTTCTTTCTTGCTATAGGTACAGTAATTTTTGTTTGTCGCCGTTCAGCAGTTTTGTGCAGTTCAGTTAGTGTACGTTTTGAAAAATAAATTTGGCACACATATACTACTTTCATTTCAAAGTAAGCATTTTCATATGAAAATTTAGTTCACGCTAGTGAACTTCAGGGCAATATTTATGGGAAACATTGTTTATTTATTCCCTATTTTTGTTACTGTATTCTTCAAAAATACAAATGTTTGTACAGCTTATGGGACTTAACTACGGGGTCATCAGTCCCTAAACTTACAAACTACTTATGAACTACTTACGAACTAGGACAGCACAAATATCCATGCCCAAGGGTGGATTCGAACCCCCGACCGTAGAGACCGTGACTGAAGCGCCTCAGTCCCCTCGGCCACCGCGGCCGGCGCTGTATTCTTCGTTAGCGCTGCTAACCACCGCACAACTGGAATGCAACTTTTATCCAGCATGGCCAGGAGATGTCTTAGTGATGACGAAATACGAAAACTTTCAATCATACTCAGCTAGTGAAATAAGTTTGTTTGAAGACGGTGTCATTTACCGTACATACGAATCTGACTTGTATAATATTGTATTATGTATATTCCCAAGAGAGAAGCAGTGAATCAGACGATGCTTTACCGAAACGTAGTCGTCACTTGTGTGACAATAAACAAACTTGAATGGATAAAACTCCATCAGATAATGATCTTCAGCCTCTGAATATTTTCTCTACCCATCAGTGGCGCAACCACAAGAGGAGGACGGGGGGGGGAGTGTAATGGGGCTGGAGTCCCCCACCCCCGAGCACCTTCGCACCTTCTAAAGATTTTTTAATTTTATTATTTTTTTATTATTTTCATTTTTTATTTTTTAAACAGGTCGGCACGGGAAATTTGAAATAGTACACATGTAATAAATGACAACGTAACTATAATTTGCCAAGCACAAGTGAACATGACAGTGGGTCGTCAACGTGATGCCACCACTGAGAACGTGTGCTGCTGTTACTGTGAGCGGTTTTAATGCCATCGCGACCAGCTTTGATGCTGCCGCTATTCTTACTGCTATGCTGAATTTACGAGCCGATTACTTAGCAGGTCAGCGGCGCCACCGAGTGGAATCTTATGAACAACAATATTATTTTACTTACATTTTTTCACATAGAGTCTCATGTTAATTAAATTGTAAAGAAATTTCTCTGTGGCGAGTAACATAGAAGCTCTTTAATTATTATTTTAGGAACTGATTATGTACACTCCATTTCCACCACGCTTCTCCTCTTCCACTTTCAAATTAATGCGAGCCTACTCATTTCTGTGCAATTGTTTTCGTAGTATAATTGATTAAATTATAAAAAGTCATAGATTAATAAATTCAATAGGCATTATTTTTAAAAAAAATGAGTATCTCCCCAGTACCAAATGCCCACATCTTCCACATCACCATCGGCTAAAGCAATAACCTCTATGGCAGTTAGTTCTTCACATATACTGCCGAAGATGCCACATTATTCTGCTCTCTCTGTTGGATCTGTAAATGTACCTAATGTTCAGGACGATTCTCCAAAATTTCAGAGTTGAAAACTGACTCATTTTATGGAAAAGTGTCCCTACATCTCTTTTTACAGAAATATAGAATCCGTCACCAGAAAAGATATTTTGTAAATTATTTAGTGATATAACATTTCACACCAACCTGTACGCCACACAAAATGGAATACCTTTATTGCCAACTACCGAAAATAAAGAGTTTTCCCATACTTCTTTTTCATTTATGAGCATCAAACAATTTGCAAGTTAACGTATATTATTCGCCTTTATTGACTCGTATAATAGGAGCATGCATTTTTATTTATGAGTATCAAAAAATTTGCAAGTTAACGTATATTATTCGCCTTCATTGACTCGTATAATAGGAGCATGCATTTGTTGGTAATTTTGATTTTCTAAAGGAGACTATCATACTTCTTTTTCATTTATGAGCATCAAACAATTTGCAAGTTAACGTATATTATTCGCCTTTATTGACTCGTATAATAGGAGCATGCATTTTTATTTATGAGTATCAAAAAATTTGCAAGTTAACGTATATTATTCGCCTTCATTGACTCGTATAATAGGAGCATGCATTTGTTGGTAATTTTGATTTTCTAAAGGAGACTATCATTGTAACTGTAAATGTAGAAAATGATGGCATAATCTTCTTTTCCACTTTATTGATATGTGTATGTAGTGAATGCATTTATCATACAAAAAGCAACTGAGATGTTACAATTCATGAGTAAAGATTTCCGAAGAAAAGTGTAGAAAGGGTCCCTTGCCCGTGTAATTGTGCACTTCAGTGGTATATGTAACAAACGAAAGAGTGTGTCTACATATGGACAAACAATAACATTGCAAGGTCGTGTACATCATCCAAAACAGGCCACAACAAGATGATGTCCAGTATGCAGCACACATGCTGCTCCTGTTAGACCAGTGTGGATGTAATGTCTACAAAAAGGCAATACCTGCTTGTAGATATTTCATTCTTGTGTAATAATATCCTGGAAAACTTTTTTTAAAATTTTAACTGTCAAAATTTGTCAGCAAATAAATGAGTAGTAAGTATTACGTTACTGCGAGAAGAATTTGACAGAGCGCTGAAGGACTTAGTCGAAACAAGGCCCCTGGAGTAGATGATATTCCGTCTGAACTGCTGATGTTACGAGAGCCAGTCGTGAAAAAATTGTATCACCTGGTATGCAAGATGTATGAGACAGGGGAAATACCCTCCGACTTCAAGAAGAATATCGTAATTCCAGTTCCAAAGAAAGCAAGTGCAGACAAGTGTGAAACTTGCAGAACTATCAGTTTAATAAGTCATGGGTGCAAAATACTAACACGAATTATTTACAAACGAATGGAAAAACTTGTGGAATCCGACCTCGGGGAAGATCAGTTTGAATTTAGGAGAAATGTAGGAACACGGGAGGCAATACTCACATTACGACTTATCTTAGAAGATATATTAAGAAAAGACAAACCTACATATCTTAGAAGATAGGCTAAGGAAAGGCAGACCTACGTTTTTAGCGTTTGTCGATTTGGAGAAAGATTTTGACACTGTCGACTGGAATACTCTTCCAAATTCTGAAGGTATCAGGGGTAAAATATAGGGAGCGAAGAGTTATATTCGACCTATACAAAAACCAGACAGCGGTTATTAGAGTCGAAGGGCAAGAAAGGGACGCAGAGGTTGGGATGGGAGTAACACAGGGTTGTAGCCTTTCCCCAATGTTGTTCAATCTGTACATTGAGCAGGCAGTGAAGGAATGGAAGGAGAAATTTGGAGAGGGCATTAAAGTGCAGGGAGAAGAAATAAAAACATTGCGGTTTGCTGATGACAGTAATTCTGTCGGAGACCTCAGAAGATCTGGAAGAGCAATTGAATGGGATGGACAGTGTCTTGAAAGGAAGATATAAGATGAACATTAACAACAGTAAAACGAAGATAATGGAATGCAATGTTAGAAAATCAGGCAATGCTGAAGGAATTGGATTAGGTAATGAGACAATAACAGTACTAGATGAATTTTGTTATTTGGATAGCAAGATAACTTTTGATGGCCGAAGTAAAGAAGATATAAAATGCAGAATGGCTATGGGAAGAAAAGCGTTTCTAAAGAAGCGAAACTTGTTAACATCCAATATTAATTTAAATATTAGGAAGTCCTTTCTGAAAGCATTTGTCTGGAGTGTAGCATTGTATGGGAGTGAAACGTGGACGAGTTCAGACAAAAAGATGATAGAAGTTTTTGAAATGTGGTGCTACAGACGAATGATGAAAATTAGATGGGTAGATCACGTAACTAATGAGGAGGTGCTTAACCGAATTGGTGAGAAAAGGAGTTTCTGGGATAACCAGTCTAAGAGAAGGGATAGATTGGTTGGACACATTCTGAGACATCAAGGAATTGCCAATTTAGCGTTAGAAGGAAGCGTGTGGGGTAAAAATCGTAGAGGGAGACCGAGGGACGAATATAGTAAGCAGATTCAAAAGGATGTAGGTTGCCGAACATGTTCTCAGATGAAGAGACTTGCACAGGACAGGGTAGCGTGGAGAGCTGCATCAAACCAGTCTGCGGACTGACGACCACAACAACAACAACAAGTATTATGTGCGATGTTTAACAGAGGTAAACACAATTTAACTAGCGAAATATTGTAAAAATGAATTAAAATAAATTGTTGTGTTTGGTAAGAAGATTTATAATTTTGACAAATCACGGCCTTTTTAAAAAGTATTTCTGTCGCTCAAAGAGTTAAGCAACAGTCGGCTTGCCACGGAAGTACACCCGTTCTATCTACAGCCAAACGAGCGATTCTGGAACGGGTTAAAGTGTGGTGGGATGATTCTTTCGGGGAATTGTCACACAGGTTGGGCGTGTAGCGTCAGTTGTGCCATGATGCCTTTTGCGATAGTCACGTGAACATTCTCATACCCGTAGACGAAGTTGTGCATGTCACACAGCACAGAAGTCCGCAACGATGGTCGTATTGCAAGGGGGGAAACGGTTAAATGTTTTTAAACCTAAGGCACCCAAGTGCTTAGGTCATCGGTGGCTAGACCTACCAACTACTTTAACCAACGTTTACTAAGGACAGCACACACACCCATACCAGAGGGAGGACTCGAATCTGCGACAGGAAAGGCCGCTTAATCCCTGACATGGCACCTCAGACCGCGTGGCCATTCTACTATAAGGATAGCAGTGGCATACTAGGCGATCTGGCGTAATTCCCAGGTAGTGTGTGGTCAGACTACTGGAGTTCCAATCCTCCCCACTTAAGATTTTTAGCTTCTCCGCCTCTTAACACTGTGGCGAATAGCGTTCACTGTAGTGGAAGCATTTCTGAGCATCCTAGACTATTTTTCAAGGCGTAAGCGCTTGGAGTCCACTCTAGGGGGCCCTTCAGACAGACGACGTGGCAAACTGAACTGACAAGCGTCAGTTTCTCACTCGGAAGCAGTAGCAGGTCAAGATGGCGAGCGTGAGGTGCAGCGAGTGTTTTCACAAACAACAGACAAAGTACATTTGCACTAAATGCAATGAGCCTCTGTGTCCTAATTGCTTCGAAAGTTTCCACAAAAAAAAGGGAAAACTCATAGAAAGGACTTGGGAGGTTTCAAGAGCAGAATGACCAGTACACTCCGCAGTACTATTCTTTTTTTCTTTTTTCAATTAGGAACCCTTTTTTTATAGTATTTTTTAAAGATATATGTTCTTCTTTACTATATCAGATCCATTTAACCTCATTTCAGAAATTTTACTCGCAATCAGTCGTACATATTCAGTTTATTCAGTTCTAGATTTCGGCCACTGTGTGGTTATTATCAATGCTAAAAACAAACAGTTAAATATGTAAAAATTTCGACCTCCGTGAACATAATCACCAACATGGAGGTCTAAATGTTTTACATATTTTAACTGTTTGTTTTCAGCATTGATAATGATCACACAGTGGTCGAAATCTAGATCTGAATAAACTAAATATTTACGACTGATTGATGGGAAAAAGAAATTCTACAAAGCAAAGAAACACTCGTTGAGCCGAAGTGCCAAAATGGAATCAAGCCTGATAAAATTTTCCTCATTTGTTAATAATTAATGCATCACAAGGTTAAGTGGAAACTACACATTCGAGTGTTTGAAGGATTGGGATTCAGATGATTCAAATCATTAATACTCTCCCAACTTTTCAAGATAGCTTACTTCTATTTTAGTCTAGTAAATAAGTGCTAATGAAATAAAAACTCGTATTTCCATATTGAACAAAAATCTTCTGAGAATAATTACACTTTACAATACTCTCTCTGTGGTCTTCTTGAATAAATACAATGCCGGGGAAAACTCTACACCGTCTTAGTTTTCCAGTTTACTCAAGATTTATTGTTGAAACAGTGCTTATGGGGTACATGAAATGATCACATTTACAGATGAAGAGCTCGAACGGTACTGAGTCACGAGGTGTCGGTTAATGCTGAAAGGCAAAGCAGGCACAAGACCTGGCATCCATTATATCTTAGACATGGATCTCATTATTGCACGCCGGCTCGACTGGTTCCCGTAGTTCTGCAAAAGTGCGACGTGCGACTCGTCAGATTAGATTAGAACGAAAGACTAATCTAATCTGGCGAGTCGCACGTTGCGTTCTCGACCCTTCATATCGCACCATAGAACCCGATTGGAGACACATTCAGAGATCGTGCTGGCCAAGGAAGTACATGCACGTCCAGCAGAGCAAGTTGACCTCCGTGTGCAGTGTGGGCGAACATTATCCTGTTGGACCAACACACCACTATTTGTCACGGGTCTTAAAAATATTCTCACATTCGAGCTCTGGGCAGCGTTCCTTCCACAAACATCAAAGGTGAACGAGAGTTGCAGCTCATCGCACGGCAGTCTAAAAGGCCTGGGATAGGACCAGTGTGTCTTGGACGAATGAACTCTACGAGATAGCGCTCACCACCAGGTTTACGTCAATCGTGAGAACGACCATCACTGGCGTTGAGGCAGAGCCTGCTTTCATCACTGAAGAACACAGCCATGGACGTCGATGCTGTAGTTTGAGAAGAAGAAAAGCTAGTGGTGAGCTTTCGCAGTGTCACGGCTAGTACCGGTTGCCAACAGTATTTTTTTTTTTTTTGGGGGGGGGGGGGGATTCAAAACACTGTGATCTGAGCTGTGGTAGCCATCTTATAGGGGATTGACGAGGAAATTCTTGTGCAGCTGTGGAGCAGAACGGACTTCCAGTCACCTACTAACATATCAAACTATGCATTAGCGCTTTACTTTGGAAGATGTCTTAAATGCCACTGTGGAGTGCATGAAGGTTCCTGAATCCTGAACAGGCAAATACTGATGTGTCCAACTAGGGGACGGAAAGAAGGTGTCTGGAAGTAATACAGTATGAAGCTAACCCTACAGAAAACCAAGTGTGCAAAGGAAACTAAATCTCAGGCAGAAGATCTAAAAACTCTGAAGTTTCTTGATGATAACGGCGAAGAATTTGGAAGAGGAGATGAATGGGACGAATACTGTCTTAAAAAGAAGACAAATATCGGAAAAAGTACAAGAAGGGTAAAGCAAAAAGTCAAACTGTATGAGATGATGCTGAGGCAATAATCAAACGAAATGAGACACTACTTCTGTTGTGATGGTAAAAGAGGGGAGCCCCGCGTGGAGATGGCCGCACGGTCTGCCACACAATGTTACGGATTGCGCGGCCGCTCCCGCTGGGAGGTTCGAGTCCTCCACAAGACAAGGGTGTGTGTATGAGCTGTCCTTAACATAAGTAAGTCTAAAACAGTAAGTGTAGGTACCGATGACTCTAGCAATTTGGTTCCTTCGTTTCGCAAACTTTGAACTTTGATGAAGAGAGGAACTGAAATGCAAACTAGCAGCAGACAAAATAATTTACGAAGAAGAGCAGTTTCTTAATATACAGTATTTTCAAAGTGAGAAAATAACTGAGGACTGGAAAACTACCAGAATTCTTCCATTGCATAAAAATGGGATAGAACCGATGTTAATGATTACTGAGGAAACTCCCTTCATCCACTCACATAAAAAATTATCTCTCAATGTTTACTTCATCGAGCACAAGAACAGATGAAACCTAAAATTAGTGAATACCACGCAGACTGTACACCCAACAGAACCTGTCCGGAATAAATTCTTAATTAATCATCAGGCACCAAAGGATATCTAGTTACAATATCGTATGCACATTTGTAGATTTTAAAAAGGCCTACGACTCAGTTGATCGTTAATCTATTAATGTCTTGTTTATTAGTGTAAGTTTATTGGCCGCGGTGGAGTGGCCGAGTGCTCTAAGGCGCCGTGCCGCGGAGCGCGCTGTTACTCGCCGTCAGAGGTTCGAGTCTTCCCTGGGGCAAGTGTGTGTGTGTGTGTGTGTGTGTGTGTGTGTGTGTGTGTGTGTGTGTGTGTTTTGTCCTTATCATAAGTTAGTTTAAGTAGTTTGTAAGCCTAAGGACGGATGACCATAGCAGTTTCATCCACTATGCCAAAATTCGTTTTTCCCCCTTGTCTTTTTGCTCAATAACTCTATCCGAGAGGGTTCCGTAATGATTCTGATATGTTTGGCGGTGGATATATGAGTAATCAGTCAACAGATACCGTATCATCACTAATATTATTCATTGATGCATTGCCTGAAATGCATTAAGCACAATGAACTGAGCTGCTACTAAAGCTTCATTATATAATTTGTATCGTACTAATAGAATCGAGCCAAGAGATTGGAAGAAAACGTGAATGTAGGACGGCATTTCCCTGCGTGCGAATTACTGTCGAGTATTCCAGCGGCACGTGACTGTAGCCGTCAGTTGGTTAGTTGGCTTTCTCCTTCGGGCAGTTGGCGACCGACCACCTTTATTAACGACTCGAGATTACTACATAGGAGTCTGGGCCACAGCATTCGGCAGAGATCGGGCACGCCACGGCGCATGACCTCGTTGGCGAGACGCGAAGGCCGCACGAGGTTTTCAACGCTCTGGTGGGACTCCATTCTGCGTTAACTGTCGTCCATTTACGAAAACTGAATGACAATGGAAAAAACACAAGTTCAAAAACATTAAAATGGACACGCAAAAAGACACTACACACTGTTAAAACAGACAACCAATTGAAATAAAAGGAAACATTCCATTACGCCTCTTTTACGACATTTCACTATTGAATCACACAATTACCGCATTATGTTAACATCAAGTTTTGTTTATTTTTTAAAATAACTGTGAAGTTTTAAACCCAATATCCATGTATTACAACGCCTTATCGATGGAACTTTACTTATTACTAGATTAAACCCGCGGCTCCGCTCGCGTGTCGGTTGATTATGATAGATAATGCACGAAACGTCAAATAATTTTTTTAAAAGATGTATTAAAAGAAATTTCTTTTTTACTGCTTCATTTATTTACTCTTATATTTCCTTATTCGTATGCTTATCCTTACACAGAAAGTGAAGACATTGTAGCACGCATAGACCCAAGATATGGTCTGTGGCATCACGTTTCACTGTATGTAACCTCCTTGCTATAGAGTCGCAAACGTCATCGCTGGCCTACAGTCCGAATTTTTTTTATAATTTGACGATTTTCAACCACTATATCTTTACCCCCTTATAGCTATCGGCTTGGAACTACTGTGGTGTATAACGGGAGACTTCGGACAACAATTACACACAGACCATTCGTTTGCGTTCTGTAGGTTTCGGTGCAGAGTGAAATATTAAAACGCACACACTTAGAATTTTATATACACCGATAACTTTCCATCCCAATATACTCCACTCTTTTATCATTATCACTCCTCAAGCAACAATGCAACCAATAAAACCATTTTCAAAGAGAAAATATAATTTTCACATAGTAATTATTGTTCCGTATTTCGCGTTATATTCTTCAAATTACTAAATATCTATCAGATCGCTATAAAACCGTGCCTAAAACCTTACTCAGGAATAAATTAGTTACTGTACAAATATTTAAGTCTCTGCGTTTTGTCGTTCGGACGTGATAAGCGTACACCGAACAGACATTCACATTAATATATAGCTATCCCACCGCCATAAAACCGTGTCTAAAGCCTTCCCCGGGTAGACATTAGTAACTGTAGAAATTTTTAGCTCTTTATGTCTTGTGGTTCAGACGTGAGAAACGTACACCGAACAGACATTCACATTTATAGATATAGATTAATTGCGTGGACACCTTTTCAGTCCCCGAACCAAATAATTTACACTTTTCATGTGAGAAAATGATATGACAATATCTTCAGAGTTAACTGGAGCAAATCTAAAACACTGGACTACACTCGGGTCCACTTATATTACAACAGAATTGTAACCATGTACAATTTTTGGAATATTCTGAGTTTGTCACGATAAGGATTCTTCGAAAGCACCATTTGAACCAGAGATGCAGAAGCACCAGCAATACAGCCTTCGCTCACTCACAGCGATTCAAAAGTGAAACTGAACCTCGCCAGTGTTGGGTCAACGGTTTGGCACGTGCCGGTACCACCTGAAAGACAAAATTTTGTCACACGATGAAAGTACTTTGACACCCCAGATAAAATGATCTCACAAGAGAAAGAAACGAAGATGGCATGGTTCAACGTGCAGATGCATTTATAATTTGCACAAACAACTTTTTCCGGGGGTCCACTGAATGCGTAGTCTTCTTCACATTCAAGTACATGCGTATAGTCAATGTGACTTATCGCTGACGTATATCGATCAGTTGACTTCACTGATCGTTCAGCGCACTGCAACATCCTTTAAAATTACTGCATTTCGTATAAAATGACTTCACTACCTAGAATGTAGATGCCATTGCTGCTGGCTTCACTCAAAGCAAATTAAGCCTCATTCTTAAATTCGTGCCTAACCACATCCTTTAAAATCATGCCGTGTTTGTTTATTAAGCAGCCTACCAAAGAAAAATGTGTGTAATACAGATATGGTTATGCCTGTCCCTGAACTTGTCTCAGCGACATTAACTTTCAAAGAAACGAAATACAGCGGTTTGCTTGTAGGACGATGTTTTGTTAACTTTTTCTACCATGTGACCCAACCACACTCGAAAATATGTACATATGCGAATATAAACAGTCAAATATTTACTTTATTCTACATTTTCTTAATAATGGGGAAATGAAAATAAAGAGGAATATTGCACGACATACTTTCGTTATATCGTACTCAAAAGAAAGACCTAGAATCATGTAAAAATAAAAAAAATAAAAATTGTACATATTAGGATGCAAACCCAAGATCTTAATCAACGCCGGTTTCATAAAACATTACCTTAGCGTCACGCCATCGATGCTTCATGCCAATTTGGGCTAATATGTAAGGTCGTTAATTGATGCTATCTTATGGATACGTAACGTTTTTCTGGTAAAATGCAGTTGCATCGGTGTGTTGACATAACATACTGTGAGTATTTTGAATACAGTTAATAGCGTGTTAATATAATATCTGCCAGCGTTTGTTTCGTGACCGTGACATTTCGGCAGCTAATGTTATCATTCCGAGCAAAGATGCCAGTATTTTACTCTCGTTATAGTTGCTTCTTTCAGACATTCGTAATGTGAATGAAACACAAAATAACGTTCTTTTCCAGTTTTTGGCTTGAGAATACCACAGTTGTATTCGTAATAATACTGTAGTAAATAAATACTGCAACCAACCAAAATTTTTCTTTTCATAAAATCATTTATTGCACTGTTATTAGTTTCAGGTCCGAGTCCATCATCAGACTGTTGTGTTATTCACACTGATGTTTCCATAGAAAGCTCTCTTTTACACATGAGAGTAGGGAAATAATGATGTTTCGCATTTCTCCCTGCTGGTCTGTGAGCTAGTCTAAATTCAAAATGGAGGCTTTATTCCTAAACATCTGTAAACAACACAACCGCCTGTTATTAGGTTCACCTTCTAAACTAGTAACAGTGTAATAAAATAATAAAAATGTTTTATAAGAAACGTGCGGTTGGCTGCAGCATTCATTTACTACAGGATTATACACACAATAATTTTCACAATGCAGACTTACCGATATATATTTAGGTATGATGAAACGCTTTCCTCAATTTGCGAGAAAAGAAGCCTTCCTTCACAGTATACGCAGGCACTGTTGTCTACATTCTCCTATAAGAAAGGTAACATCTCTCATGCAAATCATGTCAGAAAGAAAGTAGGCACTAAACAAGATAGCCCACAAACATTTGTTGTGCTGCTAGCGCCGAAGCGGAAAGGTTGCGTACCTTCTTTGATGGTTCAACAAAAAACAGACAACCAGCGGAACACAAAGCAACAACTGAGAATGCAAACCGTGCATGACCGACTGCGGTTTGAGCACGCGCGCCTAGCAAGAAAGACAGGTTCAAGACCTCTTTTAAATTCACGCAATGCACAAAGCGCAAAAAATCGTAGTTTTGCACAATTGCACAGTTGCACATCGTCTCCCCCTTTTCACTCATGACAACCAAGCTGGTGCTTACTAAAAAAACTCCGTTAAACTCATTTGTGAGTCCAAAGATGCTTAAGACCTATGTTACACTATGAAATTTTCCTTTACAATAAAATCTTTCTCAAAGAAAATTGGACACTGTAATATGGAACTTTTGTCACATTTGCCTTTCGTCAGAAATTCCTTGCTCGAATCTAGCTGCTCACCTTAGATTTGATCAAAGAAATCGTTTGTCTCATGTTTACTGCAGTGAGAAATGTGACCGCCTGAAGCGTTAGCATCGCAATAGCAGTTTTCGACATAATGTTTGACCATATGATCTTGAAATTGCTTTGATGTATCGCCGCAACAATAAAATTTGTAAATTTGAATGAAAGTATACAAACTAGCTGCATCGAGCCGAAAGTTAGGAGACAATTGCAGAGGTCTGCTTGCACGGCAGACGAAGTAAAATAAAAAAGAAAATTAATGGCCTTCGCATCATTTTTGCAGTGGAGAAGGCAAAAGTGCATAATGGCGCTGGTTAAATTCAGTATATACAGGGTGTCCCAGCTATCTTGTCCACCCAAAATATCTCTGTAACAATAACAGCTAATGGAAAACGACTTTCACCGGTATCAATGTACGGCTGGGGCCCATGAATGTACATATTTGGAAACATTCTAAAACGAAAGCAAATGTGATTTTTTTTAACACAAACTTATGTTTTTACAAATGGACACCCTATAGTTTTTCTTCAGCAATCCATAGCATGACAAATCACATAAACAATGGCGTTGATTGCATCGCAATATTCCAATTACATCCCGAGATATTGCGACGCGAAGTTGACGCTTGAAAAACCCGAAATGCACTGCTAGCGCACGTCCTGAGGCTCAGGCATGAACCCCATGCTGCCCATAATCGCGATGTGATTGGCATACGTAATCGCACTTCCATACTTATCAAGAGGTCCGAAACGAATAATACGGTCTGCTGTCATCAACTCGCGATTACGGGCAGCATGGGGTTCACGCCTGAGTCTCAGGACGTGCGGTAGCAGCGCATTTCAGGTTTTGAAGCGTCAACTTCGCGTCGCAGTATCTCGGGATGTAATTGGAATATTGCGATGCAATCAACGCCATTGATTGTGATTTGTCATGCTATGGATTGCTAAAGAAAAAATATAGGGTGTCCATTTAAAACAACATAAATTTGTGTTAAAAAAAGCATTTGCTTTCGTTTTAGAATGTTTCCAAATATGTACATTCATGGGCCCCAGCCGTTCATTTATACCGGCAAAAGTCGTTTTCCAATAGCTGTTATTGTTCCAGGGATATTTTGGGTGGACAAGATAGCTGGGACACCCTGTATATCAATTCCGAAAAATAATATTCACACGAAATATATTTACACAAAATATAAGTTTTTGAATATTTTTGTTTACCGCAGATGCAGAGTACTTGCAAAAGTGAGAACAGTGAACAGGCTCGTTTCCAGCAAACGATGTATCAACCTGGGAGGCAGCGGAAGCAGGCCCCCTACCTCCATTTCAACCTTTGGGAGGGTGGATGCACTTTCTGCCCCTCTCATATCCATTTGGTTTTATTTGATCTTTAGACAGTGCCAGTGAATAAACTATGTTGCCGTCAGTAATTACGTTTTCAATTTTTGTTGGCAGCCATTTTTGCCTGTGACTGAATCATCTTGCAACACATAACACACTCTGACCTCTGCTTTCGTCCCATTTTTCAGTCTGGGACTCCTAATGGGGGACAACACCTCATCTGTACGCATAAGTAACAAATTCTGCACAGTAGCTGAGACTGATGGGGCGCAATAATGTCATATAATGATGTTTACATTATTTTATACTTCAATTTTTTATTTTAGTTCGAACGATTTTGAGGCGCCGAGTACAACGAAAATGAGCAGGCGAGCACGACGTCCTTGACGGGTCGTCCCCCGCTTCCCGAACCTACACAAGCCCATGCGACTAAAACAGAGTTGTACCTTTTTAATGGATATTTACAGTTATTCTTCCATGATGTTAAAACAACGTTCAGGTCTTGCTCCCCACCCCCCTAAACTATTATCTTGCTATGTCATTTAGGCGAACTACAAGGTGGCCAGTTCTTGGAATTTGCGGGAGGAGCGCCATACATAAGACAGAAATGTCGACTGTAAAAACTGGTTTTGTTGTCCCTATGTTTCGTTAACAGTAATCCTCTGCACCTGCATAATGATATAGGCCTATTGTTGAAAACAAGTATTTGCACCACCCACATAACATACTGTTCGGTTGCTCTTGAATCTACGTCGACACACGTTCGAATATCTGCAGGTGGTACGAAACCTTTTTTTGAACAGTTTTGTCCCGTGGTCACGTAGGCATTAGTTACGTGTGCCGGCCGGTGACCGCGCCAGTCACTAGTATAAGATAGTTCATAAATAGTGTGTAAGTATTTGCTACGTGTAATCCTATCGAAAATGACAAATACTGAACGACAATGCTCAAACAGCAGTCGGGTCCAGTGTTGCCAACTCTTTTGCAATTTCCTACGACGAAACTGATACGATAAAAAAAACTACCCTAAAAATTATTAAAAGCAAAACCGGTAGCACTGGGCTCTCAAATAAACATATTTGGTCAACCATATTGACATTCTCGGAAGAAAAAAAGCAAAAAGGCACTTTCATTCTGCACTGTCCCTGGGAAAGTCCCTACAAAGAGATAGGAAATCCGACCCTACAATTTGGAAAAAGGAGTCAAAAGTCTCTACGCGTACGGACATGTCTCTACGGTTGGCAACCCTGGTCGGTTCGCCTGATCTGGCTCACCGCTAAGACAATGTCCGCCACACTCACCGTACAATCCGGAATTTAAAGTAAACGAGGAGAGGCAGCATTCGAACACTCCCCCTCTTCCCTTCCTTCACGACTACCTGCCTTCACTCCGTAGCTGCATCACCGTGCATTGTTGCTCTGGTACCGAGCGTGAAACGTGTAACAGTGAAGGCAGTGATTTTTCTTCAGGTCTCTAATCCGCACACACGGATTGAGCAACTTTCCCTTCAGGAAGAAGAGCGCAGACCGCCTAAAAGGCGCGCCCGGCAGCACCGCCTGATGCTCAGAACCAGTGCGCTTGTTTCTGCTGCTTACGTCGCGTCCGCCCATGAACAGCACGTAGTGGCGAGTTTCAGTACAAAGTTTTGTTAAACGCGAGGGAGAGTGATCGAAATCGTCGAAATTTTTACGATGCGTTCTAATATTACGATTCCGGAAAGCTTTGAAATATTAAATACTATCCAAATTTTACTCACCATTGCTTTCATGTTATATAAGCAGTACACTCAAACAGGAAAAAGACGGGAACCAGCTGATAAATGCTCCTGCCGGAGCACAGAAAGGCGAATATGTTCTCCGACACAAAGTTGTGGAACCAGCTGCCTCAATCCTCATTCCGACTTCCGCACCAAAAATATTGGCATGTGAACATACTCGCGCTTTTTTCGGCTGAATGTGAGTAGGACAGAGACAGTGCAACAGGCAGAGGCCATATATGATGGAACAGAGAAAGTGTCAGTTCAGGAGAAAGGCATATACATGAAAACAGCAGTGGGAAGCGAAACGAGATGTCGGAAGTCAGGAACAGTGGCATCAACAAACTAAGACAGATGCAGATAGTAGCAATTGGAGCAAAAGAGAAAACGGAAACTGAGAGGAATGGAGACCATACATAAAGCACGAGCGTGCGGCTCTCCAATACTATAGCAGGAAACAATTTGTCCGATTTTTCCCATCCCGAGTACCCGAAGCTAAAGCTTTCCGGTCTACAGGTCAAACCCAAAGCAAACCATCCCCATGGTCATATGTGTAAAGGATAGAATCGTGATTGAAGGCAATGAAAGCCGACTCTGAGAAAGAAAGGATACTGGCAACAGGACAGGAAGTGAATGGGACAACGTCAGTGGGGCAGAGAGACAATGAAAGTGGCAGAAACAAACAGAGGTGAGAATCGCGAGGGAAAGGGATGAAGACATTGAAAGTTTGACAGACAGAAGGCGGCAGTGGAAGAGACAGCAAACAAACGGACAGAGACATATATAGACACTGACAGTGAGACAACATTGCTGATTGATGACGGCTTAACTAGGCAAAATTATTTACAAAGTTATGCGCTAAAAGTGCGCGAATATGTTCGCATGCCAAAATTTTTGGTGAGGATGTCGG
This sequence comes from Locusta migratoria, assembly GCA_026315105.1. Classification (NCBI taxonomy): domain Eukaryota; kingdom Metazoa; phylum Arthropoda; class Insecta; order Orthoptera; family Acrididae; genus Locusta; species Locusta migratoria. The sequence goes on from CM048744.1 coordinate 908,374,395, forward strand.
AATGAGAATTGAGGCAGCTGGTCCACACTTTTGTGTCAGAGAACATATTCGCCTTTTCTGTGCTCCGGCAGAAGCTTTTTTCAGCTGGTTAATATATTTCGGTGAGCGTGCTGGCATCATGAACATATAAATTTTTACTCTGCAACTCACACTGAAGTGCACGGCAGGGGGTTCATCAAACCGATTTTAGGATATTTGTCTACCGTTTCAGTCTGTAATAACGCACGGAAAAAAGGAACATCTATTTATTTCCATTTTCGATCTGATTTCTCTTTCTCTTATTATGATGCTCATATCGCCCTATTAAGGTGGGTGCTAACAAAATGTGTTCGCATATGGTGGAGAAAGTTGGTGAAACAAATTTCGCAAATAGAACTCGCTGCAACGGATAACGCCTGTCTTTTAATGATTTCCACCCGACTCGTGCATCATTTCCGTGACACTCTACGAAACGAACTGCTCTTAACTTTGCCTGTTCAACCTGGTGAGGATCCCACACTGACCAACAATACTCAAAGATGAGAGAAAATTTAATTTTTCGAAGAAGAGATTTCTTAAAACCAGATATTAACTTTCATAGCGGCCGGAAATTCTTCTCTCAGCACAATCAGACCTTTCGGCATCCAAACATCATATTCTTCGGGTGTATCTTGATAACGGATAAAGATTTTAGATGACGGGAAAATGACATTTGTAGGTAAATGTCTACAGAATATATTGCTATAATTTCATCCATTGGAAATCGTTAGATATTTAGATATTCGCGATCCACTGTACAAAAACGGCAAAAAATCAATATTTGCAGTTTCGCGCACAGGTCACTGGATTTCCTGAAAGATAGAATTTTTTTAAGTAGTTTTAGAATCTTAAAAACATACAGTAAAAATTTCGACGATTGTCAACGGATAAATACTGTAGAAAAGTCCACCCCCACAATTCGAAGTTTTGAAGTCAAAATCGTGGTTTTTCAGGGTCTTCTCAGGAACCACAGCTTGGGCTGCACAATCTCTGGTTAAAACTGTATATATTTTTCAATACGGTCTCTTCTGCTTATTTGTAGTATTGTACTGTGAAAATAACTTGAAAGGACATTCATTTGAGAATTATTGAAAGTATTTAGGGCTTTGCTAATTTTATTGTGTATCGAATACAACAAATATAGTAATCTACAAAAGAAACAGAGAGACTAGGTGTCCAAATGCGATTGAGAGAAACCATTAAAAGAGTTGTATGTTTGCACCCATTGATATACTGTTCTTATTTATTAAAATGAACATTTTTGGTACTGTACTAAAATGAAACTTACTACTTACATTACATATACAATTATTTCTCTATAGCAGACATTTTCATTATATTTGGGATCTTCGTGTTTGTTGTATACAAAATAAAGCTATAAAATCAACTACTTCAAAAATGACAACTTTCCTGTTGCTGAGTAAGATGATTAGTTTCAATCATTTGAGGAGCGGGGAACCAAACACCCATTACTGACATAATATTGAAATATTAACTACTGACGTCGTGTTGGAAAAAACTATCTGTAATTACAATTAGAATTTCATGAAGTGGGTGAAATAAGTTTTCACTTTCTTCTTGCTGACGTGCTCTCTGATTTATCCTACTTGTGCACGGATTTAAGGATTGTGATGTGTGAGAAAAACAATGTTCTGCGCAATAATTTAACACTAAATGAGAACGAACCTAATCTGTGAGATAAAACGATACATTAGTGCCTCCTGTCGTGCCACATCCGTGCTAACTAGTGTGTCATTCAAATGATGAATTATCTTCCAAGAGTTAAGGGACAAAACGTACAGTACATAAGTTAGTTTAATATATTCAAACATTAGTTACAAATTGTACTTATAACAACCACTTAAAAAGCAAATCCATCAAATGTTTTCTTCTGCATACGAAACTTCTTTGGAGCAATTAATAAACATATTTGTGAAAAAGTTGTCTAGAGAAATACATTATTGTCTTTTCTTGCCGTATGACATTTCTCACCATATGATTTTGTCATTTTTCTTTGTGCTGAATGTATCTGTAGATTCATTATGAATTCATTATCTTTCAATTATGAAATTGCATATTTTTCTTAAACTTTTGAAGCCAATAGATGATTTTTGCGGCTTACCGTTTACCGTCTGAGGGCAGCACTAAACACTGAGGAGACTCACGAAGTTTTCGCGCCTCTGCTGGAACAATGCTGTATGGTACAATAATGGCGGAGTGTAGCAAGGTGACGCTTACCGAAAGCGGTTTGAAACGCGCTAATAACACGCGGAAAAGGAAAATTAACATCACTAATTGGCATTATATTAAGAGGAAGGCTTCGTGATGCTGGAATGGAATTTAAATCACGGAAAGGAAAGATAGTGTTTGGGAAACAACCTCCAACACAGGTAAGTGGAATAATGCTGTATGGGTTCCGTGAACATCAAATAAAAAAATTTACCGTCGTCTTCTGGTTTTCGTTTGCTTCACAACGGGGCACTGACACTTCAGAAGGAGAATAAAAAAGTTCTGTTGGACATGATAAAATATATGGATACAAAATACCGGGATTTTTACGAAATCCTACAGTGTGACAGCTGAGTTTGGCTACCAGATTTGTGTCTCAACTTTAACAGACTCATGTACTACTACTATTTTAAGACCAATGTAATCAGTTTACAATAAATATTTTTTGCATCTTGTAATAATTTTCTTACTTACACTTTTTGGATTCTAGACAACCTTACCATTAGAGCAGAGTACAGAGTGATATGGAATAAAGCTGTATATCCAGTGCTATACAGCGTTTATCCATTTTAAAACTTGCTAATTTTCAAAAAAAACTATACTTAGTGAAATTTTGGAAAGCACAACCAAGTATTTTTAAGAGTCTGTATGCACAAATAATACATATCTATTGGTACATTATTATTTTCCAACAATTCTCTGGAATTAAGTTTTTTTCGATTTCCCATAAACTGCAAAATGTGCCATACAGCGTTATTCGATATGACGATTCAATTAATGTTAGTATATTTCATCAAAACATTTGGACAGTAAAGACCTACTGGTTTGTTTGTAAGATACAAGAACTGAGGATTAAACATACTATGTCTGTCTTGAGTATCACATTTCACTGACATGGAAAAGATAAATGCTAGAGGAAATGAACTATCAACACATGTCAGTAAATACATTAAGGCGAAGGTAGAAGTTGCCTGATACCAATATATGGCATAAGAAGGTCACTAAGTGCTCCGAAAGGATTTCCATATGCTTAAATTAATATTCGATGTCAACAAATTTCTCTTTTTCAAAAACGCCTTTCTGCATTTTATATCTTCTGTACTGCGATCATCAGATCGCACCTCGTCAACACAGTGACAACACAAAAACCGAGAAGTTTTAGGTTAACATTGAAAAAGATGTATGAAGAGCCCCTACGTGTAGGAAGAACGTGACACCTGTCACTCGCAATTTGTCCATATGAGGGTAGTAATAATTCATCATTCGTCATAGCGAAGCTTTTCTCAAGTATTGCGTTTTTTAGTTGTGTCACTGTTCCTACCAAGGTGCGATATGTTATTTTACTGCCCAAGTAACAAAAATCATCTACCACCTTTATTGTTTCGTTACCTAATCTAGTTACTTCATCATCGTCCGACTTTCTTAGACTGCACTCTATTACTCTCATTTTGCTCTTGTTAATTTTCATTTTATACGCACTTTTCAACATACTGTCCATTCCATTAAACTGCTCTTCCAGGTCCTTTGTGTCTCTGACAGAATTACAATGTCATCGGCAAAACGTAATGTATTTATTTATTCACCCTGAACTTTAATTCCTTCTCCAAATTTTTTCCTTGCTTTCCTTTATAGTTTCCTCAATGTACAAATTGAATAACATTGGATAAAGGCCACAACCCTGTCTTACTCCCTTCCCAACCTCTGCGTCCCTTTCATACCCGTCAGCTCTGATAACTGGTTTGGTTCTGTACAAGTTGTTAATAAGCTTCCCTATCCCATATTTTACTCCTGGTTGCTTCAGAATTTTAAAGTGTGTATTCCACTTTACACTGTCAAAAGCTTTCTTCAAATACACAACAGTTAGAAATGTAAGTTTGACCTTCCTTAATCTACCTTGTAAAATAAATCGTAAGGTAAGTATTGCCTCCCGTGTTCCTACACGTCTCCTGAATCTAAGCAGTACTTTTCTTAGGTCAGCTTCTACCAGCTATTCCATTAAAAAACATAATTCGCTTACGGAACAGCATCATAGCCTGACAGGTACCCAACCAGTATTTCAAAACAAATTAAAATAATTGTTACTAACAACTCAGATTTTCATTGTCTATGGAACAAGTATTTATCTAATCTAATCAGGGGAGTAGCGGAAGGAGTTTGGGGTATGACACAACACCACAATACTGTTTGTTTTACAAAGGCAGTAATTCTAGACACTTTATATTTTTATTATTTACATTTTACACGATTATAGCAACAGCCTGGATGGTTGACAGAGCTAGCCTTGAAATATCAGCTAATATGGCTTTGCCATATAATTACTGCCAACGGCTGAAAGCAAGGGAGAAACTACAGTCGAGGACGTGCAGCTGTACTGTACAAATATATTATGATGATGGCATCTCTCTGATAAAATACTCCTGAGGTAAAAAAAGTCCCGCACTCAGATCTCTGGGTGGGAACTATTCAGGAAGAGGCACTCTACGGACCGGAGCGTGGATGTTCTATCCCTTAATCATGTAGGTAAATTAGAAAATTTGAAAGGAAATGGTAGAATCTTGTGCAGAGCAGAAGTGATCAACACAAACAACAGGTTTAATCAAGAAGGTTGTATACATAGAAAATATCAGGAGACACAGGAAGGTACAGGGATGAGTTTATAATGGAAAGCATAGGTTCAGAAACCAGATTTAAAACTGTAAGTCACAAACTGGAGCAGACACAGCCTCTGGCCATAAATCGTTGGTTATGAGCTGTAGCTATTGTTGGTTATGAGCTGTAGCTCCAACACAGGACCTCGGCACAAGTGCATCAGGAGCAGTAGCTCCAGCACAGGGCCTCAGCGCAAGTGCGTCAGAAGCTGTACCTCCGGTGCAGGGACTCGGCGCAAGTGCGTCAGGAGCTGTAGCTCCGGCACAGGGCCTCGGCGCGAGTGCGTCAGGAGCTGTAGCTCCGATGCAGGGTCTCGGCGCAAGTGCGTCAGGAGCTGGAGCTCCAGCACGGGGCCGTGGCGCAAGTGCGTCAGGAGCTGTAGCTCCGGCACAGGGCCTCGGCGCAAGTGCGTCAGGAGCTGTAGCTCCGGCACAGGGCCTCGGCGCGAGTGCGTCAGGAGCTGTAGCTCCGGCACGGGGCCTCGGCGCAAGTGCGTCAGGAGCTGTAGCTCTGGCGCAGGGCCTTGGCGCAAGTGCATCAGGAGCTGTAGCTCCGGCACAGGGCCTCGGCGTGAGTGCGTCAGGAGCTGTAGCTCCGGTGCAGGGTCTCGGCGCAATTGCGTCATGAGCTGTAGCTCCGGCACGGGGCCTCGGCGCGAGTGCGTTATGAGCTGTAGCTCCGGCATAGGGCCTCGGCGCGAGTGTGTCAGGAGCTGTAGCTCTGGAATTGGGCCTCGGCGCATGTGGGTCAGGAGCTGTAGCTACGGTGCAGGGTCTCGGCGCGAGTGCGTCAGGAGCTGTAGCTCCGGTGCAGGGCCTCGGCACAAGTGCGTCAGGAGCTGTAGCTCCAGCACGGGGCCTCGGCGCATGTGGGTCAGGGGCTGTAGCTCCGGCACAGGGCCGCGGCTCAAGTGCGTCAGGAGCTGTAGCTCCGGAGCAGGGTCTCAGCGCAAGTGCGTCAGGAGCTGGAGCTCCGGCACGGGGCCTCGGCGCAAGTACATCAGGAGCTGTAGCTCCGGCACAGGGCCACGGCGTGAGTGCGTCAGGAGCTGTAGCTCTGGTGCAGGGTCTCGGCGCAAGTGCGTCATGAGCTGTAGATCCGGCACGGGGCCTCGGCGCATGTGGGTCAGCAGCCGTAGCTCCGGCGCAGGGCCTCGGCGCAAGTGCGTCAGCAGCCGTAGCTCCGGCGTAGGGTCTCGGCGCGAGTGCGTCAGGAGCTGTAGCTCCGGCGCAAGGCCTCAGCGCAAGTGCATCAGGAGCTGTAGCTCCGATGCAGGGTCTCGGCGCAAGTGCGTCAGGAGCTGGAGCTCCGGCACGGGGCCTTGGCGCAAGTGCGTCAGGAGCTGTAGCTCCGGCACAGGGCCTCGGCGCAAGTGGGTCAGGAGCTGTAGCTCCGGCACAGGGCCTCGGCGCGAGTGCGTCAGGAGCTGTAGCCCCGATGCAGGGTCTCGGCGCAAGTGCGTCAGGAGCTGGAGCTCCGGCACGGGGCCTTGGCGCAAGTGCGTCAGGAGCTGTAGCTCCAGCACAGGGCCTCGGCGCAAGTGCGTCAGAAGCTGTAGCTCCGGCACAGGGCCTCGGCGCGAGTGCGTCAGGAGCTGGAGCTCCGGCACAGGGCCTCGGCGCAAGTGCGTCAGGAGCTGTAGCTCCGGCGCAGGGCCTCAGCGCAAGTGCATCAGGAGCTGTAGCTCCAGCACAGGGCCTCGGCGTGAGTGCGTCAGGAGCTGTAGCTCCGGTGCAGGGTCTCGGCGCAAGTGCGTCATGAGCTGTAGCTCCGGCACGGGGCCTCGGCGTGAGTGCGTTATGAGCTGTAGCTCCGGCATAGGGCCTCGGCGCGAGTGCGTCAGGAGCTGTAGCTCCGGCATTGGGCCTCGGCGCATGTGGGTCAGGAGCTGTAGCTACGGTGCAGGGTCTCGGCGCGAGTGCGTCAGGAGCTGTAGCTCCGGTGCAGGGCCTCGGCGCAAGTGCGTCAGGAGCTGTAGCTCCAGCACGGGGCCTCGGCGCATGTGGGTCAGGAGCTGTAGCTCCGGCACAGGGCCGCGGCTCAAGTGCGTCAGGAGCTGTAGCTCCGGTGCAGGGTCACAGCGCAAGTGCGTCAGGAGCTGGAGCTCCGGCACGGGGCCTCGGCGCAAGTACGTCAGGAGCTGTAGCTCCGGCACAGGGCCTCGGCGTGAGTGCGTCAGGAGCTGTAGCTCCGGTGCAGGGTCTCGGCGCAAGTGCGTCATGAGCTGTAGCTCCGGCACGGGGCCTCGGCGCGAGTGCGTTATGAGCTGTAGCTCCGGCATAGGGCCGCGGCGCGAGTGCGTCAGGAGCCTTAGTTCCAGCACGGGGCCTCGGTGCATGTGGGTCAGGAGCCGTAGCTCCGGCACAGGGCCACGGTGCAAGTGCGTCAGCAGCCGTAGCTCCGGCGCAGGGCCTCGGCGCAAGTGCGTCAGCAGCCGTAGCTCCGGCGTAGGGTCTCGGCGCTAGTGCGTCAGGAGCTGTAGCTCCGGCGCAAGGCCTCAGCGCAAGTGCATCAGGAGCTGTAGTTCCGGCGTAGGGCCTCGGCGCGAGTGCGTCAGGAGCTGTAGCTCCGGCGTAGGGCCTTGGCGCGAGTGCGTCAGGAGCTGTAGCTCCGGCACAGGGCCTCGGCGCGAGAGCGTCAGGAGCTGTAGCTCCGGCACAGGGCCTCGGCGCGAGTGCGTCAGGAGCTGTAGCTCCGGCACAGGGCCTCGGCGCGAGTGCGTCACGAGCTGTAGCTCTGGTGCAGGGCCTCGGTGCAAGTGCGTCAGGAGCTGTAGCTCCAGCGCAGGGCCTCGGCGCGTTTGCGTCAGGAGTTGTAGCTCAGGAGTTGTAGCTCCGGCGCAGGGCCTCAGCGCAAGTGCATCAGGAGCTGAAGCTCCAGCACAGGCCTCGGCGCAAGTGCGTCAGGCTGCGTCAGGAGCTGTAGCTCCTGCACAGGGCCTCGGCGCAAGTGCGTCATGAGCTGTAGCTCCGGCGCAGGTCCTCGACGAAGGGCGTCAGGAGCTGTAGCTGGCACAGGGCCTCAACGCAAGTGCCTCAGGGGCTGTAACTGCAGCACAGGGCCTCGACGCAAGTGGGTTAGGAACTGTAGCTCCGGTGCAGGGCCTCGGCGTAAGTGCGTCAGGAGCTGTAGCTCCAGCACAGGGCCTCGGCGCAAGTGTGTCAGGAGCTGTAGCTCCGGCGCAGGGCCTCGGCGCAAGTGCATCAGAAGCTGTAGCTCCCGCACATGGCCTCGGCGCAAGTGCGTCAGGAGCTGTACCTCCAGCATGGGGCCTCGGTGCGAGTGGGTCTGGAGCTGTAGCTCCAGCACAGGGCCTCGGTGCAAGTGCGTCAGGAGCTTTAGCTCCGGCACAGGGCCTCGGAGCAAGTGCGTCAGGAGCTGTAGCTCCGGCACAGGGCCTCGGCGCAAGTGCGTCAGAAGCTGTAGCTCCGGCACAGGGCCTCGGCGCGTGTGCATCAGGAGGTGTAGCTCCGGCACAGGGCCTCGGTGCAAGTGTGTCAGGAGCTGTAGCTCCGGCACGGGGCCTCGGCGCAAGTGCGTCAGAAGCTGTAGCTCCGGCGCAGGGCCTCGGCGCAAGTGCATCAGAAGCTGTAGCTCCCGCACATGGGCTCGGTGCAAGTGCATCAGGAGCTGTACCTCCAGCACGGGGCCTAGGTGCGTGTGGGTCAGGAGCTGTAGCTCCAGCACAGGGCCTCGGTGCAAGTGCGTCAGGAGCTTTAGCTCCGGCACAGGGCCTCGGAGCAAGTGCGTCAGGAGCTGTAGCTCCGGCACAGGGCCTCGGCGCAAGTGCGTCAGAAGCTGTAGCTCCGGCACAGGGCCTCGGCGCGTGTGCATCAGGAGGTGTAGCTCCGGCACAGGGCCTCGGTGCAAGTGTGTCAGGAGCTGTAGCTCCGGCACGGGGCCTCGGCGCAAGTGCGTCAGAAGCTGTAGCTCCGGCGCAGGGCCTCGGCGCAAGTGCATCAGAAGCTGTAGCTCCCGCACATGGGCTCGGTGCAAGTGCATCAGGAGCTGTACCTCCAGCACGGGGCCTAGGTGCGTGTGGGTCAGGAGCTGTAGCTTCAGCACAGGGCCTCGGTCCAAGTGCGTCAGGAGCTTTAGCTCCGGCACAGGGCCTCGGAGCAAGTGCGTCAGGAGCTGTAGCTCCGGCACAGGGCCTCGGCGCAAGTGCATCAGGAGCTGTAGCTCCGGCACAGGGCTTCGGCGCAAGTGCGTCATGAGCTGTAGCTCCGGCACGAGGCCTTGACGCAAGTGCGTCAGAAGCTGTAGCTCCAGCGCAGGGCCTCGGCGCAAGTGCATCAGGAGCTGTAGCTCCGGCACAGGGCCTCGGCGCAAGTGCATCAGGAGCTGTAGCTCCGGCACAGGGTCACGGCGCAAGTGCGTCAGGAGCTGTAGCTCCAGCACAGGGCCTCGGCGCAAGTGCGTCAGGAGCCATAGCTCCAGCACAGGCCCTCGGCGCAAGTGCGTCATCTTAACACCCCCGCCATGCTATCATGGTGTCGTGGGCTGTGTGGCAGCGGTGGCAGGAATATCGGATTGTGCAGGGTAGTAACGTATCACGTGCCACATCACAACCAGAAGCGACCTACTGAAATAGGTTTTATTTACCATTGAGCTCAGTGTTTTTGGCGCGTAATTGTTCATGAACTTAAATAAATAAATCGAAAAAGTGAAGATTGGATTTAGAGAAAACATTGGAAGAGTTAAAGGAATTTCTGAAAACACGTAAGATTAACAAATTTTTCAAGTTCAATGTGCATCAGAAACCAAATTGATTTTTATAATTTAGGTGTTCCGTAAGTATTGCGCCGTATCAAGGCTGTACACTGTTTCGTTTAGTGCACTAATGGGAACTGTTAATTTGTGCGAATTAATTCCCTGTTTCTAGTGTTCGGAATTTGTTTACCGTTTTGTAGGGAATCCGATTTGTTTTCTAAGAACGAAGTGACAAATTCCGTAGGCTGTGGCGAGGAACAGTGCGAGGGACTTGTGCGGAAAACTAAGAGCTGTGATGACCCCTTGCAGTTATGTTTGCAGGTGCAGGAAGAGAACGAGAGTAACTAATTTACTTGTCGGACAAGGTTACGTACAAGAAACTGTCAACCATAGAGTAGGAACAGCATTAATTATTTACTTCATGGTCAGCGCAAAACTGTTTTCCCCTGTTACTATAGGATTCGGTTTTCAAATAATATTAGCTGAATCCTATACAATTATAAGAATACTTTTTGGTGCTGAACATGAAGTAAATAATTTATGCTGTTACCGCTCGATGGTTGGCAGGTTCTTTTATATACCCTTGACCGCTCAGTAGCTAGCAAACAGAATTCTCCACAAAACGGCAAACAATTTTACGACTCACTCAAACAGGGAATTAACCAGCACCAAGTAAGAGTGCATGTAATCCGAAAATGACGGGAAAATACAAGCCACTACACCCTCTCATATTCAAACACAAGACAACGATGGTCTATCTATATCTACTTCGCGGAAATGAGCTGAACATAAACAGCTGCATTTATACGAAGTGCTGGCTTCACTTTTTCTTGTGCAGGTTTTCTCCCTGTATTGTACCCTCCTTCGTATGAACGCCGACGCTTCCATTGAACGATATGCAGCTAACTTCATGTTTGGATGTGTCACGTGATACATACCCTGCTCAATCCGATATTCCCACCACCTGTGCAACACCACCTAGAAGACAAGCTGTCCGCTGAGGCACGCCTACCGCCGCGCAGCGGTCGACCAGTCAGATGGCGGCCGGGGCCTCTAAGTGTTACGTAGGCACGGCCTGTTGTAAGGTCTTGTTTTGTTTTTTTTAATTGTGAAGCCGACTGTGTGAAACAGTTGGCAGGCTGGCAGCAGCTGCGGTGGCTGCTCTTCAGCCATGTGACAGACAGGTTAAGACAGAGAGTAAAAACAATATACAAAACAGAGGATTAAAAGTGCGGAATTTAAAAACAATTGACACACTGAGTTTTTGATGGACTAAAACGTACATGGACAAACGGGCCAAACACATATCAGAGAACGAGAACAGACGAGTAGTAATAAAAACACACATAGTCAGTAAAAACAGTTAGCCACGGCGACGATTTAAAAGTACATCGCAGAAACACTAAAGACAAAGACGAAGACAGTGGATGGCGCACAGAATAAAACTTGGGGACGGCGATCACGGAGGCACTGATTAAAAACACACGACACTGGATACACTGGCACTGTACACGTTGGTAAACAATAGAGACGCCCCCGCGGGGGGTGGGGTGGGGGATGGAGGGGGGAGGTGGGACAGGGATGGAAGAAGTGCGGGGGAGGGGGTAAGGGGAGGAAAGAGAGAGAAAGGAGGGGAGCATATTCTCAGTTCGAATATAGTAAATTTCCTTGAAACGGAAAAGCTTCTTTCCATGAATCAGCACGCGTTTAGGAAACATCGTTCATGTGAAACTCAGCTTGCCCTTTTCTCACATGACATCTTGCGAGCCATGGACGAAGGGCAACAGGCGGATTGTGTCTTTCTCGACTTCAAAAAGGCGTTCGACGCGGTGCCACACTGCAGACTGCTATCGAAGATAGGACCTTATGGAATAGGTTCACAGATTTGTGACTGGCTGGAAGACTTCCTAAGTAATAGAACGCAGTACGTTGTTCTCGACGTCGAGTGTTCATCAGAGACGAGTGTATCGTCAGGCGTGCCCCAGGGAAATGTGATAGGACCGCTATTATTTTCTATTTATATAAATGATCTGATGGACAGAGTAAGTTGTAATTTGCGGCTGTTTGCTGATGATGCTGTGGTGTATGGGAGGGTGTCGTCTGTAACTGACTGTAATAGCATAAGGATGACATAGACAAAATTTCTAGTTGGTGTGAAGATTGGCAGCTAGCTCTCAATGTAGAAAAATGTAAGGTGATGCGCATGAGTAGAAAAAACAATCCTATAATGTTGAAATACAGCATTAGTAGTGAGCTTCTTGATGCTGTCACGTCGTTCAAATATCTAGGCGTAACATTGCAGAGCGATATGAAATGGAACGAGCATGTAAGGACAGTTGTGAGTAAGGCAGACAGCCGACTTCGGTTTATTGGGAGAATTTTGGGAAGATGTACTTCACCTGTAAAGGAGACCGCCTATAAAACGCTTGTACGACCACGTCTTGAGTATTGCTGAAGTATTTGGGACCCGCAGCAGATCGGTTTGAAGGAAGACATAGAGGCGGTTCAGAGGCGAGCAGCTAGATTTGTTACCGGTAGGTTCGACCAATGCGCGAGTGTCACGGAAATGCTCCGGCAACTCAATTGGGGATCGCTGGAAGAAAGACGACGTTCTTTTCGTGAATTTCTGTTAAGTAAATTTAGAGGGCCGGAATTTGAAGCTGAGTGTAGTACGATATTGCTGACGCCTACTGTCATTTCGCGTAAAGATCACAAAGACAAGATAAGAGAAATTAGGGCTCATACGGAGGCATATAGGCATTCTTTTTTTCCTCGTTCCATTTGGGAGTGGAATAGGAAAGGAAATGCCTAGTAGTGGTACAGTGTACCCTCCGCCACGCACCTTACGGTGAATTGCGGAGTATGTATGTAGATGTAGAAGGATTGACGAGACTCTGTGCATGGGAGAGGGGTAGCCAAGCGGGCGGGGAAGAAAAGGGACGGGATAGGGGGGAGGGTGCTGATGCTACGGGGAAGGGATCAGAGTTGGTAGGAGGGGTAGATATCGGGACGAAGTTCGGTATCCGGTAGAGGAAGGGTGCGGAAGTTTCCCTGGGAGAGGATACGGAGCGAATGTAGGTGAAGGCCGGGGAGGAATGGTTTGGCGGAGGCGTGGCAGAGGCCCGGGATTGGTGAGAATAGGGTATACCAGAGGGAGGTGGTGTTGACCTGTGGCAGCGAGCAGGCAGTGACGTCAGAGGAGCACTCACCAGCGCGACGAGGCCGTGCAGGGAGTCTGGCTTGCGGCCGGCGGCCAGCACGGCGGCCACCAGCCGGCTCAGGGCCCGCGCCGCTCGCCGCACCACCGCCGCGGCCTCCACGCCCATCCCCTGCAACACCACACACCACGCGCAATCACTCCTAACTGCCCAATACAGCTCCAACACACAATCAAAGTAAGAGACCGCTGTTGCCCCATCCTCGGTCCAATTCACGATGCAATCACACAAACTGAAAACAGATGCCCGTACATTCTTATTCCGTATGGAAGATGCCAATCTGGTCAGCATACAACATTAACGCCCGGTTTCTGGAAAACTGTAGTTACCGTGCCGTTAGCTACCGTCACGTTATAATTTAACATGCCAGATAACTTCCTTGGGTTTCCCGTAGGTGATTTCAACGGCCGTTAGTTAACTATGAGGTAACTACGCCTTCTGTCGAAGCAAATAGTACGTCTCAACAGTAACAGATGGCACTACTAACGAAAATCGCAATTACTCGAATTTTATCGATTATTAAGTAAAATCGAAGACGCGTCTTAGTTTGCATAGCTGTTACGAGTTTTCTGTTACTGTTTTCAAAGGCAGTGGGCGACAAGCGAGGAAAAAATATGACTCTATTTAAAAAAAAATCTTTTGACCGACCTGATTTTAGAAAGGAAAGTATTTATAGTGAATGGAAAGGCAGATGGTTTGACTATTCTGGAAAAACAACACGCCTTGGAAGATGTCACAAAACTGTACAACTCCTTAAACGGACAGCAGAGAAAACGGTAAGGCAACTCAAAGAGCTGTATTCTTTTTTAAAAAGATAAACAGGACAAACAACAACGACAGGGTTAACAAAAATATCATGCGTATTATTTCTGTCGTCAAGATATATATTTTATTAATGTAAGTTTTCCTCTTCCTATTGTTCTGTGAATGTGATATTACTTTTTACAACACAGACTGGTCAATTTACGTCCACCCATTCACCTACCTGAGCTCCACGTTGTAATAATAATTAAAAAAAAAACACTAATCACTTGTAACATTGCTTGATCGTAATGGCAATTGCATGGCAAAACAGTATTTACAAAGGGAACTATCTTTATGCTTAATTCAAAGTTTTATTACGACAGCATGGCTTTGTGATTCGTATGTGGTAAAATTTTACATCCAGATCGGCGATCGCGAGAGATAATGTTGGCAAATGTTGCTCAATGTCGAAATGTCACTTGACCAATCGCGAAAGGTAGATGCAGCTAATGTATACGTTCAAATGTCTGTAAATCTATCGGACAGAACTGCGTGGTCATCAGTCCGTAGCTTACAAACTACTTAAACCTAGGTAAACTAACCTACGGACAAACACACACACCCATGCCCCAGGGAGGATTCGAACCTCCACGGCGAGCAACCGCGCGCTCCGCAGCGAGACGCTTTAGACCGCTCGGCTACTCCACCGCGGCCTAATGTATACGTCACCTGTTGTCAACATTATCTCTCGCGCCCGCCGAGCGCGATGTAAAATTTAACCCGGAATGTTCGTTTTCCGCGTTTTTCCCCGTTTAACCTCGGCAATGTCATTGGTCATTTATTATTATTATTCTGAAACACACATGAAATTCGCCCTCATTACATAGATCAAATGGTTGTCATCTAACACAAAAAACGCGTCGTGGTCTTTCATAAGCATCGAGTACAGCTAAGTTTTCTTCTTCTGAACAACTGTCCGAAGCATCAGAAGAAAAAGAAGAAGAGGGTGGTGACGAAGATGATGAGAGAATTTCCATTCTTTAGCTTCAAATATTTTAAAATTTTATGAAAATTATATGGAACCCAGTCATAAAAACAAAAACAAATTGTAGTGAAATAACTTCTGGACTTGCGTTTGGAAGCCCACTAGCGCTGCGTAGCGGATATAGTTAAAACTAAAGTTAAGGTGTAAGTAACCCCAGGGGAACGCGCATTTTTCTTTAACAGACAGGTAACTACGGCTGTGACGGTAACTGACGTCTCGAAAACCCATTTTGTACTTAACGTTCAGGTAACCCACAGGTAACTATAACGGGACAGGTAACTACTGTTTCGGAAACCGGCCATAAGAATAATAATTTCGTATAAGTCAGTGGCCTGGTGCAAGTCTTACAACTGGGCGCCACATTGAACTTCCGTAACCTACCCCAAGTTTAACGTGGATTCCGAACCTTATTTATTTATTTATTTGAAACCTTCATTTAGATCAGCTGGGTATACAGCTGGTCGTGAATTGTGGCCAATATTTACATTCCATTTAGTACATTACAATTTTTTCTGTTCTTATCAACGTACAATGATAATTCTTACATAAATAATATTAGGCTGATTAGTATATTCATTGATAGTTTGGTATATATTGAATCTAATTATCGGTTAGGGAAAAATGGTTCTAATTAAAATAAAACTAGTTTGGAAATAGGAAAAGTAGGGCGGTGTTAGTAACTTAAATCTATGCTATAATTATAAGAAGAGGTGAAAAGGTGACAGGATAGTGGTAAGTGGGGGAGAGAAAGTTATTCTCGATGACAGGTCAGGGGCGGAGGCCTCGGAAGTAACATCGAGCCCTGCGGCCGAGGCCCGTCTAATGTACAATTTATTTGTTCCTAAACTATTCTCGTTTAGTTATTTAGTCTTTGATAAATTTCTATGCACTCTGGCTTAATTGTTTGGACTAATCCCTGTGTAAGTTATTGTAGAGATGATTCAGGTGTCCGAGTCTGTGCTGTACGTATACAGAACACGACATGACTCGTGGCACAGCAGCAGCAATGAAGGCAAAAAACTGAGATTCGGAACCACGTGTCGTTCCTGGCGAGTCGTCTTATCGTTGAGAGGTGAAGGTTGGGTTAAAACACTAACTGAAAAAAAAAATCCCTGATACGACCAGGTTTCGAACCAGCGACGATTACATTGAGTAGTTCCTTTACACCGAGACCAACCTCGACGATGTCAGGGCAAGTATCAATGGGGTCGTGATGCGGTCTTAGAAAATCAGGCGATGCTGAAGGAATTAGATTAGGTAAAGAAACAATGAAGGTAGTAGATGAGTTTTGTTACTTGGGTAGTAAAATAACATGCGATGGTCGCAGTACAGACGATATAAAATGCAGAATGGCAATGGGAAGAAAAGCATTTTTGAAAAAGAGAAATTTGCTAACATCGAATATTAATTTAAGTGTAAGGAAGTCTTTTCTGAAGGCTTTTGTGTGGAGTGTTGCATTGTACGGGAGTGAAACATGGACGATAAGCAGTGCGGATAGGAAGAGAATAGAGGCTTTTGAAATGTGGTTCTACAGAAGAATGCTGAAGATTAGGTGGGTAGATCGCCTAACTAATGAAGAGGTACTGAACAGAATTGGTGAGAAAAGGAATTTTTGACATACGCTGACTAAAAGAAGGGATCGCTTGGTAGGACACATTCTTAGACATCGGAGAATCGTAAATTTAGGTTGGAGGGACGTGTGTGGGGTAAAAATCGCAGAGGGAGACCAACAGACGCGTATAGTAAGCAGATTCAAATGGATGTGGGTTGCCGTTCTTATGAGGAGATGAAGAGGCTTGCTCAGGATAGAGTAGGGTGGAGAGCTGCATCAAGCCAGTCTCCGGTCTGAGTGTGTGTGTCTATGTCAGTGTGTGTGTGTGTGTGTGTGTGTGTGTTGTCCTTAGGGTAGTGGAAGTTAATTTAAGTAGTTCGTAAGACTAGGGACATAACCTCAATAGTTTAGTCCCATAGATTCACAAACATTAGAACATTGGTCCGAGGCAGTATGGCACAGAGAAGATACCTATCTGACTCTGGGTAAAATGTCACAGGAATAATGGAAGCAGGACAGTGTCAAACCGATGTGCCCTAACGGCTTAAAGTGATTAGTGGTTTCTAGGATGTGCCGACAGTTTAGAATGACCGCGACTGTACCTCGAAGACCAGGGCAGGCTCAACCACGTGTAGCCGTAATTTGCCAGTAAGGGCACGTCAGGTCTGCCGTAGTGCTGCATATTACCTGGCGTCTGACCTTTCAGCATCCTCTAGAAGAGTTATATCGAGGCAAACACTGAATAGATTCGGCTGAGTGGCCTTTTTCCAAGGCCTGCTGTATGTGTAACCCTGTCACGTTTTCACGAAATGTAACGTATCGAGTGAAGTCGACATGCCACGTGGACGATTCAACAGTGACCGAACGTAGATGTAGAGAGTGTTCTTTCTACAGCCGAGTCCCAGTTTGGTCCGGAGAATGATTCGCACGGTCTCGCATCTGGAGAGGACGTGGAAAACGGAATCCAAACATTGCGGAAGGAGATGGGTAACGACGAGGATCCCTAAAGGCGTGGGCACGGGTTATGTCAACTACTCGAACACCTACTCAAAACTTGTACGCGTGAATCGGCTGTCAGGTGTCGTGAAGAGATCTCGGAACCTCATGTGCGATTATTTCAAGGTGCAACGGGCTCAGTCTTCGTAATGAATAATGCTCCAAGTTACAGACCACGGTTTTGATGTTCACTTGGAAACGCAAGATACTGTACATATAGTGTGATACTTTACTATCACCTGTTTATACTGTTCATGGCAAAAAAAGACACAACCTGCATAACTTCTGTTTGTTGCTTAGAAAGTTTCTAATTGAAATTTGCTAATTAAATCAAGCTAGTGAGACTGAATCTAAAAGCAGTGAACGTTTCTCGTTTAAAGATGCTATTTAAAAGCTCTACTTAAATCTGCCTGAATGAATCTGGTGAGAGACTGTCATAAACTGAACTTATAAAAATCTGGCACAGATGTCATTTACATCATCCCGTACCTAAAATTTTGTTCTGTAAGGGGGAGGATGATGAAAGTAGGCAGCTATAGGCTTAAGATCATTATTTATGGATTTTTTGTGAATCTGGTCGTGTATTTGCCTTACGGCTTTATTTTGTATATAATATTCATGTATTATATGATTCGATAATCTTAGTCGATGTTTGTAACCACTGCACACGATAATATCTTTGTTTGCGAGGTAGCATCTGCGCTAAGGCATCATCTTGACCGCTGAGGCTGGCAGTGGTAGTAGGCTAGATGAATAGTTGAGTGGAGGCTAGGTTAGGCTATTGTCGTATGGTAGTCGCAATGTAGTACGTTTCGGTCGGTCGGCTACGATTCACGTGCCGTGTTTGGCTAGATGGATTATGAACCTATTAATGTATCCCGCCAGAGGGCGATGAACGTTTATGTATTATATTGGAAGAGAATTTCGTATCAAGAGGACGAGAATATTTGTATGGAACAGAATTGTACAAACCCATTGTAATCACTATTATTGACGACTTTTTAGAAATATAAATGACTTAATGATTACTATTTTTTTTCTTTTACTTTAGCACAACCTAGTCCGTCATTTTCCTGATCGTGGCATTTTTCTATTTTTGTTGAGTTTGAGATTTTCTTTAAATGTAAATGTTCACGTGCCAGTAAAGTAATCAGTTCTTGCCACTGAAACCTAATTTCCAGAAATTCTGTTCACAGAAACACAGATTATTTTATAAGAATAAAATTACAGGTGGACTGACGCAGAGTCGCAGTTCCCATTGTTTCATTTTTTATGTATGTAAAATATTATTATAAGGCCTAATTAATTTAGTACGTTGCGCATATATGTTTAGAAAGACTGGTGATTCTATAGAGACTTTACAGGGCTATCTACATGCGTTTAATATTTGTTGGCACCAGGTGAAAGTTTGTTTGAAAGTTGACAATTAAATCAAGCAAATGAGGCTGAATCTAAAACTTCGAAAGTTTCTCGTTTAAAGTAGCTATTTAAAAGCTCTAATTAAATCTGCTTGAATGAATCTGTTGAGAGACTGTCATAACCTGAACTTATAAAAATCTAGCACAGAGCGGGAACAGCATTATTTCTTTGCTTTCCGTTTATCTAAGCATATAACAGATGAATTTGACATACAAAATAAAGCCGTAAGTCAAATACACGTCCAGATTCACAAAAATAACACAGAAAAATCCATAAATAACCTTCAGCCTATAGCTGCCTACTTTCAGCTTAACTTTGGTTCCCAGTGCACTTAATACATGAACACGAAAATTGAAGTTTCGATTTTAAATATCAATAATACAACGAGGCCCTAGCTTGTGAATCGAAATGTGTTTTGCTATAGATGTGAACATAAAAAAATCATATGTAAGCATAGCCGTTAAGAGTATTTGCTATAGATGTGAACATAAAAAAAATCATATGTAAGCATAGCCGTTAAGAGTATTACAGGAAAAGGAAGTATCTGATGTCATATCTGCAACTTTGATGTTTCCTTCTGTGTCAAGAATCATTATCTCCAACTGTAATTATTATTATTATTATTACTAGATGACCCGGTGAACTTCGTATCACTTACCTCTTAATATAAACCATATTAATTTAAATCATATTTTATCACCGTTTAAGCCTTACTCGGACTTACACGAATATTTCAAGATTAAAGTTAGTCAAATCGGTTCAGCCGTTCTCGAGTTTTAGCGAGACTAATGAACAGCAATGATTTTATTTATTTATTTATTTATTTTCTTTTTTTGGGTTCATGCTGAGGATGAAAAAAAATCAATTCTTTTTCTCTTTGTGTCTGACATGTTTTCAGTCATTTGGTGAAGGGTGTCCTATCTAACGTGGATTAGTTTAATGTCTTTTGCAGATGTGAAAATTATTCTGATTCAGACCAGAAGCGTTTCACTTCATTTAGATTTTAGAAGCATATTCGGTTGCCAAACTTACGCAACAAGTTTACTTGAAAATAGACGGCGTAAGTGGCAAAATGAGTGCTACAAAAGACATATGAAGATGGCAAATAAAATCTTGACCACTGACGATGGTTTGAAATAAAAAGGTGGAAATATAACCTATACTAACTGCAACTGCGGAGAAGGGAGGTCAAAAAAAAGAAGAACCATTTATTGTTTTGGAACTTGGGGCCAAAGATTTTTATTAATATGTTCCTTTCTTTGATTACTATCCTTTCAACTGGGTCATGATTGGTAATGGACAATGTTTCGACGGCATACATGGCTTCCAGTTTGATTAATGTGTGACAAAGCCTTATTTTTGTATTCCACGTGGCGGACTGTATGAGGTTTTTTTTGTGAGTTGGAATGCAAGTTCAGCTTTACTTCTTCTAGATCCTATTTCCTTTTTGCCAAGGACATTCCAACGATACATTCTCCAAGATATTTGAATTCTTTGATAATATTTTTTGTTTCCCTTAGTTTAAGATGCTTTGGTAGGTTTTTATGTTTGTCATTATCTTTATTATCACTATTATTATTATTATTATTATTATTATTATTATGAGTCAACGTCGATATTTGATATGTAATAAAATTCTGCTTTGAATACCAATTGCGTCTGTTGACAGTAATGACACACGAAAGGAACATTAATTGATTAGTAATATATAATGTAAATGTTAATATAATCTAAATCTGCATGTCATTATGTTCTTCGATGACGTATTTGTCAGAAAACTATTGTTCCACAAGTGTTGACTAACGCATTTTCTCCAAGGTACCAATAGATGAGTGTTAAAAAACGCATCACACTGTGCTATGGGGACATCAGGCAATATATCTGAAAATGCTCCAACCGTGCGAAACGCGTCATATCTAAATAAATAAATAAAACATATTAAAAAGCAGATAATCACATCCACACAAATTTTCGGCCATGACCTTCGTCAGTAAAAGAAACACATACATTCACGCAATCATTCAGAAAACTATACAGAGACAACTATCATGTCCGGCCACTCCAGCAACACAAGCTAGACTGTGAGTGAGATGGGGAGTGGAGGGGGAAGGGTGCCGGATAAAGGTGGGAATGGAAAATTTCGCATTGCATGATGGATTTTAAAGGCGGGAATTTGAATTGCGGCAATGAATACAGTGAAGGGAAGGGGCGGGAAAGGATAAAAGGGAGGTGTAGAGGGGAGTGGAGAGAGAGAGAGAGAGAGAGAGAGAGAGAGAGAGAGAGAGAGAGAGAGAGAGAGAGGGAGTGGGGAGATTTGAAATGATAAGTTTGTTTGTTTGTATAGTCTATTGGACTTAACTGCGGGGTCATCACTCCCTAAACTTACAAACTACTTATGAACTTCTTACGAAGTAGGACGGCACAAATATCCATGCCCGAGGGGGGATTCGAACACCCAACCATAGTGGCCGTGCAGACCGTGACTGGAGCGCCTTAGTCCCCTCGGCCACCGCGGCCGGCGAAATGATAAGAATGAGAATAATAAGGAAGAATAAAAATAAAAATAGGAACAAATAGGAAAAACTAAAGGAAAAAAAGTTGGGAAAAAAGGAAAAATAAAGTTAGGAAAGATAGGAAAAGATGATAATAATATATATATAAAATTTTTAGGAGAAGGCGAACAGTAGAGAGGAATGAGAACAAAAAGAAATAATAATGGTTCATAAAAACTAGCATGTTACCATAAGAGATAGACACCTTGGGAACGTGTTTCAAAATAGTAAAGGCTATTCCACACTCCTCGTGGCGAGCGCGCCTGCATGCACGCCACTCCGGCCACGCTTGTCACGTACCATTCCACACAGCGGCCTCAGTTGCGATGCTATACCGGCCACGTTTTTTCCTAGTATGCAGGAAGATGTCAGCTCTGACGGTTCCGTGGTGTCAGTCTGGATTTTCGGGTGATTTACCTTGGTTTGATGACACCAGCAGCAGCGATAGTAGTGACGATGAGCTGGTTTTATTATATTCTTTGGCTTCAAGAAACGAGTGGGTGCATCCAATCAATAAGAAGAGGAAGAAGCATGCGTGATCTTGAGGCGGATGATGAAAAATTCAGCACCTGGTTCATTTAAGAGACAATTAAACTGTTTTCCGTGGGGATTTCAATGAAATAAATATTTTGGTTGTACCTTTTTTGGTTTGGTTGTTATTTAATTTGAAGACGGACCATAGTTTAATGAAAACTTTTTTTAGGGGGCTTAATTACTGAGGCTATCAATCCCTAAGCTCACAAACTACTTAAAGTAACTTATCCTAAGGACAACACAAACACCAATGCCCGGTTTAATAAAAGATTGTGAATTTTTTTTCTATGATACTTAATAGTATTACCGCAGGATATGTATGTACTTACTGTCTTTTGATAACGCTTCGGCAATTTCATCCCATGCTTTTTCTTTCAAAGTTATATCTCTGTAGATTTCTAATGTTGAGTCCCAAATGACAGGATGAGAGCGTACTTGTTAAATTAACTGGTCCATTTTGAGCCTAAAACGTTACTGGAACACACAATGGCACACCAATTACTTGTAAATCATCAACAATAAACTCAACAGAGCAGACAATAAAGATGACGCGCTGTGTAGTGCTCCAGGGTTGGCTTGCACGAGGTCTTACCTTGGCTCTGCGCATGCGCGGACTGAAAACGTGGCCGGCCACGTTTAGAAAGATCGCTCAGGGAGCGAACGGAAGACACGCGTGTCCGGCGTGAACGGCCCCATTTGATAACGTGGGAAGCCACATTTTTAAACGTAGCTAGCGTACGTCCGGACACGAACGCCACGTGCAGTGTGGAATGGCCTAAAAAGCTTGCTTGTAGCATTATTGCCAGTACTACCGTACGCCTGCTTTCACGGCGCTTGACACGTCAGTAGACTCGAGGCGAAACTCTGTATAGTACAGATGTTTCTGACTCCGCCGCGTTCCGCCTCTACATCTAGCACTGTTCGCGGCGCCAGCATGTCGCCGCTACCCGGCCTTTTAGTCGCTCCATAAATCTCCCTGGTTACCTGTTGTCGTGGGTCAGCCACCTACCGAGAGTGGAGGGAGAAGTCTGGGCTTCCCTTTGCTAAAAAAACCTTTCCCCTTCTGCTTTCTTTTCCGTGCTGATTCCATGTCCCAGCTGCGCCATCCTTGGACCTGTGCTCCAGCGTATTTTCTTTCTACTGAATTTAATTTTTATGTCAGTATGGAATACGCTAATAGAACAGTGCATTAATCAATTTCTACAATTACTTCCGAAACTTGGCGTGTGACGTATCAGTGGAACCGTGTCCGTAGCTCAGCGGTAGCGTCGCTGACTACCACGCAGAAGGCCCGGGTTCGATTCCTGGCAGGGGACTGGGCATTGTCTGTTGTCCTAATCCTCATCATATCATCATTGGCACGTAAGTCGACCACGCCTAACAAGCCGGCAAGGGTTCTCCCGGCCAAGAAAGCCATACCCTCATTTCCATTTTTCTAGTGGAACCGTCTTCGCAAGAGAATATCAAATGTAAGGGCTAAAATTCACCCCTTGCCCTTGCATAATCTCTCCATTCCAATTTAATTTTGTGTTAAGATAAATGGTTGCTGATCAACATATGATCATGTCTTCTGGTTTTTATTTATTAGTTTGGTTCTAGTTGAACACTATTCCGTCCTTTTTTGAAAAAAAATAATAATTCAAAATTCCAAGTGCAGCTCTCTGCAGTATTAAATCAAAATTTAAACTTTTTCAACAAGAAATTTTTTAGATCATAAAACTCATCAGATTCTGAATTTTAAATTTTTCATATTTTTAGGAGAAAGAATGAGGGAATTAGATGAGATTTCCTTCCTACCTGGGTATCAATTATCACCTATCGCCAAATATCCCAAAAAATTACACATAAAATAACAAAATATAGCTTTTTTCTGTTGTCCTCAAGTATAGATTATTCCAAAAGTTTTTCTATCAACCCATCAAAATCCCTATACACATTTATTTCTATTCTAATGTTCGCGAAGGACGCTGAACACCATCAATCACTTCAGTTGGGATCTTGCGACTCGACCGTAGGTGTCCCTCTGCTGCGTCAGCAGTTCTTTGTCTGCAACGGCTCATATAACCTTACAGGCACTGTGTTGTCAATCGTAACATTGTCAGACTGAAGTATCTGGAACTCAGCTTGCATTTCAAGGTCTCTGCAGTTTTCATATTGATGTACACTGTCATGAAGTTGTGAAAAGACTAGGCTTTTATTTCTCATCTCAGTATAAACTAGAGCTTTTTATTCCAAATACCAGTAATAAAGCATCACGCAATTCACTAAATAAAACTGTGAAAGACTACATCATCATCACCTTCTATTAGTTCTTTTGTATTTGCCTCTTCCTGCTTCTTCGATTCCTCTTTTCTTCCTTCTCTTCGCTTCTCCCTATTTCTTCCGTTCTTATTTTTCCTCTTTGGGTTTAAATAAATTGTCATGAAGTCATAATGCTGCACCTTACTCATTTCAGCATCTCCACTGATCCACTTCTTCGATATCATCAGCCGCAGAATTTGCAAATTGCTTGGTCTAAAGCGACCTTTCTTTTTAACACCTTTACTGCGTGAATTCCTCTGAGACTATCAGTGGCATTCCGATCCATTGTTCTTCAACTATGCCTTGAGCATCTGTTTCTCAGTGCTGAGTTGTGTTGCTTCGCTACTTGTATTTGAAATAGCTGACACCTTCGCAACTCCCAGATACTCTTCTTTTGTTTATCAGGCAGCTGCTCTTGCATTGAGACTTACTGTCCATACCAAGCGACCACTGTACATTGTGATGGTTGTTGCATGCAGTTAATTCTAACCTATCCTTAATTCTATACCTATTTGCAATTCAAAATTATTATTTACTCTATTTTGTTTATTAAATATCACTGAAGGCGTATGGTTTGTTGTAAAGCATGTCAAAGTATGCATCAACAATAACTGCTAGAAACTAAATAATTTAATAGTTTAAGTTCGGGGGATAAGTTTGAATTTGTTTCGGGCGTTTATTTAAATTTAAATTTTGTATTTGAGAGCAAGATTGTTCCTAATTGGCCAATGAAACTTAACCATTTGCCGCGTTTAGTGTGTGTGGCTTTGGGCTTGTAGTGAAGAGGACTCGATACTTTAATCCCCAAATATTTGTGCATCTTCAACTGTATAGCTCGTGGAATGGATTCTGATTGTGTAATTCTCGTTGGATAGTATGTCAGGGGTTCAAATCCCAACTTAGGCGTGGATGTATGTGCTATCTTTAGTACAAATTAGTTCACAAGTAGTTTGAAGGTTTAAGGACTGATGGCCCCGCAGGAAGTCCCATAAGCTTAACAAAAATTTGATTTTTTTTTTTTTTTTATTTATTTATTTATTTATTTATTTTTTTTTTTTTTTTTTTTTTTTTTTTTTTTTTTTTTTTTTTGCATGTGATATTCTGTCCTCGGTTGGAAAAGTGAACAGCCACCAGCTGCAAGAATGCAGACTTATTTACACTGACAGTGTGACTACAAGATGCTTATGTAAACCCATAGGGAACAATTTATACACCTGAAGAAGGGCAATAATTGCTCGAAACCTGTTGTAAATAAATCTGCAACCTTGCAAGTGGTGGCTGTTTACTTTTCCAACCTATAAAACACAGTTGCTGCAATAGGCAAAACATTTAATGTTATCCTATATTCCCAAATTTTCATAATATGATCCAGGGCCGGGTCTTGGGATGGAAGCTAAGATTTACAGTAAAACTCAGTTTTTACTATTTCTAACATACGATTCATCAAAAGCTCACTCTGATTACACATAATTGGCATATGATAAGTGATACTGAACATTGAAAATTTCTAGGTGTTCAGATAGATTGTAAACTTTCTTTGAAAGCCGAAGTTGAGGATATTTTTCAGAAAATAAACTCTGCTTTATTCACCATAAGAACAGTAACAAACAACGGGGTAACTCTACTGATTCAATAAAGATATTTTTGGCTCAGAAATGGGTGGTTCGAGCAATTTGTGGACAAAGGTCGTGTCGACCCTTTTCAGTAGTCTGGGAATTCTGACTTGGCATCACATAAATGTGTTCTATAACTTCGTTTGTTGTTAACAATATCAGCTTATTTCCACAAGTTAGCAGCTTTCACTCGTTGAATACTAACCAGAAATAGAACCTACATTTGGATGCGACCTCCCTGACTCTTGTGAAGAATGTGTGCAGTATTCTGCAGCATCCATTTTCAATAAGCTCCCACAAGAACTCAAGCATCTTAGTACTAACCCACGCGATTTAAAGTCTAAATTGAAGAGTTACCTCATGACTCATTCCTTTTATTGAATTTCTGGAAAAATTAAAAACTTAGCTAATTCCTTAGTTTCGTTGTTGCTTCTTTTGATTTAGACTTAAGATTGTCATGTTCATAGGACTACTTTATGTTTTTCTATTACTACTCTAGTGTTAAATTTGCATGTACTAACTTGTTCCATCATCATGGAGTCTTACTCCTGCTTTAGTACCTGCGAAACAGAAAACCATATTATTAATTTTATCGGGACAAATTACTGAGGCGACACAGGATTAAATTTCAGACTGTATTTCACACGCTTATTAAATTGATCACAATACACTTGTACTGTTAATCCCAAACGACCGTTAGGTCGCAGCAGAGGAAGAAAAATTTAAACAAGACAATGCTTAAGCTTTTATCTCTAACTACATTGAACCCCGATCTTTATGTTATACTTTTTTGTTAATCAATGTTGCCACAATATTAGGCCAAAAGGATAGCAAATTACATTTTTATTAAATATCATTGAAAGCGTATAGTTTATTTTAATTTAAATTGTTCGAATATGTATCAAGAATAATTGCTAGAAGATAAATAAATTAATAGTTTAATTTCTGGGGATAAATTTTACTTTGTGTCCAACGTTTATTTAAATTTTGTATTTGAGAGCCCGAGTCTAATTGGCCAATGAGACTTAACCATTTGCACGTTTAGTGTGTGTGACTTTGGGCTTGTAGTGAAGAGAACTCGATACTCTAATTTTGTAACGTGGAGTGGTTCAGAAACAGCCGATATTTTGTAACAAACTGACCCCTACTGTTACTTGGCAGGCGTTTTGTGGCCTTTGTTTGGAGGGTGTCTGTTAAAGGTTACTGTTCAACAACTGAAAAAACCACCTACCCTCACACAGTGAATAGGATGGATTTCAAGACGACTGTCGAGGGGCGCAGGATCCATTCCTCCCGCGGTCAGAAAAATAGGACTGAATCCTCCCGAGCCTGCAAGGGTGTGGAAAAGGACGGGACTGAATCCTCCCATAACCTGTTTAAGCAGGTAGTTGGTGGCGGCCCGAGACCAGAGTGTGTGGCCAGACCTTTATGAATATTCCAGGCATATGTTCCAGTGTATGTTCCTACATTGTACAGTAAAGTAAGAGTGAGAAGTAAGCCCCAGTTTAACGTTAGAGTAATCCTACAGTAATACCACTTTGGTTCTTGTAATCTAAAGATTACGTTTTACTCGCAATTGATAAATCTGTGCAACCTTTTCAGCAGTTGGTATACAAGTTTATTTGATACAGCGTTGAATTATAAACAGAGGACAAGGCAGGCTAATTTTTTTTTTTTTTTTTTTTTTTTTTTTTTTTTTTTTTTTTTTTTTTTTTTTTTCTAAGGAAGAAGAAATTCTGATTTCAACGGGAGGGCGGGACATGAAAATGAAATTTGCATCCTTGGATCCTTATATCACTCCAGACTTCACTTCCAGCCTTCATTATGCTGTCTTCAAAATCTGAAAACATCGATGATGGTGAAAATTTGTCCTAGATCAGCACATTTACTGATGACTGTATCAAAGACATACTGATACGACGAAGTTTTCTTGTCGTTCAATAAGGCAAAAACCATTGGAATGTAATGTCCATTAACTAGGCCGAGTATAGTAAACAGCTGACTAAAGAATTTTGTGCAACACTTGAATGTTCCGTTAACATATATTGTTGCACACTGAGTAAGCACGTTAAGGTTTTCAGAGTTACAAAATATTACAACTTTTTTCTCGGCATTGTCGTCCAGCAAGAAATTTTTCCCGTCTGTAGTTTCAACATGTAACTTATTGAGAACTTCATGAACATCTTCAACACTCGTCGGCAATTTCGGCAGAATTTTGTGTCTAGCTTTGTAAATAGATTTCCGGAAGTTGTCGACATCTCTAATTGTTACTTCCTGAGTATCTTCTCCTTTTAAATGGTGGTAAATCAGCTTAGATGGTCTCTCACAAATGTCTTCTGTGGCTTTTCGCTTCATATGAGCAATAAATTTTTGCCTCTTGAATTTTCTTGGAAGACACTTCTGTGTGGCTGTGGTCTTCATGAATGTTCACAACATCCAGCTCCTCAACAGAAATTATTTTAATAAAACTTTTGCAACCCTTAATGTCGCACGTCCATCGCGCTACACCACTTTTTAATAATTACTGAAATCCGAAAGTGTTACTTTCCAGAAGTAACATTTTCCCTCCCTTTCTACTCACTGAAACTTCAAGGGCGTCGAAGGACATCACTGTTAAGCGATCTGCCATGGACTGAAGTGACAAGTAAGGCCGGAAACGGCTTGAAGCGGCGGGTGGGGTCTGGTGGCTGGTACCACAGAGTAGTCTGTGCTGGTACCTGCAGGAGGCGCCACTGTGCTAGAACAGTTCGGGAGGATTCAGTCCTGTCCCCTGCCGTTGGGAGGATTCCGTCCTGCGCCCCTGTCGAGGTGGCTAGACTGAATTTTTTGCACTTGCCTGCTAGCTGAAGTAGGTGTAAGAGAAAGTGCCCATCCCACCGTAGTTCGTCAGAATGGAATTGACTTTATTCCGTCTGAAGTTAACAAGAAATAATACGACTCTTATCCAAGGGGAAGCGAAGCAGGGGAGATCGTGTTACTTTTGTATGATGATAAATAATGCAATCTAGCAATCTTAGTTTTCTTAGGCATCTCCGAATACGATTACGCCAAGAATATTTCAGCATCCCCATGAAGGTAACCTGTAGAATGGTCCACCTGTTAACACTCGGTGGAACTCCAGATGTCGAAGTGTCAGTCCGAACACAAATCATTTTCGGATGTAGTGTACCAGATTTGAATGTAGGACCTGATCGCCGGTCGCAGTGGCCGAGCGGTCTACGGCGCGCCAGTCACGGTCTGCACGGCCGCTGCGCTCGGGGATTCGAACCTCCCCCCCCCCCTCGGGCATGGATGTTTGTGTCTTCTTTAGTGTAAGCTAGTCCATAAGTAGTTTGTAAGTTTAGGGACTGATGACCCCGCAGTTAAGTCCCATTAGCTCTACAAATATTTGAACATTTTAGGACATGCTCAGGCGAGTAAACAACTCATCTATCCTCTCGGGCGCTAGTCGGAAGGGGCGGATGAAATCATTCACAGCTTTAACCCTTGACCTGGACGCTCGGAACCGCACTAAACCATGCTTACAATAACAATCATAAAAACAACAGTGGCGTGCCTCACTTCCATGCAAAACGCCGCACTTGTCTGTTAGCGCCACTAGATTGTGCTTATTGTTGTATGATTCCTGGGCGGGTCATAGAGATCGTAACCCTTCTAGATGAAAGTTTCCTAAACAAAACTGTTACGCTGAAGATGGTCCACCGAAAACAATAAAATATTGCCAGCCCCCTGATGTTTACTTCGTTCGGCAATGTAAACAGTATATCAGAAAGGTTACTGATTTTGTAACACTACAAGCTGCCAAACTACAAGTGGAGGTACATGATGTAATTTCATCGTGAAATTTCACTCTGTGATTTACAGTCAAATTGCTGCATCTACGTATAAGCACATGTTGCAGTATGCTCGACGAAAGCCATGGTATCACATTGACATACCAACATCATGATTTGAAAATGGAATTAGTGTGGCTTTTGATATGGGACTGTGTGAATGTGATGTGGATTGTGACAACGTGACTTTAGCGAGGTGTGCACATTGTTCTCTCCCAGTTTGTTTTAACCATTTCTCGAAATCCAGCACGTGCGCTCTGAGGACTAATATAAGCATTTTCAGGTGTGTTGTAGTGTTATATATGTGTTTTGCGCTGTTATAATTACTTTAAGCAGTGAGTTTTTGGCGCTGCCTATTGAATATGTTATGACACACTGACGCAATTAAATTAGGTATAATTTCCTTCAATGGTATTGATATCTTGTTACTTGTTTCTCTTTGTTAAAATGTTACTTGAAGTACAACACAACGTTCTGCATGGAAATGACGCACACCTTGTTATTTCAGGTATGGTTTCGTTCGGTTCGGAGCATTCGAGGTTAAAGGCGTGCCTTGTGAGTGCGGCCTGAAACCATGGATTGCACCCTGCCGCCGACAGTTTCCGTCAAGCGCTGGTATACGAAGAACAACGAGATATTACGCACAAACCACATTCAAATGCGATTCCTTTATTAGAATGCCAGTCTCCTTAAAGATACAGCTCATAACTACATTACTTTTTTCTGATAATGGCTGAAGGCAGGTTAAACTTGAACAATTAAAGGTCATGATGGAAGACTGAGTACTGATCGAGACTGACGAAGTAAGTGAAGTCCAAAACCCATTCGGAACGGATGTCATGGATATGCACCAATGCGATCCACAAATGCCCGTTAGCGACTAACAAGGAAAGTACTTGATATACATCAAAATCATACGAGAGATAATGTAAAGATCCCTTATTGCACTAGAGACACTCACGCATCTGCAAAACTCTGCAGTCGTCCGTTAGAGGCCTCTGCGTGTGCCTTGCCACTTTGCACTTTGACCTGTCGGTTCGCCAGTAGGGACGGTGCAGTGTGCCTCCGATGTTGCGTTTTGTGACGTTATTTGTGTGGTGAAGCGTTAGATGGGCGGCGATTGGCAATCAATCCTGCTAATGTACTGCGATTGGTTGAGATGAAGTTACAAAGAACCCTCCTTCGTGATGATAGTATTAGTAATGAAGATGAATCATTCGCATGCTTTCTCGTATCTGTTATGGTACAGAAATATAAGCATAAGTTAGATACTGTTGTACCTCCATTTTATGTACTTTGTTTTATCTCCATTTTAAATCTCCATTTTATGTCTGTATTACCTCCAAAATTTTATCTTCTTTGTGTTTTTATGTTCTCCGCTCACAAATTTTATTTCTGTAGGCCGAAGAGCGCAAGTGAGCGCTGCCGGCCCGCCCCTTTTTTAGGGGAATTGAAACGACAATAAAGAAAAAAAATACTGTTGTAACACTAACACATAATGATGGATAATAGGGATGATAATGACGAAGAACTCATTGCTAGCGGTAGTGCTACAGTAAGTGCGGGAAGAGGCGATGGAAGCAGTGGCAGTGAATACCAACACACCGAGAAGAAGGTTAAAGTGGCAACTATCATCACGGCTTTTGAGTACAATACGCTGAAGAACATGTATGACGATTATTACATAATTTATAGTTCAGATATCTGCATTACGTATGGCATCTACAATTACATGTACAGTGCTGTCTAGAGCATGATTGCAAAGTTTTGCATAAAAACGACACCCACCAACACACTGAGGTGTACATAAAGATACTGTAACCAAACGTTCATACAGATATGTTTGTTCGAGCCCAAGTACTTTCCTTGTAAGTTTCAGGAAGAATTCCCATAGGAATCATTCCAGAAAACCACGTTCATTACCACCAAAAGGATGAGAAGAACTTTAAAGGTTTCATCATCTAGAAAACGTATCGTAAGACTGGATTTCCCCGAAAGTGAGCGTCCATCCCTTTTCCAAGCGTGCCCAATGCAAAAGTTTGATTGCTGAATCTGTCCTTTACCAACTGATACTGGTACTGTACTCATCTGCCAAACCCACGGTTTACCACTCGTCTAGGATTCCATTGGTAGCGCCGTAGGTATCGGCATTAACGCAAAATAGCAATACTTGCTCTAGGCGCCCCAACAATCCCACACGGCATCTCCCGGCCAAAAATGCCATACGATCATTCCATTCAGTCCTAGCTGGTAGGCTCGTCGCACGCCCATTCTGCCTTCTGCGACTGTTTCCCGCAGTGACCTGTCCGTCTGTACTGACACTCTACTGCTGTCGGCCATTTTGTACAGGTTGTCGAGCAATGCATTCTTCTTGATGAGAGGTAACGTCTGAAATTTGGTATTTGGTACACAATATAGCTCTCAGAATATTAATTCTCTAACGTTTTACTCAATTGAATGTCTGAACCGTCTAGATCCAACTTCCATTCTGCATACAAAGTCTGGATCCTGTCGTGTGGCCATCTGGACGTCGAAAACCTTTTCGCACAAATCACCAGAGTACGACGGCTCTGTCAATGAACCGCCCTTTTAAAGTTTTGAAGAAGTGTAGAATACAAGTCACTCAGAAATTCTGATACAGCTGACGTAGCCGACAGCGCCAGCCGGTTGTCCTGAACGGAGTGAAATCGCTCAAACCAGCGAGCTGCGTGGAAACCTTCCCATTGCTGACGCAGCCGCAGAGACTAGTTTCATTAGCGTGTTCATTCCACCGGAAAAGAAAACAAAGAAAAAACTGACTGGACGGAAAAATACTGAGGCTACTGTTCTGCAATACTCGTTGATTTATTATCGATATGGCGACTCTACTTTGTGAAATTATTTGTGCTAGGCACACAGGCGCAGCTACCATGAGCACTTAACCTGAAGACCGACGGAGGCAGAACCACAAAATCACTCTGCGGTCAACTAAGAGTTGCAGCTTTCCTTTCCGGCTTGCTCGTCCGCCTCTAATGACTATGCTGTCGACAGGGCATTCAACCCTATTCTTCGGATGGCTAGAAGGGTAGCGAGGCCCTCTAATTGTTTCCTCCAGTGGCTTTTTGTAAAATCCATTTTTAGAACGTCAGGATTTTTTTCCCCCTTGGAATTAGACGATGCGATTTGACCTTTGAGAACCGTGCAAGTACACTAAAAATACATCGTCATGTGCTGACTACACAGGAGCGGAGCAGACGTGACTCAAAAATTATGAAATGTAGTGCTGACAACAATGTTTCTCCTCTCTGCCATAAGAAACGTATATCAGAAGAGGTGTAGGTATTTGGAGAACACACACTATCTGATCAAAAGTACCAGACACTTATTAGTATAAGGCGTGACACGCCTTCGCCGTCATGACAGCCTGTATTCTCATGGGGACATTTCTCTCAGTCTACAGAGAGATGCAAACCAGCCTCCTCCAGGATCCCACACCATTTGACACAGTGATGTTGCACGCTGGAGTCTCGGCTCACCTCACACGTGTCCCACTGCCTCGTTTCGGGAATGAAAATCACAATATTCTTGGTGCAATGTATTTATTTTTCCCAAACGCTTTTCGCCTTGTTACTGAAAGACATCCTCAGTGGCTGTTTTCAGATGTCTTATTTATAATTTATATACATTTCACTTCTTTTTTACAATGTAAATAAGTGGTTACTTATAGTTTACGGTCGTTCGGGTTTCGATTTAGTGGTTTTTCCCATATTGTCCCAGTCTGACGTGCAAAATTGTTCCACTTCCTTAATTATTGTACATTTTTTTACGTTCTGAACGTATCTTCTAGAATCGTAAATCACCTTGTATCTTTTCATGTTTCAGTTGTTTGGTAAGCGTTGGCAACTTAACGTTATGTTGACTATATACGTGAGTCGTGTGTGTATGCAAAAAAGATGTAGACTTTTTTTCCTGTTTTAGAACTACGAATATATAGAGAGTAAGGGGGTAAGTATGTGTGTGTGAGAGAGAGAGAGAGAGAGAGAGAGAGAGAGAGAGAGAGACTAGAGCGAAAATGAAAATAGACTTTATCTTTTTTCTGAGTGAAGTAATCAGAGAATAAGTGGGAGATAGAGACTAGCATCTAAAATTCCACAATTAAAATGTGATCATCTCAAAAGCACCCAGAATAAAACAGTAGATCTGGCAGAAAACACACAATACATTGAGAAAAAGAAAACCACAGTGAAATTAATCTCATGAAATAATATTACAAAGCTTATGTAAAACAACAGATTCCAGACGAAAATGAAAAATATGAAACAATATATTCATTTGACAGATACATATGTCTTTTCAACATATCAAGGACAGTGACTTTAAGGTGAGATATTGAATTAAAATTTGTGCCACGGTAGGGATTCGAACCCGGGATATCATGCTTAGGTTACTCGGTGCATTCGCTTTATCCATAATAAGTGCTTAGTGGGTAAAAAGGCTGCCCAGTAAGTATGAGATCTGGGTTCGTCTTTCTCTTCGGTACCTCACCTTACATTCACTGTCTTTGAAACTGAAAGACACACTCAAATACGGCGTTTTCTATTTCCAAAACGAGAAATTCGGCGCTTGCTGTAATATGGCCACAAACTAGTTTTCCACTGGCTTCACGTCGTGACCCTGGACTGCATGCAGTCCATTTACTTATTAATTATGTTTATTCATCCAGTGATCATCTCAGAGTGATACAGAATTAGTCATGCTAGGTGAGAACATTTTCATTGTACTTCTTTTTGAAACGTCAGAGTGTTCGTGAAATATGCACGTCGCCGCGTCGCACTTTGATGCGGTGATGTTGCAGTAACTCTGCAGCATGACGCATGCCTGGTGCAAGTGGCGTCAACAGCACATCTTATTCAGCGAGACAATCACGCGATTACTGAAAACCGTCGACGAAGACCAGTCCAGAGCAAGCAAGAGAAATGTTGTCGTGAGGCCGAGTCCTCCTTCATGAAAACACTCTGTCGCACGCTGCAGTTAAGATAGACACGTTCATTGTAGAGCAAACAAGACATTTTTTAATTTTCACTGCGGTTACCAATTTGAGATTCGTCGAACACAGAAAAATAACCTAGTAGCCCTCGTTCAATGAAAATCAGTAGCTCCAAATACGAGAGACATTTTTAAAGTAAGAATCGATATATAATGGAGTAAAAGAAACTTCATTTATGAAGTCAATATCACAAACTACAATATCCACCTTTTTATTTGTTTACTTTTCATCCTAGTCACGATAAACATATAAATATTTGTGAATTCGTGTGACGTTTACTTGTTTCGACAGGTTAAGAATTTTATCGTGAGACTTTAGAATAACGCCACATTACACGAGAGCCGAGAAATTCATGATAGAGCAGATGCTATTATAATTAATGTCTTCGTCCATAATAAGTTGTACGCGCCTGTCTTTCGAGGTATGCTTTTATCTTCTTGGTGAGCATCGAAATTAATATCTTATAGGACTGTCTTCAGCAATATAAATCAGGTAAGTTTCCCATGAACGATATGTCGGACAACATGTAAAAGCGGTAATATGTCGTTCGAGTGTTGCACAAGGTGTAAGAAATATTTCTGTTCTGGTTGTTTTTATGGCTGTGAGAACGCTGACGAATAGACGGCCAGTAATTCGTATTACGAAATAATTTGCTTTAGAAGTTTTTATTTTATTTTATGTCTTATTTTTATTGTTTCTACACTGTGTATCACAAATAAAACAGCTGTAAATAGATAATACACTTAATTGAATATTAATCACACTTCCCGATGCTCCGCTTCAAAATAAGCCAAGAAAAGATATGAGAATATTATCAAATACACCGAAATAAACCCTCTAACAAAAAATTGCCATGCAAGAGTTTCGGACCTAGTCCAAGCCCTGGAAGACATTTTTCTCTTTTTGGGTTTAATCGGTCTTTTGCGGACGTTGGTTTGTTTTGTTATTTGTTGGTCGTTGTGTCGTTCACTAAAAGGGTGTTTTTGTTGTTAACCGAATGCGCTGAGCTACCACGCCAGCGACTACTGACTTTCTAGCAAGAAGCCGAAACACGTGTCTCTTTATATTCAATACAGAACGTCCATGCCAAATCGATCATGCCACATGTCAGGCCCTCTCCTTGTCAGTTACTAATACGAAACGTTCACTAGTATTTTTTTTCTTACTAGTATTAGTAGTCAATGTTGACCTACTTAAAGCGCATTCCTGTAAAATGTTAATTGTTGCGCCCACTAGGTTTTTGGAAATGTAAGAGTTATATGGGCTCCAGAGGAACATAAACAAACATAAAAATTAGTGAAAAATTGTCAGAAACTTACTTCCTTAAATGATTTTCATCACACAGAAATTGAGACGGACCTTTATATTAAAAATACTACGACCAACAAAAGTGTTAGCTTCTGGAAGTGATTGATATAATAAACAAAAACTTAAAAATTATTTAATAGGATTATAGTACCACTCTTTACCTAGAAAAATAAGCCTAAACCGTTACTGTAGTTCGATTCACTCAGAGTATCTAGCGAATTTCCTAAAAGGCAATTTTTCTTCAGAGTCTCAATATATCTCGAATAATACCTTTTTTTTTTCATTTTTCAACAAGTACTATTGTGACTCATCGCGTGCTACACTTACAGTCAGTAGTATCTGTGGGAAATGGGAACGTTAACGAGTTTTAGCGAATCCGATTTTAAGGCTTTTTAATTAAAAAAAATTTCTCTCGAAAGATAACATAGCAATCGATAGATCGTTTTACGTCAGACAACTTTCTCCGTTAACATTATTCGATTGGACCTACAGTTTTTGACATAATTAAGAAAAAGAATTTTCTCGAAAATTGCGGTTTTTTTTCGCATTTCATATCTTGGATGGGGTTTTATGAGTTTCTACTTAAAATTTATTTTCCTACATGTCGTATATTTTATTTTCAGCTAATAATTTTTTAAGTTTTCTCTCTAATGCTTGGATTAAATGTGCCTTTAATAACTCCATAGCGCCATCCTTCATTACTGGACGGCCTGTCAAAGAAATTTATAGATAAGTAGCTCTGATCCGAATCGTCTCATTCCCTTTGTCCGTCGTCGATCATTTGCTAGGACTGTAAACAGAAGCGTGTCCTTCCGCCTCCACGGATCAAGCCGAGTCGAGTGGTAAAAGGCGTAAAACAAGGCAAGCTTTTTTCATGAAGAGCCTTCCGGGTTTCTGCTGTTTGTTGCACTGTTTTTGGCTGTTGTGCAACTAGTTAATAAATAGCGAATGCCCACTTTCGGCAATAGTTTTTAGTAACTGAGCCCGTAACGCGGAAGAGTGCGTGACACGATACCAGTCCGAAACACTCAAGACCGGTGAAAGTCGGCGAGCCACAGATCTCATTTCGGCAGAGTTTTTTTACCAGGCGGGTAGCGTTCACAACTGTGACCCATAAACGCTGATGGTGAGTCACAAACTGCGTACTAGTCTGTGTAGCGTGTCGGCGGCATGCTGTCGGATCTTGTGGAACTGTGCAAAGCCATCGTCCTATCGTCTTTTAAGAACTTGAGTAATTTTTGTGAAGACTCGACTAACCTTACTGGCAGTTCCGTGATGCGGGTGCGCAGTTTAAAATTTTCATGATGGTGTATGCCAGCAACTGTAAAGCAGTAAAGGATGGAAAAAAGAAGAAATCTGCCAACAGGCTACGTAATACAGACTTACTAGAATCTTGACCTAGATATAAAAGATTCCAAGATTGCTTTTAGATTGCTGGAATACTCTTTCTTAGCCCGTCATCTGGTGACCATACAATATATACTGGGCATTGAGGCAATTAAATTTGTTTATTCTTATTCTTATATGGCACTACATAACAAAAATTTTAAATGACAAATTTAAATGCCTCAATACTCAGTATATATTATATCGGTTACCAGATGATGGGCTAAGCCCGAAACCAGTTGTGAAATTGAAATAAATAATCTACTTTCAACAAATAGGAGATTATTGCAACAACATAAAAGCAATTTTAGAATCATTTTTATATTTTTATCATGACGGTTGCATACCTCTTAAAATAAACTTGACCAGGGCTTCATAAAAAAAAAAAAAAAAAAAAAAAAATATATATATATATATATATATATATATATATATATATATATATTTGTCTGCAACAGATGGGGACAGCACATTATTTGTAATATACTGTATTGGAAAGATATGGTAAAATAGCTTTATTCTAACGTACTTTGTCAACATTGTAAGTAACAAGTGTTGTTTTTATTGTTTATGATGTTGCTCAGGACCCAATTGTAGAGCAAGTCTCTATAGTCTTGGAATGAGTCAGTACACGAAACTGTGACACAAGAGAAGTAGCAGATAAAGTAAAACGTATGTGTCAGGCCTCGGCATAAGTAAATACAATTGTAAGATGTTCCTCAACAGAATAGATAACGCAAACATGAAAAAACTTTTCAGTTTAGACTTGAAAAGGCGTGAATTACGACTAATATTTTTGAATTCTTTCGGCAGTTTGTTGAAAATGGAAAGTGAAAAGGTGGAGGTTAACAGCTTTTAAATATTTGTAAAATGACATGTTGACCACAGCTGCTTAATTTATTAGCTCAAAGCTACCGGATTCGGTTAATGTATCATTCTGAAGCGCCAGCAGATATGCTAAGCAACTGGCTAAGCTCTTCTGGCGCTTGAGAATCGTGTATTAACAGAAACCGGTAGCTTTGAGCTAATAAATTAAGCAGCTGTGGTCAACATGTCATTTTACAAAAATTTCTGAAAATGAATGCAGCAGAATACTGCACGCCTTTCTGAACAAGAGTCAAGGATGTGTTATCCAAATGGAGATTCTATTTCTGACAGGTATTAACTGAGTGATAGCTTATAATTATATTGTTAACAGCAAACGACATGTATCGAGAGGCAATGTCGGAATTCCTTCGGGATCAGGGTCCACAAGAGGTTCGCGAACTGACACCACACATTGCTTGAACCGCCCGTTTCTGCACCATAAATGGAGTTACCCAAAAAATAACACCACACGTCATAAGGGAGTGAAAGTAATAAAGTAGAGAACTTTTCACTTATTTCTTGTACTGCTGTAAGTGTGTTTTATCGATGATAGATGTTTCTGACGTATAGTAAACAGATTGAAGTGGATGTGGTTTGTCGTTCTTATGAGGAGATGAAAACGCTTGCTCAGGATAGGGTATTGTGGAGAGCTGCATCAAACCAGTCTCCGGACTGAAGACCATAACAACAACAACAGATGTTTCTGAACTCCGTGACTGTTCCTAATGCAGGGTTGAGAATAAAAACCGCTACCAGCCACATTAAAGATCCTATTATTTATTTATTTTTTTATTACACGACCGGTTTCGAGCTAGCGCCCATCTTTAGGTGCTTAAAACATTCCGAAGTTTACATGTGTAGCATGTTGGTGCAGTTCAATGTTTGAAAATAAATTATTTGGTATTAATAAAAGCGAAACCAATTGCAGGTGGAGAGAGGAACAAAAACACTGTTTACTTACATTTAATATTGCATCCAAATCGCGATTTTCCATGTGACGAATTTTTACACAATTTTGGGACCAAACTTTCCTCTGATAATCTCTGTACTGTTTTAATGGTAAAAAACGCAGCATTTACGTTCTGAACAAAATCTTGAACATGGGATTTCCACGACAGCTTACTTCGTATCTGAACGCCTTGACGTTTCAACCGTTCAGTCTGGCTTATTAAATACCCATTCTGTGTAATCAGAATAATAGTTCTTGTTGAACTGTATGTTAGAAACGGTGGTAGATGGGTTTTATTACTTCGGTAGTAAAATAACATACGTCGGTCGCAGTACAGATATAAAATGCACAATGACAATGGGAAAAAAGCGTTTTTGAAAAAGAGAAATTTGATAACATCGACTATTAATTTATGTGTAAGAAAGTCCTTTCTGAAGGCATTTGTGTGGAGTGTTGCCTTATATGGGAGTGAAAGTTGGACGATAACTAGTTCAGACAGGAAGAGGATAGAGGCTTTTGAAGTGTGTACTGCAGAAGAATGCTGAAGATTAGGTGGGTGGATCGCGTAACTAATGAAGAGGTACTGAGCAGATTGGCGAGAAAACGAATTTTTGGCATACTTTGACTAAAATAAGGAATCGATTGGTAGGACACATTCTTAGACATAAAGGACTCGTGAATTTTGCGTTGGAGGGAAGAGTGTGGGAAAAAGCCTCAGAGGGAGACGAAGAGACGCATATAGTAAGCAGATTCAAATGGATGTGGGTGGCCGTTCTTATGAGGAGGTGAAGAGGCTTGCTCAGGATAGAGTAGGATGGAGAGCTGCATCAAACCAGTCTCCGGAGTGAAGTCCACAACAACAACATCCAGTTCCGCTATTACGTGATTATATGCATGCCCTGCACGGCTCAACGGTGTTCAGCGTAGTAGATTGCGCAGAAGCATATACGCAAATACTGGTAGCAATACCCAAGACGGCAATAATAACGCCTTTTGGTCTTCTTGATAACAAATCTACTGCTGGTTCAGGAACATTACCCGCGAAAGTTCAAGCAGTCTTGCAGATTCCTAAACCGTCGACGGTTAAGGAACTCAGAAGATACCTCGGCATGCTTTAAGACAGTCCATGTAATCGCTTTATCCGTAATGCTGTGTTAGCTGAGCGGTCTACAGCGCCTACCTAGTAAGCAGGAGATACTGGGTTCGAATCCCGGCCACAGCATAAATTTTAATTCAATGCCTCTCCTTATATTTAATACCTTCCTGGAATAATTTTCGCGACCCAAATAACGACTCCAGTTTCTACAGGGCATTCAACAATAATATAAAAGCTACAAGTGATACGAAAGTGGTTGTGAAGTATCTGATGAGTAAGTTTTTAAAAATGGCGAAGGGAACATTATTAAATAAAAGGAACAACATTATGTATAATGACAGTTTATTTTAGACAAATTAAATGGTAAACTTAACAAAAATTTGTGGTATTGTTTACTCTTTGTGTTAATGATTCGTTCAATATTTGGATAAGAGCTTGTTAAATACAGGCGTAAAGCGTTTTCCACCCAAATACTGAATGTTTCAGCTTTTTACAGTTCTCCTTTACAAATGATTTTCTCTGACTTTTATTAATATAAGAATACACTTTTGGATCCGTGTACTTATCTGTTTCAATACTTTTAGAGATATTGTGCAAATTGAAAGTCTGTTACATTTTTTGCTACACTACAGAGCTTTGCAACAGACATCTTAAAGCCTCCGTAAGCTACGTCCAGCTCCGTGACTTTGGTTTTCCTGTATCCAATGCCGATATTTAAATGACAATCA
The DNA here is from genome assembly GCA_026315105.1 of Locusta migratoria. Lineage (NCBI taxonomy): Eukaryota > Metazoa > Arthropoda > Insecta > Orthoptera > Acrididae > Locusta > Locusta migratoria. Next base: position 908,415,171 of record CM048744.1, read on the forward strand.
CAGAGAGCTGCGAGCGTTACAAATAACGGCAGCGCGTGGTGTGACGTGCTGCCACAGTCAACCAACGATCAGAGTGGTGTGGCGTGCTGCCCCAGTCAACCAGCGATCAGAGTGGTGTGGTGCTGTCCCAGTCAACCAACGATCAGAGTGGTGTGGCGTGCTGTCCCAGTCATCCAGCGATCAGAGTGGTGTGGCGTGCTGCCCCAGTCAACCAACGATCAGAGTGGTGTGGCGTGCTGTCCCAGTCATCCAGCGATCAGAGTGGTGTGGTGCTGTCCCAGTCATCCAGCGATCAGAGTGGTGTGGCGTGCTGCCTCAGTCAACCAACGATCAGAGTGGTGTGGCGTGCTGTCCCAGTCATCCAGCGATCAGAGTGGTGTGGCGTGCTGCCCCAGTCAACCAACGATCAGAGTGGTGTGGCGTGCTACCCCAGTCATCCAGCGATCAGAGTGGTGTGGTGCTGTCCCAGTCATCCAGCGATCAGAGTGGTGTGGCGTGCTGCCTCAGTCAACCAACGATCAGAGTGGTGTGGCGTGCTGCCTCAGTCAACCAACGATCAGAGTGGTGTGACGTGCTGCCCCAGTCAACCAGCGATCAGAGTGGTGTGGTGTGCTGCCCCAGTCAACCAGCGATCAGAGTGGTGTGGCGTGCTGCCCCAGTCAACCAGCGATCAGAGTGGTGTGGCGTGCTGCCCCAGTCAACCAGCGATCAGAGTGGTGTGGTGCTGTCCCAGTCAACCAACGATCAGAGTGGTGTGGCGTGCTGTCCCAGTCATCCAGCGATCAGAGTGGTGTGGCGTGCTGCCTCAGTCAACCAACGATCAGAGTGGTGTGGCGTGCTATCCCAGTCAACCAGCGATCAGAGTGGTGTGGTGTGCTGCCCCAGTCAACCAACAATAAGAGTGGTGTGGTGTGCTGCCCCAGTCAACCAACTATCAGAGTGGTGTGGCATGCTACCCCGGTCAACCAGCGATCAGAGTGGTGTGGCGTACTGCCCCAGTCATCCAGCGATCAGAGTGGTGTGGTGTGCTGCCCCAGTCAACCAACGATCAGAGTGGTGTGGCGTGCTACCCCAGTCAACCAGCGATCAGAGTGGTGTGGTGTGCTGCCCCAGTCAACCAACAATAAGAGTGGTGTGGTGTGCTGCCCCAGTCAACCAACGATCAGAGTGGTGTGGCATGCTACCCCAGTCAACCAGCGATCAGAGTGGTGTGGCGTACTGCCCCAGTCAACCAGCGATCAGAGTGGTGTGGTGCTGTCCCAGTCATCCAGCGATCAGAGTGGTGTGGCGTGCTGCCTCAGTCAACCAACGATCAGAGTGGTGTGGCGTGCTATCCCAGTCAACCAGCGATCAGAGTGGTGTGGTGTGCTGCCCCAGTCAACCAACAATAAGAGTGGTGTGGTGTGCTGCCCCAGTCAACCAACGATCAGAGTGGTGTGGCATGCTACCCCAGTCAACCAGCGATCAGAGTGGTGTGGCGTACTGCCCCAGTCATCCAGCGATCAGAGTGGTGTGGTGTGCTGCCCCAGTCAACCAACGATCAGAGTGGTGTGGCGTGCTACCCCAGACAACCAGCGATCAGAGTGGTGTGGTGTGCTGCCCCAGTCAACCAACGATCAGAGTGGTGTGGCGTGCTGCCCCAGTCAACCAGCGATCAGAGTGGTGTGGCGTGCTGCCCCAGTCAACCAGCGATCAGAGTGGTGTGGTGTGCTGCCCCAGTCAACCAACGATCAGAGTGGTGTGGCGTGCTACCCCAGTCAACCAGCGATCAGAGTGGTGTGGTGTGCTGCCCCAGTCAACCAACAATAAGAGTGGTGTGGTGTGCTGCCTCAGTCAACCAACGATCAGAGTGGTGTGGCGTGCTGCCCCAGTCAACCAGCGATCAGAGTGGTGTGGTGCTGTCCCAGTCAACCAACGATCAGAGTGGTGTGGCGTGCTGTCCCAGTCATCCAGCGATCAGAGTGGTGTGGCGTGCTGCCTCAGTCAACCAACGATCAGAGTGGTGTGGTGTGCTGCCCCAGTCAACCAATGATCAGAGTGGTGTGGCATGCTACCCCAGTCAACCAGCGATCAGAGTGGTGTGGCGTACTGCCCCAGTCATCCAGCGATCAGAGTGGTGTGGTGTGCTGCCCCAGTCAACCAACGATCAGAGTGGTGTGGCGTGCTATCCCAGTCAACCAGCGATCAGAGTGGTGTGGTGTGCTGCCCCAGTCAACCAACAATAAGAGTGGTGTGGTGTGCTGCCCCAGTCAACCAACGATCAGAGTGGTGTGGCGTGCTACCCCAGTCAACCAGCGATCAGAGTGGTGTGGTGTGCTGCCCCAGTCAACCAACAATAAGAGTGGTGTGGTGTGCTGCCCCAGTCAACCAACGATCAGAGTGGTGTGGCATGCTACCCCAGTCAACCAGCGATCAGAGTGGTGTGGCGTACTGCCCCAGTCAACCAGCGATCAGAGTGGTGTGGTGCTGTCCCAGTCATCCAGCGATCAGAGTGGTGTGGCGTGCTGCCTCAGTCAACCAACGATCAGAGTGGTGTGGCGTGCTATCCCAGTCAACCAGCGATCAGAGTGGTGTGGTGTGCTGCCCCAGTCAACCAACAATAAGAGTGGTGTGGTGTGCTGCCCCAGTCAACCAACGATCAGAGTGGTGTGGCATGCTACCCCAGTCAACCAGCGATCAGAGTGGTGTGGCGTACTGCCCCAGTCATCCAGCGATCAGAGTGGTGTGGTGTGCTGCCCCAGTCAACCAACGATCAGAGTGGTGTGGCGTGCTACCCCAGTCAACCAGCGATCAGAGTGGTGTGGTGTGCTGCCCCAGTCAACCAAAGATCAGAGTGGTGTGGCGTGCTGCCCCAGTCAACCAGCGATCAGAGTGGTGTGGCGTGCTGCCCCAGTCAACCAGCGATCAGAGTGGTGTGGTGTGCTGCCCCAGTCAACCAACGATCAGAGTGGTGTGGCGTGCTACCCCAGTCAACCAGCGATCAGAGTGGTGTGGTGTGCTGCCCCAGTCAACCAACAATAAGAGTGGTGTGGTGTGCTGCCTCAGTCAACCAACGATCAGAGTGGTGTGGCGTGCTGCCCCAGTCAACCAGCAATCAGAGTGGTGTGGTGTGCTGCCCCAGTCAACCAGCGATCAGAGAAACGCGCCGCAAAGCCGCTTCTCGTGAGATTCTCGATAACTGCCTGAACGCCGGCAGCTCGAGAAATTCTCGTTGCGCTCGAGTCGCCACACCTCACTCCCATCCATACTCGGATGGCTAACCGTCCAGTCTGCAGGGCGCTGTTGGCAAGCGGGATGCACTCAGCTCTTGGAGGCCAACTGAGGAGCTACTTGACTGAGAAGTTACGACTCCGGTCACGAAAACTGACAGAAGGGACGGAAGTGTGGAGCGCTACGGCCGGCCGCGGTGGCCGAGCGGTCTGCGGCGCGCTAGCTACAGTCTGCACGGCAGCTACAGTTGCGGGTCGAATCCCCCCTGGGGCATGGATATTTGTGTCGTCTTCCGTATAAGTTAAGTCCCTAAAGCTTAACAAACATCTGAACACTTTCGCTGACCACGTCTTCCTCCATGCCGCATCCGTTGCCGCCTTGGGGCAGAAGATGACACGGCGGCCGTCAGCACCCAGTGGGCCTGTCGGATGGAGTGTAGTTTAGTTGTTTTATGGTGCAAGTACTTTATGGTGCAAGTACTTCCTGCTGCGATGGCGCCCCCGGGCAAGACTTTCCGACCTCCCTGGGGGGCCGTGACCTACAGGTTGGAAAACACTGCTCTAGAGCAGTGTTGCTCTAGAGCAGTGTTTTACGACCATTTAGAATATGCGGCCCTCTTCCTACTAAAAATATTCTGGCGATCACCCCCTCCCTCTTTCTCACGAGCGCCGCGGTGGAGTAGCCGAGCGGTCTAAAGCGTCTCGCTGCAGAGCGCACGGTTGCTCGCCGTGGAGGTTTGGGGCATGTGTGTGTGTGTGTGTGTGTGTGTGTGTGTGTGTGTGTGTGTGTTGTCCTTGGGTTAGGTTAGTTTAAGTAGTTTGTAAGCTACGGACTGATGACCACGCAGTTTGGTCCGATAGAATTACAAACGTTTGAACGTTTTTTTCTCACGAGCCGTAACAAAACTTATGTTATCTCAAAGTAAACAAAGTTACTCTTCTTTCTTTTAAATTGTTTGACGAAGTACTTTTGTGTATTTTTCGAATTGGAGCACATTATTTTATTTGTACAAGATTTCTGACAGAAAAATGTATTTTGCTTAACACGTTCGTTGCCGTTCACGCTCTGGCGCGATGATGCTAGGTGCCACTTCACGCTCTGGCGCGTGATCGTATTTTGACGGTATCTTTTCATAGTTTCATAGTTTTGAGCCACTGAATGTTTTGGTTTTAGTTTTCAGTTTTTTTGACATGGTTTTTTTATTTGCATTTGTACTTTTGTGAAAACAACAAATGAACAATATAAGCAGTACATAAATCTATCATGACATCATGAGAAGCTTGTGTGGCTCGTAGCCGGTAATGCAAACGCGGAAATCTGGAACCACGTACGTGTGCATATCACTTATGCTCTTCCCTGTGTGCCTACCAGAGTATACAGCTTTATTAGACGACGCCAGTTTACAACAGGTCGCCAGCACGCGCTACAGCGTGAGCGGCACCTGACTCAAGTAACGTTTACACGCGCCAGAGCGTGAACGGCAGCGAACGTGTTAACCAGCGTTTAGGATTTCAGGCAAGACCCAGACGCGGATTTTGCTCCTTCAGAATCGTCCCACTTTATAAACAGAATGTGAAGATATAGATTTTTTCGAATTTTTTAGAATTATTTCTTATATCATGTTCTTTTAGCTATCGATTGCATCCTGAAGACAGTTTTCGTACTTTATGCTTAATTTATCGTTAACTCACAGTGTTATAAAACAATTTATGATCTATTTAATTCATAATGAATACTATCCAAGGAACTCGATAATTGTAACATTTAATAAATTTCACCAAGCATACGTATTTCTATTACTGAACCCCTAGTTGTTATATGGCCAACCAGCGGGCAAGACGTTGCCCCCCCCCCCTCGGGGTCATGACCCGCAGGTTGAAAACCGAGCGAGGTGGCGCAGTGGTAACGCACTGGACTCGTATTCGGGAGGGCGGTGGTTCAAATCCACCCCCGGCCATCCAGATTTAGGTTTTCCGTGATTTCCCTAAATCACTCCAGGCATATGCCGGGATGGTTCCTTTCAAAGGGCACGGCCGATTTCCTTCCCCATCCTTACCCAAAACTCCGAGCGTTAGCTCCGTCTCTAGTGACCAAGTTGTCGACGGGACGTTAAACCATAAGCTTCCTTCCTTCCAGGTTGAAAATCACTGATCTTAAGTATTGCTGTAGCTCGCCTAGCAGTAATACACTATTAGCTCTCTTCATGCATCAGTTTTCCCCAACAACAAGGCCCTTTTCTCCCCACATATGGACACTACTGGAGCTAAATATTATCTATCAGATAGCGAATATAAAGTTACGTAATAACAGTTTTTAATGATTGCAGGTATTTTCTAATTATTATTGAAATTTCCATGGCCCAGTTCCGTAGAATCCTCTAGAATGTGAAACGTGTCCATAAAAAATATTTTTGTAAGAAAATGTCTAATATTGTACCTCCTGTTTTGTGTCGAGTAACTTGCTTGCAAGAAAATGTATAATATCGCTTCTACTGTGTGTATCGATATGTGTACTTAACTCTGTGAAGTTTCATCTTTGGCAAAGATCATGTATTGCATAGCATTGTAGCTCGCGCTGTGAGAGAGAAGCACTTGTGGTTCAGCTGGCTTAGGGAGCGGTAGAGTTGTGTGTATGGCTCCGATATAGAGCAGAGGCTGCTGTGCAAGCAAGGCGATTTGATTGTATTTGGAATATATATTGTATTGTAACACCGCTGGAATATATGAAGCTAATTGCATTTGATGTCATTAGGAAGAAGTTTTATTATGTAGGTAATGTAATACTGATTATTAATAATAAGTAACAAAGTTACCTTTCTTTCCTGTTTCATTTACGTAGTTAGAAGATTAACCTACTTCCTTCATTTGATAATTAGTTATTAGTGGATTTAAGGTGCAGTATTTATTTTGATAATATTGTTGAACAGATTTCGTCATTGGTGCCATAGTAAATGATAGTTAATTGACTATGATACTAAATTTCAATAATCAGAAACTGATCTGCATAAAATTCTCACAGTCAAACATTAAGAAAGTTTTTTTTGTTTTTTAATACATTTCTCGCAGTCAAAATTTTGAGTATAGTCAGTGTCTGTTTCAAATGGTGACTTGCCACAGTTGTTTTGTGTTTAAAATATCCGTTGCGCACATAATCAGTTTAATGCACTGTTTCTTATTTAATAATATATACATCAATATCAGGGCCATAATTAAACCAAATTGCTGTGTTAATGAACAATTTGTTGTCTGATTTAACGATAGGTTCAACATCCACAACACACACACAGCTATTAAATGAAACAAAACGGAGCTGCCCAGTGTAGAATGTTGCTCGTATTCCTTCATTTCGTAAATAAAGAAAAAAATCATCGGTGTAATTGATGATTCAGAAACCTTTGTATCGAATGCGATTGTACTAATGCAGGGGCTTCCAAACTTTTTTTGTCTCGTACGCCCTTGCCAACTTCTTCCGCCCTGTGTAGACCCCCCTGCGTTTTGCGTATTGATTTTTTACGAAATTCCTAACTTCAAATGTGTTTTCGCGCCTCATATAGTGTTACTAACTTTGATAACTTTAACTATACAAGGGTGGAGTCAAAAAATGCTTTAGAAGTTAGAATATATACGTAATAAGTGACTGATCCCCTCCCACTAAAAGTTAATGGATAAATAAATAAAATAATAATCAGACTACGGACTTGCAGCAGGAGACCTATAATACAGAATTCCTCCACCCTTTCGCTTATACAATGAAGCGAACAGTGACATAAAAACGGATCAAGCTTCAGCATCGTTAGAATAATTCTGAATTTTGTTTTCGACCTTCCTAAATGTGGACCACTATCTATTTACAACAAATAAACCCCCAAATTATTTTTCCGCTGACGTGGGCCCCTTGCAGGTTGTACTAGACCCCTGGGGGTCTATATAGACCACTTTGGGAACCACTGGACTAATTTTAGTGTAGGAGATGTGAAGTTTCAAAAATAAAGGTATTAACGCGAGCAGTACAGGTTTTGCGGCAGCTGACCCTACCACTGGCATCTTGTGCATACGCTAGCCGCGTGGTCAGCCCTGGCGTTGCACTGGCTTCCTGTCATGTCAGCATTTTGCCCACCCCTGCACGCCTTTGCACGCAGGTGCCAGGTTGCCCTCTGGCGTTCACGTAAGCCGAAGCAGGCTGTAATTGGAGCAACTACCTATCCGCCAGCACCAGTTTAACGCGACTACCTCAAGCGAAATTTTTTTAATGCAGCCAGAACTTTCGTTCCTGTAATGAATCGAGCGAGACTTCATGCCCTGAAATGGGACTGTTCTTACACTAAGAGCATTGAAAAACGAATTTACATTACTCAGTGACTAAGCCGACTTCACTTCCCGGATCGTGGTGACAAAAAACAAGGGCAACTGTATAAGAAAGTTTATGTAAGAAAAGATGTTAGCTAGCTAGCTTCTTCGCTAAAGAAGCGCTATTCACTTTCTTTACCAAGCCACAACACAAGCATTGGACTTGACTCCAGTACTTTACCAGCAAAACATAATTTGGGATTTTCCACATGGAAAAATTTATCACTACACCAAAATTAATTTTTTCTTCCGTTTATGGAGCTGACGTTCAGTCATTCTGTTTGCCTGCCCCACTGCTTTTCCTCAGGAACTCGTTGACATATTAGTCCAGTCAATTGGTGCTCAAAACAGCCTGTTTCGTAACAAAATTCCGAAAGTTTTTTTCTCAACGGTCCTATATGTATTTGGGGGCGCTGAATTCGAAATTCAAGTTTCCTGCCTCGCAGGAGGTCGGCTTCACAACGAAAAACTCAAAAAACCTCAAAATTTTCGCACTTTTTTCAGTTCCGTATTTATATCTCGAAAACTATACGTTTCTAGAAGATGCTCATTCTGAGCAAAATTAAAGTAGACAAAATTTCCTACAAAATGCACTACTCATGATTTTTTAAACATACTTTCTCTTTAATCCATTCAAAACATCACTTTTCGGTGTTACACATTGAAAATGTTGCGGTGGCGAGAGATAGGTAGGTGGGAGGGGGCGTTACACTATAGGGCGCAGAAAGCATTGCTCGTAATTTTCTATTTGGTGCTTCCCCCCATTACGAGAAAATGGATTATTATAGACGTCCCTTGTAGGAAATTTAATGTACTTTCACGTGGTGTAGGGATTTTGTTGATAATATGTATATTTATCGAGTTATAGGGCGTGCAATTGTGCGTTTTTGACGTTTTCGCAGAAGGGCCAAAAATTTGCTACTTTTCATTGAGTTCTAGCGCCTACACTGCTCATCAGAAAATCAAACATGAGTAGTACATTTTGTAGGAAGTTTTGTCTACTTTAATTTTGCTCAGAATGAACATCTTCGAGAAACGCATAGTTTTCGAGATATAAGCAAGAAACCGAAAAAAGTGCGAAAATTTTGAGGTGTTTTGAGTTTTTCGTTGTGAAGCCGACCTCCTGCGAGGCAGCAAACTTGAAATTCGAATTCAGAGCCCCCAAAAACATACAGAACCGTTGAGAAAAAAACTTTCGGAATTTTTTTCCGGAAAAACTAAAATTTCACTGGGTTATATATCATACTGAAAATCACGAGGCACACGCTAAGTGTTCTCAGACGATGTGAAAAACTTTGCCGGGGTGGAGTGGCCGTGCGTTCCAAGGCGCCTAGATGCGGAGCGCGCCGCTGCTCGCCGTCGGAGGTTCGGGTCCTCCCACGGGTATGGGTGTATTTGTTGTCCTTAGCATAAGTTAGTTTAAGTAGTTTGTAAGCCTAGAGACTTATGACCAGAGTAGTTAAGTTCCATAAGTTTACAAACATTTGAACATTTTTCGAAAAAGGCCAAAGCAATCAAATAACACAGCCCTTCCTGATACGGACTGATTTAACAAATCTCAAGCGGTAGTGGCCACAGTGCTAGTGGTTGCTCACTAGAAGGAAAGTAGCGACAACTAGGCGGCCGCCTAGTGGCTGTCGTAGCGAAGCACGGGGCTGCTGCATTACAGACAGTTTATAGCCACTGTGCGACCAAACTGAGCGTGCAAACGTTAGCGTGGTAATAAAAATACGCCGAACCACCGTTTTGCATCAGCTACAGATAGAAGCAGTCAGTACAATGGTATTTGTAATCTGTTAGCTACACCAAGGTCATAGACATATACTCTCATTTGCTTGTTGGTAGGAATGAAATTACGATAAAGATCTGAACAAATGAACATTTAATCGCTTCCTTAAACATTGTCAATCATTTTTGTTGCAAGCATTTACAGTTACTTTGAAATAATGTGCATTAAGGTAACCCTTACGGAATCATACGTCTATGACAAATACGTAGCTGGAGGATCAGAATGAAAGATACAGACTAATATTATATTAATGTAAAAATTACATATTACTAACTAGCTGAAAACCCGGCGTAGCTCGGGTAGTTATTTATTTATTCAAGCCCCAGAAAATAAAAAATCTAATATATAACGCAGTGTGTCCATATGTTTGTACGAGTTGCATGTAAATCTGCAATTTTGTTCCAATCTTTATGAAAGATATGACGAGATATGACGTCATAAACAATGAGATGCGCGAAAAACTGCTGCATTTTGCGACAATGCTGTTCATTTTCTCCAAATCCATTGGACCGATTTCAACCAAATTTAGTACACACATTCATTGCCCTGAGGTAACAATTGCTGCATGGTTAAGAATCACATACGGCATATGGTTCAAAAGATATTACGTCATAACCAATAGAAATCGCTAAAAATGCCATATAATGCGGCGAGACTGTCTAAATACACTCTATGAGAATGACAGTACTTAGCGACTTGCAACAAACTTTATAGATAATTTCAAACCTTTATTAAACTTTTTCTCGCTGGCAGTCACAGTAAAATGATGAAACGAAAAAAGTTTCTCGCTTACTACTTTTCCGCTGTTTATGGAGTACAACTACGGCTCTCGGTATGACGTTGCAATTTATAATTTCAACACTAAAAATTGAAGCGACAGGAAATTTTACAGACAGTATACACATATATAGTTGAATGTACCTTCTAAATTGTATCACAGTACGACACGTAGTTCATGAGATATGAGCACATAAACAGTAACGTTCCTCTGTTCATGGACTAAAACTACGGAATTCGGTATGACGTTACAATTTATACTTTCTACACTACTAACTGTAGCCGCATGAAATTTTACATACAGTATACACACATATAGTTGACTGTATAATTTGTATCACATTACGTCATGTAGTTCATGAGATATGAGAACATAAACAGTAACGTTCATGGAAAACCGTCCAATCACGCACAAAGTTTTACTCTATTACTTCTTTACTACTAATTGTATTCGCATGGGATTTTACAGACATACAGCCCTTATACAAATGAATATATACCTGAAATATGGCAGGATTAAATAAATAAATACCCGGGCACGCCGGGTTTTCAGCTAGTCTATCTAATATAAAAAGCAGTGTGTCCGTATATTTGTACGTGTTGCATACAAATCTACAGTTTTGTTCCAATCTCTATGAAATTTTGTACATGTAAGCTTCAATCCATGAGGACGGTCGCCGTAAGTGTAAGAATCACATACGATATATAGTTCACGAGATATGACGTCATAAACAATGAGATGCGCAGAAAACTGCTGCATTTAGCGACAATTTTGCTCATTTTCTCCAAAACCATTGGACCGATTTCAACCAAATTTGGTACACACATTCCTTACCATGAGGTACAATTTCTGCAGGGTTAAGAATCATATACGACACATGATTCAGAAGATATGACGTCATAAACAATAGGATTTGCAAGAAACTGCCACATAATGCGGCGAGACTTTATAAATACGCTATACGAGAATCAGAGTACTTAGCGACTTGCAACAAACTTTATACATAATTTCAAACTTTCATTACACTTTTTCTCGCTGACAACCTTAGCAAAATGATGAAAGGAAAAAGTTTCTCGCTTACTACTTTTCCGATGTTTATTGAGTAAAACTACGGCTCTCGGTATGACGTTACAATTTATAATTTGAACACTACAAATTGTAGCGACAGGAAATTTTACAGACAGTATCAACACATATATCTGAATGTACCTTCGAAATTGTATCGCAGTATGACACGTAGCTCATGAGATATGAGCACATAAACAGTAACGTTAATGGAAAACCGCCCCATCAAGCACCAAGATTTAATCTATTACGTCTGTACTACTAATTGTATTCCCAAGAGGTTTTACAGACGTACAGCCCTGATACAAAATGAATATATACCTTAAAAATGTCAGGAATAAATGAATACCCGAGCAACGCCGGGTTTTCAGCTAGTTACTGTATTAAAAAAAGTTCTTAATTCAATGCTGATTGGTTGCAAATAGGGTTAATTGATAATTTTATTACCGGTTTCGGGCGTTGTCCATCATCAGATACACTTCGGCATACAAGAAAGAAAAGTGAAGACAGTGAAAACAATTCTTTTTATACATTAGAGGACTGGTTGCTTACCTCATGAACGATTTTAAATCGTCTTTGGAAAAATTTTCTGCTTGCACTGGAATATTACGATTAGATGTAACATTTATCGGCATCGAAATGAGTAGGACACAATAAATGCTGATCCATTTGTTTGTGTTACATTCAAACATCTCACTACTTCAATGCCCCTTCAAATGCATTTGTCGGTACGACACGCGTGTCACCTATTTTAAGGTAACTGTACATGTCCATAACCTTCTCAGAATCGCTAGAAGAACGTTGACGAAGTTTTATCGCAATCAGATAAACGTTATGGTAGCGCATGAAATACGAAGAAATAATTATGAGGTTTCCAAATTTCCATCTCCTCCTTCCCCTCCTTTCCCTGCTCCCCCCCCCCCCGTCACCTCCTGTCCCTTTCTCTCTCCACTTCCTCCTTCCCTCCCTCTGTTCATCTCCTTTCACCTATCTCCCCTCCCTCTCTCTCCTTCTCTTCCCTCTTTTTGTCCATCTCCTTCTCCACGTACTCCTCTCTCTCCCGTATATGAAGACAAACATATATGCGCCAAGTTTCATGGTGACTGATCAACCGGTGTCAAAGTCACAAGGTACCCTCCGCCATGCTAAATACACTGACTTGCAGATTATAAAAATCTCCTTCATGAAAAAATACATTTATGTGCTGACTTTCATGGTGAGCAGTCAGACAATTGGGAAGCTTGTTGTCACGTAGCCTCCGCCATGCACCTACGGTGGCTTACGAAAGGTAGCCGATGTATTAATGCAGGGTATAAGCTCTCCCCATTCCAAATTTCATTCAGATCTGTCCATCCCTTTCAGCATGAAGGAGTGGCAAACATATTAACCCATTGTAAGATACCCTCAGCCACGCACCGTACGGTGGCTTACGAAAGGTAGCCGATCTATTACTCAGGGTATAAGATACCTCTGTTCCAAATTTCATTCATATTCGTCTAGCCATTTCTGCGTGAAGGCGTGAGAAAGGAATTGACTAATTGTAAAGCAGCCTCCTCCATGCACCATATGAAGTTAATTTTAGCACGTCTATAATCTTCGCGTAAGTGCAAGCAATGAGGTTGACAAAGTTTTATCGCAATCGGGTGGACGGTATGGCCGTGCATAAAATGCAAACAAAACGGCAAACAAGCGAGAAATCCTTGTTTGGGCACAAAATCATGGCTCTCGTGGCTTCAAACAATGCCTATTTTAAGCCACCTCCATAGATTCTTCTGTTATTGTTGACGATCTGTCTCAGGTGTCACCGGTCGCGATCATCAAGGGTGTCTCAATGGCCGTCGCCTGTTGCAACTGTGATACCCTCATTCACCCCTTCACATTGCACTCCCGACACGGTTGAACGCGTAAAGCCAAATTCGCTTAAAATCCTGTGTGAATACTGCCCTCTTTAAGTAAGCCCACTAAATTGGTAACCACTAGATATGGCATACATTTTAACGACTAAAACTACTTTACCACACAGTACCGACCATTGTTTTGGTACAATACATAAATAGTGATAATTTTGTCCCTGATAGTATACATAGGAATTTGGCTTCGGTTAAGAAACACGCATCATCTCATTGACTGACAGATGGCGAGTTCTCATTGGCCGCAGACAATTACTAGGTGTCGAAATAAGGACTCGTGACTGGTAATGTCGTTTACAGTATCACTGGTGTCACTCAAGGAGGTTAGAATCTCTGGAAATGCCCTTACACTGAAAAGTGAAGTCAGAAAAATGCGCATTCCGGCATTTGTTTGTGCCAGTTTAACACAGGTCGAGCCAGACGCGTCTCTCAGTGGAACGTGGCAATAAGGTATGGGATACGCGGCAGAACCATACAAAATATTTCGTTTTTCTCTGTGAAAATCTACCCTGAGCAAAACACTGTTTTTTCATACCCATACATGTTTCGCTACAATTGTACTATCTTCAGTGGTTTTTTATTACTCTTTTTACACGTTAAAGTGGTTACAATTTCGCTACATAATTGTTTCCACAATTGGCAAACAGTGACTGTGAACACTGAAATAAAGCTATTTTTCCTTCACCATTCCGCCAATGAAGACACCAAAACATTTGCTGAGGACAGCACAGATAATACAGGAGAACTGTAACCACTTCAAGACGTCAATCAATCAGTAACAAGACCTACTCAAGATTCTACAACTGTAGCGAAATATGTATTTGTATAAAAATAAGAACGAGTGTTTTACTTAATGTAGATCCTCATGGAGAAGAAACGAAATATAAAATTATTTGCTCTTACTTTCTTCTTCGTAAATTTCATGTTACAGGGTTTAGTGAAATATGTAGTATCTTAATATGTTACAAAATTTTTAATTTGTAATACATATTCCAACATCTTTCATTTGTAGTCCAGTGCGTTTCAAGTACTTAAACAGAATAAAAGAGTTACTAAACATTACGAGATGAACTCCATTTCAGGCGGGATTCATGCAAAAATACTAGCAAATGAAAGAGGTAGTATACTCCAGTATTTCCTACATATGACTCCATAACTTTTGTCTTCTGCTTTGCTATAATGTGAGTCATACGGTGCATATCTGACAATGTTACATTAGTGTTATGCATTGCTAGATTAAATATCATTTCATTTGTGTAGTTAACGAAATAATATCAGCAAATAATTATTTTTCTTGCCGGCTTGGTGGACTGGTGGTGGGGGATGCCAGTTAACAAAATTTGTTTCACAAGTTTACAGTCCAATACTAGATTTGACTTATTCACATGCAGAGTGACTTATTTGAGTTAACTGTATTATTCTGAAGGAAGGAAAAATTAGGGTTTATCGTGCCGGTATCTTCGACATCGTAGTCATAACTTGGATAGTTTTGGTCAGGGATGGGAAAGGAAATCGCAGTGTCCTTTGAAACTAGCCATCCCACAATTTGCCTGAGTTAATAAACAAAACACAGTGACAGCAAATATTATCTAAAACGCGTTCGGCGCACAAGATCAATTTGAGACAGTGGCTGTTGGAGAAATAAGACGAAGATCCATTGTTCACATCCAAGATGTTAATTACCGAAGAGGTACGGTTTCCAAGAGATGGCACATTGGTATTGTGAATTGCCCTCACCAGAATTTACGTCAGACGAAAACCCACAAGAAACTCCATAAAGAGGCGTCAACACGGATTCTCAATCAACGTATGAGCAGGCGCACTTGCTATAAATTAATAGACCCATAAGTGCTAAAATAATAGTTAAATGTAGCGTATTGTCTAGACTTTCTCATCAATATCTGAGAAGTATGCCTTTCTGGAGCCATATTTATTGGACTTTTTTTCATGTTCTGTAATCACAGACACTTCTAAAAGCATTCGACTCTTTTTCATCACTCTGTATGAAGTGCCATTGAAAATTTACATTTCAGTCACAAACTTCCGAAAATCTCAGATACTATTGTAGGGATTTAGATTTGGCATTGAAAGCGATGCCTTCATCATGTTGAAATGTTGGTATAGCTTATGGGACTTAACTACGGGGTCATCAGTCCCTAAACTTACAAACTACTTATGAACTAACTAATACTAAGGACGGCACAAATATCCATGCCCGAGGGGGGATTCGAACCCCCGACCGTAGTGGCCGTGCTGACCGTGACTGGAGCGCCTCAGTCCCCTCGGCCAGCCTTCATCATCTAGCGGTGACAAACGTCAAGGCGTCATAACGAATAGAAATAGTGTGATCTAGCTCCGATTTACGCGCTACTCTCCCATGCAGAGACGTTTCATTTTCCCAGGTGCGGCTCGGTAGCACAATCGTAGAGAGCCAGACTATCAATTCATAGGTCGCGGGTTCGATCCCCGCCAGGACCTAGGATTTTTAACTGTCACTTTCCCCTCTGGCAATGTTGCTGATGTGAAAAATATCCAGTAGCATATTGGTTCGGAACCCACATTACACTGTAGATCCCCATATAACTGGCTGGGTAAGTCAGTCAGAAGGTCGGAGGAAGGCAACGGCATACCACCTCCAAACAGGGCCATGCCTAGTAAAGCACTGTGGTGTTCAAACCAATCTTCGGACTGTTGCCTGCTTTACCTTTTTTACCTCTCTCTACGTTGCCTCTTATGAAGTCGTGATTCACATACAGGGCCCTTTGTCGTGAGAACATGTGTAAACTAGATTATTTAAGGGCAATCTCAATGCTGATTATTGCTTAAAAAATTGTTCTGGGATGGAAACAGGAGAACATAGTTGTGAATAATTGCACAAATTCACACAGTAATTTTTGGATTTTCAATATATTAAAGTAGCAAGAAAAGGAAAAAATGAATCATTAAATGTTCTACGGCAACACTAATATTTATTCTTGCCGTGTCACTTCATATTCCTGCAGACCAACTGGATAATGATTGCGAAATCTACTGCGAACTCACTTTTAGTAATCCTGCAAATAAACTGGAGTGAAAAGTTTTTAGTTCTATAATATTTCAGACTATTGTCGATCTTTAATCCTGCCGTAAAATTGTGTTTTCAACCATTACTTTCCAGCAATTGAGTCAGGATTTAGATTTTTGCAGCCGGTAGTCAAGCAAGCTTGCATCGGCACCTGTACATCTTAAGACAAAATTCTGCTTGCCTAGAAGAGACTGTAGTGCGGTTATAGCAACACAATGACTCTAGCCTTCTCTGACTTGAGTTTATTGTTTGTCCTGGACAAGATACTTTTTAATTTTTGTTTACTTGCGCTTTGCTTTACTTCAAGTGGATCAAGAAGTGTAGACAACTAGGTTGTTGTATTTAAATCGGAAGTGGTATCACTGTCACAAATTTGTGGGTGTTTTATTCAGTTTTTCCTGCAGCTTTCTTTCCTCTCTGTAGGACATTTTCATAGCTTTTAAACGGATAGACAAATATTTGGGTAACTTCAGGAAAATCTGAGGAACTGAATTTGGTTTCAAGTTCCAATAAATTCGTTTCCACAAATAATAAATTTGTCAGTTTCTACCTTTCTAATATTAAATTTTCAATAAAGTAGAGCATCACAAATGTAGGAGTTTCTTGTTAGTGTCTTTCTTTAGGATAACTTGTTTCCGTTTCATAAATTTTCTAAAGCTTTTGGCGACGTGAAACTGCATCGTAGCTCCTTGCAACTTCTATATCCTGACTTGTAACCAGGCACAGAACACAAAGGCATCGTCAATTCAGTTTAGCAGACTGCCATTCTACTATTCGTTTCAATCGAAATATTTGCATCGGGTTCACGTCTTTCAGTTTAATTAAATATCGAACACACTAACAATCTGTACCACTGCACAATTCTTCTTATAAGACCCGAAATATCCATAAATTAGCAACAAAGCACACGATTAACACAACACCGCGAAAACGATCGCAGCACTGCGCAGTGGGAGATTTCCGCACTAACCGTATTCAGCCAACACCACGTAGAGACAAGGCCTCACAACTAGCGATGGGAAAACTGAAACATCTGACGGTTTCGAAACGAATGAAACCGTACCATCTGTCATGAAATTTTCGTTCTAGGAGAGCAATATTTTTCACTATGTGGACAAGGGTACATACAATAACTTGTCAACCATAGAGTATATATTTACTTCTTGGTCTGTACGGAACATGTTGATAAAGATTTTCTCCCGTGTTGTTGATGTTGCCAACATAGTCACACGAGGCCGCCGGTATGGTAGATATAAGTTTACCCAGTTAGCAATTCTTTTAACATGAGTGTCGAAAAATTATAACGACAGTAGGTAACTTGGTTTTCGTTCATAAGAAACCAACTCTTTAACACGAGATTAAATATGCGATCTACCATTGTTAGTATAAAAAATGTCATTTCAGGCTTCATGTTGTATCTTATTTTGAAGAATGTAGTTTCACTCATGTGTCTTTAATATGGTAGATATATCTAGAATTTAACTGGTTTTACAATGCAAATAGTGAACGTTGTTTTATTGTTCTTTTACATTTATAAAGCAGACATTAGGTCATTTCGGAATATCAGTAATCATAAGCTGCAGACTCAAGAGTGTCAACTACTATTTGACACTCTCTAAATGGTTTATATACTAGTAAGTTATATGTGTATCTGTGTGGAGTTTCAGTAAAATGAAACACCACATTTCGATACCATTAGTCTGTTCCGCGTTTCTGCATTAGTGGTTTGAAACACCGGTGTTATGAAACCGACACGAAACCATGAAACCGACACGAAATCGTGAAACCGACAGGAAGAAACGGTTTCAGTGTATCGACAATCGACCGCGAATGTGATCCGAAACAGAACGGAATGAAACCGCATGGTTTCGAAACTGTGAAAGATGCCTGTTCTGAAACACTGAAACCGTTGTGTGTATCGAAACCTTGTTTCGAAACCATGAAGCCGTAGCCAACTCTACTCACAACAGCCCGTGCTTCGTCACACTGACCAGGCCGCGGCCGCCAGCTTACTGGCTGGCCAAGGGGGCACGCCCACTGCCTCGTACTGGCCAGCTATTCAGCTGGCGGCCGCGGCCTGGTCAGTTGACGTGGCATGGTGCTGTTGTCAGGCCTTGTCTCTACGTGTTGATTCAGTGCGTGTTATCGGAGAAGAGAGAGCACACATTCTGCTTCTATACCGAGGCCGACAAGAGAGACAGGCCGCGGCGTGCACGTCATATCACGTGATCAAGTGAGGCCAGAACCAGCGCGATCACTAGCAGATTGGTCGGCCGCTGGGGCACAGCCCACTGCCTCATACCGGCCAGCCAATCCGCTAGCGATCGCGCCGGCTCAGGCCTTACTTGATCACGTGATATGACGTGCGCGCCGCGGTCTGTCTCTCTCGTCGGCCTCGTTCTATACGTTATGGCGTTGCGACTACCGTCAGAGGCGCCGAGTTTTGAAAACCAGTATGGGTGCTCTATATCACGTTTCACAAATGTTCGAAACCGACCCTCCTGAAAATCATGTTCATGCATTTATGAATGACGAATACTTGATAAAAGTAAATACGCAGTTGTCTGGCCCCTTAAAGATAGAAGGAAGAAGGAGGAGGAGGAAGAAAAGTAAAGCATTGCTGCATTAGGACTCTACAATAGAGCGATGTAATTGGCCGAAGTGGATATTTCGATATAAGTAACACCCCTAAACTTCTACACGACCAATGAAATAAAATTTTCACTGTACACTAATCTAACACTTTTTGTGCGAAGCTATTCTTTCTCACCAAAGCGTTTGGTAGAACACCAAGGTTTAAAGAAATCTTTGAAATATTTTGAGATTTAGAAGTCCGACAACAAAGTTTTTTGGTACGCTCCAAGCAAGAGTTGTCTACTTCATCGAAAATTTTATCACTTCAAGGTAATTTATGAAAAAAAAAGAAAACTTATTCTTTTCATTCTCCACTCCGAGGAGTGGAGCGGGCTGTTTGAGATCCGGCCCATAAAGAGACGCGGTTCTATTCAGTCAATTACCACACAAGCTGATAGTGGGGCAAAGGGGAGATCCCAATTGGGAATAAGTGGGAGGGGCTTACCAGTTCCGGCATGCGCCTTACAACCAAGGAAAACCTCCTGAAAACCTTGGTCAGAACCGGGGGATTGGGACCAATTTACTTTATCTCTGGGACGTTGACGCAGACTACAAATGGATTATCGGGAGAGCACGCGTGCACTCACGACAATCAAGGATCGGATGCCCGAGTTACTCTCGTAGAGGTTAGCTCAATCAACAATGGACAAGCTTTCCCTTAGAGGAACCGCACCCTAGAGCACGGTGTCCTCTGCGTCGACGACCTCGTTGATGTAACTTCATGACATCCCTGACAGTATTAATATAGTCCAAGGTTTTTTTTAAGCCTGAGAGAAAAGCATTACAAATTTCAACTGAATCTATAATTTTAATAACAAGGGAAGTGACAAAGATAAATGAAAAACGAACTTTAGCATCAGCATCAGATTCTTCAAGCTAAATTCCTGAAAGAACACAACTGAATATTCATAAATACGTACACCTGATAGGTCAAAAGGACCGATGTGCTTTAGGATGAATAAAGCGAGCATAGTAGGTAAAACACGCACCCTCATTACTACTCGCTTGAGGACCCGCGTACAAAACTGATAATTTCTTTAACGTATGAAATATCGTCTCTCGCTATCGTCACGTTTTGCATTGCCTCTTGAGTCATACGGTAGGTTTCTATTTTTCCAGATTTTTTTGTTAATTTATACGATTTTATTTTCCGCCTCAATTTTATGTGGTTGCTCAGCACCCCCAACAAATTCTTGGGGGGTGCACGAGCCCCGGAGCACCCACGGAGTCGGCGCCCCTGACTACCGTGCTGACGGCCTGCACTTCCCACTCGCTGTTCCCACGACTCACGGCACAGGTGTAGACTTGCGCGGCAGGTGGCTACACCCGGCGCCTTGGCCTAGTCTCCGCGCAACTCTGCTCGCCTGCCCCACGCGTCGGTGCGTGCCTCTTTCTCAACAATGTGCGAAACGCACCAGTGGCACCGGTTCACGCGTGAGGCCACGCAGGGACACGCGGTTTCTTAAAAAAAAAGGGGAATAACCGCTTTATAGTCCTCGCTGGAAAAGAGTAGGAATAAACGATATTTTTAAGTATTTATTTCTTCACGGTCATGTCAGGATCTTTCATATTTTAGTAAGCAATGGGTAGAAAAGTGTTCTTGAAAAAGAGAAATTTGTTAATTTAAGCCTAAGGAAGTCGTTTCTGAAGGCATTTGTGTGGAGTGTTGCCTTGTATGGGAGTGACACATGGACTATAAACAGTGCGGACAAGAAGAGGATCGAGGCTTTTGAAATGTGGTGCTACAGAAGAATGCCGGCCGCGGTGGCCGAGGAGACTGAGGCACTCCAGTCACGGTCTGCACGGCCACTACGGTCGGGGGTTCGAATCCCCCTCGGGCATGGATATTTGTGCCGTCCTAGTTCGTAAGTAGTTTGTAAGTTTAGGGACTGATGACCCCGTAGTTAAGTCCCATAGACTATACAAACAAACAGAAGAATGCTGAAGATTAGGTGGGTGGATCGCGTAACTAATGAGGAGGTATTGAACAGAATTGGGGAGAAAAGTAATATCTGACATACGTTTACTAAAAGAAGGGATAGATTGGTAGGACACATTCTTAGACATCAAGGAATGGTGTATTTAGCGTTGGAGGGAAGTGTGTGGGGGTAAAAACCGCAGAGGAAGACCAAGAGATGGATACAGTAAGCAGATTCAGGACAGATGTAGGTTGCCGTTGTTATGTGGAGATGAAGAGGCTTGTTCAGGATGGAGAGCTGCATCAAACCAGTCTCCGGACTGAAGACCACAAGAACAATAACTACCAAACACCAGCACAACATCTCCCATAGCAACACTGCTAAAATATTCAGTTTTTAAATAAAACTTTACTCATTACTTTTAATGATCTGTTGTAAAAATTCCATTAGTCTGAAATAGGAATAGCACCCACTCTAACTTTAAAAACAGATCAGTAGAACAATTATACGAATCAGTTCCGGATTGCTGAAAAAATGATTTAACGTTTTTTCATAGTCTTCATAATCCATTTTTGAGAGACAACTGCTAATGTTTAAAACAATTATCCTATTCTCAAACAGTTGTAAATGGTTTGTTTTTTTACATTTACGTGTTTGAATCCTTCTGAATCATCTTCATAATCTAAAAAAGATAAAAACTAAATATGAACTGACATTTTCTCAGTAAATAGATTATAAAATTTACGTAAATTTTATTCATTTTATAATCTAATTATAGACGTTTTACAATATTTAAGTTATATAATTAAAGTAAATTTTATTCATTTCCTAATCTAATTATTGTAAAAATGTTAGTATATATTTAGTTTTTATCTTATTTTAGATTCTGATGATGATCCAAACGGTTTATAACGTGTAAAAAATTGTAGCTGTTGGCTGTTTTAGTGACTTACGTGTTGCTAGATTGTGTACACATGAATGCACAGTGTAATAATTTCTCTCATCCTCGGACTTTGGATGTATTACAGGAAGTTTGGAAATAATTTAGGAAGAGGATTAGCAATGACATATCATATAGATTTGGTATTATTTCAATTTCATTAAAATTGAAACAATACCAAATGTAAATGATTTCTCATTGATGTTAGACGATAGCTTTTATAAGTTTATAGACCTCAACAAAGCATGTGAGAGTAGAGTTAGAGAGGAGATGCTGAGGATAATTGCAGAGTATGGGATACCGAACAAGCTGATAAAGCCCACTAAAATGTGTGTAATGGAATCAAAGCGTAGAGTGAAATTACAGGGATAATATTCAAACATTTGAAGTGAGATAGGAAGATATTGCGTATATTATCAAGCATGTTCAATTTCACATTTATCGAGACCCTGAGTAGAGTAACACACGAATTTACAGGAGTCACCATAGGGAAAAACGCAAATTTCCTGGCTGTCGCAGAAGATATTGTAGTGATTAAGGAAAGAGCATGCAACACCTGGAGAAAATTTGGACTGTGTTGGTTGAAGAGCTAAGAAAGTAGGTCTATGTAAAAATGAAAGTAAAACGAAGTTTGCAAATGATAAGGGAGAGGAAGGAAGAAAGTAGGAAAGAAAGGATTGACAAGTGAAAATGTGAGCCGGCCCGGGAATCGAACCCGGTTCTCCCGCTTTGGGCCAGCGGTCGCCTTAACCACTTGGGCACCCGTGCTCGCCTCCTGGCCGTCTCAAATTCCCACAAGTCGCACGCTATGGCTGTAGCGCCACTATCGTTCATGCCCTCATACACTCGCCACTACGGTTTCCCATGCGAGGTCGAACGTTTGACATGTCCGAAAGACCAGACCAAAATAATAAGCATTTAGACGCGATGACGGCGTCAGCTTCAAATTCTTCACCGCTGTTGCGATCAAACGTTCGACCTCGCACGGGAATCCGTAATGGCGAGTGTACTAGGGCATGAACGATAGGGGCGCTACAGCCATAGCGTTCGACTTGTGGGAATTTGAGACGGCCGGGAGGCGAGCACGGGTGGCCAAGTGGTTAAGGCGACCGCTGGCCCGAAGCGGGAGACCCAGATTCGATTCCCGGCCCAGCTCAAATTTTCACTTGTCGCCATTGTTTCATTTCAGTGCCCCACAGCAGCCTCTGTCAATCCTTTCTTTCCTACTCCTTCTTCCTTCCTCTCCTTTATCATTTGCAAATGCAATATGGCTGCAAAGCAGGTGAGGTGTCTGTTCTTTCGGACATGTCCGAAACAATAGACACCACACCAAAATAATAAAACAAAGTTGACTATAATGGGAAAAACAGCTTAGTTAGGACCGAATCATCTAACAACCAACAACCTACCAATACAGAAGACATCCACATTCACGTTCCTTAGTATCAACATCAACCAACTAAGCCTTACAAAGCAAGCGATCGTAACAAGAATTCAAGCTGGGTGAAGATGTGTAGAAGCTATGCTCAACAAGATGTATCTTACTAACCAGGCAGGAAAAAATAAGAATATATCAGACCATACAGATATAGACTCTGGCCATAACTTGTTGGTCGTGAACTGTAGGTTGAAACTGCAGAAAGGTAGAAAAATAAGGAGATGGAATTTGGATAAATTGAGGAAACCTGAAAATCTTAAGAATTTCAGAGGGAGCTTTAGGAAACATTTGACAGAAACAGGGGGAAATAAAAGAGTAGAAGAGGAATGGACAGCATTGAGAGATGAAATAGTAAGGCAGCAGAGGACAAAATAGGTAGATAGACAAGACCTACAAAAATCCTTGGATATAACAGGAAATACTAAATTGAATTGATGAAAGATGAAAATATAACAATGCAGTAAATGAAACAGGCAAAATGGAGTACGGATGACTAAGAAATGAGATTGTCAGCAAGTGCAAAAGGGCTTAGCAGGAGTGGCTAGAAGGCAAATGCAAGTCTGTAGAAGAATGTATAAATAGGGGGAAATAGGTCATACATGAAAATAAAAGAGACATTTGGAGACAAGAAAAGCAGCTGTATGAATATAAAGAACGCAGTTGGAAAACCAGTTTCAGCAAAGAAGGGAAGGCTGAAAGGTGGAAACAGTGTTTTAAATGGGTCTACCAAGGAAACGAACTTACAGACAATATTGTAGGAAGGGAAGAACAAGCAGAAGAAGATGAAATAGGTGCTTTGACAGATCCCTAAAAGACTTAAGTCGAAAAAAGGCCCCTGGAGCAGATGACATTACCTCAGAACTACTAAAGTCTCTGGGAGAACCAGCCATGACAAAACTATATCACCTGATGCGAAAGATGTACAAAACAGGCAGCATACCCTCAGACTTTAAGAAAAATGTGGTAAGCCTCATTCCAAAGAAAGCAGGTGCAGACAGTTGTGAAAATTACATAACCATCAGTTTAATAAGGCATGTTTGCAAAATTTTAACAGCGTCTGCAGTTTGCACTACATATAATGATCGCGTTGTGAATGCTTGCCCTCGTTGGAATGGCCGGGCGCTCTAAGGCGCCTTGCTGCGGAGCGCGCGCTTGCTCTCCATCAGAGGTTCGAGTCTTCCCTGGGCGTGTGTGTGTGTGTGTGTGTGTGTGTGTGTGTGTGTAAGTAGCATAAGTTAGTTTAAGTAGTTTGTAAGCCTAGCGACAATAACCGCAGCAGTTAAGTCCCTTAGATTTACAAACATATGAACTTTTTGTAAATGCTTGTATGGATAGCGCACTAAATAGGTAAAAGACTCGTTGTAAATTCTTGTATGTAAACTGCTGTAAATACGTGAAATACGTACAGATTCCAAACTAAGTAGGTGTTCTGCGTACTCATAATGAAATCGTCATAATCATAAGCACAACTCAAGGAATTATTTTATTTTAGCATTGTTGCCTAGTCGCAATTCCAGCACCCACGAAAGCAAGTGGTGAAAATATTTCGAAAGATTTGGTAACAAATATTAAAGTAATTTGGTATATAGACTCTATATGTAGAATTTTACCTTTCGTGTAATCGATATTTAATGGTGACTTCAGTTTTGGGGGGAATGGAGCGAGCGAATTATGAAAATCTGCGGAGGTGATTTTTCTTTTTTTCATATCCCGTTTCGGCAAGAGCTGTTTGCAACTTTAGATCGGTAAAGTATACCCAGCAGTGATATTATAGACGAGACACGTGTCACTGCGAGGCTACGGCCACACGAGACGCGCCTCGACTCGAGCTACCACGCGAGCCGCCAGGTGCCTAGGCTTGCTAAACCAACGACTGACGAAACCTTCATGAATAATTTCGCGCGATTTGAGCTGAAAAAAACGTGGCGAAAACAGAACTGCGGCGGCTTTGACCTCGGAGAGCTGGAAAGCACGCGGCCGCGGGTCAGTCTAGCGAGTTTCCAAGGACACGCGCAGCGAATGCAGCGGCCTGTTCCTCTGCTGTAATTCCAGCTGTCTCAGTGGCCGCACCAGCAGTTTTTCACGCAGTATTCAAGGCTAGGAGCGTGTTTTTGTTGGAAAGAGCCGACAAGCAAATGTTACTCTCGCACTTAGAAAATGAATGGGCATAGTTTAATTCCGGGACTATGAATGTAGAGGAATTGTGGACTAAATTTAAGTGCATTGTTAATAAAGGGTTAGAGAAATATGTGTCAGTAAAGATGATTAAGGATGGAAAAGATCCACTGTGGTATAATAATAGTGTCAGAAAGCTGCTGAGAAAGCAAAGGCTGTTGCACTCTAGATTCAAAAAAGAACACGCAAATGATGACAGGCAAAAGTTGGTAGAGATTCGTGCGTCTATAAAAAGATCGATGCGCGAAGCATACAATAATTATCACAGCCACACCACAGCAAAAGACCTCTCCGAGAACCCGAAAAAATTCTGGTCCTAAGTAAAATAGGTAAGTGGGTTAAAGCCCACTGTCCAGTCACTCGTTGATCATTCCAGGGCAGTAATAGAAGAAAGCAAACGAAAAGCTGAAGTTCTAAATTTAACCTTTAAGAAATCTTTCACGCAGGAGGACCGCACAAATGTACCATCATTTGATCAACGTACTAATTCCGAAATGGGGGACATAGCAATAGGTATTTCCGGTGTATAGAAGCAGCTGAGAGAGCTAAATACGAAAAAGTCTGCTGGTTCGGATGGAATACCAGTTCGGTTTTACAAAGAGTATTCTGCGGCATTGGCCCCCTACTTAGCTTGCATTTATCGCGAATCTTTAATTCAGCGCAAAGTTCCTAGTGATTAGAAAAAAGCCCAGGTGACTCCCGTTTATAAGAAAGGAAAGAGAACTGACCCACACAATTACAGGTCAATATCGTTGACATCAGTTTCATGTAGAATTTTAGAGCATATTCTCAGTTCGAATATAGTAAATTTCCTTGAAACGGGAAAGCTTCTTTCCATGAATCAGCACGGGTTTAGGAAACATCGTTCATGTGAAACTCAGCTTGCCGTTTTCTCACATGACATCTTGCGAGCCATGGATGAAGGGCAACAGCCGGGTTGTGTTTTTCTCGACTTCAAAAAGGCGTTCAACGCGGTGCCACACTGCAGACTGCTAACGAAGATACGAGCTTATGGAATAGGTTCACAGATTTGTGACTGGCTGGAAGACTTCCTAAGTAATAGAACGCAGTACGTTGTTCTCGACGGCGAGTGTTCATCAGAGACGAGAGTATCGACAGGAGTGCCCCAGGGGAGTGTGATAGGACCGTTATTATTTTCTATCAATATAAATGATCTGATGGACAGAGTAAGTTGTAATTTGCGGCTGTTTGCTGATGATGCTGTGGTGTATGGGAGGGTGTCGTCTGTAACTGACTGTAATAGCATACAGGATTACTTAGACAAAATTTCTAGTTGGTGCGAAGAATGGCAGCTATGTCTCAATGTAGAAAAATGTAAGGTGATGAGCATGAGTAGAAAAAACAATCCTATAATGTTCAAATACAGCATTAGTAGTGAGTTTCTTGATGCTGTCGCGTCGTTCAAATATCTAGGCGTAACATTGCAGAGCGATATGAAATGGAACGAGCATGTAAGGACAGTTGTGAGTAAGGTGGACATCCGACTTCGGTTTATTGGGAGAATTTTGGGAAGATGTACGTCACCTGTAAAGCAGATCGCGTATAAAACGCTTGTACGACCACGTCTTGAGTATTGCTCAAGGTGTTTGGGACCCGCAGCAGATCAGTTTAAAGGTTGACATAGAGGCGGTTCAGAGGCGAGCAGCTAGATTTGTTACCGGTAGGTTCGACCAATGGGCGAGTGTCACGGAAATGCTCCGGCAACTCAATTGAGGATCGCTGGAAGAAAGACGACGTTCTTTTCGTGAATTTCTGTTAAGTAAATTTAGAGGGCCGGAATTTGAAGCTGAGTGTAGTACGATCTTACTGCCGCCTAGATACATTTCAAGTAAAGATCACAAAGACAAGAGAAATTAGGGCTCGTACGGAGGCATATAGGCATTCCTCGTTCCATGGGAGTGGAATAGGAAAGGAAATGTACCCTCCGCCACGCACCTTACGGTGAATTGCGGAGTATGTATGTAGATGTAGATGTGTTCAGTGTGTAATGCGCTCCCGACCAGAATGATGTTATGATTGAAATATGGAGTATTCAGACAGTGAAAAGATATGCGTGTGTTTTTTATATTAGAGGACTCTGCCTAGAAAAAGCCCAAGTGCTACGTGACTTGATGAATTCGGAGCGACGAGTATTCGACGATATCGCGTTCATCGCGTTCTATCGTATATCTAGAGCGATCGTTCCTTCTTGACGCTGTGCAGACATGTTCACGCATGCCTGTCACCAATGTCGAATAGTGACATCTCTCCAACTGCAATGTCGAGACATTTGCCGACTACTTCAACCGGATTCCTTGAGTCCTGCTACACGTCCCGTTTTAAATGTTGTCATCAGCCTATGTTGTTCACGATGTCTGCGGGGCATTGATTTGATTTTTTTTTTCCAGGGAAGCCAAAACAGTCTTGGTCCAACCCGCCACTGCCCGCACCGAAACTAAGTTTATTGTGCGGTATCGCTCCCTGTGTATCTCGTAAAGCCAAACAATGCCCTTGAACAGTGCAAGGAGTCCGTTTACCAGTTCTTTATTAGACACAATTTCTTCGGGTCTGGTTGTCCCAAATGTTCTGTGCCTTTTACTCTCCAATGCAATGCATTCGAAGATTAGATGTGATGCAGTTTCATCACCGTCATCACAGATCCTACATTTAGGGTCCTCTTCTGTTATTCCCATTGTATGTAGGTGTTTTTTGAAATTCCCATGGGCTGTCAGCAATCCAACCATGAGCCTAATCTCTCTCCTGTTCATGCCCAGGATTTCAGAGCTGCTTTTAAAACATGGCTTTGGCATCATTACCTTGCCTTGTTTTAGTTGGTACTCTTTGGTCCAATATTCTGCGTACTGTCTTCTGAGCGTTAGCTCCAATTTGATCATTGCCTTGGTGATTGTCAGGACAGGTTCCGGTCCAATAAATTGTCCCCATCCTGGCTAATCTGTCGGCATGTTCGTTGCCACTGATCCCCGAGTGGCCAGGGACCCACAATAGGTTTACTCTATTGCTTTCCCCTAGCTCCACCAGAACCCTGTGACATTCTCCAACAATTTTAGACCTTGTTGCAGGATCTGCCAGTGATCTCAGGGCTGCCTGGCTGTCTGAATAGATATAGATGCTACGATCTTTGTAGCACCTACGCAAATTCTGCGGGGCATAGTTACTTTCCACGGAATCAAATTCTCACAATTGTGCCCCTTGTTTAATCCAGCTGCGAGATGAAACTGCGCTACAGCGTCAAGGCGTTCATCCATCATCTGCCGGAGTTGACAGCTTTTCTCTTTCTGTATGACCATTTTACGCAACTACGGGGTACGCCGTTTCTTCTTGTTTTAAGAGAGTATTCCCGTTTCTAATATGAAACCAATGAACAGATTTTGTCACAATGCTTCAACTCACATTTCGTACACTGTAGAACTGTCGATGTACGAGGTATGCAAGAGAATCGGCGGTCACTATTGTTTTATGTATTTGTGTTCAGCAGGCCAAGTATCTTTGTTTTATGTTTGGCAAGCATCTAAAGAACTTAAAATAAATTTGGTCGTTTCTGAAAAGAAACGGAAGGAGATATACAGATACCAGGTTGCACAGCAGCTCCTACATATTGAGCGTAAGTGATCGCATGGTTACGTCATTGCGTGAGTGGGAGCCTGCAGATGGTGTCAGTGGGACACCAAAACCGGTTGATAAAAAAACCTGTAGTTTCGGCTGCTGGTCTGCCTCCTGACCAGACGCCGTCCCTATCTCCACGCAAGTATGGAGTAGTTGAATTTATCCGCTTCAGTACAAATTTATATCATCATTTATTTTGAAAATTTTACCCGAGGCCATTCTGAACAATAACGTCTCGGAATGTAAATAAGAAATCTCTTAAACCTTTTTCTTTAAATAAAAAAATACAAACTTTTGTTCTACATCTTTACTGATGAGGTTTACATATCCGGAGTTGTCGAGATATTTAATGTCTGGTCTGGCTTTGCATTTATTCCGGTCTCTCTCTCGTCTCTCTCCTCATTCCCCTCTGTCCATCTACTCCAAATGCCGCTCTCCGTCCATCTACTCCAGATGCTCTGTCCATCACCTTTCTACCTGTCAATCTGATCATCCCCTCCTCCTGTCTGTCTGTTCCTCCCTTCCTTTCTATCATCTCCTTTTATCCCAGCCTTTCCGACTATCTCCTCCTACCTCATCCATGATCATCTCCTTACCCCCTCTGAGTCAATTTCCCACTCACCTCTCACCTCTGTCGATATCCACATCCCTCTCTGTCCTCCCTCCCTGCGCCGTCCCTCGCCTTCTCTTTCCGTTCTCACTAGACTACACTGTCCCGTCTCTCTTTCAGTCTGGCCCTTTCCCTACCTGTCTCACAAGGGAACATCATCAACTCGACCTCATATTTCCTCGAGAAAAAATATATAAGCTAGATATCAATCCCAGAAATCGATATCACGTGAAAATTTTGGGCCATTATTCAGATACTACGCAGTTACGGCCTCCTCAAAGTACAGTTTTTAAACATTGGCGCACTCGAGTTGTTCCTCACTCGGCCCGCTTCACTGCGGCTGCTTAATGCTCAATCAAGAAACGAAATGCATGGAATAGTATTCCTCATTTAACGTAATATTTGCGAAAACCGAATGTGCTAGAAGTATTAGCATTACAGAAACTATGTGTCTGTCTTGCATTTGTTGTGAGAGTCTGCTTCAGTGGGCTCATGTTCTGGATTCTCTTCGGTTTTTGTCTGCTTTCAATGAGAAATC
The DNA here is from genome assembly GCA_026315105.1 of Locusta migratoria. Classification (NCBI taxonomy): domain Eukaryota; kingdom Metazoa; phylum Arthropoda; class Insecta; order Orthoptera; family Acrididae; genus Locusta; species Locusta migratoria. The sequence continues at coordinate 908,445,211 of CM048744.1, forward strand.
ATTATTCGATGAGTATTAACATGTTAAGGACAAAATGCAATAGCATATGATATACGGGACAACGAAGAAACTGCCTGTAGAAGAAAGATGGACTGCAATATTTCTAATGTTTTTTTGAACATGTAGAGAAAATGTTGCGTTCTGTTTGCCAGGTACAAATACAGCAGTAGAAATAATTTCCGGTATGATTAACTTGTACGGGCATGATGAAAGAGGTCGTGCTAGTTTTGATACAATGCAAGTTATTATATCGTGAAAACTCAGTTCAATTTGTCTTGTACAACATTTTATGAATATCTTATTTCCAACTCCTGATAAATCCTAGGATTAAATGTAAAATTTGTAAATGATTACCTAAAAATTGCAGAAAATGTGTCCCAGCTATTGTAATGAATCACTATTTTTTATTTCTGAAGAAATTAAATTTATTTATATCTAAGTACCAATATTTTACTGCCCTATTAATAAAATGAAGATATTACCTGGCTCTTTGATTTTCATTTGCTGCGCGGCGCGGGAATGCCGGGCAGTTCTAGGCGCCGCTCCCGCCGTACGTTCAAGTCCTTCTCGGACGTGCGCGCGTGCGTGCTCGTGTGTGTGTGTGTGTGTGTGTGTGTGTGTGTGTGTGTGTGTCCTTCTCAGCATAATTTAGTTTAAGTCGTTTGTAAGTCTAGGGACCGAATGCGTTTACAAACGTGTAAACAAAACAGACATTCTGTTGAGTGTCCTGCGTTTTTGTTGAACATTGAACATGGAAGCGAAGTACTTCCCCTCCCCCTCCTCCCCTTCCGCCCGACAAACAAACGATTGTCACGGTTTTTCGTCAGCCTACTTAAGAGGATACTTTGAAGAATTTTTAAGTAATATGTTATGCAACGGCTACCGAACGGTGTGTAACATAATTAGGACGCAGAAAGTTGATCCACTCTTCACACTGCAGTTAATTCGCGTGCGGGTGGGTGTGACGTAAGCTTCGGCAGTGGATTTCGGTGCGAGATACAGGCTGCCCGTCACGACAGGAAGGACACGGAGTGGCTGTGTTACGCAACAGGACGCGCAGCACCAGCACCAGTAGCAGCAGCCTGCCTTCCTCATCCGCAGATACATCAGCAGACAGTCTGCAGGGTGGCGCAACGGCGGGTCCCGACATGGATCCGCTGTCTGGCACACTCACGAAAGCACAGCCACAGAATAAGGAGTATACAGAAAGGAAACTCCCGCTGCAGTCTGTCGTCCAAAATTTAGTGCGCATGCGCGGAATCAGCCATCTTGAAAAGCAGTAAACGTGTGATCCCTCCCTACTCTGTGGCGTGGTAATGCGCCGTCTTTGTTTGTTAATTGTGTATTTTAACTGCCTGAATCGCATAAAAGTAAACAAGTATTTGGTACAGTGGAAAGAACTGTGTGTCAGTAGTTGGAGCTGTTCCGGTTTTATTATGAGCATCAATAAAAGAAAACGCGGCCGATGGTGTTCAGCATCTAATTGCCGCAATAATTCGAATACAAATAAGGATATAAGTTTCTTCGTCTTCTCAAAAGATGCTGAGCAGTACGTGAATGTCGCTATATGAGTAGTGAAAGTGAAATGTTATCAGTTTCGAATGAGAGTAATGTGTGCGTAATTATTAAAAGTAGCCTTGCTTCTTCTCTTGACGATAACTCTTGCTGTTGCTGCAGCAGTTCAACAGCATCGAAATGTTGAAGTACATTTATATTTAATAAGTTTAACGTTGCAGGGAATAATATAAAATGAATGTGCAAACAATAGTGTGTAAGTAGGCAGGTAAAATTTTACTTACGGCGTTGGAGGCGTAGTGTGCTAATGTTGGCAACGAATGCTCTTCGGATACTCAAACAAATAGATTAAGGGGAATAATTACTTTATACATATTTCTTCGGTTTTTTGGCCTTGTCTTCCGCAGTTGCAGTTACAGTTTAAAGTTTAAAACTTGCGTAAGAAATGTTACTGTAGAAAGTGTAAAATAGTGTAAATATAAGCAGTGACAGCAAGTGACAAGGTGCTACAAACCACACATGAAGATAAAAACATAAAAAATTCCTGGCCACTGAAGATGCTTTAAAATAAAGCGAAACGCGTCTGGTCTAAAGTAGACTAATTTACAGTTGCAAAAGACGGTCCCACATCCTATACAAAATTATTTTATGCTGTTCCTGCTCTGTGGTTGACAGATTCCTCTATATGCCCTTCTCCGATCAGTAAATTAATGATACTCCTAAAGCAAAAACAACTTCTATATATGCCCAGACGTCATTAGTTCTGTGTAATCACGTTGTACTGATAAGTCTGACTCAATATTTTGTGCGAATTTATTCGTGTCAAATAAAACCTGGCAGTTGTAAAGTCACTTTCTTGTTTGTAACTAATTTCCCACACATAACTCCGCGTTATTTGAAATTTTTCTACAGATAAGCACCAAATAAAACGATCATCGATTCCACTGTACATTTTCGTAGTTGTATTAAAATGTAGGCCTTTTTTTTCGTTGGATTACAATTAGGTGCAAGAAGATGCCGCAAAATAGATGAAAGCCGTTTCCTTTCGTAAAAGTCGGTGAGGTTAGCTGCAGTTCGTAAAAAGTCCATTTCCAGGCAAAGTACTAAGTGGCTATAGTTCCGCGTTAACTGCTTTTCAATATGGCGTCGAGCGCAACGCTTGGTAACATTCAGATCAAAGGCGCCCCCCCCCCAGCTTTCCCTTCTGTATGCTCCCTATTCTGTGGCACAGGCACGTTACTTTTCTCCAGAGGTGCCCACAAGGGGTCATGACGCAAACAGCGTCATTGAAATTTGGGGGGGGGGGGGGTAGGAGGCTTTATAATGCAACTTACAAAAAGTAAGCAAAATTTTAACACGAATTATCTACAGGAGAATGGAAAAGTTGGTAGAAGCTGACCTCGGGGTAAGATCAGTTTGGATTCAGGAGGAACGTAGGAACCCGGGAGGCAATACTCACTTTACGTCTTATCTTAGAAGATAGATTAAGGAAAGGCAAAACTACATTTTTAGCTTTTCTAGATTTGGAGAAAGCGTTTGACAATGTTGGCTGGAATACACTCTTTCAAATTCTGAAGTCAGCAGGGGTAAAATACAGGGAAAGGTGAGTTATTTACAACTTGTACAAAAGCCAGACCGCAGTTATTAGACTCGAAGGGCACGAAAGGGAAGCATCAGTTGGGTAGGGAGTAAGACAGGGTTGTAGCCTTTCTCCGATGCTATTCAATTTGTACATCGAGCAGGCGGTGAAGGAAAGCAAGGAAACATTTGGAATAGGGATTAAAGTTCAGGGGGAAGAAATAAAAACATTGCGTTTTGCTGATGACGTAATTCTGTCAGAGACAGCGAAGGACCTGGAAGAACAGTTGAATGGAATGGACAGTGTGTTGAAGAGAGCGTATAAAATGAACATTAACAAGAACAAATCAAAGATAATGGAATGCGGTCTTAGAAAATCAGGTGATGCTGAAGGAATTAGATTAGGTAACGAAACAATGAAGGTGGTAGATGAGTTTTGTTACTTGGGTAGTAAAGTAACACGCGACATTCGGATTTGAAGAGCAGCAATGTTTATGTAGAGTTATAACTGACAAACAAGCAACACAGCGTGTAACAGTCGAGTATGTGGGACGTACGACGAACGTATCCGTTAGGAGAGTCCGGCAGCAGACGACCGACTCGAGTGCCTCTGCTAGCAGCACATCACGTGCAGTGCCTCTCCTTCGTTCTCGATCTTTTAGGGTGGACCCTAGGCGGCAGGAAAAGTGCGACTTGGTCAGAAGAGTCTCCGTTTCTATTCCTAAGAGCTGACGGTAAGATTCGAGTGTGGTACAGATCTCACTAAGTCAGTGTCCCAAGATATCAACAAGGCGCTGTGCAAAAATATTACGAGGTACGTCCAGAAAGTAAGTTCCGTTTGGTTATATAAAACAAACGTGTACACATACATAAAAAATATTTATTGTACCAAAATCTACAACTGTTAAACTACTTTTCTACGTAGCTGCCGAAATTTTGTAGGCACTAGTCATAGCGTGGCCCAATTTTCTGTATGCCTTCTTCATGGAAGGTTGCCGCCTGTGTATTCAGCCATGCGGTAGCATGTTGTTTTTGCTCGTCATCGTTGAAGTGTTGACAGGACAAATTTTAGGTGTAAGAAGAGGATTTCCATCAAAAATGGTGTTTGTTTCCATGATAGTGCCCGACCTCATGTGGCGAATGTGACCAAACAACTCTTACGGGAGTTTAACTGGGACGTGTTTGATCATCATCCGTACAGCCTGGGCCTCGCTCCTAGCCACTTTCACCTCTTCTTACAGCTAAAAATCTGTCCATGGTGGTCAACATTTCAACGATGATGACGAGCTGAAAGAACACGCTACCACTTGGCTGAATACACAGACGGAAACCTTCTATGAAGAAGGCTTACATAAACTTGTGCCACGCTATGACAAGTGCCTACAAAATTTCGGCAGCTATGTAGAAAAGTAGTTTCACAGTTGTAGATTTTCGTACAGTAAATTTTTTTTTTCTGTATTTGTGCACGTTTGTTTTATATAACCAAACGGAACTTACTTTCTGGACGTACCTCGTATTATCGTCCCGAGCGAAGCGGCCAGTTTTTTACTTTCGTTATGGATGCTTCCTTCAGACTTTCGTTACGTTGTGAAATACACAATTAATACTCACAATGCAGACCGTCTGACATGTTACATCTGCATGTATTTACGTTTAGCTTTGAGGTTGGCGGTACGACTACATACACACCACGTTTACATGCAACACATCTTCCGGAAGACGAAAACCGATTTTCGTAAACCGTTTTTCGCTGTCGTGTTTACATGGCATACCCTGAATCGGATTTCCTAGCTCACTTAACATGGCGGCAGGAAAACAGCTGATTCAGTTCCTTATTTAGTCTGCACAATAGCTCATTTTTCTTTATTTAAATACATAGATTTATGCTCACTCTAATATTTACACTTTTATTTCACATTAGAATATATCACTCTTTCCATATGTGCCGAAAATTCTTAACAACAAAACACAATCTGACAAGCCAAAAACGCTTCAAAAGCGGTTGCGTTTACGTGGGCACGAAAATCGATTGTGGAACTGGAAAACCGCTTTAGAGAAGCGGATTTCCAGAATCAATGACCAACCAAAAGCGGAATTGGGAAATCGGTTTACGAAATCCGGTTTTGGGAGCCCATGTAAACGGGGTGATTGACTTATGTATGTGACGATGGCGAAATGCACGTGTGTACTTGGGTGGGCTTCCAGGCTTGCCAGACTGGGGGTGGGGACTGGCAGCTGGCCTACAGGGAAATCCCACTGGGCGGGGCGTCCTGCGCGGCTAACCGCAGCAGGTAAGGGAAGGGCTGGGACGCACAACAGCAGGGCCTCATTTATCTGCAGATTTATGGCTCCCGCGACACACTTTGCCCGTCTCTGCCACTCACCTCTGCTGGTCTGGCAAATCCCCACAAAAACTGCTGCACCGACACGCACAACCTGTCTGCCATCCTACATAAGACTACTTACTCATTCAATTCCCGTCAATACCCAACAAAATTACGCCAATTAATGAAACGTAATTTGCAAACTTTGCTCTTGCAATCCCTAGTCACTTCTGAACGAACAGTAATACAGACATTCGCACTGTTGTTGTTGTTGTGGTCTTCAGTCCGTAGACTAGTTTGATGCAGCTCTCCACGCTACCCTGTCCTGTGCAACTCTCTTCATCTGAGAATACGTTCGGCAACCTACAACCTTTTGAATCTGCTTACTACATTCGTCCCTCGGTCTCCCTCGACGATTTTTACCCCACACGCTTCCTTCTAATGTTAAGTTGACAATTCCTTGATGTCTCAGAATGTGTCCAACCAATCTATCCCTTCTCTTAGTCAGTATATGCCAGAAGCTCCTTCTCTCCCCAATTCGGGTAAGCACCTCCTCATTAGTCACGTAATCTACCCATCTAATTTTCATTATTCATCTGTAGCACCACATTTCAAAAGCTTCTATCATCTTTTCATCTGAACTCCTTATCGTCCACGTTTCACTACAATACAATGCTACACTCCAGACAAATGCTTACAGAAGGAACTTCCTAACATTTAGATTAATATTGGATGTTAAGAAGTTTCGCTTCTTTAGAAACGCTTTTCTTCCCATAGCTATTCTGCATTTTATATCTTCTTTACTTCGGCCATCAGAAGTTATTTTGCTACCCAAATAACGAAATTCATCTACTAATTTTATTATCTCATTGTCTAATCCAATTCTTCCAGCATCGCCTGATTTTCTGACATTGCATTCCATTACCTTCGTTTTACTCTTGTTAATATTCTTCTTATATCTTCCTTTCAAGACACTGTCCATTCCATTTAATTGCTCTTCCAGCTCTTTGGCGGTCTCTTGACAGAATTACTATGTCATCAGCAAAACGCAATGTTTTTATTTCTTCTCCCTGCACTTTAATGCCCTCTCCATTTTTCTCCTTGAATTCCTCCACTGCCTGCTCAATGTACAGATTGAACAACATTCGAGAAAGGCTACAACCTTGTCTTACTCCCTTCCCAACCTCTGCGACCATTTCTTGCCCTTCGAATCTAATAACTAATGTCTGGTTTTTGTATAGGTTGAATATAACTCTTCGCTCCCTATATCGTACCCCTGCTACCTTCAGAATTTGGAAGAGTGTATTCCAGTCGACATTGTCAAAAGGTTTCTCCAAATCGGCATTCGCACTAAAGAATGAAAAATGCTCCTATCGCAGCACAACAAAAGGCGAATACGTCGTGGCCAGAGTCAAACGTAAAGGAGAACTAGCTTTTCCTATCTGGCACCTTCAAGAACATTTACATCACAAAATCTTGACACATTCGCGCATCTGTAAGATAATACGATGTGTAATGCCGTGAAGTATAAAGTGACATATGGGGTAGCGTCAAACAACGTGTTTTTCTTTTTATTTTTTTCCCCCCAAGATCCAATGTTTGCAGATTAAAGGGCCCACACTGCTGAGGTCATCGGTCCCTAGAAAATGTTCAAATGTTTGTATAGTCTATGGGACTTAACTACGGTCCCATAAGCTTCACAAACATTTGAACATTTTTGACAAAACACGACACATTTAAGTCCAACGTTGTTTTGACATCGCAAGGTAGAAAACGCGAAAGGCAGGCTATTTCGTGGGTGTAACATCAGTGACTGCCACGCATGACGTCACTTGGCAGCAGCGACTTCTAATCTCGCATATTATGTGCAAATTATTCTCGTTATTTACACGCATTTTTCTACGCGGCTCGCAAAACTCATATTTCCTCTCACACCGTCCCTGAAGTCTTAGTTTTCTTGCTTAGCAGATGAAATGTAAACGCGCGGCTTTACCATACCATATCTTCCACCACCTTATAGCTATCGGCAAGGAACGGCTATGGTGTACAACGGGAGACTTCGAACAACAATTACACACAGACCATTCGTTTCCGTTCTGTTGTTTTCGCTGCAGAGCGAAATATTAACACACACACACACACACACTCACGTAGATTTTTATATACACCGATAACTTTCTATCCCAATATACTCCACCCTTTTATCATTATCAACTCCCAAGCAACAATGCAACCAATAGAACCATTTTCAAAGAGTAAATATAATTTTCAAAGAGTAATTATTGTTCCGCATTTCGCGTTATATTCTTCAAATTACGAAATATCTATCAGATCGCTATAAAACCGCGCCTAAATCCTTCCTCAGGTATCAAGAAGTAACTGTACAAATATTTAAGTCTCTGCGTCTTGTCGTTCGGACGTGATAAGCGTACACCGAACAGACATTCACATTAATATATAGATAAATAGCTATCCGATCGCCATAAAACCGTGCCTAAAGCCTTTCCCGGGTAGATATTAGTAACTGTACAAATTATAATCTCCTTATGTCTTGTGGTTCAGACGTGATAAACGTACTCCGAACAGACATTCACATTTATAGATATAGATTCATCTATTATTGCCGAAAGTGTGTTGCCGTTACACTCTTATCTTTCACATCATACCTGACACCAATGTAAACAGTGTATACGTCTGCTTCGTAGTATCTTTGAAGCCATCGACACAAATAAACACGTGGATTGCATATAAAATAAGAGTGTTCGTTGTGAAAGTGCCAGTGGTGACTTACGTAACCACAAACACGACAAATAAAAGATCTGCAAATCCAAATGATGTGTATAGCAATTAAGACGAAGCATCAGAACAAATCTCAACGTTAGTATTATATCTACTGTCATTATCGTTAAAGTAAAAGATATGTGTCTCTGAATATCAAGGATCTGATTTCACGATAGCCCTTTAAAAAACCGTTTATGCTGGTAATTTTTTTACATTTTTAAATGCACGTTTCGTAGAGGCCGCAAGCAGAATATTTTGCGATACGTGAAACAAACTTAACCATTATTTTTATGGTGAAGAAACTATTCATCTTAGAAGTTGACTCCGCGCGGGAATGGCCATGTGGTTTGCGGCAGCATGTCGCGGATTTCGCGGCCGCTCCCACCGGAGGTTAGAGTCCTCCCATGGACCTGTGTGTGTGTGTGTGTGTGTGCGTGCGTGTATTTATTTGTGTTGTTCTTAGCATAAATTAGTTTGAGTATCTAGTTTCGTGCCTTAGGACTACAAACGATTGAACTTATGATTGCCGGCCGCGGTGGCCGAGGAGACTAAGGCGCTCCAGTTACGGTCTGCACGGCCACTACGGTCGGGGGTTCGAATCCCCCCTCGGGCATGGATATTTGTGCCGTCCTTAGTTGTAAGTAGTACATAAGTAGTTTGTAAGTTTAGGGACTGATAACCCCGTAGTTAAGTCCCATAGACTTTACAAACAATTGATTTGAACTTATGATTTAGAAATTATTGCAACAGCAGCAGAAGAAAAAGCCAGCTTAAATTGGTTTTATTTATACTTCAACAATATCCGAGTTCCCACCATGTGCAATCGAAAATGTGGCATTGCAAATTCTACAGTGAACTACATAAATAAGCTTTGTCCCTTCGAGGAGAGGATTTTTTTTTTCTTTTTTTTCCCTTAAATTGGAAGAAAAGATGCATTCGCGTTGACGACTTTTTTTTTTTTTTTTTTTTTTTTTTTTTTTTTTTTTTTTTTTTTTTTTTTTTAGGAAGACGTTATCGAGAATATACGGGACCTATTCTGGGGACGCGAAAGACACAAGCAAAAAACGAGACTGTCCAGCTATATAAAGTGGCGGATGGCAGGCACGGTGTTACCCAAGCCTCTGAGCGACTGGGTACTCTGAGACACGAGCAGTCACATGGAGTCACTGACACGGGTACATTTCACTAGCGGCGTCACAGTCACATTCCTACCGTTTTATTCCGCATTCAATATGTTATAGAACATGTTAGTTCGGTTTCTGATCTGGTGTGTGGAAGAGGGGACTCCCTGTAACACTGTGATTTCTCTCTTTCCCTGTTGGTGTCATGAATGTTTCGCGAGAAGAAAGATTGATGGTAAACTCCGTGTGAGCTCGAATCTCGCTAGTTTTTACAAGATATACGTAGGAGCAGGCAATATGTCGATTGACTCACAGAAGAAAACTTAAATTAACCTCAAAGTTACCACATGTCTGTTGTACTTTCATCATAATGTTTGAAACTGCTTTGAAAATTTACTCTCATTAGAGCAAAAACCAGAAATAATTATTAAAAAATTTATAAAAATGAAACATGTTCGGAGAACAGCCTAAAAAGTGTAAATTTCTCATAATCTAAGGCGGCCAACCGTCCCGGATTCTGCAGGACAGTCCCGTATTTATACTCGTTGTCCTGCATCGGGATGATTACTGAAAATGTCCAGCAAAATGGCAAAAGCGTCCCGAATTCCCGCATTCCAGTAATTTTAAAATTGTTTGTCTAAGAGCACAGGCCGAAACTATTTGTGTACGGCACGGTATGTCCTACTGCTTGCAAATCAACTTCACAAATGCATCATCTGCGAATAAATAAGTCTTCTTACTTTTTTGAAAAAATAAAAAGTAATAATAAATGGAAAAAACGATACGTATCGTCCGACTATTTCAAAATTACAAATTCGCAAGCAGTGAAAGTTGTTTTTGTTTTAAGCTGGTACTGCGTTTAGTGATAGGACGACTTAATAAAAAATTCTATTTTTGGCTTATTTTCGGTGCCTTCTTAAGCACGTTTCAGTGAGTGCAATGGGATATTTCTCAGTGCTCAAGGTGACAAATATGGTGTAATATTATCAGAGTCTGTCTAAACGTCTAAAACGTCTAAAATCTGACATGCAAATACAATAGCAACATTCATCTTACTTCCATCAGGAATAAAAATGTTGTGAAATTCTGAAAATACAACAACGAAAGCGAGTGACCATTGCATGTAGTAATGCACAATGAAACTCTGCACTACATAAAGAAGTTCTATAATAAAATATTTCAAATGGTTTTAAAAAGTAGTTTTTATCAAATTTTATTCGAGGTTATTGCAAAACATAACGGAGTAAGCTGCTTATCAAAATGTGCGGAGTATGATGCTTTAAGAGCTGGAACAAATGAAAGTAGTACAGACAACAAAGGTGATCGCAAAAACGTAACGGAGAAATAATATGTAAAAAATTGTGAGACTAAAATTCGAAATAGCAGCATGAGAAAATATTAGCCGCGCGGGAGTAGCCGAGCGGTCTGGAGCGCCACGTTGCGGGTCGCGCGGCCTCCCACGTCAGTGATTTGAATCCTCCCTCGGGCATGGATGTTTGTGTTGTCTTTAGTATAAGTAGTTTGTAAGTTTAGGGACTGATGACCCCGCAGTTAAGTCCCTTAAACTTTACAAACATTTGAACTTGTCTGAAAATATTTATGAACTATAAATAAAGATTGAAAATTAAGAATAAAATGTCACTCATGTTAGATACGTCACTTTAAAAGTAACTGGGTAGGCCTACAACTCAGTTAAATGTCTTTCCTAGTTTCAGAATAACTGGCACAATGAGTCACGTGATCTTAATTCTCCTTCACATCCTCGAAATGTCCAGCATTGTGTTTTGAAAAAGTTGGCCGGCTTATCATAATCCCATTAAAATTACTAACCCATACAAATTGACCTAAAAATTTGTGAATTTTAAATAACAACGACAATATTTAACAATTTAAAACGAAAATCATGAGGTGCATGGGATAGATAATAGTAGGAACTAGATGGTGTTGAGAAAAATCGGACAACAGTTCATATCATTTGTAGTACAACAATATCGTTGGTGACTTTGGAGAACTACCGTATTCTTGTATCAGTTATCTAACGCAGGCGCCACATGTTTTTCTTTGTAAATATTACAAATATTGTGCTAGCTATTAAAAATTCACAATCACAAATTTTAGGCCTATCTCCTTGTACTGGCGATAATAATACAATTATTGAAGACACAAAATGGTATGGAGAAAAGACATAACTGGAATGAGTCCTCATCAGCTGATGGATCAACATTGTTTTGTTTACAGTCTCAAAAAAAAATATCAAGATGGCGAGTCCACTTGAAAGTTCCAATTGTTGAACAACATACTCTTATTCGTTCTTTTAATTCCTAAAGGCGTGACACAAGTAATAATTGCTGTAAAAATATGTAAAGTTTATGGAGAACATTGTATGAACTCTACAAATTTTTACAAGTGGTTAGAGCAGTTCAAGAATGGCGCGACTCAATTAGTGACAACCGCCGCTCCGGACGACCAGATGCAAAACCATCCCCTCACTTCAAAGTCGATTTGATGAGATTACTCGTACCGATCGCTCTGAAACAGCCTCCCCGCAGCTGTGATTTCACGATAATTGCTGCATCCGCTCTGACGTAATAACGAGCTCGGAACGGCGGCGAGATAGAAAACAAAGGAGTCCAAAAATAGATATCACATTGTTGGAAGAAAGTTAAATTTTTCAGTGTTTGCGACTGTGAAATATCAGGGTTCCATTTCCGCACGCACTTTCAACTTGAAGCAGTTGTTTAGCTAAGGAATAAAAGATAAAAATAAAATAAATAAAAAGAGAACATTATTTATGAAAAAAACACGATTTTTGGTACAAAATCATCAGATAAACTCCCACTAAAAACAAAGTAAGGAAAAATTCTACAAGTCAGTGTGTTTAAATATTTAGGCGAAATCATGCAAAAAGCTGGGGTAAACACAAAAGCAAACGAAGAGAGTCTCAAAATTACAGAGAGCCTATAATAAACTCACCTGGTCCTACTACAATAAAAAATGTATTTCCACGGTCGCAAAACCACGACACTACAACATAGTAGTCTTACCAGAAGCTCTTTACGCATCAGAAACTACGAGCACCAAAAGAATGGCAAAAATCAAGAAGCTTGAAAAACGAGAAAGGAAAATTCTGAGAAAAATCCACGGTGCAGTTTTTAGAGAAGATATCTGGCAAAAAAGACCCACGGAAGAACTATACAGACACTCTGAAACAATCACGACACATATTAGAAAACGCAGAGCAAAATTTTTCATGCTTATCGCCAGAATGAATGACACCAGACTAACTAAAAGAATATTCAACATAATTTCTACATCGAAACAGGGCACATCTTGGTACAAAGAAACCGTAGAAGACCTGAAAACATTAAACATCTCTATAGAAGACATACAAGACTGCAAAACCTGTAGGTAAAAATCAGAAACCAAAAAGTTGACTTTAAGTCACAACACAAAAACAACAGACGAAAATGGACAGATGAACAAAAGAAGGCAGAAAGTGAAAGAATGAAAGGTTTTTGGGAAGAAAAAAAAGAAGAAGAAAGACGGGAATAAAAGCTAGATTTTTGTGTTTTTAGCGCTCTCCTTAAGGGGAATGTACGCAAATAATAATAAAAAGAGAACATTTCGCTATTTTTCTTATTTTCCGGACCATTTTAGACGCAAATGAAAGGGGGAAAAACATGCGCGGGTGAAAGAGGTCATATATATGGCAAGCCTAGTAACGGGTTTGGTGTGGTCCAGCTGATATTGCAACGAACAGCTGTAGCGTCTCACGCACCAGCCGCGTCCTCTGGTGTTTGCTCCGCCAAGGTCATTCCGCGGGCGCATCGCCTGCGGCTACGGCCAACACTTGCGGGTTTTTTTTTTTTTTGGTTTTTTTTTTTTTGCTTTTTTTTATTTTTTTTCTTAAAAAAAAAAAAAAAAAAAAAAAAAAAAAAAAAAAAAAAAAAGCTGGACGCTCAGCGTCAAAAGACGGTACAGTTACAGGCAGGCTGGAGAAGGCCGGTAGTCGCCACACTCGGCGTCTTTTTCTGCCTGCGTCAGACGGGAAGGCGCGTCCTCAAGGTCCGACGCCAGTCGGATGGGCCGGGGCCCATTCTCTGCGTCAAAAGACGCTTCTCACATTGACTTACCACGTGAACTCAGTAGCATCTTTGCTGTGTGACAACACAGAGTGGTGTGTGTAGTCAAGTGTTATTACAGTTTTTTCGGTGTGTGAGATCGAAAAAATTGAACTTGATAGCGAATGTATTACTTTAGAAGTTCAAGCTCGACCTTTTTTTATACATTATGCGGATTATGAAGACAGACAAAAAGAAGAGACTGTTGGTTGGTTAGCTGTGACATCTCAAGAGGTCGGTGAAGCTAGTGTTGCCAAATCTTGAAATGAAAAAGCACTAAACCCTACGCTTTAAAACACCAGACAAGCACCAGCTGAACTCTACGATCCAAAACACTAGAAAAACTACAAACGGATTTTTCTTACTTACATTTCTTTCGTTAAAAATCTTCTTCACTTGAGGAGCCAGCTGCCGCTATTACATTTTTAGAGCAGGAAGGTGAAGATGGCTGTAGCTCTGCATACCTCCAATTTTTGCCACTATATCCTTCGGAAGTTCATAGTTGTGACAGCATTTCCCCTCTGTTTTTAGTCCAAATCGCACACATAAAATGGAATGCAATGTTTGAACACTCATTCGATTTCTATGCTTCGTTTTTACTAACTGAACTTGGCTGAACACTCTCTACGTCTGCGTGTGGGAGCGAAAGTACACAAATAGCTATGTTTACAATGTTTGCAAAGGGGTTTTCTCCACCTGCATCTCTATATGATGCTTCTGGCCAAAATTTTAGTGTGTCTTGTACTTCAACCCATTTAATGAGATTCAAATTTTTCCATTCATTGTCTACCGCTGTAATAACACCTGGGTCCTGCACAAAAAGCTGTGTTAGACGGTTTGATTGGCTTTAGGCATTCCAAATGTGAAAACAGAGACATATTCTTAAGAATTCTTACATTTTCTGGAAGCCGCTGGCGAAGTTATGTGATAAGCTCCAGAATGAACTGCACACATCTGTCCCTAATTACTTTAATATCTTCTGAAGGGAGACCAGATGTTGAAATTTCAGTTTCAAACTGAAAACCGAGATACGGCCTAGGATCCAAATGGTCTTCAATCTTGGATTCTGACACGTCTATCCGATAACCATGAATCGCAATTTTCGTGCAAAGTGACTTTATTAGTAGCATGTCTCCTAATAGTTTTGTTGGGTCTTGATTACTACTTTCGAACGTTTTGTTTACACTTTGGACTTCCTGTAGGATAGGTTTTAGGAATACGAGGAAGAGACGATTCTTTTTCTTTCTGTATATTGAATATAGGATTTCGGAAGTGAAGCAGCGCTCTTTCAAAATGTGTTTTCCATTCTGTCCACTGGTCAAGAATTCTACTAACAGCTCCTTCAACCGACAACCACCGCGTCCGAAACATCTGTACAATTTTTAAAGGGAGATCGCCGTCATTGATTAAGGTGTATAATTCCCTATAGGCAGTTTGACGAATGGATGAGTGGGAAAACCAATTATATAACTCTTTGATCAAAAATTCTAAATTCCTGGGGAAAAATTCGGCAGCGGCGTGAGAGACTGCCAACTGCAGGGAGTGGCATAGGCACCTAACTGCAAGTGTGGAATTTCACTCTTCAACTTGGCATAAATACCACTGTTTACCCCAGTCATAACTGACGCATTATCTGTTCCTATTGCAAGAAGTTTGGCTATTTTCAACCCTCGCTTGTTAAGACAGTTCTTTAACGCTTCAACAATAGCATCTGCATTACAGTCAGCCAATTCTACTACTTCGAGATACGTTACAACAATAGTCTTCTTCGACACTGAGTAGTACCGGATAACAAATCCCAGTAAAATTTGGATACGGAAATGTCATTACTTTCAGCAAGTAACTAGCTATATCCTTGGTCAGCAATATCACATAACAGTAACTGTTCGAAATGTGGTGGCAAAACGTAACGCACAATAACAGAACACTTAGTACGACGTAGCTTAATGTCTACTACCTTACTGTCCGAAAAACGAGACTTGCAAATTTCGCAAAGGTGATCTGTGACAAGAAATGAGCAGTGTCCAGCAATGAAAAGACCTTGCCGTTCTTCCACTAACTTTGATTCATTACACACAGTTTTGAAAGGCAACCCAGGCTGTGGTTTAGATCCACTAAATGGAGCACTTGATTTTATAAGCTTATTTGTTTTCATGTGCCTATCAATATCTCCCAGTTTTGCAGCCAGTTCTACTTTACAGTATTTACAGAAACACCGCCTGCCATTTCCCTCCACTGTCATAAGCCACTGTTTGTAATTATCATTACTGAGCCACTCACTTCTGAAGCGCTGTGTATACTGCGTTTTCCCCATTGTTGTTAATATTGCACTCCTAAATACACACAATAAAGGTTCGAGTCCACCATCGAGCATGGGTCTGTGTGTTGTCCTTAGCATAAATTTGAGTATTTTATCGTTTAGGTGATAGGCGGGTCCGGACCCCCAAGACCCCCTCCCCCTTTGGCTACGTCCTTGCTGGAACACACCCAGATGATCTCATTACCGTTACACTTCCCATCACTTGTAATAGTGAATTCGAAATATTCCAACATCTCGACCGTTGCAGGACATTGAAGTAAATCCAGTGGCGAAGTTGAAAATTTGTACTGCACCGTGATTCGACCCGCATTGTCCGCTTTGGACCCGCGGCCGCCTTAAACAGTTACGCTATGCAGACACGCTTCCCGTCCAGTCTCAACTCACTGCGGTGGTAGAGCCCCATTACTTTCTCTTGCTCGTAGCTTCAACTGGATTTCCGAAAAGGATCGAGCCATCCGCACGGAAATGGTCAAATCAAATATTCAAATGTTCGTATACCTACTTGACCAAACTGCTATAGTCACCAATACATAGACTTACAGTCTACTTTAACTCACTTTAAGGTCAACACACACACACCCAGGGCTGAGGGAGGACTCGAACCTCCAGCAAGAACGGCCTCCCAGTCCGTATCATGATGCCTAAGGTCACGCGGTCGATCCGTGCGGCTCGGAAATTGTCATTTGCCTGTTGGGACATACAGGATGTTACAAAAAGTTACGGCCAAACTTTCAGGAAACATTCCTCACACACAAAGAAAGAAAATACGTTATTTGGACATGTGTCCGGAAACGCTTAATTTCCATTTTAGAGCTCATTTTAGTATATATCTTTGAATGTAAATTGAAATAATTCGTGCAGACACTTGTCAAAATACCCAATTGTTTCGTTAGTATGTACTGTACTTCATCGATTCACGTCATCAACACAGATTTTCTGTGAACTTTTGGGCAGGAATTGTTGGTGATGTCTTGATTGGGCCTTGTGTTCTTTCACCTACGCTCACTGAAGCACGTTATCATGATTTCATACGGGATACTCTGCCTGTGCTGCTAGAACATGTGACTTTACAAGTAAGACACAGCATGTGGTTCATGCACGATAGAGGTCCTGCACATTTCAGTTGACGTGTTCGTACGCTTCTTAACAACAGATTCCGTGACCGATGGACTGGTAGAGGCGGACCAATTCCATGGCCTCCACGCTCTCCTGACCTCAACCCTCTTTCCTTTAAGGGGGCATTTGAAAGCTCTTGTCTACGCAAACCCGGTACCAAATGTAGAGACTCTTCGTGCTCGTATTGTGGACGGCTGTGATACAATACGCCATTCTCCAGGGCTGCATCAGCGCATCAGGGACTCCATGCGACGGAGGGTGGATGCATGTATCCTCGCTAACGGAGGACATTTTGAACATTTCCTGTAACAAAGTGTTTGACGTCACGCTGGTACTTTCTGTTGCTGTGTGTTTCCATTCCATGATTAATGTGATCTGAAGAGAAGTAATAAAATGAGCTCTAACATGGAAATTAAGCGTTTCCGAACACACGTCCATATAACATATTTTCTTTCTTTCTGTGTGAGGAATGTTTCCTGAAAGTTTGGCCGTACCTTTTTGTAACACCATGTATATACAATTAATCCTATGTCATAAAGAACAGACACCATATCAATACTTGCCACCGGAAATATAAATTAGTACACTCTCTTACAGTTTTCCAAGTCAGTCAAGATTTACTGTAGATATAGTGTATATCGTCATCAAAGCCAGTTCTATCACTTAGTGATGCGGCCTCTTTCAGTCGGCGTGTAACAAAGGATCTCAGTACGTTCTTCCATTTCTTCCGATCTTGAAGTTCCCATTGCCAACTGAGTCCTGCTATCTTCCTTAGGTCTCTGTCCCATCTCTCTGGCGGTCTTCCTCTAGTGCATTTGGAGTATATGAAATTGTTACATTTACACATCAGTAGCTCAGTTGGTAACGAGTGTCATCCATGCTTAAAGATCTGTATTAACTTGGGCGGCAATGCAGGCACTGATTCTGCTATTCTTCGACCTAAATATCAACAATAATTCAGTTCCTTGAGACAAAGATTATTTCGTTACAGCAAAGGTATTAAATGTAAGGAGAGGCACTGAATTATAATTTGTCCTGCGGCTGGGTTTCGAACCCAGGACCTCCTGTTTCCTAGGCAGAAGCTACTCCAACATAGGAGAGCCTTGGAAATTTAAAACGTATTTCACAGGGAACACTGAAGCAGAATTAAAGTATGTCGTGTGGAGGTAGACGTGTTTTGAGACAGATCGTGTAGTAGCTTTGTCCGTAATTCTGTGATAACTGAGCGGTCTAAAGCGCTGTGTAGTAAGCAGCAGGTCCCGGGTTCGTATCCCGGCCACAGCACAAATTTCAATTAATTGTCTCTCCTTATATTTAACACCTCTTCGACCTGTTCCAGAAGTTCTGCAACACTTGTGGCTTGACCAGTCGCTCGTGTCAGTCATTGTCCTATCATACCCCAGACGTGATCGATTGGTAACAAGTCCAGACATCATTGACGTTGCAGTGCGTGGCGAGAATTCTCCTGTTGGAATAACTCATTACCTTCCTGTTGCAAGAATGACAAAAGAACGGACCTTACAACATTCCGCACGTTCCTAGCGCTTGTCAGCGTCCCGTCCGCATAAACCAGTGGTGAACGACAGCTGTAGCTTATCGCAGCCAAGACCTACGCCCTGGGTGAGACCAGAGTGTCTTGAACGAACGTACTCAACGAGAAAGCGCGCACCGGATCCGCGATGTACTCGCGAACGACCCTCACTTGCGTGCGGGCAGAATCTGCTTTCATCGCTGAAGACCACTGTCCGCCATTCCATTTTCTTCTAACCAAAAGCCGCGGTGGAGTGGCCGAGCGCATTGAGGCGCTATGCCCCAATGCGCGAGGCTATTCCTCGCCGGGGTTCGAATCCTCCCTCGATCCGGAATGTTTAAGTTGTCTTTAGTATAAGGTAGTTCATAAGTAGTTTGTAAATTGAGGGACTGGTGACCCCGCAGTCAAGTCCCACAAGCTTGAGAAACATTTAAACATTTCTAAATTGCTGTGGCGTGAGAGGAAGCGGTGTACATACAACGTGCTCCCACCGGCAGCAACCGGCTGGAAGCAGCTCCTGTTGACACTCCTCAACTCACAAACCCTCTCATCTGTGTGTGGTAGGTGCACAATCTGCCACTGCCGCTCTCAGGCTAAGACCGCACTTGCGTTTTATGAAGCTGGACGCTCAGCGTTTAAAGAAGCAGCTTCAAAAGTAGCCTGGTGGTGCCCACATTCGACTGCGTATATTGCTTTTTTAAGGCGTCCTAGCGACCAAAAACGTGAATGTGGCAGTAGCGTTTGAGACATGCCTGGGTGACATCGCAGCGTTGAGAGTTTAATGTACCAAGTGAACGATCTGCAATAATAATAATAATAATAATAATAATAAGAGCATATATTGTGACTTCTTGTACTTAATTTAACGAATGTAATTCACCAGATGTCTTTCATAAAATGTAAATATTTTCTTGTATTTTTGATCTTTTATACTACCCTAGTTAAATGTTTTTACTACCCTTACTCAAGGCTTCTTTTGTCTTTGTCCATGTTGTGCCAACTTTCACCGCAGTGGCCTGTCCAGGCTGCGGGGCGTGGTGTGGGGCTCCAGAAGGGTCGGTCTGCAGCACGACAGCCCCCTCCCCCTGGATACGCCAATGCTTCACCCAGTGTTGCCACTTTGGTATTTTTAGCACCAGATCTGGTGTTTTTGAAGTTCGTCTGGTGCCAGAAATTCTCATTTAGCGCCACAGCGAAATACTGGTGTTATTTCAAAAAATCCAGTGCCAAATCTAGTGCTTAACGGTTTTTTCCATGAAATTGTCTCCTATGACTAATAAGTAAATCCTGAAATCCATTTAATAATTTTAATAAAGGTACACAAGCGAAGTTCAGCCTTACACGCGTCTAGGTCAACACTCTAGCAGGGGAAGTCCCTGAAATTGTCATTCTCGTGCATAAGTAAGCGCAGCATGCGGAGCTCAGTGCAAGCGCACTTGGTTCAAAGAGTCCTTCGTTTTCTACCCATCTCCCAGGGGATTTCCCAGTTTCATGTGCAGGCTGTTTCTTGTATGCAAGCCCAACCACAGCCAGTGTTGTGAATCTACCTCAAACTGATGGTCGCTGTTTGTTGCTGTATATACAGTATATAGTGAATAAGTGATAGTGCCGTGTATTATTTTTAGTGTACGGTGCAGTACAATTTTTCAACTTCGCCACTGGATTTACTTCAATGCCCTGCAACGGTCGAGATGTTAGAATATTACAAATTCACTATTACAAGTGATGGGAAGTGTGACGGTGATGAGATCATCTGGGTGTTATGATGATACTACTGGCCCTCTCATTTCAATTTTATCGTACGATACCGTCTGCGTCGGACACGGAATCGTGTGGTTCAATAGTGATATATTTTGCGTGTGAAGTTACAAACGAAATAGCCAGTCTAGGAATCAGTGTAGGACAGTCTCTCGGTGATACTGTGACTAGTTAACAAGTGATAGATTTCAAATGTTCAAATGTTTGTTCAGCTTATGGGACTTAAATACGGGGTCATCAGTCCCTAAACTTACAAACTACTTACGAACTACCTTATACTAAAGACGGCACAAATATCCATGCCCGAGGGGGGATTCGAACCCCCGACCGTAGTCGCCGTGCAGAGTGTGACTGGAGCGCCTCAGTCCCCGCGGCCACCGCGGCCGGCCGATAGATTTCATTAATTAAGAGATTCATATATTTTCTTTCCAGACATTTCTATAAACAATAGTTTCATCATTGATGTTATTTGAAGACTGACAGACGAAGGGTAGAAAAGACATGTAAAACAAAAAGACATGAAAATAAATAGCATTGTATATATGTTAGGCTCATAAACAAGTTGTGTTGATCAGCTAATTGTGTAAATTAATGTAATAGTTGAGATTTGAAGATTGTAATTCTTTGTATATATTGACTGACGTGAGATTTGAACCTATTTTCAGTATTGCCAAGATATTTGATAGTTCAATGTATGTTAGGAACATGTATGATGTAGTCGTTAATTAATTAATTGACATTTAACATTGCTGTTTGTTGTCAAACTTAAAGATAGGAGATTTCGTCTTAAAAAGATATGTGCCATCTAAAATTATTGTATGTATAGTTTTATTTTATATTGAGATTAATTTTGTGTACATGAAATGTTTTACTCTTGCGTTCGGTAATTGTAAATTAGTATATTCAATTGTTATGAACAATGCATAATGTAATGTCATTGTTGTCAATGTTATATATTTGCCTCACCACCTTGCGTGGGGGAGTTCGAGTTTTGCCGTTCGTTATGTGCTCTGGAATCTATGTCCATCGGTGTTTTAAAGTGGAAGTACTATCAGATAAGTTTTGTTGCATTGTGTATGTTATGAAGTTGTAATGTTTCGGTGGAATGAGAAGAAGTCTGATTGGAAATTAAATAATAAGTGAAAAATTGTACCTACCATTATTCATTTCTATCACGACGCCCCAGGTGAATAATTTTGCAGCGAGCAGAACCCCCATGCATCGAAATGTTGAAAAGCTGAGTATCGGTAGAACAACTGAACTGTAATTACTTAATAATCTAGTAAACGTCATAGTGTTCCAGGGTCGTCCACTGTTGCTTTTTGCGTCCGGTGTTTGCGCATGAGCCCTTGGCGGGCGTAGCCTTGGTACAACCTTTATTACACAAGGCTGACAGGCGATGTGTGTGTGAGTGTTTGGTGAAAGGAGAGCGCCAGCAGAAGAGCAGCTCTGGCCGGCGGCCTTCAGGAGGCCGGAGTCGCGAGGTCTCGGGTCAGCAGCCGCCGACACGTGCTGCATGCCTGCCGTGCTGGGCTGGGCTGGGCTTCCACTGTCTCTGCAGCGGACAAGTTTGCTTCGCAATGGAGCGCTCGCGACCACACCGAACAGGCTTTCAATAACACTGTACGCTATTGGCCATTAAAATTGTTACATTAAGAAGAAGTGCAGATAATAAACGGGTATTCATTGGACAAATATATTATACTACAACTGACATGTGATTACATTTTCACGCAATTTCGGTGCATAGATCCTGAGAAATCAGTACCCAGAACAACCACCACTGGCCGTAATAACGGCCTTGATAGCCTACCGCAGTGGCTGAGAGGTCTGCACGGCCGCTGCGGTCGGGGGTTCGAATCCCCTCTCGGGCATGGGTGTTTATCCCGTCTTTAGTATAACCTAGTTCATAAATAGTTTGTAAGTTTAGAGACTGATGACCGAGTAGTTAAGTCCCATAAGCTCTACAAACATTTGATTTGAACGGACTTGATACACTTGGGCATTGACTCAGAGCTTGGATGGCGTGTACAGGTACAGATGCCCATGCAGCTTCAACACGATACCACAGTTCATCAAGAGTAGACTGGCGTATTGTGACGAGCCAATTGCTCGGCCATCATTGACCAGACGTTTTCAATTGCTGAGATCTGGAGAATGTGCTGGCCAGGGCAGCAGTCGAACATTTTCCGTATTCGTTGCGTACACCATCGCAGGCGCTCCTGTCAGTGATGCAGCGTCAAGGGTAATCGCAGCCATGGCCTCCGAGCTGATAATCCATGCTGCTGCAAACGTCGTAGAACAGTTAGTGCAGATGGTTTTTGTCTTGCAAACGTCAAATCTGTTGACTCAGGGATCGAGATAACATGCCTGTCATCTCGACTGCTAGTGATACTAGGCCGTTGGGATCCCGCACCGCGTTCCGTATTGCCATCCTGAACCCACCGATTCCATATTCTGCTAACAGTCATTGGATCGCGACCAACGTGAGCAGCAATATCGCGATTCGATATACCGCAATCGCGATAGGCTACAATCCGACCTTTATCAAAGTCGGAAACGTGATGGTACGCATTTCCTCTCCTTACACGAGCCATCACAACAACGTTTCACCAGGCACCGTCGGTCAACTGCTGTTTGTGTATGAGAAATCGGTTGGATAGTTTCCTCATGTCAGCACGTTGTAGGTATCGCCACCGGCGTCTGAATGCCCTGAAAAGCTAATTATTTGCATATCACTTCATCTTCTTCCTGTCTGTTAAATTTCGCGTCTGTAGCACGTCATCTTCGTGGTGTAGCAATTTTAATGTCCAGGAGTGTGTTTTGCCTCTCCCATCCTCAAACTCCCTTCTCATCGCATTCTCGAAGTATTACATCTAGTGTAAACAAAACTATTCTGCTTATACTTGCTTTCATTAACATGGAGCGAGAATCGGGTGGCCGGACGCTTATCACCACTATGTGGTAAAAGTACTATTTTCACAGCGCCAGGAGCTTCACCGTATCTCAGACAATTGATATAAAATATCTGTGAATTACGAGGGTTGGACCTCGAACAGTGGCAACACTACTGTGGAAAAACTATTCAATAGAATCTACTATCGTCGCTGATAGCACACATTGTAAACGTACCTACCTTACTTCCGAGGAGATGGACTCGCCCGTCCCACGTCACTGGCGTGCGCACAATTGGAGGAAACTAGTCACTTGTGAGCAAGCGGTCTAACGTAACGGTGTCACTGTTTCGAAACAGGAACAACGAAGTTGGATCAAGATGTAATGTGCCAGAGAAAGGAGGAAGCTTAGGGTTTAACGCCCGTCGACAGCGTGGTCATTAGAGACGGAGCTTACGCTCGGATTTTCGGGTAAGGATGAGGGAGGAAATCGGCCGTGCCCTCTGAAATGAACGATCCGGGCATTTGCCTGGAGTGATTTAGGGAAGTCACGGAAAATCTAAATCTGGATGGCCGGAGGTGGATTTGAACCATCCTCAAGAAAGCGAGTCCAGTTTCTTACCAATGCGCCACATCGCTCGGTTTGTGCCTGAGATATAGATGCAGAAACTGATGCGTTACGACGATCCTCAGATGTACTTGGAGCAGTATGAGCTCGAAGGAGAGGCTTTCCTACTCCGTATAATAACACTGGGTGAAACATGGGCCACATCTTACGAGCCAAAACTGAAACGCCAATCCAACGAATGCTGTCATTATGGGTCGCTGCAGAAGTCTAAAGTGCGTGAAAGTTATGGTGGTTCTCGTGTCCAATTGTGATGGTGTTATCTTAACGCATTACATTCCTCCACAGCAAACCGTCAATGCACAGTATTACTGTTCATTTTTGGATCGTCACCTGAGACCAACTTTGCGAAAGAAGCGGCAACACTTTTAGCGCAACCCACCAATCATTTTGCACAAAAATGCGCGGGTACATACAACGCAAGCTGTAGCTGCTTTGTTCGGTCGATGGAACTAGGAAGTACTGTACCACCCAACATACTGACCGGACTTAAGTCCTTGTGACTTTGATTTGATTCCGCAGATGAAGCAGCCACTTCGTGGCATTCGCTTCAGAACTGTTCATGAGGTTCGACAGGCAGCAGACCATTCCATTTGCTCCATCAACAGAACAGACTGAGCTAACGGTATACTACGCCTTCCGCATCACTTGCAACGGGTTCTACACAACATTGGCGACTACTTGAAAGAACAGAAACAGATGCAAACATGTAAAGCTTTTCTATCGTTTGTGAATAAATAGTTGCCCCTATTTAAGTTCCAATCCTCATACAACTATTCCTCGTGAATCACTCAACATGTCAATCAAAACAAAAAACCTTACAGCAGTCTGAGACTTCTTATAAATAACGGCTGTAGTTTTAATTGCAATAAAATTGTCAAATAATAATTATTTTTTTGTTCTACTGTGATGATGTTAGTGTGCATTTATAGCCAGCTGAGCATGCCCGGAGTAAAGTCTCTGCAGCTGACGCCACTTCGGTGACTAGACCTCGAGCAGACGAGATATCCGCCCCGGCCGGGAGTCGAACGCGAGCCTCCTGCGTGGCAACCCCCTCCCCCTTCAGGTACATCCATCTTTTGCGGACGTAGGTTCGTTTTGATCTGTGTTGATCGTTTCGTTGTTGGATCAGTTTCGATGTTACAGAGAGCTAGCAGCCCTCTGACAGAACGGGCTACCATGCCAGTTCCAGTAGACTACGGAAGCGGACAGTGCTACTGTCGAATCCGGCTTCTGGTGAAATTTCATGTTTCTCGTAAATGAAAAGTACCCTCTACATTTTGATGAGAGAGTAAGCGACTATCGAAGTACTGTAGATAAATGGCCGTATCTTTACATTGCATTGACTCAGCCCTTAATTTTTTTTTTTACCCACGAGTTAATATTATCTATAAAAATGGATGTGTGGAAGTACGTATGCTTCCTAAAGACTCCCAAGATGGCTGGAGCAATTTTGATGATATCTGCAGGTAAGCCCAGTGTGTGATCCTGTGAAGTTTGGTAGCGATCGGATCAAGATATTGATTAACGTGTACGTAAAAGTTTACGTCTAGCATTTAGCGGCCCTATCAAAGAAACCGTCAACCGCCATGCTTCTGTAACTATAAAGCTGACACTTGCAGCGCTAGAGTCGCTTACTTCACTGTTTGTGATGAATATTTCCTGTGAACAGGTACGTTCATGAATTATAACAGCACCCATTAACGTTTCAAAATCTCATATGTGCTCTCTCTGATGGAGTTCCAGTAACTGTGCAGTTCACAATACTTTTTTTTTTACTACGTTGCACATCGTGGAAAGAAAACTGCATGCACGTTGATGGTTAAAACAAAACTACGCTTTTATGGATGTATTGTTAACGAGCCAGATGCATTTTGTTCTACCTAATCAACAGTTGTCTTTAGTGTCCGTCATAAAGGATATTATAAAGGACACTATCATACCACAACAACCATAGTATTAGTTAAGCATAATGTCAGTTTTCAGAGCATTCAGGGCTGTTGTTGGGCAACAGAACTATTTCACATTATTGTTTTCGAATATGCAGGGTTTATATAAAGATGAAATGTACCGTAACAATTACAAAGAGAGTAAAAAGTCTGTTCATGTGCAAGTGCTTCCGTGGTTCTTTTCCTAATATTTTCATTCCACATTTCAAACTCTTCTAGTCACGATCTGTTCCGATATTGCGCGAATTAAAATCAACAGCCTTCTTTCAATGCCAGTCAGTATCTTCTAGGACTTAGTAACTTAATTAGGTTTTTATTTTTTCCTTTCTATTGTGTCCTTCTATGGCCCCAATTCTAGAAGTAAATCTTTTTGGTCTTGGGAGAAATTTCAAAATAGCTCTTGTTCTTGTTTACTTCGTTCTATATTTCCAGCATGAAAGCTGCGATAAACAAACATTATTCATCCTTTAATATCTGCGTCGCGACTTAATAATCATTTCGATTGCCGTTTATCTTTCGCGCTGACTTGAACTAGCTACGGCGGATAGTGATAAACTTATACAACTCAGCGGAGCCCCGGACAGACTAACGTCAGATTTGATCTTCAGTCAGCGATATTTATACGATACGCCTGTAAAGCTATTCGACTATGGAAAACACACACACACACAACACACACACACACACACCAATGCCAGAGAGGACTCGAACCTCCGGCGGAAGCGACAGCCCAGTCCGTGGCATGACGCCTTAGACCACGCGGCCATTCCCGCGCTGCCAGCCAGCATCAGTGTATCGTGTGTCAGCAGGCGTGTTAAGCAAGCTGCGTGTTACGCAGGCCTGACACGCCTGCTGACACACGATACACTGATGATGCCTAGGAATCTAGCCGAAATCGATCTGTAGTAAACAGATTTGCGCCACTGATCGCTGTGTTTCTCTCAAAAATTATATTAAAAAGTCGCTGTGCACATTCATACTGTTATGTATTCTAACATAATTTTAAATATACATTACACTGTGATATTAGTATGTAAATATGGGTTAAACACTCTGGGGATTGTGTAAGCACTGTGGTTAATCGAGTAACCACCCCCTTAAAGATCTATCACTGTCAATACCACGGTAGGGGAATTACACATATTTAAGTGAACTCAGTGTCTCAGGACTTCGCACCAACAGCGCAAAAAAAAAAAAAAAAAAAAAAAAAAAAAAAAAAAAAAAAAAAAAAAAAAAAAAAAGAGAGAGAGAGAGAGAGAAATCCCTGTGCTTGAAGTTATTATAATAGAGCAAAGCACACATATCCTGAATTACTGACACTGACACTGTTTATATTACTTCTCAAAGTGCAGATAAGGCAGTCAAAACAAAGTGGAAGAGTGTGCACGGCTTAGTAAAACAACGTTTTTGCCTTCAAAATAGCTTTCACTGTCAAGAGTCCAAAATCATATTCATATAACGATATGGGCATATCAATTTCATAACCTGTCTTTCTCCAAGCATATTGTAAGTCGGGATTATACTTTAGTATAAAAAATAGAATAAAAATCACACAGTGGAGTTTGATCATGAAATAACGATCGTTTATCTCCTCCACTTTGTTTTAATCACTAGGCAGCACAGTTGACGGAGGTTACAAAACAAACGACTTCCTCAAGTAAGGGTACTGACGTCAATCCTGTTCAATACACGTACAAATATAAGCAAACATATGGCTCCCAGTTCCACGAGTTTCATGTGCGCCGATGCTGTCGCTCTTGACGTGCATAAGCAAAATGTTCAAATGTTTGTGAAGCTGAAGGAACTTAACTGTGGGGTCATCAGTCCCTAAACTTATAAACTACTTATGAACTACTTTATACTGAATACGATACAAACATCTACGCCGGAGTGGGGATTCGAACCCCCGACCGTAGCGGCCGTGCAGTCTGTGACTGTCGCGCCGCAGACCGCTCGGCCACTGCGACCGGCCGTGCAGAAGCAAACGAAGTTCCGCGTTCTATCCCTGTATTGGCCAGTCGAGTCGTAACGTCCGACGGTATTGCGGCTTGGAGGGGCTTGCTGTCGGCACAGTTCTGGCAGTCGTTGTGAGGATTCTTGCCTTTCTTAAAAATCTAATGTCTTTTTACCGATTAGGAGCTGCTACTGAATACGAGGGGTACACAATCTGCGTAATGTACTATAAGTAAGAAGAAGGGAAACACAAACGGCCATTGCATGCAAAAACTTATTGGGGGGGGGGGGGGGGGGAGAAGAGAAAAGTGACTTGTTACAAGGTTACACTTTACAGCACACCACTGAATAACAGAGCTGAAATTAATGTATTAATATTCGTGATTATGTTGTGAGGTATTTTGTCTGCTGGTGAGCGTTCCACAGATAAGCCATGGGAGCACCACTGCGCGGTCAAACTACTCATGAATTGGCCTCGCGGCGATGAGTGCATCCCAAGGAAAAATTCTTGGCCGTACCGTTAATCGAATGCGGGCCCTCCGCATGGCAGTGAGTTGCGCTGACCCTCGGCTACCGAGGCGGAGCACGCTTTGAATCATCACTGGGAAAAACCCTCACTAAATCGATTTCCTACGAGGCTGTCTGTTAAACGAAATATGTTTGTGAAAATGTCAAGTTTAATGGAGATTATACTTTGTATTATCGTAAATAAAAACTTACATATGATTTTGCCAAACGTCGGGAAGCGATTCTTGGTGTTGTATCAGGAGCACCCTGGGATGCTCTTTGTGTGAGGCACTTAAGATTACAATACTGTAGAACCCCCGCAAATATTTTTTTTATTACATAGAATAATTTAAGCATTGTTTGTAATCGATACTTAACGTAATTATTTTACTCTGATATGTCAAAGAGTACTTATAATTTCTACATTATGTTCGTTTCTGAGAGGAAGTAACGAAAAAAACTTGTGTATTTCACTTCTGTTTCTTACCCCAGGCTAAGAACAGCTCGACGTATTTTGCTCTGTTCATTATTATATTTTTTTGCGGCCCATGTACTACTGGGATGTAAATTCAGGTAAAGATTAAATCTATTTGCTTTCTATTTCTCATTAATAAACCCCTCCAGTCATATTCACTTCTACATTTTATTAAATTTGACTTTTACCATTTCCTCCCACTATCCATGAAGCTATTTTCAGTTGTGTCGAACTATCACGACTTTGGAGGGTTCGGGATTTGTTTGTATTGAAATTGTGTATCTCGTGTAGCTTGCCACTCCATTTTCCAAATTTTTCCGTATTTTTCGACATTTTGATTGGGATAGAACCTGCAATCATTTTTTCACGTAAATTTTTCCGAAGACCGATTGTTTGTCGATGTACATCATTCACTGCAATTCTTTAACAATTAATTCCGCCTTTAATTAAAATCGCTACACGAGCCACAACTTTAAATTCAGTGAACCTCCCTCCAATGTCGACAAATAGTTACGCGGTGTACAAATAATTTTATTTCAGCTCAACTATATGACCTTCGACAATGCCGCAAAAGTTAAGTATTCATGGAATTCTGTGTGTTGCTTGTTGTGCCAAACATTTTACTTTCAGATAGTTTGCCATTTCATTCAATTTCGCAACCTCCCATTACAAGAATTTTTCAAACACTTCAGTGCGGCATTTTTTCACCCAAACCAGCCAGACAAGCATTATCACTACGGGCACGTCTGGGCCTCTGTGAGCTGCGCCACGCGATTAGCACGTGTGCAACACTTCAGTCTCTGAGCGACAGCCAGTGTAAACGAGCTGGTACCAGATCCATGCTTTTTCATTTGAGGAATTGGTAGGTGCTGGAGCACACAGTGACGCTCACCTGCAGTCTTTTTATCCAGATCCACGCGCGACCAGCACAGGGAAAGGAGGAAGCGACGGTGACACTCCGTCACGGTCGCGAGTATTCGCTGATGTAGACCATGTTATGTAACACTGTGAGCGCCGATCATTTCCTAAAGAATCGACTGTATTTTTCTTTTATGTTCGTAACCTGCTATTAGCAGTCCCTTGTGTTATAATGAAGTAACCGGTTTCGAGGAGAAATTTTTATGTTCCAATAATCAGGTACGTATTACGATGACTCTTATTAAATGTAGGTACAGTTTCAAGGGAAATCGGTACTTTAAGGAAGTAGTGTGGAAGGAATGGGCTTTGTGTTTTGAAACTGTTTTATAATATTCATTAGTACGGTACCTACTAATGATTAATAACGAGTCTTTAATCAAAACGGGACTCGCTTATTAACAGACGGAAGACATCTCTATAGCTAGGGGAGTACAGTATTTAACACGACTTTCATTGTCTTCATTAAGTGGCTTATGAAACCAGCATTTAATTGTATAATGTACGGGGGTCTAATTAGCGAGCAACCTAACGTCTCATCTCTTCTTAAGTAGCGCAGTGTGACGGTAGGCTTCATTATTCAGTTTCTTTACTTCTTATATACATGATAAAAAGAGGAATATAATATATATTGGTTTTATTACCTTTAGAGTAGAAGAAGCAGAAAAGAGATCACGATCAGATTTGACGGTGAGTGATGTAAATTTTTATCTAAATTAACAATTTCGAAGGTGGTGTTTATCGTTGTGGTCTTCAGTCCGAGCACTGGTGGAAGTATTCATCTGAACAAAAGCTCTTAATTTTTGACACCTCTTTTATGTAATGTTTCCTACAAAAACACGAAAGGAAGGAATGAAATAGCATCTTAATAGTATCCGAATGAGTTATTATACTCCTTAATTACCCTGGTACCTTAACCGCATTTTTCCGTGTCCGAGAAGAGTACAGTGAGATAAGAGTTCCAACTTGACCCCCTGCAACGCTGTTTCCAACGTCTCAGGAAGTATGACAAGCACACCATGTCATTAGCAGTATTTAGTGTTAACCAAGAGACGTGGCCTCGCCTGTGTAAATGAGGTGCAGGTCATTGTCAAGAGAGAAGCAGTAACAACACGAAGAGTCTCTCAACGAGCTCAGTGACTTGCAACATGCACTAGTCAGCGTGTAACCTTTGAATAACAGCTGACATGCGGACATGTGGGCGCGGTACCTCATCACGTTTGCTCACAAGGCTGGCCGCCGTCTTCAATAAAGGACTGAACAAATATCTCATAGATAAAACACCGCAGGTAAAACAAAATCACTTCTTTTAGTTTGAGGGCGTTAATTTCTATCTTTCGGAGAAAAAAAAAAAAAAAAAAAAAAAAAAAAAAAAAAAAAAAAAAAAAAAAAAAAAAAAAGCAAGCTACTTTGGCTGCGACGTTGATGTTTAGATGAGGACGAGGAAAAGAAACTGTTATGAATCAAACAAACACTAAAAGCTAGATTTCTCGCGGAAATCTGTTCCGAAACCTAACTTCCAGAACATACAAGCTATCAAATTTTCTTACTTACGGACTATATAGCTTTTGTGAATTGCTGGAAGTGATAAGACTTACAACTGAAAGGAATGAAGTTCACATACAGCCTACACCGCTTCTGAAGAAAGACTGCAACGTTACGATTTTCGTCACAAATTGGCAGCCCTGCGCAAGGTCGGAAGTGCTGTTGAAGAGCGCTCGTAAAATAAAAGGAATTTAGCAAATAATAAATTGTAATTTAACGTTTTTAACTAATTAAATACGTTAAAGGGCGTGCTCCTAAAGCCCACCAATAAAGGTTTTCCTTTTATTTGCCTATTGTTTTAGTAACACCGAAAAGTCGGTTTTGTTTACTTACAGCTTTTAGGCCTAATTTCCGAGAGTGCATATTTAGCGTGACACCTTAGTTTTAAGTGCATTTTCTGATAGTTCCCATACATATCAGTGTCTAATACATAATTATATTTGTGGTTAATATATATATTAGCGTTAACAATTAAGTAAATCTCGTAATTAAATTGTAAACAATCATGAATTACAAGTGTGTGAGCTGCCGTAGGAAAGTTAGTTTAGGGGTTTCATGCAGCTGTCGCTACAGGTGGTTTCATTTGGTATGTAGCGGTGTGGGAGTTGGGGAAAAAACGAGACTCTCATTCTTTTGCAAGGTTTTCTCAAGGGATAGGAAAATAGCAGAACAGAAGGAGAAGATTGGAGCCCTTCATGCTGATTTGGATAGAGCGAGGGAAGAACTGATGAGGTTAAAGGGGGAGGAGGGTAACCAGAGTTGGGAAGTGATAGCTGGGAACAGGGGCCAGAGAAAGAGAACAATGTCTGACAGCTCTGCAATTGGCATAACCAATAGATTTTCCCCGCTATCACAGTTGAGTAAGGAACAGGCTCCAGTAGAAGTAGGCGTAGTTAAGTTGCAACAGAACTTCATCAGGAAACCATCAGTTTCAAAAAAATTAGAAAGTAGGAAGAAAGTTCTGTTGCTAGGTAGCAGCCATGGAAGAGTTGTGGGCCAGATTTTGCAGGAAAAATTAGGTGACAGGTACCAGGTCACAAACGTTTTCAAGCCCAGTGCAAGTCTTAGCCAGGTGGAAGAGGATGAAGGAGGCCCTGTGCAAAGATGACACTAAACAAGATCATGTTGTGGTAGTGAGTAGAGTGGGAAACAGTAACGATAGGGATCAGGGCTACAGTATTGAGTGTGACCTGGTGAAATAGCATCTGCATCGACCCACTCAAATGTCGGCCTGGTGCCTGTTTCGTGCAACATGATCAGCCCCTGTTGAACCGCTCTGTCAGGCGGGTCAATATGGAGTTAGATCAGTTGCGTAGGGCGGCCACTCTGTCAGACATTTGTTTGGTTCCTGTTGAGGCTATAGATAGGTGGGGCTTCACAAGGCATGGCCTACACCTCAATAGGAAAGGGAAGGCTAAACTGGCTGGGTTAATAGCAAAAACCTTACGGGGGGACGCTGCAATTAATGAATGTACCTCTTTTTTAGGCTCAGACCAGGGTCCAATGGGAAGCTCAGGCAGGCATGTGCTAAAGATGCTCAAAACTCACATGAATCTGACAAAAGTAAAGTAAACAATAATGTTACCATATTTCACCAAAATATTGGGGGATTAAAGAACAAAGTATATGAGCGCTACTGGTTTGTATAGATGACAAAGAATCAGAAAATGTAACAGATATACTATGCCTATCGGAGCGTCACATTGCCACGGATATGGAAAAAGTAAACATAAGCAGCTACAAACTAGCAGCACACGTGAATAGAGAGAATAAGGTGAGAGGAGGAGTTGCCATCTATGTCAAAAGTTATTACAGTCCAAAAAGTTTAGAAACACAAAAGTTTTGTGTAGAGCAACATATGGAAGAAAAAATGTTCAAATGTTTGTACAGCTTATGGGACTTAACTAGGGAGTCATCATTCCCCAAACTTAGAAACTACTTATGAACTAGCTAAGACTGAAGACAGCACAAATATCCATGCCCGAGGGGGGATTCGAACCCCGACCGTAGTGGCCGTGCAGAACGTGACTGACGCGCCGCAGACCGCTTGGCCACTGCGGCCGGCAGATATAGAAGCATGTGCCTGTGAACTTAAACTGGAAAAAGGTCCTTCTTTTATAATTGTATCAGTATATAGGTCCCCTTCAGGAAACTTTCAGTTATTTATGAAAAATTTGGATGCCTTGTTGTGCTATATGTCAGATAAGGAAAAACAAATTATTATTTGTGGGGATTTCAATGTTGACTCACTAAAGGAATGTAATAGGAAGAATGACCTGGAAGTCTTACTCGATTCTTTCAATTTGTCATCTGTAATTGATTTTCCTTCTCGTGTAGTAAAGGACAGCAGCACACTGATAGATAACTTTTTTATAGACCAAGATTAAAAACATAAATGCTTGTCCTGTTGAGAATGGTCTTTCCTATCATGGTTCATAGCTAGTTACAGTTAATGACATAGTTCCTCTCTGTAATTCAAAACAGCCCTCCAAAGTTGTGCGTTCAGTTAACGATTCAACAATTAGAAATTTCAGGGAAAATTTTCAGCAGTTAGGCTGGGATGAGGTGTATAAGGAAGCTGATGCTAATTTAAAATACAACTTATTTGATGATACCTTTGTAAGAGTATTTGAAAATTGTTTCCCCACGAAAGTAGTTAAATATAATGATAAGAAACCACGCAAGAAACCGTGGCTTACTAAAGTAATAAGAATATCTTGTAACCGAAAAAGGGAACTGTATCGAACAGCAAGTAAGAGTAATGACCCAGAAACAGTCAAATATTATAAAGACTACTGTGCTACATTAAGAAAAGTTATTAAAACGTCCAGAAGCATGTCTGAGATTAGTACTTCTGATAATAAAATTAAAACAATTTGGAATATTATTACCAGAGAAACAGGGCAACCAAGAGCACAGGGAGACAGCATTACCATCAAATTGAATGAAAAGTTTACAACTAACAAGCCAGAAGTTGAAAACATTTTTAATAATTATTTTTTAAATGTCATGGAGAAAATAGGATCTAAATGTTCATTAGAAGAAGCTAGGCAGTTAATGAAACAGGCCATACCCACACAATTTGATACAATAGAATTCCACCCACCTCTCCTTCTGGAATTAAGAAACTAACAAACTCTCTCAAGAGTAAAAGCTCACATGGAATTGATGGTATTTCCAGCAGGGTAATAAAAGCTTGTTCTCAAGAAATAAGTAGGATTCTTAACCACATGTGTAATAGTTCTCTGAATCAGGGTGTTTTTCCTGATAGACTGAAATATGCTATTGTTAAACCACTACACAAAAAAGGGGATACGTCTGATGTCAACAACTACCGCCCAATCTCACTTCTGACAGCCGTATCCAAAATTCTCGAAAAAGTATTGTGTTCTAGGGTAGTTTCACACATAGGTAAAAATAAAGTTCTAACAAAATGTCAGTTTGGTTTTCAGAAAGGCTTTTCAATAGAAAATGCTATATATACTTTCACCAATGAAATATTAAATGCTCTGAATAACCGGACATCATTCGTTGGGATTTTTTGTGATCTCTCCAAGGCTTTTGATTGTGTAAATCATGGAATTCTTCTAGATAAACTAAAGTATTGTGGTATGAATGGGACAGTGTACAAATGGTTTAAATCATACCTAACAGGAAGAGTGCAGAAAGTTGATATAAGTAATTCACATAATATGCAAGTAACATCTGATTCCTCCAACTAGGGAACAATCAAAAATGGGGTGCCACAAGGTTCGGTCTTGGGCCCTTTGCTGTTCTTAATATATATTAATGACTTGCCATTCTATATCCATGAAGATGCAGAGCTGGTTCTTTTTCTGACCCAGAACTAAGAACTAACTGAAGAAATTTTAAACGACGTCTTTCAGAAAACCATTAAGTGGTTCTCAGCAAATGTACTATCATTAAATGTTCATAAAACAGAGTACACACAGTTCCGTACAGTAAATGGAATGACACCATTAATAAATATAGACTTTCATCAGAAATCTGTAGCAAAGGTAGAATATTCAAAATTTTTTAGGTGTATGCATTGATGAGGGGTTGAACTGGAAAAAACACATTGAAAATCTGCTGAAACTTTTGAGTTTAGCTACTTATGCTATTGGAGTAATTGCAAATTTTGGTGATATACGTCTCAGTAAATTAGCTTTCTATACCTATTTTCATTCTCTGCTTTCATATGACATCATTTTCTGGGGTAATTCATCATTCAGTAAAAAAGTATTCATTGCAACAAAAGCGCGTAATCAGAATAATTGCTGGAGCCCATCCAAAATCATCCTGAAGACATTTAAAGAGCTAGGGATATTCAAAGTAGCTTCACAGTATATGTATTCACTTATGAAATTTGTTATTACCAATCCCACCGAATTCAAAAGCAATAGCAGTGTACATAACTACTTCAATACTATCTCTATGTACGACATATTTTGCAGACAGTATGCACATATACTACTGAATGTATCTTCGCGGTGACATCATAGTATGACGCGTTCTTCACGAATATGACGTCAAAAAATATGAAATGCTTAAAAATCCCCTCCCCACCATCACGCATCATGTTTCCATTTATTTCGTCTTTACTGTCAACTCGATTCGCAACACAGTTTCTTAATATCCTATTCTACGAATCTGGAAAATTAAGTTATTATAGGACACGTAATTCAATAGTTGAAACGCCAAAATGATGGACCTGCATAAAAACAAAATTGAAATTGATAAATAGTCAGGAAGAAGAAGACGGACAGAAAGGGAAGGAGATGTACTAAGAAAGGATTAAGTACATACTCGGGCAACGCCGGAAACTAATACTAGCCATTATCGAAATAACAGCGGCGACGACAAAGAAAGTTATTAAGCGGCGACATTGTCGGGACAGAAGAGCGTCCTACTGAGTTATGAAATCAATGCCTAGACCGTGTATTTATGAACTATTTATTGTGACTATTTTCGAAAAACTTGTTGTCATTTTCGAAGACAATAAAAATACAATTTTAAATCAATTTCAAAGAAGGATATACACAGATAAGGACATGATACAGTACAGTAAAGAATGTCCGAATTGTGTATTGTTCACAGTCTAGTACACAAGGTTTTGAAAATTACCATCGGTACACAGAACGGCAGATGGAAGGTTAGAATGTGGCATATAGCCTACTTGGACCATGGATACTGGT
Source organism: Locusta migratoria (assembly GCA_026315105.1). Taxonomy (NCBI): domain Eukaryota; kingdom Metazoa; phylum Arthropoda; class Insecta; order Orthoptera; family Acrididae; genus Locusta; species Locusta migratoria. The sequence goes on from CM048744.1 coordinate 908,481,437, forward strand.
AGACTGGGCATGGCATCGTTTTCATGGCACCAACATCTCTACAGATAAACCATTGTAATGCCAACAATCACGTGGCAGTGTACAGCTTTATCTAGGTTCATGTTTATTATATCCGGCTAATATTTGCAACAGTCACGTGGTCATATGTTTGAACCACGCCATGAGTATAGACGCTCTGCTGTTTGTCTAGTCTGTTAGTATCTATGGCCGAAGGGCATGTAAAATACTGTACGAAAGCTAAAATAGATCTTTAACTTTCAATAAATGGTGCCTGTCGGTACAATCCAAGGGCACAAACGTATCAGAATTAGACATCGTGAGCTGGCACTTGTGTGAGTCATCTGTATGTGTACACATCAGAAGTCGGAGCTTGTGTCTAAGGCTGCTACTTAGGAACTGTAACGCTTGATAGCCAGTGGTTCGTACCCAATTTCGTACGGCAATGTGCGGGTGAACGAAGATCGTGCGGGTGATTGTGGCTCTACTGCTGCGAGCGAACCGGTCGTATGTTCAAATCAGCTCAATTTTCCGAGCTTGTAGTACGACAGGGTGATGGAATGCAGTACACTGATCGGCCTGTTATAAGCACAAAGATGCCTGTGGTGCCACACGACCCATCAGTGTTCCGTGACGAATGTGGCTTGCGAGTTCTCCGAGATTTAAAAGTGGAATTAGAAGAGGCAGCTAATTCTCTTCACCCTCGTGTGTCACTGTAAAATTATGGCAGGTCTCAACTAATTAGCTACCATTGTCTCCTTTTTTGCTGAACGAGAAAAAATTGGTGCAACACGGAACATACGAATAACCGAACATTTTAATGACGGACAGACTGAAAGGTAAGTCATAAGTCGTATTTATAATATAAATAAAAATCATCATAATGGCATTATCATTTTATTGCAGCTGCTGAATTGAAGAAAACGACGTCTTGAGTGTGTCTACAGGGAGAAAAGAAAAAAAAAGGTAACGATAAAACATATGACAAATATTTCGAATATATCCAAACAGTAGTCTTTCTTCACTCAGATTACCCTATGGGCGTCACAAATCCAAACAACACTCGAGCTGCATTAACGATGATTCGCAGAAGTGTGCTTCTGATGACGAAGATAAGGGGTGAACAAAATAATGTGACCAGCAGTATATAGAAGTATATAGCAACTTGTTGCAAGTTGGCACCACTACGTACGTGACAACACTGAGATACTGCACAACTGAAGAACGAAGTCTTGGACGTCACCTTGCAGTACATTATACGATTTGTTCTGCAACGGTGAACACCAATGATCGGTGAAACGCGTCATCTCTCAGACTTAGGCTACTCGGTAGCAACGATTCCCTAGCCACAGGTTTCCTCGTTAATGACAGCGTATACTGAACAACGTGAAACATCATTGGCCAAGGGGAATAGTGCGTGAAACCCGAAGTTAATCTACAAAAACCGACACAAGGGCGGATTCAGACGGCCTGCTGGGGGAAGGGGGGGGGGGATCGTCAGCTAAACTCTGGCTCAGTGGAAAGACTCTAGTACCGGCCACCCCTTTCTACCCCACGTCCAAACAAAAGTCTCAGTTTTGAAAACTCAGTGCGGTGATAGCACGCTGGCTTCGTATTCTTTTTAAAAAAGAATGGTGGGGGGCGTAGTGTGCCGATGTTGGCAACGAAAAGTTTGCTTTATGAGACGTACAAAGAAAAACCTTCATAGAGTTGAATCTTCAGTAGCGAAAGCGAAATATCGATAGTCCGATGTTATCATATCACTGATGTGCCACAGTCATATATGAACTATAAGTCTATAGCTGGGTTTACACTAGCAAGTCTCTTGCAGAAGTTATTGCGATGCACTTGCAGCTGCCTTTACACAACTCTTGCAAGTAGTAAGCAAGAAACTTCCGCAAGTACTTAGAAAAGTAACTTGCATCAATAACTTGCAGACACCGTTCACGTGTACTTTTAGTGAGAGCATGTAAAATGACGAGTAGGTGGGTCATTTATACTGTAGCTCTTTTAATGATTACGAAGAACACAAAAAAGGATGAATATTTCGATTTGAGAGGATACTTAGGCCACAATACGGAACCTACAATAATTTCTTGCTAGAACTGCGTTTCGAGAAATTTAGCTTTGAAAACTTTTCTAGAACATCATATTTATTATAGAAATTAAGATGTATAATTTTGATATAGTCACTACAGATGTTGGTAGATAACTAATTAGGCAAAAAAATTATGACGAGGTGTTGAATAGTTGATTCCATGAACACTAACTAAAATAACCGACTTGGTTTCCTATGAGATCTCATGACTTTTTATGGTGGAAGGAATTCGTCGCGACACTTGCATTTTTGTACATTTTATGTTTTTGATGGGATTGGCTTTTTTTTTAGTATAGGAATGGATAACTTTCTGTTGGAAATTGTAAAGGCTCATTACGAATCTGTTCTTCGAAGAATGTCAGCTGTTTTCAAAGGCAATGATGGGTCAACTCCTTGCTAACGAATACACATTGTGTCTATAGAGGCTCTCACACTTTCAGTAATTACTGACAATACATTTCAAACCTTCAATACGTTTCAGTGGTAATAATATTCTCATTATTTTCAGTTGACGATACGATTTAGCGAAGTCAGTACATCGGACCGTGAGAAAGTGTGTGCTTTAATCACATAGCGTTGGCTAGCAAGAAAGAGGTCAAGAACGGCGAAAAAGGTGAATGGGTTCGTGAGTGGCTAAAGAAAAGGAATCACATTTCGCATGTGAATCTGATGACGGAAATAAGAACCACTGACCCGAAAGATTTCTTAAATTATTTTCGAATGAGCCTAGAATCATACTAGAAATCACAATGATACGGGAGAAAATCGAAAAACAAGAGACATGAGACCCGCAATCCCTGCCTATGAAGTGTATCCAGCTTCACGATTTTTGGCCCCAGGAAGGTCATTTGAATGTTTAAAGTTCAGTTAATAAAATTCTCGAAACCTCTTTTTAACGTCCGCTATTTTTGCTTCTTGATACTGCAGGTGATAAATTTCAAGTAATTTCTTATAACCACTAAGAATCCAACTTTTATCTATATAATCATCTAATCTCTGAAACCAGGGACATGAGTTGCTCCTATAACATTCGATAAACTGTGCCATTGCTTATTTACTCACGTTTACTGTCCGATGCATATTTAAAGCGTATGGAGATGGCAATGGCAAACACTAAAAACACTAGTTAATTAGTTATAGGACGCGATTCCACCCGTCAACTTTGACCCGTGACGTCATCGCAGTGCGTTAGTTTTGAGGTGCGTGCTTGTTTGTAGAAGGCGTGAGTAATTATGCGGTGGCTGAGTTACAGACGACAGTTTGTTTACAAACAGAACAGATTATAGATTAACCCAGATAGAGAGGAATTATTTTTGGTTTAATTTTTTTTTTCAAAAGCTATTAATTACTTCCTTATGATTGCACGTGATCGATATAAGTGATTTTTTTCAAAATCACGCCATTACTTTTGTCGTGCGGCCCTTCTTTATGTATGTATGTAAAAAAGAACGTTTTAGAATTTTAATCTACTGAATAACTATTATTAAAATATCATTTAAAATGAAGTATATACATAGCAATGTCGCAAAAAATTAAAGAATATTAAAAAAATACATACCCAATTACGAGGAAGTAATCAATATCTTGTGTATGAACCTCATTTTCGAAGCCGTATCCAACCACTTAGCAATCAACGATACAACATAGACTTGATCTGCAATGGGAGTAGTCTAATCAAAGAAATAAAATATGATATTGTGCACTAATTCTTAAATACAAAAATGAAAAAGTAAGTTACCGTTCTCGGTCTTCTGGAAGGACGTCAGCCCTATCCGGGTTAATATTTTGTGTTTAACAAGTGATCTGTAGCTTCCCTCTGATCATTAAGATTAGGTTAACAGACAGGTTTTCTTTCGCATGTGGGCGGCGAAGGGGCGAATTTTTGGGCTAATAACTGTGATCGATGGTACATTCTGTTATCTGTAATTTACGAGGGTAACTACAGATTATACAATACGGAACTATATCTACAATACAAAAGTATTAAGATATCGCGTGTACGGGTTTTCCGAAGTGTTTGATGATGTCATGGGTCAAAGCCAAGGAGGTTAGTCAAAGCAGACGATTAGAATCGCGTCGTAAAATATTGCCCGATAGACGCTAGCGCCCTTAGGCTGTTTCCCGAGACACTATAAACATCAGAACAACGATTATTATCAAACCGGAAAATACTTTTTCTGCCCATGGGTACTGCTTTGTCAATATTTACGGTCAATACGCACGCCCAGATGGTCCATGTATTGGTGCATTGTCAATGTATGGATAATAGTACTGAACTTGTGAGGCCCCCTTATTCTAGGTGTTCACATTACTTGGTTGTCCCTTGAATAATGAGTTTGATTTGAATGAAAGCTGTCGTAGACATCTCTTGACGGAAACTGATATCACGTGACCAGTCTAAGTGTTTGAAGTTGTCATCCATATTACATTCTGCTCTTTGCTTCCACATTGGGCGCTTCGTTTAACTGCTTTCGTTGTTGCAAATATTTTGTGTTTATTTCGTTGCTGCTTTTTTATTTCGTTGTTGCGTTTTTTTGTTGTTATTTCGTTAGACTGTCTTTCGGTGAACATGAATGATTCCCACAAAAAGTTCCAAAAGTGTGAGAAATGCAGTTCCGAGATCAAAGTGCGAAAGAACCTCTACACCCACAGGAGGAAAGTTCCTTTATCAACTTGCAGTTTATTAAAACGACGTCAAATGGTGTTAACCCACTATCATAACCAATAGAAGGTAGTTATGCCACTATTATTCGAGTAAATTTCTACCCTATAATTCTGTGACATCTAATTACTTGACATGAAACTGAATTGCACAATGAAATACTGTCACTTGTCTACATTTCTTTGGTACAGTATTTGAAAGAGTAAAAGATGATTTGTCATGTTTTTACTGCAGTGTATGAGAACCAAATGCAAAAACTTCGATTGTTATGTCACTCTACGGAATGGCCGTGTAAAAGAAATTGATGTAATGTTCTGATAATTTCAGTGTTTAACTGTCAAGTTTGTGATGTCAAAATACTTTATCACACACACAGCATAACTTTTTATGAACCTGATTCGCGATTGTGTGTCCAGAAGATAAATACCTGTACTTAATTAAGTTCAATCACTACACGTGCCAACCGAAATTAGTAATTTACTCATTTTCTATGAAGTAGATGTCCTTAGGTACAACTGAAGATAGTTAATCGATTACTTGTTAATCATTTAAGGATATTGCCTGTTTTGGCCAAATGTGACAGTGAACAGCTTACACCAGAAATCTTGGGTGTTTTGACAACTCATCCCTAGGGTGTAGGCAAGGTTGAACAGTTGCAGTGACGTTAATTTGGCGTAGCCAACAAATGTGAATGCGGAAAAGTCGTGGTGGCAAATCGATCTGCAGTGAAGAAAAGCGTCAACATTATCGCCACATTTATTTCGACATATTTAAAGCACATTTCATTATAACAATTAAAACTTGCAGATAATCATAGGGAAAGAGAAAACAAACACGTGTCCATTAAGTATTTTGATGCATCCCTTGCCCATGTCATATTGTAGTATTACATTACAAATTTTCATTCGATAAATAATTTATTTACGATACTTATCGCTAACCACAGCTTTCTCTGACAGCTAATTACGCTCTTCATATATTTTTAATGTTCACATATTTTTTACGAGCTGCCCAGAACGCGGTTGTGAACTTCGTTTTTCATGTTTCCTACCTCATTGAGAACAGTCGCACGTCAGGGACATATAATTGTAAGTGTGTGTGAGAACGTTCTTCTTATGAAGTGTGGGGAAAATATATTTAGTTACGTATAATTTTTTTAATTATTTCAAATGACCAGTGACTATGAAGTGATTCTATTTTTCCAGCAGTAATCTTAATTATGTAATATGATGCTTGGAGCCATTGTTGGACTTGTATCTATAATTTACTAGAAACTTCTAGATGCCTTTATATGTAATTTTTATGAACGCAGTAATCTTAATTATGTAATACGATGCTTGGAGCCATTGTTGGACTTGTATCTATAATTTACTAGAAACTTCTAGATGCCATTATATGTAATTTTTATGAACGCGACTTGATAGTAATGCCTGCAAGGAAATCTTCGGAATTAATCGAAATCCGATCGATCTGAACATTCTTTTGTCACAAAAAAGTAATTTAATATTTTTCTTCATGTTTATTGAGTTAGAACAATCTGCTCCAAGCCAACCAAGCATCATTTTACACAATGCAGCAAGAGCTTTTACAGCTTCATCTGTTACATCCAGTCAACTTAACATAATCATGGTAAGAAGGGTCATCGCGGAATCTGCTAGTTTCTTTGTGTAATATTGTGCTCAGGTGTTGCTTTCATTCCAAATTACTACTGTCGCTAAACTTTAAAGTCAGGTTCCGCCTCCTTTTTTTTAGTCTTCTATTTATAAAGCTACCTAAATGTATCAGATCCACCAAATTATTTTCCTGTAATATTGTAACGTTAGTGAACTTTAATAGCGGCTACGAACAGTAACTACTACTCCAACACCTGATCGGAAGAAAGAAAGCGCAATATTACAATATACATAAAGTAAGTAAATTGCACTGAGGGCCTACTGCATAACTTTTACCCCGCTTTGTTTATTGTTAATAAACGACTACAACGTGAGACGTGAATTAAACACCTCGCGCTTAACTGAATGTTTCCACAGTTCCAACACTTTCGTCGTGGAATTATGGGACGGTCAGTGACTTGAGCTTCCGGCAGCTAAACGTCAGAACAGCCAAGTGCGCACTGCTGGATCACGATGCGAAACGCAGGCAACGCCTAGCGAGTCGATCGCGTGCCAGCCGGGGAAAACCCTCTCCGTGTGTGGGTGCGTTTTAGCAGGCGGCGTTATCTGGTGTCCTCTCCCAGGGCTTCCCGTGGCGAAGGCTCAGATTTATAGCCTGTCGGCCAGCTGAGCATTGTTCGCTGCTCCTGAGCAGAAAACGCCCCAGGAACTCGGCCAGACAGGTGACTCACGCCTACCTGAAGACACCTGCCCGGCGCCTAACTGCCTGCCGGCTGCTAGATTAGTTTCAAGCCAGAGGCCCTAACATAACACCTGCAATAAATATACAATAAAAAATACCGATTTTTGAACCAACACAGTAAACAATAAATGTTCAAATGTTTGTAAACTACTTTAACTTACACTTAGGATGACACACACCCATGACCGAGGGAGGACTCGAAACTCCTGCAGGAGCGGCCGTCCAGCCCGTAGCATGACGCCTTAGAGGACGCGGCCATTCCGCGCGTCAATAACCAATAGACATTACTGACCGAACCTTCTTAAACACAAGAAAATTTTGGCGCAGAGGTCTCACGAAATCATAATGATATTGTATTTCTCTCGCATCCTGCTAGCATCGGAAAAGAACTGCAAACAATGTTGTCGGTTGTTTTATTTATTTATTTTTAGCCTCTAAGGGACAAATGTTCAGTTGGACAAAAAAGTACTGCATTTTTATTTTATTTATTTATTTACTATGGACAAGTGCAAAAACAAACTTTTTTGCGATTAATACAAACGTTTGTAAATCTAAGGGACTTAACTGCTGTGGTTATCGGTCCCTAAGCGTACAGACCACTTTAACTTACGCTAAGGACAACACACACACACACACACACACACACACATGCACGAGGGAGGAAATGAAATGTTTGTAAATCTATGGGACTCAACTGCTTGGTCATTAGCTCGTTGCTTACAAGCTACTTAAACGAACATAAGGACAACACACCCATGCACCGCAGCACGGCTAACCCGCCGCGGCCCCGAGGGGGACTTCGAACCTCTGACGGCAAGCAACTGCGCCCTCCGCAGCAAGGTGCATCAGAGCGCCCGGCCACTCCACCGAGGCTGAAACATTTATTGTTCTTTGTTATAGTTTAATGAATAATGTTTAAGTTTTAAAATACTTTTGTTTGATTTACGTACTTTTAAAACAACAAATTGTATTTGTTGAGGACAGCCTTTTAATTCCAACAACGTATTATGTTCGTCTGTGAACGCTTACTTACACAGTTGCACATACAACTTCGTCTCTTACCACCATTTTGAGTCTGTTGTGGAGTGTAATAAAATGCAATTGCCCACCATCGATAGTAGAAATTGGTCATTAAATTGCTTTTAATAGAATTCTCAGTACATTTATTTCGTACATTAGGCCATTTTAATGGCATCTGTGAAAAAATATTTTCTACGAAGCATTTAGGGGGGATACTCAAAATTAACTAAGACACGGATAATGTTAAGGATTTTGTTATTGGAAACCATTCCATTCCTTACCCTTATTTTTGTGATTTGGAATTTCTTGAAATTCTTCGTTTATGCAATTCACCTGGTTGATCCGTCTTTCGCATATTTTAAAAGCAATTATGTCGTGGTAACATATATCCTAAAAAATTGGTGTGGAACTGTAGAAAATCGTTCCGAATTGATGATTTTGAATTATTGCTTAATTCACCAATTACTTCTTTTATCTTACTTCCGAAAAAGTTGTCTTATTTTTTGCTCAATTTTTATTTAAAATAAAAATCCCCGTCTATTTCAACATGCATGTCAGCAACTGACAGATAATCTGATCTTTTTTTTTCATTGTTGTTTCTTCCGAAACAACTACGTTACGCGATATCTTTTTTTTTTCTTCAGGTGTGATTTTCTAATTGAGGATGACATTGATTGCAGCAAACCAGCGACTGTATACCAATTAGGTTCCTTTCAGAGTATGCTGATGCCTTAGCCCAATACCTAGTTATTATATACATCCGCTCCATCAGTGAAAGATCCGTATCCAAAGACTGGCAGGTTCCACAGGTCATTCCAATATTCAAAAAAAGTCAACAGGAGTGATACGCAAAATTATAGGCCTTTATCATTACCGTAGGTTTGGAGCAGGATTTTAGAACATACACTTTTCTCAAAAAGACTGATATATTGTCCCATAGTCAAAACGGATTCAGAAAGTATCGTTCTTGTGAAACGCAGCTAGTTCTTTACTCACATGATGTGATAAGCGCTATCGTGAAGGGATGTCGAGTAGGTTCCGTTTCTCTAGAGTGCCGGATGGCTTTTGACACTGTACCTCACAAGCGTCTTCTAATCAGACTGCATGCTTATGGAATATCGCCACAATTGTGCGACTGGATTCGTGATTTCCTGTCAGAAACGAAGTGCTCCCTCGTGGTCGCAACTAAGGTTCAAATGTTTAAATGTTAGTAAATCTTATAGGACTTAACTACGGGGTAATCAGTCCCTAAACTTACAAACTACTTACAAACTAGGACGGCACAAATATCCATGCCCGAGGGGGGATTCGAACCCCCGACTGTAATAGCCGTGCAGACCGTGACTGAAGCGCCTCAGTCCCCTCGGCCACCGCGGCCGGCCGCAACCAAGGACGAGGGAGCGAATTGCAGGAGGATCTGCAGCGTATCGATTCGTGCTGCGGGGAATATCACTCAAGCCTCGACATAAAGAAATGTATTTTTCGAAACATTTTGTTTCTTTTGGCTGCCAGCGCCCTTATGATAATTTTATATATAAAAACAATCTAGAGCGCAAGATAGGCTGTTTATTACCAACTAGTTTCTACCCAATGTGATGGGCTGAAACTAGTACATATAAACAAATGCAATGTGCTGCATTTTCATAGAAAGAAAGGTCATTTACTATATAATTACATCCGTAAAATATCGTGGTGTAGATGTAAGGAGCGATCTGAAATGGAATGGCCATATGAAATTAATCCTGGGTAAGGCAGATGCCAGACAGAAATTCACTGGAAGAATCCCCTGTGAGTGTAGTCCGCAATAAAGGAAGTAGGTTACAAAGCACTTGTTCGGCCACCGCTTGACTATTCAAATGTTCAAATGTTTGTAGAGCTTATGGGACTTAACTACGGGGTCATGAGTCCCTAAACTTACAAACTACTTATGAACTAGCTAATCCTAAGGACGGCACAAATATCCATGCCCGAGGGGGGATTCGAATCCCCGACCGTAGTGGCCGTGCAGACCGCCTCAGTACCCTCGGCCACCGCGGCCGGCTGCTTGAGTATTGTTCATGTGTGAATCCGTACCAGGTAGGAATGATGGAAGGCAGAGAAGATCCAACGGAGAGCAGCACGCTATGTTAAAGGTCATTTAGTAAGCGCGAAAGCGCCACAATCAGTGACTCCAGTGGCACACGCTTCAAGAGAGGCGTTCTGTATCACAGTAAGGGCTTTTGTCATAAGTTGGGAGAGCATTCGTTTCTTGAAGAGTCAACCAATATATTGTCCCGAAAATCTCATAAGGATAAAATGAGAGATTAGAGCCTTCACGGAGGCACACTGGCAATTGTTTTATCGGCGAACCATACGCGACTGAAGAAGTAGAGGAAGGGACACTGGCTTGCGGAGTACGGATGTAGAAGGCAGAGTGGGCGAGAGGAGCGCTACAGACGCAGAGTGTCGGGCGGCGGCGGCCACGCGCAGAGGGCCACCAAACTGGTCGGGCCAGCAGGTGGTGTTGTAACCGCGTGGCGACCTGGGCACTGGCTGCCGGCAGCGCGCGGCCTCGCCGCCGGCCTTCCCAAACTTTCCTCAGTTTGGCATGGTGTTCTGTATTACAGTCTTGCTCAAGTCGGCCATTACCTCTCGTGGGCGACGGCTCACCGCTCAGCGCATGCGTAGCGAGCATGGGCGCAGGACGGAATCCTCCCAACGGCAGGTAGGCGAACAGGGGACAGGACTGAATCCTCCCGAACTAGCACAATGGCACCTCCTGCAGGTACCAATCCCCAGCCCCCACCCCGCCCCAAGCCGTTTCCGTCTCTTCAGTCCACGGCAGAGATGACCTCTGACGACCTTGAAGTTTCAGTGAGTAGAAAGGGAGGGAAAATGTTACTTCTGAAAGGTAACACTTTCGGATTTCAGAAATTGTTGAAAAGTGGTGTAGCGCGATGGACGTGCAACATTAAGGGCTGCAAAAGTTTCATTAAAACCATTTCTGTTGAGGAGCTGGAAGTTGTGGACATTCATGAAGACCACAACCACGCAGAAGTGTCTTACCAAGAGAATTCAGAGGCAAAAATTAATTTCTAATATGAAGCGAAAAACCACAGAAGACATTTGTGAGAGACCAACTAAACTGATTCACCACCATTTAAAATTAGAGATGTAGACAGCTTACGGAAATCTATTTACAATGCTAGGCGGAAAATTCTGCCGAAATTGCCGACGAGTGTTGAAGATGCTCATGAAGTTATCAATACGTTACATGTTGAAACTACAGACGGGAAAAATTTCTTGCTGGACAACAATGCCGAGAAAAAAGTTGTAATATTTTGTGACTCTGAAAACCTTAACCTGCTTACTCAGTGTGCAACAATATATGTTGACGGAACATTCAAGTGTTGCACAAAATTCTTTTGTCAGCTGTTTACTATACTCGGGCTAGTTAATGGACATTACATTCCAATGGTTTTTGCCTTACTGAACGACAAGAAAACTTCGTCGTATCAGTATGTCTTTGATACAGTCATCAACAAATGTGCTGATCTAGGACTGAAATTTTCACCATCAACGATGTTTTCAGATTTTGAAGACAGCATAATGAAGGCTGGAAGTGAAGTCTGGAGTGACATAAGGATCCAAGGATGCAAATTTCATTTGACCCAGAGCTGGTGGAGAAAGATTCAAACATTGGGTCTTGCACATGACTATTTCTAAAGAAATGAAATTTAGTTTGCCGATGCTCGATCCTAATATGGTTGGAGAGTGTTTTGTCGAAGATTTCATGTCAGAGATGCCTGCATCAGAAAAACTGCAAACATTTTGTGATTACCTAGTGGAAACGTATATACAAGAAGATGCTCTCTTTCTTTAAACCATGTGGGCAGAACTAGGCTGTAGTAGACAGCGAACCACCAATGCTTGTGAAAGTTTCCACAGCAAATATAATAGTCGTTCTACCCCTGCAGTCCCGATATTTTTAGGTTTCTTGAGGTGATGAAACAAATTCAGCTCGATTCTAAAATCGCAATAAATTCATCAAAAACGACGGTACAGGAAAGGAACTGCCCAAACTTGAGATTTATGATACAGCAAGTGGAAAAATTTTAAAGCTGGACAAATTTCCAGATTCCAATATGTGAAATACAAAACCAAACCGGGAATTACACAGTAAGAAAAGTGGTTTTAGATGTACATGTACGTATTAGGAAATAAGTGATCAAATTTTGTAAATATAGGAAAAAATACAAAAAAATAATTATGTAAATAATGTAACTACTTTTGGGATGTGAATCAGTTCGCCTCCTCGTGGTGCACCCTGGGTAGCGCTAAACGAACTGATATTCTCTTCTTGGATTTTCTTTAATGATGTCTATCAAAATGAGCTTATTTCTAAGAATTAGCAGCTGTCATTCGTCAGTAATCTACCATGAGATGTCAAAATTGTTGTGCCAATCCTCGCATTTTCCAATCTAAGTTCTCATGGTTCACTAATTTAATAATGTCTAGTAGTTCGTAGAACAATTTTCAGTCAACTCCTCTGTTTTTCATTTATGTTGTGCTAGTTTATATCGAACCGTTTTATGGACTTGTTACGGTCTGACGGAACTTGAGGAATAAAAAATGAAATCCCCGTGTCACATTTAGGCCCGATCTTACAATGGCCGATAAACTGTTTAGTTTTACGAGGACTTTACCGAAAGTCTGGTTTTACTATGTCCAGTTAAGTGACCACTGTCTGTAAACTATCAAGAACATGCAGTTATCTTTACCGTAACATTGGTTTCTATTATACTCTTAACGGAGGCGTATTTTAAAGTAAGGTGTCAAATGGCAGAAAGGAATTTACGTTCAGTTCTTTGAAAATGACTGAAGATAGCGATGACGTCAAATTATGATCCATACTAGGATATACTAAGTAGTGAAAACCAGAATAAACTATTATGAAACTTTAGAAAATCGAGAATTCTTCAAGTGATTTCGTCTAACAAAACCAACCGTTTACTTACTCTATGGTATTATATGTGATTAAATTTAGTATGAAATGTTGTTGTTGTTGTGGTCTTCAGTCCGTAGACTGGTTTGATGCAGCTCTCCACGCTACTCTATCCTGTACATACCTCTTCATTTCTGAATAAGAACAACAGCTTACATCCTTTTGAATTTGCTTACTGTAATCGTCTCTCGGCCTACCTCTGCGATTTTTACCCCATACACTTCCCTCTAATGCTAGTTTTACGATAACTTCATGTCTCAAAATGTGCCCGACCAATCTATCCCTTCTTTTTGTCAACATATTCCAAAGACTTCTTTTTTCCCCCAGTCTGTTCAGTACCTCCTCATTAGTTATGAGATCTACCAAATCCGAGCGTGGGCTCCGTGTCTAATGATGACGATCTCGATGGGACGCTAAAAATTCATCTTCCATCTTTCTAATAGTATAAACAATAAGCAGTGCTAATTGCAAGATTGGCAAAAGGTCTCCGCATCGTTGTATACCAACCAGTGTTCAGCGTTTATTCTTACTGTCATCCGGTATGGTCAGTGTTGATTACATAACAAGTGTTCAAGTTTGGCATTATAAATCTCGTCTCCATGCGTAAGTTCTCTACTGCTCCTACTGTTTCTTCCAAAGTTGCAATATTATTAGTGCTGACGAATTTGGTGAGTTTTGTTGTTGTTGTTGTTGCCTTATGGAATGTATACGTTTGAAGCTTTTTACCCAGGTACCACTAGCAATAAACAAACTTTTGTGAAAAATACGCGAATACAACTGTCATTCTCCATTGTTGTAATGTTTTCGTTGTACTTGTTTATAACAGCCTCATGCTTCCTTATATCTCTTCCACGTTTCGGCGTTGATTAATGGAATTTTTTTCTCGTGTTACCTTTTTCTACTTATTACCTCCAAATTTGAAGGTAGTCTTTTTATAATTAAAAGTTTAATATTGCAAGAAATTTAATAAATGAAATTACGCTTCTAGGGGGAATCGAACCCGAGTCGCAGAAATAGCTGTCTGTTCGTTTACCTACTATACCCCAGCACCACATTTAAGAGTATTGCTCATAATACATACAATATCCGTGAAAGTCTTTCAAGAGTATTTCCTATTTTCCGATTTCCTACTGAGGAGAGTTTTATTAGAAACTACAGATGTTCATAACTTGCTTCTATTCACGTTAAGTCTAGCAAGTTCAATGAGACTCATGTCCCGCCCTCCCGTTGAAAGCAGAATTTCTTCTCCCTTGGGAAAAAAATAGCCTGCCTTTTCCTCTGTTTATAATTCGTCGCTGTATCAAATAAACGTGTATACCAACTGCTGAAAATGTTTCACAGATTTATCAATTGTGAGTAAAACGTAATATTTAGCTTGTAAGGACCAAAGCGATATTACTATACGTTTACTCTGACTCTAAAGTTAACTGGGGCTTAATTCTCACTCTTACTTTTCTGTACAATGTAGGATCATACACTGAAACATATGCCAGCTTTGCTTGCCTGGAATATTCATACAGGTCTGGCCACACACTCTGTGGTCTCGGGCCGCCACCAACTACCTGCTTAAACAGGTTATGGGAGGATTCAGTCCCGTCCTTTTCCACACCCTTGCAGGCTCGGGAGGATTCAGTCCTATTTTTCTGACCGTGGGAGGAATGGATCCTGCGCCCGCGAGCATACAGGGTAGTCCACTGTCATCGCTCTGGCAAGCGTAAACAAATGTGCGGCTTCGCTACAGTTTATGTTCCTTCAAGGAAAACGTTAACTTAATTCAAAAAACGTTCAAATGTTTGTTAAGCTTATGGGGCTTGACTACGGGGTCACCAGTCCCTAAACTTACAAACTACTTATGAACTACCTTATACTAAAGACGGCACAAATATCCATGCCCGAGGGGGGATTCGAACCCCCGACCGTAGTGGCCTTGCAGACCGTGACTGAAGCGCCTCAGTCTCCTCGGCCACCGCGGCCGGCTTAACTTAATTCTTGCTATGAACTGAAATTAGGGAAGTGCTGAAATTAATTCTACAAAAGAAATTTTAAGTAGTTCACGAATGGTACGAAATTAGCAGGTGATGACCTTCTGGAGTTATTCGTTGAGCCTTTTGATAATTTAGATCCAGAATTCGTTAAGATTCGAGGATTTGAGGTTTCTTCACCCACCATGTTCGGTGGACGTCGGAACTGTGCGTGTAGAAGTGTGGCTAGAACCAATAGGTCTGCAACGTAACAGCTGAACTACGTAAAATTTCAGAATATCGAATGAAATTAAAAAGAAAATTCAATTAATTGTAAGTCAATGGGACTTAACTACTGTGGATAATCAGTCCGTAGGCTTACAAAGTACTTAAACTACTTTAAACTAACCGAAGGACAATACACACACCCATGCCCGAGGAAGAACTCGAACTTCCGACGGTAAACAACAATAGTGTGCTCCACCATCCACCGCGGCTCGTATGTAATCATTAATTTTATTTCTTACCTTCCGTGGGATTTATTTTATTGACTACATGCGAAAGCGGTTGCTATAATGTGTTCGTGTTCTTCACTACATATTTATTTTGACGTCTTTTCTCAGGCCTAAAATTTGCAGCCGAAAAATGCATCACGTATAGCAACCGTGTGACGCGTTATTCTACAGCACACCAAGAGTAGTCTTTGTCCACACATTCGCTCGCTTACAACAAAACATGTAAAATATACATCAATATATTCATAAATAAAAGTCTATTTCTGTATGTACTGTAATCATATTGTACACAGTAAAACATTCTGCCACCACTGATACCCTATCCCATTCATGCGTGACACACAACACTGCTCGGAATGCCTCCACTCTTTCGCTTCTACTAATATTTCTTTTTCGTAGGGAATTGACATGGATACGAAGCAGAAATAGCGTGCAGTGTTGGAATTCATCTCTAAGGAAGGGTGTCACCCTGCTGACATCAACAGGAGGCTGGAAAAATAGGGACATTATTGCATACCGTACTCGGAGTAATGGAGAGGTGTCTAACCGTGTTTACGGTACTCATTTTGCTGCCGATAAACCGTTAACTTCGTGTAACTTATTCATCAAAAAACGCACACATCAGAAAAGCGCCGCATCACCAGTATTAAATGGGTTCGTGACCCTTTACGTAAAAACAGAAAAGAGAGAAATATTTTAAAAAAATCATTTTTCTTTATTGCCCATGAAAACAGTAAGTGACAAGTTGTGCGACAATAAGCTAGACAAACTGAATTTGTGTTCAAGATTGCAGCGATTCGGCCGTAGATATCTCACATCGGTTGTTAGTCTGTCCAGAAACAGCCCTTTTCATTGTATGTCAGGCATGTTAGATAGGGGAAGCATGCATGCCATTACAAACTTGCAGTCTCGTTACTATGAACTAACACATTGACAAGATGTGCACAATGAGCGTGGGATCAGTCCTCGCCGAAATACTGCCCGAACGGTTGTACCATGCGTCAGAGGAGGTCATCCCTGTACCGTATAGCCGTTTGATTCTCTTCCGAGACCATAAGTGTCGTACAGTGGCTCCACAAAAAGCCAAGGGTTTGGGAACCACTACCTTGCTGCACTCACCGGACGGTGAGTCTTAGACGTTCAAGTTGACAAGGCTGACACAAAAATCCGACGATTGGTCGGTAGTGGAGGTTAATGTATAGCAGATAGTTGTATTTTCATTTCGTGTGTGCTTTCTTTTACAGTTCTTAAAACCTTAGTGTGCTCGCGTGTTTACCTACTAAGAATCGCGTTTAGTTGTCAGTTCAGTTGTTATTTTGATTTATTAGCTTGCGTATATATTTTTTCAGATTCGCCGTTAATAAACAGTTTAGTGTCAGATCCATATCTTTCGAAGCTCACTGTTTACCATACTTCTGTGTCCTCAGACGTACTTGAAAAAAAAAAGTTTTTAGAATGGCTAGGAACTGTGACTGCTGCGAACGGACAGGCGGCGTTGGCTTCGCTGGCAACGCTTGAGACTGCGGTTGGTGGGCGCTGCTGTTGTGGGCCTCTCGCGGGGGTGCAGCAGACGCCCTGTGCGTCTGTTGTGCCCTCCGATCGGCCTGCGGCTGTGGCCAGCCCGCTCACTGCCCGCGAAGAGGTAGCCCCCCAATCCGTGGTGGCTTGGGAGGTCTCCTCAGCGCGTGTCAGGCGGCGTAAGACTTCCCGGGGAACCGAAGTGGAGGCCTCCCCGGTTAGTCTTGCCAACAGATTCGAGGCGCTATCTGTGTCAGAGGATGTTCCTGACGCAGATGGTGTCGCTTGTCCTGTACTCGCCCCGCTGCCTTCAAGATCCGGGCACTCACAGAGGGTGGGTTTGTTGGTAGTTGGGAGCTCCAACGTTAGACGGGCGATGGAGCCCCTAAGGAAAATGGCTGCTAGGGTGGGGAAGAAATCCAATGTGCACTCCGTGTGCATACCGGGGGGAGTCATTCCAGATGTGGAACGGATCCTTCCGGATGCCATGAAGAGCACAGAGTGCAGCAAGCTGCAGGTGGTGGCTCATGTCGGGATCAATGATGTGTGTCACTTTGATCGGAAGAGATCCTCTCTGGTTTCGAGCGGCTATCAGAAGTGGTTAAAACGGCCAGTCTTGCTTGCAAGATGAAAGCGGAGCTCACCATCTGCAGCATTGTCGACAGGACTGACTGCGGACCTTTGGTTCAGAGCCGAGTGGAGGGTCTGAATCAGAGGCTCAGACGGTTCTGCGACCGTGTGGGCTGCAGATTCCTCGACTTGCGTCAAAGGGTGGTGGGTTTTCGGGTTCCGCTAAATAGGTCAGGAGTCCACTACACTCAGGAAGCAGCTACACGGCTAGCGGGGGCTGTGTGGCGTGGACTGGGCGTTTTTTTTTTTTTTTTTTTTTTTTTTTTTTTTTTTTTTTTTTTTTTTTTTTTTTTTTTTTTTTTTTTTAGGTTAGAGGGCCTCGGGAATACACAAAATGGGTTTCAGTCTCAAAGGGGGCAGGTCAGACACAGGAAGAAAGCAAATCTAGAAAACATTGGTATAACAGTTGTAAATTGTCGTAGCTGTATTGGGAAAGTTCCAGAGCTCCAAGCGCTGATAGAAAGTACTGAGGCACAAATCGTTATAGGTTCTGAAAGCTGGCTGACGCCTGAGATAAGTTCGGCCGAAATTTTTTCAAACGGCCAAATGGTCTTCATAAAGGATAGAATAAATAAAATAGGGGGTGGAGTGTTTATTGCTGTTATTAATGGTTTATCCTGCAGCGAAATTGAGACAGATACTTCCTGTGAGTTGGTCTGGGTAGAGGTTATTCCTGACAACCGGAATAAATTAATAATTGGATATTTTTATCGGCCCCCTGACTCAGACGATGCGGTTGCCGGCCGAAATGTTCAAAGAAAAGCTTGAATCACATTTCAAATAGGATCCGAAGCATACTATTATAATCGGTGGCGACTTTAATTTACCCTCAATATGTTGGCATAATTACGTATTCAAAACCGGCGTCAAATATAAAACATCGTCCGAACTAGTTCTGAATGCTTTTTCTGAAAACTACTTCGAACAGTTAGTTCATGAACCCACTAGAATAGTAAGTGGTTGCGAAAATACCCTTGATCTCCTAGCAACAAATAATGCTGAGCTAATAAAGAGCATCAAAACAGATACAGGGATTAGCGAACATCGAGTTGTAGTAGCGAGACTGAATGTCGAAATGCCCAAATGCACCAAAAATAAACGAAAAATACATCTATTCAATAAAGCAGATAAAAATTCGCTTCACGCTTTCCTGAGTGATAGTCTCCAGTCTTTCAAAACTAAAAATGCGAGTATAGATCAGTTGTGGCTTACTTTCAAAGACATAATATCAGTAGCAATCGAGAGATTTATACCAAATAAATTAATAAAAGAGGGGGCTGACCCCCAGTGGTACACAAAACAGGTCAGATCACTGTTGCAGAAGTGATATCTGGCGTTCCACAGGGAAGTGTTATAGGTCCATTACTCTTCCTCGTGTTTATAAACGATTTAGGAGACAATCTGAATAGCTCCCTTAGACTGTTCGCGGATGATGCTGTCGTTTATCGGTTAGTAAAGTCAATTAAGGATCAAAAGCAACTGCAAAGCGATTTAGACAAAATTTCTGCATGCTGCGAAAATTGGCAATTGACACTAAATAAAGAAAAGTGTAAAGTAATACACATGACCACTAAAAGAAATCCGCTGAACTTTAATTACGCGATAAATCAGAAAAACGTTAAGGTCGTAGATTCTACCAAATACCTAGGAGTTACAATTACGAACAACTTTGACTGGAGAGAACACATAGAAAATATTGTGGGGAAGGCGAACCAGAGGTCACGTTTCATTGGCAGAACGCTTCGAAGATGCACCAGCTCCACCAAAGAGACTGCCTACATCACACTTGTGCGTCCTCTCCTGGAGTACTGTCGCCCCTTGTGGGACCCTCACCAGGTGGGACTGACGGAAAACATTGAGAAGGTTCAGAGAAAGGCAACTCGTTTTGTTTTATCACGTTACGGGGGGGGGGGGGGGTCACGGAAATGTTGCACGAATTGGGGTGGAAATCATTAAAAGAAAGACGTCATTCATTGCGGCGTGATCTGTTTGCGAAGTTTCAGTCACCAACTTTTGGTTCTGAATGTGAAAATATTTTGCTAGCACCCACCTACTTAGGGAGACATGACCAACCCAATAAAATAAGAGAAATCAGATCGAAAACGGAACGATTTAGGTGTTCTTTCTTCCCGCGCGCTATTAGAGAATGGAACGGTAGAGAAAAGTTATGAAAGTGGTTAATGAACCCTCTGCCAGGCACTTAAATGTGATTTGCAGAGTATCTATGTAGATGTAGATGTCACTGTTTTATGACTGACATGTATCTCGGACTTTTTTTGTATGTTTTATGATTGGTTGTATGTTTTATGATTGGATTTCTGACGAACATGCTCTTGGAGCACACAGCTAATACTGATCACGCGAGTAAAAATCATAAGATAATTTGTACAGAATTATTTTTGACAGTACAAATGTTACTAGTCAGTATACATGACATAAAGGCATTTCCCCATAGCAGAATACTAAGATATCGTGTGGACTCCTTGAGTATGAATGATAACGTGTTTTGCCTCTCTTTGTGCGTTGCTTACGACAAAGCTCCTATTGTACAGGTTGTTCATCCACGTAATTCGTCTGAACGTGTGTCTAAAGCAGGATGCTGCAGAGTGTCAGCTGGCGGCATAGGCAGCATGTCCAAATGTTTGTAAACCTACTGCACCAAACTGCTGTGGTCCTCAGTCCCTAGTCTTACAAACTATTTAAACTAACTTTCACTAAAATACAAAACACACACACACACACACACACACACACACACACACAGACACACATGCCCGAGGGAGGACTCGAACCTCCGATGCGAACGGCCATCCAGTCCGTAGCATGATGTCGTAGACTACGTGGCTATTCCGAGCGGCAGGGCACAGCCAGCGATTACTATACTTGGTCGGTATATTTTTTATGAATGATGTGTATTTTAGCTCGTTTTTATATGTTGTCTTAGTTATAAGGGTGTAAACATTTATTTTTGTTGTTATTGTTGGCTTTCTACATACAGGGTGTATCAAAAAGGATTGCACAAACTTACACGGTTGAAAGTATACGGCAAAAGAAAGAAAAATCAAGTAAACACGGGTCCGCAAACGTGCCGTTTCCGAGATAATTAGGAATGTATGGTCCCAAGCCGCCACTGACGTCATCCTAGTTAGTATACATTAATTTGAAATTTAGCCTTTAATATCTTGCTTGAGGACGTCCCATTCAGCAACGTCAGATCGTGTGGTACTTGGGTGATGCAGCTCCGGCACATTTTGCTGCTACTGTAAGACGGCATCTAACGAGCAGATAGGGCCAAAGATGGATAGCAAGAGGCGGACCTGTACCTTGGCCTCCGAGATCACCTGATCTAAATCCTTTGGATTTTTTGTCTAGGGTCACCTCAAAAGCGAGGTGTACTGTACACCTGTTAACACGGTTTAACAACTGGATCGGAGAGTAGTACACGCTTGTCAAGAATTCTGAATCGATCAATGGGTTTTCGAAAGAATTCGAAAATTAATTGCAGAGGCGAGCACTGAATTGTATCTAGATGCAAGGTAGACACTCGAAGACCTGCTTTAACAGGTAACGCATACGTAAAATGTAAACTAACTGCGATGTAAAATCTAAAGGTAAAGTCTAAATTTTAAATTTATACCAACAAGGACGATGTTTACAATGACGCCAGTGGCGGCTTGGAACCATTCATTCGTTATTATCTTGCAAACGGCTCGTTTGATTCTATTATCGTGTACTTTTAACCGTGTAAGTTTGCACCATCCATTTTTATACACCCTGTATATGTTCTGGTCGAAAGAATTAGGGGATCCCTAGAGATATCTACGGTCTGAAATATTGTCATTGGCAGAATTAAGTAAAATGGTTCGACGTCTTTCTGTCGGCTATACGGAATGGAGACGACAGCATTACGGCAGCCGAGGTAGTGGTAATAACAGAAAGTTGCTACAGAGGGTTTGGTGTTGACTTCTGCATACTCTACCAAACGAATTACACAAGCAGATGCGTTCACATAGTGTAGTGAGGAACAACAACGTCAATTACCCGAAGCTGTGACATGGAGAGCCATAGGAAGGTTGGAAGCGGACGTAGTAGGAGATGCCTGCAGCTACTGGAATGTCTGAAACTGTAATGTTCAGAACCTAGGCGCGATTTCAGAAAGCAGGAACTTTAAAAGAAGGCAAGGCCAATGTCGGCCACTGGTATCATCAGCAAGAGATGACCAGTCGAAACCCGAGCCTGAATGCAGCTCAGCTGCAACGTACCATCCAGGCAGCAACTGGACGCGCTATATCAACACAAACAGTCGCCCTCGGGACTGTGGGCTCTACGCACGGATGTCGATGGTCTGTGTCCATCAAAACGACGACACCGTTTATCCCACAGAAACTGGGCGGAGGAACATCAGCATGGAGTTGTAACAAATGGCGCCGGGTTCTGTTCACAAATGAGTCACGATTTTGTGTTCAGCCGGACAATCATCGTTCCCTCGTCTGAAGAGATCGTGGAACAATCCGGCTTATGTGCAAGAAACATCAACATATCATGGTGGTGGACGAATGCTGTTGGCAGGCGTCAGTATTGGTACCTCTATGAAGTTTAGAATGGCGCTTTGACTGCTCAGAGACGATATCGTTAGACCTTTTATAGTGCCCTACGCTGGTGATAGGAGATGGATTCCTTCTGGTGGACGATAGCGCTCGTAGGCACAGAGCTTCACTGGTGGGCAACATGCTTGAAGCTGACGGAATTGAACGAATGGAGTGGCCAGTTTGTTCACCGGTCTCGAATGCACTTGGAAGAGGCATTGCAACCAGGCCAGCACCTCCCACAACGGTTACAGAACTAAATATTGCGCTCATGAAACAATGGCCAAATATCCCTCAAGAGCTGATTGATGACTCGTACTGTCCATGTCACACAGGTGTGCAGTACCATATTAGCGGACAACGATACTGACATTTTCACTATTATGATAGCCCCATAGTGCCTCGCCCTAAGTAAACGCCATGTAAAAGTCAAGCAAAATATTGAGACAGCAAAATATCATACTGTATCACACGCAAATTACAACTGTAACCAATATCTGAATAAAATACGTTACCATATTGTGTATATCTCACTTGATCCTTTAATTGTTTTGAGCAGCGCATGAAGTATCATCATTTCGCACACTTGCAGTTGGTGGCAGGTAAATGTATTTTTTTTAAATGAATTTGACACGGAGCGAAACATTGCTATCTATTTATCACGTAATGATTTGTGACAAGTTAACTACAAGGTATGATGGAGTTCTTAAGACTCGGTTAGTACGAATGTTATAAGATTTGTTTAGACGGCCTTTTGAAAACGGATAATGGGGCAAGTATTGCGTTCTTTTACTTGTCACGGAATGCACAGACAACCGACTGACTACTTTGCATTTGACGCGACACACAACTGGCTGTCACGTGCGAGTTGACACAGAACGACGTCCCGCACACTACTGTACCAGCGACGTCAACTGCTCTCCTGTGCGACGACTGCTCGCCATCGGGCTCCAGTGAAGCTGAGTGTCACGTTGTTTCGGCAGTTATGGGACTGTTGTTTGTATGTCACCAACGTGCAACTTTACTAAAGCCAGGTGCAGGTGTGATTATGTGAAAAACTCACCAAGTTTTATGTACTATTTCTGCTTATTCCATTTTTACTTTTTTGTTTATTTATTTATTTATTTTAGTTCCAACTGGTAACCCGCATCGGCTTCACACAGGTTTAATTTACTACGGAGGAAAATAAGACGTGAGCTCAGTAAAACATATTAATTACGGTATGTTGATTCCATAACATGTAAATTTCTCCAGTGGTTTAGGGCAATGCGCTATGTGTTAGTCCGTCAGTTCTTCGAGAAGGGAATCATCTAGGGTTACCATGTGTTCGTCATCAAAAAAGAGGACAATTCATATAAAAAAGAGGACACTTTATTGTTAACATACTATAATTTACAAATTAATTAATAAACCACGTAAAACTACTACAAACTAAATCAATAAACTTATGTGGCTATTGTAAAACAAAATATTAGGAACCTTGACAGTTTATTCATCATCACTAGAGACAATTATCTCATTCTTGTCTTTTACACTTTTGAACCAACTATATTTATTATCCAGTATTAAACCTTACATACTTCTATAACTTAGCTTTGTTTACAACGAATATGTACGCTCCAGTAGGGCAAATCAAACATTCCACTTCATGTTCGTTTCTTCCTCCCTTGAAAGATTTGCATTTCTCCAAGAGCACATCTTTCAACACTGACTTTCTTTTCGGCATTTTGTATTTGTTTTTAAGTTTGTAATTTATTTTGAAGCAAAAGCCTACCTAGGATCTCGAACGCACAACACAGCTTTAACCTAAACCGTAAAGTATATCAAAAGCAGCGCCAAAGAACATAATGCAGAACACAGAATGATAGACAATTGCCGGCCGCAGTGGCTAGGGGACTGAGGCGCTCCAGTCACGATCTGCACGACCACTACGGTCGGGGGTTCGAATCCCCCCTCGGGCATGGATATTTGTGCCGTCCTTAGTATTAGTTCATAAGTAGTTTGTGAGTTTAGGGACTGATGACCCCGTAGTTAAGTCCCATAAGCTCTACAAACGTTTGAACATTAGATAGACAATTGGGTTCCTTCGCAGAGGAATTTCGAATCGTTTGCTACTGTCAGACCCATGAAATTGTGAACGGCAATTTCTCTCTGAGAATGCGCGTGATAGTTGCGAACAGTTTGGACTTTCAGTGCGAACGAATCCGTTGTCGCCAATGACAAAAAAATAAATTTTCTTTTCGGAACACACACAAAAAAGGACATTTTGTAGAATTTTATAAATTCCTACCGGACACATTTTCTTGCTTCAAAAAGACTATGTGTCCGGGAAAAAGAAGACGTATGTATGGTAACCCTAGTTAAGCTCTTCTAACTTGAAATTCTTAGAAGCCGGTGTATCTTGCGTTGTTGCAGACCTGTGTTCTTAATTGGGTGCCTCGCAGCTACTATTCTGCGACAATTGACACGCCAGTTATTCCAATTGTTCTAAAGTAGTTTTACCTGAGAGCAGCGCAGGCGTAGAGCAGAGAGAATTCTAGAAAAAAAATACATTGTTTGAAAAACGGTTAAATTATCTAGATTTAGAGAGTTGTATTTACGCATTTTCAGACTGAAACAGTTGCACTACGCAAAAAAGAGGACATTTTCCCATTTTTCCTAAAAAGCCGGCCGGACCATTTTTAGGGTCCAAAAAAAGAGGACATGTCCGGGGTAAAAGAGGACGTCTGGTAACCCTAGATTCATCTTTATTCTTCACTACAATTTGTAAAAACTGAAACAAATTATTTATGTTTGGTTACGAATTTATTGCAACGAAATAAATAAGGAATTTCTTGTTTTGGCAATCCTTTGTTGTTCACCGCAAATCTTGGTGATAAACGATATGTTTTGAATTTATTTGTTTCAATTTTTTGTTAGTCAATCTCTCTGTCTCCTTCTGTCCATCTCCTCCTTTTCTGCTGCTACAAACGCTGGTAGCTGCTAATTATGTATTTGTTCCGTTCCACTCTCTTTGTTCACCTATTAACCTCCCCCGCTCTCACATCCCTCCAAATATGTCATTCCTATCGTCAGTCAGTTACGATTGAGAGTGTACAAAAAACCTACGATTTTCTCCAACTCGTATGAATTTTACGATTTTCGTTTGTAATTGTCACGAATTTTGTTTTTCCTGAAGAGTTTTCAAATTTTGCAATTTGCTGGGTAACTTTCGAAATAACCGCCGGTTACGATGACAAGAATACCATCCAACTCTATCGTGCTATTCTCAAACGATGATGTTTCATACACGCAGTAATCGATTTTTATAAAAGCTCATTTACTTTTGTCGGAATTTTCCTTTTATCCGGGCAACTTTTCTGTCATGCAGTGGCGTAAATAAGGTGGGGGGCCTCTCCCCTCCTGAAATAATGACTATAAAGAAAACAGCAGCTAACGTTTTATGATTTAATAACAAAAAAGTTTGATCTTGGTACAGTGTAGGGGACTTCAGCGCAAATTATCCTCTGAATATAACAGCATAACTGATACAAAATATTATGGGGGTGTCTACTCAAAAAATTATTTAACTTACCTTTACATTAATCTTGCCCCCCCCCCTCCAAAAAAAAATATATATCGTATTCGGTATCCAAACCTTTTCCTGACAATTACGAAAACAGAAAAACCCAAATCAGTGAAGTAGTTCTCAAGCGAAGATCTTTTCATACAAGCGGCAAATAATTTTTATTGATATTACGTACATGGTTCGAAACTGGTTGCCATATTATAAAATGCAACACTGACGGAAGTATAATAAACATTTTGACATTTACAAGTTGCTTGTTCAGCCTGTCATCCTGTTGGAAATATTATTATTATTATTATTTTTATTACGCTGCTTCGTCTAATGGCTAATGCTTCAACATGGTACTTCGCCGCGGCGGAATGGCCGAGCGCATTGAGGCGCTATGCTCCGATGCGCGAGGCCCTTTCCCCTGGGACATGGATGTTTGTGCTGTCTTTAGTATAAGTTAGTTCATAAGTAGTTTGTAAGTTTAGGGACTGATGACCCGCAGTTAAGTCCCATAAGTTTTTAACAAACATTTTTGAACATAGCACTTCATAAACTTCGAATATGCCAAATTCAGTAGTACCACAATACTATAATACAATTTGCCGGTAGTAAATGCAGCCGGTGTGATAACACACCATACAAAATTTCCACGAACGTTTGCAGCATATTTTTTTTCTCTCTGTTTTTTCGAAATTTTCAAATGTTTATAAAACTATGGGACCTGCAGAGGTCATCGGTTCTTAGACTTACTAACTACGTAAACTAACTTGTCGAACCTCCAACAGGGTGTAGCCACGCGTTCCGCAGCAAGGCGCCTTAAATCGCACGGACATTTCGCGCAACTCAACTTTATTCAGAAACGGTTTGTCCAAATGGGAGATTATATATTCAAAACTCCTCCTACAATATATACATATCACATGTGCAGCAACTGCTGTTAACTACTTGGTTATATCGACCAAAACGCGGTTTAAGAAAATGGAGAAAGGAGTGTGGTCGTTAATTCGGTTGTGGATTTACTGTACGTCGTTTAACACTAAGATACGGTCATACACACCCGCAGGACAGCTCAGGTGAAAGGCAACAGAGACTTCCGCATGCTACAGTCTGGCCAGTGCATGCAGGCGGCCGTATACCATTTTTTTTTTAATTTATTTCTGTAGTTACTAAATCAAATCGAAACTACGCACTGGGCAGTCAAGCCACTGGTGAATGGCGATATTGTCGGACAAAGATTGCTATGTGCTGTTAATTGCTGCAGTGTTTCATGGGCGTCGCGTCAAACGGATCGTGTTTTGGAAATTGCAAATTATTCCATCAGGAGAGCTGCTCGCAGGATCAGATTACAAAATTTAAAAAGTGAAATGGATAAGTTGAAAATAGATAAAGTGCGGATCAGAGAAGTCCGGTGGAAAGATGGATTTCTGGTCAGGTGATATTACAGGTCTTACAGGAGTAGACCTGTTGATGAATAAGAAAATAGAATTGCGGGTAAACTAGTATGAACAGCACATTGATAGCTTAATTGTAGTCAATATAGATACGAAGTCAACACCGACCACAGTAGTATAGGTTTATAAGGCAACTAGCTATGCCTATGATGAGGAGAGCGAAGAAATGTATGAGGAGGTAAAGAAAATTCTTCAGACAGTTAAGGCGAAAGGAAAACTTGATTATGATGGGGAGCAGGAATTCGGCAATAGAAAAAGGAATGAAAATGGGGGAATAAGGACGGGGGAAAAGAAATGCATGAGGAAGTCGCCTGGTAAGAGTATTGCACAGAACATAATCATAACACTTGGTTTAAGAATCATGGAAAGTGTTGTTTACATGGAAGAGACCATGACACCAGAATATACTAGATATTTTTAAAATGGTAAGGCACAGCTTTCTAAACTAGGTATAAAATTAACATTCAGAGGCAGGTATGGACCCTGGCCATAGATTATTGCTTTTAAAATGTGGACAAACTGAATTAGAAAAGTTAGTAAAATAAGGAGTTGTGACCTGCATAAATTGAAGGAACCTGGGGCTCCCGAGGGTTTCAGAGGGAGCTGTAGGGAACTTCTGACAGAAACGCGGGAAAGTAGCGTGGTAGAAGACGAATGAGCAGCTTTGAGAGATGAAATAGTGAAGGCAGCAAAGGACAAAATAGGTAGAAAGCAAAAACCTACAAAAAATCCCTGAATATCGCAGGAAATACTAAATTTATTTAATGAAAGGAGAAGAATAAAAAAATGCAGTAAATGAAGCGGGTGAAATTGAGTACAGACGACTAAGAAAAGAGACACAGGAAGTGCAAAACGGCTAAGCAGAAGTGGCTAGAAGCCAAATGCAAATCTGTAGAAGAATGTACAGGTATATCTAGGGGAAAAATAGATACCGCCTACAGGAAAGTAAAAGAGACATTTGGAGACAAGAAAAATAGCTGTATGAATATCAAGAACTCAGATGAAAAACCATTCTGAGCAAAGAATGGAAAGCTGAAAGATTGAAAGAATATATAAAGCGCTTGTAAGAAGAAAATTAACTTCGTGACAATTTTGTACAAAGGGAAGAGGAAGTAGATGAAAATGAGATAGGAGATACTATACTAAGAGACGAATTTGACAACGCACTGAAAGACGTAAGTCGAAACAAGGCCCCTCAAAGCTACTGAAGCCTCTAAGAGAGGCAGCCATGAAAACTATTCCATTTGGTGCGCATGATATACGATACAGGCGATATACCCTTAGACGTCAAGAAAAATGTAATAATCCCAATTCCAAAGAAAGCACGCGCATACAGGTGTGAAAATAACTAAACCATCTGTTTAACAAGTCTTGGTTGCAAAATTCTAACACGAATTATTTGCAGACGAATGGAAAAGTGGTAGTTGTCGACTTTGGGGAAGATCAGATTGAATTTAGCAGAAATGCAGGTACACGTTAGGCGTGATTTCAGTGCCAGTACCCACTGTTTACGTGTGATATTTTTGAAGACACCATTACTTTCACACAAAAAAGTTAGCCCTAAGAAGGTTAGGTATAGGTTAAACAAGAATTTTTTTTAGTGTGTGAGGGCGCGTAGCGCCCGAATCTCCGGTTCAGAAACACTCAATCGATTTACCGTTGTATGTTCGTTATAAATATATCATTTCAGGCCGTACAACTTCGTGTGCAAGCTTTCTTTAAAATTACCTAATTATTAAATGTATTTTGAAGGCGTGGTATCATAAGTAGATTTGACCTATTTAGGTGAAATCCAACTACCGATACCGTGTTGTGGTAAACATGTGTTCGTAGTATCTCTCGATTATGTATGACGTCATATATGACGTCTTTGGTCAAAGCGGTATCGGAGACTTTAACTTTATTGTATAAAACATCTGTTCCATGCATTACAATATGTCATATGTCATATATTTGTCACAATGGATTGAGGTGAGGTAAATAAAGTAAAATAGAAAATCATGCCAGGCAGTAAAACAAAACATGCAGGATTACATATAATGTTAGATCATAAAAAGGCAGAAATTAGAAATAGATATAATACAGCTAAAAATCATTCCAAGATCAAGAGTAAAATATTAAAAGCTATTTGAGGTATAGACATACCTTAAAACATTACATGTTAAAAAATCAGATAGAAAAGAAAATGCAGTCCACTATAAAAATGAGGTAACATGCACCCCAGTGTAAAAATGATAGCTAAAAATGCTGTGATATATCATGCCAAGCCTTACAACAGTTCTAGAAAGAAGACAAGCAAAATAAAATTACATACTAAATTTGCCTACATACATTGTGTCTGATTTAAAAGAGGAATCAAAGTTTATCCGAGCTTTCATTTCAAAGAGACTCTGCTAAGAAAATTGTAATAAAATCTTTACAAAGTTGTGACCAATCTGAATGTCTTGATGTAGCCTTGGATATCTCAGCATCAGATATTTGTAAGTTAAGTGTCAGTGAGTCTGATTTGGAACTGATTAGGCCAGAATTACCAGTACTGACATATATTACTGGATATTGTTGCTACAGTGTACTGAAGAAATTAAAGTGTACTAACTGTGCTGAATTTCTGTTGTTGTTGTTGTGGTCTTCAGTCCGGAGACTGGTTTGATGCAGCTCTCCACAATACCCTATCCTGAGCAAGCCTCTTCATCTCCACATAAGAGCGACAACCTACATCTGTCTGAATCTGCTTACTGTATCCATCTCTTGGTCTTCCCCTGCGATTTTTTCCCCATACACTTCCCTCCAATGCTAAATTCACAATTCCTTGATGTCTAAGAATGTGTCCTACCAATCTATCCCTTCTTTTAGTCAAGGTATGCCAGAAATTCCTTTTCTCCCCAATTCTGTTCAGTACCTCCTCATTAGTTACACGATCCACCCACCCAATCTTCAGCATTCTTCTGTAGCACCATATTTCAAAAGCCTCAATCATCTTCCTGTCCGCACTTTTTATCGTCCATGTCTCACTCCCATACAAGGCAACACTCCATACAAATGCCTTCAGAAAGGACTTCCTTAGGTTTAAATCAATATTCGATGTTAACAAATTTCTCTTTTTCAAGAACGCTTTTCTACCCATTGCCATTCTGCATTTTATATCCTCTGTACTGCGACCATCATTTGTTATTTTACTGCCCAAGTAACAAAACTCATCTACCTCCTTTATTGCTTCGTTTCCCAATCTAATTCCTTCAGCATCACCTGATTTTCTTACACTGCACTCCATTACCCTAGTTTTGCTCTTGTTAATGTTCATCTTATATGCACCTTTCAGCACACTGTCCATTCCGTTCAATTGCTCTTCCAGGTCCTTTGCTGTATCTGACAGAATTACTATGTCATCGGCAAAACGCAATGTTTTTAATTCTTCCCCCTGAACTTTAATTCCTTCACCAAATTTCTCCTTGCTTTCCTTTATAGCTTGCTCAATGTACAAATTGAACAACATTGGAGAAAGGCTACAACCCTGTCTTACTCCCTTTCCAACCACTGCATCCCTTTCATGCCCTTCAACTCTGACAACCGCTGTCTGGTTTTTGTACAAGTTGTAAATAACCTTACGCTCCCTATATTTTACTCCTGCTTGCTTCAGAACTTGAAAGAGTTTATTCCAATAAACATTGTCAAAAGCCTTCTCCAGATCTACAAAAGCTAGAAATGTACGTTTGCCTTTTCTTAATCTATCTTCTAGGATAAGCCGTAAAGTGAGTATTGCCTCCCGTGTTCCTACATTTCTCCTGAACCCAAACTGATCTTCCCCGAGGTCGGCTTCTACCAGCTTTTCCATCCTGTATATAATTCGCGTTAATATTTTGCAACCATGACTTATTAAACTGATGGTTCTGTATTTTTCACACCTGTCTGCACCTGCTTTCTTAGGGATGGGGATTATAACATTTTTCTTAAAGTCTGAGGGTATTTCACCTGTCTCATACATCTTACACACCAGGTGAAACAATTTTGTCATGGCTGGTTCTCCCAGAGACTTCAGTAGCTCTGAGGGAATATCATCTACTCCGGGGGCCTTATTTCGACTTAGGTCTTTTAGGGCTCTGTCAAATTCTTCTCTCAGTACAGTATCTCCTATTTCATCTTCATCTACATCCTCTTCCCTTCCTACAATATTGTCTCGAAGTTCATTGCCTTTGTAGAGCCCCTCTATATACTCTTTCCACCTTTCAGCTTTCCCTTCTTTGCTGAGAACTGGTTTTCCATCAGTGTCCTTGATATTCATAGAGCTGTTTTTCTTATCTCCAAATGTTTCTTTTATTTTCCTGTAGGCTGTATCTATTTTCCCCCTATTTATACATTCTTCTACATCCTTGCATTTGCCTTCTAGCCACTCCTGCTTAGCCATTTTGCACTTCCTGTCAATCTCATTTCTTAGTCGTCTGTACTTCATTTTGCCTGTTTCATTTACTGCATTTTTATATTTTCTTCTTTCATCGATTAAATTTAGAATCTCCTGTGATATCCAAGGATTTTTTGTAGGTCTTTCCTTCCTACCTATTTTGTCCTCTGCTGCCTTCACTATTTCATCTCTCAATTTTACCCATTCCTCCTCTACTGTTTTATTTTCCCCTGTTTCTGTCAATTGTTGCCTAAAGCTCCCTCTGAAATTCTTAAGAACCTCAGGTTTCTTCAATTTATCCAGGTCCCATCTCCTTATTTTCCTACCTTTTTGTAGTTTTTTTAGTTTCAGCCTACAGTTCATAACCAACAAGTTATGGTCAGAGTCTATATCTGCCCCTGGGTAGTCTTACATTGTAGAACCTGGTTCCGAAATCTATGTCTTACCATTATAAAATCTATCTGGTATCTTCCGGTGTCTCCTGGTCTCTTCCATGTATACAACCTTCTTTTGTGATTCTTGAACCAGGTGTTTGTTATAACTAAATTATGTTCTGTGCAAAATTCTACCAGGCGGCTTCCTCTTTCATTCCTTTTGCCTAGACCATATTCACCTACTATCCTCCCTTCCCTTCCTTGTCCTACTACCGAATTCCAGTCTCCCATAACAATTAAGTTTTCCTCTCCCTTAATTGTCTGAATAATATCCTTTAGCTCCTCATATATTTCTTCAATTTCCTCATCATCGGCAGAGCTAGTTGGCATATAAACCTGTACTACTGTTGTCGGTATTGGCTTCGTATCTATCTTGACAATGATAATGCGATCACTGTGCTGGTCATAGTAGTTTACCCGCATTCCTATTTTCTTATTCATTATCAATCCTACTCCTGAATTTCTAACTATGAATAAACATCAACTTTTAATTTTGTGAAAGTAGTTTGTTTTGAGAAAGTTGTGTAATGGAATTCACTCAGAATGGATTTTGAAACCATATCAGGGTTGTTGTTGTTGTGTTCAGTCCGGAGACTACTGTAGTTTGATGCAGCTTTCCACCCTCTTCTATCCTGAGTAAGCCTCTTCATCTCCTCATCATCCATTTGAATGTGTTTAGGCTACTGTGACTTTTACCCTCCCCCCCCCTATACTTTCATCCCATGCTTAATTCCACGATTCCTGATGTCTAAGAATGTGTTCTACGAATCTATCCCTTCTTTTAGTCAAGGTATGCCACGGCAAAGGAGTTAAAAATTCTGTGACAGTTTCACATGAAATTGAAGATAAAATTCTAAAGTATTAGGCCTAATAAAGAAAAAAAAATGATTTATTCTTTATTGCAGAGTAATTAATTCTGCTATTTAATAAAATATAAAATAACGTGTGTGTATGAGATGTTACAAATACTGCAATATTCAGCTTATTAGGAAGCTACACAAACTCTTCAATTTTAATGTGTTTTGTAGTCAGATCATATTTGTAAAAAGATTACCTACAAATCCCTTATTTCCTTGACATCGCAGATAAAGTAGTAAAGTTATCAATAGTTTCGTCTGACACTTCGCTGCAGAAAAATACCATTGTACATTTAAGAACAGACTACATAATGGCGACATAATGCTTACAGGTTTACTGTTTATATATATAGGGTGACTTGGGAGGAAAGGTACGTGCATGCTTTGAAGGGTGATACTACTGGTGTTTCTGAACAAGAAACTTCTAATAAACATATCCCCTTTTCTTAGCTGTTTCCGGGTAAACCCATGAAAACAGCTAGGAACCGGAAAAGTGCAGGTGTCAGTAAATTAAGATAATGTTATGGTTTGTTTAATTGTGCAAGTTTTCTCAAATAAGAGCTGAACTTTAGTACATTTTGCTGCTCTTGGAGACAGGTGTTGTATTGTCAATCGGAGCTCTTTGCTTGAGCATAAGCATGTAAGAAATAAGCGAGAAGTTTCTCTCTCTATGCTTGTACACTTTACAGACACTCCCACAAACAGTAGTCCAATGGGGTAAGATTGGGTGACCTCGGTGGCCAAGAAACGACTGCACAGTGACTAACCCAACAACTAGGATACTTTGTATTGACATACTATGTCACTGGTTGTACAGAATGTTTAGCAACTCCATCATACTGAAAGTACATACGAGATGTGTGTACTGCACCTATTCTTATTCTGGTAACACATTTTGAAGAAAATCAAGATACTGTGCTCCATTAACATTGTTATCTAAAATAACTGGATGGATATAATGGTCATCAATAATATTGCACCACACATTGACTGAGAACATCTTCTGTGAAGAAACTTCATAATTACACAAACCATAACATAAAACTATCTTAATTTACTGTAACCTACACTTTTCCTGTTTCTATTTGTTTTAATTGGTTTCCCTGGAAACAGTTAAGAAAAGGTCATATGTTTATTAGATGTTCATTGTTCAGAATAACCAGTAGTATCAAACCTGATGGCATGTAACTTTCTCCTGACTCACTGTGTATATATATTTGAAATATGACCAGTCAGAAATATTTATAGAAATTAAAATTTTACATGAATTTAAAAATGTGTGTTTAATGTATTTTAGGAACAGCGTTTACACCCTGTAAATTGTCTCTCTAAATCACCCACTAGGTCCACTTTAAGCTGGAATGCCTCACATTGATTATTCCAGTGGTTTTATTAATTAAACCAATGCTGTACTGTTGAATGCAATTCATAGCAGTTCTCAAAAAAATGGTAATGCCTGTATAAAGTTTTATTATGCTCATAGTTTGTGGAAAAAAGTTATCAGTTTTACTTCTTATGATTTCTAATTTAGTCAGCCTACATGTTTTTCACTTTGGCATTATATGTAAATGATTTTTTAAATTGTGTAACGAAATCTCATACTTTTACAGTGTACAGTCCATAACTTCTTTGTCAATTTTGTTGAATTTTGTAATTATTTAGATGTGGAGCTACAGAACAGATGTTTACAATTTTGTTTGTTGTGTCAGTACTACGAAAATAAAAATGTTCATCATTAATAAAACTTTGGTAAAACTGAATGGGTCGCTTGAAGAAAATGCTAGTCCTCTGACAGGATAAACCATATGTTTGTTTCGTAAGTACAATCAGAAAACAGTGACTGTACATTCTTGCCGGCCGCGGTGGTCGAGGGGACGGCCGGCCGCGTTTGCCGAGGGGCCTGAGGCGCTTCAGTCACGGTCTGCACAGCCACTGCTGTCGGGGGTTCGAATCCCCCCTCGGGCATGGATATTTGTGCCGTCCTAGTTCGTAAGTAGTTCATAAGTAGTTTGTAAGTTTAGGGACTGATGATCCAGTAGTTAAGTCCCTTAAGCTTAACAAACATTTGAACATTTATAAATTCTTTTTATTTTTCGGTTTATGTTCCTGCCTCTGGATTTAATGAGATGTACAGCATGAAGTAACTCAAACTACGCTCATGTGTGTAAGCACTTTCTTCTGCCGACTCTTTCAGTTAAGGTATCATAGTATTCATCATTCCTCGCTCATTTAACTAAAATACAGCTTTGTTTACGAGAAAAAATGTGTTATCTCTCAGAAATTTCATTTCCATTGCTAAAAAGTATGTAATTATGACATTTTTCAACGAGCAGAACGGTGTTGAGAGCGACGATTTCAATTTTTGGACGTCTGATACAACTAGAAAAAAAAATTCTTCCGCCTTTTTACGAGAGAACAATAAATTAATTCTCAGTAATTGCATTTATCGTCAGTTCTATTGCCATAGCGTCAATAAGCCCCTGTATTTTATTAGTTTCTAAAATAGTATTACGCAACGATTTGGCTGAAAGCATGGTTGACTCTAGCTGCCCCGGCCTTGAATTTAGGAGCTCTACTTGGGTCTACTTGAGTAGGTGACGTCACAGATGAGCTATGAGGCCTTGTCTACTGCTTTTAAAGAAGGCAGAGTGGCGTACGAGCCTTTTAGTACGTCCCTGACTGAGCCAAGTGACAGAAAACTCCTGCAACACACGCCAGAACTCTCCCTGGCCTTGAATCGGTTGATATCTGCAAGCGTCGGAAGCCATTGGCCGGTAATCATTTGTTTTTTGGCTGCATTCAACATGACCATAGCTCGATCCACGAACGATGACGGGTCGCGAACGTCTAGACAAACATTAGAAAAGCGTGTTTGTTGACTTGAAGCGACAGCGTGTATATGTGATTTGCGCTTGAAAAGACTTATAGCCTGCAAATAATGGTTTTCTCTTGTTTCAATAGAATTTGTTACATACCAACACGATCAGCGATGAGAATTTCCAACAAAAAGAATAAAATCAAGTTTGAATTTGCAAATGCCTACGACTACTGAACGCTCATTGGCTGTCTAAGAAAGTGTGACGTAATTCCGCAGACCACGCGTAAACTCTACCGTCAACATTCCTGGTTCTAACTATAGCTGACTGTACAGTGTAAGGAAGCCATTTTCATCTTTGTTATTATTATTTTGCATGTGGAAGAGGTTATCAAAAAGAGTGATGATGCAGTTGCTAGGGAGTCGCGTACAAGCCTACAATGTCTTCTGGTGGGTTCATTATTTCTACATCTACGAGCGCGCCCTCTGCATAGTTGACGCTACCAGGCGTTGGCTTGTCCCCCCCCCCCCTTTTTTTTTTCGCGCTAGCCTGAGGGCCTCGCTTGCTTCCTTCTCGTACCAAAACCGCTGTCCACCGAGTCGCTCTTCAGGTCGCCAATTATATGTAAAGGACACGGAGATAGTTCCACGCTGTACGGAGGGTACTCTAATGTTCCCCAAGAAAATCGCAGAAGCGTAGTCACCGTACGATTGGCAGTGTGGGCGGTGAAGATCGTAGCACACCTTTAGTAGCACAATTTATTCACTAATTCGAAATATTGAAATATCTCGGGGCACAGAAATAAATTCAACGGCAAAGTTCAAAATTTGTGCTGGACCGGGATTCGAACCTGGATTTCCCGCTTCGGGCCAGCGATCGCCTTTAAGCTAACCAGGCATGCTTCCCTTTCTACCTAAATACTCAACTTACGGCACGCTACGATCGTAGTGACCCCTGATTATTAATTCTTCTTGCTCGCAGCGTAGAAATATATAAAAAAATATTCACTTTACATATTTTTCGTTTGATGACAGACTATATAGAGTAAATGACGCTATTATTGGCACCCCTCCAGTAATTGGCAACTTCGTAAGAAACATTGTATAATAAGGAAACTTTTAAGTTGGTGGCGCTATTTTCACAGCCAGATCAATATCTCTGTTTTCGCTTGTTGCGCTGCATTTGTTTCAACGCCTTCTGAGAATTGTTTCGACGGGAAGCTGACATCGAGTCGATTGTTGTGAAGTTCTCTGTGCAAGAAAGGATTTTCTAAGAGGTAAGTTAAGAAATATTGCTTTATATTAAGTGCTGTAATTAGGTTGACATCTCATTTTTCAAAATTATAATACCATAGCTATGAAATATAATGAATATGGAGTTGCTGGAATAAATGCAAACATTCTAACCTCAAAAGTGTCGAAGTTTTAGCTGTGCCAATAACTGGATTTTACAAAGCTTGTAATTTTAATCATTGGCACAAGGTGCCAACAACAGGCATTTTGCGTTGATTCACTTTCAGTGTAAAATCGATTTTAATTTTGATAAGAGTGGAAAATAATTGTATCTGTAAAAACAGCAACTTCAAATAACAACCGTAACCAGTAAATGGCACAGTTCCAACAACTAGAAAATAGTCTGTCAATAACTGGAACATTAGGTACCAATAACTGGAAAATTATTAACCAATAATTGGCACTGATTTTAATTCCTCTTGCTCGCAGCGTATAAATAAAAAAAATTCACTTTACATACTTTTCGTTTGATGACAGACTATATAGGCCTACAATGAAAGAGCCACAGAAGTGGTGTTGGGATTAGGGATGGGAAAAACCGACCGGTTAAAACCGATACCGGTATTTTAGTTTTAAATAACCGGTTTTTTCGGTATTTATGTGATGTCGGTTGTAACCAGCTTTTTTAGTTATTGCCAAGAACTGGGTAAAAAAACCGGTACGAGTACTTCCTGTAGTAGTGGTTAAAAATGTTTTTGTAAATAGTTTTAAAAAAATAAAACTAGTAGACCCTAATATTTAGGGCTATTCCTAAAATTTCCCCTGCTGTAACTAAGAAAAGAGATCAGTGATAATTTAAGAACAATCCCGGCAGTCAGAAACGCGCAACAAACGCGTAGCATAAGAACTTAAGGACTGGTGCAGGTATTGAGGCACCGATGCACCTGTTGCCGTGTGGCGTGGCCTATTAGACGACGCGCGTGCACCTGCAGTGTACAAGACTTGCCTCCATCTGGCCATGCGGCAGTTCCTTTCTGTCGTCGCCAGACATCGGTTGTGTCTTAAATGGCACCATCCCGAGTGTGGAAGTACTTCACGAAGTACGGTAGCAGTGAGGTAGAACGCTCCATTTGCTTTAAAAAGCTGAAAACAGGTGGAGGTACTACAAAGATACTGCGTCATTTGAGGAGGAAGCATCCAAAATGTTTCTTGGAAGAGAAGGTAAATTCGATTCATATACGTATTATGTAAGCTTGGAATAATAACTTTTAATGTATTATCATATTGTTATGCTAACAAGTTTTATTAATGTGATTCCTTGAAAGCGAGGGGCTTTTTTAATAACCAATATGGGTTTAGGTAACATTGATCATGTGGTGCCTCGCGAGGCAGCCGTGCGGTCTGAGGCTCCATGTTACGGACTGCGAGGCTGCTCCAGTCGGAGGTTCGAGTCCTCCCTTCTCCCTCGCTCATGGCTCTGTATGTTGTCCTTAGCGTAAGTTGGTTTAAGTAGTTTTTAAGGCTAGGGACCAATGACCTAAGCAGTTAGGTCTCTCTAGAACTCACATCCATTTGAACATTCTTTGATCATGTGGTACACAGCTTTCCTAGTTCAATTTGCGTAAATTTACACGGACAACAATCATACTGTTAGTCGGAACTATGACTTTATTTTTCGAAATACTTCTACAGCACTGATTGAAGTTCATTTACTGACTGTAACTTAGTGTATATAACGAGATATTCTTATGCGCTGGCTCACAAGTCCAACTTACGGAGTGGTTGGCTCAATATTCGCAACTGCCGGATGGAAATACTAGGCCAGTAAATCTGTATGCTTCGTATATTCTATGGACTCCTGGCTAGGCTTACACTCAAGAAGGTGTGGTATTGGGAGGGGATCTTGCAAAATATGGAAAGACTAGTGATGTGTCATATAAAGTAAATTTACCTAAATTTCGTAAGTTTCGGTTCCTGCCGAAACTAGAAGAACCGAAAATTCGATTACGGTTTCTATTTCTGCCGCAAAAAATATTTCGGTCGAATTCTACTGGAAATAATAGCAATAAATAACCGAAAACCGGTTATTTAAAATACCGGTTATCTTGAGCAATTTTTACAGTGCGGTTAAACTGGAGATGAAAAGATCCGGTATAACCGAAAACCGGTTGTTTCAGCAATAACCGCCATCCCTAGATGGGATGCGTATGGAAACGCAGAGATATGTAAACACATAGGATGGCGCTTCAACAGCAACGCCCGTAGAAGACGAGACATGGGGCATAGCATCTCCTAGGTAGCGATCAGGTGGGGATTTTCCCCTACGACCATTTCACGAGTGCACTGTGAATCCGCTAGAACATCAAATCTCCGAAATCACTGCGGCCGGAAAAAGATCCCGCAAGAACGGGACCAACGACGACTGAAGATGATCTTTCAACGTGGCAGAAGCGCAACCCTTCCGCAAACCGCTACGGATTTAAATGCTACTTACGAACCATTCTGCGAAACATCATCGATAAGAGTTTCGGAGCCGAAGGCCCAAACGTCCATCTTTCCTGACTGCACGACACAGTCTTACGCCTCGCCTCGATCCCTCACTACCCACAATGGCCTGTTGATAACTGTAAGCCGGCCGCGGTGGCCGAGGGGACTGAGGCGCGTCAGTCACGGTCTGCACGGCCACTACGGTCGGGGGTTCGAATCCCCCCTCGGGCATGGATATTTGTGCCGTCCTAGTTCGTAATTAGTTCATAAGTAGTTTGTAAGTTTAGGGACTGATGACCCCGTAGTTAACTCCCATAAGCTATACAAACATTTGAACATTTGATAACTGTAAATACGTTGCCTGCCCTGACAAGTTGTATCGAGCGGATGGACGATTACAGGTATGGAGACATGGGCCCTGCATGTCAGCAGGGAACTGTTCAAGCTGGCGGAGGGTCTTTACTGGTGTGAGGCGTATGCAGCTGGAGCGATGGAGGACCCCTGATACGTCTGGATACGACTCTGACAGGTGTCACGTACGTGCGCATCCTGGCTGATACCTGGGTCCATTGTGCTATCCGACAGACTTACGGAATTCCAGCAGGACAATGCGACACCCTAAAAGTCACTAATTGGCACAAAGTGACTACAGGAACATTCTTCTGAATTTCAACACCTTAGCTGTCCATCAAAATTGCCAGACATGAACATTATTGAGCTTATCCGGGACGCCTAATACGTGATGTTCAGAAGAGAACTCCTACTTTAACGACTTTATGGTCCAGCTCTACAGAATGCTGGCGTCAATTCCCTTCACCACTACTTCAGTTTTTAGCCACTTTCTTTGGCGCTTCACTGTATTCATTTCAGTACAGTTGACCGAGCGAGATGGCGCAGAGGTAACGCACTGGACTCGCATTCGGGAGGACGGTGGTTCAAATCTACCTGCGGCCATCCAGATTTAGGTTTTCCGATATTTCCTTAAATCACTCCACGACGCAAATGCCAGGATGGTTCCTTTGAAAGGATTTCCTACCCCATTCTTACCCAAAAACCTGAGCGTGACGTCGACGGGACGTTAAACACAAAGCTTCCTTCAAATCAAATGTTCAAATGTTTGTAGAAATGTTCAAATGGCTGTAAATCTATCGGACCAAACTGCGTGGTCATCAGTCCGTAGCTTACAAACTACTTAAACCTAGGTAAATCAACCTACGGACAAACACACACACCCATGCCCCAGGGAGGACTCGAACCTCCACGGCGAGCAACCGTGCGCTCCGCAGCAAGGTGCTTTAGACTGCTCGGCTACTCCACCGCGGCTGTTTGTAGAACTTATGGGACTTTACTACGGGGTCATCAGTCCCTAAGCTTACAAACTACTTATGAACTAGCTAAGACTAAGGACGGCACAAATATCCATGCCCGAGGGGGGATTCGAATCCCCGACCGTAGTGGCCGTGCAGACCGTGACCGGAGCGCCTTAGTCCCCTCGGCCACCGCGGCCGGCAAAGCTTCCTTCCTTCCTTCCTTCCTTCAGTACAGTTACACAATCTGTAGTTCGTATTGCGTTCATAGTCGTACGACCATCTTTTGCAGACAAATTACGAGTCTTCACTTGTCTCTTTGAATGCTACTCTTGTTTGCAGGCACCATGAGACGGATTGCGAGGCGGCTACCGCCGGAGAGTAGAGTAGTTCCTCTGTTATGGGTGTGTATGTTGTCCTTAATGGTGTGAAGGGGTTTAGGAACCTGTGATCTGAGTAGTTTGGCCCTTTAAGTCATACACCAAGTTCAAATTTTTCTTGTCCGCAGTCACATTTAGGGGAGGCCTTCCATTTCACCTTGATAGAATGGGTCAGCTTCACATTAAACTGAAACAATTTATATAAAGCAGCGAAAACAAAGATCAGAATGGCCACATGAAAATTTCATTCCTCCTTTCAAGTGGTACAGTGCACACAAAACAACAGAACTGTAGTTGCATTAATGATCGCCCAGCCGGCCGCGGTGGCCGAGGAGACAGGCGCTCCAGTCACGGTCTGCACGGCCACTATGGTGGGGGGTTCGAATCCCCCCTCGGGCATGGATATTTGTGCCGTCCTAGTTCGTAAGTAGTTCATAAGTCATAAGTAATTTGTAAGTTTAGGGACTGATGACCCCGTAGTTAAGTCCCATAAAAAAAAAAAAAAAAAAAAAAAAAAAAAAAAAGAGAGAGAGAGAGAGAAAGATCGCCCAAGGGCTGCGAGTTACACGGTGTCGTGATTCCAGAATCTCTGCGTGGCACTGCGCGATGTCTCACATGTCAGAGCGTCACTTGCGAACACAATCCTATGCAGTATACGGAAATAATTGTCGCCTATTTTGGATGGCCAAATAATTGTCAGAAAACTGTCACTCTTGCTCCCTCCTTTCATCAACTCCACCACCACCGTCAGTATAAGCAGTAAACTTACAATATAACTAAGACTGGTCACCAAAGAAATCGAGAAGATTGCTGTTACAGCGGATGACGAGAGTAGCAAGGCGGGCAGTGCGTGTCGAAACAGACCAGTGTTGCTCAACGCCGTGATTACTGCGTGGCCGCGAGCGCTCGAGGAGTCAAACTTGTTTCTTTCCAGAGCTTTCGCGTAAAGCGGGTTGCGTTCGGGCAACGACGGCAGCATTGGGCTGTTTCGGCAATATTGACACCGTCAGGTGTGCTCCGTACGTCTTGCTTGCGCTTGAGCTTTTTGTGCACTGTTGACGAAATTGCATCAGTGGCTTGATCCACCTCTTTCATGGGTGCAGCAACACAACCTTTATCGCAACCAGAATGAAAAATGCTCCTATCACAGCACAACGACGGTGCAATATATGCCTCCCACAGTCAAAAAAAAAAATTCAAATGTTTGTAGAACTTATCGGACTTAACTACGGGGTCATCAGTCCCTAAACTTACAAACTACTTATGAACTAGGTAATACTAAGGACGGCACAAATATCCATGCCCGAGGGGGGATTCGAACCCCCGACCGTAGTGGCCGTGCAGACCGTTACTGGAGCGCCTCAGTCCCCTCGGCCACCGCGGCCGGCTCCCACAGTCAAACCGCATAAAAGGATCATTATTAACTTCTCGACTTATACGGTAGCTTCAAAACATTTATGTGATAGGTATTCCAAGCGACATTTGCCTGTTAACTTTCTTTATCTTTTAATACTTCATATGTAATGCAAAACCAGTTTCGAACGTACTATACCGCCATTCTCAAGTGCTACAGAATAATGAAAGTTTATTGAAATACAAAGTTAAGGCAGAAATACAAAATAAGATACATTACAATTATGAAAATGGTCAGAAGAACGTTATAAAATTTGAAACCTTAGGTATCATTGTGTCCAGCAGTTGTTTTTCGACCAATTTGTATAGCATCGTCTGCATTAGAATGGTCAGTACTATTCAATCTATTAGTAACCTTGTTCAAATCTAGGGAAAAGGTCAAGCAATTTTCGTCAATTTGATAGTGCTTCCTCTGTGCAAGGAATTCCATATGGCTGTCTCTAATTAAGCATAAACGTATTGGCCAAGCTGAATATAAGTTCAAAACTAATTGTAACACTGTGTATAAACACTCTGTGTTCAGTTCACAGACAACATTCCAATAACACCAACTCTGACACAATTGTGGTGGAAATACAACTGTTGGCCACCATGATACCTACAGGATCATGGTTTATAACGTTCTTCTGACCATTTTCATAATCGTAATGTATCTTATTTTGTATTTCTGTCTTGACTTTGAATTTTTATAAACTTTCCTTAATGTGTATCACTTCAGAATGACGGCATAGTACGTCCAAACTGGTTGTGCATTACATATGAAGTATAAAAAAAAATTAATTAATAAGCGGCTGTGGATTGGAACACATTTGTATTCCCTATCACATAATTTATTCCATTTGCACTCTTAACTGACATCTATATCTATAAATGTGAATGTCTGTTCGGTGTACGTGTATCACGTCTGAACCACAAGACGTAAAGAGCTAAATATTTGTACGGTTACTAAAGTCAACCCGGGGAAGGCTTTCGGCACGGTTTCATAGCGATCTGGTAAATATTTAGTACTTTGCAGAATATGACGCGAAATTACTCTTCGCAAATGTTATTTACTCTTTGCAAATGGTTCTATTGGTTGCATTTTTGACTGCGGGTTGATAATGGTGAAAGGGTGGAGTATATAGGGATGGGAAAGTTATCTGTGTATATACATGTCTACGTAGGTGTGGGTGTTAATATTTTGCTCTGCAGCGAAAACTACAGAACGCAAACGGATGCTCTGTATGTAATTGTTGTCCGACGTCTCCCGTTGTACACCACAGCGGTTCCATGCCGATAGCTGTAAGGGGGTGGACGATACCTTGGTTGAAGGCCGTCAAATTATACAAGAATTCGGACCGAAGGCCAGCGGTGACGTTTGCGACTCTATAACACGGAGGGTAGGTACAGCGAAACGTGACGCCACAGACCATAACCTTGGTCTATGAGTGCTACAATGTCTTCAGCTCTTTCTCTGTGAGGATACGCCCAGGAATAAGGACATATGAGAAGAAATACGTAAACCAGTACAAAAGGAATGTCTTTTAATACATCTCTTTCAAAACGAAGCTCGCTTTGACGTTTCGCGCAATACATGAGGTGATCGATCTGTGATATTATTACAATCAATATTGTTGAGCTTCGTGATTGGATTCTTCGAAACGGGTGCGTTTTTACGTGTGATTTGATCTACCGACACGCGAGCGGAGCCGTGGGTTTCAGCTAGTGTTAGATATAATAATTTCAAGACATTTAAATGAAAAATTCTGATATATTCGAGCTTCTTACGAGTTGATCCTAATTCTGCACCGCAGTATATAAGGGGTGTGCGTCCTATGTGTTCACTGGTTCACTGAGGGAAAAAAGCTCGTCGTTAAAAAGAAAGTAAATAAATAAATAAAATAAAAAATGTCTTTGAACTATCATTCTTCGTTTCGATTTTCTGTCAGATCATTTTACAGGCACTTTCAAAGCATTTTAATCGCATGAGAAACGTTTTACATCGCGGAGACAGCACGTTTACCAGTCGTAGCGCGGTCGCTTAATATAGGCGGCAGAGGCCGCAGCGTTGCAATGCGCATGCGCGGCTGAGGTTCAAATTCTCTTCGAACCCCTGGAGGCAACATAACAGGGACAATATTGTTGAATTAATATCTGCATTAACGTCAACAAGAGGAAAGCAAAAGGGAAAAATGGTACTAATGCTGAATTGTTAAAATGTGGGAGGATGATACTAAACATACATAACCGAAAAAGAGTATCAACAGTGACGAAAACTGCTAGAGTAACATCAATTTTTAG
Source organism: Locusta migratoria (assembly GCA_026315105.1). Lineage (NCBI taxonomy): Eukaryota > Metazoa > Arthropoda > Insecta > Orthoptera > Acrididae > Locusta > Locusta migratoria. Next base: position 908,526,372 of record CM048744.1, read on the forward strand.
AAAAGAAGATAAAAGCCTTTGCAGTAATTACAGAGGAATAAGTTTAGTAGACTCAGCTTACAACGCATATGCTAAGATTTTAAGCAGGCCCACAAGACTTAAAAACATAACAGAAACAGTACTGCATGTAGAATAAATGGGTTTTTGGAATGGACGATCCACAATAGACGCACTTTCTACTTTACAGCAAATAATAGGAAAACGGAGAGAGTATAATGAAACACACATTGCTTTCACTGATTTTATAAAAGTTTTTGAAAATTTTAATAGAAAATTTGGGAGATAATGCCGAATCGCGACTATCCGAAAAATTTAGTAAATTATATAAAAGTTTATACCAAAACACAAATATCACTCTGGATCTGAATGGTAAAATACATATGGAAAAAAAAAAAAGAATTTCAGAAACGTATCTATCTAGGTAGGAACACTCTTTCAAATAATTTGCTATGCTGATGCAATGATCCTAGCGGATAAGGAAGATGAACTTCAGAAATGTCAGTATTAGGTATAGGGAGCACACCAGACAAAGCGAAAATAATCCATCTACCTTTCACAAACACTTAAAAACAGAGAAGCACATAGCAGATAATTTAGAATAGGCATTCGAAATTTCACATATAACACCTAAAGGACAATTCATGAACATTCTGAAGAAAATCGAAATATATTTACACGCACTTCACCACCCGTCTCAAATAATGAACACAAAAAATACATAGAAAACATTATTGATAACGTCCAACAAGAAAATGGATATAAATATGAGTAGATCATAGATTACACAGCAATATAGATCTCAGTAGCAAAGATAACTAAAATTTACGATAGTAACATCACACGTGTCAATAATGATGCGGTTAAAAACGATCACTAAATTATCCGACACATACAAAGATCATACGATCACCCATTACTCAAACAGCAAAGATTATCTTATATCGTTGGTTATCTGTCAAGAAACTGTCAAATATCAGTAATAAAATCTCAAAACTTTCGAGAACAAATAGTGCTTTCATAAAAATTGAGAACAACCATATAGATTGATAGCACGTAAACCAACGACATATATGTCACTACCATCTGACGTATGTATATTTAGAAATAAGTGTTAATTACGAAACTCGTGAAATTCGATGTATAATTGACAATGTGACATTTTCACATCTACCTCTACATGGGATACTCTGCAAATCACATTTAAGTGCCTGGCAGAGGGTTCATCGAACCATCGTTATACTATTTATCTCCCATTCCATTTCTGAATAGCGAGCGGGAAAAAAGAACACCTGAATCTCTCCGTTCGAGCTCTGATTTCTGATGATCATTTCTACCTATGGAAGTGGGAGTCAACAATATATTTTCGCATTTGGAGAATGTTGGCGGCGACTGTAGATTCGTAAGTAGCCCACGTCGCAGCGATAAGCGCCGTTGTTGTAGTGATGCCCATCCCAGATCCTGTACCATTTCCCTAACGCTGTCTCCCCCGTATCGTGACAATATGAAACGAGCTTCACTTCTTTGGACTCTTTCGATGTCCTCCGTCAAACCTGATAAGGATCTCACACTGAGCAGAAATACTCCAAAAATGGACGGACTAACGTAGTGTATGCAGTCTCTTTAGTAATTCTGTTACATCTTTTAAGGGTTCTGCCAATAAAACGCAGTCTCTCATTCGCTTCGCACGACATTATCTACGTGTTCTTTCCAGTTCAAAAATGTTCAAATGTTTGTAAACTCTATGGGACTTAACTACGGGGTCATCAGTCCCTAAACTTACAAACTACTTATGAACTAGCTAAGACTAAGGACGGCACAAATATCCATGACCGAGGGGGGATTCGAACCCCCGACCGTAGTGGCCGTGCAGACCGTGACTGGAGCGCCTCAGTCTCCTCGGCCACCGCGGCCGGCTCTTTCCAGTTTAAGTCTGAAGTAATAGTAGTCCCTAGATATTTTGTGGAGTTTACGATCTTCACGTTTGATTGATTTATCTTGTAAACAAAGTTTAACGGATTTCTTTTCGTACTCATGTGGACGACTTTACACTTCGCATTATTTAGAGTCAATTGACAATTTTTACACCATAGTGAGATCTTATTTAGATCGTTCTGCAGTTGGTTTTGATCTTCAGATGATTTCGCTAGACGGTAAATGACGGCGTCATCTGCAAACAACCTAAGAGAGCTACTTAGATTTTCTTCCAAATCATTTATGTAAATAAGGAACAGCAGAGCACCAATGACACTACCCTGTGGAACGCCCGATATCACCCCTGTTTTAGTTGATGCCTTACCATCGATTACTACAAACAGTGTCCTATCTGACAAGAAATCCCTTAACCAGTCGCTAATTTGGGGCGATATACCATAACCAAGCAATTTGATTAAAAGCCGTTTGTGAGGTTCGGTTTCAAAATCAAGAAATACGGAATCGATTTGCGATCCCCTGTCGATAGCACTCATCACTTCGTGTGAGTAAAGAGCTAGTTGTGTTTCGCATGAACGATATTTTCTAAATCCGTGTTGACCTTGGGTCTATAGATCATCCTGTTCGAGATAATTCATAACATTTGAACACAGGATATGTTCCAAAATCCTGCTGCAAATTGATATCAATGAAATAGACCTGTAGTTTAGTGTGTTACTCCTACTGCCTTTCGTGAATATAGGTGTGACCTGTGCAACTTTCCAATATTTTGGTACAGATCCTTCCTTGAGAGAGCGGTTGTGTATGGCTGTTAACTAAGAAGCTATCGCTTCAGCATAATCAGATAGAAATCTAATGGGTATACAATCCGGACCAGAAGACTTGTTCTTGTTAAGTGATTTTAGTTGCTGATATCTACTTATACGTTACTCATTACGGCCTCTGTTCGTAATTCGACATCTGGAATCTTGGTTTCGTCTTCTTTGGTGAATGAGTTTCTAAAAGTAACACTGCTTTAGTTGCTCTGTCATCGGCAGGATCGCCATTACTATCACGTAGTGAGGGTATTGTTTGTGTTTTGCCTCTAGTATATTTAACATATGACCAAAATCTCTTTGGGTTTTATGTCAAATTTCGAGAAAGAGTTTCGTTGTGAAAAGTATTGTAGTCATATCGCATGGAAATCCTCGCTAAATTTCGAGCTTCTCTGTAGGATCCCAAATCCTGGGGATTTTGTGTTCGTTTAAATGGAGCATGTCTTTTCCGTTGTTTTTGCATCGGTGTTCTGACCTGTTTGGTGTACCAAGGGGGATCACCACCTTCTTTTATTAATTTATTTTGTATAAAACTGTCAATTGCTGTCGGTACCACTTCTTTGAATTTGAGCCACATCTGGTCTACACCTATGTTTAGTGATAGAAACGAGTGGAAGCTGTCTTTCAAGAAGCTATGTATTTTATTTCCATCTAATTTCCTGAACAAATATACTTTTCGTTTATTTTTGGTAACTTTGGGACTTTCGATATTCATTCTCACTACGACAGCTCTGTGTTCACTAATACCTGTATCCGCTTTGATGCTCGTTATGAGCTCAGGATTATTTGTTGCTAAGTGTTCAAGTGTTTTGACATCCATTTAAATTCTTGTTGCCTAATAAACTAATTGTTCGAAGTAATTCTCAGAGAATGCGTTGAGTACAATTTCACATGGCAGATTAATGTGTACAGCCAAGAGACAGTGCTGTGAGTCTTGTGAAGTGACTGAGATGTTTTTATATGCCAGATATCTCCAAGTTTCTGTGAAGTGCAATATGACCAAAGATAAAGAAAACTATGTTCATACGTACCTCTTCTGAAAAAGACCGTGTAGTGGTTAGAACAGAACATGTGGTTACTAAGTTGAAAGTTTATTCGTTTGTTGACATTAAGGAGACTTATTCATTTGGTATGTACACAAATTTTGTACAAGCAGCTTGAATTTCAGTGATGCATGCTTGTACAAGCGTCCAAGCATGACTGTGCTTGAGCGTGTGTACCAACTACCAGTGCTAGTGACTGATATGATTTTTATTTGCCACAGTCAAATTACATTCTGTATAAATATTATACTGTCCTGTAGGGCAAGTCAAAATCATGGGAAAGAGAAGACAAAGAACTATTTAATTAATCAAAATCGAAGATTTTGGAAATCCTGCAAATGTTTCATCCATGATTTTAGTAATGAAAAATTGCCTCAGTAACAAATTTTTTTCACATCTAGCAAGAAGCGTTTCCAGAATTTATTGTAACTGACAGTTACAGATATTTATAGAAGTGTGTTGTTCCCCCTCTTTTGCACTGTTGTGTTTTTGACGTTTTGTAACAATTAGAAAAGCAGGCAGATTAAATCTTCATTAGTTTTTTTACTTACTAATGTGACTTGTTTTCATAAGAAAAATATTTTCATTGATGTTTACAGTTTACTTTTGTCTGTCCGCTCACAAGTACCGCTATTGTTCCTCTTCTATTACGGAGAAAACAAAAGAATTTCTTTTTTACGATTCTTCGATTGCATTATAACCTCAAAAAGCCGGCCGCAGTGGCCGAGCGGTCTGCGACGCGCCAGTCACAGTCTGCACGACCGCTACGATCGGGGGTTCGAATCCCTCCTCGGGCATGGATGTTTGTGTCGTCTTTAGAATAAGGTAGTTCATAAGTTTAGGGACTGATGGCCCCGCAGTTAAGTCCCTTAAGCTTAACAAACATTTGAACATTTTCAAAAAGACATCTCCAGTGCAAGAACGGCAGAACAACACACTTTCTAATATCTGGCGAAAAGACTTGTCAGGCTAAGGCTCAGCATCGCTCTAGCACTAACGCCGCCCCGGACGAAAAAGTTACAATGCCGCCCCTCGTCAAGCGCGCATCCAAGGGAGTCATAATACACACATCGTAATAAAATATTTATGTTTCTGATTTACAAATTTCTAGAATTTGTCACTTAATTATTATTATTGTTGTATTCATTTCACACAAAATGATTATTCCGAATCAAAACCGAAATCTTGCTTGGTGCCCATTCCCATCCCAAAAACCTCCATCCGCTCTTGCCTTTTGAATTTATTGAAATAAAATTTCAATCTTTTAAATAATATAAAAATCACGTATTTAAATGGTTGTATGTTAGAAAATGACATGTGCAAGGCAGAAAGTGTCACTTCATTAGAATAAACGAGTCAGCATAATCTCATAGTTACACAATTTTCAAAAGTTAGATAAATATACAAAAAACACTGAAGACTTTTAAATGAAAACAATTTCGAATGTTACATTCTTTGTAAGATAGGAAATGATGCATAATTAAGATAAACAAGTAGTGAAATCCAATTAATACGTTTCTTAATATCGCCGTTTCTGGCTTAATAAGTCCTTTTTGGTGACACCTTATTTTTTATTATTTCCCACTCACCTACACAGAGCATCGAGGTCCCACTGATCTGTGCTTGGAAGCAATGTGCCCCAAAAGCTCGGAACATTGCCAAACCTTAGGTTGGTAGGGTTGCGGTTTTAAAGGGACTAAACTACTATGGTCAGCAGTCCCTTTTCCCAGTCACAGAGATGACATAAAATATCTCCAAAATGAGCCATAAAGCGTTAAACTACATCAAACCGTAGATGGGAGATGTCAGAAACAAAAGAAGCAAATAAAAGGGGAAGAAAGAAGAGAGATTTAAAAGAAAATACCACAGTATCTAGGCTGCGAGTTCACAAAAATAAAAGTACGTTCAGCCACTCTGTAACACATTAAAATCACCTGCCTAAACAAAAAATTAAGCAGTTGCAGAGCAAATAGAGAAATCACAGACAACAAATATCAGATGGAATTGAATAATCCACTGATACGAATAAAATTTTTAAACAGAATCAGTCACAGCGGCATTGTCACCTAAAAAGGTTTAGGGAGTCAGGGAGATTAAAAGTCTGCCTTGCAGCGGCGAAAGAAGGGCATTCCATTAAGATGTGGGCGACTGTCAAATGCTCACCACATTGACTGAGGAGGGTCCTCGCGACGCAGAATGTTAGGAAAGAGTGAAAAATCGGGGGGAAACTCAACACTGTTGACTAAAAGGTTCGAGACTAGAAAAGATCTATTACACCAGTAAAAATTAAACCTTATTCGTAGCGCATTCAAAATTCCGTTGGAAACGTAATACAGTAATGCGATTACCTACAGGTCCTACATAAAGTGCTAAGTAACTTATAGAGATTAGTTAACTAGGTATAATTTTTAAGATTTGGTTTCTGAATTTTCAACACTTTAATACACAACGCAAAATAATTTATACCTTACAAAAGGATCCAAGTTATGAAGTCACGAACATCTTTTTCCTCACTTTTAATTCTATGTCATACAAAACGTGAAGATACTCAGACCCAAATTCTAAAGCAGTGAAGAAGTAACCTAATTTGTAGTTTTCTTTTGGATCTTCGATCGGTTCATCTCTCTTTTCATACGAGAAATATAACTTTTTTCATGTTACTCTATGCCGTGGTATTGTTGACTCAAAATTGCTTTCAATGTCGATTTCGTTAGCCAGTTCTCCTGCATTCACAAGAGTTTGTTCAAAAGACTCATCCGATTGGTTCGCAGCTCAGGTAGTAAATGGACTTTACGGTCCGTAGACATAAGATTTCGCCACACCGCCAGAGAGATTCTGCATACGGGACACCAGTAGACCGAACTCGGAAGTTTTGACAGCATAGTGAAGCGACCCAACATGCCGCACCGACTAAATATCCTAGGGCTGTGTCCACAGTGACTCCGATATCGGTGGATTTTACCGACGAACGACATCGGCACAAAACGGCCGATCGTTTCAAATCACTCCACTGTGTGCAGAGTCACAGTGTAGCCTGAACGTTCGGACTTCGGACGATAGTCGGTGAAATTCAAATCAGTTTGTTTTCTGCGGTCAAATCGACCGACGTTGTCACACAGTAAATATGGACTGTGCGAAACTGATACGTTTAGTGAAAGAAAGAAATAGATTGTGGCACTCAGAAGACGATAAATATCACAATCGGGATATAGTTCCGAATCTGTGGTCTGATGTTGCAGTTTATTGTAAGGCGGCCAACTTCTGCAAAACTCAATGCGGGACATTTCGGGGATGTGATATAGGACTATGATCAAGTGAATCATTGTGCCAGTTATTCTGAAGTTAGGAAAGAAATTCATGCGAGCAGAGTAGGCCTACTATTTTACTTGTAAAGTAACATATCTGACATGAGTGACATTTTATTCTTAATTCTATATCTTTATTTACAGTTCGTAAATATTTTCTCATGCTCCTATTTTGAATTTTAGAGTCTGACAATTTTTATGTATTCTTTCTCCGTTACATTTTTGCCCAAATAACCTCGAATCAAATTCGACTAAAACTACATTTAAAACCCTATGAACTACTCTTTTATAGAAGTTATTTCGATTAAGTGCAGAGTTTAACTGTGCCGTGCTACATGCAATGCTCACTCACTTTCGTTGTTGCATTTTCAGAATTTCGCCACCTTTTTATTCCCGAAGGAAGTAAGATGAATGTTGATATTGTATTTGCAAGTCAGATTTTAAATACGTTTATACAGACTGATAACATTTCATCATGATTGCCATCTTGAGCGCCGAAAAATATTCCATTACACTTATTGAAACGTAGTTAAGAAGGCACAGAAAATATATGAAAAACAGAATTTTTAAATAACTTATCGTCACCAAATGCAATGCCAGCTTAAAAACATCTTGCACTGCTAGTGCATTTGTCATTTTGAATTAGATGACGTGTATTTTTTTTCTTTTGTATTTAATGGACGAACACTCATTTATTCGTAGAAGATGCATTGTGAAGTTGACTTGTAAGCAGTAAGACAGACCGTACCGTACACAAATAATTTTGGCTTGTTCTCTTAGACCAACAATTTTAAAATTACTGGAATGCGGGACGCTTTTGCCATTTTGCGGGTCATTTTCAGGAATTTTCCCAATGAGGGACAACGAGTCCAAATGCGGGACTGTCCCGCAGAATCCGGGACGGTTGGCCGCCTTACTTTATTGGAAGCCCCAAGTTGATTAAATCCTTTACCAGAAATTTTAGGCGAAAATTATAACCTCAAAAATGTGTTCAATTTGGAATTATGGCGTATCTTAATGTTACTGTTGTTGCTCTCTTACATTGTTTTGCTTTGTGATAATCGTGTGTTAGCTGTCCACAAAATATTCTTACTGTTTCTTCTATGAAGTGACCAGAAAATGTGTTGTACATGTTCTTCGGCTTTTCAGTGGTTTTCCGTGTACAAAATTATCTTATTAACTTCACACTTGTCTTTCACAAATATATTGACATTCATTGAAGATCGGATGTTACTCTTGGATTTAAATACTGATAAACTGTAGACATTATGTAGGCCTATTTGTACGCTTAGCTCTACGCGTGTCGAGACATTCTCGTTTTTAGTGCGTTTCTTTACATAAATACATCGTGACGTATCCATGTGTGATTTTATGCAACTTTTGCATAACTGCATTTTGCAGTTACTGCAATGAGGGGAAATCGTACAGAATAAATCTTGGAATTTTTTTACGTACTAAATACTGTAGGATTTCTGTAAATACTTGCTAGTATTGTATCTGTTCCATGACACTGAGTATCACAACACAAAAATCGTCACTTAACACTGGTTGTTTTTGTATAACGGTAGGCCTATGTTATGATTATTGAGTCTGATATTCTGTATAATGGAGGAGGCACAACACCTTTAAGCAGACAGAAAACAATATGGTTTCTAACATTAGGATAAAATACGCACCTCAAGATTTATTCTGTCCTATTTTCTGAACTTCAATAACCTAAAGAAGACAACTGTATTGCGAGAGTGGCATTAAATCTTACAGTGAAACGTCGAAAAAATACTGTACTTATGTAAACAAATCCACTAGAAGATGCGAATAAATTCAGGAAACTAGTGATTTACAATAAACTGGTGAAAATTTTCATTATTTAAGACATTGAGATTAACCGGAGTATGACTGCCGAACTTCAAATAAATTCAGCAAACCTGTAATATTGCTAGTCAATGACACCACGAAATATCACGAGTATGTAATGGAAATTTCTTCTTTTACAGGTACCTAATATATTCGTAAAGCTTGTCTGGTAGTAGAAATAACTGAGGACTGTATACAATCCTCGCCACTTTCTTCTTTGGACAGATGTAGCTCATTCCAATGCATTTATAATCCATTGCACATCTATTAAACATCTCATACACATTCTAGCCAAATCTTTTTCCTTAACCCGACCAGGTGACAAACAATATCAGGTGTAGTGTGACCACGCCGTCAGCCGACGTTCTCTGTCAAACTCGGAAAACAACAGCATGAGGAAATAATATTTTTGGTTCTTTAATTACACGATAGAACACGATCACGTTTCTTCTCTTATTATATTTTCTTATGTATAATTTCCCGGAACACAAACTTAAGTCTCCAAAACCAATCGGCATTTTATCTCATGTGCTGGTAAACAAACTGATGCTAGTACAAGCATGCATGAAGCGTGTGGAGGCGCGATGTAAATATGCGTGCGTGTGAAAGCACGCTTGCGCATGCGCATTGCTGTCAAGTTTGCAGATACGTGCGTGGCCGCGTTTAGACTTCGCTTGAGCGTAAACGCGAAAGAGAGTCGGTGAGCCGTGAGGTACTCACGGTGGCGAGAGCAGCAGTTGCAGCAGTAGAGTGTGTTGTGGAGGCTGGCGTCGCGTTTCTGCTCGCAGCACAGCTCCTGCGCGGCCCGCGGCGGCGGCGTCACTGGCGCCAGGCGAGCGGGACCGAGGCCGCGCCGCGCAGCGCCGTCAAGTGGGGCCAAGCAGGTTGCCAGCTGCTTGCCACGGTCACGGCCGGCTGACACCGCCCCCCCTCTCTCTCTCTAACAACAACAGACGGTGGAACTAAAAGCGTCACTCAGGCTACTGCTGTACTTGCGAATGACGCCGAGTGTTCATAGAACTACAGATGGGAAAATTGAAACATCTGACGGTTTCGAAACCAATGAAACCGCAACATCTGTGGTTTCGAAACACTGTTTCGAAACCATGAAACCGTGAGGCAATGTATGTTTTATCCTGAAATCTTCGCTCTAGGAGGGCAATATTTTTCACTATGTGGACAAGGGTACATACAAGAACCTGTCAACCATAGAGTAGATATTTACTTCGTGGTCTGTACGAAACATGTTGATAAAGGTTTTCTCCCGTGTTGTTGATGTTGCCAACATAGTCACACGGGGCCGCCGGTATGGTAGGTAAAAGTTTACCCCGTTAGGAACTCACAAACTGCAATACGGTACGCATATTACAGTGATGGATCATAAATGCTACTTTCTATACATACTAAATAAATAATAGGGAATAAAGGGCACACTAAATAATGAGAAATAATGCTATGGAATTACAAAAATAATAAAATAAGGACAAGTTCACCACTTTTATGTCTTGGCCGTTACACCACCACCGCAATTGCTTTAACATGACAGTCGAAAAATTATAACGACAGTAGATAACTTCGTTTTCGCTCGTAAGAAACTAACTCTTTAACACGAGATTAAATATGCGATGTACCCTTGTTCGTATAAAAATGTTATTTCAGGCTTCATGTTGTATCTTATTTTTAAAAAATGTAGTTTCACTCGTGTTTTTAATGTGGTAGATAAACCTAGAATTTAAGTGGTTATTTCAATGCAAATAGTGAACGTTGTTTTATTGTTTTTTTTTTTTTTACATTTATAAAGCAGACATTATGTCATTTCGGAATACAGCAGTCTCTTGCAAACGAAGCTTGATTTCAATAATCATAAGCTGCAGACTCACGAGTGTCAACTACTATTTGACACTCTCTTCAGTACAATGAAACACCACATTTCGATACCATCAGTCTGTTCCGCCTTTCTGCATTAGTGGTTCGAAACACCGGTGTCGTGAAACCGACACGAAACCGTGAAACCGACATGAAACCATGAAACCGACAGGGAGAAACGGTTTCAGTGTATCGACAATCGACCGCGAATTTGATCCGAAACAGAACGGAATGAAACCGCATGGTTTCGAAACCATGAAAGATGCCTGTTTTGAAACACTGAAACTGTTGTGTGCATCGAAACCTGGTTTCGAAACCATGAAACCGTAGCCAACTCTACATAGAACCGTATTCGTCCGATTAGCAGCACTGGCCTGCCGCTAAAGGGTATATTACACGGAGCGTATTTGGTCGCTAGTCGCTGGCGTCTGTTGTCGCTCGGCGTATGGGCGAATAGCGCATGAATACGCTGACGCAATGACACGCAGTATATGATACATTGTTTTGCAGGTTAAGTGGTACCAAACAGTCCTGTTTCCCAAGGTGAGACATGGTCGCGAATTTATATCAAGTGATCCATTTCGTAATTACTTTTAATATCTTTATTTACGTCGATCATCACGTTTTGACGACCGGTTTTGGTCAGTGATGACCATTATCAAGTCTACAGCAAATCGGAAATAGGACAAATTTAGTAATAGACTACGGTACCTTATGAAACATAATTAAGGCATTACAGTCATCAATATAAAAAAACGTGTTAAAATATTATACATCTTACCTGTTGTTACATTCCTTAATGAAGATAACTTATGCTATGATGATGCCATATGGTTATATTACATATACTGATGACTGTAATACATTATTTATGTTTTATAAGGTAGTCTAATACTAGAGCTATCTTCTGTTTCTGATTTGTTGTAGACTTGAAAATGGTCATCATGACCGAAACCGGTCGTCAAAACGACAGGAAGTTTTGTGATCATTGACGTAAATAAAGATATTAAAAGTTATGTGTCCCACCAAACAAAATATGAAGTGGAATTGTAATCAAATTTCTGAAAATTTATCGAAGTTTTCCAGTATTATGGGACATTAAAAATAACGATTATTTAAATTTTATTCTTGGCGAGATCGCCATCCTCCTTATTTTATCCTCTACCATTTACAGTAATCTATCAAAATTTTCTTATGTGATCCTCATTATATTTCTGTAGGCAGAAGGAACTTCACACGATAATTCACCCAAAAGATTTGCAGAAGCACCATATTTATCCCTCCTCGCAATCGACCTTCTAATCCATTTTCTTTTATTCTTTTCTACTTTTACGTTTTGTTTTCGTTCATTAATTGTTCTTTTAAAACTGTTGCGAGAAACACAACGCCAGCATTTACAATTTCCTTCGACATTTTGACTTGACTGGTGGCTACTTTAGACGCTCCCGTATATGACACGGGGCGACCAAAAACGCCAGCGACCAAAAACGCCAGCGACCAGCGTCTAAAGTAGCCCACCCTTCAACTTTAGACGCTCGCGTTTCGGAGCAGCGACTTTGTTCGCTGTCCCTGTTTACTCGGAGCGAATTTAGCAGCTGCGTCCAAATACTCCAGCGACTAGCGACCAAATTCGCTCCGTGTAATATACCCTTAAGAGGCGATGGGCGTGCCCCAGCGGCCAGCTAGTCAGTTGGCGGCTGCCGTCTCACGGTGTGACGCAGGCACGGCTAATAGTGAGGCCTTGTCTTGGTATTCATTCTCCCGACTAGCAGTACTGTCGCATACGGTCGACACACCCCAAGCCATGCAGCGCCGCCGGTCCGCGTCCACTGCACCCGACCAGTTAGGCCGCACACGACCGCATTCGTACGGCTGACTAAAGGATCCCAGGACTGGTCGCACGTAGCCTGTGGAAGCGAGTGCCTGTTACTGGGTCTTTGTCGCAATAATGAGAAACAGTGGCTACAGAGAAGCATCTTAGTCTAGTGAACGAGAACAAAGCGTTATCGGCAAAGAAAGGCAAGAGATTGAAACTTTTATGTTTCAATAAACTAATTGAAATGAAATATACTTATAAATCGGGATCGGAAACAAACTAGCGCGTGTGAGTGTGCAAGGTTTGTGTGCAGATACAACAGTACCTATCTAGATTGGTACAGCACTGAAACTTCCTGGCAGATTAAAATTCTGTGCCGGAACCGAGACACGAACCTGGGACCTTTGTCCGCGAAAGGCAAAGGTCCCAGGTTCGAGTCCCGGTTCCGGCACACAATTTTAATCTGCCAGGAAGTTTCGTATCAGCGTACACTCCGCTGCAGAGTGAAAGTTTCATTCTGGAAACATCCCTTAGGCTGTGGCTAAGCCATGTCACCACCACATCCTTTCTTCCAGGAGTGCTAGTCTTGCAAGTTTCGCAGGAGAATTTCTGTGAAGTTTGGAAAGTACGAGGCGAGGTACTGGCGGAAGTAAAGTTGTGAGGAGGAATCGTGAGTCGTGTCGGGATAGCACAGTCGGTAGTGCCCTTGTCCGCGAAAGGCAAAGGTCCCAGGTTCGAGTCCTGGTACCGGCACACAATTTTAATCTGCCAGGAAATTTCATATCAGCGCTCACTCGGCTGCAGAGTGAAAGTTTCATTCTGGTACAGCACTGTGAATGTAAAAACTTATCTGCATGTCTGAACATGAAGTAATAGTAAATGCTATAATTAATCAGCCTCGAATCGACTGATTGCAATGAATATGGCCTTGTTAATGCGCTTAACTATCCAGACACGATTCTGGTTAAACAATGAATCACAAGTCCGGTTGTAGCTCAAGTTCCGATTCCTTAATCAGACAAACAAATTATTCATAAATTAAATTAAATACTGATCAATGTTTGACACAAATTTGATATCCACAATTAAATATGATCATGGGTGCAGTGATAGACAATCTCGAAAGAGTGACTGATAGCAGCGGAATGACGTAACGGTATGGCACAATAAAAACACTAAAGTTGACAATTATGTGTCTGTTAATCAATTAAAGATTAAAGTTTTGATTGCTACTGTGACACAGACTAAGCATGACATCCGTTGCGAACTTTGTGGTGATTATTGTATGTAACGTTACGTGCTGTAAACAAGATCTTCCTCCTTAACAAACAAAATGTTGTATTGTCAAAATAGTCCATTAGCTAAGTAGGATGCATACCAAGTAATACTGAATATAAATGTACTCATGTGTAGAATGACAAACAAAATATAATAGTAGCCGATGGCAATGAAACGAACTTGTACAAACTTTCATAGAGTAGAAACGTCTAAGTCGATAATTGTGTAATTGACTAATTATTAAAAGTACAGATCAAAGTTTAGTTTATTAGATGCCTAAAGTGACTAAGTATGGATTCAGTTGCGAGCTTATCAATAATTATTGTGTGTGCGACACCTTCTGATCTAACTTTATTAACAAACTAATTATTTTGTTCTTAGCAAGTGGTGTAATTAATATCTGTATGAAAAGGCGCGTTACACAATAGACAAGAAATGCTGGTAGCTACCTGATAAAATAGTTATCTACGATTCTTGTATAAACAGCATAACAAGTTGACGTACTAAGTATGTGCGAAATGTTTAATAGAGACTCAACAATCTACTTCCCTACTTGTAATCCTAATCATAAATAATTTTAAGTTCACTTACCTCTTATCTGTATACTGCACCTTGGTCTCTTGCAGTACATTAATGATGAAATGTAAATCAAGTTAAAACTTGTATTTATCCTACTGATTAAAACTTGCAGCCAAATTTAACTTGGCGATAATAAGATCTTTCACTTTTAACAAAGGGGAACATGAAGCTATCTTGAAGTAAAACAAAATGTAAGTTATTATTGTTGTTGTTACCTTATAAACATGACCACTACAAAGAAAAAGAGTACAAAAATCAAAATCAGTATTATCAAGAATCCTAAAGGCTTACAATTCTCTCGCAGTCTATTGCTCTCAACCAGAGATCTCTATACAACCTGGATGTATAACTCTGGTGTCTGAGCATAGAACTGTAGCGTGCCTGCATATTCATATGTTTTGCACACGAATTTGCATCGTCCACCATGTTGTAACTAGTAAAAAACGAATTCCAACAGTTAGTACGTGACAAATGATAGCTAGATTACCTCTGGATTTGAAATTTATGTCAATATGCGAAGTAACAGACTCGCGTGAATACGGAAACCAAACATATTTCCTTTTCGTTCTCTTGTAATACTTCATAACATCCATGTTGTAATTAATCAAGAAACAGAATGTGAACATCTTTGGCTGGCACGCTCTGAAATCTGTAGTTCAACATCCAGGTAGTATAGAAATCACTGCTCTCAACCAACACCTAGCTCCATCTGTCCACTTACACACTCAGACTCCTGCCTCTCGCCACTACCGCCGACAAAACAGCTCTCTGGCCAAACAGAGTGACAGCGATAAAACACATTGCTGCCACCGTTCAACGTATCACAATCGCGATTTACAAGGGAAAATCAGGTTAAAGGTTGCAGAGGACATGAATGTGGAACATAATTGGAAACGCTGACTTGTGAAAAAAAGTAATATTGGACTATTATTATTATTATTCTCGTCTCAGAAGCATACATATTTACTCTGTTATTAACACAGTAATACATATTATATAACATGTGACCAAAACTTGGCCACTTCCAGTGCATTCTCCGATGCCTGATGAAGACCATCTTTCGTGCAGGTGGTTGGACACAGTCGACATTGAACCGTATGTTGGTCTGGTCTTCTCCACACTCGCACTTGGTGGTATCTTCCTCAGCTTAGACCCTTCTTGCTAGATTAACTCTGAATCTGCCCACTCCCGATCTCAACATATTCAAGCCATCCCTTGTCATTACGAGGTGGTAAAGTTTCAGATACTCACACCCAGGTGTAAAGTGGCCTTAGCCTTCCACAACCGCAATCTGACGGCTGATCCTTTCACATCAGAAACATCATCTATGTCCTTTCAGGACCACAGTTAACAATTATTTCTGTTAACATAGAAGGTGTAACACCAGCCAAAGAAAAACTGCTTCAATATCTATGCAATAAACACAGATGCCATATATTATTCTTACAGAAGACACATAGAAGCTATGCAATGTGCAGGCCCAAAATTATTATTGTACGATCACACACAACACTAATTCCCTACAAACTAAGAAACATGTGACATTATGATTGTGCGCATTCATAAAGACTTATAAAAACATTCACAGAA
The DNA here is from genome assembly GCA_026315105.1 of Locusta migratoria. Classification (NCBI taxonomy): domain Eukaryota; kingdom Metazoa; phylum Arthropoda; class Insecta; order Orthoptera; family Acrididae; genus Locusta; species Locusta migratoria. The sequence goes on from CM048744.1 coordinate 908,542,447, forward strand.
CTCTGTGCAATAACACAAAGAACACATTAGATATACCTTCCTCCTACTTAACTAGTATTCTATAAAGAACGTACAATATATGAACTTCTTCATACATTTATCTTGGATGGAGTACACTGTACTGACACTACAACAGTCCCAAACTTAACTTCACAAAAGGGGTTTGATAAATTAATTAAATATTGAGTCTCACATGTAGACTTGTTAATTATAATTGTCAGTACGATAAGGGATACCACATATAACAGTAGTATATAGGACCTAAATACTCCCAAGAAATTAGTAAAATGTAATTGTAAGAAATCATGCAAAAAACCATGCTCACTAAAGGAATAAAAATATCGTGTAACCGAAAATGGGAAATGTATCTGTCCGCAAGAAAGAGTAATAAAACAGAAACAATAAAATATTATAAAACCTACTGTGCTACATTAAGAAAATTTATTAAAAAATGAAGAAGCATGTGCATCCTGTCTGAGATTAGCTCCTCTGATAATAAAATTAAAACAATTTGGAATATTATTAAAGGGAGACAGGGCAACCAAGAGCAGAGGAAGAGGGTATTTCCATCAAAACAAATGAATACTTTATTAACAAAAAGTCAGAAGTTGAAAACATTTTTAATGATTACTTTTTTAATGTTGTAGAGAAAATAGGTTCTAAAAGCTCATTAGAAGGAGCAAGTCAATTAATGGAAGAGGCCATACCCACACAATTTGATACAATTGAAATTCTACCCACCTCTCCTTCAGAAATTAGGAAAATAATAAACTCTCTCAAGAGTAAACAGTCATATGGAATTGATGGCATTTCCAGCAGGGTATTAAAAACTTGTTCCCAGGAGATAAATAGGATTCTGTCATATTTGTAATAGCTCATACAAGCAGGGAATTTTTCCGGATAGACTGAAATATGCTATCGTTTAACCATTGCATAAAAAAGGGGATACATCCGATGTCAACAACTACCGCCCCATCTCACTTCTGAGAGCTTTATCCAAAATTTTTGAAAAAGTTATGTATTCTCGAGTTGCTTCACATATTAGTAAAAATAAATTTCTAACAAAATGTCAGTTTGGTTTTCAAAAAAGCTTTTCAACTGATGAAATATTAAATGCTTTGAATAACCGGACATCACCAGTTGGGATTTTTTGTGATCTCTGAAAGTCTTTTGATTGTGTAAATCTTGGAATTCTTCTAGATTTTTTTTTAAAATTAAGCTTATGGGACTTAACTACGGGGTCATCAGTCCCTAAACTTACAAACTACTTATCAACTACCTTATACTAAGGACGGCACAAATATCCATGCCCGAGGGGGGATTCGAACCTCCGACCGTAGTGGCCGCGCAGACCGTGACTGGAGCGCCTCAGTCTCCTCGGCCACCGCGGCCGGCTCTTCAAGATTAGCTTAAGTATTGTGGCATGAGTGGGACAGTGCACAAATGGTTTAAATCATACTTAACTGGAAGAGTGCAGAAAGTTGAAATAAGCAGTTCACATGATATAGATGAAATAATTAATTCTTCTGACTGGGGAGTTATCAAAAATGGGGTCTCACAAGGTTCGGCCTGAAGTCCTTTTCTGTTCTTAATATATATGAATGACTTGCTATTCTACATTCACGAAGATGCTAAGCTAGTACTTTTTGCTGATGATACAAGTATAGCTATCACACCTGACAAACAGGAATTAACTGATGAAATTGTAAATGATATCTTCCAGAAAGTTATTAAGTGGTTCTCTACAAATGGACTCTCATTAAACTTTGATAAAACCCAGTATATACAGTTTTATACAGTAAATGGCATGACACAATTAATAAATTTTCAACATAAATCTGTAGCTAAGGTAGAATATTCAAAATTTTTAGGTGTTTGCATTGACGAGAGACTGAATTGGAAGAAACATATTGAAGATATCCTGAAACGTTTGAGTTCAGCTACTTATGCCAGCAGAGTCATTTCAAAATTTGGTGATATACATCTCAGTAAATTAGCTTACTACGCCTATTTTCATTCACTGCTTTCATATTGGATCATATTCTGGGGCAATTCAACATTGAGTAAAAAACTATTCATTGCATAAAAGCGTGTAATCAGAATAATTGCTGGAGCCCACCCAAGAGCATCCTGCAGACATTTATTTAGGGATCTAGGGATCCTCACTGTAGCTTCACAATATATATATTCACTCATGATATTTGTTATTAACAATCCGACCCAATTCAAAAGTAATAGCAGTGTGCATAGCTACAACACTTGGAGAAAGGATAATATTCACTATTCAAGGTTAAATCTAACTTCGGCACAGAAAGGGGTGAATTATGCTGCCCCAAAAGTCTTTGGTCACTTACCAAGTAGCATCAAAAGTCTGACAAATAGCCAACTAGTATTTAAAAAGAAATTACAAGATTTTCTGAATGGCAACTCCTTCTACAATGTAGATGAATTTTTAGATAAAACTCAAAAAAAAAAAAAAATAAATAAAAAAATAAATAAAAATAAATAAATAAATAAATAAAAATAAAAAAATAAAATAAATAATAATAATAATAATAAATCCTTAAAATATTGATTGTCAAGTATAGACAACATTTACAAAACTGACACGTTCCACATCATTACGAAATGTCGTACATATGTTCTATGGAACAAGTATTAATCTAATATAATCTAGTCTAATCTCGCTGGAATTCGTTGCTTTACACAGACACACACACACACACATACATACACACACCAAACGACGATTTCATGCAGTAATTCTTTCCACCTCTCATTTTCGTGTGCCCATTTTCACTCAGTCACTCAACATACATTTCATTGTTCTTACCTCAGCTTTACACATCCCATTGGAACTCCTTTTCTTATGTCGTGATCTCTACCGATATGCAGCTCGCAATATCAGCTGCTAGAATGTGCCAATGAAGGAATGGTTTTGCCTACTCGGCAGTTCAGAACATGTAAGAGATTTCCACCCAGCATATGCATGAACAAGAGTAGATAGAAGAAGTTGACATAATCAAATTCCTGAGATTACAGCTTGATAATAAATTCAGTTGGGAGAAGCATACCACGGAACTGCAGAAACGACTTAACAAATCTGTATTTGCAATACGATTTGTATCAGACATAGGAGGCATAAAAATAAAAAAGAGCTTGCATACTTTGCTTACTTTCGTTCCGTAATATCATATGGTATAATATTTCGGGGTAACTCTTCAAGTCAAACAAAAGTTTTCAGAGTCCAAAAACGAGGAATACGTATTTTTTGTGATGTAAATTCACGGAAGTAGAAGTCCCTTCAAAGAACTGGATATATTAACTACTACCTCTCACTATATTTATTCCTTAATGAAATTTGTCGTAAATAATATACCCCTTTTCTCAACAAACATATCAGTTCATACCTACAATATTTGGAACAAAAATGATGTACACAAGGACTTAAAAAGCACTTACTTTAGTTCAAAAAGGAGTCCACTACTCAGGAACACATATTTCCAATAATTTACCAGCAACCATAGAAATGTAGCTACAAATAAAGATCAGTTTAAGAGGAGCCTAAAAAACTTTCTAGTGGTCAACTCCTACTCCAATGACGAATTTTTAAATAGAACTAAATGATGTATGCATCTGTATTCATATTATCAGCTTGTAAAGAAAAAGTGAGTAACTGTATTAATATTATTACATTATCAGATATAAAAAAATTGTCATGCTCCACATCCACGAGGATCTCCTCAACACGGATCTATGGAACGAACAACTAATCTAATCTAAACGTGGTTTTCTTAAGAGACACCTTTCGGTTTATTTTTTAGAATAGCAGTCTAAAGACAAATTGACATAATTTCAAATCAATTACGGAGTAATGAGTAATAATCTTTGCTGAGCACATTTCTAAATAATAAATCAAAATATTAATTTGACCTTTACTCTCAGCTCTTGCAGTCGCGATCTTCCGAATATTAATTTGCCTTAGCTTGTACAATTCACCAAAAATTCGGAGATTTTTCACTTGCACATATATAAATTCGCAGAGCGTCATTGGCTCAATATTAATCGGCACGAAATCTTTCTTCCACGGAATAATAAATATTATCAGACCATTTATCGCTGCCGCAACGATGCAGCCCGTACTTGTAACCGCGGCCTGACGGATATTAGCTTGGACGGCCAACGGCTACCCATACAGAAATGAAATAAAATCCGTAATAATGTGTAGTAAAAACGCCGCAATACCATTGTTTTCGCTAAGCATTTCGCAATTGTGTATTGAATAGATGTACGGACATGAAATGTTTCCATGTTCGTCCTGTAAGGAAAAAAATGCTAGGAATTGTAATATGCATCTGGTATATTAGTGTGTAGTTTTATGCTCTTTAAAATGTAAATATTCTTAAGATAATTGTTTCTCCTGACCAATTCCACATCCACAAGGGCAATTACATTTGGATCTGTGGAAGGTACATTAACACATATGCTCTCTTTTTGTAAGTATATATTGTATTTTGTTCTGACATGTTCTACATCCAAGAGGATTTCCTCAATTCGGTTCTACCGGAGCGAAAAGTACATCTAATCTAATCTACCGGTAGTATAAACATTTATTCTCGCCCCTCTTCAGTTCTTCATGTAAATGAAATGATTAAGTTTGCTTCGTTTTTTTTTAGCATAGGACTGGCTGAGAACTACCTTCGCTTCAGCTTGGGTCTTTGCCTCGTGAGGCATGAATATTCTAGAAACTGGAAATCGGTGCTCATTGTCCAAACAGTGCAGCTGCGTCGCGAATAACTGTCTGCCGCCCTTGTTCGGATGTTACTCGGTTCCGTGGACGACCTACGCAAGTCGACAGTAGTTCAAACGTTTGTAGAGCTTATGGGACTTAACTACGGGGTCATCAGTCCCTAAACTTACAAACTACTTATGAACTAACTAATACTAAAGACGGCAAAAATATCCACGCCCGAGGGGGGATTCGAACCCCCGACCGTAGCGGCCGTGAAGACTGCGACTGGCGCGCCGCAGACCAATCGGTCACTGCGACCGGCGTCGGTGATGATGATGATGATGATGATTGGCGTTTTAGGGCGCTCAACAGCGAGATCATCAGCGCCCGTATGCTAACGTAAACAGATGAGAAGAAAATGGACGTTAAAAATTTAAATGTACAATCGAAGTTATAGGAATGTTTTAAAAGAAGGTTCGTCGGAAAAGACTGCATGCGGGGATAAAATTTTGATACATGTAGTCACCGGCGTCGACAGCAGTTTTACCACCACAAGGGCATCTTCACTAAGACGTCTACGCGCCAGTGGAATGGCTTAGCCGGTTTAATGTTGCTGCTTGTCTGTTATTGTTAAAAGTCGAAAAATACAAAAGACGAATGATTTTGAAACGCGGTTGACGCAAAAGAGATCGGAATTAATTTTAAAGCAAACTAACATGACAAAAATGAATTTACTAGAACAAAGGTGGGAAGTATTTCAACAAATAGCGTATTAAAACCAAGCGAGCTATTACCATGACTTTCTCGTTGCGTCGTTGTGGATTTGTGATATCTGCATAAAATCCGAGAGAGTTTTGGTAACCGCTCGCCGAACTGAATGATTTGGATGTGTAATTAGTAATATGAATGCGTATACCTAACCTTGTGAAAATTGGCATTGAAGTTAAAATAATGGTAAATAATGGAAATCTTGTAAACACTAAATATCGGACTTCCTGGAAAATTTAATAGAGATTGCAGATTATGTTGCGGAAAAATGTGGCAAATTATGAATGGAATTTAGATGTAAAGGCAAATTGTTACATAATATATACGATGTAAACACAACGATGTCCAAATTTGTCCTTACTGCGATTGGCCATTTCTGAAAACAACTTATTAAAAATACTGGACGGAGAGGGAGAAGCAAATTACAAATGATAACCGACTTTTTAAGCTCTGAACTGAATGGGGTTTACTGAATAAGAAAACAACACGTTTGATACTTACATGTTTTATGAAATGCAGACGAGGTGGTACAGGCCTTACTTGTTACCACTACGAAAAACGAACCAAGAGAGTTGAACAACACTCTCCTTCTAGAAGCCAGGGTAATAAAAGAGGATAGAAATTCAGAACAGAGGTAGCGTTTTAGAAGGGGAGCGCTGCTACACTGTGATAAGAGCGCCTTTGAGTCTGTCTCTTGGCCCTTCTCCCGGACATGCAGGGTCGGCACTCCGGTTGGATAACTGGGGTAGGCCAGGGACACGCAAGTCGCCGAAGTAGCGTTCAATTGAATGACTTGTCGGTATCAGCGTAATTTGAGCTGATCGACTGTATAAAATAAATAAATTCGACGCGAGAGGTTTACTGGAAACACAACTCTTATTAGACAACAGAAGGAACTGACTGAAAAACAATAGCTGTCAGAGAGTAAACTGCAGAGAGAGTAACATAAAAAATCATAGAGTATACATCGCGTATGGAATATACTAGAACACGTAAAAATATACAGCGCTCCTGGCGGCTGGACGCTTAACAGCCGCGATTCATTTATTACACCCGCGATAGTAGCGTGCCTCTGGTGGCCGGTACGGAACTAATTATAAACGCGGTTCACTTGATTCAGCCGCTACACTGCACTGCACTTTCAACACTGAACTTGGCGCTGACGCGTGGCGGCTGGCAAAACAGAGCGCCACATCAGCCCCCCCCCCCCCCCCCCCGGGTGGAAGCGGAGCGTGGTATCGATGAATCGTGCTGGAAAGTGTACCCGACGACCAGAGCGAGTTGTCCGTGTGTCGGAGGCTGTTCCGTGGGTGGCGGCGGTGGTGTTGGTTGTGCATCTGGTTCAGCCAGGTTCTGATATCTTCGTTGGTTAGCGGTCAGGGATGACTCTTGAAACACGTACGCAGGCTTCACTCTATTTAGAGAAACGGTTGTTGCTTTGCCGTTCACCAATATGTCCGTTGTCTGCGTACTTCTCCGTACCACGCGGTATGGGCCAGTGTACGGAGGTTTAGTGGTGGTTCCACGCCGTCGGTGTGAAGCATAACATGGGAGCACTGATCTAGGTCCTGATGCACGTAACAAGTCGGTGTGCCATGTCGTGAAGCCTTTGGAGGACGGATCTGTGCGATATGGTTTCGCAGGCGATGTAAGAAATCTGGCTGGTCTTGTGTCGATTTTTGCAGTGTACTGACGTCTACGAATTCACCAGGCAGGCGCAATGTTTCTCCGTATACTAATTCCGCAGCCGATGGATCGATGTCCGGTTTATAAATTGTTCGTAGGCCCAGTAACACCATTGGTAGAGCTGAAGTCCATGTGTTCTCATGGCACATGAGCGCTGCTTTTAAAGAACGATGCCAGCGTTCGATCATGCCATTACTAGCGGGATGGTAGCTAGTGGTTCTGTGATGTACATATCCGCAAAACTTGGTCAGCTGAGCGAACAGATCAGACTCAAACTGTCGTCCACGCTCAGTGGTGATATGTTGAGGGCATCCAAATCTTGCTAACCACGCTGACGAGAATGCAGAGGCTAACGTTTCAGCTGTTATATTGTCAATGGGAACTGCCTCTGGCAGCGAGTAAAACGATCGATCATAGTTAAAAGGTAGCGTTGACCGTTCGATGGCGAAAGTGGTCCAACAACGTCCAAATGAACGTGGGCGAAACGTACAGTTGCGTCACCGATAGGGGCATGCACATGGCGAGACACTTTACACTTTTGGCGCTGCAAACATGTTCTTCTCCATTCTTTACAGTCTTTTTGCATGCCTGGCCACACGAAACGTTGGGACACGAGTCGAGAAGTGGAACGAATTCCTGGGTGGCACAAGTTGTGAACACTGTTGAAAGCTGAACGCTACAGGAAGAAAGGGGCGGGGTCGTCCGCGTGAGATGTCGCAGTAGAGCTTGGCGTCTTCTCCAGGAACGTCGACGAGCTGCAATTCTAATTCTGACGCGTCATTGTCGACGAACGTGCGGAGTTCCGCATCCTCTTGCTGTGCTCGGGCCAGTGCAGGAAAGCCGATAGGGCTCGTTACACTGTTGACACGAGATAAACAGTCAGCTACTACATTGTGGATACCCGAAATGTGCTTTATGTCTGTCGTGAACTGGGCTATAAACTGCAAATGGTTGAACTGCCGAGGAGAGCAGTTGATACTGTTCCGTTTGAATGAAAATGTCAGTGGTTTGTGGTCCGTATATATCGTGAACACACGCGCTTCGACTTGAGGGCGGAAGTATTTAACTGCTTCATACATGGCCAGGAGCACTCCACTTTCTCTGTGATGGTGACAGTTTCTTTGAGAAGTATGCTAGTGGCTGCCAGGCGTTGTCCGACCATTGTTGCAGCGCCGCGCCTATAGCTGTCTGTGACGCGTCCACGACTATTGCTAACGGTGCTTCGAAGTTGGGGTGGGCTAGAACAACGCCACCTAGACGGAAGGCCTGTGCGCTGAGCAGCGCCCCTGCCAAGAGTAGTCATAACAAGTCTTCCCCACCCAAGAGCGGTTTCTACTGGAAAGCATTCCTACAAGCGCCTTATTCAGACTGAACAAAGTACTTCTATTGGAGTACAGAACTGTTTTTAAATAAATCCACTCTTTTTTTAGTTATTTTATATGCTAATACCGTGAACCTACCTGTTTTGATACAGAAAGTCCACAACTTTCGATGAGACAAGTGGTTTAATCAGGCCTGTAAACGTTTTGATAAAACAAATTGGCACATAAAAAATGAAAACATTAGGGTCATTCCTATGTGTGGTGTCGCACAAGTCTAAAGTGCGCGCCACCTACTTTCGCCGCGCGCCGCCATGCACGCACGGCGCGGCGTTCTTACGACGTCAGCCACGAGCGCCCTCTGCTACAACTCCGCTCGTGGCCACCACTAAACGACATCGTTCACTTGGGACTGAGATAGGAACCAGCTAACACTTCGGAATCAGATAGGCACCAGTGAAGACTGGGCTATCGGATAGGCACTAGGCAGGCCTCTAGCTCAACTATGTATCAGCATTCTGCAGTACTGAGCTATGTAAAAGTTAAGTATTACTAAGTCTGTATGAAATATATATATATCTCGTTCTAATTTACTCTAGTGTTTCTAGTTTCTGCTGTCCCACTGGCTGGTCACCTCCTACCTGCACAAGCGTGCATCCTTTATTCCTGTGTAGGTCTTTCTACTCGGCCACCGACACCTACGACGGAAACGAGACACAAAAGCGGCGACGAGGCTGGAACACAAAACTATGAGAAATCAACCAAATACTTTTATTCGAGCCATAAGCTTTAGAACATTTCCGTTTTTTTTTTTTTTTTTTTTTTTTTTTTGTGTTCTACCTTCGCAATAACGAAAATCTAAAACTTGCACTTTTCAAAGTGACCAAAATTGTGCAATTTGCCACGTTTTGAAACTTAATAAAAAAAAGACAAAAAACCGCCAACTTTCGAAAACTGTCTGACTTACTTATTCAATTTCTTATCGGGTTTAATAATGCTGCTTAACTATATTCATAAAAAGTGCTCCTTTTTTGAAAAGTATATATGATTGTGTGTGCAAAATTTCATGATGTTATTCCAAAGTGAACTATCACAACTATTCAGGTTAGTTAATAAACAAATAAAGTGGGCCAAAAGTTGAAACAAAATTGTGTACTAATTAAGCAAACTTCTGCATAGTATTTTAAAAATGTAGTAAACAAGGCAAGACAAAAAACTAAATAACTAAATATGTAAGTTGCATTTCATGCTGAATAAATATAATTTACGCCTAGTGTCTTTTTCAAAGGCAAATTTCATATTAAAAAAGTTCTAGTATTGATTTCCCTATCCACAGGTTTGCTGGGTACTTATATATAAAAACTGTATGTATCTGTACTGTATCTTTTATGAACATGCATGGACTTGCCATCATGTTTTAATGAAGATGTACCTAACAAAAAGGATTACATCTTCATTAAAATCATGATGGCAAGTCAATGCATGTTCATAAAAGATCGTAGGAAATCTAAAAAAACTGTACAGACAAACCAAATCGAACTATCCACAGGTCCAAAACTGGAATCACAAAATTAACTGTATCAAGGCAAAAATGCATTACAATTTGTGGTAGTGGAACACACTCACTTAGGCCTATGCATTTGTACCACTCATCCAGTTTTAAACACACAACTACCCTAATTAAACATTTAAATTTGCTGAACAAAATTCCTTCTTAAATTACTACGAGCAGCTCAGTTGAGATGGTAATAACACCCTCCTGGGTAGTGCTGTTAATCATTAATAAAACGATATCCCTAAGAAAGTTGCGTTTAGTTCTATTATTCATTAGAAGACTTCAGGGTAAAAGTTTACGACGCTTCTCGCCGTGCTCCAGTGCTTATGTTGGCAACAGATGAACAATGAAGTGTAGAATTGCGTTAATATTTTTTTACGAGCTACAGAGTAAATGTTATTGCTGCTCGTTTCACTTGCAGTAAAATTAATACTGTACCTGATCTATGGCTGACAGGTTCCTGTATGTACCCTTGTCCGTTCAGAAATAAATTTCGTTTTAATTGAAATTGTCAAGACAAAACATTTATTGGTCATCTGAGTTGCTGCCATTAACCATTGGTGCCAACATAACCACTGGAGTCCGGTGGAAAGCGTCGTACAATTTAACCGACTTCAGTTTCATGGCAAGCAAATAACTAACTATGGACAGGTAGAAATAATAATAATAATAATAATAATAATAATAATAATATGCAGTAAATAAAAAGTCGCGGGCACAGAGTCGAGCAATAAATTGCCGTTTAATGTTCCGAAACGTCCGTGAACTCGGCAACAAACAGTTTTTAAAAAGAACAAAACTGCGAAGAGGAGTGTTCAAACTTCATTCGCCGTGTTTAGTTTCGATCTCCCATTACAAAATTTAAGATACGTTAGTGACGATAATAATAACCGAATACTGCCAAAATATTGTATGCTAGGTTATGTTTCACGTTTTAAACTTAATACTACTATGTAGCTGTAAAAGATAGTTGACTGACTTACTTTTGTTGTTTTGTTGATGATCAAGTTTTCCCGTGGGATAGCTCGTCTCCATTATTCTAACAATTCTTCTTCTTTTGAAAAGAAAAAATTTGCACTTTTGGGCCTGTCGGATAGTTTCCTTTACAGCCGGCCACACAACATCTGTAGGGCATTTTGTCTGCTACTAACAAAATGCTATGCGTTTAACACCCCACAAGCCACATAAATAACGTTATAAAAGTCGAAAACAGTCACAACTTGTAACATTCACGTCTTTTCAAACTCGTCACACGCTACACAACACAACTCGCTTGCATTGTTATGACTACTCTTGGTATACCCAGTATGCCTTTCGAAGGCAGCGCACAGGCCTTCCGTCTAGGTGGCGTTGGCTAGAAGCGCTGCATCTGCCATGCTCTGTTTAGCAGCTTCGAACGCTGCACACATAGTCTCAGTCCAGTGTACAGTCGAACTGCCTTTCCTCTTAGGACCAGTTAGTGCTGCATTCAGTGGTTCTTGTAATTCAGCTGCACGAGGTAGGGGTCGACGGTAGAAGTTGAGCATTACTAAGAATCGACGCAGTTCTTTTATTGTGGTTGGCCTAGGTAATTGCAGAATAGCTTCAACCTTCTCTGGTAAAGGTAAAGAACCCGCAGCTGAAATTTTGTGTCCCAGAAAGGTCACTTCGGATCGTCCGAAAACGCACTTGGCAACGTTTAACACGACTCCCTAATGTTCTAGTCGTTTGAACACTTCCTGCAGATGTTGTCGGTGTTGTTGTTCTGTCTCAGAGAAAACGAGCACATCATCCAGATAAGCAAAACAGAACGGAAGCCCTTGTAGAACTGAGTCAATAAATCTTTGCCAAGTCTGTGCTGCGTTGCGCAATCCAAAGGTCATATACATACTTTCAAACAGGCCGAAAGGTGTTATTATTGCTGTCTTAGGAATGTCCTCTTTAGCCACTGGTATCTGAGTATAAGCCTTCACACAGTCTAAGACACTAAATACCGTTGCACCGTGTGAAGCATAGTTATAGTCTCTTAATAATGGTACAGGATATCGGTCCGGCACTGTTCTCGAGTTCAATGCACGATAGTTTCCGCAGGGGCGCCAGGCTCCACCTTTCTTTGGCACTAGATGTAAGGCGGAGGACCACGGACTGTTCGACGGCCTGATAATACCCTCTCACAGCATGGTGTCGAATTCGGCCTTAGCGATGGGGAGACGGTCTGGCGCTAAACGTCTTGGTCGGCATGACACTGGCGGTCCCTCCGTCGTCTTGATGTGATGCACTGTATTGTGGTGGATCTGTTTAGGTGTTCCGGGTGGCCTGGTCAAACTCGGAAACCGACTTAAAAGTGAAGAATATTCGCTCTCAGGTGCCTGTACGAGCTTCTCACTATGGATGGTTGCATTGCGGTGAAAACCAGTGACAGTTAAACCAGTGACACTGTCCACAAGTCGGGCGTTTGCCACGTCTGGTAAGAGTATGTAATGCGCCAGGAGATCTGCTCTGATAATAGCTTCTGTAACGTCTGCAACAGTAAAATTCCATTTGAAAGGACGGCGTAAACCCAAGTTCAGCTCCATCTGCTGGGTACCATAAGTCACAATCGTTGAATTGTTGGCAGCCGTTAGACAGAAGGCGGTTGAAGGCCTGTAACGATGTAGCGAAGACCGTGGCAGGATACTGAGGTCCGAACCGGTGTTCACTAAAAATGTCAGGCCAGAAGCTCTGTCACTGATGAACAGGCGCCTGGATGGTGACGGGCAGTCGGCTGCGCCTACGATCGACCGCCGCCGGCGTTTGGGTACAAACACGGCGACGTACACTTTCGCGCGTTATCGCCGAATCTGCGGTGCTACCAACACACAGGCTGTTGATCACCTTGTGGATTTTTGACGCGGCTCGAAAACCGGCTTCTTGAACGTCTGCGGTAACGTCTGCTGCTGTTTCCTGTGCCGCTTTGCAATAATGCACTGACTTGCCCACATAACATGTCTACTTTTGCGGCGAGCGTTTCATAATCTGCTCGCGCTGTAGCCGCTGTACTGCTGCCTTGTGCCGCAACTGCGTTAATCTGGCCAGGCGCGATAGCTTCCTAACTCCGCCACGGCGTCCAATGACATGTTAGTTTGCGATGCCACTATAGCCTTTATTTGCGGCGGTAATCTACTGCTCCACAGCGTGCGTAATAAATTGTCAGGTACGATGACTGTATCTACCTTACTGCGCAGATGCCGCAGATATTGCGACGGCTTGCGATCTCCAATCTCTTCCTGCGTAAGGACTTGACGAATCCTATCTTCCTGTGAGGCTGCGACTCTCCGTATTAATTCAGCCTTGAGTCTTCGGTAGGAATCTTCCGCCGGAGGTGCGGTGATGATGTCTTGCACCTTAGCCGCGAAACGTTGTTCCAACTGGCTAACTATGAGTGCGAACTTGGTGCTATCTGCCGTAATTCCCGCACAGGAGAAACTTGCTTCTACCTGCGCAAACTATAAGACTGGATTATCAGCCCAAAAAGGCGGCAAGCGGACCGCTAGCCTTGATACTGCACGATCTTCTGTCATCTCGATAAAAAGTCAGTAGCAGTTCGGTTCTTCCGGCTCGCGAATCACGTCGGGGTCACCAATTGTCGGTATCAGCGTAATTTGAGCTGATCGACTATACAAAATAAATTCGACGCGAGAGGTTTACTGGAAACACAACTTTTATTAGACAACAGAAGGAACTGACTGAAAAACAAAAGCTGTCAGAGAGTAAACTGCAGAGAGAGTAACATAAAAAATCACAGAGTATATATCGCGTATGGAATATACTAGAACACGTAAAAATATACAGCGCTCCTGGCGGCTGGACGCTGAACTACGATTAACAGCCGCGTTTCATTTATTACACCCGCGAAAGTAGCGTGCCTCTGGTGGCCGGTACCGAACTAACTATAAACGCGGTTCACTTGATTCAGTCGCTACACTGCACTGCACTTTCAACATTGAACTTGGCGCTGACGCGTGGCGGCTGGAAAAACAGAGCGCCACAGACTTGCACCAGGCCAACGAGCGACACGAAAATATAATATACCAGCTTAAACCCGCGACTCCGCTCGCGTGTTGGTCGATTATGATAGATAATGCGCGAAACGTCAAATCATTTTTTTAAAGAGATGTATTAAAAGAAATTTCTTTTTTACTGCTTTGTATATTTATTCTTATATTTCTTTATTCCTATGCTTATCCTTGCAGAGATAGAGCTGAAGACATTGTAGCACGCATAGACCAAAGATATGTCATCACGTTTCGCTTTATGTAACCTCCTCGCTACAGAGTCGCAAACGTCATCCCTGGCCTTCGAATTTTTTTTATAATTTGACTCCTTTCAACCACCATATCTCCCACCCCCTTACTGATATCGGCATGGAAATGCTGTGGTATACAACGGGAGAATTCGGACAACAATTACACACAGACCATTCGTTTGCGTTCTGTAGTTTTCGCTGCAGAGCGAAATATTAACACACACACACACACGTAGAATTTTATATACACCGATAACTTTCCATCCCAATGTACTCCACTCTTTTATCATTAACAACCCTCAAGCAACAATGCAACCAATAAAACTATTTTCAAAGAGTAAATAAGATTTTCAAAGAGTAATTGTTGTTCCGCATTTCGCGTTATATTATTCAAATTACTAAATATCTGTCAGATCACTATAAAACCGTGCCTAAAACCTTCTTCATGTATAAATTAGTAACTGTACAAATATTTAAGTCACTGCGTCTTGTGGTTCGGACGTGATAAGCGTAAACCGAACAGACATTCACATTAATATACAAAGATAAATAGCTATCTGATCGCCATGAAACCGTGCCTAAAGCCTTCTCCGTGTAGACATTAGTAAGTGTACAATTTTTTAGCTCTTTATGTCTTGTGGTCAGACGTGATAAACCGAACAGACATTTACATTTATAGATATAGATATGTATGTGTGTGTGTGTGTGTGTGTGTGAAAGTGTAAAGCGTGTCGAGCGAATTTATGCGTCCGCATCCAGTATAGGCTGCGAGCAAGTGGAATCAAACGGGCGGGGGGGGGGGGGGAGGGAGGGCACTACAATCGTGGTGTGCTACAAGGTGAGGATTTGGTGGAACGGAAGCGTGACTGGATAACCTAGTTGGTTAAGGGGACAGCTATCCCAAAGAGGGAAATCCGAGTTCCAACCCTGGCCCACCAAAAATTATCATCTTTGGCATTGGATGTATTTCAGTATCCTGAAACGGTGGAAATGTTTAAATGTTTTGAATTCGTAAAATCTTGAGCTTCCACGAGTTCAGATAACTGCATAATATATGGATACAAATATTTTTTTTTTTTTTTTTTTTTTTTTTTTTTTTTTTTTTTTTTTTTTCCAAATATGTCCATTTGTTGCTCTTATTTTTAAGTTCAATCTCAGGATTCACTAGATTTTCACAAACACATTATTAAAGTTTGATAGCTAAATATTTGGAAAGTTTTAGAAGTCTTTGATTTAATTTGAGAAATTTATTGTCGGCATCGGTGGTGCTGCTGAGTGAAGCGTTTCTTGCGCAATCAGCGCAGTACGCCGGCCGTGCACTGCACACAGCGCGCTCGACCAGTGGTGGAGGGGGCAACCAGTGCGACCCACAGCCACTGGTAGCTCGTCCAAGAAAATTAATACGAAGGAATTAGAGACAACTTATAACTATTTATGTTACATTGTTTGCCTGAAAGGAAATGCACAGAATGATTATTCAGTCTTTACACTGAAGTATACGGTTTCTGTTCGAGCGATAAAACTTTATGGATGCCTATTGATTTATCGGTGTAAGATGTGAGTTGTGCTGCTCAGTATCACAGTGGTAAAGTGTCAGAGTATGAATTCAAATGTGCAGGTTCGCTGCCTACCGGGTCTTAGGATTTTTATCTGCCACTTTCCACTTCTTTCACCTCTGGCAGTGCTGCTGATGTGAAACATACCGAGTAGCCCCGGGTTCTGGATCCACGTGAAACTGTAGGTCCTCCCTATAAGTGGCTGGGTAAGTCAGTTCTACGGTCGGAGGAAGGTAATGGCATACCACCTCCAGATAGGACCATGCACTGTAGTGTTCAAACCATTCTTCGGATTGTTGATTGCTTTAGCTTTTTTTAAGTGCTTATAAAATGAAAGCCAGCCTGACATGAACATACGCCGCACAATGAGAATTCTGGGTTAACCCTTCATCACACACTTTTTTTTAATCGTTAGTAATTTTTTTCGTATTACGATTTGTTCGAGGGTGCCAAGAAAAACGTCAAAAAAATTACACAATCTAAATTGTTGGAAAAAAGTGCATTTCTCACACTTTGCATTTATGCAAAACTGAGTGAAACTTAACAAATTTATTCATACCTATCTCTCTGCACTTATGCAAAACCATGTGAAATGGACATACGTAATTCATGAATGTTTCTGCTTGCAGCTACAAAAAATGACCATCAAAAGAGAGCACTAGCTCTGGGTGCTGGTCTGAGAATGCTACAAAGAGCAGTACACATTGTCATGTTAGCGAGGACTGTTGCGCATTCTACTGACAGAATCTGTTCAATTAATCTTATAAGGCAGCACTGGTTACCTGCAAGGCACTTTCCAGTGTTAAACTTGTAGGTCAATGAAAAAAGAGAGTTAAAACTTCGCTTTGCACATCTGCAAAGCAACGCAGTGAAGGGTTAAATATTTATAACTGCATATGCTCAGTATAGTATTTAAAATTAACTGCGTAGAAGATTCGTTAATTATGAAATTATTTGAAACTCAATGTAAGTGACAATAATGACAAGTTCAGAAGTTGCAGGTGTTGGTACAATTTACTTCGATATTCATGACTATTTGTCTCTAATTACGCAACGAACAAGACCCTTAAAATCATGATATCATCTCACAAGTTGTTTCATATAATTCCTACTTGTTTAAAGAATCATACTAACAATTGTCATAAAGATCGGTTTTATACTTTTCGGGTTAGACTGCGCGCAATTGAGTGAAACGTCATTTAGAGATACACGCGTTTAAACATTAAAAATAATGTACCAAGCTTACCGATTAATCTGCGATTCCAGCACCTTATAGTAATCCGTCGTTTTCTTCATAGGCTTCGTTTCGCGCCTGCAGCAATGCTTTCCGGGCTTGCCGACCTTCCTTCGATGCCATTGAACTACGTACGTCGGTTCTGCCGGCTCACGCGCTGGTTATCCATTTGTTCTGTATAATTATTGCAGCTTTGCGTGTCTACTACAGTTCCTCCCACGTTCATGACCATCAAAAGAGATGAATGACCTTCCTTGAATACGCACGCTGCCAGATACGAGGGCATTTCAACGATTGGTAGTCCGGAGTGCAAGTGTTTCGGAGCTAAACGCCAAATAGTGGAATTGAAACTTTCATTCGCATTTTGTGCGTGGCAACCTAAACATCTCTCCAGTTATTCATCCCTTGATAAATCTTCAAAGATGTGAAAAATTTCCTTCTGTACGTCGGGGTGCTATGGGTTAGAGTGCGATTCATGCTCCATTACAAGAGCTGTCACTCGCACCAGCTCGTAATATCTAATCGGATGGGAATTCCGCTTTGAAACTTTGACAGCGTATTCTTCGATAGATCAGCTACCGACCTATGCAATAAAAAAGTGGGAGTTTTTGAACCTCCAAATGTGTTTCCCCTCTTAATACTAGTTTCTTTGAGCATAAATCATGAAAATTTGTGCCTCACTTCATTGAAGGCTAGTTACATATGAACATTTTTAATTGAATGAAATATTCAGAAGTGAAGTTCGCTTTTAAGTACGTAAAGCTGCACAAGGTTATTTCTGTAGTTAAGCGGTAGTCTCTCAGTTCTGTGGAACATTCGTTTTGTATTGGCCCACTTTAGGTAACGGTAGTAACACTAAAAGTGGACCTTTGCGATCGTCTTTTGACAGCTCGAAATTTAAATGAAAATAACGGCTTAACTATTCATCTGACACGAAAATTGAATAACCTAATTTGTAGAGGGGAAACTTCTCTACAACATCGCTCTATTATGTTTTGTATCGTTGCAGAGATATTTGCTAAAATAACGGCAATTTCACTATGTCTGTCTGTCTGTAACGTCTTCCCACTTTTTAGGTCGAACCGTTCAACCGATCGGCACCAAGTTTTACAGACATAATTGTTGGCTACCAGAGATCAGAACCCCGCTTTTTCAAATATTTCGGACAACAAATACGTTAATAATACCAAAAAAGCCGTTTGTAATGTAATTTTAATTGCAAATAAACCGTTCATCTGACGCGAAAATTGAATAACCGAATTTGTAGAGAACAACTTTGTTCCCTTTTTTTTTTTCATATCTAGTTCAAATTCAAATGTTTGTAGAACTTACGGGACTTAACTACGGGGTCATCAGTCCCTAAGCTTACAAACTACTTATGAACTAGCTAAGACTAAGGACGGCACAAATATCCATGCCCGAGGGGGGATTCGAACCCCCGACCGTAGTGGCCGTGCAGACCGTGACTGGAGCGCCTCAGTCCCCTCGGCCACCCCGGCCGGCTTTTCATATCTCGTATCGTTTGAGAGATATCTGCAAAAATAACGGACATTTGACACCCTCCATTGAATTAACGAAAACCAGCCGTTCGCAGATGTCACGTGACATTCCTCGCCCAGAACTCTCTCTGGCATACGCCATCTTGCGTTGAGTATTTGATGATTCTCTTATTGTAACTTACACGTTGTCATTTCAATGCAATGGCGCACTGAAAAAATAACAAAAACACCTCGTTCTTCGTACGATAATATAGTGTCTACAAATGCCATATTAGCATCAGTTAACAACGGACATCAATATTAACAGATTAAAGGAGACAGATCTTGATTGATAGTCGTAGCCTAGTGGGGAAGGCGTTGGACTCTGGCGCTGAAGTTCAGTGGTTCAGAACCCGCCACTACCTAAAACTTTTTCCTAAAAGAGTTTCAGACACTTGTTAATTAATTTTTTATTATTTTGCTCCAAAATGTTTGCAAAAACTTATGAAACTACAAATGTAAAGTGGGCCGTAAAACATGTCAGTGCGATTTTTTTTTAATTCATACCACGTTTATTAGGTGTTTCAACAGAAGTCACTACTGCCGTAAACACTGAAGCTGTAGCAAACTGCATGTATTCGGTACTGACAATGAGTAACGAATACTTTGGCTGATACAAAATAATGAAGCGTGATTCATGCATACATTTCGTTATTCTCATCTACCGCAGCGATACGAACTCTGCAACGAAAACTAATACGGAGAATGCAAATACTCTGCAAATATGATGCAAATGTGCAAATGTTTGTAGAGCTTATGGGACTTAACTGCAGGCTCATCAGTCCCTAAACTTACAAACTACTTATGAACTAACTTATACTAAAGACAACAGATACAACTCCATGGCATTTACATGAGACACCGCTAGCAGTGTCATCTATTGGTTGGAGTTGTCGGCTATACTTGCCTTGACATCTGTGATTCAGTATTGTATTTTGCTGCATACCAAAATTACTTTACAAGGCTTATATTTGTTACGCCATTTAAGATATTATATTAGATGATAATTTCATTAAAGTATAAGGCAGAAGAAATTAAAGCAATCGTCTCTGCTAAGAGACGTGCTATACCATGGCGCTTCATGAAGTCAGGCGAAAATCTAAGAAAAAATTTCCTTAAGTCAAAAAATCAACGTTTTACAAATTTATAAAGAACTATTTCGATCTATGAAAAGAAATCTAATTTTAGATAGCTATCATTTCAAACCACTGAAAATACACTTCTGGCCATTGAAATTGTTACCCCACGAAGATGGCGTGCTACATACGCGAAATTTAACGGACAGGAAGATGATGCTGTGATATGCAAATGATTAGCTTTTCAGACCATTCACACAAGGTTGGCGCCGGTGGCAACACCTACAACCTGCTGACTAAGGAAAGTTTCCAACCGATTTCTCATACACATACATCCGTCGAAAAACAGCAGTTAACTGGCGTTGCCTGATGAAACGTTGTGATGCCTCGTGTAAGAAGGAGAAATGCGAACCATCACGTTTCCGACTTTGATAAAGGTCGGATTGTAGCCTATCGCAAATGCGGTTTATCGTATCGCGAAATTGCTGCTCGCGTTGGTCGCGATCCAATGACTGTTAGCAGAATATGGAATCGGTGGGTTCAGGAGGGCAATACGGAACGCCGTGCTGGATCCCAACGGCCTAATATCACTAGTAGTCGAGATGACAGGCATCTTATCCTCATGCCTGTAACGGATCGAGCAGCCACGTCTCGATCCTGAGTCAACAGATGGGGACGTTTGCAAGACAACAACCATCTGCACGAACAGTTCGACGACGTTTGCAGCAGCATGGACTATCAGCTCGGAGACCATGGCTGCAGTTACCCTTGACGCTGCATCACAGACAGGAGCGCCTGCGATGGCGTATGCAACGACGAACCTGTTTGCACGCATGGCAAAGCGTCATTTTTTTAATGAATCCAGCTCCTGTTTACAGCATCATGATGGTCGCGTCTGTGTTTAGCGACATCGCGATGAACGCACAGTGGAAGCGTGTATTCGTCATCGCCATACTGGCGTATCACCCGTCGTGATGGTATGGGGTGCCATCGGTTACACGTTTCGGTCACCTCTTGTTCGCATCGACGGCACTTTGAACAGTGGCCGTTACATTTTAGATGTGTTACGACCCGTGGCTCTACCCTTCATTCTATCCCACCGAAGCCCTACATTTCAGCAGGATAATGCACCACCGCATGTTGCAGGTCCTTTACGGGCCTTTCCGGATACGCAAAATGTTTGACTGCTGCCCTGGCCAGTACATTCTCCAGATCTCTCACCAAGTGCAAACGTCGGGTAAATGGTGGCCGAGCAACTGGCTCGTCACAATACTCTTGATGAACTGTGGTATCGCGTTGAAGCTGCATGGGCTTGGAGGCCGTGTACTGGTACAGAACCTGTACACGCCATCCAAGCTCCGTTTGAGTCAATGCCCAGGCGTATCAAGGCCGTTATTACGGCCAGAGGTCGTTGTTCTGGGTACTGATTTCTCAGGATCTGTGCATCCAAATTGCGTGAAATTGTAATCACATGTCAGTTCTAGTATAAAATATGTGCATTTCTTCTTCGTTTAGCAATTTTAATGGCTATTAGTGTATTTTATATTCAGTGAAAGGAAACGTGTATGGTGAAAAACGAACGCACTTATTGTAGTTGCGTAGACGGACAAATAATAACCTTCACAATGTATTGCCGCGATGGAGTGGCAAAACGTTCCAAGGCGCCTAGCTGAGGAGCTCGCCGCTATCATATGAAATCGCTCGCTGTTCGAAGTTTCCTACCAAAAGAATGGAAAGTTGCACATATTCAAGAAAGACAATAGGAGTGATCCGCAAAATTACAGGCCTCTATCATTGACTTCGGTTTCCAGCAGCGTTTTAGAACATATAATTTTCTCAAACATTATGAATTACCTGATAGAGAACGAGCTACTGACACATAGCCAACACGTATTCAAAAAGTATCGCTCTTGGGAAATACAGCTAGCTCTTATCGAACATGAGTGCTGTCGACAAGGGATCTCAAATCGATTCCACATTTCTAGATTTCAGGCAGGCTTTTGACACTGTACCTTACAAGCGTCTTCTAATAAATTTGCGTGCCTATGGTATATCGCCAAAGTTGTGCGATTGGATTCCCGATTTCCTTTCAGAAAAGACACAGTAGGTAGTGATTGACGAAAAGTCAGCGATTAAAACGAACCCGCAGTGGAGTCGCCAAGCGTTCTAAGGCACCTCGCTGCGGAGCGCGCGGTTGGTCGCTGTCGGAGGTTCGAGTCCTCCCTCGGGCATGGGTGTCTTTGTTGTCCTTGGCATAAGTTAGGTTAAGTTGTTTGTAAGCCTAGGGACTGATGACCAGAGTAGTTAAGTCCCATAAATTTACGAACATTTGAACATAATTTGTACAGTTTATTTATATAGAATTCGAACTGAAAATGATACATGACGTACGTTGTAACAATATACATGAACGCAGCTTCCATGAGCAGTTACGAAACATAACGGAAAGCCGCGCTTCAAGCCAAATACTGGACGACGAAATTTAAGACATTATTTTAAATTTCTGTTTAGCCTTGTGTTTCCTAAAATATAATTTTTGCTTAAATATAAACAGCTGACAGTGAAGGTATTGTGCTAATGTTTCTAAATCCTCATATAGCCTTTAAATGGATTCAAATAATAATTTCTTTTATACATTTGTTGTTATTGTACATTAACCACCATTTTTTAAACTACTCGCAATGAACAAATTACATTTTCCTTTGGCTTACAAAATCTTATTTCTGAAATCTTTCTCTAAAAAAACTGGTCTGCTCATAATACATGGCTTTTATTCAAATTCTCTGGGCCCTTCTTTTCGAAAAATATTTGACCAAGTCAGCTCTTCTCTTACCAATAACCCCCCCCCCCCCCAAAAAAAGGTAAACGAAAGCGTTAAAGTCACTGTTTATTAAAAGTATTCGATCTGAGTAGGACTAATGGAGGCCTTCTTAAAATATCGGTTTTAGAATTCTCCATTTTTCGGGAACCTGAAGAAAGATTTCGGAGTGCATCGCTGTTTGTAGTTAGCTATTACAGCCGTATGTAACACGTACACTCCAACCATTTCCTACTTCTATTAAGTACGCCGACGAATGATGCAAGTGTACTCCCATTCACTCCCAGTTTCAGTTCACAACTCATGCCGCTAGGAGGTGTTCGGGAGCGCTGTCGCACGTCAGCGAAGAGTTGCCGCTGTTATCTTTATAAGCTATTTGCTTTAGGTGCATATTCACAGCTCTAGTAAAACGCGTTAACAATAGATAAGCAACCATCCCAGTAAGGCAGAATCGCGCCATCCGGTACAGTGTACGCTTGGTGTCCGATACATTCGTATCGTGTGCGGTATCTTTTTTGCCATATTTTCGATTACATCTCAGTGGGTCATAGAGAAGATTATTTTTTGTATCCCATCCTCGTCGCCACTTACGTGTCTCGTTTCCGCCGGTTGTCCTGGGTGTCGGTGTCGGTGGTCGAGTAGAGAGAGAGCGACACAGGGAAATAGCATGCACGCGTGTGCAGGTACGGAGGTGACCAGCCAGTGGGACATCAGAAACTACAAACACTAGGCTAAATTAGAACAAGTTGTATATTTCGTAGAAATAAGATAATACTTATCTTTTACAAAGTTCAAGGCTCTAGAATGCTGCCGGCCGCGGTGGCCGAGGTGACTGAGGCGCTCCAGCACGGCCACTACGGTCGGGGGTTCGAATCCCCCCTCGGGCATGGATATTTGTGCCGTCCTAGTTCGTAAGTAGTTCATAAGTAGTTTGTAAGTTTAGGGACTGATGACCCCGTAGTTAAGTCCCATAAGCTTAACAAACATTTGCCATTTTTTTTGTCTAGAATGCTGATACATAGTCTAGATAGAGGCCTGCCTACTGATGATTCTTAGTGCCTATCCGATAGCCAAGTCTTAACTGATGCCTATCTAATTCCCAAGTGGCCGATACAGCAGTCGTGGTCACGAGCGGAGTTGCAGCAGAGGGCGCTCGTGGCTGACGTCATAAGAACGCCGCGCCGTGCGTGCATGGCGGCGCGCGGCATAAGTACGTGGCGCGCACTTCATACTTGTGCGACACCACACCCCTCCCCCCTCCCCCCCAAACCACCACGCCGTCGTGGCGTAGGGCTGAGGGCCACGGCGACGGCACTGGGAGGAAGACCTGGGCGGGGGCGTTACTGGTGGGACGGGCGTCATAGCTGAGGCTGGGATCGAGACGCCGTCCGCGCCCCGGTATCCACCTTGCGATCTCCCGGAAAACCCACCAAAACGAGGGGAAAGGCGCACGCCTCCACCCAGAGGGAGCAGGTCATCTTCTGAGGTGCGTGGCCCAGGCGGCGGGGGCACGCACGGTCCCGGAGTCCCTCTCGGTGACGCAGTCAGCTGCGGCGGCGACGGAGGCGGAGGGGCCGACGGCATTGGAGGCACGTCGACGTCCATGGGGACGATCTCGTAGTCCGGAGACGCTGGACCCGTTGGCGAGCGATGTGGCTGTGCTCCCTGGCGGTGAACTGGGTCTGGAATCATGAAACCAGAGACAGGATCGCGCGGCCTGTGCAGGCGCAACTGGTTTGCGTGACGCCGCAGCTCCGACCCTGTGGAAGAACGTACAACATACATATTGCGACCGAGCACGCGCTGAATGGGGCCCGGTAATCATCTCGTACGTCCAGCAAACACCTTGTACAGCACCGGCGTCGAAACCTGAAAACGCGAAGCGCCATACGAACCGACTCGGTGCGTGGGAGGCTGCAGCAGGTGAAGGAGAGTGCGGTGACGGCGGCCGTGTAGCAGTTCTGCAGGAGACGGGCCGTCACGTGTCATGCATCGATACGTAGACAAGAAAATTTGAAGAGCTTGCTGCCTGGAGTGCTAACCTTTCATCTTTTCTATGTGAGACTTCAATATTCGAACGAAGATCTCCTCGGCCATAGTCAAGTGGTTGACTGTCGAGTGATTGCTGCTGTCGTCCTTATAGACCTGCACTGCGGGCTGTGACGTCACTGGTGCTCCGCGACATGACCATAAAAGGCAAGTTTTGGTCGCGTGCCTGCCGCGCCCGCTTCAACCTTCCGATCTCTGGGTTCGAAGCCGTACTCAGCTGCAAGCCGCCGACACTATTAAGAGTATTGTCAGCTGTTTTGATCTCAGTCGCAGCAACAGCATGGGGCAGAAAGTACAACAGAACGCACCGTGATTAATATGACGGCGAGAAACACCGACGCGGGTGCCATCTCGGCACTTCAGAAGGGACTGAACTTTGTACCATCTCCGAGGAGTATCCCTTTCGCTGATATAGTAAGTGGTGTGGAACAAACAGTTCGCAAGATGCCTAGTGAGACTGCAGAAGAAATTCGTCGGGAAACACGCCGAATTCTATCGAAATCCAAGTCACCAAAACAGAACATGACAAGAGCAGAACGCAATGGTCTTCGCGAGCTCAGGAATGATATTGTCATCGTAGTTTTATCAGCTGACAAGGGCGATGCAGCCGTCATTATGGAACGAGCGACATGACGTGTTTTCCAACGATCAATCCAGCCTTCGCTGGCAGGAAATTTACTTTCCTTCCAGTTTTTTGTGCAAAACTATCGCTTTTTCTTTGAGAATTGGCCTGGATATTGGGGTTCCTTTCCTTCTTTCTTGACAAAACCACATCTACAGTGCGTTATCAAGCAGTTCGAGTTTAGGCTTTTTTTAATGTTTTGCGATTCTTAAGAGTGTTTTCATCATCAATCGTAACTGTATAGGATTCAATGTCTTTCCGATTCTTCCTTCATTGCTTAATTGTCGTAACACCTACATTCAGTTCCTCTGCATTTTTTGGATGCGATTCTCCTTTGTTCAGTCTTTGTAGTACTGGTAATTTTTGATTTGGTGAAAGAGTTACGTGTTTACGTTTCAATCCAGACATGTTGAAAAACAGACAACTGTACACGCAATGAATCTAATAGGTACTGCAGAGAACACGGAATAAAGAATACAACTACTTTTTTGAATCCCAACAAAAGATACAACTGCGCAATAACGTACAGTATAACAAAATGCACAGCGATAGGTACCGCAACAATGGCCCGATAGGCGTCCAGCCAGTGACAAGTCGGCACAGGCTCGCGACTGCGGCGCTTCAGTCACGGTCTGCACGGCTACTACGGTCGGGGGTTCGAATCCCCCCTCGGGCATGAATATTTGTGCCGTCCTTATGATAAGCTAGTTGATAAGTAGTTTGTAAGTTTAGGGACTGATGGCCCCGTAGTTAGGTCCCATAAGCTCTACAAACATTTGAACATTTTTTTGGACTCGCGAGCCTGAGCACGGTCGGACTAACCGAGTTGACGGACCATCCGAGGTCGGATTAGTGGGGTTCTACTGTATCGTATATTAGGTTTAAACAAGAAACACTCAACTTCATGCAGCATCTTGGCACCAGCTGCCACCGTCAGGAAATCTTTGGAACCCAGTTGTCACCACAAATCAAAACAACCAGATACAAATAGCAGCCGGCCAGAAAGCGCGGATCGTCAGGACCGCTGTTTATAAATCTCCACCACAAGACGGCTGACCCAGCCAGCAAGACACTCCACACGTCTCGAGGGGAGGCGACCCACCTTTTCCGCTTCACTTCCCAAACGTCACTGCCCGTGCGCCAGGTTGTCAACACCGCAGAGGTGCAAAACAAGGATAACACGCAACCCAACACGATCGATCGTGGCAAACCTACAGAAATCATTGGCGCCGCGGCTCAGGCGGTAAGGATTTCAATAAATGGTATATTAAAAATAACGAGTTGTTACCTTGAATTTCTCGTTGCTTCATTGTGGATTTCTGGCGGTTGTATAAAATCGGCCAGTGTTATGGTACCTGCTCGTCGTAGTGAATAATTTGGACATATAATTAATCATTTGAACTCGTGTGTGTGAAAAATGGTACTGAAATTACAATGATGCTCATTTGCTGAAAACAACTTGTAAAATATTTGACGGGGGGGGGGGGGAGAAACAAACTACAAATGATAACCAATACTTTAAGCTCTGAACTGAATGGGGATTTATTGAATAAGAAAACAACACATCTCACGCTTATATCTTTTATGAAATCCAGACGTGGTGGTACGAAAAACGAACGCAGAGAGACCACGAAAGTTAAACAACGCTCTCCTTCTAGAAGCCAGGGTAATAAAAGGGAATAGAAATTCAGAGCAGAGGTAGCGTTTTAGAAGGCTAGCGCTGCTAATCTGTGACAGTTCCTACTGCAAGTTCCGCACAGTGAAGATATAGGGGAGACCCGGGCACATTTTCCATAGGGGCAAGTTTTCCAAATCCGTTTCTTTTCGAAACAAACCGCTAGATGTTACCACCGGCGATACTGTAGGAAGTAGCAACATTTACGAAAGTTTCAGTGTTGTACCAGTAGTCACAACGTCGGCAGGGCTGTTTTCGTCATTTTTGCAAATGTGAGTAAACTTTCACGTTTTTATTGAAACTTAAAATAAACATTCTAGCGTTAAACTTATTAGTTTGATATTGTACACACTAAAAGTGGGTTTCTTTCTTCACGTAACTGTGCATTTGTTTTGTAAATAGCTTACACTGTTACTCATGGACGTAGTGTTATAGTTCCGAATATGGTTACGGGGCACGTTTCCGAGTGCATATGGGGCACATATTCCTTATTGCTTTGAGTCTTACACCAAGTCTAAAGCAAATGAAAAGTGTGTACAGTGCACGAAATGGGCGCATGGAGACTGTACGAAAAGGAATGTTCCATTTTTTGTTTTCTTACATTGTGATTCAGACAATCAGTATAAGTATTGTTAAAAATGTCTGTATTTGTAAAATATTTTTATTCACATATTTTGTAAAACCATTAAATAGCATTTGTTTTTATTTAATCTGGCTATTTTTACTATCCTCTTTTATAATGTATTGTAAATGCATGATAAAAATACGTATTCAGTGAAATTAAGATAATTATCTCTGTTTTAACATTGAAAGAATAATTGGAATATTTGCCCCTGTACATTTTAAGTAAGCTGGAAAACTTGCCCCGCATACGGGGCAAATTTTCCAACGCAATATGGTCAGACAAAACCATTTGCTGCCAAGAATGATATTTACTATTTTCAAAAATATCTGTACAAGACTGTAAATAAAGGTGTAGGAAATAATAATGATACGCTGTTTACCGCAAAATCGATAAAAATAAGAAGTACAAAAATAAAAATGTAAAATGATGGAATACGTGCCCCGGTCTCCCCTATATTTAAATGAGCAATTGTTGTATGTATATAGCTGTCTCTGAAACGACTCTAACGTTTTCGATTAAATTTTGTATTTAAACTGCTTTTTTTTTTCTTTTTTTTTATTTACGTTCACCTACATAGTTGTATTTTTCTTTAAAAAAACGCTATTTTCCAAAATTATATATATATATAAATGTATTGTTTTTTCGGGATGAAATTTTGTATTTACACTGTATTTTCATTTGAAGTTCATTTGCATAGTTGTATTTTTCGTAAGAACGCGATTTTCCAAAATTATATGTATGTCAAAAATTAATTTCGTGTTTTTCGGATCACAGAAGACATGTTGCCACTGGAGTACTACGTGCTGTGTCAGGTACATTGATCGTTATTTTCGTTTAACGGTTACAGTCTTGCGTAGGTAGAGCTGCACAATATTTATATAAGAATACCACTATGGAACACTCCAAAAATTCTCGAGCAATGCTCGGTCACCCGATATTTTACTACCATTGGCGCAAGCCTTGCTGTGGCTCAGTTAAAAAGGAGGTGGAGTGTCCGTGTTTATCGATAGAACTAAGCAAATGTTACTACAACTGTCAAATTACATACAAGGACTGTATTCTCAATAGCGAATATAGTGTGATGTAATGGTAATATATGAAAGTGACAATTGTATTAAACGCGTCTCCTGTGCGGAAGTTACAGTATGAACTGTACTAGCACTCGTGGATAGTAGGCAATCTGTTGCATATGGAGTATGGGTTGCTTCAGGAGACGTGCGTTAATCGTATAGGGCCCGGTTCCCACCAGCAGCTGCTAGGTATTGACGGCGTTTTCGAGAGTCGCTATCCATCCATACCTTCGTGGCAGTCTTAACCCGTATTGGTAGGCAATGACAGCTGTCACTGAGCTATTCATGGGAGCCAAAGGAACGCTCTCTACTTGTGAAAAGCAGGAAATCTGGGTTCGAGCCCCAGTCCGGCACAAATTTCCATATGTCATCGTTAAATCATACAGCTGATGCTGATAGATATTCGCAACTGAGAAAACATTTCTTCTAATTAATTTGACAGCTGTAATTGGTACTGTGCCCATTCCTTCTGATATGCATGCATGTCTGAAATGATATTCGCTTCGTTCTGTCGATAAACACGGACACTGCTCATCGCTTTAACAGTGATTTCTGCATCCTAGAGAATTCATGCTGCACGAGGCAAAGATCCAAGTTGAAGTGAAGGGAGTTCCGAGCCAGTACTGTACTAAGCAAACCTGCCGATTTTCATCATTTATATGAAGAGCTGAAGAGGGACACATTTAAATGTTTCAACTACTACAGGATGAATATGAATAGCTCCAAGCATAATTGAACTAAAATGTTTCCAACAGACAGTTACGAAAAGGTCAGTGAAAACCGTGGTGTCAGTGCAGCGTACTTCATCCGAGATAAATAGAAGAGCATCAGATGTCGAAAAATTTTGTAATTTGCGAAGTATATATGGAAATTTTTACCACTGCTGCGGATCACCACCAACGTCTGTTCCTCCGGAACAGATAATTAATTATAAACATCAATTCTATGATAGACTTAGAGTGGTAAAATTGTCTCTCTCCCTCTCGCGGGACTTACACTATAATGTGTGCTAGCATTTGAGGGATAAAGTGGAACACATGGAAGTTTGGGTGTCACGCTACCGTGATCCTTTGCGATGGCGACCATTTTGGTTCCAAAACGTGGCGGCAGCAGACTGCATTCGAATAATGTTTCTCACTAGAAAAAGTTAGTTGCATAAAGTAGGGAATGTAAAATTTCGACGGAGTATGCATATTGCAATGTATATGTGATGTGACTAAAGATACAATCACCATTTCGAGGAAAAAGTAGCCTTTTCATTCAGAAAATTTTGCTTTTCCCAATCGTATCTGTGTAACGTAAGGCTGTACGTGTTTTCTTCTGATAGATTTATTTTCTTGTCAAGTTTATAATCGATATGGTATAGACGAAGGATCATGGAAAGTTTCTTTTCTTCAACTATCCGAGAACAGAATCTTATATGCAACGTCGGCTTGTATTCATGTGAATTTTTCCTGGTGTGTGCGTTTCCATTGAAGAAATTTCGAGATACTGAATCTATGTCAGAGAAACGTAGAACAGATCCTTGTGTTTTAACTGAAATTAAGTTGAAACCGGTAGGAGAGAGATTCCAAGAAGTCCAAGAAAGTCATTGCGCCAAGTGAGAAACGAAACTGAAATTTATCTATGTGAAAACAATGCATTAGTTTCAGTTATAATTACTTTTATTGCGGTAATGAATGTAGTTAAACCATTTTCATTGTTTGGTGAAGTGTCGACTCAGTGAAGTATTTACAAAAATTCAAATGTTCAAATGTTTGTAAAGCTTATGGGACTTAACTGCGGGGTCATCAGTCCCTAAACTTACAAACTACTTATGAACTAACTTATAACGGTACAAACATCCATGACCGAGGGGCGATTCGAACCCCCGACAGGGAACGGCCTCGCGCATCCTAACATAGCGCCTCAATGCGCTCGGCCGCTCCGCCGCGGCTACAAAAATTCTAGCAATTATCTGCGATAGTTACATTGCATTTGTTTTGGGTGATCATCGTTATTAAACATAACATTTACACCATTCACATGTTAACAAAGCATTTTTCGGCAAGTTATCTTTTTTTTCCGAAAAGTATTTCGGGGCAAAGCGTACTTCATTGATCATCCAAACATGCTTAATCTTCTCGTATACTGTAATTGGAAATCTTTCATCGGAATTTTTTCCTTTGGACCACTCAGGACAGAGATTTTAGGAATTTAAGTAGTTCATTTGGCCGGTTCTTCTCACACAGCTTGAGGAAAATATGTGAGAATCATCTTGTCATTTCTCGTGGTAAGACTGAACAATATAGGCCTTACTAAACGTAAGAAAACAATTTCTTAACGAAACAGTATGCAAACTGAGTGCAGAATAATAATAATTTGCGAAATCGTTGGGCCTGGTGGTCTTGAGGTAAAGCGCTCGAATGGAAACCGAATGGTCGCGGGTTCGAAATCCTGTCGGACCTCGGATTTTTTCAGTCTGTGCTTTAACCCTTCACCTCTCAACGATGTGAGGAGTCGCCAGAAACGACACGTGATTCGGATTCCACGTTAAGCTGTAGGTCCCCTTTCCACGGTCGGATAACTGGGGTAGGCTAGGGACACGCAAGTCGCCAAAGTGTTGTCCAATTGAAAGACTTGCACCAGGCCAATGAGCCACACGAAATTATTTCCTCTGCTAGCTATACTGCGCAGCGTCGTCTGCTCTAGATCCAAAATGGCGGTTCCGTAAGGAACATTGGTGTCCATACCTGTGTTCTATAGACCTTGTGGCCGGTCAGCGTGCACAGGTGGCCGAGAGGTTAAGGCGACCGATAGCGAAAAGTGGGGGACCCGGGTTCGAGTGCAGAACATGAAGGTGTCCGAAGCGGAGTCGCAGGACACTTCGCACGCAAACACGAGAGAGAAAACGCTCGCAGGCCGCGGTGACCGAGGGGACTGCGGCGCGCCAGTCACGGTCTGCACGGCCACTACGGTCGCGGGTTTGAATCCCCCCTCGGGCATGGATATTTGTGCCGTCCTTAGTGTAAGTTAGTTCGTAAGTAGTTTGTAAGTTAGGAACTGATGACCCCGTAGTTAAGTCCCATAAGTTCTACAAACATTTGTAACATTTTGAAAACGGTCATGGACGTCCGCCTACGGCCAGACCGGGCACAGCAAAGCCAAGAAACACCGCAGTAAAGCCACGCTTGACGGAACATGCACGGGTCAACTAACTACACGACCATCACATGCAACGTCAATAAAATGAACTCGCACGTAAAAATAGACGCTCTTATAAAGTACTTGCGACACACAGCAGCAGACATTGTTCTACTACAAGAAGTAGTAACGACAAAAATAGAACGGGTATCGGACACAACGCGTTCACTAATATTTATGCAAAAACCGGTCGAGCAACGGCAATCTTAGAGTATACAAACGGGAGAAGTAAGACAAATTATCGACGGATATGGAATCGCAGTCGCTATAGAAATAACCATTTTCATAAACATACACGCCCCATCAGGGACAGAAAATAAGAGAGCAAGAAGCAAATCTTACTATGAAGTCATCTGTGCTGTCCTTATACAGAATAACAGAAACGTTATTCTCGGTGGAGATTTTAATTGCGTAACGACACCAGAAGACCAGATCCCGGTACAGAATATAAGTGCAGACCTCCAAGAACTCTTGAGACGTCTCAAGCTGGACGACTCATGGCGTCTGTTATGCAACAACCATACAGAATTTACGTAGGCTACCACTACAACAGTGGAAAGAGCACATTAGACAGAATGTACGTAAGCTCAGACATGGCCAGCTCTGACTCACACGAGGATGTCTAACTCGTAATATTTTCTGATCACTGCGCCAATCAGTGCGTCATCCAACTCCCACAGAAGAAAACCGCTCGAAACTGAGGGAGATGGAAACTGAATACACAGCGCCTTCTGTACGACAGCCTACGTACAGAAAATGTCCAAAACAATGGGAGAATCCACAGAGAGACGAGGTACTTACCAAATCTACCACACAGTGGTGGGTAGAATGCGACAAGCCAGCGATGAGGGCATCCCTGATAAAGTACAGCTCAGGGAAAGCATTCTGGCAGAAGAACACGGCAGACTTCTATACACTCTGTCAGAGGGACGCCATGAATACCCCGTTAGACGACCTGATGCATATGAAACGCATCAGACAGATGAAAGCATGACTCCTCAACATTAAAAGAGGGAGAATGAAAGGTGTGATCACAAAAAACCAGCCCCAAGGTGGCGTCGAAGATGAACCAGTGACACTGTACCACCTACATAGAGAATTCTCCTGTCTCTTGGGCAGAGAGGACAACCACAACGGCGAAATTCCGAGTATTCTGCAGGAAACTCGCTGAGATATAACAAACTCAAACCGATCCCTCCTGATCGTAAAAAAAACATCGACCGGGAAAACGTCCTGAAAAAGGGTGCACCAGGAGCCGACGGTATCCCGACTGAATTTTACATACAGTTCCTGGATATCGTAGGCGAAACGCTGACAAAAATAGCAAATGAAATAATTAATGGGACAGAAATACCGCCCACCTTCTTCGAGGCGACGGTAATTCTGCTTCCCAAGAAATAAGCAGCAAAAACTATAGATGACTACAGGCCCATTACTCTACTAAATACCGATTACAAACGTGTAGCAAAATGCCGCTCAGAGAACATGAAGGTCGCAATGAAGAAGGCCATGAGTTCGTGGCAGACCTGTGCACTCCTAGGCAAGAACATTTACGACGTCGTTAACACATACAGGTGTAACACTCCCCTCACTAACCGGTTGATTAATCCTGTGACAAGTTTATGTTAAAATTGACCCGTGAGTTGCCTACAAAATAAAGTTGGACAAGGCTATCTTTACCGAAAAATTATTGTGCAAACGAAAACCAACTAGTGAGGGAATGCTGCCACAACGAACTAGTCTAGTTCATTTTCGGTAGTACTGTTTTAAGAGGTTTACTCCTGCGTACTTGCAGATTTCGTTTGTACTACTGTTTTAATAGTTTATTCTATCGTATTTGATAAATACCGTTGTGTTTAGTCTTCGTCTTTGACCGGTGTATTTCAAAACAAGTCAGAGACCGTTACTAAAGTTCGTTATCAGTCAGTCCAGTGCCAGCTGTCACCAGTGCCACATCGTAAACAGCGCTAAGTATCTGAATTTAATTTGTGTCAAATTTAATTTGCCAGTCTAGTTCATTTTCGGTAGTACTGTTTTAAGAGGTTTACTCCTGCGTACTTGCAGATTTCGTTTGTACTACTGTTTTAAGTTTATTCTATCGTATTTGATAAATACCGTTGTGTTTAGTCTTCGTCTTTGACCGGTGTATTTCAAAACAAGTCAGAGACCGTTACTAAAGTTTGTTATCAGTCAGTCCAGTGCCAGCTGCCATCAGTGCCACATCGTTACAGCGCTAAGTATCTGAATTTAATTTGTGTCAAATTTAATTTGCCAGTCTAGTTCATTTTCGGTAGTACTGTTTTAAGAGGTTTACTCCTGCGTACTTGCAGATTTCGTTTGTACTACTGTTTTAATAGTTTATTCTATCGTATTTGATAAATACCGTTGTGTTTAGTCTTCGTCTTTGACCGGTGTATTTCAAAACAAGTCAGAGACCGATACTAAAGTTCGTTATCAGTCAGTCCAGTGCCAGCTGACACCTGTGTCGCGGCGTTAACAGCGCTAAGCTGCCGGACTCAGTTTTATTGATTCGACAGTGTAGTTACCACTGACCACAGTTAAGTCAGCAGCCAGCCGCCTTCATTATAGTACTAGGCTTCTTTAAAGTTGTTAATTGCTGTTAATTGTATCGATAGGATGGATATGATGTGTGCCTGCTGTGTGCGGACGCAGGAGGAGTTGGCCGCGGTTCGCGAACAGCTGAGCGTGCTGTTGGCTACGGTCAGCCGTCTTCAGGCTGCTGTCTCGGGGTGCAGCGATGGTGGCGAGTCTGGTGCGTCGAGTGGGACACCTCAGGTGTCTCACGCTTCGCTCTCTGTCCCTGCTACCGAGGCACCTTCAGGTGTACCGGACGTCGTCGAGCCGCCTTCTCCGCAAGGGGAGTGGCGGGTTGTACGGCGTTCGCGTCGCTCGAGGCGGAAGGCCAATGTGGAGGCTGGACGTCCGTCCGCGCCCGTTCGTCCTGTGAGTGAAAGTGTGGCCACTCCTTCAGCAGGGTCCGAGCAGGTGCACGGGGGGAGGGGATTATTAGTTATTGGGAGCTCCAATGTCAGGCGCGTGATGGAGCCCCTTAGGCAGATAGCGTCCAGATCTGGAAGGAATTCCAACGTGCACTCGGTGTGTTTGCCGGGGGGCCTCATCCGAGATGTGGAGGCGGCCTTGCCGGCTGCTATCGAGGGTGCGGGGTGCAGTCGACTGCAAGTCGTAGCTCACGTCGGCACCAATGACGCTTGTCGCTTGGGTTCTGAGGACATCCTCAGGTCCTACGAGCGGCTGGCGGAATTGGTGAAGGCTGCTGCCTTCGCACGCGGGGTGCAAGCAGAGCTGTCGATTTGCAGCATTGTTCCCAGGGTTGATCGGGGTTCTTTGGTTTGGAGCCGAGTGGAGGGTCTGAACCAGAGGCTTCGCCGACTCTGTGACAGTCATGGCTGCAGGTTTATGGATCTGCGTTATCGGGTGGGGAATTGTAGGGTGCCCCTAGATAGATCAGGGGTGCACTACACTAAGGAAGCGGCTACTCGGGTAGCAGAGTACTTGTGGAGTGCACATGGGGTTTTTTTAGGCTAGGCGCTAACTCTGATGAGCACTCGCCTGTCAGCATTCAAACAGCGAATTCAGGCCACGTTCGGAACAAAAATTCGAACATAAAAATATTAGCCGCGAACTTACAGAGTATTAGAAACAAAGTTCCCGAATTTGCAGCGCTGCACGGAAGTTATTGCGCTCAGATAGTTTTAGGCACCGAAAGCTGGCTAAATGATGATGTGGCAAGTTCAGAAATATTTAGCGAAGCGTGGAATGTATATCGGAAAGATAGATCTGATACAACTGGAGGAGGAGTGTTCATCGCCGTGGACAAAGATATTGTTTCTACTGAGATCGAGGTTGAAAGTAACTGTGAAGTTATCTGGGCACGCATAACAGGTCTAAAAGAAGTAAAGTTAATAGTTGGGTGTTTTTACCGGCCCCCCAGTGCTGCTGTAGCAGTTTTAGAATCATTCAAGGAAAGTCTACACCAGGTAGTGCATAGGTATCCGGGCCATGCAATATTAGTCGGAGGTGACTTCAACCTTAAGAGTATAGATTGGGACCTCGCTAGTTACATTTCAGGCGGTACAGACAAGCAGTCTTGTGAACTACTTTTGGACACATTCTCCGAAAACTGTCTTGAGCAGTTAAACCGGCAACCCACGCGCAATGGAAATATTCTAGACCTTATAGCCACAAACAGGCCTGACCTCATTAACGATGTCTGTGTAGAGACAGGAATTAGTGATCATGATATCGTCATAGCGTCGATGGTGACCAAAGTTCATAAACCAGTCAAGAAGGCTAGGAGCGTGTTTTTGTTGGGAAAAGCCGACAAGCTAATGTTACGATCGCACTTAGAAAATGAATGGGCATCGTTTAATTCTGGGACTATGGATGTAGAGGAATTGTGGACTAAATTTAAATGCATTGTTAATGAAGGGTTAGAGAAATATGTGCCAGTAAAGACGATAAAGGATGGAAAAGATCCACCGTGGTATAATAATAATGTTAGAAAGCTGCTGAGAAAGCAAAGGCTGTTGCACTCTCGATTCAAAAAAGAACACGCAAATGATGACAGGCAAAAGTTAGTAGAGATTCGTGCGTCTATAAAAAGATCGATGCGTGAAGCATACAATAATTATCACAGCCATACCTTAGCAAAAGATCTTTCCGAGAACCCGAAAAAATTCTGGTCCTATGTAAAATCGATAAGCGGGTCAAAGCCCACTGTCCAGTCACTAGTTGATCATTCCGGGGCAGTAATAGAAGAAAGCAAACGGAAAGCTGAAGTTCTAAATTTAACCTTTAAGAAATCTTTCACGCAGGAGGACCGCACAAATATACCATCATTTGATCAACGTACTAATTCCGAAATGGGGGACATAGCAATAGGTATTTCCGGTGTAGAGAAGCAGCTGAGAGAGCTAAATACGAAAAAGTCTGCTGGTCCGGATGGAATACCAGTTCGGTTTTACAAAGACTATTCTGCGGCATTGGCCCCCTACTTAGCTTGCATTTATAGCGAATCTTTAATTCAGCGCAAAGTTCCTAGTGATTGGAAAAAAGCGCAGGTGACTCCAGTGTATAAGAAAGGAAAGAGAACTGACCCATACAATTACAGGCCAATATCGTTGACATTGGTTTCATGTAGAATTTTGGAGCATATTCTCAGTTCGAATATAGTAAATTTCCTTGAAACGGAAAAGCTTCTTTCCATGAATCAGCACGGGTTTAGGAAACATCGTTCATGCGAAACTCAGCTTGCCCTTTTCTCACATGACATCTTGCGAGCCATGGACGAAGGGCAACAGGCGGATTGTGTTTTTCTCGACTTCAAAAAGGCGTTCGACACGGTGCCACACTGCAGACTGCTAACGAAGATACGAGCTTATGGAATAGGTTCACAGATTTGTGACTGGCTGGAAGACTTCCTAAGTAATAGAACGCAGTACGTTGTTCTCGACGGCGAGTGCTCATCAGAGACGAGTGTATCGTCAGGCGTGCCCCAGGGGAGTGTGATAGGACCGCTATTATTTTCTATCTATATAAATGATCTGATGGACAGAGTAAGTTGTAATTTGCGGCTGTTTGCTGATGATGCTGTGGTGTATGGGAGGGTGTCGTCTGTAACTGACTGTAATAGCATACAGGTTGACTTAGACAAAATTTC
Organism: Locusta migratoria; assembly: GCA_026315105.1. Taxonomy (NCBI): domain Eukaryota; kingdom Metazoa; phylum Arthropoda; class Insecta; order Orthoptera; family Acrididae; genus Locusta; species Locusta migratoria. The sequence goes on from CM048744.1 coordinate 908,579,918, forward strand.
TAGTTGGTGCGAAGAATGGCAGCTAGCTCTCAATGTAGAAAAATGTAAGGTGATGCGCATGAGTAGAAAAAACAATCCTATAATGTTCGAATACAGCATCAGTAGTGAGCTTCTTGATGCGGTCGCGTCGTTCAAATATCTAGGCGTAACATTGCAGAGCGATATGAAATGGAACGAGCATGTAAGGACAGTTGTGAGTAAGGCAGACAGCCGACTTCGGTTTATTGGGAGAATTTTGGGAAGATGTACTTCACCTGTAAAGGAGACCGCGTATAAAACGCTTGTACGACCACGTCTTGAGTATTGCTCAAGTATTTGGGACCCGCAGCAGATCGGTTTGAAGGAAGACATAGAGGCGGTTCAGAGGCGAGCAGCTAGATTTGTTACCGGTAGGTTCGACCAATGCGCGAGTGTCTCGGAAATGCTCCGGCAACTCAATTGGGGATCGCTGGAAGAAAGACGACGTTCTTTTCGTGAATTTCTGTTAAGTAAATTTAGAGGGCCGGAATTTGAAGCTGAGTGTAGTACGATCTTGCTGCCGCCTACTTACATTTCGCGTAAAGATCACAAAGACAAGATAAGAGAAATTAGGGCTCGTACGGAGGCATATAGGCATTCTTTTTTTCCTCGTTCAATTTGGGAGTGGAATAGGAAAGGAAATGCCTAGTAGTGGTACGGTGTACCCTCCGCCACGCACCTTACGGTGAATTGCGGAGTATGTATGTAGATGTAGATGTACCACACCAGATAGCCCGTTCCTCCTACTCTGCTAATTACTAATTGAACTGATTTAATTATGGAACAATCTCACTCACACACGTATGTATTGCAAATCATAGCAAGTAACAAGCAATGAAACAGTAAAAAACATTAATAAATTAACACGGTCGCCAGCCCAATGGGACACTCAGAGTGTGTTGTACTTAACCACGACAATTATGAATGGGTAATCACACATGTCAGTGTTGCACAACAGAAAGTTGGCAAACACTTTTGCAATCGAATAACTTTTACGAAAAATGATGCTTTGGTTTTATCAGTCTATAACAAAAAAAGAAAATAAACCACGTAATAATTATTTGATTAAACTGGATTAGTTCGGAAACAGTGTTGGATCGGAGACCAATGTTGCACTCAACTATCAACGTCCCTTCAGTAACACTCACCTGCATGAGAATTACACAGTAGACAGCAAAACACTCGGTTGGCAGAATAATTAGTTTTAAGATTACCAGGAAGAAATAACTCAAAATGACTCGCAACTAGATCACAGATGGACAACGCTGAAATACGAACCAACATAACAAATTAACTTTACACATAAATTTTACACCAATGACATATTATATAGTAATGAACCAGTTAATTTAGAATTAATATATAATTTTGTTTAGTTACTTAATTGTGCCAACTTTGTATTAAAGAAAGCAATTCTTAATGTCCAAAATTGTTGTTGTTGTTGTGGTCTTCAGTCCAGAGACTGGTTTGATGCAGCTCTCCACCCTACTCTATCCTGAGCAAGCCTTTTCATCTCCTCATAAGAACAACAACCCACATCCACTTGAATCTGCTTGTTATACGCGTCTCTTGGTCTCCCTCTGCGATTTTTACCCCACACACTTCCCTCCAATGCTAAATTCACAATTCCTTGATGTCTAAGAATGTGTCCTACCAATCTATCCCTTCTTTTAGTCAAGGTAAGCCAGAAATTTCTTTTCTCCCCAATTCGGTTCAGTACCTCCTCATTAGTTACGCGATCCACCCACCTAATCTTCAGCATTCTTCTGTAGCACCACATTTCAAAAGCCTCTATCCTCTTTCTGTCCACACTGCTTATCGTCCATGTTTCACTCCCATACAAGGCAACACTCCATACAAATGCCTTCAGAAAGGACTTCCTTAGGCTTAAATCAATATTAGATGTTAACAAATTTCTCTTTTTCAAAAACGCCTTTCTACCCATTGCCATTCTGCATTTTATATCCTCTGTACTGCGACCATCATTTGTTATTTTACTGCCCAAGTAACAAAACTCATCTACCTCCTTTATTGTTTCGCTATCTAATCTAATTCCTTCAGCATCACCTGATTTTCTTACACTGCACTCCATTACCCTAGTTTTACTCTTGTTAATGTTCATCTTATATGCACCTTTCAGCACACTGTCCATTCCGTTCAATTGCTCTTGCAGGTCATTTGCTGTCTCTGACAGAATTACTATGTCGTCGGCAAAACGCAATGTTTTCAATTCTTCACCCTGAACTTTAATTCCTTCTCCAAATTTCTCCTTGCTTTCCTTTATAGCTTGCTCAATGTACAAATTGAACAACATTGGGGAAAGGCTACAACCCTGTCTTACTCCCTTTCCAACCACTGCATCCCTTTCATGCCCTTCAACTCTGACAACCGCTGTCTGGTTTTTGTACAAGTTGTAAATAACCTTACGCTCCCTATATTTTACTCCTGCTTGCTTCAGAACTTGAAATAGTTTGTTCCAATCAACATTGTCAAAAGCCTTCTCCAAATCTACAAAAGCTAGAAATGTTGGTTTGCCTTTTCTTAATCTATCTTCTAGGATAAGCCGTAAAGTGAGTATTGCCTCCCGTGTTCCTACATTTCTCCTGAACCCAAACTGATCTTCCCCGAGGTCGGCTTCTACCAGCTTTTCCATCCTTCTGTATATAATTCGTGTTAATATTTTGCAACCATGACTTATTAAACTGATGGTTCTGTAGTTTTCACACCTGTCTGCACCCGCTTTCTTTGGAATGGGGATTATAACATTTTTCTTAAAGTCTGAGGGTACTTCACCTGTCTCATACATCTTACACACAATGTGAAACAATTTTGTCATGGCTGGTTCTCCCAGAGACTTCAGTAGCTCTGACGGGATATCATCTACTCCAGGGGCCTTGTTTCGACTTAGATCTTTCAGTGCTCTGTCAAATTCATCTCTCAGTATAATATCTCCTATTTCATCATCATCTACATCCTCTTCCCTTCCTACAATAGTGTCTCGAAGTTCATTTCCTTTGTAGAGCCCCTCTATATACTCTTTCCACCTTTCAGCTTTCCCTTCTTTGCTGAGAACTGGTTTTCCATCAGTGTCCTTGATATTCATAGAGCTGTTTTTCTTATCGCCAAATGTTTCTTTTATTTTCCGGTAGGCTGTATCTATTTTTCCCCTATTTATACATTCTTCTACATCCTTGCATTTGCCTTCTAGCCATTCCTGCTTAGCCATTTTGCACTTCCTGTCAATCTCATTTCTTAGTCGTCTGTACTCCATTTTGCCTGTTTCATTTACTGCATTTTTATATTTTCTCCTTTCATCGATTAAATTTAGTATCTCCTGTGATATCCAAGGATTTTTTGTAGGTCTTGCCTTCCTACCTATTTTGTCCTCTGCTGCCTTCACTATTTCATCTCTCAATTTTACCCATTCCTCCTCAACTGTTTTATTTTCCCCTGTTTCTGTCAATTGTTGCCTAAAGCTCCCTCTGAAATTCTTAAGAACTTCAGGTTCCTTCAATTTATCCAGGTCCCATCTCCTTATTTTCCTACCTTTCTGTAGTTTCTTCAGTTTCAGCCTACAGTTCATAACCAACAAGTTATGGTCAGAGTCTATGTCTGCCCCTGGGTATGTCCTACACTTCAAAACCTGGTTCCGAAATCTATGTCTTACCATTATAAAATCTATCTGGTATCTCCCGGTGTCTCCTGGTCTCTTCCACGTATACAACCTTCTTTTGTGATTCTTAAACCAGGTGTTTGTTATAACTAAATTATGTTCCGTGCAAAATTCTACCAGGCGGCTTCCTCTTTCATTCCTTTTGCCCAGACCATATTCCCCCACTATCTTCCCTTCCCTTCCTTGTCCTACTACCGAATTCCAGTCTCCCATAACAATTAAGTTTTCCTCTCCCTTAATTGTCTGAATAATTTCCTTTAGCTCCTCATATATTGATTCGATTTCCTCATCATCGGCAGAGCTAGTTGGCATATAAACCTGTACTACTGTTGTCGGTGTTGGCTTCGTATCTATCTTGACAATGATAATGCGATCGCTGTGCTGGTCATAGTAGTTTACCCGCATTCCTATTTTCTTATTCATTATCAATCCTACTCCTGTGATACCCCCAACTGATTTTGTATTTATAATCCTGTAGTCACCTGACCAGAAATCCTGTTCATCCTGCCACCGAACTTCACTAATCCCCACTATATCTAACTTCAAACTATCCATTTCCCTTTTTAAATTTTCTAATTTTCCTACTCGATTAAGGGATCTAACATTCCACGCTCCGACCCGTAGAATGCCAGTATTGTCTTTCCTGATGATCTCATCCTCTTGAGTAGTCCCCGCCCGGAGATCCGAATGGGGGACTATTTTACCTCCGGAATATTTTACCCGAGAGGATGCCATCATCATATGTTCATACAGTAGAGCTGCATGTCCTCGGGAAAAATAACGGCTGTAGTTTCCCCTTGCTTTCAGCCGTTCGCAGTAGCTGTGTGGCAAAGCCGCATTAGCTGATGTTACAAGGCCAGCTCAGTCAATCATCCAGACTGTTGCCCCTGTAACTACTGAAAAGGCTGCTGCCCCTCTTCAGGAACCACACGTTTGTCTGGCCTCTCCACAGATACCCCTCCGCTGTGGTTGCACCTACGGTACGGCTATCTGTATCGTTGAGGCACGCAAGCCACCCCACCTCGGCAATGTCTGTGGTTCATGGTTCAAAATTGTAATATGTTGAAATTAGCTTTAAAATTCAAACTTAAATAATCAAAGTTTTATAGTTTGGCACTGCATTTAATATTCTTTTCACTTTTCAACGACACTCGGGAAACTTCTGGAAAGGATAGGACCCTAGTTGGTAACAATGTCTTAGGACTACAATATACATCAGTTATGGTAAAAGCTATAACAGAACCTACGTAAATTTAAAATTTAATACATATTTGAAATACACATCTGGATGCTAACGTCACACAGGCACATAATCTATCACATAGCCGTAACAAACATCACCGCCACCATTACGTCAATCGATTTCTATAGGATCGGTCACATTTACATCTTAAAAGACTTACACAACTCGTTTTTGGACCGAAATTCACGGAAATAATAAAGAATATCGTTACCAATGTTCAGCCTAAAATAATAGTAAACGGATTAACATCGAGAACAATAAAAGTAGGAAAATCCGTGCAGCAATGGTTCCCTCTTTCGATGGCCGTGTTCGCGGTAGCATTGTTTCCATTGTTACTCAAATTGGGTAACAGCATAAGACGCTATTAATAGGCGATTCCACAGTTGCAAGAACGAAATATGCGGATGACACGGTGGTATTCACATCTGATGAAGAAATCAATAAGACGCGAAGTATTATGAAGTCGTTTGAAAGAGCAACAGGTGGCAAGGCAAATCCCATAAGAAATGGAAGACTGACATCAGCAATTCCGTGATATAAAGTTGTGAAAATCCACAAAATTTCCAAAAATGTCCGTTAAGATGGCAGCTGACAACTGGCGCAGCATCCTCCACACCATCAGGGGGCTCGCCAGAACACACGCAGACAGGAACCTCACCGTCTCACAGAGGGCAGAGCTAATCAACGTGACGATATGTAAGGTACCTGTCAGTACTATGCCTCACATAGGTACATTTGTTAATCACGTAATTACCAATAAAATATTTTATTATGTTGTGAATTAAACTCAACACTAATTAGGAAGTTTGCAGTACTCAATATGTATCAAAAATCTGATCATTAATCACAAATTTAATGTAAAGTATTTTACAAAACATATAAAATCTCTATGTAACGGCTAGGAAGAGGAGTGGTTGTTCTTTGCTGGTATGTTTTAGTATTCTAATTATGGACGAGGATTGTCATATTTGGTTATGGAATTATTTGATGTATGACGAACGCTCAATACGTATGTTTCAACTCAAAGTAAGTTCTGAATTTGTCTACAGTTATTTAATCAGTTGTACAGGCAATTTCTGTTAAGTACAAAGGAAGCCTACGGGACTGCCTCATCTGGAATTAAGAAATCAAATGTTCAAATGTTTGTATAGCTTATGGGACTTAACTACGGGTCATCAGTCCCTTAATTTACAAACTACTTATGAACTAACTAAGACTAAGGACGGCACAAATATCCATGCCCGAGGGGGGATTCGAACCCCCGACCGCAGTGGCCGTGCGGACCGTGACTGGAGCGCCTCAGTCCCCTCGGCCACCGCGGCTGGCCTGGAATTAAGAACCTGCAGGTTATACATACGAGACTTTATCTTAATTGATCGTAAAATGTTTGTTACCTTAGACACAGAACAGCTAGCAATTCCAGATTGGGTAGTGGATTATCCGTTCAGACAAAGATACTCAATTCCGCGACTTTCTCTCTTATGTAAAAAATAAATTCAAGTTTTACAGCTTCACACAATTTCAGATCATGAATCGAGTATCTACGACCTACATTGACGCCACAACGTCTAGCCTGTGGTGGTGAGAAACAAATAAACTGTTCTCTTTCAGAATTTTTTGCAGCATCTTATCAGAACATAACCAGCCAGAGTTAATTTCAACTGATTTATTATCTCAGGCATATTTATTTTATTTATATATTTACAGATCCCATCGAAAGCCTGGTACATGGCACAAATCTTATGTACCACTGGGACGTAAAAACAAATGCGCCGCTCTGTTGCTCCACAGACAGCTGAAAACCGAGGAAAGAAACGGTGACAGCATCACCAGCACGCTCGTCAGAAGTTACAGGCCGCAGTCCGAAGAGGCGCCAGTCTACGCCGGGCACATACCGTTCAAGCTGCGACACACAAAGCAGCTCTCAATCGATAGAAGCTATTCGTGTCAGTACAGAATCAAAAACTATATGGAGTGCTACGAGGGACTACCGCCAAAGCCAAAATAGAGAGAAAGTGTCCAGACTTCGACTGGCCATGAGTCTGTAAGAATATGTCAGAAAACCCCACAACCATCCCACGCCAAAGACTCGTGGTATAAAATTGTACACCAGACAGCATACACAAATGAGAGACTGGCACTGATAAAGCAGAGAAACTGCGGTGCCTGTGTCGAAAAGAATACATTGGAACACCGATTCTCCTGCGGGCAGAGCCGTGTTATTCGGGAAACATGTAAATAGATGTTGGCACTGATCAATAGGATAGACACACGAGCCATCTCGATCAAAGCACTTACCGTCCCTGACGCTTGGACATCCCTGAGGCCGAAACGATAGTCACCAGGTGACTAATAGCAATGGCAGCCCATCAGGTCAACACAGAAAATCAGAAGGACCAAGTAAAATTCTAAACTGACTTTTGGGAATAAAATAAAAAAGCCAAACAGCAAAGAAAGTACCGAGAAACATTCCACAATGACCTGGACATCTCGCTACAGGCAGGGCAGCTCCGCCGCCCACGCATTCCCACTGCTACCACAGCCCAAAAAGGGACGCCCGACCTATGAAAGTGTGTCCTCTGCTTTCCTAAAGTGTAAAAGTATCTTTCAAGTATTGTCATGCAAAGCGCAAAGGAAGCGAGTGCAACCTGAGCTATTGCGTGTGCGTTCAAAACTTGTAAATAAAAACGAGTAACACAAAGTGTAAAACTAAGAGTTCTCCTTTCAGAGCAAAGTAACGCAATATTTTTTTTATTCCTTTATGTCAATTTATGTTATGTATGTTGCGCTTTAAACTGAACGCTAGATATTAAATTGTGCTCGCACTATCTCTCCTCATTGCGCTCTCTCTCTCTCTCTCTCTCTCTCTCTCTCTCTCTCTGGAACTGTATATTTCATTTTCTTCCACCCTTCCCTTACAACATACTGATTTTATTCTTGTGACTTGTACCGGCAAGACCTTTTAAATGTTTTTTTATGGCATGACGGATAAAAATGTGCTGGCCGCGGTGGCCGAGGAGACTGAGGCGCTTCAGTCACGGTCTGCACGGCCACTACGGTCGGGGGTTCGAATCCCCCCTCGGGCATGGATATTTGTGCCGTCCTAGTTCGTAAGTAGTTCATAAGTAGTTTGTAAGTTTAGGGACTGATGACCCCGTAGTTAAGTCCCATAAGACTTACAAACATTTGAACATTTGATAAAAATGTTTTCAGCAGAGCACATAGGTCATCATGACTTGCAATTTTGCACTGATGATGTCCCATCATAGGGATGAAATCGATAGGTTATGAAGTTTAATAAAATAACCGTCTCACATCGCCTACCAAGGGGAAACAATTTATTTCATTATACATGAACGGTTCCTAATAAAACTATACTCCGTTCACCGAAACGAAACACGAACTATAAACAAAGCAAGGCGCGTCACCAGGGGTTCACAAAACGGGGGCGCTCGCTCAATGTCGAAGCGTCCTTTTCATGTGTAAAGCGTTTGTGTGTGTTGTAAGGCCTGATATTAGTTGGTGGCTAGAAACCTCAAAGCACCAGCTGCTGAATAGCAGCATAAGCATTAAGCATTCATATCTTTTTCTCTTTGTCATTTGTATCGTGCAAGTGTAAACTCATTATGTCAGCCTACATTTTGAATCCACCCAAGATGCGATGAAAGAAGAAATCATTAAGTTATTAATATGTATAAAACGGAGCTGTTGTCTCTAAAACAGTCAATGACAGACATTGTTATGAAAACAGTTGCATTACCGGTGTTGGTCTTTCCTCAGATCATCATAATGGTAAGTGATTAGAAGGGCACACACTCTTTGAAGTCTCCAAAAAAACATCATGACAGAATATCCTCGGGTGTAATGCCGGTCTATAGTGTCCAACGGGCACTATAGACCGGCAGTACACCCGTAGATATTTTGATTATCAAATACGCCGGGAGAAACTCAAGAATCACATCATGACATAAACTTACAGAAAGTGTTGATGACTCACAGATATGTGTTACCAAGAAAAGTACATGAATTTTGTTGTTTTGTTGACAAAGTTCTAACTGTACTAAACGAAAATGCAGATTTGGGCAGTTTTCAGAGATTCTACGAATTATTAAAAAATATTTATGTTTGGGGTCTGATACCACTGTTATATAACTAAACACACAAGCGCTATACACTTGATACCGATGCGGCGACATTGAATGAAGACAAAGTTTTTGTCTACCCCTGGTCATGTGCCCAGATCTGTTTATAGTTAGTCTCTCGTTTCGATGAATGGAGTATAATTAATTTGTAACTACCACGATTCATAGAAAAGTAGTTGAAAATACATGTTGTATTACGATTATACGACTCATAGTGCTTATTAATAATATGCTTATTAATAATTAATTAGTAAAATTCTCAAATTTACACCAATAGATTAATGTATGTTAATTTACATTACTATGGTGGAAACCACCACAGTGAAGGACAAAATTTACATCATGAACACTCTTACTAAAACGGCGATGCAATACAAACGAAAAATACAATATCCCATAACTAACACATTCATAGTTAATTTATTATCCCCTTTTCTGTTTCCTTTGTGCTCCCTTCTACCTTTGTTGGCTTAAATATGTAAAAATATGTCAAATTCTAAATTAAGTCAACATGTGCTAGACTCACGTATGGAAAGTGAGTAAAAAGCAATAAAACGAAAACTACAAATTACTCCGACACACAAAATTAGACGAAAAGACTGCCGATAGACATTTAAGAAGACGAAAACATAAGGATTCATTTGGAAAATAATAATACAGAAATGTATCAAACATGATGTAAACTTTGATTTTCATGTAACAAACTAAACATATCATGTAAACATATGTATATAAAAAGAAAGGTCCGGCATAAATTTTCATGTGTTACAGGTCGATAGTTCATCTTTAGAAGAGCAGCAGATGGAAAATTTGAAAAATCAAAATGTTCAAATGTTTGTAGAGCTTATGGGACTTAACTACGGGGTCATCAGTCCCTACCTTACAAACTACTTATGAACTAGCTAACACTAAGGACGGCATAAATATCCATGCCCGAAGGGGGATTCGAACCCCCGACCGTAGTGGCCGTGCAGACCCTGACTGACGCGCCGCACTCTCCTCGGCCACCGCGGCCGGCTCGGAAAATTTCGCAGTTTGCAAAGTACATACGGAAATAAATAAATGACGTTTCTTTTCTCACAAGGGGAGGCCGCGACGTTCGTATCACGGATTTTCTTCAAAGTTTGTACACTTTTATCAGACCATTAGGACAACATAAGATGCAAGGACTATGGCGCAATACGTAAACGATTTCGAGAAAAACGCAGTAGTGGTTTCACTTGTCGACCATGTAACCGTGTGTTGCAGCTGTAAGTCATAGGCAAGAGAAAGCGGTGGGCCTGTGGATGCCGGCGTGGTAGCTCAGCGCAACAAAAAACTGAGTGAACGACTAAACGATCAACACAGAACAAAACGAACCAACCCGCGCAAATGACCGATCAAACGGCGTAACGAAAGAAGTGGTTAGCGTTCTGGCTTTTTAATCGCTGGATCGTCATTTTAATTCTAACTCATACCTTCGTTTGCTTTTATTTCATCCCTGGTCACGTTATTAAAAGGATATCGTATTAAAAAGAAAAACGTGCATGTGTATGAACATTTTTACAGTGTGTCAGAAGATATGTCATGTTACAATTAATAGTTACAAGAGCTTTCGACATAACAGGTTCCAGGACGAAATTTGTGATACAGACACGGAAAACACTAATTAAAACTGCACTATTAGATTTCGTGAATGTAGTGTTTCCATATGCACAAGGAATCTTCACTTTTTCTATGAGGGAACGAACGTCATTGACATTTTGAAAAATTTCTCTTTCTTCTGATATTTTGGATTCAAACAATGCGCAATGCAACATTTGTTTACATATCGGTGCTAATATTTGATGATGTACGATCGAACATATTTTAATGGCATATTCACGAGAAGCAATTTCTCGTTCATTGTCAGTCAAATACGAACAATTCTGCAGGCGCTTGATAATGTTTTCAACATGCCAATAGAAATAAACGTCACACGGTTAGATTTAACGTTGATGAAAACGTATACTTGTTCATGATGTTTACGAGCCTTCACAAAGTGGTCATTGGTCCAGGAATCAATTAGTGAATACTTAACGATCGTTGTTCCTCCGGTTTTTATGTCGTCTTCCCATCTCTTCAAATAGTCCTTTCTTTTTAAACTTCGAGATCCGTTTCTAGAGAAATTTTGGATTCCACGTGGGGTGTTCTCATGCCAGTCTACTTTTCGTTTTGACTCCACGGAATCTTTGCCTTTTTTTCGACTGGCTCATCATCGGAAAATTGTCAGCTTCATGAAAGAGATCTATTTCATGACGTCTCAACAGTAATCAGTACCTTGTCTCCTTACATTTCTATGACATACAATTCTTCCCCAATCGCCATTGCACCTGCAGAAATCGTTGGAGACGATTACGTATCAAGAAAGTCTGCTTGTTGAAGAAAACTCTCACAGTACAAAAAACGCACCTTTTAACTGACATTTCGAAACCGCATTATGCACATGGCAGTCACCACCTCAGTAGTCGGAGAAGCGGGCGTCACCTCCATTCTTGCAGGAAAATACAAGTCTTGTTACAGTGAACATGTCGAACGTGCACTGTTCGTTCTTGCTGTACTAGCGAAGTCTCACCGCCATGCAGGTTCACTGCCGAATGGGGCCTGTTGTTGGTAAATGCAACCTGTGTCTGCGACGCGGCGGAGTGGCCGAGCGCAATGTTCCGATGCGCGAGGCCGTTCCGCGTCGGGGGTTCGAATCCTCCCTCGGGCATGGATGTTTGTGTTGTCTTTAGTATAAGGTACTTCATAAGTAATTTGTGAGTTTAGGGACTGATGACCCCGCAGTTAAGTCCTATAAGCTTAACAAACATTTGAACATTTCCTGTGTCTGCAGTTCGAAGCGTCCACTGCAGTCCCGAATTCACGTGCAAGGGATTTCCGAAATCACAACAAGAATACACTTTCTGGAAAACCTTATGCGTTTGGTCGTTTCAAATGTTTGTAGAGTCTGTGGGACTTAACTACGGGGTCATCAGTCCCTAAACTTACAAACTACTTATCAAGTACCTTATACTAAGGACGGCACAAATATCCATGCCCGAGGTGGGATTCGAACCCCCGACCGTAGTGGCCGTGCAGACCGTGACTGAAGCGCCTCAGTCCCCTCGGTCTGCGCGGCTGGCCGGTCTTTTACATGTCTAAAATTATATATGCATATTTCTTGTACTAATAAACGTACGTAAACAGACAAATAACATTAAATATTCAACTAACCTTTTTTTCCGTTCTGTTACCTTTGAAATGTAATATATATGAACGAATATGACAAGCGTTGAAGAAAAAAAAAAATAAATGAATAAAAGCAAACGACGATACGATCTAGGATTGAATAAGCGATCCACCGATTAAAAAGCCAGAATGCTGTTTTTTTTTTTTTTTTTTTTTTTTTTTTTTAACTACCATTGGACCACAGCTGTCTCTTATGGCTTACTTACAGCTGCAACACACGTTTACACGTTCGTAGCGCGAAACTACTACTGCAATCTTCTCAAAATCGTTTAACAGGGAGACTATATGGGTATCAGATTTTAGAATTTTTTTATGTTTATGGTGCGTGAAGTTCAGAACTCTAATAAGAATCAGCCAAAGACCTACACCGATAGATGCTGTAGCTGTTTTAGTTATTGATACTTGCGCGCACTTGCTAAACTTCAAAGTCGATTTTCTAGATAATTTTTAAGATTTGCGTCGAATAGCTTTGGCTGATTGTTATTTAAGTTCTAAACTTCACGTACCGTGAATATAAAGAAATTCTAAAAATCTGATACCCATGTGGTCTCCTTGTAAGTTTTGCGCCTTAGTTCCTTGCATATTATGTTGTCATATTGGTCTGCTACAAAGATACAAAGTTCGATGACAATCCGCGATCCGAATGTCATGGCCTGCTCTTGTCAGACGAATTTCACAGATGAAAGCAGTTTGTTTACAGAATACTAGTTCAAAGAGGGATCACCTGAATATGTTATTAAATACATTTTTATGAGTTTTCGCAACAATTTTTGTCAGTTCACATAATATCATCATGCCGCGGTGGAGTGGCCGAGCGGCCCAGGGAGCCTCGCTGCGGAGTGCGCGTTTGCCCGTCGTCGGAGGTTCGAGTTCTCCGCAGGGACTGATAACCAACACAGTTGAGTCCCATAGATTACAAACATTTTAACAATCATCATGTCACATATCTCGGTACTAGTGCGTACGGAGTTCGTGTTGCTTGTTCAATAAATGTTATCGCACAATATTACGTTTTTTACTAAGTTTTGATTTCCGTTTTCACTTACCTTCCATTCCTCTGTAAATCGCCCTTGTGATATCTCTTGTTGTTCTTACAGCATAGCGGTCTGTCCTAGTTCACAAGACTAATAAGCTGCTGTGCAGCCGTTGTTGCTAATTAGTGCGAGAAACAACAAGACGCAGGCAGCAATTGCCACGGGCTTCGTCAGTCCCATTTCACTGGGATCCGTCCGTCTATAGGAAGCAGTGGAGCGTGCCGGCGGCGCTGCATGGCTTGGGAACTGCCAGCCGTATCAACACCGCCTAGAAGACAAGAGGTTGGCTTAAGCAGCTGCCAGCGAGCTACTCGCGCATGCGCAGAGCTGAAATTAAGTTCTAGGAGCGTCTTCTCCAGCTTCTGGCTACTTGCCGAGTGGCTGTTTGCTGTTTAAGCAGTAGCCGCAAGCTACCAGATTCTATCCGGGAAAATATTTCTGGTGCGTTCAAGCTGCCAGATTCGCGCATGCGCAGAACAGTCTGAGTTGTAGTGGGAGGGCGCTCCATGCGATCCGTGTTTACGTTTCGTGATAGTTTCATTTGTTTGTCTTAGTGTACAAGTTTCTTCCAATATGAAAACAAAACGGATTTTTGCGATTGGGAACTGTTGGGTGAATTTATTAACAAAATCGTTGAAGGTTAATAAAATAATATGATAATATTTCAGTTTTCTGATTTTGATTTCCACGTTATTAGGAGAGATCAAGCATTGAGTTGAACATGTAATTCGCACCTGAAAGGTATTTTCTGTATTTTAGTTGTTAAAAAATTGTGCGGTGTACATGAGTTCCCTGGACTTTAATCTATACTGAAGATGTTCATTCAGTGATATTCATAACCACCAAACGGAAATGTCTATTATTGTAATATTGTAGTGATATGGACATACGACTCATTATCGAGTGTTCATACTAGATCAAGAATTATTCGATTTGCAGAACATTAAAGTTATTATTGTCGGTTTGCTAAAAATTTGCCGTTTATCAATTAACTACAATAAACTGCTTTGCCACAGAGGCGTCAATTTATTTGAAACAATATCCAGACTGTTGCCTTGTTTAAAGTGTTTGCTGTGTTGTAAAGAGCTCGCGTTTTATTCTGTAATGCATAGTGTTAACAGATTTAATACTCTACTATAATAAAGAACTAAATATGAGGGTATAGTTAAAGGAATTTGGTATTTTGAAAACCACAAAGAAAACCTTAATATCAGGCACACCTACGTTAATCTGGACATACTGATGTACTCTTAAAGGCGAATAGTGGTTTGAGTAAGGTTACGACATTGTGACACTCTTAGTTTATCCTTGGATGTGTTTTTATGAAATAATGTAGGATATGTTAATGCTGCGCATACGAATATTAGTAAACGTTTAATTGAAGTTTAATAAGCAAGCAATTTAATCAGTAATTGAGAATGAAATAAATACCTATATTTACGGCTTAATAAGAAAAAATGTTTTCTTTTAGACACCTACTATCCACGAAACAATGTTTCATATATCTGTGGTACATTATGTAGGCTTCAATTTATGTCATAATTTTTGTTTTATACCTTTTAAATTTATCAACTGACATTCCTTGACAAATTAGTGGAACACACTACCAACAAATCGTTACTTTGTACGTATGATGTATTATTTTAAAAGTTTAATACCCTTATCATGGTTTCATTAAGTCACACTAATAAAACCGAAAAATAAACCATTGTTGTTTTGCATAATTGCTCGGCATTATATAGGAATACCAAAATAATGAGGTCGCAGTACAGCTGTTCCACCGCTACGCATGAGAAACCTGCCAGAATTGGGACGAAAAGCGCTCAAGCAGTACAAGCTCAAAATACGTCATCGTAGCTGCGCATGCGCAGTAACGCCTACTTGCTCGCGCTTGAAAGTAGCTTTCTGGCATCTTCTTTCGCAGCAAGAGGCGGCGGCTGCCAGTTGACTGGCTGGCCGCTGGGGCACGCCCACCGCCGCGTAGCGCCCGGCCAATCAGATTGCATTCGCCGCCTCTCGGTTTGACGTAGCCACGGCCAGTTGTAAGGCCTTGTCTTCTAGGTGGTGTTGGCCGTATAGTCCAAGCAGTAGGGAAAAGTGGTTACAAAAATTATTACCTGAAAACAAAAAAATATGAGGTTATAGAAAATTAAATTTTTAATAGAGTTTCTATTCCCAATTTTTTAAAAAAAGAAATCCCTTGACAACTTTTAAAAACTATATTTCTTATAACTCGTCAACATTCACGTTTACAGACTTGTTATTTTCCATAAGTATGGCACGAAATAGCTTGCTCAGTTTTTTGTCTCTTTTCTTCTTGAAGAGTTGTAATACCATGCTTTCAGATAAATTTTAAGATTTTTTTAATTATAAGTATCAAATAATGAGTTTGAAAAACTTGCACTTCCTTGGACCTGTTTTCTTCAACTGACTATTTCTATTTTAATGTTATGAAAGGAACTAATAAAAATGTGTTACTGGCAATTTTTCACATATTTTAAAACAAACAATGTTACGTTACTATCTTATGGAGTCGAGATAAATATTTTACTTAGAAAAGCATCTAGTGGACGTAACATTTTACAGCGATGTGCTTCATGGAACTTACTGTTGGTAGTTATACTAGTAAGCAAAAATACTTAGGTATATTGCATTGTTTTATAATATTATAATACATATAATATATATTATATATAATTATATATATAATATATTATAATATTTATATTGGTAAAGTGAATCGTACAAGCGCGTAGTAGCTCGAGCCAGAGCGGAGTGGCCAAGCGCATTGAGGCGCTATGCTCCGATGCGTGAGGCCGTTCCTCGTCGGGGGTTCGAATCCCCCCTCGGACATGTTTGTGTCGTCTTTAGTATAAGGTAGTTCATAAGTAGTTTGTAAGTTTAGGGACTGATGAGCCCGCAGTTAAGTCCCTTAAGCTTCACAAACATTAGAACTTTTTTTATTGGCTATTATATTTTGTTTTCAAGTAATAATTTTTGAAATATTTAATTTTACGTCGTCACAGAATGCATGGACTAGTATACGGCTGTGCTGCCTGTCGGACAAATACGGTTACACTGCACGCTCAGCGTTTATAAGACTTCTGCATCTGGCGTCTAAGCTCGCTCGAACTGGAATATGCACATATTTACGTGTTAGTCCGGTATATATCGATCTACATCCACATATTTACTCTGCAAATCACATTTACGTGCCTGGCAGAGGGTTCATCGCTTTCATAATATTTCTCTACTGTTCCACTCTGTAATCGTCCGTGGGTAAAAGGAACACCTAACTCTCTTTTATTTTATGATGATGATCATCTCTCCCTATGTAAGTGGGTGCTAACAAAATATCTTCGCATTCCGAAGAGAAAGTTGCTGACAGAATTTCGCAAATACAGGTAATCTCGCAAACGAATAACGCGTATGTGTACATGATATCTATCCCAAGTCGAGCACCATTTCCGTGACAGTTTCGCCCCGACATCGCGATATTAAGAAACGAGCTGCCCTTCTCTGAACATTTCTGTATCCTCAGTCAATCCAACTTGGTGGTGATGTTACATTGCACAGCAATTCCAAATAAGTGTTCTACGAATGAAACGTAGCCCTTCGTTCACCTTCCCCACGATATTTTCTATATGTTCTTTCCATTTAAAGTTCGTCTTGATTGTAATTTCTATGTATATAATTGAATGTACGGCCGTTAGATTCGACTGATTTACCGTGTAAGTGCTGATATGCGAGGGTTGAAAGTTAAATAGTGGCAACTATTTATTTACAACCTACACAAAAGCGTTACATGTTTGCACCTCTTACTTTCCTTCAAAGTAGTCACCAGCGTTGTGCAGAACCCGTTCCTAGCGATGTAGATGGCCTAGGAAACAGATATACCGTTAGCAGAGCCTGTTCTGTTAATGGTGCGAATGGAGCGGTCTACTGCCTGCCGAATCTATTGAACAGTTCTGGAGCAAATCTCTGGAACAGTTCTGAAGCGGATCTCTGGAACAGTTTGTTCATCTTCGGAATCAAATGAAAATTACAAGTACTTACGTCCGGGGAGTATGATGAATGGTATAGTACTTGTCAGTCCCATCGACCGAACAGTGCAGCCAAACCTTGTATTGTATGCCCCCGTTCATTGTCGTGCGAAGTGATGGATGGGTTGCGCGGAAAGTGTTGCCGCTTCTTTCGGAAAACTGGTCGCAGGTGAAGCTCCAAAAACTAACAGTAATACTGTGCATTGACGGTCTGCCGCGGAGGAACGCAATGCGTTAGGGTAGAACCATCACAGTCGTACACGAGAATCACCATAACTTTCACCATACTGGCTGGGGCTCTGACGCACTTTCGACTTCCGTGGCGACCCATAGTGACGCCATTCGTTGGATTGGCCTTAGCTCTTGTTTCGAAAACATAGTGACACCGTTACGTTAGACTGCTCGCTCACAAGTGACTGTGTTTCCCTCGATTGTGTGACGCCGGTGATGTGGGATAGGCGAATCCACATGCTCGGAGGTAAGGTAGGTATGTCAACAATGTGTGCTATCAGCGACAATAGTATATTACATTGCATAGTGCCTCCATAGCAGTGTTGCCACTATTTAAGTACCAACCCTCGTGTATGACTTTACTTATCACTATTTAGGTTCAATTGCCAATTTTCGCACCCTGCAGATCTGTTTTGTAAATTATTTTGCAGTTACTTTTAATTTTCTGGTGTCTTTACTATCCGATAAACGACAGCTGCATCGCGAGCAGTCTAACGTGCGAGGCGGAACATGTCGACTGTGACCCACCACTACTGCCGACAACGACAGCAACGCCGCCATCGACTGTCGACCCTTTGCGGAACACAGCGGCAGGCGAGCAGCGCGGTCGCTGGTGAGAGGCGAGGCGGGGTGTCTGCCGACTGCCGCCGTTGTTGCGCCGTCGTTGCAGGGGGAAGACGACGACGTTGCTTTGCTACATACTAAGAAAACACGAAAGCTGGTAATGTCATTATGTAAACGTAGAGCTGCCGGTGGAAGATGCATGCCGTTGATTTAAAAAAAAGTTTAGTGATGAATTTATTCAGGAGGTATTGTCGTTTAAATACAAGACAGTTGAATTTCGTACTGAATTCTATTTCGGATGACGTAAAACCACAGTGCCTAAGAAATGCAATAACTGAAGAAAAAATTACATTTTACACTGAGAAGTACACAAAAAAGAAGAAAAAAGATCATGCATTATTTACAGTCTGCTCAACAACTTGTACGGAATACTGTCCAAGCGATGTGGCTGTTGAAGGTGTGTTATTATCTCTTGATTGCTGATTTGTGTTGCACTGTGGACCCATTATTTTGTAATCAAAAACAATGCGACAATTATTTTTCTTACGCTTCTGCTTTATATATTGGAAATGAACTTCGGAAAACTGCACTGATATGTCCAGAAAATAATTCAATATCATCATATTTACGTCGCATAAAAGCCTTTACTAACTTTGCCTCTTTTCATCCCTTTTCTTTCACACTTTTATTATTGTACCATCGTTAGTTTTATTCCGTTTTCTTTTCTGTGTTGGTACATAACATTAATCGAGTGTCACCTCTCGTGTAACATGAAGTAAATAAAGCTGTCCTGCCCGAATTTTACACAAAATGCTTTATTTCTGTACATAATCAAAGAACACCATTTATGTAATTACCGATAGTTAAAAATGTCTTAATTCTTTTGAACATAAACCACTTCTGTGTTTAGTTTTAACTTTAATAGTTAAGTATTGAGGAAACTGCACTAAGTTGCTACAAAAATGAAGCAAAAAGTGTTACAAAATATTAATTAGTGTAGCTTTCTCTGAGTATTCATTGACATGCCACGTCAAACGTTTACAGTTCCAGGTCTATTATACATTAATTCGTGGATCTTGACAACTTAACTACAGGGTCATCAGTCCCTAAACTTACAAACTACTTATGAACTACAAATATCCATGCACGAGGGGAGATCGAACCCCCATCGGGAAACGGCCTCGCGCATCGTAGCATAGCGCCTCAATGCGCTCGGCCACTCCGCCGCGGCTCGTCAGAGTCTGAAGCACTCATTTCCCTGGGGCGTTGTCATAAAACCGGTCTTCGGCGGGTGGTCGGGTCGGCGACAGCGACACCACTGGTTCGGGACCGGATGGGTCGCCTGTCGCCGGAGCAGGGTTTAGGCTGCATTTATAGACAGCGGTGCCTCCGCGGCGGGGCAACCGCTGTGATTTGACGGAGGCACCGCTCCAACTTTAACAGCACGTGGGGCAGCCGCAGATGCCCGCGGGGCCCTGTTCCTGTCTGGTGGGGGTAAACAGTGGTGTCACCTGTTTTATCAGCCACTGAGAGCTCGCCTTCCGCGATGGACCCTGCAGCACGTTTTCGATCATATCTAATTGCATAGGCAATGTACAGTCTTTATACCTACTTCTTAACAATTGTATCAAAACAATGTCTACAATATCAGCCGAATAAAAAAAAATTCAGACGAATGTTGTTGCATTTTTACTGAATAAGTACATACCCTGATGAAAGAAATAGGTTCCCGTTTTTAAAAATGTACCAAACACTCAGAAAACATCGAAGACCTATGCCATCCGAAACGTAGAGTGCCACTAAAGTTCTCTCTTGAAACCAAATGTGCCTCCTAGACTTAAAATTTTCGAGTTAATCTTCTGTTTCAGTTTAAATTGTCCGCCCTGCTCATGCCGATAAAACAAGGACACACAATGATAGAAATAAGGGCACAGAACTATGAAATTGTTCTTTTTATCTAGGAATAAATAATTTATAAAAGTGCGGTACAACTGAGAAAGGGTTTGATAACTATGCCTTGAACACTCTGATCATCTTGTAAAATATACTGAAAAAACAACGATCACTAATGTTTTATAAAATGTTTTTAAAACAATCAAGATTCGTAAATCCGTGTGTAACTACACCATCAACTGCTGTGTCCCTACACAAGCCGCACCCACCGCCCATGGAGAAAGTCTGTAGGTGATTTACATGATCGAAACTGAACAAAATAAATATAGGACAATTGTTATGCAATCTTGACTGTTAAAAATATTTTACTTGATATGACTTAGGGTTGCCACTTACACTCACAGTAAAACAATGATGTAGTAGATAGGTGTACGTATAACTAATATTTGGTACCAAAAACATAATGAGTCACTCACATATTTCATCTTTCTGTTTTGGAGTTGAGTCGTCGAATTCAGGATGGAACATATTACATAGTACAATCCAATTCCTCTTCTTCATATCTCTGTCTTTAAACGTTTCAGATTCCGAATCCCAAATACATGGTCAATGAGTAGTTCTGTATTGAACATTTTGCCCATAGATCACTTTTTCAAGTAATCAGCCCTCGCAGTAGCAGTGTGCATTCAAGCACGAACAGCACTCTCACTACCGGAGCAACTGTGCTACATCAGTTGTCGGCACTGCCGCCACGCGCACCGAACAGCCCCATTAGCCGCCGTGTAAAGAGACGCCGCACAACCGCGGCGGTTTGGCAGTGCAGCCGCTGGTATTTTGACTCCGCGGCGGACGAACGGAGGGTCCGCTACCGCAACCGCGCCTATAAACGGCTCCCACGCTGCCTTATGAGAAACCGCTCACTCCCAAACCGCCGCGATTCCACCGCCGCGGTGCAACCGCAGGCTATAAACACGGCCTAGGCCACAGGTGACGCTGTATCCGCGTTTCGCATCGATCGCATTGCAGGCAATGGGGACCAGTGGTGCCGCCTGTCGCGGGTCAGCGACGACTGCGAGCTTGCGGTCGGGTTCGAAATAGCACCTTAGAGTGTTGCTCAGATAGTCTTCTATACTCCGTTCACCGAAACGAGAGATGGACTGTAAACACAGCGAGGCGCGTGGCCAGGGTGGAAAAAACAGGGCCGCTCGCTGTATGTCGCCACATCCGTTTCATGTGTAAAGCGATTGTGTGTGTTATTAGGGGGGATATTAGAGGCTGGTTAGATATTTCGTCCTAAATGACCAGTTGCTGAATAGCAACATAAATATTAAGCTTTCATATTCTATCTCTTATTCTCTTTCTCGTCAGTGTAACACAAATGTGGCCTCATTATGTCATCCTACATTTTGAATCCAGGCAAGAAACGATCAAAGAAGAAATCATCAAGTTCTTAATGTGTATAAAATGGAGCTGTTGAGTCCAGAACAAAACATCATATGTTGGTCGTTCCTCAGTTCATCATATGATAATTCATTACACACTCTTTGAAGTCTCCAAAAAACACCAGGACAGAAGCTTACAGAAAGTATTGATGACTTTCACAGAAATGTGATACGAACGAAAGTACATGACTTGTTGTTTTGTTAACATACTTCTTACTGTCGAAATCGAAAATGCAGATTTTGGCCATTTTCAGAGATTCTATGAGTTATTAAAAGAAATGAATTTTGAATATCTGTGGCGTCTAATATCACTGCTATATAGGAAAACACACAACCGATTTATACCTGGTACAGAGATTTTAATTCCAAATTATTAACTTATCCACCAACAGCCGTAGAGTTAATGGTCTTTTATTTAACGATTAGTTTCGTTATTCCATTAATACCATCTTCAGGCCCTATACAAATTCAGTTACAAATCATTGTTGTACCCGTAACATCATGCTGTACGTGTGTCATACAAAGTATAAAGAAAAAGTAATGTAATACCGAAACCAGTCATTAAATAAAACAACGTAAACTTTATGGTTGTTGTGATTCTTCAGTTTCTCCCGGCGTATTTGATGATCAAAATATCCACGGGTGTACTGCCGGTCTATAGTGTCCAGCGGGCACAATATTTATGGTTGTTCGTTGATAATAATTTGGAATTAGAACTCGACCAACAGCCGCAGTTCCATTACAACATGGAGCCACATCGATTGATACAGAGGTAGCGACATTGAGCAAACGCCCCGTTTTTTTCCACCCCTGGTCACGAGCCCCGGCCTGTCTGTCGTTTCGGTGAACGAAGTATAAATCATTATGTATAAATATCAATCAATATTTCCCTTGGTCACGCTATAACTTCATAACGGCTGGACCAATTTGACTCACTTTGTTTTCGCATTCGTAATTATCAGGAAAAGATTTTTATGAATTAAAACGTTTGGGAAATCCACCGAAAAACTGAAAAAACTGAAAGTGCGTTTTTCATTGTGTCCAAGTGTTTCTATTTAATACAGATATATAGTTTTGTTCCGATATTAGTGAAATTATGCACACTTGATCTTCAAACCAAGAGGAATCTCACTGTCTAACTACAATTTCGTATGGTGCATGGCGAGGGAGTGACCTTGCGGTCTAAGGCCCCTTGCTGCGAGTGCGTGTCTCTTCTTTGTCGGAGGTTCGAGTTTCGGGCATGGGTGTGTGTGTAGCAATTGTCCATAGTTTAAGTTAGTTGAAGTAGTTTGTAAGTCTGTGGACTGATGACCACTGCATTTTGGTCCCATAGGTTTACTAACATTTGTACATTTTGAACTTTATTTAAGGAATTTGACAGATTCCATACTTTCCCCCGATCTTGATGAATTTTATCTCATTTTACCTTTAAACCTAAAGAAAGGTCACTGTTTACACAAAACTAGGCATATATGTATTTTCCTAGAGAGGAGTTGGGGGGTTGAGAATCGAACGAAGGAGGCCTGATGGTGAAGCGGGAATGGAAGAAATGGGCCGAGTGAGGGTGAGCTGTACAGAGAGAAGGGAGGGAACAGAGAGGGAGAGAGGAGTGCAGGGAAGATGGACTACAAGAATACTGGATAAATAAATACCCGGGCAACGCCGGGTTTTCAGCTGGTTGATTATAAAGACAAGGAACAGTAGAGGCCCCATAACAGTTCCCTGGGGACTGCAGTTATGACTTCTGTTTTAGTCGATTACTTTCCGCCAGTTGTACACACTGTGTCCTTTATGACAGGAAATGATGAATCCAGTTGCACAGTTGAGACGATATTCTGTAATCACACAATTTGAATGAAGCCTCTTGAGAGGTATAGTATCAAAAGCCTTCCGGAAATCTAAGCAATGTACGACTAGTCGCTTGGCACGCCACACGCAACACTATTCGAAAATGAAACTTTCATTCTGCCATGGAGTGTGCGCTGATATTAAACTTCCTGACAGATTAAAATTGTGTGCCGTAACTTGGATTCGAACCTGGGACCTTTGCCTTTTGTGGGCAAGCGCTGTACCGACGGAGCTATCCCGGCACGCTTCACTGTCCAGCCACACAACTTTCCTTCTGCGAGGAGAACTTGTGTGAAGTTTGGAAAGTAGGAGGCGAGGTACTGGCAGCAATAAGGTTGTGTGAATGGACCGTGTTCAAATGTTTGTATAGCTTATGGGACTTAACTACGGGGTCATCAGTCCCTAAACTTACAAACCACTTATCAACTACCTTATACTACATCTACATACATACTCCGCAATTCACCGTAAGGTGCGTGGCGGAGGGTACATTGTACCACTACTAGGCATTTCCTTTCCTATTCCACTCCCAAATTGAACGAGGAAAAAAAGAATGCCTATATGCCTCCGTACGAGCCCTAATTTCTCTTATCTTGTCTTTGTGATCTTTACGCGAAATGTAAGTAGGCGGCAGCAAGATCGTACTACACTCAGCTTCAAATTCCGGCCCTCTAAATTTACTCAACAGAAATTCACGAAAAGAACGTCGTCTTTCTTCCAGCGATCCCCAATTGAGTTGCCGGAGCATTTCCGTAACACTCGCGCATTGGTCGAACCTACCGGTAACAAATCTAGCTGCTCGTCTCTGAACCGCCTCTATGTCTTCCTTTAAACTGATCTGCTGCGGGTCCCAAACACTTGAGCAATACTCAAGACGTGGTCGTACAAGCGTTTTATACGCGGTCTCCTTTACAGGTGAAGTACATCTCCCCAAAATTCTCCCAATAAACCGAAGTCGGCTGTCAGCCCTACTCACAACTGTCCTTACATGCTCGTTCCATTTCATATCGCTCTGCAATGTTACGCCTAGATATTTGAACGACGCGATAGCATCAAGAAGCTCACTACTAATGCTGTATTCGAACATTTTAGGATTGTTTTTTCTACTCATGCGCATCACCTTACATTTTTCTACATTGAGAGCTAGCTGCCAATCTTCGCACCAACTAGAAATTTTGTCTAAGTCATCCTGTATGCTATTACAGTCAGTAACAGACGACACCCTCCCATACACCACAGCATCATCAACAAACAGCCGCATATTACAACTTACTCTGTCCATCAGATCATTTATATAGATAGAAAATAATAGCGGTCCTATCACACTCCCCTGGGGCACGCCTGACGATACACTAGTCTCTGATGAACATTCGCCGTCGAGAACAACGTACTGCGTTCTATTACTTAGGAAGTCTTCCAGCCAGTCAAAGTCGAGAAAAACACAATCCGTCTGTTGCCCATCGTCCATGGCTCGCAAGATGTCATGTGAGAAAAGGGCACAAATATCCATGCCCGAGGGGGGATTCGAACCCCCGATCGTAGTGGCCGTGCAGACCGTGACTGACATGCCGCAGTCCTCTCGGCTACCGCGGTCGGCGAGGGACCGTGAAGCGTGCCGGGATAGCTCAGTCGGTAGAGCACTTCCCCATGAAAGGCAAAGGTCCCAAGTTCTGGTACACAATTTTAATCTGCCTGGAAGTTTCAACACTATTTGAATTTCCTCGTGATTATTCCAGCATACCTTGTTCGAAATGATCGACCCTATATTTTGAGGAAATAAATAAATGTGTTCTGCTGACTTTCATGCTTTAAAAAAACATTCTAAGGTATATACGATTACGCGAATTACGTGAAACTTTCCTTGAGAAAAAAGAAAATTATTAGTTTCATTTCTCGTAATATTTTTAGTTCAAGAATGTTTCTCAATCGACTTTATGGAAAGTAAGCTGTAAGAAAATCTGATTATTTTCCCACACGTTTGTGTTAAATATTAGCGCTATAATAAACCACCCCCATGAACCGCAGACATTGCCGAGGTGGGGTGGCTTGCGAGCCTCAACGATACAGATAGCCGTTCTGTAGGTGCAACCACAGCGGAGGGGTATCTGTGGAGAGGCCAGACAAACGTGTGGTTCCTGAAGAGGGGCAGCAGCCTTTTCAGTAGTTACAGGGGCAACAGTCTGGATGACTGAGCTGCCCTTGTAACATCAGCTAACATTGCTTTGCCATGCATTTACTGCGAATCGCTGAAAGCAAGGGAAACTACGGTCGTTAGTTGCTTTCCTCGAGGACATGCGGTCCCCCATTAGGATCTCCGGGCGGGGACTACTCAGGAGGAAAAACAAAACAGCCCTAAAGCCGGTGCCATGTCGCCTCCTACAATTTTGACTCATCGCAACAGGCATTCAGCGCTGGAAAAGTTGGATACAAAGCTGTTTAATAGCTTTGGCATTGGAAGGGTTCCAACACTGGACATCAGGGCTGGTGCTGGCGGGTGTTCCCGATTTTCGCGGACGACCCGATTTGCAGGGGTCCGTCGATCCTCGTAGGGCTCGCTCAATATCCCGATTTAGGATCATAATGCAGTAGTGCGATATGCGCTCTTATGTCCACTGTCGCTACACATTCGCTTCCTCAGGCAGGCACGTTTTCTCGTTTTGTAAGCCTTCCAGTTTTCATTATGCAGAAACTAACCTAAGTTCTACACACACAATGCTTTTATTTATTTATTTATTTTAGAGCTTGTGCTGTTGCCATCTAGTTTCTTAACGTTCAATAAATCACAAGAATTTTAACATACAAATTCTTCGTTATGAATGCAAAGTAAATACATATTGTATATACAAGATGCATATTTTTAGCTTACTCCGCCGTGGTACGCCCTTAGGAGAGTTTCAAACAGAGACGTACAAGTCTCCCTTCCAGCCTGCCTGCGCCTGTCGCCTCTGCAACCATTTACACACCTCACCCTGCCTTCAGCCCTACAGCACGTGTGCACCAAGGCATAGTGGGTAAAGCGGCCGACTGGATTCGCGCAAGCCTGGCAGCTTCACGGGACCCGTTCAACCTGCTACGTCTGAAAACAGGTTGCCGTGGCGTGAATGCGTAACAGCAGGCTGCGACGGCGTGAGTACACTGCTGCTCAGCTGTCGTAACGCTGGAAGCAAAAAAGTGGAGAAAATCAACTTCAGGGGGACTGGCGAATATATAATAGTTACGAAACGGTTCAATTAAGACACTACAGAATATGCTTTGCTTAAATGAACAACTTTTCTATGGAGAACCACATCCTTTACGAAAAGTAATTTTATTGTTGGGTTTGTATATTAAGGAGAATGCCACAACTAGGTTTCAAAATTTGAAGAACTATTCACCTCCTAAAAATATTTATAAAACTAACCTACACCACATCTACAGAGATCTAAAACGTACAGAATAGAACAACAAAATGTAAATCAACCTAAAAATTCTAGTAGTATGCACGGTAGTTTGCGCGGGAATGCCCGTTTGGTCTGGGGCGTCATGTTACCGATCGCGCGGCCTCTCACGTCGGATTTCGAGTCCTCCCTCGAGCATGGGTATGTGAGTCGTCCTTAGTATGACTAAGCTTAAGTAGTTTGTAACTCTAGGGACCGATAACCAGAGTATTTTGCTCCCTTAGAATTACAAACGTTGTTTATGCATGGTAGTGGGAAGAAAGCATAATATGATTGAAAAGCTTCTCTCAGACATGTGCATCTTAGATTAATACGAGTACATTACGAAAAACGAACTTCGTCTTTGCTAAAATCCTTTCAGGAGTTAGAATGATAAAAATGTTCAAATGTTTGTAAATGTATGGGACTTAACTTCTTTTGGTCATTAGTCCCTACGCGTACAAAGTACTTAAACTATTTTAAACTAACCTAAGGACAACACACACATACACCCATGCCCAAGGGAGGGCTCGAACCTCCGACGGCCAGCAACCACGCCCTCCTATGGATAGTTCTGTTCCTTCCAGTCACTGATCGCGTTTGTTCGTTTTCATTCGACGTGTTTTTGGCTCAGTTTTTTTTTTTATTTTTTTATTACAGAAGGCGTTGAGCCCTTTGACCGAGCGCGCTGAGCCCGGCGCCCGGGTGACCACTCGGCTACTCCAAATGTTCAAATGTTTGTATAGTCTATGGTACATAACTACGGGGTCATCAGTCCCTAAACTTACAAACTACTTATGAACTACTTACGAACTAGGACGGCACAAATATCCATGGCCGGGGATTCGAACCCCCGACCGTAGTGGCCGTGCAGACCGTGACTGGAGCGCCTTAGTCCCCTCGGCCACCGCGGCCTGCCCGGCTACTCCACCGCGGTGGTTAGAATGAACTTTTTTTGGCTAATTTGAATTCAATGAACCCGCAGTACACTGCCTGGATCACTTAATTGGAAACTGTATGAGTTGTGGCCTAATTCGCTGAAACATTTGAAATTGCCATAATGTTATTGGCGTT
This sequence comes from Locusta migratoria, assembly GCA_026315105.1. Classification (NCBI taxonomy): domain Eukaryota; kingdom Metazoa; phylum Arthropoda; class Insecta; order Orthoptera; family Acrididae; genus Locusta; species Locusta migratoria. Next base: position 908,607,788 of record CM048744.1, read on the forward strand.
GCACTATAATATTCGTGTTTAAATTCTCAGGTGCTAAGCATTTCAGTTTGACTTACTACAGAAAACCACATTAAACATGACCTGATGTTGGTTCTAACTGACTACAGCCACTACTTCTTGAAAAAAGATCACAGAAATAAATGAGTAAAACGTAATCACAAAAGCGCTGAAAGAAAGAAAATTGGAGAAATAAAATTCAGCATTTTCTGACCTGTTTATATTTTACTGGCTGAAAACTTGGCGTTGCTCTGGTTGTTATAGCATTCTCCTAATGGTCCATATTCTCTTCCCCCTCTCTCCTCTTCCACCCTTTCCTGTCTCTCGCTCCTCCTCCTATAGGCAGATTATAGACAGAGATAGAAAGATTTGTTTCCGTCCGCACATGCACAGTAGGAGGGTTTTAGAGATTAGAAAACATTATCCATGAAAAATTACACGTATCTAGCAAAGTTGATGCTGATTGATCAAACGGTGTAGAGGTCTACTTCCATGCACCAAATGGTGACTTCTCCATGACACCATACATACAAATGGTGTTCAAATGAAATGGTACGATACGACATTGTGGGTATAATTGAAGTCTTTATTCAAAAGTAATTGCCGGCCACGGTGGCCGAGCGGTCTGCGGCGTGCCAGTCACGGTCTGCAGGGCCGCTGCGGTCGGGGGTTCGAATCCCCCCTATGGCATGGATGTTTGTGCCGTCCTTAGTATTAGCTAGTTCATAAGTAGTTTGTAAGTTTAGGGACTGATGGCCCCGTAGTTAAGTCCGATAGACTATAAAAACATTTCAACATTTCAAACGTAATCAGCAGAGGCCTGAGCACAACTATCCCACTATTTAACAAGTCGAAGGACTCCATGTTCGCTGAATTCCTGTGGCTGTGACAAATGCCTAATCCTCTACTGTGTCCTTCAGTTCGTCGTCCTAGTTGAAGCGCTTCCCTTTGAATTTTTTTTTTTAGTGGACCAAACAGACGGAAGTCACAGTGTGATATGTCCGGGCTGTAGGGCGGATGCTCATGCTGCTCCCATGTGAAATTGGCCATCATGGAGCAGAATCACTCCCTCCGTGAGCAACCCAGGCCGTTTGCTCGTGATGGAGTTGCGTAGGCTAAGGAGTGTTCAAATGTTTGTTAAGCTTAAGGGACCTAACTGCGGGGTCGTCAGTCCCTAAACTTACAAGCTACTTATGAAGTACCTTATACTAAAGACAGCACAAACATCCATGCCTGAGGGGGGGATTGGAACCCACGACGGAGAGCGGCCTCGCGCATCGTAGCATAGCGCCTCAATGCGCTCGGCCGCTCCGCCGCGACGGTAAGAAGTGTTCATTGATCTCTATAGTGCCTGGATTTTGAAGTACAGATTTCTGTGCGTGCCAGCCAAAGATGTTCATATTCTGTTTCTTGACTAATTACAACATGGCTGCTGTGAAGTAGTACGAGAAAACGAACAGGAAATACGTTTCGATTCCGTACTCATACGAGTCTGTTAGGTCATATATTGACATAAATTTCAAATCCAGAGATAATCAAGCAATTCAGAATGAAACTTTCACTCTGCAGCGGAGTGTGCGCTGATATGAAACTTCCTGGCTCAGCCAATACATTTCTAAAACTTTACTTAAAATCAAAATAATTACACTACACATTAAACAAATTTCTTCTTAGTTTTTTTATATTGGTATAAACATCCTTTGTACTATTTATTATAATCGTGCAATTTCTTATATCACAGATAAGAGATTTAACTGAATACTTCAAGATCAAATACACAAGATTAATTGAAAATAAAATGAGAAATAGTTCATATATTATTTTTATAAACAAACATTGCCATGCTGGTTGTGTAACTGTCTTCTATTCATTGGTAATTTATTACTTTTCATTGACAATTAAACATATTACGCCAGATGTGACTATATCAGCTAATGTATTGTTTATTTATCAACAGGCTATTTTGTAATGAGGGCCTTAAAGGTTCATAACTGCATTGTATTACTTCAAATGCAAGTAGTATTAGAATATTTTATTTCACACTGTGCACTGCACTGCACCTGGCACTCGCCATTGTCCCTCTCTCCCCTCACCAGAAACGAACCTGGAAAATCCTAAGCTGGAAAAAGCCACCAACGTCGGCCTGCTCGCTGGCCTCCCATCAGCTACAAGCACACAGCAAATCTCAACGTGGAGAATTTCTACCCATGGCCTAACTATAAATGTTGTCACCCAACTGCGTACATACATTGCTACCATAATTAATAAGATTAAAATTGTGTAACATTTAGTGCATTGGCATGGTCAATGTTTTCAGTGAACTTCATAATATTTAATTATCAAATGCTATAAATTACCAATATTTCTATTGGACGGTAATCTCACAACATGGCTTAGCCACAGCCTAAGGGATGTTTCCAGAATGAAACTTTCACTCTGCAGCGGAGTGTGCGCTGATATGAAACTTCTTGGCAGATTAAAATTGTGTGCCGGAACCGGGACTCGAACCTGGGACCTTTACCTTTCGCGGGCAAGCGCACTACCGACTGTGCTATCCCGACACGACTCACGATGCCGCCTCACAACTTCACTTCCGCCAGTACCTCGCCTCCTAGTGCTAGTCTTGCATGGTTCGCAGGAGAGCTGTAAGTTTGGAAAGTAGGAGGCAAGGTACTGGCGGAAGTGAAATTGTTAGGCGGCATCGTGAGTCGTGTCGGGATAGCTCAGTCGGTAGGGCGCTTGCCCGCGAAAGGCAAAGGTCCCAGGTTCGAGTCCCGGTTCCGGCACACAATTTTCATCTGCCAGTAAGTTTCAATCAAGAAATTATTTTTCACGTACTAACTCACAGAAATTCGTTTGACTAATTACAAAATGTCGGACACTGCAAAATTGTGTGCAAAACTTTTGAATGTGTAGTCACGTTACAGTTCTATGCTCAGACAACAGAATTATACATCCCGGTTATATAGAGGTGACTGGGAGTCTCTCACAGTACACGTCAGTGTTAATGGTTTTTTCCGTGCTCGAGGACTTGGATGAGTATCGGAGCCCCGTACGTTGAAAAAGACGGTGAACTTCACCTTGCCAGCTGACGGCACAGTCTTGAGTTTCTTTATGGGGATGTGACGACGCACGCTTCGCGTTCCTAGATATAGCAGTACGTTATGCGAAAGCGGCATATTCAAATTTCAACCGGTTTGGTTGTTAAGACGTTTCGTACCTTTTTATTTGAACACCCTAGTAAATGTGCCAATTTTTACGGTGGTCAGTTTAACGGTATCTGAGTCTATTGTAGGCTACCCTCCACCATGCACCACCACCATGCACCGTAAGGTGTCTTGTGACACACACACATTATGCATGTTGGTGATTTGTGTTGGTACTGTGTAATTTACGACGTACAATTCTCTGCAGAACGTGCTCAATAACGCTAACATGAACAGTAATGCAGGCGTCTGTACGCCGCATCATTGGCCGTTTTGACTCGTTCCCATATACTAGGCGTCTGTCGTATCTGCTGATGACACCCTTGCGCTAAGCCTGGCGCAGCAATTCCACTCTATGAATAGGTGTCACATACACAATGGCCTCCAAATACCTGCGTTAGTAGAAGTCTAATGGACTGAGGTCGGCAGAGCGAGCAGGCCACGCAGCGTTAGTCCCTGACGCCGTATCTATTTGTTTAGTATCTATTTTGTGAACTTGATCTAGCAGCACGTACTTTGGATGCAAAACAAATACACACAAGCGTGAGTAGGGACGAAACGTACATGTGGCAAGTGCGCCCTACACAAATTATCAGTCTGCATAGTGAAGTGGTCTGTGTTAAATACACCACAACAAATGACTATAACTAAAGCAAATAAACCGTATATTGATTTGTTTATGTCGTAACATGTTCTGCTTGTTGTCCGGTCCTCTGTAGATTCCCTGGAGTTTTCTGTCATATGTACATACACCTTATATATACACATAAAACGATGTCGAAGTCTTAGTAGTCAAAAACATATCACTATCAATTTACGTGTAAATGTAGATGTATGCATTTACAAAATATATTTAGTAGAAAAATATTTCGCTTAATATGTTCAAATGTTTATTAGTGCTTTGTGTAAAAATTTGGAGTAAATTGGTCAAGAACGTCTTCTGATTTTTGCCAACAACTTCAAACGACGAGTTGACTGTGTGTTAGGTATAGATCAGGTCTTTTGGTACTCCAGTATAAAATAAATTTTCATAGACTTCCGAACCCTATCTACAACCTATGACGAAGTTCGGTTAACAGTGCTGTAACATTAACGTAGAACTATGAACTACAGTTACCTTACTGTCCTTCGAAATAATCACCACCAATAACTGCCGGCCGCGGTGGCCGAGGGAACTGAGGCGCTCCAGTCACGGTCTGCACTGCCACTACGGTCGGGGGGTCGAATCCCCCCTCGGGCATGGATATTTGTGCCATCTTTAGTATTAGTTAATTCATAAGCAGTTTGTAAGTTTAGGGACTGATGACCCCGCAGTTAAGTCCCATAAGCTATGCAAACATTTTTTTGAACCACCCATAACTATGCACCGCTGAGCTCAGCGATACATGACTTGGGAACTTTGCACAAAGTCTACCTTTGGGATGGTGTTCAAACGCCTCGTCACGTTTCGCTAGATGTCAGGAATATCGTTAAATCTCTTTCCTTTCAATGCCAGTTTCCGTCGAGGAAATAGGAAGTATGGAAGATGTTGAGGTTACACCACCCACATTTTTGTCAGTAACTATTTGACTATACTGGCTGTGTGTGAACGCACGTTATCGTGCAACTTCAACAACCACCATACTCGCCAGATCTCAATCCTCCTGACTTCTTCCTATTCCGCTGACTCAAACTCACTTTGAAAGGAAAGAGATTTGGCGATATTCCTGACATCCAACGAAACACACACACGAAATTTTAACATTTTGAGAATATTAAGTCTCATGTATCTCCATATAAGATTAGAATTTTCAGCAAATTTGCTGTTGACCACTATAGAACGCACAGTTTTCACACACACACACACACACACACACACATACACACACACACACACACACACACACACACACACACACACACACACACACATGCCCGAGGGTGACTCGAACCTCCGATGGACAGCAACTGCGCGCTCTGCAGCGAGGCGCCTTAGCGCGCTCGGTTGTCTAGGACTTACACATTTTTTGTAATAATGAGATAGGTAGCCATAAATATTCTGAACACGTAATATCATAACATACCTCTGGAAACAAATATCTTTGCGACGTTCAAATTGCAGGCAGTAGACGGTCACTTCCTATGCCTCAGTGAAGCTTCTTGTCGAGGAAGGGTACAGCGTACTTGCAGGCGTTCCGGCTGTTAATAAGCGAGAGCGAATCCTAAGTCGTTGCGTGACACTTCTTTAGTTAAGTGCTCCGAGAAAAGTTAAATTGGAGAGAAAATAGGACTGTGGAAAACTTCGAACAGCCGGTGAGCGGAGTTACGTAACAGACTGGGTCGGTGCTCGCCCTCATCCCCTCCACTCACCTGTCGCCCACCTCTTTCTCTTCTCATTTCCCACTTTTAATTCTCATCATCTCTGTCTATTTCGTTTTAACTCCGCACAAGTAGTACAATCCGTGAAACTTACATGCCAAGATAACGTCGTGTGTCTTGTAGCCGACTTCAGGCTTTAGTACGAACGCCGGACACGATCAACAAAGCAGAAAGGAAAAGAATGCTACGGCGTGACGTCCGAGACTCGAAGAAGGTACATTAGAACGAGCAATGCGTGGCGTCAACACATACATACGTTAATTCAACCTCTAAGAATAAAGTCAAATTGTGCGCCTTCAACGAGTTTTTCAGAACTGTGAAAGTATTCACATTTGTAAAAAAACTGGTCTTATGAGACCACTATTAGCATAACAATGGTAGTAATGATTTTATTCATTCCTTGATAATATTAAACATTGACACAGACTAAATGGCGAAAAGCATTAGACTTTAACGTCACGTCGACGATGATACCATTAAAAGGATTGACTATGTCCGCTTTCAAGGAACCATCCAAGCATTGTTCAAATGTTTGTAAATCTATCGGACCAAACTGCGTGGTCATCAGTCCGTGACTTACAAACTACTTAAACCTAGGTAAACTAACCTAAGGACAACACACACACACACCCATGCCCCAGGGAGGTCTCGAACCTCCACGGCGAGCAACCGCGCGCTCCGCAGCGAGACGCTTTAGACCGCTCGGCTACTCCACCGCGGCCATCCAAGCATTTGATTAGTTGATGTATGAATAGGGAAAGAATAGATACCACCTACAGGAAAATAAAAGAAGAAACATTTGGAGACAAGAAAAGCAGCGGTATGAATATAAAGAACTCGGATGGAAAACCAGTTCTCAGCAAAGAAGAGAAAGCTGAAAAATTCATTTTTTGTAAATCTATCGGACCAAACTACGTGGTCATCAGTCCGTAGCATACCAACTACTTAAACCTAGGTAAACTAACCTAAGGACAAACACACACACCCATGCCCCAGGGAGAACTCGAACCTCCACGGCGAGCAACCGCGCGCTCCGCAGCGAGACGCTTTAGACCGCTCGGCTACTCCACCGCGGCCATCCAAGCATTTGATTAGTTGATGTATGAATAGGGAAAGAATAGATACCACCTACAGGAAAATAAAAGAAGAAACATTTGGAGACAAGAAAAGCAGCGGTATGAATATAAAGAACTCGGATGGAAAACCAGTTCTCAGCAAAGAAGAGAAAGCTGAAAAATTCATTTTTTGTAAATCTATCGGACCAAACTACGTGGTCATCAGTCCGTAGCATACCAACTACTTAAACCTAGGTAAACTAACCTAAGGACAAACACACACACCCATGCCCCAGGGAGAACTCGAACCTCCACGGCGAGCAACCGCGCGCTCCGCAGCGAGACGCTTTAGACCGCTCGGCTACTCCACCGCGGCGGGAAAGCTGAAAGGTGGAAAGAATATGTACAGGGACTATACAAAGGAAAGGAACTTAGAGACAATATTGTAGGAAGGGAAGAGGATGTAGATGAAGATGAAATAGGAGACATTATACTGAAAAGAATTTGACAGAGCACTGAAAGACCTAAGTTGAAACAAGACCCCTGGAGTGGACGACATTCCCGCAGAACTACTAAAGTCTCCGGTCCGTAAGATGTATGAGACAGGGGAAATACCCTCAGACTTTAAGAAAAATATAATAATCCCCATTCCAAAGAAATCAGGTTCAGAAAGGTGTGAAAATTAAAGAACCATCAGTTTAATAAGTCATGCTTGCAAAATTTTAACACAAATTATTTACAGAAGGATGGAAAAGTTGGTAGAAGCCGACGTTGGGGTAGATCAAATTGGATTCAGGAGAAATGTAGGAACTCGGGAGGCAATCCTCACTTTACGGCTTATATTAGAAGATAGATTAAGGAAAGGCAAACCTACATTTCTAGCTTTTGTAGATTTGGAGAAAGCTTTTGATAATGTTGATTGGAATACACTCTTTCAGATCTTGAAATCAGCAGGAGTAAAATATAGGGAACGGAAAGTTATTTACAACTTGTACAAAAACCAGACAGCAGTTATCAGAGTTGAAGGTCATGAAAGAGATGCAGAGGTTGGGAAGGGTGTATGACAGGGTTGTAGCCTTTCTCCAATGTTGTTCAATTTGTACACTGATCAAGCTATAAAGGAAAGCAAGGAGAAATTTGGAGAAGGAATTAAACTTCAGGGTGAAGAAATAAAAACATTGCGTTTTGCCGATGACATTGTAATTCTGTCAGAGACAGCAAAGGACCTGGAGGAGCTATTGAACGGAATGGACAGTGTGTTGAAAGGAGCATGTAAGATGAACATCAACAAGAGCAAAGCGAGGGTAATGGTGTGCAGCCTAAGAAAATCAGGTGATGCTGAAGGAATCAGATTAGGTAACGAAACAATAAAGGAGGCAGATGCGTTTTGTTACTTTGGCAGTAAAATAACAAATGATGGTATCAGTACAAAGGATATAAAATACAGAATGGCAATGGGAAGAAAACCGTTTTTGAAAAAGAGAAATTTGTTAACATCAACACTAAGTTAAGCATAAGGAAGTCCTTTCTCAAGGCATTTGTGTCAAGTGTTGCTTTGTATGGGAGTGAAACATGGACGATGAACAGTGCGGACAGGAAGAGGATAGACGCTTTTGAAATGTGGTATTACAGAAGAATGCTGAAGATTAGGTGGGTGGATCACATAACTAATGAGGAGGTACTGAACAGAATTGGGGAGAAAAGGAATTTCTGGCATACCTTGACTAAAAGAAGGGATCGATTAGTAGGCCACATTCTTAGAAATCAAGGAATTGTCAAATTAGCTTTGGAGGGAAATGTGTGGGGTAAAAATCGCAGAGGGAGACCAAGAGATGAATATAGTAAGCAAATTCAAAAGGATGTAGCTTGCCGTTCTTATGAGGAGATGATGAGGCTTGCTCAGGTTGTAGAGCTGCATCAAACCAGTCTCCGGACTGAAGACCACAACAACAGGTCTCATCTCCTTCATTTCGTATTTTCTTTTGTAAATTCTTCAAATATACCTTTAATAACCAATAGAAGGCATCGGAGAGATATAGTCATAAGACACAAATTTTTCGAAATTGAGTTTCTTGTGTTACGGCATTCTTTACAATGCGTTCTTCATATTCTGTTGAAAAAGTTCACTCTTACTGCAACAGGAGGCAGGCTATGACGGAGTGCCGTTCTATGCTTTGCCATGTAGTGATAGTTTCAAGCCCCAGCAAAATGGAAGAGGAGTCAGGGACGTCTAAAGTGACTTCTGATCTTCAAGAAACATTTGTGACATACAGTAGTGGAACTGAAGAGCTTTTACCCTTTGGATATGGACAGCGATCAATCTCGTCATCCATCGACCAGCAGTTACAGCTCAGATGATGTTTTAGTAAGTGTACGAAACTGTTTATTTCTGGAAACTAGTGCCCTGTGGTTTGTAACATTGTTTCTCTCAACCTTGTCAACACATCTGATAGCCATCCCGTTTGTTAATGATCAAACTTTATGGGCACTTTTTATGACTGCTTCAAGCTGTAATAATGTAGTTTTAAAGGCAACAGGCGTTTACAAATATTTTTCTGATTAATGTCATTTTGGAGATATATGATATTTTGTGTGACTATATCACAAGCAAAATTTTAGATTATTTTGCTCATCGTATTACAGCTTGAAATAAGTAGAGTAAATGAAGAATCACCTGCAAAACCAAAACCTTCACGCAAAAGAAAGCGAAATATTGATCAGTGGAAAAAAGTTAAGGCAAAAAGTCTACGAAATTCTGGTCAGCAGTGTAAGTCTTCAAAAACTAACAAGACTGTAAAGTGAGTCACTATAGGAAGTCCTGTACTTGTTCAAATAAGTGCTAAACAAAACTACTTGGGAAAGAAGACAACATTTTCCATTCCTTTTGGTACATGGGATACTTTAATGCCCAGAATATCTACCTGATGAGCTGCATAAAAGTGGCACCGAAAAAGCGGAGGTATGTTCAGAATTTCAATATGAATGATCTACTATGTTGTAAATTAATATCATTTTGTGTATCTGTCATAATTTCTTTTAAAGTTATCCAAAAAAGACTTGTAAGAAAACATCATCCAGGGCTATTACCTTTTCGTATAATGTGAAGGTATTTGGAATGGAACTCATGCTCTACAAGGAAGCTTTCATAAAGGTTCATGGCTTACAGAGACATGTGGGAAGAGTGAGAAATTTACAACAGCAAATGAAGCAGGTATTTGCAGTGTCGAAAGACGATGGAAGAGGGATGTATGTTACTCTGTAGCCTACTAAGTCATTACTCAGACAGGCTATAGTAGTAACATTTATATTAGGAAGATAATACAAACTCAAATGTTTTATTTATTTCAGAAAAACATGGAAACTACCCACATAAATTCCAAGAAATATAACAGTCATTACAGTAGGCAACAGAACCCCAACAAAGTGTATTTGGATTGCGATCTCACAAATTCATCCTTATATCGGGATAAATACTCCGAATACTGCAAAGAAAATCAGGTTCCTACAGTCTCTGAAAGTAAATTCAGAGATATTTAAGTTTGAGTCTGAAGATCCCTTCAAGCTAACTGTAAAGCACTGTTATTCGGACAGAGGAGCTTTCATGTCAGTGGATATTCGTATCAAGAGGAAAGGAAGACTTGTTGAAACAGATCCAAATCAGCTACCAATAAAATATAGAAATCCACTACCGATTAATCAGAAAAAAATGTGATGTAATGGCTTTTATGTCATACATACCTGCAGCAAATCAACATTTCTTTCAATCATGTTCCGGAAATAACGTGAACAATGATGAGGTACAGGAACTTCCTTGATGTAACTATTAATGAAAAGTAATTGATATATCTTATGTATCTGTAATGTATGTATTAATGTGTACGAATTATGAATACTACTCGCTGTGTAAGAGTATTTAAAAATAAATCCTCCAGATTCATATTTTATGTTTTAAATTATTTTCTGGGAGACATAGTCATAAGTCACTGTTGACTACATCTTAATTAGAATCTCCCTAAAATTAATATTATGTAGCATTAAGAGACTTGGCTATTTCACAACGTGCTTAGCAAGTATTAATCAAGTGTTTGCAATAGAAAGAAGGTTTCTATTTTATGTTAAACATTTACAGATTTCCATAGAACTTTAAAGTTGCTGTATCTCAAAACTAGTTCAATGTGGCTTATGACTATATCACTCCGACCCCTTTAATTAATTATAATCAGATTGCACATCTGCGATTGGAAATAGCTTACAGTTTAACACCTGTGTCCGAAATATCATTTTTGACCTTATATAACTATCTAAAACCTTGCAGTATCTCTAGCTCTCTTCCACGTATACTCTCTCTTTCATCACTCTGAAGGCGATGTTAGCGTTGATTACAATGTTCTGTGTGAAATTCTGCCAGGATTCTTTCTCTTTCATTCCTTTCCCTCCCGTTCATATTCTCCTACTAGTTTTTATTCTTTCCACTTCCTACTACCGATCCGTAATCACCCAAAACAATTATCTTCCCCTTCTTTTATGTAGTAATACATTCTTTTAGTATCTTTTAGTGTGCCCCAAATTTGCGATTGGATAGGGGATTTCTTGTCAGAGAGGACATAGTTCGTAGTAATCGATGGTAAGGCATCGACTAAAACAGAGGTGATATAGGGCGTTCCACAGTGTAGTGTTATTGGTCCTCTGCTATTCCTTATTTACATAAACGATTTAGGGGAAAATCTAAGTAGCTCTCTTAGGTTGTTTGCAGATGACGCCGTCATTTACCGTCTAGTAAAATCATCTGAAGATCAAAACCAACTGCAGAACGATCTGAATAAGATATCAATATGGTGTAAAAATTGGCAATTGACTCTAAATAATGAGAAGTGTGAAGTCGTCCACATGAGTACGAAAAGAAATCCGTTAAACTTTGATTACAACATAAATCAATCAAATGTGAAGGCCGTAAACTCCACAAAATACCTAGGAATTACTATTACTTCAGACCTAAACTGGAAAGAACACGTAGATAATATCGTGGGAAAGGCGAACCAGAGACTGCGTTTTATTGGCAGAACGCTTAAAAGATGCAACAGAACTACTAAAGAAACTGCATACACTGCGCTTGTCCGTCCATTTTTGGAATATTTCTCCCCAGTGTGGGATCCTTATCAGGTGGGTTTGACGGAGGACATCGAAAGAGTCCAAAGAAGGGCAGCTCGTTTCGTATTGTCACGATACAGGGGAGACAGCGTTACGGAAATGATACAGGATCTGGCATGGGAATCATGACAACAACGGCGCTTATCGCTGCGGCGTGGGCTACTTGCGAAACTCCAATCGCCAACATTCTCCTCCGAATGCTAAAATATATTGTTGACTCCCACTTACATAGGTAGAAATGATCATCAGAATAAAATAAGAGAAATCAGAGCTCGAACAGAGAGATTCAGGTGTTCTTTCTTCCCGCGCGCTATTCGAGAATGGAATGGGAGATAAATAGTATAATTGTGGTTCGATGAACCCTCTGCCAGGCACTTAAATGTGATTTGCAGAGTATCCCATGTAGATGTAGATGTAGATCTTCAGCATCTGGCGAGATAGTTGGTATATAAATTTGTATCACTGTAGTAGGTGCTGGGTTCTCGTCCATCTGGCTACGATAATACGTTCACTATTCTGCTCAATTTTCCCACGTTCCTGTTTTCTTAGTCATTATTAGACCAAATAATTACTTCTGTGCTTATAAGCCTGCACTCATTTGACCAAAAGTCCTGTTCATCCTGAAACACAGCTCCACTAACCACCGCCACAAGTAACTTCATCCATTTACCTTTTCTAATGTTCTAGCCTACTTAGCCGTTAAGGGATATAACATTTCACATTCCGATTTCTAATGTCAGATTTAGTTTCTCTGATGACGACTTTCTTCAGACTAGTCTCCACTTGCACATCAGAGCATGCAACTATTTTGCCTTCGCGAATTTTCCCCCGTGGATGCCATCACTATTTAAACAGTAGAGCTGCATTTCCTTGGGAAAAGCAACGGCTGCAGTTACTACTCGTTTTCATCTGTTTGCAGTACCAGCCCAGCACAGCAAGGCCATGTGGTTGACGTTACAAGTTCAGATCAGACAATCATCCATACTGCTGGCCTGCAAATACTGAAAAGGCTGTTGCTCCTTTCCCTGGCTACTCTAGAGATACCACCATCCCTTGAAAGCAAGTTCCACGTCAATGTCTGTCTGTGGGGGCAGAGCCACTATATACGAATAGCAATCGTTGCACTGCTGCAGTTTTTAAGCCTCTACAACTTCCACGCCTCTATACAGTGTGTGTACTTGCTCTGGGAGTGCCCGTGTATGCACAGGGCGAGAGCGGCACAAACTGTTTGTTGAGAACAGCGCCAGCCATGACACTTCCGCTAGCGCTACACGCTTTAGAAAGCTCGTTTATTCTTGTTCTGTATCCATTGTAAAAGGCTCGCGGTTCTAGCGAATACAGTGAGAGGAACTAAAGAAATTCTGTCTGAAGATCTGTGCAGAATTGGAAAGTCACACAAAGATTTTGTAAACTTATCTCAAAGTACTTCCATATCGTTTAAGATGGAGAACTTTCTTTGATTCGGCAAGTGTATGGTAGAAAATCGGCAATCCAATTTAAGCAAATTTACCTAGTAATGGACGTACTCGACTTAGTGAAACAACACAAGACCTGACCTGGATGGGAACCTGAATTCTATATTTTAATCATCCTTATGTTAATTTTACACGACAAGAGCATTTATCGAGTATAACACTTTGTACGTAATCGTTTATTAAATATTCTTCTGATAAAGATCCTTAGTTGATGTTGAAACCTGGTAAAGTTTATTTACTAATTTACTACGCAACTTGTAGGCTGTATAAATTTATTAGAATAACAGCTATTACGGTTGCTGCCTCCTGCAAGCCATGTTCAGAACTGTGAAAAACCTTTGAATCTTAATGTATTCACCATATATTCGGAAATACGTCTGTTGTCAATGAAATAAACTCTTCACAGTGTCTTAATAGCAACGCAATATTGTAGAAAAAGTAAGGATGATGGAAATGGCTTGTCCCTTCCTTGCAACATATATACAGTTATTATAGGTCTTGCAGATTGTTGTAAAACAGATATAATATTAACACCATTAACTCAATAACCTGACGTCCGCCTTAAAAATACACTCCTGGAAAATGAAAAAAGAATACCTTGAATTCGTCCAGCCAAATGTGGGAGATTTAATTGACACATTTCTGAGAATGTATACACTCACGACCGCACAGACAGAGTTATCCGCACTTGAGTACAGTCACGTACCGTGTATACCCTCCTGCAATTCTCCCGTAGAAACGATCGTAGAAATGACAGATGTAGTCTTCAGGAGTGGCCTGCATGCAGTTTCCGCCTAGTGCCTTAGTCGGGCCAGATTTCGTTCCTGTCGTGCAGACAGCGCAAGACAACGTTTTATTTGGTCCCAAACATTGGGGACAGATATGGGAATCGTGCTGGCCACGGTAGTTGACATGCTCATAGAAGATCAAGTTGGGTGGTAGGTGATACTTGTGTGTGTTGTCCTTAGGTTAGTTTACCAAGGTTTAAGTAGTTTGAAGCTACGGACTGATGGCCAAGTAGTTTGGTCCGATAGATTTACACACATCTGAACATTTGGGATACATGTTGCGGTGCAATGTCCTGTTGGAATAGTACATCCCCTTGTTGGTGTATGAATGGTAGTAAGACGGGTTTAATGATGATGTAACGTGCACTGTTCAATGTTTCTTCGACGATCACCAGAGGAGAAATGCCAGTATAGTATAAGGCTCCACACACCACGATGCCGGGTGTCGGTCCCGTGTGCCTCTGTGGTATATCCTCCAGACTTTTTGCGCTCCCCTGCACGACGCCACACATGCGTACGACTGTCATTGGCACCCAGGCAGCAGCGACTCCGATCACTGAAGACAACACGTGTCCATTTGTCCTGCCATAAGCGACTATCGCGACACCACTGGAGACGGATTGAGCGATGTTGGGGCTTAAGAGGGACAATGCACTTGCACATACATCACGTACCACCTTGACGTGTTCTTCCAAGTCTATGTGAACTACCCTGGCCAGCACGATTCCCCACTGAGAATGTTTGGGAACGGATGAACAGTTGTCTTGCACGGTCTGCACGACCGGCACGAAATCTGGCCCAAATGAGGCACCAGGAAATTGTTTGGCAGGCCATTCCGCAAGACTACATTCGGCGCCTCTACGAACTTCTCCACGGGAGAACTGCAGCTTGCATTTCTACACGGTACTAGCGTCGACATCGCGCACGCTCCGGTGACTGTACTCACGTGCATTTGAGTCTGTCAGTGTGATGGTTTGTTATATACATCCTCAAGAATGAGTCAATATAATTTCCCTTTGCTGAGTCTTTTTTCATTTTCCAGGAGTGTATATCCGTATTCTCTCAAACGGTATTCCGTATAAATATCAATTATTACACGAGGTAGTGAGTATTAGTTTCAGAACCAAATACAGTGTCTTGCACCAAACAGAGCAAACCGAATTCACTTTTTGGTTTTGATGCCACCATTATCGAAAATAAGGAGCCTTGCTGCGGAGTGCGCGTCCTCCCCCGGGCATGTGTGTGTGTGTGTGTGTGTGTGTGTGTGTGTGTGTGTGTGTATGTGTTGTCCTTAGCATAAGGTAGTTTAAGCAGTTTGTAAGTCTAGGGACGGATGAAGATTGGAGTTTGGTCCCATAGTTTTAGAAACATTTGGAACATTTTTTTTTTTTTTGTGTTGTTGCTTTGAAAGATGTAAAACAATATTGATATTTTCTACATTTCACAAACATTTAAGTATACCTGAAGAGCTGGTACAAGCTAGTGAAAACTTTTTTGTGGCTTTTAAACAGGACCACGTGAACCTGAAACGGATTTATGATGTGAATGTCAATAGGGCTACGTCAATGGACACAGTTTTCTATTGTTGTACCACAAGGATTCTGAGCTATTCTTTCGTGTTGATTTTGTTCAATTACTTTGTTTTTTGGCAAATCAAAAGCTGCATCACATTTTACAGCAGTGCCCCCCCCCCTCCAGACATAGTGTGTGTGCAAAATAAGATTATCTTGTGCTTCAGAAGCAATACATACTCACCACGGAATACAATTGAGGTTATATCTATGAAATAGGACATCGATATTGATTTTATAGTATGTGGTGAAACTGTCTAAATGTTTTGGTTTGTACACTATGACGTCACTTTCGTATATATTTATCATGTTACGGCACAGGTGTAAGTATTACTGCCTGTACTTAGCATCTTCATTTAAGTACATTTTGAATTCTGTTCTTACTCAATTATCTCTGTGAATTCGATGATCCTTCTGGTAACCTATTATCTGGTCCTTACCTTTTATATGTAATATTCCAGAGGCACACTTCTGGAGTGACAATGCCTATTGAGCTAATAATCTCTCTAATAATTCGTAGTTAAGCAAAAACATAAGGCTTTGTGAGCACAATAAACCGTTGCCCTGAAAATCAATTGCATTACTACCACTACCTTCTATCGACGTAAGCTCGTTCACGCAATAGCAGCGTCACCTGACTATGAGTTACTGCCAGTCTGACACACGTACAGCGTACAGGCGGGATCTCCCGGCCAAAAATGCCAAACGATCATTTCATTTGACTGACGGCAGATTGTGACGATTCGGAGGCTCGTCACGAGTATTTAGAGAACTGCACGACTTATGAGGTGTTCGGGGAGAGCTGTCATCAGTGTCTTCGACAAGCGGTCGAACCAATTTGAAAAAAGTATTCAAACACCAAGGGGATGGACAGCCGCCCCAATTACAGATGTTGGAATTCGTAGGCTGGGCAGACTACTAGAACAGTACAGAACTGTTGTGGCAGAGTACAAGTGTGTCTGAGCACACAACTCACCGAACTGTCCTAACGATAGGCCTCCGATGCCGACGACCCAGGTAGGTACCAATGTGAACACCTCGACAGCGGCAACTACGACTGAAAAGTGTACGGTACGTGACACATTGTCACCGGTAGTTGGCACAGTAACAGAGCATTGCAAGGTCTGATGAATGCTAATCTTCTTCACCATGACAATGGCAAGGTGCAAATTCATCTCCTTCCAGGAGAACAGTTCCTTGACACCTGTACAGCGGGACAGAAGCAAGCTAGCAGCAACTCAATTATACTCTGCAGTACATTCACGTGGGCACCCATGGGCCCACTGGAGCTCGTGCAAGACTACATGACGGCCGAAAAATGTCATACACTTGATGACACCACGTACACCCCTTCCTGACGATCATTATTCCAATTTTGGGCCACTTTATGTTACGGTGGTAACACTGAAAGTGGGTCTTTGCGATAGCCTTTTGACAGCTCGAAATTTAAATGAAAATAACGGCTTAACCGTTTATCTGACACAAATACTGATGTTCAAATGTTTGTAAATCTATCGGACCAAACTGCGTGGTCATCAGTCCGTAGCTTACAAACTACTTAAACATAGGTAAACTAACCTAAGGACAAACACACACACCCATGCCCCAGGTAGGACTCGAACCTCCACGGCGTGCAACCGCGCGCTCCGCAATGAGACGCTTTAGACCGCTCGTCTACTCCACCGCGGCGACACAAATATTGAACAAACGAATTTGTAGAGGAGGAAATTCTCTACAACTTTGCTGTTATGTTTTTTCGTATCTCTCATCCTTTCAGAGTTATTTGCAAAAATAACGGCGATTTGACTCTATCACTTGATTTTACGTATTGAGCGCATAGATATTATCACAATAGTAGTTATAATCTTATCGTCCATAATTTTTGGTCATTTATTTATTTTTGTTATTTTTGTCCGAAATGTTTGCAAAAATCGTAAAACCACAGGAAAACCTAAAGAGGGGAGTAAAACACGCCAGGTTGTTTTTTTTCTTTTTCCAAATTAATACTAGCGCCCATAAGTGGCTCGATAAGGTTTTTGACATTCCATCTATATCCTTCTTTCAAAACCTATCATGTGTACGTCAAAGGCTCCTTTACCCTCAGCTACACTGAAGAGCCAAAGAAACTGGTACACCTGCCTAATATCGTGCAGTACCCACGCGAGCTTGTAGAAATGCCGCAACATGACGTGGCGTGGACTTGAATAACGTCTGACGTAGTGCTGGAAGGAAATGACACCATGCATCCTTCAGGGCTGCCTGTAAACCCGTAAGAGTACGAGTGTGTCAAGATCTATTCTGAACAGTACACTGCAAGGCATCCCAGATATTCTCAATGGTGATCATTTCTAGGGCATTTAGTGGTCAGCGGAGGCGTTTAAACCCATAAGTGTGTTTCTGGAGCCATTCTGGACGCATGGGGTGTCGCATTGTCCTGTTGGAACTGCCCAAGTTAGTCGGGATGCAGAATGGAAATGAATGGATTGCAAGTGAAAGGCCAGGATGTGTACGTACGTGTCACGTAGACATATCAGGGATCTATTTCACTCCAACTGCACATTACCCACGTCATTAAAGAGCCTCCTCCAGCTTGAACATGGATTCATGGGGATGTCTCCGTAACTGTACACGATGCAACTGGTTACGAGACTCGACAGACCAGGAAAAATGTTCAGGAGAGGCGTAAAGCTTTGGGTCGTGCAGTCTGCAAAAGGGCCTTCAGCTCCGAAAGCCGGTATCGATGATCTTTCGTTGAATGTTTCACACGCTGATACATGTTGATGATCCAGCATTGAAATCCGCAGCAGTTTGCGAAAGGACTGCAGTTCTCAGTTCTCTCACGCTGAACGATTCCCTTCAATCGTTGTTGGTTCGTTCTAACAGGATCTTTTTCCGGCCGCAGCGGAGATTTGATATTTTATCTGATTCCCAATATTCACGGTGCACTCGTCAAATGGTCGCACAGGGAAATTACCACCTTATTGCTACCTCGGAGATTATATGTTTCATCCCCCTTTTCTCCGACTATAACACCACGTTGAGTCTCATTTAAATCGTGATAATGTGCCATTGTAGCAACAGTAACCGATATAAGGCCTGCACCAGTCGCCGATTGTCTTATATAGGCGTTGGCGACCGCAGCACCGTCTTCTTGAGTGTTTACATATCTCTGTGTTTGCATACGCATGCGGTGTATCTGGAACAGGGATGTTTCCCAATGCACTATCGAATGTCGTAATAAAAACTCCTACACTGACTTATAATCCAAATCCTCCAAAATAATGTACTAACTTCCTTGAATTCACAACCAGAAGAACCACGAAATCCAGTTTTGTTTGTGTTTGTACTAATATTTTTGTAATCTCCTATTCACTAACACAAAAAGATCAACACCATTTGTTTTACCAACAGCTAGTAACGGATTCCTGTACAGTGTACTGTAGACAATGTTTCAATCAACTCCAGTTCAACATTTTGTTCATTTTCTTCTGAATGGGGCACACTTTGCCTACAGATTGGGGTATATGAAGGAACAGTATATCTTATGAGATAATGTGATATTGATACCTGAAATGATATCTAGTTTATTGGGAACAGCCCTTGTATATTTCACAGGTACCGCTATATCAACTAATTAGCTTGCTGCATGGCATCTAGACATTGTGATTGGACTGTTATTGTCTGAATGTGGTACAAATTGGATCTTACACCCTCACTATTCGAAAGTCGTTTCAATTTTTCTTCGCAGCGAAACAATGTGCCGTTCATACTGTAACTTTTTCCCGTCCGATTTGTATCCATTTTCTGACAATTTGGCCATGGTAATACTTTTTTCCTGTGAATCTACATGAAATTTGCTTAAGATCAACTACAGGATGTCCAGAAAAGGACACCCTGATATCAAAAGTAAATATATCGGAAACAAAGGTCGATAGAGGAATGCAGTAAACGGTATGTTTATTGTGAAAGCTGTAAGAAGTTTATACAGCAGTTTGAAATAATAGTTACAAAAGCTTCTAACAGATGGTGCTGTAATCGCCATACGTAATGACTAGTATAAATAGTGATCCGAAGCCCAGAGCGATCAGTTCCACTATTGAAACGTGAAAGGAGGTTAGCGTACCGAAAGAAGAGATTAAAACCATGTACTCCATTGAACAACACGTTTTTTCTGGTGCTAGAGTACCACAGGTTAGAAGAGAGTCCTGCGGCAACAAGGCTAAGTTTTCAAGCACGATTTAATGTTCCAAAAGGATCCGATGCAAAAACCATTCGTACGCTCTTCGCAAAATTTCAACCAACAGGCAGCGTAACTGATGATCTAGTGAGGCATGTTGGCCGCAAGCAAACCGCAGTTACGCCTGAAAATATCGCCACAGTTTCTGGAATTATTCAGCGAAATTCAATGTCATCCGTCCGTATAATTGCATCTGAGACTGGTTTGAAGCGTTCCAGCACTCAGAAAATACTGAGAAAGAGCCTACACATGTTTCCATTCAAAATTAAAACGCACCGGGCCATACCGGTACGAGCTGTGCAACAAAGGGTTGCCTTTGCTAATCAGATGCTCACAATGATTGATCTGGTTTACAGATGAAGCACACTTCCACCTGAGTGGATACGTGAATAAGCAGAATTGGTGATTTTGGGGTTCCGAAAAGCCATATTGGCGTGATGCGAAACCCCTGTATTCTCCTAAAGTTACTGTGTGGTCTGCAGTATGCATCAGAGGCATTATTGGCCCTTTTTTCATTCGAGAAACGGTCACTGGTGCACGTTACGTTGCAATTTTGGAACAATTTGTCGCCACACAGCAAGCGTTAGAGGATTGACCAGGTACTGAATGGTTTATGAAAGATGGAGCCCGACCACATCGGACCGAACAAGTGTTTCGCTTTCTTGAGGAATACTTCGGGAATCAAATGTTCAAATGTTTGTTAAGCTTATGGGACTTAACTACGGGGTTATCAGTCCCTAAACTTACAAACTATTTATCAACTAGCTTATCCTAAGGACGGCACAAATATCCATGCCCGAGGGGGGATTCGAACCCCCGACCGTAGTGGCCGTGCAGACCGTGACTGAAGCGCCTCAGTCCCCTCGGCCACCGCGGACGGCTTTCAGGAATCGAGTCATTGCTTTGGAATATCCCAAATTTACTGGTACAGGCATGGATTGGCCAACATATTCGCCGGATTTGACTCCCTGTGACTTTTTTTTATGGGGCAAAGTGAAAGACAAGGTCTACCAGAAGCATCCCGCCACGCTGGACGAGCTGGAATCGGGGATCTCTGTGGCATATGAATCCATTTCGGTTGAGACACTACGAAATGTGATGGCGAATTTCATTCTTCGTTTCCGCCACCTCTGTAGTGTCAATGGTGAACATTTTGAAAACATTGTGATGTGATTGTTTGCAAAGAGTGTTTTCATATGATTATTTCACTTATGTATGCTGATATGAGCTGTACAGCGTACAGCGCCATCTGTTAGCAGCTTTTGTAACAATTAATTCAAACTGCTGTATTAAATTCTTACAGCTTTCACAATAAACGTACCGTTTACTGCATTCCTCTATCGATCTTTGTTTTCGAGATAGTTAATTTTGAAATCAGGGAGCTCTTTTCTCGACACCCTGTATATGAAAGGCGAATGGCATTGTTATTTTTATGTATTAATTCTAGCCCAAATAGACAGAACATAGTGAAATGTTTGAGTATCAGGATTAATTACTTATAGTTTAACTTTGCCGTTTTACACTTTCCAGTTTCGTGAAAATAGCTCCTGAAATCCTCCAATTTTATACTTGCAAAGTGAGCAGTCACCAGTAATCTCAAAGAATACCAAGATGTTTGCCGAACACTAGAATCTATTACTATTGTAGTGTAAATCCCTTTCACTTTGGTGCTAACGGCTTCCTGATCGAAATCCTCTGTTTGTTTCTATCCCATGTTAATATAACTCATCAAGGATGTTTATGTCATTTTTATACCTCACACATCTATGCTGATGTTGTTGTTATTACCCTCACCCCCCCCCCCCCTCTACTCGCACCGCATGGTCGCAACTAGTTTGACGACCCGTTCTGGGCCGGTGGAGGGCCCTTATCGGTCACTCCTTCACGTGTGATCTTGCTGTAACGGTTGGATTGTAACTTTCTTGTTGCACCCGGCTAAGTGGATTCTCGAAAATAGGTCTCCATATGATTCCTGAACTCGTGTTGTTTTCATGTTATTCAAATGCAAACGTTTGTATTCCTAAGAGACATAGGCCCAGTGACACCTGTCCAATAATATTTCCAAGAATTTGTTTTTTCTTTATCGCCTGTTGTGATTAGATTTCCCTCAGTGATTGGTACTGTATTCTGGAATAGAAAGCTGAACATTCCTGGGGGGGGGGGGGCATTCTGTTGACTTACGTGGCGCCGCTTTGATTTTGCTACCTATTTACATCATTTACAGGTTCTTCGTGCGGTCGGCGACCGTTGCCGGGCTACGTTGAATGTCTGCAGTGAACGATGCTGCTGCCAGCGTCACGCACAGCGGTGTGTTGCCTCGTATCGCTGGCAGGACTTCTCGGCTCGTCGTGCAGCGTGCCTAACGAATCGTGAAGTGACATCAACTGCTACAGACCAGACACCTTCACACGAATTAATTTTTCTTTTATGTGTTTTAGCAATTTTGATTTCAGTAGTTAAATTACATTACGATAAATGGCATAGGTTCATTCCAATATCTAATTCTTTTAAATCTAAATAATTCCTAAATCTCCCTTTCTTGATACTGTGTTGTTCGGGATCCTTCAGCAGCCACTCCTCTATGAATGCCGACCAAACCTTGTTTATGAAAGTTCTTTTGAATATATCATACATATTATACA
This sequence comes from Locusta migratoria, assembly GCA_026315105.1. Classification (NCBI taxonomy): domain Eukaryota; kingdom Metazoa; phylum Arthropoda; class Insecta; order Orthoptera; family Acrididae; genus Locusta; species Locusta migratoria. The sequence goes on from CM048744.1 coordinate 908,630,265, forward strand.
CTCCTACTTCTGGAAAATGAAAAAAGAACATCATGAAGTCGTCGGGCCAGCAGAGGGAACTTTAACTGACACATTCTTGAGGATGTATACAACACACTATCACACAAACAGTGTCATACGCACGTGAGCAGTCACCAAAGCATGCGCAATGTCGACGCTAGTACCGTGTATACCCTCCTTTTGCAGCAATGCAACCTGAAATTCACCCACGGAGACGATCGTAGGGGTGTCGAGTGTAGTATTGCGGAGTGACATGCCATGCACTTTCCACGTCGTGCCTCAGTTGTGCCAGATTTCGTGCCGGACGTGCAGACCGCGCAAGATGGCGTTTCATCCAGTCCCAAACATGATCAATGGGGGATCGTGCTGGCCTGGGTAGTTGACGTACACGTTGGAGAGCACGTTGGGTGGTACAGGAGGCATGTGAATGTGCATTGTCCTGTTGGAAAAGCATATCGCCCTTTTGGTTCATGAACGGTAGCAAGACGAGTTGAACGATGGTTTCAATGTACGATGCACTGTTCAATGGTCCCTCGACGATCTCCAGACGAGAACGATCAGTGTAAGGTATGGCTCCCCACACCATGACAGATGTCGGTCCCGATTGCCTCTGTCGTATACACTGCAGATTTTCGCGCTCCCCTGCACAACGCCATACACATGTACGAAAATTTTTGGCACCGGGGCAGAAGCGACTCTCATCAGTGAAGAGGACACGGTCTCCATTCGTCAATTCATAAGCGCCTTTGCGACAACAGTGGAGGCGGGTTGAACGATGATGGGACGTGAGCGGAAGACGCCCTAAGGGTACGCATAAACGTGATATGGCGTGGGGAGCCACATCCTATACTGGCCGTTCTCCTCTGGTGATCTCGAGGGAACATTGAACAGTGTATGGTACATTGAAACCATCATTCAACACATCTTGCTACCGTTCATGTATTAACAACACAATAAGATTTTCCAATAGGACAACGCACGTCCATAGCGTACCAACCAACATGCTCTTCAAGGTGTACGTCAACTACCCTGGGCAGCACGATGCCCAGAACTGTCTCCCATGGAGGATGTTTGAGGCCGGATGAAATGTCATCTTACGCGGTCTGCATGACTGGCACGCAATCTGTTCCAACTGAAGAAAAGACATTTTTTAAATATGCACCAAAGCTGCTTTTATTTGAAATGCTGACGACTAGTTTCGGGCTTTGCCCTTTTTCTAAGTCACCTTTTACAGAGAACAAAGTGTGTTTTACATGAAAATACATTAATATAGTAATGTTATATTGATTATACAGGTTATAATTACTTACATTCATATACATTTATATTTGGTTACTGTTTAGGACACGCTGTTTGTCGTAATTACTTTGGTGTAATTTACAGAGCTGTTGATCCAAAGATGTTTTATTAAATATTCTTTGCTTAATTTTGTTTGTAACAATATCGTTGGTTATATGCAGTGTGACATAAACAGTACCATGACAAATATCGTACAATAAATTTTAGATTTCATTCCGATCTATTTTAAGTGTAATAAATTGATTTTTGTCCTATATTGTAATACAAGGATAATATTGCGGTGCTACTATAATTTATCGCGTTTCGTTGCATATTTTGAAGTATATTACGGTATGATGGACTGTATTTTATATGCTGGCCAAGGTGTTATGGAAATTTTCGATGAATTTTTATTGCGCATTTCTGTTTGTTCATTTAACATTTGTTCTGGGTACTTAGTCATATGTGTATAGATTTGTAATTCTTCTAAAACGTCCATTAGTTGCCCTTTGCTTACAATATTGTAAGTCATGAGTTCCAGTAGTTCATATAACATGCCTTTCTTTTTGCTTCTACGTCGTTTAAATTCAAATGCGGAATGTAATGAACTTGGGCCTTGGGACTTTGTTGAGTGGTACCTAAGCGTTCCATTCTCCTAATGAACATCAGACGCTTGCTTCTGCAGTGCTTACCTAACAAAGCGTCTGTTTGTATTTTCTAATTGACTTTGGGAATCTTTCTACTATACGGTCTTCTTACTTCGACATAGCCTCAACGCGTGTTCAGTTCATAAGTCTCGCTTTTGTTCTGAGGCCGTGTTACCAAATGTATCAGTCCCTTCGGACGGATTCAAAATAAGTGTAACGAACATCTCGAGTTATTCTCCTACTGCGGATGTCCCTTTACTGTGTGAAATCGACTGTGAGAAAGGTGTACGCGTTTATATCGCGCTAATGGTTGCCTGAACCAGTTCATCGGCGCATAAATCGCAGCTTCCATTACTTAATGAATACTTGTGCCCTGCCATTTGCTTGAAGCACAATTTAACGTGTTTTGTAACTTCATCTGCACGTGAAATAAGGACACACTTTCTCTGCGTGGATAAAATTCGTTTCGGTGTGTTTCGTAAATTCGTTCCAGTCTATAAAATGACACGCTTTCTCCGCTTGCATTATTTCTGTAATGTGGTTACTGATCGCAATGAAAAATCTCGCTTCCTCTTATTGTGTGCATGAACAAGAGCTAGAATGATTCTTTTGTGTCCGTTCTGTCATTGTTTCCACTTTTTCGTGCCGGAGGATGCTTCTGTAAGTCGTAAGTGCTTAAGTAAGTTTCCACATATGAATGACCGATGAAATAACGTCAGAAGTTCCATGTTGTTTTTTCGTGGGTGATGCTGTAGTATACACACAAGCCGCAACCCTGGGAAATTGTGGGGAAATGGTAAGCATCTGCAGCGAATTTGCTTGCTGCAGAGTGCGAAAAGACCCTCATCATAATCAACTGTAACATATTTTGAATAAGAAACAAAGAAAGATTAGGGTTAATATCCGGTCCAAAACACAGTCATTAGAGACGGAGTACAAGTTCGGACTATTTTTTTCTTCTGTTACGGTTAGCAAAGAAAATCGGCTGTGTCCTTTGAAGTGACTCATCACAGCATATGCGTTGAGCAATTTACGGGAAACGAGGAAAACCGCAAAACTGTATAGCAGCAGGCGGTATTGAACCGCGGTCCTCCCGAATGCAAATCCAATTTGTTAACCACTGCACTATCTCACGGGGTACTGCGAATACATAGACAGAAAAACCTTTTTCTGTATGATTACACGACTGTAGCATAATCCCTGAAAATGCAATTACTTCCACGACATTTTTTGTAGTGTGCATACAGACAGGTATGTGCAGATGCGAAACCATTGCGATGTGGCTGCTGTTCTAAGCGTAGCATCGTCTTGTCGCTAGTGCATTGCATTCAATGAACTCGTACACGATGTTCACATAGGCCAGCCATTAACCTACATTTACATAAATACACCGCTAATCACATTTAAGTGCATGTCAGAGGTTCATCAAAGCACTTTCATGCTATTTCTCTAGCGTTCCATTCTCTAATAGCGCGCGGTAAAAGGAACACCTAAATCATTGTATTTTCGATCTGATTTACCTTATTATTATGAACATTTCTCCCTATGTAGGTAGGTGCTAACAAAATATGTTCGTATTGGGAAGAGAAAGTTGTTGACAGAAGTTTCGCAAATAAATCTCGTCGCAACGAATAACACCTTTCTTTTAAAAATTTCCATACTAACTCGTGCATCACTACCCTATATCGCCATACTACAAGAAATGTTCAAATGTTTGTAAATCTATCGGACCAAACTGCGTGGTCATCAGTCCCTAGCTTACAAACTACTTAAACCTAGGTAAACTAACCTAAGGACAACACACACACCCATGCCCCAGGGAGGACTCGAACCTCCACGGCGAGCAACCGCGCGCTCCGCAGCGAGACGCTTTAGACCGCTCGGCTACTCCACCGCGCCAACCATACTACAAAATGAGCTACCCTTCTTTGAACTTTTTTTTTTTTATCATCAGTCAGTTCCACTCGGTGGGGATCCTGCATTCGGCAACAATACTCCAAACTAGGAAGTACAAGGGTAGTATAGGTAATTTCTTTAGAGAAGTTTTGCATCTTATAAGTGTTCGTCCAATGAAACGTGGCCTTTGGTTCGCCTTCCGTACAATATTTTCTATGTATTCTTTCCAACGTAAGTTGTTCGTAACTGTAATTCCAAGGTATTTCTTTGAATTTACAGGATGTATATTTGATTTATAGTGTAAATGAAGTTTAATGGATTTCGTTTAGTGATCACATGAATGACTTCACACTCTACATTCTTTTGGGCAACTGCCAATTTTTACATCCTGCAAATAACGTCTATAGCTGCTTTTGATCTTCTGGTGACTTTACTATCCGATAAACGACAGCATCATCCGCGAACAGTCTTAGAGAGCTGTCTCCTAAATCGTTTTATCAAGATAAGGAACAGTAGGGCCTCTATAACTCTTCCCAAGGGAACGCCAATTATTACTTTCATTTTACTGATGATTTATTTAATTAAGATGTTTGTATATCTAGGCTTGCAAACTAATTAAAGTAACTTATGCTAAGCACAACACAAACACCCATGCCTGTCGGAGGACTCGAGTCTCAGACGGCGATCAAACTCGCGCTCCGCAGCAAGGTGCCTTAGAACGCTCGGTGACTCCACCGCGGCTTCGTTTTAATCGCTGACTTTCCGTCAATCAGTACCTACTATATCCTTTCTGAAAGGAAGTCGGGGATCCAATCGCACAACTTTGGCGATATACCATAGGCATGCAAATTTATTAGAAGACGCTTGTAAGGTAGTGTCAAAAGCCTGCCGGAAATCTAGAAATGTGGAATCGATTCGAGATCCCTTGTCGATAGCACTCATGTTTGATAAGAGCTAGCTGTGTTTCCCAAGAGTGATACTTTTTGAATACGTGTTGACTATGTGTCAGTAGCTCGTTCTCTATGAGGTAATTGATAATGTTTGAGGAATGTAGATATTCTGAAATGCTGCTGAAAACCGAAGTCAATGATATAGGCCTGTAATTTTTCGGATCACTCCTATTGTCTTTCTTGAATATTGGAGTGACATGTGCAATTTTCCATTCTTTTGGTACGGAACTTTCGAAGAGCGAGCGCTTTTATATGATAGCTAGGTATGGAGCTATTACATCAGCATACTCTGAAAGAAACCTAATTAGTATACAATGTGGACAGCGAGATTTGCATTTGTTAAATGATTTAAGTTGCGTAAATACTCCAGGGATACCTGCTTCTAAATTACACACGCTGGCGGTTGTTGTTGATTGGAATTCTGGAGTATTTGCTTCGTCTTCTTTGGTGAAGGAATTTTGGAAAGCTGTTTAGCAATTCTGCTTTAGCAGAGGTGTGATCCGTAGCATCACCATTGCTGCAACGTAGTGAAGGTATTGGCTGTATTTTGCCGCTATTATACTTTACGTACAACCAGAAATTCTTCGGATTTTCTACCAAGTTACATGCCAGGATTCAGTTGTGGAAACCATTATAAGCTTCTGGCATTGAAGTTTGAACTAAATTTCGAGTTTTAGTAGAAGATTGCCAGTCTTGGGGGATATTGTGTGTGTAAACATATCTGTAGTACTGCCGTTGATCACTATTAACACGCTACTAATTCTGCCTGAGGACAATAGCCCGAATAGAAAAGAGCTGGACTAAATGCAAATTTGTGAGTAGTGATTTTAGGATGCCACAGCAGATACAGTGAGCGACTGGGCACAGCGCGTACCATTGACGTCTGGACTGTTTTCGGTCCCATACGAAGGTAATTGGGTGCCACTATCACTTCATCTTTTACGAGGAAAGAACAATTGCTTTTATCCATGAGTTTGGGTTCGAATCTCTATGATTTTATTTTCATGGTGCCCGCGAGATACAAGTAGGAAGAAGCAATATACGAGGACCATTGTAAAAGTAATGAACGATGGGCGTCACTTGTTTATGTACTGACGTGCGTAGCTCAAATTTCACATACGTATTAGTAGAGTAGCTCTTACACGATCGCGTACGTCCCTAGAAAAATCAACCAAAATGAGGGTCGTTCCGAAAGTAATGTAAGTATTAGATTTACTTCCTCTACACAATGGCACTACTCAACATAGTTGTAAAATGTAAACTTTCACGACCGGAAAGGTCAATATTACTAAAATTTTCAGGGATAATAAGCCGTGGTCTTATGGATTTATTACTGCAACCCAACGTTTCGTCCCCATCTGCGGAGGATATTTTCAAGGAAGATCGTGGCACTTCTGTATGTCCGATGCACACCCTGGCTCGTTCCTGACTGCAGCCGAATTCCATTTACGAGGGCTCGCGTGCAGAGGTGTGACGTTAGATGTTTTGGATATGCGCGCGCAATTCGCCGTTGCCGATTGTCGTTGTCCTTTTTTAATATCGTCCCATGGTGGAAGACTGTTACATTTCGTCTTCAACACCGGAATCCAGATTTCATTCAGTTTCACGCACTCCTCCATCCTATTGAAATTTTTGTGGTGTTTTACAATTTCTATAGCCTCTCTGTACAGTCTTTCGTGGTATCCATTTGTGGCGGCTAAAACGCGAGTCTTGTCAAATTGAATAAGGTGGTCTCCCGTGTGAAAAACTTATTCAGCAACAGCTGATCTGTCAATCGCTCCCCTTCTACAGTTACCCCTGTGCTCTTCTAGTCGTTTTTTGACTGTTCTTTTTGTGGTAGAAACGTACATGTCTCCACAGCTACACTGAATCCTATTCCTGCTTTTTCCAGCGGTTTGTGAGCATCCTTTGCCGATTTCAAATTGTAAAAAACCCCAATAATTTCAATACATGGAAGAGAGCGTGAGACTGGATGAAATCTGGATTCCGGTGTTAAAGACGAAATGTAACAGTCTTCCACCAAGGGACGATATTAAAAAAGGACAACGGCAATCGGTAACGACGAATTGCGCGCGAATATCCGAAACATCTGACGTCACACCTCTGCACGCGAGCCCTCGTAAACGCCTGCAGTCAGTAACGAGCCAGGGAGTGCATCGGACATACAGAAATGCCACGATCTCCCTTGAAAATGTCCTTCGCAGATGGGTACGAAACGTTGGGTTGCAGAAATAAATCCATAAGACCACAGCATAATAGCCCGGAACGTTTTAGTAATATTTACTCAACATTGTGTCCATTACAAGCGATACGTTTCCGAAATCGTTGAATCGAATACGCCAATCCTCTTTTGAAAAATTCAGCTTTGCACTATTGAACGCACTGCTTCACTGACACTTTCACCTCATCAGTGTCCTGAAAGTGTCGTTCCAGAAGGTCGTCCTTCATTGAACCAAACAAGACGTCATTAGGCTTAAATCTGGACTGTAGGGCGGTGGGTGACGGACCACGGACCAGCCCGTTTGTTAGTTTCCTGGCTTGTGGCCAAACACGTGACGCGTTTCGCATTGTCATGATGAATTTGGTTCGATTTCAAATTCTTGTTTGGTCTCTTCTTACTTATGGCTTGTCGGAGGTTCCTGAATGTTGTACTGTAGCTCTTGCTGTTCACGGTACAACCAGTTTCCAGAAAATCAACGAGAATGACTCCCTTGAAATCCCAAAAAACTGTAACCAGGAGTTTCTTTACTTATCACGGGCTTTCGATTTTTTAAATATTGGGGAAGAGGTGTGATGCCACTCCTTCGACTGAATCTTTGTTTCCACATCATAAGCATCTACCAATGTTCATTTCCCCTGTGGCCAAATCAGAGAAAAACGTGTCTTTGTTAGCTTCAAATGCTTCCAGGAGCTCAGAGCAAACTGAGGGAGGTGGCACAGTGGTAACACACTGGACTCGCATTCGGGAGGACGGTGGCACCTCCAACCATGCAGATTTAGGTTTTTCTTGATTTCCCTAAATCACTCCGGGCAAAAGCTGTGATGATTCCTTTGAAAGGACGCGGCTGATTACCTTCCCCTTTCTTATCCAAATACCCGAGCGTGTGTTCCGTCTCTGCCGGCCCTGTGGCCAAGTGGTCTGAGGCGCGCCAGTCACGGTCTGCACGGCCACTACGGTCGGGAGTTCGAATCCCCCCTCGGGCATGGATATTTGTGCCGTCCTTAGGCTTAGATAGTTCATAAGTAGTTTGTAAGTTTAGGGACTAATGACCCCTTAGTTTAGTCCCATAACCTATACAAACATTTGAACATTTGATTTTTTGAGTTCCGTCTCTAATGCCCACGTTGTCGACGGATCGTTAAACCGTAAGCTGTCATTCTTCCATAAGAAAGAGTGGGAGATAAATAATATAAAGGTGGTTTAATGAACCCTCTGCCGGGCACTTAAATATGATTTGCAGATGTAGAAGACATCGACCCAGTTTGTCAGATGGCTCAGTATACACTTGACACACACTTTATCAAACCCCAAGACTTTCACCATCTCATTCACGGAATTGTGCCATCACCACCTAGAAGACAAGGCGTCACAACTAGCCGTGCTACGTCACACTCACCAGGCCGCGGCCGCCAGCTTACTGGCTGCCCGCTACGAGGCAGGGGGCGTGTCCCAGCGGACAGCCAATCCGCTGGCGGCCGCGGCCTGGTCAGTGTGACGTGGCACGGCCAGTTGTGACGCCTTGTCTTCTAGGTGGTGTTGATTGTGCCCACAGCCCAGTTGTGGAGCAAGTTCACCAACTGTGATTCGTCTGTCCGCACGAATCAGTTCATCTAGGCGTTGGCGATTCACTTCATTGCTCGCACTTACGGGCCTCCCACTGCATGCTTTGTCATCATTGCGGTTCCTTCTTCTTTAACCTTTTCCATCCATCTCTGCCCATTGCTACTGTCAATAGTGCAATCTTCCAGATGCTTTTTAGCTTCCTGTGGATGTCAACAAGGCCAACCCTTCTTTTGTCAAGAATTCAATGACAGCAAGCTTTTTCAGTTTCGAATCCATGTCCACTTCCTATGAAAAAACTAATGACAGAACGTAGACAGAGCCCTTACCATGAACTAGAATGCCTCTCTAGGAGCGCCTGTAGCTAGTCTGCAATTATCTCAGTGGCTCTTTTGCGCTTACCAACTGAAGTTGCGACGAAACGTCCAAATCTTCTTGGAATATTCTCTATTTCCTGTATCAATCCTACGTACTTTCTATGGATACAACAATGACGACCAATATTCAAGTATTGTTAGAACGAGTGTTTTGTAAGCTACTTCCTTTGGTGATGGATTACATGTCCTGAGGAATCCTTCGATAAATTTCACACTCGCATCTGCGTGACCCACTATTAATTTTATGTGTTCGTTCCAATTTTATCGCTCAGTATGCATTTTGTTCTTGAGGTCGTCAGTTTTAAGACTGATTTCATGCAGCTGTACACGTTACTCCATACTGTTCAAACCGCTTCATCGATGAATACCACCGGCAACCCACATCCATTTGAACCCGCTCACTGAATTCGTCTCTTGCAGTTCCTCTGCGACTTGTCGAATTGTATACCTCCCCCCCCCCCCCCCCCCCATACACACACACATACACTGCCACAGTTCCCTGCGACATTGAACTGTCGATTCTTTTACAACTCAGGATGTGTACTACCAATCGATCCGGCAGAGATCCGACCAGGTTTCTAGTTGAGTGGCAAGCCCGACTACATGGAATGGTTTAGGAAATATACTGACAACCTAACCTGGAAGGGAGGAGGCGGATATGAACCGCCGTTCACTGACATTCCATAGGGCTACCCACATCGCCACCTTTCTAGGTCACATCCTTCTGTGTTAAAATGAAAGATACTGATTTTGTGGGGTGTTCTACAACTTTCTATATAGACGAGACTGAAAATAAGTGCCTTTACATCTACATACTTCTGAAGCCATCTCAGTGTGTGTGTGTGTGTGTGTGTGTGTGTGTGTGTGTGTGTGTGGCTGGGTGGGTGGAGGGAACTTTGGTCGTCGTAGCTTGGCTTGTACAGTAACGCCTTTCCTTAGCGTTTGAAAGTAGCTCCCTGGAATTCGCTGAGACGGCCATAATTGTTTGCAATGCGAGGCATGCGGACTGCGCCGACAGCCACCGAGTGCCGACTTCTTCGACGGCCGCACCTCCGCTAAAGAAGCAGTCCTGCCGCTTTACGTTGCCTGTACACCAGAGCGAGCAAAGCGAACCAGCATTCCAGGGTAAAATTCTCTAGTGTTCACTACAGCTTGTGCATTTGTTTCAATAAACCGAACCAGCGAAATCAGAAATTTCACTTTTTATGAGTTATCCCCTTTAGTACTACCAACAGGAAGGAAACTGGTCTAGGGAAGGTTCAGCTCATACAATTTTGTGCCATTGTGCAGTCTCCAAATTTTCTATTGTAAACGAACGTGATTTCTAAATGTATCATAGCAAAATCGATTTAGAGCCACAAGTCCCGCATAGCTCCGCCCCTACATTCACCACTGCTTACGAGTAAACATTCACACGAGACGACCGAAATAGAATTCAGTGCAAGACATTTCGTCCCTAGTCAAAGTTACTTTTTAGCCTGGACCTGTGAGTTGTATTTCCGCCTTTTAAAATTTCAAGTATTCCGAAACAAATCTTTGATAATTTACTTCCGATTGGAACCACCGCAGTGACCGACAACCAATGGATCACGAATGTCAAATGAACACGATCGAGTGCTGCTCGCCGCCTGATTAAACCAAAAAGAATGTTCTGTTCACTGGTGCTCGCTACCTCCGGTGTACAGGAACTTTTATTGGCTACACATACGGCATTCAGTAAAAAACTATTTTTAAAGACTACGACGGATAAAAGTTCGTAAGAATTGAGAAAATAAAAAACTGGTATTTATTACCGAACAGATACATATGTGTATTGTTTATGGGCACCAGATCGCTTATTATTAAGTGGGGATAACACCTAAAAAATAGAAATTGCAAATTTCGTCGGGTTCGCTTTGTTGAGACACAAATGTACCAGTTGGAACTGAAATCGAAAGACGTCATTATCTCGCCACTTGAAAGAACGAATGGAAACCTAAATTTGAACTGTGATATTTAAGAAATAAACCTACAGCAAGCTTGGAATTTTGCTGAATCAATCAGTGATTTCTGTTGTTAAATTTAGCTGTTCCACACTAGTATTAAGATAACAGATAATTTAAGATAATAGTTATAAAATTGGGATGAAAAGTAAGCTATGGTACTATTTAGAACATTGCTTTCCTTATATTTCGTGTAATACAAAGGCTTTTAACTGGCAATGTTTGTACATAAATTATAGACTGGTAAGTTTTACACTGACAGGAAAAAGGGCCAACATTTATAAAGAGAATGATGACTGTCGTCGGCCACTGTCTAAAGGAAAAGGCCTAACCATTTCACAGACCAAGGCTGTGGTGAGCTGCTACACCAGACATCGAATGCAAGAGATCCCATCTACACATTGACTAAACTACGATGGACAGTACATATGAATCAAATAGTAGCAAAATGTGACAAAAACATTAACATGTGCAGTTGCAGGCGTAACATGGGGTGCGGATTACTACGCATGCATGAATGTGTATCGTGCCAGAGTGCGGTTGCGGTTGGACTATGGAGGTATATTCTGCGGATCGGCAACGGACACACTAGTACAAAAACTTAATACCATACAATACAAAGCGCTTAAAGTGTATCTTGGTGCCATGAAGTCAACCCCAACTGATGCATTACTGGTGGAAAGTAACAAACCACCTCTACACTTACGACGAAAATATTTAAGCATATTTCTAATGAAGAGGGCGCAATTTTTAGAAGACGTCTTGTTATCCCGCATACAGGAACTTTCTGTCATATGTTACACGGCTCATTATTGGCTGGGTAAGAACCTGCCACCACTTGCAAGAGAGTATATGAAGTTAGCGCCGAACATCCGATTAGCCATCTCAAATCGATGACTGCTCATTTTTGAACGAATCTACATATGTACTGTCGTTGAACCTTGCGTGAGATGTGATCTCCCAGCTTCCTCAACTCTTGCAAATCACGTCTTGATGGAGTTCCGAGACAAATATTCACAGGCGAGGATCTTTACACAGACTGCTTAAAAATCCAGGACGGAACGGGATGCGCTTTTTGGGATACCATGGCGCAAACAGGATGTAAACACAAAATGCCGAAGAAAATGAAGATAATGACGGCTGAAATCACAGATATTTTGGATGCCCTCAAGTACTGTCTTACGGTGCCGGAGGAACATACTGTCATCTTCTCGGACTCTTAAATCTGCGCTCATACTTCTTTTATTTTCGTCGACGGCATAAAAACCACACAGTAGCCTACGAGATAATGGTACACATAAACGACCTGGAAAGGAATGGACGCAGTATCTGCGAGAGTTAAATTAAAGCATACAACAACGTTCTGGGCAACGGAATCGCTGGCACACTTGCCCAGGAAGCTGGCGCAGAAGAATATATTCAACTTCCAGCGGAGGAATTTTTACCAGATTGCAGAAGAGAATTCGGACTTAATGGGACAACGAATGGCAAGCATCCCAGACACCTAAAGGAAAACACTATGCGCAAATAACACCAGTGCTACCAACCAGATCTTGGTACACTGCACTTAGGTGTTCACGGAAGCTTGAAGTCACCGTAGCGCGACTTAAGTTCAACCACTGTCGAACTGCGCAGCACCTACATCGCATAGGCATAGTGCTCCACTTTGTGACAGCGGCGAAGTGGAAGACACAAATAACATTTTCCTTTCCAGCGGCGGTGAGAGGGCATTATGAGCAGATATGTAAAGGATAAAACCATATCTAATCTCAATACGTTATTTCAAATTGCTCTTGCCTTTATTTTTGTCGTATCTTTAATGTTTGTTTGTTTACTTTTGTCAACTTGCTTTTATAACTATACCAGAGTATGTAATCCTATATATTAAAAGAATCTACGGCCAGACCGAACAACCCGGCCGATTTCCTTCATTTTTGTTTTAAACGAAAGGTATTCATCCACACATTTGTCATCAAGTGTCAGAATTAACTTAAGTCTCTGCTCAAATGTTCAAATGTTTGTAAAGTATATGGGACTTAACTACGGGGTTATCAGTCCCTAAACTTACAAACTACTTATGAACTACTTACGAACTAGGACGGCACAAATATCCATGCCCGAGGGGGGATTCGAACCCCCGACCGTAGTAGCCGTGCAGACCGTGACTGGAGCGCCTCAGTCTCCTCGGCCACCGCGGCCGGCTAAGTCTCTGCTCTCCATTCAAACGTAGTATCCTTCTGTCCTTGCATTGGTATTTTAATCGGTTCGTTTTATAACATCTTCTGTTCTAATTAAGGTACGCAGTTATTTTTGACCTAACAATGCTCAACGGACCAAGCGCTTTCTTATGCGCTTTGATTCTGAAGAAAGCTATGCATGAACATTCAACTTCTATTTTTTCCCAACTTTTCTGTCATTCCATTAACGGTGCGAAGTATTCGCGCAGGTCCTCCAGTTATTATTATTTATGTAGATAGCTGTATGGAGACTACTCAAAGGCCAATCAAAAATTATGAGTATATTTGTCATTTGATTATGTGTAGAGCACGTTTATTTCCAAATTTACTAGTGCAAATCTCAGGCAGTTACATTCAGAACGTCTTCACCAAAAACATACTGCCAATTGCTCAATAATGTATGCAAAAGGCAAAATAATTTGGTGTTTAAAGAGTAATAATATTCGTTTACAGATGGATTATCGATAATAATTACAGCTTTGAGGTTAGAGGTAATAACTAATGAGACTTCGTTTTACGAAAGTAACGGTACTGGTGAGTCAGGAAAGGTGAGGGGAATGGAATGACCTTGAGCTATCATTCGTAACTGGCGTCTGAGCCCCTGAATTCCGCTATTAAGATTCACGTGTCAATAAGCGATACAAATATATCTTAATGCTTATTGGTAAATATTCCATTTTTTCTGGGCATTTCCAATGAAAACAAAAATGGGGAAGAATGTCACTTAGCTGGTTGACCAGCTGCTGCGAGATGGGATGAATACTGCTATGATACACCATGAGAGTGAGTTTTAGAACAGATAATTTTAGACTGTAATGGAGCGCTATGAAATACACCACTACTCAACATTCACCCAAGAGAAACAAATATTGTAAAACATTTGGACAGAACAATAAAAACTCCATATTAACGATTGTGGCTAATACAAATCAACAGATAGTTTCCTATAAATAATTACATAGTACAATAGAACCAAAAGCATAAAAAAATTAAAGATGATCAATATTTGTGATAATGAAGTCCTAAAAGTTCGATAACAGTCCTACCTACAAACTGGTCAATTCAGATAATGACAGTTCCAGGCTACCAGGAAGGCACTTATAAGTCATAGTCTGGTGTATCATTTCTGATTGACTTTCACATATTTTCTTAGTCATGCTTAGCTGCGTTGAGCGATTCCTTTATGTTTCGTTTCCAAACGGCAAAGTCTTCGCATATTTTCACTCAGACTTCCTATATGCCTCGATTAATTGTATTGTCCTCGGTATCTAAAGATAATGACTGAAACGCTGCATTAACACGTTCGCTGCCGTTCACGCTCTGGCGCGTGTAAACGTTGCTTGAGTCAGGTGCCGCTCACGCTGTAGCGCGTGCTGGCGACCTGTTGTAAACTGGCATCGTCTAATAAAGCTGTATACTCTGGTAGGCACTCAGGGTTCCAGATTTCCGCGTTTGCATTACCGGCTACGAGCCACACACGCTTCTCTTGATGCCATGGTAGATTTATGTTCTGTTTATATTGTTCACTTATTGTTTTCACAAAAATACAAATGCAAATAAAAAACCATATAAAAAACTGAAAACTAAAACCAAAACATTCAATGGCTCAAAACTATGAAAAGATACCGTCAAAACACGATCACGCGCCAGAGCGTGAAGTGGCACCTAGCATCATCGCGCCAGAGAGTGAACGGCAGCGAACGTGTCAACATTTTCGTCGATGATTTGACTTACTTCTAGTTCCTTGCCCTTGGCTCAACCAATAAGTTCTTGAAGTCTTCTTACTTAGCCGAGTGACAAGCCCGCGAGTTAATTGGTGATGTCTTCTACTTAGTGTTCTAAGACATCTCGGCGATTTTTCATCTCATTTAAAGATGACCAGAATTACCAATCTCCTCTGGAAATTTTTTCTGCGCTTGTATAGATTTTGAAATTTATTCTGATAGAGTCTTCTGCAGCTCTGTATAGGTTTGAACAGGTATAAGATCAAATTCTTCTTTTACGGCTGCCAGGGTTTGCGAAATTTGAAGTAATAGTTCGATTTGAGCCTCCATATTATCAACTTGAATGGCTAATTGAGTTTTAATCTGTTTGACATCTCCTTGTACACTTTCGACATGTCCTTGTACACTTTCGACTTGAGCAGGTAAATCAGTTTCATCTCACTCTGAACTATGGCCAATTTAGCCATATACTCAGAGAGCAATGGTAACTGTTGTGTAATTATAAGTGGTTCTATGATAGAGGATACTGATCGACACTCAGAAGCGTTCGTAATATCAGCTGCATCAGATTCAAATGATGCTACATTTAAGTTATCACTTTCGGTTCAAATCAAATGTTTGTATAGCTTATGGGACTTAACTACGGGGTCATCAGTCCCTAAACTTACAAACTACTTATAAACTACTTTACACTAAAGACGACACAAACATCCATGCCCAAGGGGGGATTCGAACCCCCGACCGTAGCGGCCGTGCAGACTGTAACTGGCGCGCCGCAGACCACCCTCCCACTGAGGCCGGCTAATCTTAATTTGAACAAGTAATGATTAAGAGGATAATTTAGATTGGCGACCGTGAAAGTAATGTGTTATAATTTGTGCCTTAACATCTGAACGAGGAAACTACATGCTGAATATGTCTATCGTTCAACACAAACGCAGTTCGACAAACACAGTGAGACTGGCGGTACGATATAAGGTTTGAAACTAATGTTTTAAACTATGATTCCCGCACATTATCTACAATGTGTTTTAGAATTCTACAGACTAGATAAATTTTAATCAGTGATTTTTCCTATGTAGACATAATTCTTTAGAATCCACTATCTTTTCCAATTATAGACTGATTTTGTAGTTGTCTATCTAGTTCGGTACGTCGACATCAATCTGTATTATTTTGTCCGTTTCTGTCACCCCTGCATCTATAACCATTACCACTATGGGCATTACAATACTTTGGGTCGTAACACAAATCTCTATTCATTTTTTTCTGTAAAGTCAAGGAACTACTGTTGTTGTTGTTGTGGTCTTCAGTCCGGAGACTGGTTTGATGCAGCTCTCCACAATACCCTATCCTGAGCAAGCCTCTTCATCTCCGCATAAGAACGGCAACCTACATCTGACTGAATCTGCTTACTGTATCCATCTCTTGGTCTGGTATCTCCCGGTGTCTCCTGGTCTCCTCCACGTATACAACCTCTTTTGTGATTCTTAAACCAGGTGTTTGTTATAACTAAATTATGTTCTGTGCAAAATTCTACCAGGCGGCTTCCTCTTTCATTCCTTTTGCCCAGACCATATTCACCTACTATCTTCCCTTCCCTTCCTTGTCCTGCTACCGAATTCCAGTCTCCCATAACAATTAAGTTTTCCTCTCCCTTAATTGTCTGAATAATTTCCTTTAGCTCCTCATATATTTCTTCGATTTCCTCATCATCGGCAGAGCTAGTTGGCATATAAACCTGTACTACTGTTGTCGGTGTTGGCTTCGTATCTATCTTGACAATGATAATGCGATCACTGTGCTGGTCATAGTAGTTTACCCGCATTCCTATCTTCTTATTCATTATCAGTCCTACTCCTGTGATACCCCCAACTGATTTTGTATTTATAATCCTGTACTCACCTGACCAGAAATCCTGTTCCTCCTGCCACCGAACTTCACTAATCCCCACTATATCTAACTTCAACCTATCCATTTCCCTTTATAAATTTTCTAATTTTCCTACTCGATTAAGGGATCTAACATTCCACGCTCCGACCCGTAGAATGCCAGTGTTGTCTTTCCTGATGATCACATCCTCCTGAGTAGTCCCCGCCCAGAGATCCGAATGGGGGACTATTTTACCTCCGGAATATTTTACCCGAGAGGATGCCATCATCATATGTTCATACCGTAGAGCTGCATGTCCTCGGGAAAGGTAACGGCTGTAGTTTCCCCTTGCTTTCAGCCGTTCGCAGTAGCTGTGTGACAAAGCCACATTAGCTGATGTTAAAAGGCCAGCTCAGTCAATCATCCAGACTGTTGCCCCTGTAACTACTGAAAAGGCTGCTGCCCCTCTTCAGGAACCACACGTTTGTCTGGCCTCTCCACAGATACCCCTCCGCTGTGGTTGCACCTACGGTACGGCTATCTGCATCGTTGAGGCACGCAAGCCACCCCACCTCGGTCATTTCTGTGGTTCATGGGAGTGGAAGGAAGTACTATATGGAATCATTTGGGCTGTGGATCAGTTCCCACTGCAAATGATCTGGCAGCCTCCTCTTCAAAGTTGATATTTCTGTTACCACACCCAACAGGCGATCCAGATGAATTAATTCATTCAATTCCTTCACACAGAATTCCCTAATACTTTCTTTCCCACTTTTACAGCATGGTCCATTTAAAAAATAATTTTGTAGCCTCACTTGCTTTACATGACCCCAATATTTAGACAAATGCGTGAAAATCTCCAATTTTTTCAGATTTTTGGGTGGCCCAGTTCTGAGCTGATCCTTCTAATTGTATTTTTATACATTTTATTTTACCACATTAAGTCAAATGAAGAAAAAAACTGTTTGCGGGTCGCCAAAAATTCACTGCATGATATTGGTCTTCTCCATTGAGGTATTTTGTATGTAACCCAAAGCACATAGGTAAGCCTAATAAAACACTCCCTTGACCAGCAGCTACACTACTTATAGTGCTTTCAAACTTTTTATTTCCCCTTCTAATGCCTTACTATTATTTATTATCCCTTTATTGCACTCAGAAATTTCTGCTTCCATTAATTTAAACTCTGCATCTATTTGCTTTTCATGTAGTTCACACTTTCGTTATAGTTCCTGAACTTCCTTCTGAAGGTCGTTTTGCACAGTCTCAATTTTAGGCCTAATTGATCAAGTATTTTCCACCCCTTCTACTTTTTTAGATAAATCTTTGATAGTTTTAAATCAAATGTTTGTAGAGTCTATGGGACTTAACTACGGGGTCATCAGTCCCTAAACTTACAAACTACTTATGAACTACTTACAACTAAGGACGGCACAAATATCCATGCCCAAGGGGGGATTCGAACCCCCGACCGTAGTGGCCGTGGAGACCGTGACTGGAGCGCCTCAGTCCCCTCGGCCACCGCGGCCGGCTGATCGTTTTATCATTATTTTCTACTTTCTTTTCTACTTCTGACAATTTAGTTCCAGCTACTCTACTTTCCTGCCTACATTAACGATTGTATTCCCCAGCTCCTCATAAACTTTACTAATTTCTGGTTTTATACTGTCGCAGGTTACATTAAAACTGGATTTTATTTCTCCCACTAATGTCCTTAGCAACACATTGAGATCATTGCCTGGAACCCCTGCCAATTTCTTCCTTCTAATACTGCATGCATCACTAGCGTCGTCTGACCCTCATTCACTGACTTTTTTATTACTTGCATCGGCCTTGGCTGACGATTGAAAACACAAATAAATATTACAGGTACTGTACTAATATTTCTCACTCGCTGCTGCTGTAAGACGACCACAAAGACCGCAAAGGCGGGCGATGAAACTGCTACAACGAGATACCCAAGCTTTGTAACGGCGGCGGCTTGAAGATCACGTAGAATTCGACGACAGGAATCGGCGTCTATGGTGAAAAGGCGGGAGGCAATGCTATTGCGCCGGGTGCCCCAGACGTTGTAAAAGCTGTGGCGTGGGCGCTAAAGCATGAAAACCAAGCAGCGTGCACGGTGAAACAGCCGGAAACATGAACCACAACACTTGTAGGCAACGGTTTTCATCTACGGTTGCCGTAACAGCACAAGCCCGCGATGCGGCAGCTATTTGGTGACGAAACCAAATATTCGTCTCCTCTCCTAGTTTCGGCGTAATTAAGTTCAAATTTCGGTAAATATATGTTACACCACAAATCAATGGTTTTTCAACATTTTGCAAGATCCCCTCCATATACTAAGCCTTCTTGAGTGTGTGTTAGTCTAACCAGGAGACCGTAGAAGATGACGACACGGTAGTCGAACAGATTTAGACAAAGCGACGCTACTTTTATGAAATTACTACCAAATTGATTTCTTCCCTCCTCGTTGTGACTTTTGTCCCTCAAAATATCAAAGTAACTTAGAGAATAAGTAAACTGAACTCGATGTAGTAGAGTCTCAGTATTTCGAGTTTCCCGTAAAGCCGAGCGTCATTAAACAAAGCAAAAACTGCGGGTACATACCGAAAAAGTCACTCCACCATTATATCGCGAAGTAAATACGTAAAAGTCTTTAAAAACTTTAGGTAGCCAATGTAAATGTCTATTTAAAAACTTTGTTTTAAAAAAGTTCATATTTTTTGACACGTTTGTTCTTTACACATACATTTTGATCGAGGTGATCCATGTCCCGTTCACCTCGAATTAGCTAGACTACTGTATAGCTACCACAAATTCCACTGTCCTGCACATCATCTTGAATGAAGATAGTCTTTAGGTACACAGCAAACACGCCAAATAGATACTACGAAATACCAGAGCCTTAACTTGACTACCACAATATAACAAAAAGTAGTAATTTGTTTGCTTTCCTATGTACCCATTACATTCTTTTTCTTGAGAGCGTTAGCTTTATATTACCATCTTCACTTCCGTTTTTGCAGTCAATAAACAAATGGCGCGGTGGAGTGCCCGGGCGCGAATTGAGGCGAATGCCGGACACTTGCCACGCCGGACATTTGCCACACCTGAGCACAGAGTAACATATATTTGTCTGTGACCTGACCCTTCGCCAGGTAGTAGGATTAGCGGCCCCTCAGGGACGCCCTTCGCCGTACTCCTGTTGTTTGCTTCCAAACCTCCGTCTCCGCATCTTACTCCATACAACCAATACACAAGAGATCTTTTTCTTCGCCATCTCGCCGAAATGTACATCTTCTTTTCAATATCCCAAAATCGAAACATTTATAACTTTTGGGAAACGAAAGCAATACCGTCGTCTATGTCAGTGTGCAATTAGTTCTTCCAACCACAAACATGGATAAAGTGTGGCAAATGTCCGGTGCGGCAAGTGTCCAGACACCGTTAAGCCGTCATGGACCGATGCCCGAGACCGTTCCCCGTCTTGGGTTCGATTCCTCCTCGGGCATGGATGTTTGTGTCGTCTTTAGTATAATGTAGCTCATAAGTAGTTTTAAGTTTAGGAACTGATGACCCCACAGTTAAGTCCCTTAAGCTTAACAAACATTTGAACATTTGAATAAATTACATATCTCCGTTTTGGCAAACCTACATACATAACGCATGTACGTTACAATCAGTAAATAAGCTTCAATTAGTGTTGCAGAAAATATTTCGAAAAAATAGCGTCACAGTTACGACTAACAGTATGATTGTTATCGGTAAAAACTTTTCATCATAAGAATATGATAACTCATTCAATTGCGTACAATACTGAATAAGCTAAACTGTTACTAACAAAAATAAAACCACAATTTTTACGCGCGTAGTAGACTCTTAGCAGTTAAACTGCGTGCCGTCAACTGAGGTAAAGCGTTATTGTTGACTGAATCCATGCCGAACGCGAGCTGACGTAATGAATAAGTTGAAGAAAGCTAGTTTCTGCCAGGCCGAAGATTCGGCTGTTTCTGGCCGAAACCGAAACTGTGGCCGAAACGAATATTTATCCCGAAACCGAATATTCGGCCTGTCCTAGTAGTTACGTTTCGCATGAACACACGGCAGCCTGGACTTAACGGAAAAACTGAGACCCACACGGAATGAACAGTTCTCACTTCGCAGTAAGTATATGAACGGCCTGCTCTGTACAGTTCATCTTTGTACACTGAAACTGATGCAAGGCACAAATAAAATGGACGAATCCCCAATTGTAACGCTACCGGTTCGTGGTCTGTATTATGTTTATTGTTCATTTGAAACACGACCCTCAACGGAAGCAGTTCACCCCCCTCCCCACACACACACACACACTATAATTTATTGGCACATTTTACAGTCTAGGGGCTGGTTTTGTGGCGTAGCATTAAAATGAAAAGCCTACACTAGGTTCCATTTGTGCTTTTACAATAAATAATCAGCAAATTAGTCGATAAACATTGTCATTTATTTTGATCCACAAAATCTCATAATTCGGTGGCCGATCAAATGAAATTAAAACTAGTTCTACCACAGTGCATCACAAGTTCATGTATGAAATTCATATCACACGATCACAAGCGACTTTTAGCCGTACAGATCCTTCTTCTTCCAGCACTGCAGTCAAAAGAACTCGTCTCCATTTTATCTCTTCCCTCCAAAATCTTGGTCATGTGGCCACTGTTAAAATTCAATTTGACAACGTAATTTTCGATTCAAATGCTCAAATATTTGAAGAGCTTATGGGACTTAACTACGCGGTCAACAGTCCCTAAACTTACAAACTACTTATGAACTAGCTAATACTAAAGACGGCACAAACATTCATGGCAGAAGTTTTAACTCGTTCTCTTACCGCTTCTCCTCAAGCATTAATTTTACAAAGTATTTCAAAATCCTAAGTGAAATCTAACTAATTTCGCGACAAATGCTAAAGTAAAACCTGGATACCAAATCAAATTCTTCTTTGAACAAGTAATAATTACGAGGAAACTTGAGATGAGTCATCGGGTATTATTTTGGGTCACAGCTGGTGATGACTGAGGGGAAGATGATGGCACAATAGCACGCTGCAGACATATTGACCTCTCATGCGACAGTATCGTGGTAACGTTTCAACAGGACAATGCTCGTCCACACGTGCCACGTGCCTCTCAGGAGAATCTGCGTAACAGTGGAATACTCCTGTGGCCAGCAAGATCCACACGCATGGGATCAGATCGGGTGTCAGCTCTACCTCTTTGACATTATGCTCGACAGCGCCGACCAATTTAAATAGTTGTTGGCAGCTTACCCTGGGAGAGGATACGGCGGTTTTTATGACACGCTTCCCAATCTAACCAGTGAGTGCATCCTGTCACAGACAAATATATATGTTACTCTGTGATCCTGTCCACACGGAGAACAACGCAATACAAATACTGATCTTGTCCCCCGCCTCCCACTGTCTCTCAGCTACTACCCTCCCTCTTTCTCCGTCTCCTCCTCATCCCCTTCTCCATCACGCCCTCTCCTCCTTCCCTATTCATTTCCTCCTCCTCTTCCTCCTCTCTCTGTTCATCTCCCCACTCCCCCTTACTCTTACAGCAAGACTAGTTTATTGTTGTTGTAAACAAAACCTTTCTTGGAAACTGGGGTCGCATAAAATGAATTTGCAAATCGATTGAGTGCATTGATATGTGGTTTGTCAAAAAGACGTGTCCAGCTGCTGGATCCTTGAGTACAGTAGCTCATGACACTATTTCGCTTGGTTTTAATCTGTGAACAGATAGAATTACACAGCTCCAGACGATTTAGATTTCGTAGTGCTATTCTAATCGTAACCATTCCACTTCATGTATTGTCTTAAAATCGACTATTAGGAAGAATTTCTTGTTGAAAAAGATACACGAAGAAAGAATATATCATGGGCTTATATTGAAAACCACGTATCGCAGAAAAGTTATTTGTGGTTTTCACACGTAAAAGAGTAGCCTAGCAATATGCGGATTTTCTGTATTCCTGGCATGCTAATTGTTAAGAAACTAGGCTTTCCTACCTAGCACTGTAATGGAAATGTTAGCTGTTCTTATATTTCGATACGAGGTTTTCAGTATAAGCCAACGATGTCTAGGAGGAACAATTCGTCTAATGATTCCATTTCCCTTCTATTGCTGTTAAAACTGATTGTCAGGAAGGACAACACTCAGAGACGGATCTAGGCCCTTTGGCGCCCGGGGCAAGATTGTGCTTTGGCACCCCCCCTTCCCCCCCCCCCCCCCCCAACTTCATCGTCCCAATGACGAAGTATGAGATTTAATAAAAATAATAAAAACTAGGTTTAGATTGAGTTGTTTTATTCACAAGCAGGAGACAATGTATGAATGAAGTCATAAATGAACACAGATAAAAATGTAAATAAAAAAATAAATTTAAAAATTAGAGGCCTAGTCCTAACCTAAGAAACAATTTTACCAACAGACGTTCACAAACAAAGCAAAATATTAAGTATTGAATACAAAATAAATTTAGATTTAAAAAGTAAAATTTTTCAAGTATAATACGTGATTTACTGAAAAAATGAATGAGTGTGAACAAGAACTGCAACCTGTAATTTTTATTCCACTTTATAATGGTTGACTGGAAAGGTAACAATGAATGAACAATTTAAATTGTGAGCAGTCTCAAGTTTTTAATTGATTAATATGTCCAAATACGCGTTTCGCCCAGTTAGCGTATGATCAGATTGGTTAAATGTTGCAGATATTATCTATAGGACTTCGGATGCCAAATCTAGCAATGGTTGGTTTTAGCATTTTATAAAAGTTATCGTTCAGGTCCCCATATCAGATAGAATAGCTGGTGTCAAGGTAAGTCAAACGTGGACCTACTGAGGCACCAGCTCTTCTATCTGATATGGAGACCTGAACGATAACTTTTATAAAATGCTAAAACTGCTTCCACCACTGCTAGACTTAGCATTCGAAGCCCCATATCATTATATCTGCAACATTTAACCAATCTGATCATATGCTAACTGGGCGAAACGTGTATTTGGACATAATAATCTATTACAAATTTACATCAGGGACTGCTATTTGAATAATTTAACCTAAAACTTAATCTTACGAGCTTTCCTTTCGGCAAAAATATTAATAATAGCATCAAATGAGATATTAGACGCTAATTGGTGTTCAATGCTGAT
This sequence comes from Locusta migratoria, assembly GCA_026315105.1. Lineage (NCBI taxonomy): Eukaryota > Metazoa > Arthropoda > Insecta > Orthoptera > Acrididae > Locusta > Locusta migratoria. The sequence goes on from CM048744.1 coordinate 908,654,213, forward strand.
TATACTCAAGTCTATGAGGCGCTGTTGTGCTGTTCTCTTTCTTAAATACGTTTTTATTTGTTTCAGTTTACTGAAACTCCTTTCGTTTGTTGAAACTGAAACAGGCATCGTAACAAAAATCCTAAGTGCCGTTGTCACATTTGGTTATGCATCCTGTAATCCATTTTGGCAAATTAAGCTCAAAATTTTGGCAGTAGTTGCTGTTTTCATGGTTGTTATTAAGTGCATGATATTTAAAACTATGCAGTTCTGTTATCAATTCATCCTGATTAAGGTCATTATTATATATATCAGCTAAGTACATTTCGTGGTTTTTCATATCATCATCCTTTTATGTCTGCAGCTGAGTTCCGTGTAAAAATCCAAACAAATTGTTTATATTTTGCAATGCATGAAACCTGTTCCTCAGTTGATGAATAATATGATCCACTGTTTCTGCGATCGTGTTATGGATCCTTTTTTCAGCTGACCAATCCCAGCTTTCGTCTTCACAATCTTCGTCGAACATCCTCTTCCTTTTTCGTTTCCGCAACTCTTTAAATTGAGGATCCAAATTAAGCTTTTCAGCTTTGGCATTGGCTTCTGAGATGATATCTGTTACTACTGTTGTGTTTGTTCTAGTTTCCTGAAACTCCTGGATAAGTTGATTTATATGATTAACAGATTGGTCAATGGTGATATCTTCTTTCTGTAAAATTTTGTTTACAATGTCGATTCGTGTTAGCTGCTTGAACCAAAAACAAGAAGCTATGATAAATTCAAAAGTGCTACATTTTTTAAAAGATTTTTAGCCTCTGTTTTGGTCTCAGGCCTGGATTTCGCACTAGACATAAGTTCATTTAAAGCCTTGATGACCTCTTCGAGATGTTTGTGCACGACAGCTACAGCTCCCTTCTTTGTTGACCATCTCGTAGAACTCTGTAACTTTAGAGATACAGGCACATACTTCAACACAATGTCCCATCTGTTAGTGGATGATGCAAAGAATAAATATAGGCAGTTTATTATTCCAAAATAAGATTCTGCATCGTGCGAAGCACTAGCAGCATTCACTCCAACCAAATGTAATGAGTGTGCAGCACACGGCACGAATTATGCTAACTTATTTCTTGTTGTAAACGAGACTGAACACCTTTGTACTTTCCAGTCATATTAGCACCATTGTCGTAGGATTGGCCTCGACAATTTTTAAAATCTAACCCATCTTTTTCCATTTTCTGCTAAATTATTTCAGAAAGTGCCTGTCCTTTCTTGTCACTAATCGTTAAAAAGTCAATAAAACTTCCACATATCTCTGCACCACTTTCATTGAATTTCACGTATCTTAAAATTTGCGACATCTGCTCATAATGACTTACACCAGGAGTGGAATCAAACATGATAGAAAAATATTTTGCTTCTTTAATATCAGTGATTATTTGTTCCCTTATTTTGGATCCAATTATTTCTAAAAATTCATCTTGGATGTCATGAGAGAAGTAGCTGAGTTGACCTTTCTTGTGGCGCCTTATGTGCTCTCTCAGTGTGGGGTGGTAGCGAGGCAATAAGTCGATGGTGTTTAAAAACTTCCCATATCTTGGATCACCAAAATCAAGACTTTCATCTGAACATCTAAAGGGACTGCCCTGTTTTGCCAAATGCAGAATCACAACAATGACAGTTCAAAATCAAATGTTTGTATAGTCTATGGGACTTAACTACTGGGTCATCAGTCCCTAAACTTACAAACTACTTATGAACTACTTACGAACTAGGACGTCACAAATATCCATGCCCGAGGGGGGATTCGAACCCCCGACCGTAGTGGCCGTGCAGACCGTGACTGAAGCGCCTCAGTCCCCGCGGCCACCGCGGCCGGCAAATTTTCAATGACAGTTAAAACCGATTTCCAGTGCTTCTCCTCCTCTGATATTTGTTGTTGTAACTCTTTGTCAATACCACCTCTATTTAGAGATGCCTCTAATGTTTTCCAAGAGCAAAACAGTTTTTTGTGGCTTGAGTTTTCGTGCTCTGGAATCTTTTCATTAAATTTTTTCCACTGAGTGAGACCATTCGTAGCCATACGAGAAAGTTTTGCCACGGATATGTTCTCGTGAAATAGTTTGCATGGTACGCAAAACAAAGCATTTTTGATTTACTGTAGGCTAACCAAGAACGGCACACCTTTTGTCCATTAGGAAGTATTTTATAGAACCAGTCTTTTGACAATTTTCTTCCTTCTCTAAGAGAATCACTCAAGTTTGGTTGGTTTTTTCTTCGCTTAACAGTATTTTTAACAACCAGGCATCTCGCTGCATCCGAAAAGGACTCTGGCCAGGTCCCTGGATCCTTGAAATCTAACAGTGATTTTTGTTGACTTGTAAAGGAATCATGAGTAAATGTAGCCGTATTTAAAATTCCCGGCATTCCCTCTGTTGTATAAGTAGACCCTAAATCGCATTCTTGAGAATGTATTGGTTCCGCTTCCTCCTTCTTTGAATCACGGGGAAGTAATTGAGGCTTGTCTGTAGATACGCCTTCGAAAATACGCCCACTAACTTCCTTTGTAGCTCCGCTTTCATCTGAAATAAACATACAACCGAAGCTCAACTTCCATTTAACTTAACCTCCGCAGTACAAAAGGGAAATGGGATTTTATACCAAAATTACTAAAAATTTCCCGACTGTTATGCCGTGGTCTAGTGGATTTATTATTAAAACCCAACGTTTCGTCCCCGACTGCGGAGGACATTCTCAAGGGGGATCGTGGCACTTTTGGATGTCCGACAGCAAAAGCGGGGCATTATAAAGACGTTGGCGGACAGAGCAAGGAACATTGCGAACCGGAATTACACGACGTGGAATTGAAACACCTGAGTAATGCTTTACTTAAGAATGGCTATTCGTCTACAGAGATAAGGAGAGCTTTGAGACCGACACGTAGAGTTGAAAACGATGAAAGGGTTCCTGAGAAATCTAAAGTCTTCCTACCTTTTATTAAGGACGTCACCGACCGCATCGGTAAAATTTTGACGAAACGGAATGTTGCCGTTATTTACAAACCTACTCGGAAGATACAGGATCACCTGAAATCGGCAAAGGATGCTCGCAAACCGCTGGAAAAAGCAGGAATTTACAGGATTCCGTGTAGCTGTGGGGAAGTATAAGTGGGTATCACAAAAAGAAAAGTCAAAAAACGACTAGATGAGCACAAGGGGAACTGTAGAAGGGGAGAGATTGACAGATCAGCTGTTGCTGAACATGTTTTTCAACCAGGAGACCACCTTATTCAATTTGATAAGACTCAGGTTTTAGCAGCCACAAATGGATACCACGAAAGACTGTACAAAGAGGCTATAGAAATTGTAAAACACCCCAATAATTTCAATAGGATGGAGGAGGGAGTTAAACTAAATGATATCTGGATTCCGGTTTTGAAGAAGAAATGTAACAGTCTTCCACCACGGGACGACATTAACGGACGGAGGCAATCGGCAACGACGAATTGCGCGCACATGTCAAAAACATATGACGTCACACCACTGCGCGCGAACCCTCGTAAACGGAATTTGGCTTCAGTCAGTAGCGATCCCCCTTGAGAATGTCCTCCGCAGTCGGGGACGAAACGTTGGGTTTTAATAATAGATCCACTAGACCATGGCATAACAGCCCGAAAATTTTCAGTAATTTTGACCATTCCGGCCGTGAAAGTTTACATTTTACAATATACTAACCTTCTGAAAATATTGTAAGCTATATTTTAAAACTATTAAAAGAAATGTATTGTTTTTAATAGTGTTCTATCACATTCCATATGTTTTAAATTTTTCATTCAAGCACATCCTAAACATTAAGGTCACTCTTAGTAGCTCTTTAAAAGGAATATTTGTCAGAAAAGTGCTCAATAATTAGCTTTCTTTTCATAAAGTACCCCCACCTCTTGGTAACACGCACAACGTAAACTGCGCTGGCATTGCTAAGGTTAAGGACATTACTTAGAGCTGTGTGCGGGTAGGAAGACGGGTGGCGGGGTGATGCGCAGTAACAAGACCCAGTGGACCCCGTGACGACCCAGCCAATAGAGGCATTCGCGCCATGCCGAGTGTGCTTTGAACGTATAGTCGTGATCTTTTCTCCTGTGGACGTTTATTGAAGCTTATTTACTTTGCAAAGTGTTCGTTATGACTGACGGATCAGAAAAGTGGCAAGTTTTACGCAGTCAAGCAAGCTCTGTTTAACTACTTGAGAAGGTAGGCAAAGCAAACGACTTGCTGCCACGCGGTGCTCTCCCCAACGTTGCCAACATACAGGCAGGGCGGCAGAGGCTTGCGGTGTGGGACAGCGGACATTCTATGAAGCGAACGCGTCCGTCAAAGAGTGGGCTAGCGTCTTTTAAATCGCCAGGGAAGCAGTGGTCACTAGACCGAGGATTATTAGTTCTGAAAAAGAGCATTTTAGACGCTTAAATAGGCACTTTCATTACCTCATGTAGGCCAAATAAAATCTAAAATAGGCTCCGAAAAGAACTCATCAGACGAAATAAGCATAGAGTAAAATACATGGTGTTGACTGATGAGCACATTTTTATTCATAGATAATAAGGAAAAAATCACACGTTCATAATCAAACTAATACCAAACCTTTATACTTTTCGAAGATAAAAGTACAATGCAGTGTTGAAATACATGTAATTGGTCTATACAATTTAACAAACTCTGAATAAACAATTGGTTTCAAATATTCAGAACCTAATCGGTTTCAAATATTCCGAACCTAATTGGTTTCACAATAAATGACAGAAAAGTTTTGAAGCTTTCCAGAGAAAAGTCACAGTGCTCGTAGTATTCATTTATAGCCGGCCGCGGTGGCCGAGGGGACTGCGGCGCTTCAGTGACAGTCTTCACGGCCACTACGGTCGGGGGTTCGAATCCCCCCTCGGGCATGGATATTTGTGCCGTCCTTAGGATAAGCTAGTTGATAAGTAGTTTGTAAGTTTAGGGACTGATGACCCCGTAGTTAAGTCCCCATAAGCTTAACAAACATTTGAAACATTTGATTTTATTCATGAATGAACGTTGTGACAGGTGCGCACTTCAGTTTAGGTACATTTTGGACGGGAATGCAGCACTGAGCGGACCTAAATTTTTCGCTTAGGCCCTTCAGGCAAACATCAAGTATAAAACGTTCACGTATAGTTTATAGGGACTTACGTATAATTTATATAATCGGCAGGTAGCGTTATTTCCAAATACATTACTTTAACACGTTGATGACGTCAGAGGCGGGCCAGAGCCGCCTGCTGTGGGCGCCGGCGGCCACACTGGCAGTCAACGTGTTAACGTCACTCTTGACTAATACAGAGTGACTACACTTTATATTTTCACTCATACATATTTCAGTATTGCTATACATTAATCAATGGCAGTTTTGTTGCTTAGTCCCTCATATTTTCAAAGAGCCTGGATTGGGTAGTCCAGTTATACTTCGATAGAATATTACTAGTAATTTTTATAATATTGTCACTGAATTTTGTTGCTATTATATTCGCTTGAACAGAGTATTTTCACTCTTGGAATCAAAATTATGTAGTTGCATCTTCGAGTGATCGTACCAAAGTGGCATATGCACATTAATCTAGGCAGCAACTACGAGTATAAATGAAATATTTATTGACACCTTGTAAAAAATTCCAGTTGCTCTATACAGCATTAAAAATACCATTAAAATATTTGAAAAAATTCAGCCCAACCATATACAAAATTTGATAAAATACCTTGATCTAGATTTCGGCGCCAACTAAGGTCGCCTTCATCGGAAGAATAAAAATTAAAACATCATTCTTCTGATGAAGACACCCTTAGTTGCCGCCGAAAGCTAGATCAAGGTATTTTATCAAATTGTGCATCTGGTTGGGCTGAATTTTATCAAATATTTGTAAACCTACAGTTGCTGCAGTCGATAAGATATGTTTAAAATCATCATACCGTTAACAATTTTTCGCCTAAATAAAACGAACAGCATGAAAACTGCATTAATTTTGAATGCATATAGATGATATGTGCGCCTCGGTTGCACAGTGGTAAAGTGCCAGACTACAAATCCAAAGGTCGCGGGTTCGATCCCCGCCAGGTCCTAGGATTTTTATCTGTCACTTTCCACTTCTTTCACCTCTGGCATTATCGCTCATGTGAAAAATACCGAGTAGCACCGTGGTTCGGAACCCACATTAAACTGTAGGTCCCCCTATAACTGGCTGGGTAAGTCAGTTCGAAGGTCGGAGGAAGGCAACGGCATACCACCTCCAAACAGGACCATGCCTAGTAAAGCACTGTGGTGTTCAAACCAATCTTCGGATTGATGACTGCTTTACCTTTATAGACGATATCTAAATCGATACATCAGAATGTCTAGCTCAAGTGTGTAGAGTTCTTGACTGGGTGCGGAGTGCATACATTTGAATGGTGAAACTCGACCGATTAATACTACAGTCAGGAGCGCGCGGCCGTAGCGGCCCAGTCAGCTGGTAGCGGTCAACTGACAGCCGGCAGAGAAGAGTAAGCGGCGATCTCGCTGCGACGTCCAGTGTTCTTCTCTGTCGCGCAGAACGCTTCCTTCAGCCGCCTACCTACCTGCACTGCTCTAGTAAGGACGGACGGGTAGGGCTACGGCATCACAACTCTTTTTATTTACTCTTTTTGTTCATGCACATTTGTTAATGGTAGGTAGACAAGTGCGAGGCTTAAAATATTAATAAAAACGATATTGTGCCACTCCATGCCAAATCAGCAAGGGCTGGAAGCTCGGCCATCTTCATTTTTTTTTTTTCAAATTTTACCAGAATGTTGTTAAGGGTCCTAAAGGATGTTATAAAAAAATTTAGGCTGATATCTAAAGTGGTCGAGGCTCCAGGGCCGCTTTTGTGTAAGGGTGCCATGCGTTGCGCGTGTGCCTGAGAAACTTTTGGACAAGTTTGCGCTTTCATTCCTCAACAGCTAAGATACTTCGCATTTTCAAATCTGGGTTTCTCGATTAGTTTAGTGCAGAGAATGGAAAAATAACATTATCATGGGTAGCGATTACGTTGTTCTTTTTTAATTGTTTTTTTAAAGTCAGGCGAAAATTACGTGACTTAAAATGTAAGACCGACTTTGGCAGTCCCTTACTAAATGACTAATCCGTTGTACACCTTGATATTTCGCCTTTGTGTAGAGATTCTGCCTGGTAAGCCAGTGTAACAATGGTAAAAATGTGTCTTCTATAGTTTTTGAGATAATGATCCAGAAAGTTGCCTCCAAAAAATCAGTATAAAAATATGACCAAGTTTGTAGGCCAATACATTTATATCTACATCTACAACCATACTCCGCAAGCCACCTGACGGTGTGTGGCGGAGGGTACCTTGAGTACCACTATCGATTTTCCCTCCTATTCCAGTCACGTATTGTTCGTAGAAAGAAGGATTGTCGGTATGCCTCTGTGTGGGCTCTAATCTCTCTGATTTTATCCTCACGGTCTGTTCGCGAGATATACGTAGGAGGGAGCAATATACTGCTAGACTCCTCGGTAAAGGTATGTTCTCGAAACTTCAACAAAAGCCCGTACCGGGCGACAGAGCGTCTCTCCTGCAGAGTCTTCCACTGGAGTTTATCGATCATCTCCGTAACGCTTTCACGATTACCAAATGATCCTGTAACGAAGCGCGCTGCTCTCCGTTGGATCTTCTCTACCTCCTCTATCAATCCCACTCGGTACAGATCCCACACTGGTGACCAGTATTCAAGCTGTGGGCGAACAACTGGACTGTAACTTACTTCCTTTGTTTTCGGACTGCATTTCCTCAGTATTCTTCCAATGAATCTAAGTCTGGCATCTGCTTTACCGACGATTGATTTTATATGGTCGTTCCATTTTAAATCTCTCCTAATGACTACTTCCAGATACTTTATGGAATTAACTGCTTCCAGTTGCTGACCTGCTATAGTGTAGCTAAATGATGAAGGATCTTTCTTTCTGTGTATTCGCAGCACATTACACTTGTCTACATTCAGATTTAATTGCCATTCCCTGCACCATGCGTCAATTCTATGCAGATCCTCCTGCATCTCAATACAATTTTCCATTGTTACAACCTCTCTATATACTACCGCATCATCCTCAAAAAGCCTCAGTGAACTTCAGATGTTATCCGCAAGGTCATTTATATATATCGTGAATAGCAACGGACCCATGACACTCCCCTGTGGCACACCTGACATAACTCCTACTTCGGAAGACTTCTCTCCATTGAGAATGACCTGCTGCTTTCTGTTATCTAGGAATTCCTCAATCCAATCACACAATTGGTCTGATAGACCATATACTCTTACTTTGTTCATTAAACGTTTGTGGGGAACTGTATCAAACGCCTTGCCGATGTCGAGAAAAACAGCATCTACCTGAGAACCCGTGTCTATGGCCCTCTGAGTCTCGTGGACGAATAGCGCGAGCTGGGTCTAGGTCTCTTCTGATTTTAATTTAAAATGCATTAGGAAGTTTAGCTTTCGCTTTAATAGAATATTGAGCACAATGTGAGTGTGCAGCTTTCGCGCGGTCGCTTCCTGCCTCCGCCCACTGGGCGAAACAGTTGATGGCTCTCTCGGGGCGGCCGGCGCCACCCGCTGGCAAAGGGACAGGTCCCGCCCAGGTAGAAGCTTTTTCTGGCCTGCTCTCGCCAGTTTGCACTTTGCAGCTTTCTTCCGTGGTGGACGCGCACCAGACGACACAGCTGTGTACCCATCGTGTTTTCGTCGATCCGCGTTCGACTTCACGCCGCTGCGTCTTCGGGCCGCCACCCTAGCGCCGTCGTCACTGCTACGTTTGTGCCGAGGTGGTTGTACCGCGCTGAGCCGTTTTAAGGACTGCAGGGGATTGATTGGGTAACCTTCGTGATCCTTAGGTAAGAAGTGAATCTTATTACCTCAACAGGCATAGCAATGCATTCTTCTACAGTTGTCAACTTCTCGTTTATACTGATATATACAGGGTGTTTCACTAAATGTGTTTGCCTCTGTAACTTATAAAATAATAGGGGACGGGAAATTTTAATGCGGTAGGTCAACACAAGAAATGTTATACTTTCTGCGGAGGTATGAACATAGTTTATTGTATTATTTTCCAAAGAGTTACAGCACAAAGATATAATTGTTTAAATGGAACAAAAGTTTTTCTATCGTGCATTGCATTCGTCGAAACCAGCTGCGTCCAAATCAATTTAAACTACATTCCTATCACTGTTAGTTTGGGAGCTACAACCCTTCAAAGTTTCAGGGGCAGATACCACACGCTGTACATGTGGGTGGTGGGTGCTGATAGAACCCCCCCAGAACCCGAAAAAGAGAGAGAGAGGGGGGGGGGGGGGAATAAATCGTATAACAGCAATCTGGTAAAGATTTGATACTTGGGATGTTTTACCATAAGCTTTCAATGGAAGGGAGTGAATTAGTTTCTTCAACGGGAGTGGTAGATGGTAGTCTGTCTGGAAACTGACTAAAATTTTGCTCGTCAAGCAGATCTATCCTCCCCCCGCCCCCAAAGCCAAGTCCTAGTTACGCCACTGCTGGACATGTTAGTATCGTGCGATTTCGTTCGTGTGTTAGGCATGGTGCGAGAAATATCTGTGTTCTGCCCAGTGCCGTATTTAGGCAGGTGTAGCATGGGCAGCGCACAGGGCGACAAAATTTTGCCTTCAGAAGAAATTGTGATGGGGAAAATGTTACCTAAATAATTGATTAAATAATTTTTTTTTCATTCAGACTTTCGATAATAAATTTTAAAATTCATGTTGTTGCTTTGATAGCAGTGGCGTATCAGGAGAGGTTTTTTTTATTTTTTTTATTATTATTATTTTTTTTAATCAGTTTGAATTCAGACGCTAGTGTGGAGGTGAAGGGGCCTAAAATAAATTACTGCACAGGGGCGTCGCATACTCTAAATACGGCCCTGGTTCTGCCTGTCCATCTACTTACGTTTACGGACATCCAAGCTACAGCATGGAAACACCGAAACTTTAATAACTTGATAATTACTACATTTTGGAACAAATATTACACAAATAAAACCTGTCTGTTTTAGACGCTCTTTCGATGTAACGCATTGAAAATACGATTTTCCGTCATCTACTTCGATCTTGATTTGTTCAAAAATCCGAAATACGTTTCTCTTTATTTTCGACATGCATGCAGTACTTGTTCAAAATAGAGGACCCACATGCCAGAACCTCTCTTTGTAAGGCGATCTGTCTGGTGGTATCCCGATAGCATTGTGTAGCGTCACGTCCAAGTAAATCAGGACACTTGTGCCGGTGGCTCGATTCATCCCTCGAGAACGTCGCTGGGATAAACCCAACGCCAACGAAGCCCTTTCTTTGCAGACAAGCGGTAGCACGCCAGGGAGCGTGTAGGAGGGGAGACGCTTCCGCCTATCCCAGGCTGTCTATTTGGAGGCAGCCAATCGGGATACATATTTCTTCCGGCAACCGTGAGGATTCACAGCGCGACACGTATCCAAGGAGGTCAGAAAGAATATAACTCCTTGCGCGTATCGATGGATTTGTGTCTTGTGACCACTTGTGAACTGGCTGCGAATAGAGCACTAGCGGCGAACAACCGTAAGCAAAGAGGTGAGTGGATTTCAACTACTCTGGTACTTCCAATTTTTCGGACAGAACTAGAACGTTGAGTTTAGTTGTGATGGCAGATTAGATTTATAACTAGAAAAAAAATTTCAGATTTGGATGAAGGTCGCAGGCTTCAACTGTGTATTAGGTTGCGTTCTCACTAGGCGGCGGGCTGGATCGCGGTGTCTTGTTTTTACGTGGGGTCGCCTTATAGCCCGCGTACAGGCAGCTCACGCCGAGCTCGGCTTGAAAACTTTGGTGAAAAAGTAAATAATTTTCTAGATGGCAATTTTGGACTATCAGATTGGATACAGTAATGGGGACTACTTAATGCCGCTTGTGCGGACATAAGCAATTCATTTCATCCGCTATATTTCAGGTCAAAGACTGCAATTCATTGTTAGCGGTGCGTGGAGCCAGTAGTTGTAGTAATATCTAAACTTTTTGTACAGGATTGTTAGTTCTTGTACGCAAGTAACTGTTTAATGACTGGTTTCAAAGATGTTAATCGTCATCTTCAGGTTTGGAAAAATGGACATCATATGGGATCTCTGTCATTGTACAGAGCCTCAAAAGTTCTTATAAGATTTCATTTTTACAAATCTGAAGATGACTATTAACATCCTGAAAACTTAATCAGTGCCAATAATCCTATACATACGGTTTACATGTTATTAAAAAATTATGGATTGCTCTCTATACATACCTCATTCATTACTCTTTTTATGCCCTGTATAAGTGAAGCGAATATTTTGAATATGGACAGTGGTTTGTACCAATTAAAAATCCAATACTTTATCCCTCACATGTCGCCACACCACGATCACTATTATGCAATCTTCAAGTAATTAGGTAATTTTTGTTCCACGTTTTAAACTGATTATTTTGGCTATTTTTTACTCTGCAACTTTCTTCAGTTAATAATTATGAGAAAAGTATATGTTCATTAATTGTGGATACGCTTTTCAGCTCGTTTGATGCAATAAAGGATTAATAAATGAATTACTAAATAAGTGAATAATATATGAATTAATAACCAAAATTAAAAATTTCATGCATTCATTACCCTTTACATAGTAACGTCGGTACAAATTCAACTAATTTTTATATTTTGGATAGCTTTTTGCGATTCTATTCCACTCTGAGGCGGACCAAAACGGAGAAATGGGTGAAATAGGCCTACACGTCTCAGACTTCCATGTAGTAAAAAATGTTTTACAGTACTCTATGTATGTAAGTCTTTGGACTTACTTCAGCTTGCTTGTTAAAAAAAGAGTAATACTACTTCTACGTTGTATATAACTCCTTCACTCCATAGGCCTATAATACAAAAATGAAAAAATAAAATTAATAAAACCTCCTACCGTACTTTTCGTTTCCCACGATTTCTTAATTCCGTACAGTTTCTCTGTAGTTTGAGATAAGTAGACAGTTAATTCGATTTTTGTGTATGTGATAGGACAGCAACGTAGCTTCGACACATATCTTTTCACAATTCATAAAAGTGACTACGCAATGAAGCTTTTGTCAAGTGCTTAGAATAGAATAGAATATTTTATTCACCTTTAAACATGTTTCCATGTAATTGATGTCGTCATATACATTTATATACATATGTAAACAGCTTGCACCATATTCACTAGCGTGATAACGAAAAGTCTCATAGAATGCGCCTTACGGTGAATACGTTGCAAGTGAAAAACAGATAAAAATACAAAAGTCTCTGAAACTTAGAGTGGCATTGTTTCTTCCCAAAAATAACAGAGTGGCGTCAATGCCGACATCGTAAGCGGCCAGTGTTTGAGCAAATTATGGGTAGTGTAATTCCCACATGAACACTATGTGATTGATATCCAGAAAATGAATTGAAATAAACTTTTATTATCTCTAAATAGCAGGAGCAAAGCACACTGTACAGAACTATTCAAAAGGCTAGGAATTCTGACAGTACCAAGCCAATACATATACCAAAACATAATGTACATCAAGAAAAACCTTCATTTGTATGCCACAAACAGCACAATACATGACAACAGAACTAGATCCAGACACAAAATAGCCTAATATACCTTGGTATGAAACTGTACAACAAGCTGCCACAAGAAATAAAAGATGCAAAAGATCACCACACTTTTAATCAAATGCTAAAACTCTTATCTACTTTGAACTGTTATTACACAGTAGATGAATATTCAAAGTAGACAGTACCAAAATTAGCATGAACAAGTAATAACTAATTAGGAAAATTGAACACCCAAGGGAAGAAACATCTGTAAATAGCTGATATATTGAAAATGAACATATAAAAATTACTGTATATAGTCAGCGTTTATTTGTTAACATGTAATAATTTGTACAAAAATTGAGTACCTAGGCTAGTGTATGTGTTTTAACATGTAATAACACACAATAATTGAATACCTAGGCTAGAAATGTGGCTGTTAATCAACATTCCATTCCTGTAAATGAAAGTTGTAAACTATTGTATATAGTGACCTATGAAATTTATAAGTAATAATGTACAACTATTGACAGCATCCACACAATGTATATTGTTTATGGATGAATAAAAAAATCAATTTCATTTCCAATCAGTCATCTTATAAGTAAAATTAGTCTTACGCAAACACGACTGTTTGTGTCGAAATGATTTATACTAAAATAGATACGGGATCCCTGCAAACAATGTTTGAAAAATTATATATAAATATTATTGGCTGAAATTTTGGTCATCTGCCATGTTCAAACTGGCACTGTTGATTTTCAGGAATTAGATTTTCCAAAATCATTGGGCGATATTTATTTTGCCAGAGATGAAATATATTGAGAAAATACGTAAGTTAAATTTGCATTTACCTTTTATTCAATATCAAATGAAAATTAAATGTTCTTCAAGTGTATGTTAAAGAAATACCTGCTTGACCATCCACTGTTCTCCTTAGATGAATTCTTCTCCAGAAATAATCTTCAATAAAAGAAGTTTATTGTTATTCAGTTATTAGATGGATGGTACAACTTTATGTTAATCTTAAATACTGAATTACAATAGCAGTTAAATGTCAGCTAGTAAATAATAACAATTTGTACATATTAATATTTGTTATTATTAAGTAACATTTATTGTATTTGTACAATTGTATTGACACATTCCTCATCCAAAAGAATCACTCACATCTACAAATGCATGGAACACAAATGACAAAATCAAATAAAAATAAAATGTGTTGCATGCTTTAAAAATATTATTAGTAAAGGCTAGCTCTAAATTAGGCCTCTGTTTTTTCTTATTATTTTTGTATCGGTATTAATCTCTATCTATATAAAAGCGAAAGGACACTCACTCACTGACTAAACACGAAATCTCTAAAACTACTTCACCTATGAAGCAGAAATTTGGCAAGTATGTAGTTTATAGGTAAAAGATGTCAGCTAAGAAGGGATTTTGCGATACGTTTGATACTTCAGGAGATATGTCGTCATAAACAATGACAACTTCCCGTCTTCGGTACGTGATAGACTATATCAGTCCACTTTTTGATAACAAGAACACTTAGCGACTTGCAACAAACTTTAAACATAATTTCAAACCTTAAGGAAACTTTTTTCACTGACAACCATAGCAAAATGATGAAAGGAGAAAAGTTTCTCGCTTACTACTTTTCCGCTGTTCAGGGAGTAAAACTTTCGGTATAACGTTGCAATTTATAATTTCTACACTACAAATTGTAGCTGCAAAAAATTTAGACAGTATACACACATATAGCTGAATGTACCTTCTAAATTGTATCACAGTACGACATGTAGTTCATGAGATATGAGCACATAAACTGTAACCTTAATGGAAAAACCGCACCCAGTTTTAATCTATTACCTCTTTACTACTAATTGTATTCACAACAGATTTTACAGACATGAAGCACTTATACAAAAGAATATATACCTGAAAAATTATACAATTGTAAACATATAACTCAGTAAATATGAGATCATATATACTACGACGGGTAAAAACTTTTCACATCAGGCATCATGTTTTATTACATTTCTTATTTACTGTTAAGACACATCTGTATTCCAGTGAGCTTAAGTAAATTCCTGAAAGATGACAGTGCTCTTGAAACCTTTGAAGCAACTTTGAACTGTGAAGCACATACAGGTGCAGGAAGAAGGAATAGATAAATATAGAGCTACAAGGAAAGAAAGAGAATGAAACAGAGTACATCCAACGAATATCCATTATTTCCAACAGAGCTGGCTTTTAAGTTGTAAGAGACTGCAGTTTGCAGTGAGACTTGCATTTTCTATTATGATTAATAAATCACAGGGCAATCGACTCAATACTGTGGAGTGTATTTGAAATATCCATGTTTCCCACAAGGACAGCTTTATATCGCCTGCTCAGGCATGGGCTCTCCACATAAAATAGTCATATTATATCCTGGACAAGTCAGAAGAAATTTTTTTTATAGTCAGGAAGGAAGGAATACTAGTGTTTAATGCCCCGTTGACAGCGTGGTCATTAGAGGTGGAGCTTACGCTTGGATTGTTTGGGTAAGGATGAATGTTATATATCATTTGTATTTTGATTTCTATCTTTGTTTGTTTGTATACTGTACTTGAAATTTTGTACATTGTGCAAGACAGCATTATTTCTTATATATTGTTCGATAAATATAGCATGTTTTTAGAAAAAAGGAGATGGACAGAGACAGAAAGGATAGGTGTAGTACTAACTCAAGGCAGGAATAAATAAATAAATACCTGGGCATCATCGGGTTTTCAGCTAGTGTATTTTATAATTCATGCTCTACATTTTGATAATAAAAGAAGTGTGTATAGCTACTGTAATTTTTTGGTAATGTCACCCACAGTTACTGTTGTGGTAAGCTATAGTGAGGGGGGGAGGGGGGAGTTACAATGTTGCCCCAGGCACCTGAGAGCCTACACCCTATTTGTATTCAAACCAGGATAAGTGGAACTGCTTGATCTCATCTTGTCAATTTTTGTGTCTTTACATAGTTTACATTTTGAAATGCAATATCTTAAAGTGACGGGAAGAGGGTAATAAAATTACAATTTATCATCCCATCAACGTAGAGGTCATTCGAGATAGTTCAATAGAGCACAGTTTCAAGCAGTGTATAAGAATAGAAAGCCAGTACAATCTGTACACAGACTTTTCATATTGCACAGCCAGATGCCTTCTATTCCAAGCATTCTGTGACAGCTAAATTTTAAACTTCTGCAAAAACAAAATGTTAATGTGCAGAAATAATATTTTAAATAACTTCTGTTTCATGAAACACTACCCAAGTTTGCGATAATTATCAATATGAACATAAGTACCTAGAGTCCCTTTGCCCCCTAACCTTCCACTACAAATCTTAAATCCAGGAAATACAATTTTTCTTCAGTGAAATTTGTAGCAAAATTTTTTCAGCGAATTCCTCGAGTATCTCATTTGAGATATGTTATTCCACTGTTTGCTAGTGTCCTTAGATCTTCTACTATGGCCAGAGAACTGATCTTGAGGTTGTCTTCCTTTTATCGAATTTGAATGGGTTGCCAGTAGTTTGGTATTTTACGTTGTTTCTCCATTCTCTTTGAGACTGAATCAAGGACACGGTGACAGTTCGTCACCTCATTGTACACTAATCTTAATCTCAAAAGACTGATATTTCACCAATAAATTTCATTAGGCAGTGTTTATATAAAGCATAGTATTTTGGGTCACATAAATAATAATAATAATTTATTGTCTGTAGATCATATTTTACAATGACAATAGACATTTAACATATCATCCAACATGTCAATGTTTTCAGTTTTACATATACCAAGTGAATTCTTAGAAGTTTAACATTTATATATAATTTCAGACAATTTCAGTACTAATTTTAAAAAAATTTCTCTAGATCACCACAATCTATGTTGCTTTTCCCCTCATTTTCGTAATTTGTAAGTGTTGTGCTCCGTTACTTGTTTTGAATTCAATTTTCTGTTAAAACTCATATATATTATAACAACATCCAACAATAAGGTGTTCCTTCAATTTTCTTTTGAAAGTACTTAGTTCCTTTATGTTCCTTATACTAACAGGCTGTCTGTTACATAATAGGCATCCAGCACTTACAGGGTCTCTACCTGTCGGTTTTAGCCTTTTTCTAGTGATATGATAATTTTACGTATTTCTTGTAATGTGGTTGTGGATGTCTTTGTTTCTTTTGCAATTTTTTTATTTGAAATAGTAGGCATATAGTGTCATATATGTACACACTTGGTACTGTTAGTATTTTTAATTCTTTGAATTTATTTTTACATGAATCATGTGGTGTTAATTTCACTGTGCATCTGATCACTTTCTTTTTTAGTTTTAAAATTCGCTGAATATGTACATCAGCTGCTCCTCCCCATACTGGTATACCATATAATATGTGTGGGTAGATAAGTCCATAGTATATTATTAGTAAAGTCTCTGTGTCCACGGTACAATACTTTTTTCATTAAAAATATATTAGTGCTAATTTTTGAGCAGATTTTATTAATATGGTTCTCCCAAGTCAGATATTTGTCCACCTCTATTCCCAGAAACCTATTTGAGTTCACTTTTTCTAAAGATGTACCCCGAACATTTAGAATAAAATTTTCAGAATTTTTTTTCTGGTTGTTTCAAAATTTGTACATTTTGTTTTCTTTGTGTTTATGAGTAGATTATTTTCTCTAAAAATCTATCTGCTGTTTGCATGAAAAACAGGCTCTCTTTCCTTCACTAAATCACTACATACTAGTAAGGTTGTGACATCAGCATACATAATCAATTTTTCATTTACTGAAATGGGCATGTCATTTACGTACAAAATGAAGAGAAGAGGTCCTAATACCGAACCTTGAGCTACACTATATTTTACCTGCAGAAATTTAGAATATACTTTTTTTCGGTATTAGCAGATTTGTGTTTTATTTCTACACATTGTTTCCTGTTTTTCACAAATGTGTTTATAATATCAAAAGTTTTTCCTCTTATGCCACAGCTGTCTAGTTTGTGTAGAAGAATTTTGTGACAAACACAATCTAAAGCTTTGGAAAGGTCTAAGTACACAGCAGAAACTTTCCTTTGGTGACCCAGGGCTTCGGTTACGTGACTTATGAAATTTACCACTTCAGTCTTGGTGGATCTCCCCTTTCTGAATTCATGTTTTGCATCATTTAGGATGGTTTGTTTCTCTATGAAATTTATTATTCTTTCTTTAATCACTGTTTTTACTATTTTAGACAGTACATGTGTGATTTTTATGGGTCTATAGTTTCCAGGATCTTCATTATCTCCAAAACTGGCACTATTTTGCACATTTTTAAACAGGCTGGGAATACTCCTTCCTTCATCACTATATTTATCAGCAATGTCAGAGGTGTTACTAATTGTTTGGCACAGTGTTTTACTATATTTGCTGATATGCCATCTAGGTCTACTGTGTTTTTATTTTTTAGCACACTATTTTTGATACTTCCAGTTCACTTGTAGGGAGTAGGTATAAACTCTAAGCCACTATTTAGGGACTTTTCATTCTCTTTGCTTCTGTTTTGTTTTGTTTTAGAAGATTCTCCACTAAACCTATATAGTGCTGGATTAGAATGTTACACACTTTTTTATGTGTCTCCTTCCCCCTTTCCCTTTTCAATATAATATTTGTATCTTTTTAAGACATGTGACTCTTTTCTGTTTTCATTTACATAGTTCCAGACTGTTTTAGAGATGTTTGCAGAAGTTTTTATTGCAGATTTTTGGTGACTAGCCTTTGCTTCCTGTATCATCCTACTGTATTCTTTCTTCTTGTACTTGTAGGCCTCATGACTGTTCAGTTGTTTATCTTTCTAGTGAACTTTGTAGAGATTTATCAGTTCCTCTCTTGCTTTTTTAATTTCCATGGTGATCCATTTTTCTTTGATTTACCTCTAATAGTTTTGCATACATTGGACAAGTCACAAGTGTCATCATCCCACTTTTCTGTTTTTAGTAAAGTTTCTAGCCTATTTAGATATGTCTAACCCAAATGTTTTATCTGCCTGCAGGTATATTTGTCAGAATATGATCTATTAATGTGCTTGATGTGTCTGTACATCTTGTTGTTGGCTCTTTTACCTGCAATTGGATGTTATATGACCTCATTACGTCATGAAAACTTCTCATGTAGACATTTTCTCTCAGCATATCTATATTTCAATCCCATGCTATTATTATGCAAGAATATTTTTTCAGTATTTTGTGCAGTAGTAGATCTACTGCCAGTAAAATGTCAAAACTAGAGCTCAGTGATACACACATTTTTCTCCCATGAACTTTATTTGTACTGCTGCTACTTTCAAAGTAAAATTCTGAGCAATTTGAAATCGAGACTGGAGTGCAGTCACTTACTTTGCTGTCAGAATATATTGTTACTCCCCCACTTTATGTTCAGACCTGCAGTAATATTGTCACGTTGAAATGGAAGCAGGCTTGACTTCAAAGGCAACTGAACACAGCACTTATACTGAAAGCACCTTTATTACGAACTTAACATACACGCAGCACTGACTGCCTCTCGGGCAGAGTGCTCTGCTATTTATACACAGACAGAATTTACCAGAAATTAGAAGAACAGTTAACACAAGAAACAAGTAGAATTTACAAGTGAACATAAGAAAGATGCAGAACATTCTAGAATTATTAATTACAAAGACATAAATTTTTGCCGGTGGGTGGGATTGAACCGGTGACCTTCAGCACCCCAGTCCATGACGCTATCCCCTGCGCCACGCCGGCAGTCACTGTACGTGGTGTCTCGCGGCATTGGTCCCTCTCCTGGAAAAAAAGCAACCCGCTGTTATATTCCCTGTGGAGCCAGCTGCAATGTCCTGGATCTTGACCTTGTCATGGGTCCTCTGTATGGCAGTTCAAGGGAATCCTTCCACGATTATCGACGACAGACGTTCCTGTCGTGGCTTCATCAGTAATATTACCGTCCTTAGAGTCCTTGAACAAGAAGCCATTGTCGCCCACCTGCTCTTCAGGATCGTAGTAAGGCTTCATGCGCAGGACATGAAAAATGTCTGTTCGTTTTTGTCATTTCGACGATGGCTCATAATCGTCAACTTCATATGTGACGTCTGACAGATGGCGTATGACACAATATGGACCAAAGTATCGCTTCAATAACTTTTCTGACAGTCCAACCTTCCATACAGGGGTAAAAATCCATCCAAGGTCTTCTGGGCTGTACACAACAGGTCAATGCCTGTCGTTATACCACTGATGGTCCTTCTCCTGGGCGTCCAGTGCCCGTATGCGAGCCAGCTTTCTTGCTTCTTCGACCCTGGTGATAAGCTGTTTAACATAGTCATCCTGAGTGTCGTCTGGTTGGAAAGGGAACAGCATATCCATTGTCGTCTCAGCTTCACGGCCATGGAGCAGGAAAAACGGCGTGAAGCCTGTGGTGTCTTGTCTTGCGGTATTGTAAGCAAATGTCACTACTGGCAGAATTGTATCCCTGTCCTTCTGCTCATCATCAACATAAATCGACAGCATATCGGCTAACGTCTTGTTAAATCGTTCTGTAAGACCATTTGTCTGAGGATGGTATCCAGTTGTCATTCTGTGGACAATGTCGCACCGTGACATTACCTCTGATACGAGTTTTGACTGGAATACTTTTCCACGATCAGATATGATGACACATGGTGCTCCTTGCTTCAAAATAATGTCTTCTACAAGGAATTTTGCGATCTCTGGAGCTTCCGCAGTCGGCACAGGTTTGGTGACAGCGTAGCATATGAGGTAGTCAGTGCAGACTATTATCCATCGGTTACCGGTTGTTGACTTCGGGAACCTCCCTGTCAGCTTCGTCAACCTCGATTTGCCAGTAACCTGTCTGCATGTCCATAATTGAGGAGTATGTAGCTCCTTTCAATCAGTCTAAGGTGTCGTCAATGCGCGGCAATGGGTAGACATCTTTCTTTGTGATTCTGGTCAGCCGCCGATAGTCGACACAGAATCGCCACGTGCCATCCTTCTTCTTTAAGAGGACCACCGGAGACGACCAAGGACTCTCTGAAGGTTGGATAATGTCATCTAGCAACATCTTCTCCACTTCCTCCCGAATTATCCATCTTTCAGCTGGCGACACTCTATACAAACGCTGGCTAATTGGCGGATGATCCCCAGTATTGATACGGTGCTTTATCATGGGCCGTTTCGTCTGACATTTCCCCTGCTGAGGTGTGAATGCACCCGAAAATTGGCATAGTATACCTAACACACACTGGCGTTGTTCCTTGGTCAGTCCAGGCCCTATTAGCAGTTCCACATTTGTTTCCTCCAGTGTGTTGTCTGTACTAACAGCAGGGCATGGGTCTTCATTTAACATTGAGCTCACCGTCCTTGTTTGGTGCAGCTGTCGCGATACACATTCACTTGTGGATAATTTGTGAGTGCTTATGACAATTTGTGATCCAAATCTCTTCTTGACCACCAGTAAATTTCTTTTGTGAGCCTGATAAACTTTTGACTATCAACAAGAACTTCAGAGTTTAATCGGTCATCTGTGGTTGTGACTGCAACTCTTCTCATTGTCAATGGCAGTATTGCCACATTGTTAACGATGAATAACTTCCCAGAAAATTCTGTATTACGTTTATCCATGGGAACGACTTGGGATGCTTGAAGGAAGTCTCATCTGAGGATGACATTATGACTACATTCTGTTTAAACGACAAATTCAAACGGCTGCGTCCTGTTGTTGATGGTTATTCTTGCGACACAAGTTCCTGCTGGCTGGACGTACTTTCCATTTGTGACCTTCAGCACAGTTGCCCCCATATCACAGAACATTGTCTTCTTTAGTGTGCGGCGGTAATTATCCGACAGTACAGAGAAAGAAGGTCCTGAATCAACCAGTGCCCGGACAGGTTGGCCGTCGATTATGATGTCGATGAGATTCCCCGACATCTTAGCGACTATTGTCCATGGAAGACTTTCATCTGCGGCGGCCTCGCCTCCGTAGGTGGTCGCCTCGCTTAGTTTTCCTGGGCGCGCCTCTGTACGGCGACGGTGAACGACTGCGCCACGTCGGGGAGCGACCTCGTGCAGGGTACGGTGATGGGCTTCTTCCAATAGGTCAACTGAATTCATCAGTAGGTGACTGCCTGGGATAGAAATGCTCCGATGGCTGACGTCTTGCGGCAAAATAATTGTCGAATACTCGCCTCCTCTCTCTGCTGTAGCGTACGACATGTCCAGGGTGCCCACAGTTGTCTTCTGTCCTCCAGACATCTGTTCTTCTGTGGGGCGTCATAGTTACCGGGGGAGTTGGTCGTGGTCGCGTCGGTCGGTTCATGGGCTTCCGTTTGGCGGCTGCAATGTAAGTCATAGCAGGGCGACGCCATTCTTCACGTTGGGTGCGATTAACGGGGCAGACAGCAGCTACTGTCTGAAATACCTCTTCATCAGCGACGTCGGCTTACATCCATGGCCATAATCTGATGCGTGCTCGGTCTAACAGTCCCGGTTGCTATAAATTGTTGTAATTCTTCTCTCACAATTTGTCGTATGAGAGAAGCGAAGTCATATTGGTCTTCCACAATGGCCATAGGGACTACATTGGGGACTGTGTCATACATTTTGCACCTAACTCTCCTTTGTTGCATCTCTTCAGTACACTGGCACCACTTGATGAACTCTTCTGTTATAGCAATGTCTTTTATCAGAAGAGCTTGGTACATGTCTTCTGCAATACCCTTCATGAGGTGCGTGATTTTGTCTGCCTCAGTCATGTTCGGATTGACTTATGTTACACAGGGCCAAAATATTCTGTATGTACGATTGTGTCGGATCACCATGTCGTTGGGCCGGCAATATGTTACATTTTTGTATCCCTTAGATTGAATACTTGTAATTCATTCTTCTTTAAGCCATGCTCAGTCATTACAAGCATGTTCGGCAATTCTGCAGCTAATAACACTTCTAATTCTTCTGATTTGTTAGATGCCTATTGTATGTTTTGATGTAATATTTTTAAGTTTAATATATTTGAATCTATTGCTCTATTTTTCATACTGCTTTCTTTCCTACCTCTAGGTTCCCAAAAATTTTGGTCTTTTTGTGTGGGCTTCCTGTTACTGGTGCTTCTTTCCATGGGTTCAGTTGATAGTGGTATTTGTACAGCTGCTTCATCTGATGTTTTGTGTCTCCTGCTTCTGCCTAATGAACATGGTAGCACTATATTTCTTCTTGACAGCTGATGTTGTTGTATTTGCAGATTTGGCTTTCTATCTGCTTCATGTTTCATGTAATGTCTGCTTGACTGTATCGTTTTCTTCTGTTTCTGCAGCTTCTTCTGTGTTTGATATTTTGTCTAGAATATTGTTTGATTCTTTGTTGTGTGAAGTTTTTGTTTGCTGTTGGTTGTCAGTACGTGAGCTTACTTCCAGAACTTTCAGAAAATTTGCTTCATTTAGGCCTACTGCTGCCCTTTTTGGTTTAAACCATTTAATAATTTTTGTCTGATTTATGACTTGATTGGTACTTTCTGCCTTGTTTGGTTTAAACCACTTGGTAATTTGTGCCTGTCTGAAGACTTTGTTTGAAATGCACATAAAAAACTTCGCATTTTTTAATTGGTGTGACCCTCGCTCTACTTTCATCCCTTCCTTTCGAAATGCAGGTAAATATTTTGTCAGCGACTAAATTCTTTCCTGATGCATTTAAATGAAGTCCATGTACTGTATGAAATGTTTGGGCTTTGCTGTTTACCGGTATGTCTATAACATCAACATTTTTGAAATGGCTAATTAGTTCACAGATCCCTTGTTTGCAATGTTTATTTTGTGATTTACACGTTACCAAAATGGTAGATCATCTAGCTACATCATTTAGTTCTGTTAGTTTCTTTATTTGACCTAATGGAGCTCTTGGTTTCACAAAATGAGTTGCATTTATATTATATTTTTCCGTTAGGAATGTAGACACTTTTTGAACTTGGAGGTTCATCAGCCAATCTTTTGTTTACCCTCTCTTTTCGACATTTATCAACTTCTCGAGATTTCGTGTAATACTCTGTGAGTCCTTTGCAGTGAGCACTTGTAGTAAGTTTTTTGCTTTGACGATGCACTATTTGCTTGAGAATTTTCTTCCCATGAAAAGTTTTTTTCGGTCTCTGATTTCCATTTTTCTGTTGAAGTAGTGTCTTCTTGTTTCAACAGCTTCTCAGTCATTATCGATAGAAATTTTGTTTATACCGAGCTGTAGATCAATATTGGATTGTAAACTGTTCTAGGATGTTAAAGAGGGACAGTTTTGAGAGGATACCTGTTGAGTTGCCTTATTGCCTGTTTCCAGGTTTACATCTACTCTGCAAGCTACCTCATGGTAGGGATGCAGGTTTTCGCTGAAACAACCTAATATTTTCATCTCCAGTTTAACCTTGCTGTAAAATCTGCTCAAGGTAAGCATTTTTTTTAATAACTGGTTTTCATTTTTATGAATCTCAATACAAAGATCACATCACTATTTGGGCACTGTAAATAGTCAGTACTAAAGGGTGAAAACTGATGTTGGCAAATTCTGTCTTTTGTGTTAGGCTGGCCATTTTTAAGGGCCACAAGCAGGTAGAGGAATATAATGTAAACACAAGCAATAGATCAGGTGACATGGAGGTAACAGCACTCTATTCTTGATGATTTAATAGTAGAAAAATGTTTGTAAACCTATTGGACCAACTGCTGTAGGCATCACTCCCTAGACTTACATACCACTTAAACTAACTTACATTGAGGACACACACCCATGTCTGAGGGGGCACTTGAATCTGCAGAAGGTGCTGCTGCCCAGTCTATAGTATGACACCTTAGACCACACAACCATTCCGACACAGCAACTGTCAAGATCACAAGATAACTCATTTATTAAAATGGCTGGTTCTGGCACATTTAGTTGGCAATCATTAGATTAAGAGCACCATTTCCAACTAAATGGTGCTCCTAATCTGAAGGTGGCTGACTAAATGCACCGAAACTGGTAGTTTTAATAAATGAGATTTTTCCATTTTGATTGTTTTTACTACTTGATTTTTTCTATTTATATAAACTATGAATGAATTCCTAACTTTCTAATTTATTACTGTCTCAAATGGAAAGTCCAGGTTGGAATTAATAATAATATAGTAAGGACAGCTTACAACTCACCGCAAAGACGTGGTGACGAGCTGCAGCAGGCACATACAAAAGACACACACATACAACACTTTCAGCTATCAGCCATGGCCTTCTTCAGAAAATTAGAAGTGCGGCAGCCGGAGGTGTTGTGTTGTGTGCTTGTGTGATTGTGTGAGTTTTCTATTTTCTGAAGAAGGCCAGGGCCGATAGCTGAAAGTGTTTTATGTGTGTGTCTTTTGTTTGTGCCTGTCCAGCTTATCGCCACGTCTTTGCGGTGAGTTGTAAACTGTCCTTACTATAATAATATCTGATATTTCATAGAAATACCATACAAATAATAAGCACAAAACTTCTAGCATACTAAACGTGCATTTCTGTTGTCTAATGGACCATGATACAAGGCAACAGGTGCACCAATGCCTCAACAAGAGCTGTACCAATTCTTGTTGCTTGTTTCTGACTCGGGATTTTTCCAAAATTGTTACTGATCACTTTTCTTAGTTTCTGCGATAATCTAATATTTCACAGCAAGGGAACTTTAGGAATAAATATTATTACTTTTTATTTTTTAAATTATTTAAAAACAAAATACATTTATAATCATTACTATAGAAATTGATCATACCAATATTTTTACCCGGTTATTAGCAATAATTAAAAGTTACTCATATTCCAGTCGCATGTAGTGTGCAGAAAAAATGATTGCCTGTATGCCTCCATGTGGGCCCTAATCTCTCTAAATCTTATCCTTGTTGTTGCTTCATGAGATATATTTAGAGAGAAGTAATATATTGGTTGGCTCTTCATGAAATGTATGCTCATGGAAATTTGACAGAAGCTCATACCTTGATACAGATTGTCTCTCTTACAGTGTCTGCCATTGGATTTTCCTAATCATCTTCGAGATGATTACACTTACTACATGAGCTCATAAAGAAGCATGCTGCTCTGTTATATTTTATGTCATCTATTAACTTGATCTTATGTGGATCCCACACTGATGGGCAATACTCAAGTTCTGGTCTACTTCCTTTGTTGACTGACTACACTTCCTGAAAATTCTTTCAATAAATCTTTCTGAGATCTACCTTACCCATGACTGATTTTGTATGCTTGTTCCATTTCCAATCTCCACTGATGTCCACTCCCGGATATTTTCTGAAAGTAACTGCTTCCGGTGTTTTTCCCGTTATTGCATAGTTATATTGTCACATTGAAATGGAAGCAGGCTTGACTTCAATGGCAGGGTTGTCAACTGAACATAGCACTTATACTGAAAGCAGGTTTATTGCGAACTGAAAAATACACGCAGCAATGACTGCCTCTCGGACATAGTGTTCTGTTATTCATACACAGACAGAATGTACCAGAAATTAGAAGAGTAGTTAACATAAGAAACACATAGAACATTCTGGAAATGATAAATACAAAGAAATAAATGTTTGCTGGTGGACGGGATTGAACCGGAAACCTTCAGAACCACAATCGGTGACGCTATCTATTGCACAGTCGGATAACTTGTGGTCTTGCGACAATATAATAATAATAATAATAATAATAATATAATAAAGGATCTTTTTTTCTTTGTAATATACTAGTTTATGTTGTTTTCAGGTTGAAAATTTTCTCTGTGCTGGGAAGTTCTCTTGATATAATCCAAACTTATTTTCAATCTGTTATCGAGTTCTCTAATGAAGAAACACTATGAAGTCTTGGTAAGTGACCTCCAAATATGTACACTATATTTAGACCAACTGTCAGTCACTTGAATGTTGGATTGAACTACTACTTACTTCTGGATTGGTACAAATTTTGGCTGAAAGGTGTTATTTGCTGCCAATAACAGTAATACAGTTGTTACCTGCAACTTGGAGAAGATATTCTAATGAAAACTACACTTTATTACAAACAAACACACGAAACTTAGTTTTCAACCATAGCCTTTATCAGAAAAGAACGCACATTCAATTACACAGACACAACTCACCAACACACAACTACCACTTCTGGTTGCAGCATACAGCTATCACAATGCAAAAAAAAAAAAAAAAAAAAAAAAAAAAAAAAAAAAAAAAAAAAAAAAAAAAAAAAAAAAATCTCCATATTACACCCTAACAGATCTGCTACTTGCAGTGCACTGGAAAAAATATACAAAAGGTTTTTAGAATTACTCCAGAGTTTCTCTCTCTCCTGCTTTCTGGTGACATTAAGTCTTATTAAAAGTTGTTTCCTAGCATACTGGACATGAGCAAGAACAATGACTATTCCCCTGTGATTAAGACTATGGCCCTTCCCTTTTAATTAATGACAGCTGTTTTCTTAGTCTAGTACATGCATTAAATTATGTTCCATATTCCAGTAAGCTCTTTATGATACTATAGGCAAAGAATCACCTGCTTGTGAGAAACAAATTTAATATGACAAGAACTTTTGCATTCCTCATGCCAAATTATGTATTTGGTTACATACTACTAAATAACTAGCATAATAGCATCAAAAGTCTTAACAGATAGCTAACTCCCATTTAAAAACAAATTCAAAGAATTTCTAAATGATAACTCCTACTCAATAAGAGGAATTTTTAGATATAAATTTGTAATCTTACAATATTATATCAATAGAATGACTTATAATATCCATTAAATATGCCTTTCATTAAACTGACGTAATCCACATCATTACAAAATATCTTATTCATGATGCTTGGAACAAATATTAATCTCAAGTAATCAAATTACAGGCTGCACGATGTTCAAGAACTTGATTTCTGGCTGGTGTGGGCCAAAATAACCAACGAACCATGGTGGCCTGGTGAGTATGTTTCCATATGTTGAACTGATATTAGTTAAGGAAACAGAAGTTTTCTATCTGGTGAAAGATAGTGATACAGTTTTTTATTTTATTTTAGGAATTGTTATTCCAGGTCAAGTATGCAAAAAAATTAAACCTGGCTATGTCTGGGTTTTCTGGAACTCAGAAAATAATGTTTCCTTGGTAACTTACCTCTTTTTAAATTCCTGCTCTATTACATATTTGTATGTAAACATTCATCCAATAAGTATTGTCAAAAATTGGTTACAGGTGGAAGTTTTTCAAGTTGCTGATTTCAGAGAAAATTTTTTCCGTTTCCACGAACCAAGTTTGATAGATGAAGGATATATCAAGGACAATGTTACAATAATTAAAGTAAGTAACAAATTTATATATTTTAATCGACAGGAGAAAGTACACCCTACTTTCTCTTTCAGTTGAAATAAATTTGTTATCCAGATGTGTGACATTACTAGATATTTTGTAACTAGATATTTGCCACAAATATTTGATTCCAATTTGCTCTCCACTGCAGGACCAACCTGTGTCACAATTCAGGTAACTTTGACTCATTGAGTGCATTATTTAATAATGGAAAGTCCAAGTTGGAATTAACAATATACTAATAGGACAGTTTACAACTCACCGCAAAGATGTGACAATGAGCCATGACAAGCACATAAAATAGGCACACACATAAAACACTTTCAGCTATCTGCCATGGCCATCTTCAGAAATAGGAAACAAAAAGTAACACAACACAGTCACACAACCGTCATCTCCGGCTGCCACACTTCGAATCACACTCTTAAGTGTGAATAGTGGGAAGGGGAGGGTGGATAGGAAGGTTGCATCATGGTGGTGTGGATGCATACAGCACAGTCTTTCAGAGTATGTATGTATTAGATGGGAGGAATGAGATGCAGCTTAGGGATGGAGTAGGGAGGCAGGTGAGTGAACGAAATAAAATAAAATAAAATGAATGCATGTGTGCTCCACAAATACACACACACACACACACACACACACACACACACACACACACAGCACAGCACTCAAAATAGGAGAAGTTTAGGATAGAGAGGTGGGAACTGTAGGGTGTGGAAAAAAGGGAAGTTATTGTAAGTTGAGGCCTGGATAATTTCAGGACCGAAGAATGTACTGTAGGGACAGCCTTCCATCTGTGCAGTTCAAAAAAGCTGGTGGTTGGTGGGAGGATCCAGATGGCCCAGGTTTTGAAATAACCATTGAAATCAAGCATATTCTCCACTGCATGTTGTGCCACAGGATGGTCCACCTTGTTTTTGGCCACCGCAAGTGGGGCATATGCTTGATTTCAATGGCTGCTTCACAACCTGGGCCATCTCAATCCTCTCACCCACCACCAACTTTTCTGAACAGCACAAATGGAAGTTATCCCAACAGTACAATCTCCGATCCCGAAATTATCAAGGCCTCAACTTACACGATAACAATCCCTTTTTTCCGCACCCTACAGTCCCCACCCCTCTATCCTAAACCTCTTCCATTTTGAGTCCTGTGTGTGTGGGGGGGGGGGGGGGGAGAGGAGGCGCATGCATTCATTTTATTTTCCTCCACTCACCTGCCACCACTCCATCCCTAAGTTGCATCTTGTTCGTCCCATCTAATACGTACGTACTCTGGAAGGCTGTGCTGTATCCATCCCCACCACCATGACGCAACCTTCCTATCCCCCCTCTCCTTTCCTCTTTCCATACCGCAGATCATGATTTGAAGTGGGGCAACCAGAAATGATGGTTGTGTAACTGTGTTGTGTGACTGTGTGGTTGCATGTTTCCTATTTTTGAAGAAGGCAATGGCTGATAGTTGAAAGTGTTGTATGTGTGTGCCTTTTGTATGTGCATGTCGTGGCTCGAGTCATGTCTTGGCGGTGAGTTGTAAACCATCCTATTAGTATATTGAGTGCATTATTTCATATACATGTGGATTAGTTCCTATATATAATCATCTTTTGTATTTTGGTAGTAATTCTTGGGAAAAATGTGTCAACTTTAGGAATATTACAAGAAGACAAAAGCAACCAGAGAAAAATATCTTGACTCATTCATTTAAAACCGAAGTTGTCACATTTCATTTGAGTAGCAAAATCCTTTATTACTAGAATTCGGTCACTCCCTATAGTTTCCATGTATTGTATGCCTAGCCTATGCACCTGTCTATTCTAAAGGATTTATTTCACCTACAGTGCTATGCATGGCAGCAAGGGTGCCATATTCAGTCCTGGAGTGAAGACAACACACTCGCCTGGGCAAGGAATGGTTTTACACCATTGAAACGATTGTCCATAGAAACAAGAGGTTGGTGCAGGCTTGTACAGTTTCTCATGTCTAAGTACTGTTTGGTACCTTTCCTTTACGGTGACGGTTCCATTCAGTACCTTACATTCCACCCCGGTAGTTCTATTGATGTACCTATATGAAAGACGTGAATCAATACAACCATAATTTTTTATTTTGAAGTGGTTTGAAATACCATTACAGGGCTTCCACAGCAAATAATGGAGGCTGTAGTTGAAGCAGGAAAAGGCCTTTGTTCAGTATCTGTAGACAGAAATTATGTACCTGAAACTAAGTTAGATACAAAGCTAGTGGCAGAAGACATTCCAAAGAAGCGAAAACTGAGTGCTGATCAGGAACGTGAGTAGAAATATTTTTCTAATGAACTGTCTCTCAAATGTATTCATTAGATTTTCATATAAAATTCAGTGAATTGTTTAGACGTTTCTTAGCAAATTAATCAAATATTAACTGTACATGCATTACACATTTATTTATTCTATACTTTACTAGTCCATCTTCCCCACCCTCCTATCTCTTTTCATCCATCTCTTGCTATCCTCATCTCTCTGTTCATCTCTTACCTTCCACTCTCTTGCCTCATTTCTTCAACTCTCCCTCCTCCTTCCTGCTTCATTGATTTATAGCTTCCCCCAACCCATCTAGGACATTTTATTTCTTACAAACCTTGGCCAGAAAATTACGGACCAAACAAACAGATCAGCCACATAAGTCAAGCTGTTTGCGTGAGCAAGGCAAGAGCAATTCATGTACATAGTTTTTCTCACACCACTGCGGAGTGCTGTGCAAAGCTCTGTGTTGCTCAAGATTCAACATAAGATGCTGATAAATCTGGGTGAACTAATTGCATCTTCCAAGACTGGGAAGGAGTAGAAGGGGCATTGTTGTTCTATCATCTTTGCTAAAACTCTAATTCAATTGCTTTATTTTCAGGAAATATGGAAAGATACAAGCAGGGTGAAAAAATTTGTATTGCCTGCATAAGAAAGATAGAAAATTCACTTGAACATCCTTTATTTGATGGAGTGATTTGCAATAACTGTAAGGTATGCACCCAAATAATAAATTATTTTTTCTGCAAGTACCATTATACCTTAAACAGGTTGCTTTCTTTTCAAAGACAAAATCAATACAGAAAGTTGAGTAGTTAAAGCTCAGAAATAATTTACTTTACTTCATTTTTCAAATATTTTCTAAAATATGTCTATCAAATATTTCTTGAATGACATTATCTTCATAAAGACAAATTTTCATTTACTTAAATATTTCTTACAGAACAAAAAGAATTGTCTTAATTAAGTCCATATTACATGTCATATTAATCTGCCTGTAATTAACTGCTTAAAATAGATGTATGTGGATCATACACAGAGCAAAGTGATAAGCATGTTCATGTTTGTCTTTGTTTCCAGGTAAGAGCCCAGCAATATATGTTCACAACAAAGGAAAATAGACTGGTTAGTACCTTATCTAAATAACATGTTACTGAGTTCTCATTATGCTATGTAATCTTGTGTGTTGATAAATCTACACCTCTCTTTCTTTTATTATTAGGTAGCATGTGCAATCTGTTTCTGGAAAAGTGATGTTAGTTGCAAAAGTACTTCCTGTCTCTGGTAAGTAAGAATCAAACCAGACAGGGGTCAGTAGAGTGCAAAAGTAATGTTTAAATACTGTAATATCTCTATTTACAATTACACTAATAATTTTGCCCAATTTAGTGATTCATTAATTTTTGTATAGAGCATCTGCCGTAATGTTTTGGAACTTTAGTATTTCATTTGGAAACTATAGTTAGCTAGCTCATCGAATAGTGGCATTAGTTGTGTGTTTTATCAAAATGATTACTGCCTGCAGGACCTTTTGCATGAAGTGCTGTTCCACATACAGGATAGGAGTACCCAACAGAAGCTGCATACGTTGTCTGGATGAAGGTAATAACCTTGTACTGAGAGTAAGCGATAATAGATTAAATAAGGTAAGAGAGCACTAAAATTAAAAATTAATAAAACATTAATGTATTATTCATATTTACTAGTAGAATCATACCTATAAATAAACAGAAAATATTCAAACTAAAATTCAAAGTTTTGAAACTGAACAGATCAACAATTTATGTTAATCGAGAAATTTCTCCCTTTGACTCATGAGGAGAGTGTAAAATTGATTTTCTCTCTCTCTCTCTCTCTCTCTCTCTCTCTCTCTCTCTCTCTGTCTCTCTCTCTCTTTCTCGGTTTGGTCTATACGGACCACAAAGATTTTCCTCTTTTACCAGTAGTTTTTCATTTTGTCTGACTGCTTCTTTTCCCTCTTCTGACCATTTGCAGGCAGGACATGGAACTTGCGTAGTAAGCAGAATAAGGCTATCAGTAATTTTGACCCTTTCTCTGAAAACTTGTCGATCCCGAAAGTCCTCAAATGAAATTTCAGCTTCCTGTAAATTCTTTTGGACTTAGCTTGCCCATTTGGTAAACGATTTTGTTTTTGAAATTGATGAGTGCATGTTATAAGTTTTTTTTTGGGAGGAGGGCGGGTGGCAAGATTTTTTCTCAAAATTTTCCGGGCTTTTATTTCAAGTTTTCATACTAGACCTTTATTCATCATGTTTAAACATTCTGATGCATACAAAGCTGCCTGTCTAATTATGATGTTATAATAACAAAGTTTAAAGTTTAAAGACAGGCTTTTGCTTTTGTATAAGTCTTTGCACAGATGAAAAGCACCTTAGTTTACTAAACCTACTTCCCACAGTTGCATTTTCTGAACTCTCAAAGATGTTTAATTTCTTATGGCTACCACCCCCATGAACCACAGACATTGCCGAGGTGGGGTGGCTTGCGTGCCTCAACGATGCAGATAGCCGTACCGTAGGTGCAACCACAGCAAAGGGGTATCTGTGGAGAGGCCAGACAAACGTGTGGTTCCTGAAGAGGGGCAGCAGCCTTTTCAGTAGTTACAGGGGCAACAGTCTGGATGATTGACTGAGCTGGCCTTGTAACATCAACTAATGTGGCTTTGCCACACAGTTACTGCGAACGGCTGAAAGCAAGGGGAAACTACAGCTGTTACTTTTCCCCAGGACATGCAGCTCTACTGTATGGAAATATGATGATGGCATCCTCTTGGGTAAAATATTCCGGAGGTAAAATAGTTCCCCATTCGGAACTCTGGGCGGGGAATACTCAGGAAGATGTTGTCATCAGGAAAGACAATACTGGCATCTACGGATCGGAGCATGGAATGTTAGATCCCTTAATCGAGTAGGAAAATTAGAAAATTTAAAAACGGAAATGCATAGGTTGAAGTTAGATATAGTGGGGATTAGTGAAGTTCGGTGGCAGGATGAACAGGATTTCTGGTCAGGTGAGTACAGGATTATAAATACAAAATCAGTTGGGAGTATCACAGGATTAGGGACTGATAATGAATAAGAAAATAGGAATGCGGGTAAACTACTATGAGCAGCACAGTGATCGCATTATCATTGTCAAGGTAGATACAAAGCCAACACCGACAACAGTAGTACAGGTTTATATGCCAACTAGCTCTGCCGATGATGAGGAGATCAAAGAAATATATGAGGAGCTAAAGGAAATTATTAAGACAGTTAAGGGAGAGGAAAACTTAATTGTGATGGGAGACTGGAATTCGGTAGTAGGAAAAGGAAGAGAAGGAAAAATAGTAGGTGAATATGGACTGGACAGAAGGAATGGAAAAGGAAGTTGCCTGGTAGAATACTGCATGGAACAAGATTTAATCGTAACAAACACGTGGTTTAAGAATCACAAAAGAAGGTTGTATACGTGGAAAAGACACCGGAAGGTATCAGATAGATTTTATAATGGTAAGACATAGATTCCGGAACCAGGTTATAAACTGTAAGACATACCCAGGGGCAGATATAGACTCTGACCATAACTTGTTAGTCATGAACTGTAGGGTGAAACTGAAAAAACTGCAGAAAGGTAGGAAAATAAGGAGATGGGACTTAGATAAATTGAAGGAAAGTGAAGTTCTGGAGAATTTCAGAGGGAGATTTAGGCAACAATTGACAGAGACAGGTGGAAATAAAACAGTAGAAGAGGAATGGGTAGCATTGAGAGATGAAATAGTGAAGGCAGCAGAGGACAAAATAGGTAGAAAGGCAAGGCCTACAAAAATTCCTTGGATATCACAGGAAATACTAAATTTAATTGATGAAAGGGGAAAATATAAAAATGCAGTAAATGAAACAGGCAAAATGGAGTACAGACGTCTAAGAAATGAGATTGACAGGAAGTGCAAAATTGCTAAGCAGGAGTGGCTAGAAGCCAAATGCAAATCTGTAGAAGAAAGTATAACAAGGGGAAAAGTAGATACCACCTACAGGAAAATAAAAGAGACATTTGGGGACAAGAAAAGCAACTCTACGAATATCAATAATTCAGATGGAAAACCAGTTCTCAGCAAAAAAGGGAAAGCTGAAAGGTGGAAAGAGTACATAGAACAGCTCTACAAAGGAAATGAACTTAGAGATGATGTTGTAGGAAGTGAAGAGAAAGTAGATCAAGATGAAATAGGAGATACTATACTGAGAGATGAATTTGACAGAGCCCTGAAAGACCTAGGTCGGAACAAGGCCCCAGGAGTAGACGACATTCTCTCAGAGCTACTAAAGTCTATGGGAGAGCCAGCCATGACAAGACTATTTGAACTGGTGTATAGGATGTATGAGACAGGCGAAATACCCTCAGACTTTAAGAAAAATGTAATAATCCCCATTCCAAAGAAATCAGGCGCAGACAGGTGTGAAAATTACAGAACCGTCAGTTTGATAAGTCATGGTTGCCAAATTTTAACATGAATTATCTACAGGAGAATGGAAAAGCTGATAGAAGCTGACCTCGGGGAAGATCAGTTTGGATTCAGGAGGAACGTAGGAATCCGGGAGGCAATACTCACTTTACATCTGTCTTAGAAGAGAGATTAACGAAAGGCAAACCTACATTTCCAGCTTTTGTAGATTTGGAGAAAGCATTTGACAATGTTGACTGGAATACACTCTTTCAAATTCTGAAGTCATCAGGGGTAAAATATAGGGAAAGGAGAGTTATTTACAACTTGTACAAAAGCCAGACTGCAGTTATTAGACTCTAAGGGCATGAAAGGAAAGCATCAGTTGGGAAGGGAGTAAGACAGGGTTGTAGCCTTTCTCCGATGTTATTCAATTTGTACATCGAGCAGGCGGTGAAGGAAAGCAAGGAAAAATTTGGAATAGGGATTAAAGTTCAGGGGGAAGAAATAAAAACATTGTGTTTTGCTGATGACATTGTAATTCTGTCAGAGACAGCAAAGGACCTGATGATGATGATCGTGTGGCATTTGTGACCGTTAGACCCCAACTGGGGTCGTGTTCAGCCAGCCTGGTGCAAGTCTCTTTATCTGAAGCCACTTCGGCGACTTGCATGTCAATGATGATGGAATGATGATGAGGACGACACAACACCCAGTCCCCGAGTGGAGAAAATCTCCTACCCGACCGGGAATCGAACCCGGGCCCCCTACGTGGCAACCTACCACGCTGTCCACTGGACTACGGAGACGGACTGCAAAGGACCTGGAAGAGAAGTTGAATGGAATGGACAGTGTGTTGAAGAGAGCGTATAAAATGAACATTAACAAGAGCAAAACAAAAATAATGGAATGTAGTCTTAGAAAATCAGGCGATGCCGAAGGAATTAGATTAGGTAACAAAACAATAAAGGTGGTAGATGAGTTTTGTTACTTGGGTAGTAAATAAATATATGACATTCGCAGTACAGAGGATATAAATTGCAGAATGGCAATGGGAAGAAAAGCATTTTTGAAAAAGAGATATTTGCTAACATCGAATATTAATTTAAGTGTAAGGAAGTCTTTCCTGAAGGCATTTGTGTGGAGTGTTGCCTTGTACGGGAGTGAAACATGGACGATAAGCAGTGCGGACAGGAACAGAATACAGGCCTTTGAAATGTGGTGCTACAGAAGAATGCTGAAGATTAGGTGGGTAGATCGCATAACTAATGAAGAGGTACTGAACAGAATTGGTGAGAAAAGGAATTTTTGGCATACCCTGACTAAAAGAAGGGATCGCTTGGTAGGACACATTCTTAGACATTGAGGAATCGTAAATTTAGCATTGGAGGGAAGTGTGTGGGGTAAAAATTGCAGAGGGAGACCACGAGACGCTTATAGTAAGCAGATTCAAGTGGATGTGGGTTGCCGTTCTTATGTGGAGATGAATAGGATTGCTCAGGATAGAGTAGGTTGGAGAGCTGCATCAAACCAGTCTCCGGACTGAAGACCATAACAACAATAACTTGATTTTCTCTTGTTATATTTCATTGAGAGAGGAGGTGTGTGAGGGACCAAATCAGAGGAATATGGCAGTTGTGGAGCACAGGAATTTTGAATTTGGTCAAAAATTCAACAATGGAGAAGGCACGATGAGCCGAAGCATTGTCATGGTGTAGCACCCAATTCCTCTTTCCACGATGGAGGCTTTTTCTTCCACACCTCTTTACATAAACACTCAAGGACACATTTGTAGTATTCCTGGCTAATTGTCTGTCTTCTAGGGGTAAATTCTTGATGCACAATACCAGAAGTATTGAAGAAAGTAACGAACATTTGTCTTCAGCTTCAACCGACATTACTGTGTTTTTTTTTTGGTTGTGGCGAACCTGGAGTCTTCGACTGTGAAGACTACACTTTAGTTTCAGGATCATATGCATATACCCATGATTTGTCACCTGTAATTACCCTATTTAACAAATACCAGTCTTTTTTTTTGGCACACTTCCACGTTGGGATTGTCTTTGGTGACTTGACAACACTTTTGGGATGAATTTTGTGGACACTCAACATATTTTCAGATCTTCAGTTAAAATTGACTTAACTGCATAGAAACTTAAATTAAGTTCATCAGCCATCTACCTAATTGTAATTCTACAATCAGAGTGCACTAACAAGGAGACAGCATGACCGTCAGGTCGAGGATTTGTCTGAAATTTTGTGTGGTGAAAGAGGACACCTAACTCCTCACATGGTTAAAATATTAGGATGCACTACTTGGAAAATCCAGAGAAAAAGTGATCCAAAGTTTCTTAGGTGCCTTATGACTGTAAAATTTTAGTCCCTTGCCAAGCCGCCGTCTGTCCTAGATGGTTAGGGATCGGTCTCTTATGCCAGAGGTCTCGGGTTCGATTCCTTGCCGGCACTTTTTTTCTTCTGTTTCATATTCTTTTGTTATTCCACCAATTATTCACAAAGTTTCTCCAAACCTACATTATCTTTAACAAATTAGTTACATTATTAAATAAAAATTATTTTCTTTTTGTCCAACAACACAATTCATGGCAGTGGGTTTTCTACTTTTCATTGTAATGTATATGAGGAGAAACATTGGGTTTTTAATCAAGTCAATTGGGAAAGATTCAGTTTTTCTACATATAATAATTATAAACAAGAACCACAGTGGTAATTATCATAAAATCAAACAAACAGCAATAATTTTTGTGACATCTTGACCAACATATACAAGTGGATTTTTTACAATCACAGGGGATTTGCAATAAATCTGCACAAAAACTTGCCCCATTAACATTTACTAAAATGTTTCGAGTTTCTGATAATTTTGAGGAAAACCAGGCATATTGAATCATGTCTCAGAATATTGGTAACGATAATTGATGGTGAATTATAGAATGAATTTTTATACAATCTTCCCGGGAATTAATTTCACAATTCTCCTGCACTGTATGACGATTCCTTTCAGTAGTAGCTGTAATTAGATTGTCATATCTAAAAACAAAAATTGAAGTCTTAACAATTATATCAATATATATAAAGATTTTTGATTTACCTAAAGTGCAGGCTCGTCGACAGAAACACCAGACACACACAAACAATCGAGCTTTCGCCAACAGTGGTGGCTTCTTCGGGAAAAAGAGGAAAGAAGGAGAGGAGAAAGGGAAGGATACGGGTTTTAAGGAAGTGGAAAAGGAGCCATTCCAATCCCAGGAGTGGAAGGACTTACCCTAAGGGACAAAAAGGAAGGTAAACAAATACACACACACTCACACATATCCACATCCAAACACACCTAGGCAGACATATATATAACGATCGTGATTGTTAGATTCAAATTGATGAAACGAAAATTATAGAGGGAAACTTTCCCGGTGGGATAAACAAAAATAAAAATAGAAAAGAGATGACTTACCAAAAGGACCGGCTCGTCGAGA
This sequence comes from Locusta migratoria, assembly GCA_026315105.1. Taxonomy (NCBI): domain Eukaryota; kingdom Metazoa; phylum Arthropoda; class Insecta; order Orthoptera; family Acrididae; genus Locusta; species Locusta migratoria. Next base: position 908,692,444 of record CM048744.1, read on the forward strand.
GAAACAAATAAAATCACACACATACAAGCTTTCGCCACCACTGGCAGCTTCTTCAGGAAAAAGAGGAAAAAAGGGGAGGAAAAGGGAAGGATATGGGTTTTAAGGAAGTGGAAAAGGAGTCATTCCAATCCCAGGAGTGGAAGGACTTACCTTAGGGGAAAAAAAGGAAGGTAAACAAATACACACACACTCAGACGTATCGAAACGCAAGCACACCTAGACAGGCTTTTCACAAATGTCTGTCTAGGTGTGCTTGCGTTTCGATATGTCTGAGTGTGTGTGTATTTGTTTACCTTCCTTTTTTTCCCCTAAGGTAAGTCCTTCCACTCCTGGGATTGGAATGACTCCTTTTCCACTTCCTTAAAACCCATATCCTTCCCTTTTCCTCCCCTTTTTTCCTCTTTTTCCTGAAGAAGCTGCCAGTGGTGGCGAAAGCTTGTATGTGTGTTTGTGTGTGATTTTATTTGTTTCTCTCGACGAGCCGGTCCTTTTGGTAAGTCATCTCTTTTCTGTTTTTATTTTTATTTATCCCACCGGGAAAGTTTCCCTCTATAATTTTCGTTAAAGACGAAAAATTCCTAGCAGGAAAAATAAAATATAAAAAATAGACGAAGATTACTCACCAGGCGAAGGACCACAGGTGTGACAGCATCACAAAAAATAAATGAATACACACGCACACACAATCGCAAGCTTTCGCAACCCAGTTGCGTCTTCAGGCAGTAGGGAAGGAGAGGGAAAAGGAAATGATGAGGGTTTTAAGGAAGGGGGTAAGGAGCCATTCCAATCCCGGGAGAGGAAAGACTTACCTTGGGGGAAAAAATGGAGGGTAAACAAATGCACACATGCCCACACATTCACACAGACACAAGTACACCTAGGCAGACATACTGTAGAAAGCAAAGAAGTTAAGTTACTGAAGTTAAGAAGTTAGACAGAGATACCACTTGAGGCAGAGGCTCTGTCCAGAGAACCGATGCAAAGATGTTAAGAAGGTGGGTGGGAATGCAAATTTAGCGGAGATTGAGACCAGGTGGGCAACGGGAAGAGAGAATATGCTGAAGGGCTAGTTCCCATTTCCGGAGTTCTGAAGGATTGGTGTCAGTGGGAAGTATCCAGATAACCCAGACGGTGTAGTACTGTTCCAAGATGTGCTGGCCGTGCACCAATGCGTGTTTAGCCACAGGGTGATCCTCGTTACCAACAAACACTGTCTGCCTGTGTCCATTCATGCGAATGGACAGTTTGTTGCTGGTCATTCCCACATAGAACGCTTCACAGTGCAGGCATGTCAGTTTGTAGATCACGTGGGTACTATCGCAAGTGGCTCTGCCTTTGCTCGTGTACACCTCCCGGGTTACGGGACTGGAGTAAGTGGTGGTGGAAGGGTGCATACGGCAGGTTTTAGAACGGGGGCGGTTACAAGGGTAGGAGCCAGAAGGTAGGGAAGGTGGTTTGGGGATTTCATAGGGGTGGACTAGGAGGTTACGGAGGTTAGGTGGGCGGCGGAAAGACACCCTCGGTGGAGTAGGAAGGATGTCATGAAGGACGGATCTCATTTCGGGGCAGGATTTAAGGAAGTCGTATCCTTGCTGGAGAGCCACATTTAGAGTCCGCTCCAGTCCCGGAAAGTATTCGGTGACAAGAGAGGCACTTCTGGGATTCTTCTGTTGAAGGTTCTGAATTTGGGGGGATGAGGTAGTAGCTCTGGCAATTTGTTTCTCTACCAGATTAGGAGGATAGCCGCGGGATGTGAAAGCTGTTAATAGGTTGTTGGAGTACTGGTTCAGAGCTTCAGGACTGGAGCAGACTCGTTTGCCACGAAGACCTAAGCTGTAAGGAAGGGAACGTTTGATATGGAATGGATGACAGCTGTCATAATGCAGGTACTGTTGTTTATTGGTAGGTTTGATGTGGACGGATGTGTGGAGTTGGCCGTTGGACAGATAGAGGTCGACATCGAGGAATGTGGCATGGGATTTGGAATAGGACCAGCTGAATTTGATGGGACCAAAGGAGTTGAGGTTGAAGAGGAAATTCTGGAGTTCTTCTTCACTGTGTGTCCAGATCATGAAGATATCATCAATGAATCTGTACCACACTTTGGGTTGACAGGCTTGGGTATCCAGGAAGGCTTCCTCTAAGCGCCCCATGAATAAGTTTGCGTACAAGGGGGCCATCCTGGTTCCCATGGCTGTTCCCTTTAGTTGTTGGCATGTCTGACCCTCAAAAGTGAAGAAGTTGTGGGTTACGATGAAGCTGGCTAGGGTATTAAGGAAAGAGGTTTTAGGTAGGGAAGTGGGTGGTCGGCGTGAAAGGAAATACTACATCGCAGCAAGGCCCTGGGTATGTGGGATATTTGTGTATAGGGAAGTGGCATCAATGGTTACAAGGATGGTTTCTGGAGGTAACAGGCTGGGTAAGGATTTCAGGCGATCGAGGAAGTGGTTGGTGTCTTTGATGAAGGATGGGAGACTGCACATGATGGGTTGAAGGTGTTGGTCTATGTAGGCAGAGATTCGTTCTGTAGGGGCTTGGTAACCGGCCACAATGGGGCAGCCGGGATGATTGGGTTTGTGAATCTTGGGAAGTAGGTAGAAGGTGGGAGTGGGGGATGTCGGCGGGGTCATGAGGTTAATGGAGTTAGGTGAAAGGTTTTGTAGGGGGCCTAAGGTTTTGAGAATTCCTTGAAGCTCTTCCTGGACATCGGGGATGGGATTGCCATGAAAGACTTTATATGTGGTACTGTCTGAGAGCTGACGCAGTCCCTCAGCTACATACTTCCGCTGATCAAGTACCACGGTCGTGGATCCCTTGTCGGCTGGGAGAATGATGATGGAATTGTCAGCCTTCAGATCACGGATACCTCGGGATTCAGCTGCGGTAATGTTGGGAGTAGGATTAAGATTTCCTCAGGAACGACTGGGAGGCAAGGTGGGAAGTAAGGAATTCCTGGAAGGTTTGAAGAAGGTGGTTTTGAGGAAGAGCAGGTGGGTCTTGCTGTGATGGAGGACGGAACTGTTCTAGGCAGGGTTCAATTGGAATGATGTCTTGGGGAGCTGGGTCATAAGGAGTAGGATTATTCTTCTTCGTGGCAAAGTGGTATCTCCAGCAAAGACTACGAGTATAGGAAAGTAGATCTTTGACGAGAGCTGTGTTGTTGAATTTGTGAGTAGGACTAAAGGTGAGGCCTTTGGATAGGACAGAGGTTTCAGATTGGGAGAGAGGTTTGGAGGAGAGGTTGATTACTGAATTAGGATGTTGTGGTTCCGGATTGTGTAGATTGGAGTTTTGAGGTTTAGGGGGGAGAGGAGTTGGGAGTGGGAGATTGAGTAGATGGGAGAGACTGGGTTTGTGTGCAATAATGGGAGGTTGAGGTTTATTGGAGAGGTTGTTGAGGGAGAGAGTATTGCCTTTCCGGAGGTGGGTGACCAGGAGATTGGATAGTTTTTTGAGGTGGTGTGTGGCATATTGTTCTAATTTGCAGTTGGCCTGAAGGAGGATGTTCTGAACAGTAGGTGTGGATGTGGGAGAGGAAAGGTTGAGGATTTTGGTTAGCGATAGGAGTTGACAGGTGTGTTCATTAGCGGAGTTGATGTGTAGGTTAAGGATTAGTCGGGTGAGGGCTATTGATTGTTCAGTTTGGAATTGGTATAGGGCGCCCCATTGTGGAATGGCTCCTCACCCCCTTCCTTAAAACCCTGATCATTTCCTTTTCCCTCTCCTTCCCTACTGTCTGAAGCAACTTGGTTGCGAAAGCTTGCGATTGCGTGTGTGTGTGTATTCATTTATTTATTTGTGATGCTGTCACACCTGTGCTCCTTTGCCTGGTGAGTAAGCTACGTCTATTTTTTATGTTTCCTGCTAGGAATTTTTCGTCTTAATATTCGTATCATACATTTGAATTCAACAATTACTTCCGTCCTTGCTCTGTTACTTTTCGAAATCTTTTCTGTCATCTTATTTTCCCTTTCGTTTTTTTATTTTTATTATTCATTTTCTATTTATTCATTTTTTTACATTTTACATATCAGTTCCTTTCTACATTCACTCCTTTGTTTACTGTTCATAGTTCGCTAATTCTTACAAAAATACGTTTTCTTCCAAACCTTTTCCTATTAGTACGTTTATTTTGATATTTACCACTTTCATTGCTCCTGCTTCCGTCTGTAACACGCCGCTCATTCAATTTTCTCGTTTAAAATCGTTAACACTCTTTCCTAACAATAGTTTCTCTATTGTATATAACCATTTTCGTCATTTCTTAGTTACCTTACGATTGCTTCCATTCCAGTTTTTCCACATTTCTGTTCATGTTTAATACTTTTCCGATCAATTTCAGCAACTTTCCGTTGGTTTTGATTCCACTTTTCCTTCGTCAGACTATTTCAGCCTCAAAATCGTAATCTGCTACCATATAACCAATCCTGTTTAGACGTTTTCCTTGCATTTTCATGCAGTTTTCTCGTTCTTTTTCCGATTTTCACCTTCCTTAAACCCTTTTTTCACGCCATACCACTACCCAACCCTTTTATACTACGTTGTTGATAACTAAAGTTGACAACAGTATCAACAACAAATTTTAAAAACTTTTCCTATTTCCTTTCTTTTCTCATACCTGAATTTCTGCCCACTTTCATCTCCCTCCTGACATGTAAATATATTTTTACACTTATTTTTACTTTTTATTTTTATTATTTATTTGTTCATTGCAGCCTATTACATAGCCCATATTTCCCACTCCTCCTTCATCCATATACTATGCCTCCCTCACAACATCCCTATAACAACCCCATCCATTTTTTGTACATTCAGTCCAAAAACATGCTTTCTCCCTAGCCAAATTACGCTCCCACATTCTTTTCATGCAGGCTTGTCTGACATTTGGAATCACTCCCAAGGGCCTCACACTAAAAGTTCCCATCTCTGGCTGTAACCCATCCTTTCATCCCGCCCTATACCAATTCCAAACTGAACAATCAATAGCCCTCACCCGACTAATCCTTAACCTACACATCAACTCCGCTAATGAACACACCTGTCAACTATTATCGCTAATCAAAATCCTCAACCTTTCCTCTCCCACATGCACACCTACTGTTCAGAACATCCTCCTTCAGGCCAACTGCAAATTAGAACAATATGCCACCCACCACCTCAAAAAACTATCCAATCTCCTGGTCACCCACCCCCGGAAAGTCAATACTCTCTCCCTCAACAACCTCTCCAATAAACCTCAACCTCCCCTTATTGCACACAAACCCAGTCTCTCCCATCTACTCAATCTCCCACTTCCAACTCCTCTCCCCCCTAAACCTCAAAACTCCAATCTACACAATCCAGAACCACAACATCCTAATTCAGTAACCAAACTCTCCTCCAAACCTCTCTCCCAATCTGAAACCTCTGTCCTATCCAAAGGTCTCACCTTTAGTCCTACTCCCAAATTCAACCACACAGCTCTCGTCAAAGATCTACTTTCCTATACTCGTAGTCTTTGCTGGAGATACCACTTTGCCACAAAGAAGAATAATCCTACTCCTTATGACCCAGCTCCCCAAGACATCATTCCAATTGAACCCTGCCTAGAACAGTTCCGTCCTCCATCACAGCGAGACCCACCTGCTCTTCCTCAAAACCACCCTCTTCAAACCTTCCAGGAATTCCTTACTTCCCACCTTGCCTCCCAGTCGTTCCTGAGAAACCTTAATCCTACTCCCAACATTACCGCAGCTGAATCCCAAGCTATCCGTGATCTGAAGGCTGACAATTCCATCATCATTTTCCCAGCCGACAAGGGATCCAAGACCGTGGTACTTGATCGGCGGAAGTATGTAGCTGAGGGACTGCGTCAGTTCTCAGACAGTACCACATATAAAGTCTTTCATGGTAATCCCATCCCCGATGTCCAGGCAGACCTTCAAGGAATCCTCAAAACCTTAGGCCCCCTACAAAACCTTTAACCTGAGTCCATTAACCTCATGACCCCGCCGACACCCCGCACTCCCACCTTCTACCTACTTCCCAAGATTCACAAACCCAATCATCCCTGCCGCCCCATTGTGGCCGGGTACCAAGCCCCTACAGAACGAATCTCTGCCTACATAGACCAACACCTTCAACCCATCATGTGCAGTCTCCCATCCTTCATAAAAGACACCAACCACTTCCTCGATCGCCTGAAATACTTACCCAGCCTGTTACCTCCAGAAACCATCCTTGTAACCATTGATGCCACTTCCCTATACACAAATATCCCACATACCCAGGGCCTTGCTGCGAAGGAGTATTTCCTTTCACGCCGACCACCCACTTCCCTACCTAAAACCTCTTTCCTTAATACCCTAGCCAGCTTCATCCTAACCCACAACTTCTTCACTTTTGAGGGCCAGACATACCAACAACTAAAGGGAACAGCCATGGGAACCAGGATGGCCCCCTCGTACGCAAACTTATTCATGGGACGCTTAGAGGAAGCCATCCTGGATACCCAAGCCTGTCAACCCAAAGTGTGGTACAGATTCATTGATGATATCTTCATGATCTGGACACACAGTGAAGAAGAACTCCAGAATTTCCTCTTCAACCTCAACTCCTTTGGTCCCATCAAATTCACCTGGTCCTATTCCAAATCCCATGCCACATTCTTCGATGTCGACCTCCATCTGTCCAACGGCCAACTCCACACATCCGTCCACATCAAACCTACCAATAAACAACAGTACCTGCATTATGACAGCTGTCATCCATTCCATATCAAACGTTCCCTTCCTTACAGCTTAGGTCTTCGTGGCAAACGAGTCTGCTCCAGTCCTGAAGCTCTGAACCAGTACTCCAACAACCTATTAACAGCTTTCACATCCCGCGGCTATCCTCCTAATCTGGTAGAGAAACAAATTGCCAGAGCTACTACCTCATCCCCCCAAATTCAGAACCTTCAACAGAAGAATCCCAGAAGTGCCCCTCTTGTCACCGAATACTTTCTGGAACTGGAGCGGACTCTAAATGTGGCTCTCCAGCAAGGATACGACTTCCTTAAATCCTGCCCCGAAATGAGATCCGTCCTTCATGACATCCTTCCTACTCCACCGAGGGTGTCTTTCCGCCGCCCACCTAACCTCCGTAACCTCCTAGTCCACCCCTATGAAATCCCCAAACCACCTTCCCTACCTTCTGGCTCCTACCCTTGTAACCGCCCCCGTTCTAAAACCTGCCGTATGCACCCTTCCACCACCACTTACTCCAGTCCCGTAACCCGGGAGGTGTACACGATCAAAGGCAGAGCCACTTGCGACAGTACCCACGTGATCTACCAACTGACATGCCTGCACTGTGAAGCGTTCTCTGTGGGAATGACCAGCAACAAACTGTCCATTCGCATGAATGGACACAGGCAGACAGTGTTTGTTGGTAACGAGGATCACCCTGTGGCTAAACACGCATTGGTGCACGGCCAGCACATCTTGGAACAGTACTACACCGTCTGGGTTATCTGGATACTTCCCACTGACACCAATCCTTCAGAACTCCAGAGATGGGAACTAGCCCTTCAGCATATTCTCTCTTCCCGTTGCCCACCTGGTCTTAATCTCCGCTAAATTTGCATTCCCACCCACCTTCTTAACATCTTTGCATCGGTTCTCTGGACAGAGCCTCTGCCTCAAGTGGTATCTCTGTCTAACTTCTTTACTTCAATAACTTATCTTCTTTGCTTTCTACAGTATGTCTGCCTAGGTGTACTTGTGTTTGTGTGAATGTGTGGGCATGTGTGCATTTGTTTACCCTCCATTTTTCCCCCAAGGTAAGTCTTTCCTCTCCCGGGATTGGAATGGCTCCTTACCCCCTTCCTTAAAACCCTCGTCATTTCCTTTTCCCTCTCCTTCCCTACTGCCTGAAGACGCAACTGGGTTGCGAAAGTTTGCGATTGTGTGTGTGTGTGTATTCATTTACTTATTTGTGATGCTGTCACACCTGTGCTCCTTTGCCTGGTGAGTAATCTTCGTCTATTTTTTATATTTTATGTTTCCTGCTAGGAATTTTTCGCCTCAATATTCGTATCATATATTTGAATTCAACAATTACTTCCGTCCTTGTTCTGTTACTGTTCGAAATATTTTCTGTCTTCTTACTTTCCCTTTGGTTTTTTATTTTTAATATTCATTTTTTATTTATTCATTTTTTTACATTTTACATATCAGTTACATATCAGTTCCTTTCAACATTCACTCCTTTGTTTACTGTTCATAGTTCGCTAATTCTTACAACAATACGTTTTCTTCCAAACCTCTTCCTATTAGTACGTTTATTTTGATATTTACCACTTTCATTGCTCCTGCTTCCGTCTGTAACACGCCGCTCATTCAATTTTCTCGTTTAAAATCGTTAACACTCTTTCCTAACAATAGTTTCTCTATTGTTTATAACCATTTTCGTCATTTCTTAGTTACCTTACAATTGCTTCCATTCCAGTTTTTCCACATTTCTGTTCATGTTTAATACTTTTCCGATCAATTTCAGCAACTTTCCGTTGGTTTTGATTCCACTTTTCCTTCGTCAGACTATTTCAGCCTCAAAATCGTAATCTGCTACCATATAACCAATCCTGTTTAGACGTTTTCCTTGCATTTTCACGCAGTTTTCTCGTTCTTTTACCGATTTTCACCTTCCTTAAACCCTTTCTTCACGCCATACCACTACCCAACCCTTTTATACTACGTTGTTGATAACTAAAGTTGACCACAGTATCAACAACAAATTTTAAAAACTTTTCCTATTTCCTTTCTTTTCTCATACCTGAATTTCTGCCCACTTTCATCTCCCTCCTGACATGTAAATATATTTTTACACTTATTTTTACTTTTTATTTTTATTATTTATTTGTTCATTGCAGCCTATTACATAGCCCATATTTCCCACTCCTCCTTCATCCATATACTATGCCTCCCTCACAACATCCCTATAACAACCCCATCCATTTTTTGTACATTCAGTCCAAAAACATGCTTTCTCCCTAGCCAAATTACGCTCCCACATTCTTTTCATGCAGGCTTGTCTGACATTTGGAATCACTCCCAAGGGCCTCACACTAAAAGTTCCCATCTCTGGCTGTAACCCATCCTTTCATCCCGCCCTATACCAATTCCAAACTGAACAATCAATAGCCCTCACCCGACTAATCCTTAACCTACACATCAACTCCGCTAATGAACACACCTGTCAACTATTATCGCTAATCAAAATCCTCAACCTTTCCTCTCCCACATGCACACCTACTGTTCAGAACATCCTCCTTCAGGCCAACTGCAAATTAGAACAATATGCCACCCACCACCTCAAAAAACTATCCAATCTCCTGGTCACCCACCCCCGGAAAGTCAATACTCTCTCCCTCAACAACCTCTCCAATAAACCTCAACCTCCCCTTATTGCACACAAACCCAGTCTCTCCCATCTACTCAATCTCCCACTTCCAACTCCTCTCCCCCCTAAACCTCAAAACTCCAATCTACACAATCCAGAACCACAACATCCTAATTCAGTAACCAAACTCTCCTCCAAACCTCTCTCCCAATCTGAAACCTCTGTCCTATCCAAAGGTCTCACCTTTAGTCCTACTCCCAAATTCAACCACACAGCTCTCGTCAAAGATCTACTTTCCTATACTCGTAGTCTTTGCTGGAGATACCACTTTGCCACAAAGAAGAATAATCCTACTCCTTATGACCCAGCTCCCCAAGACATCATTCCAATTGAACCCTGCCTAGAACAGTTCCGTCCTCCATCACAGCGAGACCCACCTGCTCTTCCTCAAAACCACCCTCTTCAAACCTTCCAGGAATTCCTTACTTCCCACCTTGCCTCCCAGTCGTTCCTGAGAAACCTTAATCCTACTCCCAACATTACCGCAGCTGAATCCCAAGCTATCCGTGATCTGAAGGCTGACAATTCCATCATCATTTTCCCAGCCGACAAGGGATCCAAGACCGTGGTACTTGATCGGCGGAAGTATGTAGCTGAGGGACTGCGTCAGTTCTCAGACAGTACCACATATAAAGTCTTTCATGGTAATCCCATCCCCGATGTCCAGGCAGACCTTCAAGGAATCCTCAAAACCTTAGGCCCCCTACAAAACCTTTAACCTGAGTCCATTAACCTCATGACCCCGCCGACACCCCGCACTCCCACCTTCTACCTACTTCCCAAGATTCACAAACCCAATCATCCCTGCCGCCCCATTGTGGCCGGGTACCAAGCCCCTACAGAACGAATCTCTGCCTACATAGACCAACACCTTCAACCCATCATGTGCAGTCTCCCATCCTTCATAAAAGACACCAACCACTTCCTCGATCGCCTGAAATACTTACCCAGCCTGTTACCTCCAGAAACCATCCTTGTAACCATTGATGCCACTTCCCTATACACAAATATCCCACATACCCAGGGCCTTGCTGCGAAGGAGTATTTCCTTTCACGCCGACCACCCACTTCCCTACCTAAAACCTCTTTCCTTAATACCCTAGCCAGCTTCATCCTAACCCACAACTTCTTCACTTTTGAGGGCCAGACATACCAACAACTAAAGGGAACAGCCATGGGAACCAGGATGGCCCCCTCGTACGCAAACTTATTCATGGGACGCTTAGAGGAAGCCATCCTGGATACCCAAGCCTGTCAACCCAAAGTGTGGTACAGATTCATTGATGATATCTTCATGATCTGGACACACAGTGAAGAAGAACTCCAGAATTTCCTCTTCAACCTCAACTCCTTTGGTCCCATCAAATTCACCTGGTCCTATTCCAAATCCCATGCCACATTCTTCGATGTCGACCTCCATCTGTCCAACGGCCAACTCCACACATCCGTCCACATCAAACCTACCAATAAACAACAGTACCTGCATTATGACAGCTGTCATCCATTCCATATCAAACGTTCCCTTCCTTACAGCTTAGGTCTTCGTGGCAAACGAGTCTGCTCCAGTCCTGAAGCTCTGAACCAGTACTCCAACAACCTATTAACAGCTTTCACATCCCGCGGCTATCCTCCTAATCTGGTAGAGAAACAAATTGCCAGAGCTACTACCTCATCCCCCCAAATTCAGAACCTTCAACAGAAGAATCCCAGAAGTGCCCCTCTTGTCACCGAATACTTTCTGGAACTGGAGCGGACTCTAAATGTGGCTCTCCAGCAAGGATACGACTTCCTTAAATCCTGCCCCGAAATGAGATCCGTCCTTCATGACATCCTTCCTACTCCACCGAGGGTGTCTTTCCGCCGCCCACCTAACCTCCGTAACCTCCTAGTCCACCCCTATGAAATCCCCAAACCACCTTCCCTACCTTCTGGCTCCTACCCTTGTAACCGCCCCCGTTCTAAAACCTGCCGTATGCACCCTTCCACCACCACTTACTCCAGTCCCGTAACCCGGGAGGTGTACACGATCAAAGGCAGAGCCACTTGCGACAGTACCCATGTGATCTACCAACTGACATGCCTGCACTGTGAAGCGTTCTCTGTGGGAATGACCAGCAACAAACTGTCCATTCGCATGAATGGACACAGGCAGACAGTGTTTGTTGGTAACGAGGATCACCCTGTGGCTAAACACGCATTGGTGCACGGCCAGCACATCTTGGAACAGTACTACACCGTCTGGGTTATCTGGATACTTCCCACTGACACCAATCCTTCAGAACTCCAGAGATGGGAACTAGCCCTTCAGCATATTCTCTCTTCCCGTTGCCCACCTGGTCTTAATCTCCGCTAAATTTGCATTCCCACCCACCTTCTTAACATCTTTGCATCGGTTCTCTGGACAGAGCCTCTGCCTCAAGTGGTATCTCTGTCTAACTTCTTTACTTCAATAACTTATCTTCTTTGCTTTCTACAGTATGTCTGCCTAGGTGTACTTGTGTTTGTGTGAATGTGTGGGCATGTGTGCATTTGTTTACCCTCCATTTTTCCCCCAAGGTAAGTCTTTCCTCTCCCGGGATTGGAATGGCTCCTTACCCCCTTCCTTAAAACCCTCGTCATTTCCTTTTCCCTCTCCTTCCCTACTGCCTGAAGACGCAACTGGGTTGCGAAAGTTTGCGATTGTGTGTGTGTGTGTATTCATTTACTTATTTGTGATGCTGTCACACCTGTGCTCCTTTGCCTGGTGAGTAATCTTCGTCTATTTTTTATATTTTATGTTTCCTGCTAGGAATTTTTCGCCTCAATATTCGTATCATATATTTGAATTCAACAATTACTTCCGTCCTTGTTCTGTTACTGTTCGAAATATTTTCTGTCTTCTTACTTTCCCTTTGGTTTTTTATTTTTAATATTCATTTTTTATTTATTCATTTTTTTACATTTTACATATCAGTTACATATCAGTTCCTTTCAACATTCACTCCTTTGTTTACTGTTCATAGTTCGCTAATTCTTACAACAATACGTTTTCTTCCAAACCTCTTCCTATTAGTACGTTTATTTTGATATTTACCACTTTCATTGCTCCTGCTTCCGTCTGTAACACGCCGCTCATTCAATTTTCTCGTTTAAAATCGTTAACACTCTTTCCTAACAATAGTTTCTCTATTGTTTATAACCATTTTCGTCATTTCTTAGTTACCTTACAATTGCTTCCATTCCAGTTTTTCCACATTTCTGTTCATGTTTAATACTTTTCCGATCAATTTCAGCAACTTTCCGTTGGTTTTGATTCCACTTTTCCTTCGTCAGACTATTTCAGCCTCAAAATCGTAATCTGCTACCATATAACCAATCCTGTTTAGACGTTTTCCTTGCATTTTCACGCAGTTTTCTCGTTCTTTTACCGATTTTCACCTTCCTTAAACCCTTTCTTCACGCCATACCACTACCCAACCCTTTTATACTACGTTGTTGATAACTAAAGTTGACCACAGTATCAACAACAAATTTTAAAAACTTTTCCTATTTCCTTTCTTTTCTCATACCTGAATTTCTGCCCACTTTCATCTCCCTCCTGACATGTAAATATATTTTTACACTTATTTTTACTTTTTATTTTTATTATTTATTTGTTCATTGCAGCCTATTACATAGCCCATATTTCCCACTCCTCCTTCATCCATATACTATGCCTCCCTCACAACATCCCTATAACAACCCCATCCATTTTTTGTACATTCAGTCCAAAAACATGCTTTCTCCCTAGCCAAATTACGCTCCCACATTCTTTTCATGCAGGCTTGTCTGACATTTGGAATCACTCCCAAGGGCCTCACACTAAAAGTTCCCATCTCTGGCTGTAACCCATCCTTTCATCCCGCCCTATACCAATTCCAAACTGAACAATCAATAGCCCTCACCCGACTAATCCTTAACCTACACATCAACTCCGCTAATGAACACACCTGTCAACTCCTATCGCTAAACAAAATCCTCAACCTTTCCTCTCCCACATGCACACCTACTGTTCAGAACATCCTCCTTCAGGCCAACTGCAAATTAGAACAATATGCCACCCACCACCTCAAAAAACTATCCAATCTCCTGGTCACCCACCTCTGGAAAGGCAATACTCTCTCCCTCAACAACCTCTCCAATAAACCTCAACCTCCCCTTATTGCACACAAAGCCAGTCTCTCCCATCTACTCAATCTCCCACTCCCAACTCCTCTCCCCCCTAAACCTCAAAACTACAATCTACACAATCCGGAACCACAACATCCTAATTCAGTAATCAACCTCTCCTCCAAACCTCTCTCCCAATCTGAAACCTCTGTCCTATCCAAAGGCCTCACCTTTAGTCCTACTCCCAAATTCAACCACACAACTCTCGTCAAAGATCTATTTTCCTATACTCGTAGTCTTTGCTGGAGATACCACTTTGCCACGAAGAAGAATAATCCTACTCCTTATGACCCAGCTCCCCAAGACATCATTCCAATTGAACCCTGCCTAGAACAGTTCCGTCCTCCATCACAGCGAGACCCACCTGATCTTCCTCAAAACCACCCTCTTCAAACCTTCCAGCAATTCCTTACTTCCCACCTTGCCTCCCAGTCGTTCCTGAGAAACCTTAATCCTACTCCCAACATTACCGCAGCTGAAACCCGAGCTATCCGTTATCTGAAGGCTGACCATTTCATCATCATTCACCCCGCCGACAAGGGATCCATGACAGTGGTACTTGATCGGCGGGAGTATGTGGCTGAGGGACTGTGTCAGCTTTCAGACAACACTACCTACAAAGTCTGTCATGGTGACCCCATTCCTGATGTCCAGGCAGAGCATCAGGGAATTCTCAGATCCTTAGGCCCCCTACAAAACCTTTCACCTGAGTCCATCAAACTCGTGACCCCCCGACACCCCGCACCCCTACCTTCTACGTACTTCCTAAAATTCACAAACCTAATCATCCAGGCCGGCAGATTGTGGCCGGTTACCAAGCCCCCACAGAACGAATCTCTGCCTACATAGACCAACACCTTCAACCCATCATGTGCAGTCTCCCATCCTTCATCAAAGACACCAACCACTTCCTCGATCGCTTGAAATACTTACCCAGCCTGTTACCTCCTGAAACCATTCTTGTAACCATTGATGCCACTTCCCTATACACAAATATCCCACATACCCAGGGCCTTGCTGCGATGAGAGTATTTCCTTTCACGCCGACCACCCACTTCCCTACCTAAAACCTCTTTCCTTAATACCCTAGCCAGCTTCATCCTAACCCACAACTTCTTCACTTTTGAGGGCCAGACATACCAACAACTAAAGGGAACAGCCATGGGAACCAGAATGGCCCCCTCGTACGCAAACTTATTCATGGGATGCTTAGAGGAAGCCTTCCTGGATACCCAAGCCTGTCAACCCAAAGTGTGGTACACATTATTTGATGATATCTTCATGATCTGGACACTCAGTGAAGAAGAACTCCAGAATTTCCTCTTCAACCTCAACTCCTTTGGTCCCATCAAATTCACCTGGTCCTATTCCAAATCCCATGCCACATTCCTCGATGTCGACCACCATCTGTCCAACAGCCAACTTCACACATCCGTCCACATCAAACCTACCAATAAACAACAGTACCTGCATTATGACAGCTGTCATCCATTCCATATCAAACGTTCCCTTCCTTACAGCTTAGGTCTTCGTGGCAAACGAGTCTGCTCCAGTCCTGAAGCTCTGAACCAGTACTCCAACAACCTATTAACAGCTTTCACATCCCGCAGCTATCCTCCTAATCTGGTAGAGAAACAAATTGCCAGAGCTACTACCTCATCCCCCCAAATTCAGAACCTTCAACAGAAGAATCCCAGATGTGCCCCTCTTGTCACCGGATACTCTCCGGGACTGGAGCGGACTCTAAATGTGGCTCTCCAGCAAGGATACAACTTCCTTAAATCCTGCCCCGAAATGAGATCCGTCCTTCATGACATCCTTCCTACTCCACCGAGAGTGTCTTTCCGCCGCCCACCTAACCTCCGTAACCTCCTAGTCCACCCCTATGAAATCCCCAAACCACCTTCCCTACCTTCTGGCTCCTACCCTTGTAACCGCCCCCGTTCTAAAACCTGCCGTATGCACCCTTCCACCACCACTTACTCCAGTCCCGTAACCCGGAAGGTGTACACAATCAAAGGCAGAGCCACTTGCGACAGTACCCACGTGATCTACCAACTGACATGCCTGCACTGTGAAGCGTTCTCTGTGGGAATGACCAGCAACAAACTGTCCATTCGCATGAATGGACACAGGCAGACAGTGTTTGTTGGTAACGAGGATCACCCTGTGGCTAAACACGCATTGGTGCACGGCCAGCACATCTTGGAACAGTACTACACCGTCCGGGTTATCTGGATACTTCCCACTGACACCAATCCTTCAGAACTCCGGAGATGGGAACTAGCCCTTCAGCATATTCTCTCTTCCCGTGGCCCACCTGGTCTCAATCTCCGCTAAATTTGCATTCCCACCCACCTTCTTAACATCTTTGCATCGGTTCTCTGGACAGAGCCTCTGCCTCAAGTGGTATCTCTGTCTAACTTCTTAACTTCAGTAACTTAACTTCTTTGCTTTCTACAGTATGTCTGCCTAGGTGTACTTGTGTCTGTGTGAATGTGTGGGCATGTGTGCATTTGTTTACCCTCCATTTTTCCCCCAAGGTAAGTCTTTCCTCTCCCGGGATTGGAATGGCTCCTTACCCCCTTCCTTAAAACCCTGATCATTTCCTTTTCCCTCTCCTTCCCTACTGCCTGAAGACGCAACTGGGTTGCGAAAGTTTGCGATTGTGTGTGTGTGTGTGTGTGTGTGTGTATTCATTTATTTATTTGTGATGCTGTCACACCTGTGCTCCTTCGCCTGGTGAGTATTCTTCGTCTATTTTTTATATTTTATTTTTCCTGCTAGGAATACACACATTCACACATATCCACATCCAAACACACCTAGGCAGACATTTGCCTGTACTTTAGGTAAGTCAAAAATCTTTATTTTATACCTATTTTCCCACCTGGATATATATATATATATATATAGAGGAAAAATCCTAACAGGAATCTTCCTAATGATCCAGCTCCCCAAGACATCATTCAAATCGAACCCTGCCTAGAACAGTTCCGTCCTCCGTCACAGCGAGACCCACCTGCTCTTCCTCAAAATCACCCTCTTCAAACCTTCCAGGAATTCCTTACTTCCAACCTTGCCTCCCAGCCCTTCCTGAGAAACCTTAATCCTACTCCCAACATTACCGCAGCTGAATCCCGAGCTATCTGTGATCTGAAGGCTGACCATTCCATCGTCATTCTCCCTGCCGACAAGGGCTCCACAACAGTGGTACTTGATTGGCGGGAGTATGTGGCAGAGGGAGTGCGTCAGCTTTCAGATAATACCACATATAAAGTTTTTCAAGGCGATCCCATTCCTGATGTCCAGGCAGAGCTTCAAGGAATCCTCAAAACCTTAGGCCCCCTACAAAACCTTTCACCTGACTCCATTAACCTCATGACTCCACCGACACCCCGCACCCCCACCTTCTACCTACTTCCCAAGATTCACAAACCCAATCATCCCGGCCGCCCCATTGTGGCCGGTTACCAAGCCCCTACAGAACGAATCTCTGCCTACATAGACCAACACCTTCAACCCATCATGTGCAGTCTCCCATCCTTCATAAAAGACACCAACCACTTCCTCGATCGCCTGAAATACTTACCCAGCCTGTTACCTCCAGAAACCATCCTTGTAACCATTGATGCCACTTCCCTATACACAAATATCCCACATACCCAGGGCCTTGCTGCGAAGGAGTATTTCCTTTCACGCCGACCACCCACTTCCCTACCTAAAACCTCTTTCCTTAATACCCTAGCCAGCTTCATCCTAACCCACAACTTCTTCACTTTTGAGGGCCGGACATACCAACAACTAAAGGGAACAGCCATGGGGACCAGGATGGCCCCCTCGTACGCGAACTTATTTATGGGACGCTTAGAGGAAGCCTTCCAGATCACCCAAGCCTGTCAACCCAAAGTTTGGTATAGATTCATTGACGACATCTTCATGATCTGGACTCACAGTGAAGAAGAACTCCAGAATTTCCTCTCCAACCTCAACTCCTTTAGTCCCATCAAATTCACCTGGTCCTATTCCAAATCCCATGCCACTTTCCTCGATGTCGACCTCCATCTATCCAACGGCCAACTACACACATCCGTCCACATCAAACCTACCAATAAACAACAGTACCTGCATTGTGACAGCTGCCATCCTTTCCACATCAAACGTTCCCTTCCCTACAGCTTAGGTCTTCGTGGCAAACGAGTCTGCTCCAGTCCTGAATCCCTGAACCAATACACCAATAACCTGATAACAGCCTTCACATCCCGCAGCTATCCTCCTGGTCTGGTACAGAAGCAAATAGCCAGAGCCACTTCCTCATCTCCCCAATTTAAGAACCTTCCACAAAACCCCAGAAGTGCCCCTCTCGTCACCGGATACTTTCCGGGACTGGAGCGGACTCTGAATGTGGCTCTCCAGCAAGGATACGACTTCCTAAAATCCTGCCCCGAAATGAGATCCATCCTTCATGACATCCTTCCTACTCCACAGAGAGTGTCTTTCCGCCGCCCACCTAACCTACGTAACCTCCTAGTCCACCCCTATGAAATCCCCAAACCACCTTCCCTACCTTCTGGCTCCTACCCTTGTAACCGCCCCCGTTGTAAAACCTGCCCTATGCACCCTTCCACCACCACTTACTCCAGTCCCGTAACCTGGAGGGTGTACACGATCAAAGGCAGAGCCACTTGCGATAGTACCCACATGATCTACCAACTGACATGCCTGCACTGTGAAGCGTTCTATGTGGGAATGACCAGCAACAAACTGTCCATTCGCATGAATGGACACAGGCAGACAGTGTTTGTTGGTAACGAGGATCACCCTGTTGCTAAACATGCCTTGGTGCATGGCCAGCACATCTTGGCACAGTGCTACACCGTCCGGGTTATCTGGATACTTCCCACTGACACCAATCCTTCAGAACTCCGGAGATGGGAACTAGCCCTTCAGCATATTCTCTCTTCCCGTTGCCCACCTGGTCTCAACCTCCGCTAAATTCGAATTCCCACCCACCATCTTAACATCTTTGCCTTGGTTCTCCGGACAGAGCCTCTGCCTCAAGTGGCATCTCTGTCTAACTTCTAACTTCTTTGCTTTCTACAGTTCTACAGTATGTCTGCCTAAGTGTACTTGTGTCTGTGTAAATGTGTGGGTGTATGTGCATTTATTTACCTTCCATTTTTTCCCCCAAGGTAAGTCTTTCCTGTCCCGGGATTGGAATGGCTCCTTACCCCCTTCCTTAAAACCCTCATCATTTCCTTTTCCCTCTCCTTCCCTTCTGCCTGATGAAGCAGCTAGGCTGCGAAAGCTAGCATTTTTGTGTGTGTGTATGTCTGTGTGTTTATTTGTTGCTATTACTGCCTGTGCCCCTTCGCCTGGTGTGTGTGTGTGTGTGTGTGTGTATATATATATATATATATGACGAAGATTACTCTCCAGGCGAAGGAGCACAGGTGTGACAGCATCACAAATAAATAAATGAATACACACACAATCGCAAGCTTTCGCAACCCAGTTGCTTCTTCAGGCAGAAGGGAAGGAGAGGGAAAAGGAAATGATCAGGGTTTTAAGGAAGGGGGTAAGGAGCCATTCCAATCCAGGGAGAGGAAAGACTTGCCTTGGGGGAAAAAGGAGGGTAAACAAATGCACACGCACCCACACATTCACACAGACACAAGTACATCTAGGCAGACATACTGTAGAAACACAGAAGTCCTTCGCCTGGTGAGTAATCTTCGTCTTTATAATTTTTCCTGCTAGAAATTTTTCGTCTTAATATTCATATCAATTATATCAATCATTAGCTGAAATTATGAAGGGGTGCAAAGTGAAATAGATTTTGTAAAGTCACCGTCACTTTTATTTATCAAAGACTGCTATAGACACTGACATAGATTCCAGGCCAAACAACAAGACAAAAATAACTAATTTTTGGCGCATGGATGTGTCCTTTAAATACCTTTACAATAATCACACACAATATTGTGGTTAATTGTATATCAATAATTAGAACATTGCAGATACAGATGCTTTTAATTGGATAATTACAGAATAGAAAAGACATTTCATGCAGAAAGCTTCACAGTTAATAATCATGTTGCTAAGCACTTTTAAATAAAATATGGCAAGTTCTTAGATTACTCGCCAGGCGAAGGAGCACAGGTGTGACAGAGTCACAAATAAATAAATGAATACACACACACACACACAAATGCAAGCTTTCGCAACCCAGTTGCTTTTTCAGGCAGAAGGGAAGGAGAGGGAAAAGGAAATGATGAGGGTTTTAAGAAAGGGGGTAAGGAGCCATTCCAATCCTGGGAGAGGAAAGGAAGGTGAACAAATACACACACACCCATACATTTACAAATACGCAAACACACCTAGGCAGACATACTACAGAAACCACACATGTGTGAGTGTGTGTGTATTTGTTTACCTTCTTTTTTGTCCCCTAAGGTAAGTCCTTCCACTCCTGGGATTGAAATGACTTATTTTCCACTTCCTTAAAACCCATATACATTCCTTTCTCCTCTCCTTTATTCCTCTTTTTCCTGAAGAAGCTGCCAGTGGTGGCGAAAGCTTGTATGTGTGTTTGTGTGTGATTTTATTCGTATCTATCAACGAGCCGGTCCTTTTGGTAAGTCATCTCTTTTCTATTTTTATTTTTGTTTATCCCACCAGGAAAGTTTCCTCTATAATATGAATATTATAGACGATAGCAATGCTTTCTACAGTATGTCTTCCTAGGTGTACTTGCGTCTGTGTAAATGTGTGGGTGTGTGTGTATTTGTTTACCCACCTTTTTTTCCCCCAAGGTACGTCTTTCCTGTCCCGGGTTTGTAATGACTCCTTACCCACTCCTTTAAACCTTCATCATTTCCTTTTCCCTCTCCTTTCCTTCTGCCTGATGAAGCAGCTAGGCTGCGAAAGCTAGTGTTTGTGTGTGTGTGTGTGTTTTATTTGTGCTACTATCACCACCTGTGCTCCTTCGCCTGGTGAGTAATCTTCGTCTATTTTATATATATAAAATAGAAAACGGATGACTTACCCAAAAGGAACGACTCGTCGATAGACACAAATAAAAATAAAAATCACACTCAAACAAACTTACAAGCTTTCGCCACCACAGGCAGCTTCTTCAGGAAAAAGAGGAAAAAAGGGGAGGAGAAAGGGAAGGATATGGGTTTTAAGGAAGTGGAAAAGGAGTCATTCCAATCCCAGGAGTGGAAGGACTTATCTTAGGGGAAAAAAGGAAGGTAAACAAATACACACACACTCACACATATCGAAACACAAACACACCTAGACAGGTCCACTCCCCCCCAAACCTCACAATCCTAATCTGCACAATCCTAATCCACACAATCCTGAACCACAACGTCCCAGTTCAGTAGTCAACCTCTCCTCTAAACCTCTCTCCCAATCTGAAACCTCCGTCCTATACAAAGGCCTCACCTTTAGTCCCACTCCCAAATTCAACCAGACAGCCCTTGTCAAAGACCTACTATCCTATACTCGTAGCCTTGGCTGGAGATATCACTTTGCCGTGAAGAAAAATAATCCTACTCCTGATGATCTAGTTTCCCAAGACATCATTCAAATTGAACCCTGCCTAGAACAGTTCCATCCCCCATCACAGCGAGACCCACCTACTCTTCCTCAAAATCACCCTCTTCAAACCTTCCAGGAATTCCTTACTTCCAACCTCGCCTCTCAGTCCTTCCTGAAAAACCTTAATCCTACTCCCAACATTACCACAGCTGAAACCCGAGCTATCCGTGATGTGAAGGCTGACCATTTCATCATCATTCTCCCCGCCGACAAGGGATCCATAACAGTGGTACTTGATCGGCGGGAGTATGTGGCTGAGGGACTGCGTCAGCTTTCAGACAACACTACCTACAAAGTCTGTCATGGTGACCCCATTCCTGATGTCCAGGCAGAGCATCAGGGAATTCTCAGATCCTTAGGCCCCCTACAAAACCTTTCACCTGAGTCCATCAAACTTGTGACCCCCCGACACCCCGCACCCCTACCTTCTACCTACTTCCTAAAATTCACAAACCTAATCATCCAGGCCGGCAGATTGTGGCCGGTTACCAAGCCCCCACAGAACGAATCTCTGCCTACATAGACCAACACCTTCAACCCATCATGTGCAGTCTCCCATCCTTCATAAAAGACATCAACCACTTCCTCGATCGCCTGAAATCCTTACCCAGCCTGTTACCTCCTGAAACCATTCTTGTAACCATTGATGCCACTTCCTTATACACAAATATCCCACATGCCCAGGGCCTCGCTGCAATGGAGTATTTCTTTTCACGCCAACCACCCACTTCCCTACCTAAAACCTCTTTCCTTAATACCCTAGCCAGCTTCATCCTAACCCACAACTTCTTCACCTTTGAGGGCCGGACATACCAACAACTAAAGGGAACAGCCATGGGAACCAGGATGGCCCCCTCATACGCAAACTTATTTATGGGACGCTTAGAGGAAGCCTTCCTGGACACCCAAGCCTGTCAACCCAAAGTTTGGTACAGATTCATTGACGACATCTTCATGATCTGGACCAACAGTGAAGAAGAACTCCAGAATTTCCTCTCCAACCTCAACTCCTTTAGTCGTATCAAATGCACCTGGTCCTATTCCAAATCCCATACCACTTTCCTTGATGTCGACCTCTATCTGTCCAACGGCCAACTTCACACATCCGTCCACATCAAACCAACCAACAAACAACAATACCTCCATTATGACAGCTGCCATCCATTCCACATCTAACGTTCCCTTCCCTACAGCCTAGGTCTTCGTGGCAGAAGAGTCTGCTCCAGTCCCGAATCACTGAACCAGTACACCAATAACCTAATAACAGCTTTTACATCCTGCAGCTATCCTCCTGATCTGGTTCAGAAGCAAATTACCAGAGCCACCTCCTCATCCCCCCAAATCCAGAACCTTCCACCAAAAAACCCCAGAAGTGCCCCTCTTGTCACCGGATACTTTCCGGGACTGGAGCGGACTCTGAATGTGGCTCTCCAGCAAGGATACGACTTCCTTAAATCCTGCCCCGAAATGAGATCCATCCTTAATGACATCCGTCCCACTCCACCAAGAGTGTCTTTCCGCCACCCACCTAACCTTCGTAACCTCCTAGTCCATCCCTATGAAATCTCCAAACCACCTTCCCTACCCTCTGGCTCCTACCCATGCAACCGCCCCAGTTGTAAAACCTGCCCTATGCACCCTTTCACCACCACTTACTCCAGTCCAGTAACCCGGAAGGTGTACACGACCAAGGGCAGAGCCACTTGCGATAGCACCCACGTGATTTACCAACTGACATGCCTGCACTGTGAAGCGTTCTATGTGGGAATGACCAGCAACAAACTGTCCATTCGCATGAATGGTCACAGGCAGACAGTGTTTGTTGGTAACGAGGATCACCCTGTGGCTAAACAAGCATTGGTGCACGGCCAGCACATCTTGGAACAGTACTACACCGTCCGGGTTATCTGGATACTTCCCACTGACACCAATCCTTCAGAACTCCGGAGATGGGAACTTGCCCTTCAGCTTATTCTCTCTTCCTGTTGCCCACCTGGTCTCAATCTCCGCTAATTCAAATTCCTGCCC
This sequence comes from Locusta migratoria, assembly GCA_026315105.1. NCBI lineage: Eukaryota > Metazoa > Arthropoda > Insecta > Orthoptera > Acrididae > Locusta > Locusta migratoria. Next base: position 908,715,691 of record CM048744.1, read on the forward strand.
ACCATCTTTGCCTCGGTTCTGTGGACAGAGCCTCTGCCTCAAGTGGTATCTCTGTCCAACTTCTTTGCTTTTTACAAATGTCTGTCTAGGTGTGTTTGCGTTTCGATATGTGTGAGTGTTTGTGTATTTGTTTACCTTCCTTTTTTATCCTTTTCCACTTCCTTAAAATCCATATCCTTCCCTTTCTCCTCCCCTTTTTTCCTCTTTTTCCTGAAGAAGCTGCCTGTGGTAGCGAAAGCTTGTATGTGTGTTTGAGTGTGATTTTTATTTTTATCTATCGACGAGCCGGTCCTTTTGGGTAAGTCATCTGTTTTCTATTTTTTATATTTGTTTATCCCACCAGGATAGTTTCCTTCTATATATATATAATACGAATATTAAGACGAAAAATTCCTACCAGGAAAAATAAAATATAAAAAATAGACGAAGATTACTCACCAGGCGAAGGAGCACAGGCGTGACAGCATCACAAATAAATAAATGAATACACACACACACACAATCACAAGCTTTCGCAACCCAGTTGTGTCTTCAGGCAGTAGGGAAGGAGAGGGAAAAGGAAATGATGAGGGTTTTAAGGAAGGGGGTAAGGAGCCATTCCAATCCCGGGAGAGGAAAGACTTACCTTGGGGGAAAAATGGAGGGTAAACAAATGCACACATGCCCACACATTCACACAGACACAAGTACACCTAGGCAGACATACTGTAGAAAGCCAAGCATGTGTGCATTTGTTTACCCTCCATTTTTTCTCCAAGGTAAGTCTTTCCTCTCCCGGGATTGGAATGGCTCCTTACCCCCTTCCTTAAAACCCTCATCATTTCCTTTCCCTCTCCTTCCCTACTGCCTGAAGATGCGACTGGGTTGCGAAAGCTTGCGATTGTGTGTGTGTGTGTATTCATTTATTTATTTGTGATGCTGTCACACCTGTGCTCCTTCGCCTGGTGAGTAATCTTCGTCTATTTTTTACTCAAACCATGCCATAAATACTATGTAATTACAGAAATGGAACAGAACAGACATAAGAAATGGGAACAGTAGGAACAAAAGTAATGTGGCTGGTCTGTAAAATAGAGATATGGTATCCTGGGCTTCACTGGAGTGTAGTATCATGTACTTCACTAGAGGACTGCTCATGTTGTTACATTACAGCTGCAATTTTGCAAGTGTTTTATGAAATTTTTAACTTGCCTGTAAAAGTAAACATCACAAGGTTGCACCAAAGAAGTCCATTTTTGAGGTATGACTTTAACAGACCAAGTTGGCATACTTTCGTCATCTTGAAAAATTGCATCATATATCTCCGGATTCTATTTATCTCCCCAAGAATCAATGAGAAGTAAAACTTTGTTTTCCCCAATGTAAGATTTTAAACATTTCCAGAGAAAATCCATGTATAAAACTTTGATGATGCTATGATGACGTTCATATAAGTATTGGCATAGCCATCTATTAATTTGTGAATACAAGGTCAAAAATGACCAGTCGCTTCTTGTTAGCATATGAAGACATGTGGGAGCAGTTTTCCGGATAATGTTATTGAATGTTGTGCGGTGTACGAATGCATCACTTTATTCAAATTCAACTTTTTCACAAAAACTGTTTTACTCCCTTTTCCAGTGACAGTCCTGTTGAAAACAGATTGATATTGGCATCCTGAAACAATAGTATTTTTAATATTAAACAATATTGGAAAGTGTATGTAAATATCTTTTTCTATACTTAAATTTGAATTGATATATTTTACATTGGTAAAAAGATGTTGTACACAGGAAATATGAATTTACCTGTTGGGTCAGTATTTATCACATCATCCTCATGGTATTGAGGGATTAAATGGCACGTCTGCCAACAAAAGGTCTCCGCAAATGCCTGTGTGTTCTCCATTGACGTCACTTCTTTTCTTGAAAACAGTTTTGTGATCTTGCGTTGTGATATTCTGTGCTTCTGTTTAAATGCCGTGACCCATCAATCAGACGCCTTTAAATTGAAATTGACGAATTGTGCAGCCGCAGCCAATGCCCATTGCTGTAAATTTCTTGTTGTGACTTGCTGATATTGCTGTCTTGCTTCCACAAAACGGTTGTAGGTCCACGAATCTGTTGCCTCAGATTTATCCATTCACATACCACAAATTTTAATATCTTTCTCCCGTTGTGGAAGATATTCTTTTGTCTTCAATTGCCCTGGAATCCTTTTTTCTTTTTCTTTTGCAATGTCGCCAAGGACTATGTGGGGGTGCTCTTTAGCAATATTCACAACTTTGACTTTGTAGGCAATGGAAATCATGTCACTTTTAAATCTTTTCATTTACTGTTTATATTTCTCTGGAGACAAATCACTTTGTGGCAATTCGAACTGTTCGTTGTGCTCCTCAAATTCTTCAGTTACTAATTTTTTTTCACTCAAAAGTTACAATGTATTTTTATAAAATTCTCCGCCCAATAACATAGCATTGTGAGAGATTTCTTCCGAAAATGTCAATGCAACCAAATTATTTTCCATTAACAGCTTTTCATAATACACCACTGCATCCTTCAATCATAATTTTGATCGATCACTATGAATGGATTCTTCAGGAATTTCTTCTTACATTCCGGATGAGCCAGAAACTTCTTCAATTGACATGTTTAACCTCAGATCAGAATAACATGTTGTAATTTGAAACAGGCACGTCTGTTCACGATGAAATCGAAAAACAAACTGCTGTTTACTTCTCACGCCTTGCGCACAATTCTATGCACAAGATGATCGTTATAATCCCAAGGGGACCCTTACAAAACCCCTTTAAAACTTGAAATCCCATAAAATGAAATATAACGAGCAAGAATATTTTTCAGTGATTGAAAAACTTGATGTTCTTGAGTTAAAATAATGTTTTAAAAATAATTTAGGTTTTAGAAACTTTTTGAATAACTGGTGGGATAACAAAAGAAAATGAAACAGAGGGGGAAAAACTGCTGGAAGAGGAATCGAGACCTCTGGCATAAGAGTCTGAGCTCTAACCATCTACGCCAGACAGCGACGACAATGGACTAACATTTTATACTCATAAGGCACCTAAGAAACTTCGGATTGATTTTTCTCAGTATTTTGCAATTAGTGTGTCCTAATATTTTAATCACATGAGGTGTTAGGGGTCCTCTTTCACCACACAAAATTTTGGACAAATCCCCAACCCCATGGTTGTGCCATCTCCTTGTAAGTCATGAACTTTCACAACGTTTTCATTCATTTTTGAGGTGGAAGGACGCTGTACCATGGTTCATCTCCAATGATTTGCGACCATTTTTATTCTGTTGAACGAGACAAAAACATTTGACTGGCTCATACAATTATATCCAAAAGCTGTTTTTACTAGTTTGTAAGTCTCAGAATCTGATATCCCAGTTTTAAAAAAATTCACACCAACTCGTTGCTCCACTTTTATTCATGTCCATTTTCATGCAGACAGAATCTGGCAACAAGCCTTAACAGACTCAACCAGCTGCCAGAATGAAATGAATAAAGGAGACACAGTTTCCTATCACAAGGCATTCAAGGACTCACTCCCCACCGTCTGTGTACCTGCCCACCAAACCAGTAAGTAGGAGCGGATCCATTCTTAAAACTTTCCAGTCACACCTCATTCTTGATTGGTAGCAAAGAGCTTCCTCGATAGTTATTCAGATCACTCTTATCACCTTTTTTATGAACTGGGTGAATAATTTTTAGAGTCCAGTCTGAAGGTAGAGTTTCTGTATCCCAAATATTCACTGTTATATCATGGGGATGTTTTATTGTATCATGATATGTACATTTCCACATTTCAGCTAAGATACTATCTTCACCTGCAGATTTATTTTTCGTGACTTGTATAGTTTCCACGATTTCATCTTATGTGGGAAGGGGACTATCTGGAGGAGGAACATTAGGATAGAAGTCAGATTTTTTATTAGAATTTTCAGCATTCAATAAGAACTAAATGTAATTTCCAAAATCCAAAAGAAATGATTTGTCATACAAAATTAGTTTTCCTTTGAGCCATCTTATATGTAACATAGGAGGTTTGAAGTAGGATAGTTGTGATTTAAAAGCTTGATACAATTCTTGAGTATGATAGTCCTCTGAAATTAACTTCTATTTCATCGATTTGGTTTTTGTGAAGAGTCTCTTAGTTGTAGTCAATACTTTCCCCCCCAAGAGGTTCATGGTTCTTCCGTGAGTACATGCATAGTGAGCATGGGGCCGTGAGCTAGTGCAGTCTTTTTTTCTTTTTTCCTCCCTGACTGCATTTCCTTTCCCTTCTCCTCCTTTCTTATCAACACTCCTTCACCTCCCCACCAAGGAACTGATGACCTAGGTAGTTTGGTCCACCTTCACAAACCACCAACCAATACTTCTGTTTTCAACAATTTTTCATGATTTTTAGAGGTTTTCTTGCTATTCCATTTTATCCAAGCTTGTCTTCATTTTTCAATTGCTTCATTACTATCTTCATACAAGCATGAGTGTTTTCACTTTATTTAAATCAATTTGTTTGTTTTATTTATTTATTTATTTATTTTGTTATTGAAATTATGGAAAAGTTCTTTTGGTTATCTGGGATGATATTCATTTTTGCCAGAGTATTAATTACTGCTACTGATTTCAGACAGAATTTTGACTCTGAAGTATTTCTTAGGTTGGGTGTGCGATGGGAAACCATTTTAGGAGATGGGTTACAAACACCTTGTGTAGGATGTGTCTCATTTCAAGGCAGGATGAGAGAAAATCAAAGCCCTGACGAATGATGCGGTTCAGTAGTTCCAGTCTGGGTGGTATCTGTTGACAATGGGGGGCACTCCTTTGTGGCTTGTTATTGGGGTTGGAGAGAGGATTGGTGGAGTTGTGCTGTAGTGGCCAGAAATGGCAATCACGTGTAGATGAGTTGTGCCTGAGTGAATGTGTGAATATATGTACGCTATTTTTCTAATCAAGGCTGTGGCTAAAAATTTAAGTTGTATGTATGTGATTGTTTTTTCTACCTGCCTTTCTGCAGCACAGCAATTGTCCTTACATAGACATTTTTCCATTGTTACAGTAGTAAAATTCTACTATTCACTTTAGAACTCACTGTCATTACAAATTAAATTTGCAGGTTCTGCACTTGTTTGCTCCTTCCATGACAGACACAGCATGCATACCAATTCACACAATAAGCTGCAAGAAACAACTTCGAGTTTTGTCACTGTTTGATGGTATTGGCACAGGTATGTGATTATCACCTGGTTAATGTTTACTCATGCACTTTTCATGTTGACTGATACACATTTATAGTTCTTTCTGTTTGCCTAACACAATGAGGCAAATTATTATAGTTTATGATCTCGGATAATATATGTATTGCCTGAGAACATGCTTTTGCAGGTTTGTTTGTATTACATCAGTTATTGCTCCCAGTAGCAAAATATTTTGCAAGCGAAATAGATCCACATGCAATGAAGATTAGTGACAAAAATTTCCCAGGTCAGATTACACATCTAGGTGATGTAACACACTTATCAGATGATGACTTTAAAAAAATGTTAGCAGATGGAAACATTGATCTCCTGCTTGGAGGATCACCCTGCAATGATCTGAGTACGGTCAATCATTCACGAAAAGGACTTTATGGTAAGTTATTAAATCCAGGAATTGCATATAGCATGTGTAACTAGAGGTGGATTTTGAACCATTGTCCTCTCTAATGAGCCTTAAGTTATATCTCTTACTTTTTAGGTTACGTTCCTTTTTCACCACTGCATATAAATTTTCAAGTTTTTAATACAATTGTTTTTCTATGGCAGATTTGCAAGGCTCTGGTCCCTTGTTCTTTCACTATCAAAATATACTGATGAAGCTACGCCTTTTACAACCAAAAGACCATATGTTGTTTTACTTTTATGAGAATGTTGCAAATCTTGATAACAAGACCAAGAATACAATCAGCCTGTAAGTATGTTCATAAGTATTTACTCTAATAGGTGTCATGTGCAAAGCTTTAGATTTGGGCTATTTTACACAATGGTATAGGACACTGTTCATTGTAAAGCTGTGTACATTCCAATTAAAATGAAGGTAGAGTGAAAAAAAATCTTATATCTTAAATATAATACATACTGTAATTGATATCCCAAGCACAATAGATATAAAATACATATTATAAAAACACAGACAAATTGTCTTCATACAGCATGGACACCCACTGATAGCATATTTGTAATGATAATTCCCTTGCCCGGTATAATGAATATCTCACTAAGCCTCACAGGCAGGCATTACACCCTGAACAGTTTTTTACACTGTTCAAGGGACTTCAAAGAAAATGTTAAATGCTAAAAATAATGTTTTAAACTATAAAATTTACTTACTGGTTCACCCTTCAATTTTTTTAGTTTCTGTATGATATATATACATAACAGGCATCAAAATATTCACCTGGAAGTAATAAAGGATCTGAATTTCATACTCTTTTTAAATGCAAAGTAGAACTGGAACTGGTAAACTGATAGGAATTAGAAATGTTTTATATAATGTCATTCATCATAATTGATGTTTTTAGTAAGCCTTCAACTGGCATTTATTATTTAAGTAATGAAACATTGTAAAAGTTCTGTATTTTTAGATGTTTTGCTTGATGATATTTGAGAATTCATTCGAATTGTTAAGCACAAATATATACATAATTATTTTGTGACATTTGCATGGGGTCAGCATCTCGCACTATTATAGTCTAATTAAATGTTTGCTCTTCATAATAAGAATAAATTCTCAAAACACATGATGCAAAGTTGGAAAACTACTAGTCACATAAAGTGATGGGATGCTCCCATCAATCATTGTCTTGTGGGTCCACTTGGTACGTTCTCAAACAATGAAACATGAAATATACATTTGAATAAACTCATGTCAAGAAACTCAAGTGTGTAACGTTTATAAACACTATATTTGAAGGCGAAATGCATGCTAGTGTTAGTTTATGCAATTTATGTCATTTTTTCATGAGCATAGCTGCATAAAGTGTAAAATGAGAGAAAATGTAAATATATTAATGCAAAAGGGTGGTAATTAACATTGTGAACATAGGAAATTTGACGGGACTGACCAAAAATGGTGTAAATGGTGGGAAAATGTAAAATCCGGGAACGTAAAAGCAGGGTTATACTGTATTCCAGAAAGCCAGGAAATGAAGGGTATCCTATCCTAGATCCTTACACCTCCTTCTAAAGTTGTATTGTACAGGACTTGATCTTTATCCTACAGATGATAGGAAAATTATACAACCCATCCCAGTGCTGCATAAATAAAATGGGTTGGAAGTGTTGTCAGGATGGAAGGCGGAGAGGTGAAGGCTTGTGGACGCCCTAGGAAAGTGTGGCTGAATGGCAAATAAAAGGTAGAATTCAAGTTAATATTTGGTACATTCTGAAATACGTGGTACATGGTGGGACTCGCCCAGGGGACGGGTGCAATGAATGAATGCCAGTCTAAACAGATTAGAAAACGGAAAAGGTTACAGTAATGGTTATGGTAATGGTTGCGGTTCACACAGTTGGTGGCTGATACCGAACAGCCGCTAGGCGGGAGCGGACGGCATGCGGCCGTTCGCCCTGCACAGATGCTGAGCCTCTGGAGTGCATCTATTCTGTACGATAGTTCAAACTGAAGAGAGCAAAGGAACTGATTCTCGCACCTCTGCATCCTGCAGCAGTAGCACACGTGATCAAACGTGGGTGTCTGCTATTGGCTCCACGGTAGCATGGAAACGTCAGTAGTTTCAGCACGGACGCCAGAAGGGTGGCGTGATTTTAGAATCAGCATTCAATACTGGTTCTGGCCGGCTCTGTCCTGTAAGGTGGACAGGCTTGGTCACGTTGTCAACGCGTATGTCGCTGTGGAAGAACACTTGTGAAACTAAGCGAAGTTTTGAAATAAAATTTTGAATTATTTCCTAAACTATTTTAGACTGGCTGGTCATCCTGTACATTCCCTCCCCCTTCCCTAGAAGTGGTGACTCACAAAGTTTACATGGACGCCAGAAACTCCTGGGAAGAACGGGTTGCCCGAAAGGGGACCTAGTAACTAAGGGAGGATTGTGTTACAATTCCAACTCATTTAGTGTGAATGTTAGGGGACTTACATGTAGTCACATTTGGTTTTTAGGTAAACAACTAAATTAGGAATTTTGTAGAACACTGACTTCAATAAGGTGAAAATTCGAACCATGAATTGAATAACGTAAAAATTCAAACCATTTAACAGTGTAATTGAATGTTACATTTAAAATTAAAGCTTGTTTCACATGTTAAGTGCCATTGCTAAATTCGGTGAAATCAAAGTGTTGACACTGGCCGAACTTAATCAGCACGGTTCTTGCAATGGTTACAGATGCTCCTAAAAAGAGGTAATGTTGGCTTTAACTCCATTACCTGATAAACTATATTTAAGTAACAACCTTTTCTGAAATGAGTAACATCACTCATTACACAAAATGTTGTGGAAGTGACAAAATTCACTAATGCAACATGCGGGATTAAAAGTTTTTTCAACACAGGGATAGAACTTATATCAAGTAAGGAAATAAAATATGGAAATAAAACAAATGTTTTATCTACCCTAGTTCTCAGCATAATACACAAGGTCTAAAAATTTAAATTGGTAACTAATAATTATTCACTTTGAAATATTGCAAGTTACTTAAAGAGGCAACAGTCCTTCCAAACAGGTCAAATAGGAACACTACACAATAACATTGCCATTAAATCAAACCCGTATTGTGGCTTCACTACAGCCTCATCGAAAGTGCTTATCACACAATCGACCTCAAATGTTGCTAACACCAAACTAAATATGGGTGTCTTAATGGTATATAAAACACAGCAAAAAGTAAATTACTTGATACTCTGACAAGTGCAGGAAAAAGGATATTCTTAAAAATAGTTATAATATTATCTTGGATAAAAATTAAGTTTCCCCCCCCCCCCCCCCCCCATATAACTACCTTTAGTAAACATCTACGATCATTAGGTAGAAGAAGGGTTAATAGTGCTTATCACAAAATAAACGAATTCTTATAGAATTTCATAAGGCGTATCACTTTTGAGCCTCAATTAGTATTATTTCATGAATCACCAGTGTTGAGATACTTCGCGCATAAATGCAGCTTACACGGCACGGGAACTGTTTGTAAACAAATACAACTGTCAGACGCGCATGTGGTGCGTAGGGCAGTAGGGGAGGTGATAATCAGAAAAGTATAATGGCTGCCTGTGGAGTGCGGGGGCAGAGGAGAGACAAGTCTGGGCTACACACATGGCGTGAGGGGAGAGAGGCGGGGGACACGTGATAGGCAGATGGCGTGAGGAGGGGAGTGTGGTGGAGCGGCAACAGCTGACTGCAGCAGCCTTGAAGGAGGCAGGTGGTCTAACGTCAGGTGACGGCGTATTAGCATGCAAGGAAATGAATTCTGGTTGCAATTCGCACAGGTGCACTTAAAATAAGAACACGATATCACAATAACATTGGCTACAAATGGTGGATAAAATAAATAATGTATCAGAGACTTGGAAATGAATTTCATTCAGATGAATGGAAATGATGTTAAATTCAGTTTGATACGTAATTGACAAATATCAGGCAATTAACAGTACACATTTTAAAATTTCAACGACGTCTCAAGGCTTCTATGCGTTGAATTTCAGCAGCACAAGGTTCCAAAACGTTGGCCATTCGTTTAGAGAATCTGTCATCTGCATAAATATCGTAAGATAGTAGCCCTACGATGATGAAATTGTTGATAAAAAGTTTCGTCGAATTGACACTATTAAAAAGCCAGAAAACAGGATGTGGGTTAAAATTCTATGAAAAAAAGACTGGGGGAAACAAGCGGGTCAGTTGATTTTAAGAATTAAAAAGCGTGCAATTAATTTTTAATCCTTATAATCACTAACGTCAAACTTTGACAGGCTCTAAAAGGTCTCAAAGAAATGAAGGTAGCACAGGAAAGGCAGACCACACCCGAATCACTCTTAACAATTGGAAAGGTAAATGATAAATAATAGTTTGCTGACAATGAAAGCAAACAGCATGAACTCCATACAGAAGCCTGCATACTATGGATTTGGTAACAGAACGTGATACTTCACAATGGCGAATAAGAAGGGATAAATAGTTAATGGTAGCAAACGTTAACGCTTCCTCACTTATTGACAGTATACTTAAAATTCTCAAGGTTATTAAGATACTCTTAAAAATATAACTGTGAACTTGACAGACCGATGTCTGGAAAACCTTACACGCTAATAAATCTTAAGGCAAATCTATATTATGAGTGACTGGAGCACATTTTAATTGATACTTCATGGTTAATAATGTGGTCCTTTGAAAAAGAACAGAATTTACTAACGTCTGGGTTACTCATCATTACAAAATAGCACTCGATCTCGCTACATTGGAAAGGACAACATATCATTACTATTAACACATCATAGCACATTATAAGTACCTCTCTTGGAGTACTGAATACAAATTATTTATACATCAACTTAGGCTCTCTGGCCGTAACAACTGGAAATACTTCTCATAATTCCGATGTGTGTTTTGTTTCACGTACATTTATTGTCAAGGTACACAGGAAACATAATGGAAACTGCTATGGAAGTTTCAGAATCGGACAAAGAAAAGGCGTGTATTGAGGTAAAAAAACAGGAGGTATATAGAAGCAGAATGGCAGCAATAGAAATAAGGAAAAAGTGATTTTTCTTGGTCTTCTCGCTATGTGCAACAGTTTTCTTCTTTAAACTCCTCTTACGGATTTTATGCTCACAGGCGGTACTCTTGACTCACCATGTGGCAACTACATATAGGCTCCTTTACATCGGCTAAAACATTACTCAACTTTAGCTGCCCTCTGGAGGGTAACAGCTTGAAAGGCTTTTACTTGCACGTCATTTAAGGTGCAGTAAGGATTCGGGTATCTCTCAAAGGCTATCTTATCACATCTCAACCAGGCTTCTCTCCGGTAAAATATTTTCGAATCAAAAAGATTCATATTTCGTGCCCTGAAGCACACTGTCGTCACTTGCTTTCATAACCAGCTTGCGAAACTACCACTTTTACGGAAGTAATAGCTCGTACAGAAAGAAATACGTAGGAGGAAAAAGAGAAACATATAGAGAGTAGAGGAGGGAGGGACAAAAGTTTAATTCTTGTGTTTACAATGTGGTGGATCAACACAGCGTTCTAACGGTTTCGGCGGTTTCAGACGCTAGTCGTGTGTACGACTGTTTGTGCGGCTGCGGAATTCAGTCTAAACTCATCAGCAAATCTGGTAGAATCAACCACGATTGAAAACTTTTTGTTTGTGGTTTTTCTTTTAAGACCTTAACGCTGGTATTGCGTCGGAGTTTGATCTTAAAACAAAAGTACACATCCTTCAAGATTGAGAATTTCACACTTCTCCCTTGTACCAATGATTTTTCAATTTCTGCCAGACGCGGCTTGGAGGGGGCATGCCTTGCTTTAACCCATCACGTCTGTGGAGGGCGGAAATTTACTTTCATTTACGGTACGGAAAATATTGATTGGATAGATCAAGGAAAGAGAGATCGTGACACTGAAACTAAGTGGAAGAAATATCACGAACATCTCGGACAATGTGGATGCCAGGCCATATATTACTAGCGTTAATGAAAAACTTTGTCAATAATCATTAAACTGTGTCATTCATTAGACATGCTACAAATAAATTAAAAAATGAAACTTCCATACTTCCGTCAATGCTCAAACTTAAATAATATAAGGAAAAGAGTATTATTCTGTACTATAACTGCAACATTAGCTAATCCAGTCACTCAGGGAAAGTTAATATTCAAATTATTCTATTACTTCAAGACAACTCAGAACAGAAGGAAATAAATGATTCAGTATCAGTCTACTTATCCGTCGGGACGTGGTCTGGCACGGTGAAATACAACGGTGGTACGTAGCAGGCGGGGGCGGCAGCTGCGCGGCGGGCGATGTGCGGTTACACGACGCGAGCGTGGCTTCGACGTTGGCGGCGGGGGCGGCGTGAGCGGCAGCAAGTGGGCCTCACTGCTACGGGTTGCGGTGGTTAGGACCCCGTACGGAGCCATCTTCGTCTGCTTGGCAGGACCGGCAGGAGATATGGGGCGGCGCCTCATCCGCATAGCACTTACGGACGGACGGCATCGGTAGGCGACATACGTGGTCGGCGGCAGCGGCAGGGGGGCCGCGCCAACCGGAGTATGGCACTTTACATGCCTTTGGTGGGCCGAAACAGTAGCTCGAACGGGGCGCGTAACTTTTTACACCTCGTGCGCGCAGGTGAGCTGCGCACGTGGAGTAGTGCACGGCGAAGTCGGCGGTCAACTGCGGCAGGCCGCGCGTCACGCACATAGCTCACATGTGCGCTGCGGCAGGCAGGCATGTGGCGTTGGACTTCGCACTCGGCAGGGAATGTGCAGATGCAGCAGCTACTAGGATGGCATGGCAGCGATGCCGTGGCTCGGCAGAATAGCGGCTGTCTACCAGCCACACAACAAATGTGAACCAAAACTTTGAGGCCACCCTAAGGGCCGAAAGGGGGGTTATCGATCGCACTTCGGACACCAAATTGTACAGGACTTGATCTTTATCCTATGGATGATAGGAAAATTATACAACCCATCCCAGTGCTGCATAAATAAAATGGGTTGGAAGCATTGTCAGGATGGAAGGCGGAGCGGTGAAGGCTTGTGGGCGCCCAAGGAAAGTGTGGCTGAACGGCAAATAAAAGGTAGAATTCAAGTTAATATTTGGTATATTCTGAAATACGGGATACATGGCGGGACTGGCCCTGGGGACGGGTGCAATGAATGAATGCCAGTCTAAACGGATTAGAAAACGGAAAAGGTTACGGTAATGGTTATGGTAATGGTTGCGGTTCACACAGTTGGTGGCTGATACCGAACAACCGCTAGGCGGGAGCGGACGGCATGCGACCGTTCGCCCCGCACAGATGCTGAGCTTCTGGAGTGCGTCTGTTCTGTACGATAGCTCAAACTGAAGAGAGCGAAGGAACTGATTCTCGCACCTCTGCGTCCTGCAGCAGTAGCACACGTGATCAAACGTGGGTGTCTGCTATTGGCTCCACGGTAGCATGGAAACGTCAGTAGTTTCAGCACGGACGCCAGAAGGGTGGTGTGATTTTAGAATCAGCATTCAATACTGGTTCTGGCTGGCTCTGTCCTGCAAGGTGGACAGGCTTGGTCACGTTGTCAACGCGTAGGCTATGTCGCGGCGGAAGAATACTTGTAAAACTTAGGCGAAGTTTTGAAATAAAATTTTGAATTATTTCCTAAACTATTTTAGACTGGCTGGTCATCCTGTACAGTATTCCATTGCCAGCCCAACATACATTACATTTTGGTACATCCCTTTGCCACTACCCCTCCCAACTTCTTGCTACAGGTGTGTTATTTCACACAGGAAGAGAGAGACAGAGAGAGGCTATGGGAGGTTGCTCAAATGTCTTCCATTTAAGTTGATGCAACTCCCAAGTCATCTGAAATCCTGTGTCAAATCATCACCAGGAGGTTAATTGGCACACCATTCCACAAGGTAGTATACTCCTCTGGACATAGCTGACACCAAATCAATTGCACAGTGACAGCAATTGCTATTCATGAGTGTAGGATCCATGGCCCAAAGCCTGCATTCAGTGAAATCTCAGATATCTTCAATGGGATTCAAATGTTGATTCTGGGATGGCCCTCTGTCTTTGGACCCTGCTATGTTTTCCTGGAACCATTTCCAGGCAGTGAAGGAGTGATGTGGCTGAAGGTGAAATGTTTTGACGTCAAAACACTTTAGTACATGGTAACTCTGATTTACTGAGTGTCAGCTAAAATAAAACAAATGCATTATTTTTGGTTTATTAGTAATCTTATGTTGTACCACTTACAAAAATCAAGATGAAATTTTTTTATTTTATTATTATTTTTATTATTATTTTACAAAACATTTACTATGAATTATAACACTCATTTTATGATATGAATATATTGAATGAAGAAATTTTACTATTACAAGTAAATAAAAAACAGCACTTTTACTATTCTTTTTCTGTCAATATTAAGAATAAATCAGGGAACACCACATTCCTATGGGAGAGCAAACGGACCCCACTGTAGATTCAGATTGTCAGTAGAAAATCCTCTGCATCTGAAAAGAAACCATTCTATCAGGAGCTATCATCAAAAAGTTTGTAGGCAAAGGGTCAAAGATGGTATTCAAAGACTTCATATATTTCACTTTTATCTCGAATACATGGTAGAGAAATAGTTTGAAATGGTTCTCTAGCCACAATGGCTAGCCAGCTTCATCCTAACCCACAACTTCTTCACCTTTGAGGGCCGGACATACCAACAACTAAAGGGAACAGCCATGGGAACCAGGATGGCCCCCTCGTATGCAAACTTATTTATGGGACGCTTAGAGGAAGCCTTCCTGGAAACCCAAGCCTGTCAACCCAAAGTTTGGTACAGATTCATTGACGACATCTTCATGATCTGGACCAACAGTGAAGAAGAACTCCAGAATTTTCTCTCCAACCTCAACTCCTTTGGTCCCATCAAATTCACCTGGTCCTACTCCAAATCCCATGCCACTTTCCTTGATGTCGACCTCCATCTGTCCAACGGCCAACTTCACACATCCGTCCACATCAAACCTACCAACAAACAACAGTACCTCCATTATGACAGCTGCCATCCATTCCATATCAAACGATCCCTTCCCTACAGCTTAGGTCTTCGTGGCAAAAGAGTCTGCTCCAGTCCCGAATCCCTGAACCAGTACACCAATAACCTAATAACAGCTTTCACATCCCGCAGCTATCCTCCTGATCTGGTTCAGAAGCAAATTACCAGAGCCACCTCCTCATTCCTCCAAATCCAGAACCTTCCACCGAAGAATCCCAGAAGTGCCCCTTTTGTCACCGGATACTTTCCTGGACTGGAGCGGACTCTGAATGTGGCTCTCCAGCAGGGATACGACTTCCTTAAATCCTGCCCCGAAATGAGGTCCATCCTTAATGACATCCTCCCCACTCCTCCGAGAGTGTCTTTCCGCCGCCCACCTAACATTCGTAACCTCCTAGTCCATCCCTATGAAACCCCCAAACCACCTTCCCTACCCTCTGGCTCTTACCCATGCAACCGCCCCCGTTGTAAAACCTGCCCTATGCACCCTTCCACCACCACTTACTCCAGTCCAGTAACCCAGAAGGTGTACACGATCAAGGGCAGAGCTACTTGCGATAGCACCCACGTGATTTACCAACTAACATGCCTGCACTGTGAAGCGTTCTATGTGGGAATGACCAGCAACAAACTGTCCATTCGCATGAACGGTCACAGGCAGACAGTGTTTGTTGGTAATGAGGATCACCCTGTGGCTAAACATGCCTTGGTGCACGGCCAGCACATCTTGGCGCAGTGTTACACCGTCCGGGTTATCTGGATACTTCCCACCGACACCAACCTTTCAGAACTCCGGAGATGGGAACTTGCCCTTCAGCTTATTCTCTCCTCCCGTTGCCCACCTGGTCTCAATCTCCGCTAACTCAAATTCCCGCCCACTATCTTTAGCATCTTTGCCTTCTGTGGACAGAGCCTCTGCCCTAATTGGTATCTCTGTCCAACTTCTTTGCTTTTCACAAATGTCTGTCTAGGTGTGTTTGCGTTTCGATATGTCTGAGTGTGTGTGTATTTGTTTACCTTCCTTTTTTTCCCCTAAGATAAGGCCTTCCACTCCTGGGATTGGAATGACTCCTTTTCCACTTCCTTAAAACCCATATCCTTCCCTTTTCCTACCCTTTTTTCCTCTTTTTCCTGAAGAAGCTGCCAGTGGTGGCGAAAGCTTGTGTGTGTGTTTGTGTGTGATTTTATTTGTTTCTCTCGACGAGCCGGTCCCTTTGGTAAGTCATCTCTTTTCTATTTATATATATATATATATATATATGCATTAATTAGCACATTAGTCCCTAGCTGTAAACGGCTTCAGGGAGCCCATAGTCAAACAAATAGACTGGAGTTGGCACTCTTTTTCCATTTTCTCCTTGACCAGTGCTGGTATTTGACCATCTTTAGCTCCTGATCTAGCTGTTTGGTTCTTTATACCCACCAACCAACTAACTTTCACCCCCTCCTGAATTCCTCTGTTTCATCTTTGTGTGTGTGTGTGTGTGTGTGTGTGTGTGTGTGTGTGTGTGTGTGTGAGTGAGAGAGAGAGAGAGAGAGAGAGAGAGAGAGAGAGAGAGAGAGAGAGAGAGTATGTGTGCATGCACATATGTGCATACATTTAATGTTTTGATTTGTCCTAGATTCTTGGGGCACAATCCAACTATCATGGATGCCACACATTTCTCTGCACAAGATCGCCGACGTAGCTTCTGGGGTAATATTCCCGGCATGCATACAACTGTGCAATTGAAAGAAGACTGTAAACTTCAAGACTATATTTGTGGAAATCCTTACGCTAGTAGGCAGAAATTAAGGACTCTGACGACATCATCTGACATTGCTACGGACAGTAAGTTTTACAGCATTATTCAATCTTTAATCAGCTAATATACCCATTTCTAGTGTTGCTATGGAATTTACTAACAAAGAGACTTTATTTTGGATTCATAAATCTTCATACTTCTTTAGTATGTAGTACTATTAATATGCATGACAGATGTGGAATATCTAAGTGTAACAGAAATAATTCATTACTACAGTTAATATGTACCATTGTGGATGAAAATTGTAAAGAAACTTAAGTTTGTTATCTACATTGGAATCTTCTGTTAACTTCATGAAAATTAGCAATGTTCATAATAAAGCTTAGGTATATAGGCTACCTAAAAGGTATTTTAAAAGCAATGCTAAACAGAGTGGATAAACAACTAAATCCACAGATTGATGAGTACCAAGGAGGCTTCAGAAAGGTTAGATCATGCGCAGAACAAATTCTGAATCTGAAAATGATAATGCCGTATCAAAAACAGTGTTGCAAGAAATTTGAGCTTACATTCGTAGACTTTAAAAAAGCATATGATTCAGTAGATAGGCAAACACTGTTTCAAATTCTAGAAGAGATGAATTAGATAGAAAATCCATTGAACTAGTAAAACAGACCCTAAACACACAACATCTGCGGTCGAGTTCAGAGGAAAGCTGTTGAGAGTCCTTCAAGATTAACACTGGAGTGACAGGGAAATGGAATGTCCCCTATGCTCTTCAACTATGTACTCGACAAGGTGATCAGAGAGTGGTGACAAAGAATGAAGGGAGCAGGTGGGATATGACTGGAGTGCAAGAAAAAAAGGAATATGAGTAGACTGTATTGTATTTGTAGATGATATTGTCCTACTGTCTGAATCATTCGAAGGGGCAGTTAATCAAACCACAGAACTACAGAGTAAGCAGCTAAAACTGGCCTACAGATCTCTATTGAAAATACAAAATATATAACATCATGGCAGCTCCTGAATGGAAGACAATAGAAGGAGGGGAAATTCAGAAGGTGGATAAATTCAAATACCTAGGAGAATGGATAGACACTGTGCTGACAAAAAAGGATGCTATGGAAGCATGAATAAACAAAATTGATTTAGCATATAAACTGATGAGCAACATCTATAACAAGAAGAATATTTCTATTGATGAAAACCTGAAACATTAGCAGACAATGGCCCACTTTGAAGCTTTATATGCAGCAGAAACACTCAAACTAGAAAGACCTGGAGTGATCAGGAGACTATAACTGGTGGAACAGGAGATTCTCAGGAAAATATTAGGACCTCAAAAAACAGAAGATGGTGAATTTAGAAAGCAATTCAACCAGAGCTGTTTTCCAAGATAGAAAAAATATATAAAGTGTCATCAAGGAAAGGAGGAGCATGTTCTTTGGACACATTTACATAATGGACCAAGGGAGGTTAATGCAGCAAATTACACAATTCTTGCTGTCCTTGAGAAACAAAATATGGTGGATTCAAGAAGTACAAAGAGATCTGGAAGAAATGAGAATATGGGAACCAGAAATACACAACTGGGTGACTTTTAAATAAAAAAAAAAAATCAGGCCTTTGCATGTTTCAAGGACAGAACTAGACCGATAACGAAGTCACTGTGGACAGAAGAGCAAAGAAGGATGCAAAGTATGAGAATGAAAGAATACTGGAAAAGGAGGAAGAACAGAAGAAATGAAACTGATATGAATTAACGTGGCCCTAAGTTGGCCAAAATGAAAGAAGAAGAAGAAAGCTTAGTGGCAAGTAGCGTAACTGTTCTCTTCGATAAACATCAATGTTTTAATCTAATTTTAAGCTAGCAATACAGTATAAACAGCAATATTTAATGTCATTACTTTAACAATGGATAATCCAATTAGAATGTCAATAATGGAGAATAGATAACTCACCACAAAGAAGCTTGCTGAGCTGCTGTCAGGCACGAAAAATAGACAATCAAATTCACACAACTTAAATTTTTGGCCATGGCCTTCATTAGAAAAAGAAACACATACATTCACACAATCACTCAGACAACTATATACACACAACCACCATGTTGCCTACCGTAGTGCCACAACAGTCTGAATGCTTGTGGTGATGGAGTGGCCGGATATGGTGGTTGTGTTTGTGTATAATTGTCTTGAGTGATCGTGTGTATGTATGAGTTTCTTTTTCTGATGAAGGCCATGGCCAAAAATTTAGGTAGTATTAATGTGACTGTCTATTTTTCATACCTGTCAGCAGCTCAGCGACCCTCTTTGCAGTGCGTTATCTATCCTACATTATTAATATTTAATGTTACTAATACAGAAGTAACTGTTAGGTGGTTTTTCCTTTTATTTACTTGATCACATTTATTTGGTATAAGCAAACATAGTGTTAACCAGGATATTGATGGAAAATTAATACCATTTGATAACTGATTGTCCTCAAATGTACACATCATCTTCTAAACAAATCAGATTACATATACAATCAAATTAAAAATATTTCGTTACTTTAGCTGTTTCTGGGCACCATGTGCTCCTTGTGACATGGTCTGCAACAGTTAAGATATGAATGCAGGAGGGGCAAAATGTTTCAAGTGTTTTTATGCAATTTATCAGGGGTTCAACGTACCATCAGAGTCTGTCATTACAGAATAAACACAATCCCAGATTGATTTTTTCTAAGGATGGGAAAGGGATGGGAAAGGAAACTGGCTAAGTCCTTTGAAAGGACTAGCCCACCATTTGCCTGGAGTGTCTTAGGGAAATCATGGAAAACCTGAATCAGTATTGGTCAGATCAATTGCATCCACAATCTTATGTTGGTATAGCATCTACAGAATACTGTAACAAGTGTGAATGAATCAGAACTGACTGAGACATCAAAGAAGTACTGCATACCTATTGGAAAAGACTGAGAGTTGAAATAAACATTAAAACTTTTTTCAGTTTATATATATATATAAACTTCATCTCAGCAATGTGGTCATAAAATTAATGGTTCGATGGAAAACTAGGCTTCCCACCACTGACACCTGTCAATCACAAAGCAATGCAGCACTCTCTTTCTGCAATTGTTGATTGCTGCTGTCGTTTTTTTTTATCAATTCCAGCTTTGTGCAGTGGTAAAATGAAGTATTTTATTTTCAAATGTATGATGTGCTCCTGAATCTCTGAAATATGTCATATGTTTTCAGGTTTTGGGAATTTCTTAATTGATGGAAATGGGAAACCTCAGAGTCTAAAAATAGAAACATTAGAAGAAATCTTTGGATTCAGTGCAGGATTCACAAAGCTTGAAGAAATTGGTTCCTACAAACGAAGATGTCTGCTTGCTTGTGCATGGAGTGTACCTGTGGTTTCACGACTGTTACAAGGGCTCAAATTGTTCTTCCATTTGGATAATAAAATGCAGTGAGAGAAAATAACTGTTGGAATGTTGTTCTCTTGGGCTGACTTTGTGGTCACTTCTGAAACCACTGCTGTTCCATGGGCCTAACTTGTTATTCCAATCAGATAATAAAATGCAGTGAGAACTGTTGGAATGTTGTTCTCCTGGGGTTGACTTTGTGGCCATTGTTGATGCTGGAGTTGCTGTTGCCAGTCAAAGTTTCTGGCAAAGTTGTGTTCATACATTCTCAGTGGGGCTCATCTAATTGAAAAGTGCGGCAGCTGGAGGTGATGGTTGTATGACTGTGTTGTGTGCCTGTGTGATTGCACGAGTGTTCTATTTTCTGAAGAAGGCCAAGGCCGATAGCTGAAAGTGTTGTATGTGTGTGTCTTTTGTATGTGCCTGTCGCAGCTCGTCATCACATCTTTGCGGTGAGTTGTAAACTATCCTTACTAAATTATTAATTCCAACCTGGACTTTCATATTATAAAATGTATGTAGGTTTGACCATATAGATAATACTGATAGTTTGCTTTGAGTTTACGAGAATGTCCAAGGTGTGGTCTTCCTTATTGATACCAGTGTGGTCTAGTGTGATTACCCATTGTAGCCCAGTGTAAGGTGACTGCAGGGGTGATTTGATGCCCTCAGTATGTAACATGATGTGAGTGCACATAATGAGGTTTCCATCAAGAAACAAGGAAACAGTGCCATGTCTGCCAATAAAGCTGTTAAATGTCTAAATGCTCGTAAGACTCATTGTGGATGGTTGGCTACTTTGTCAGGCCAGAGGGAGAGATGTGGTGTCAGAGGAAATCAGCCTGTGGCTGACCCATGTGGCATTAATGTAACACATTCTTTATATTCTTACAGTGCATGTCACAGACCCTATGCAGCAGTTGTGATTGTTATTAATAGAAAAAAAGTATACGAAAAGAATCACTGTGTTACACTGCTTCAGCAAAGAACCTTCCAATTACTTTTGGGCTGCTTTTCATTATTTTTATTATTGGGAACAAAATTATACTGAATTGCATTCAGTGTATGTTTGTGAGCACTTTTCATGTGAATTTATAGAGCTTTTCGAGTAACTTTTGAAATTAACATGTTTAAATTTACATAACAGAACATCAGTGAAACAACTTGATTTTTCAACATGTAATAAAATACCATAATAGTTTTTCTTTCAAAAGAAGAAATTATAATTTGGAGCATTGTAGACAATAGCATACCTGCAATAACTGATGGTCTGCACATGCAATGAAACAGAAACAGATTGAAGGATAAGTGTGACTTTTTTACATGTAAACTAAATATAAAAGACAGTTATCTACACAAGCCCTGAACTGGGATAGTTTTTCAACTATATTTGAATTTTTACTGGTGTGCTTGTTTCTACTTACCCAAGTGGCCTATCTAGTAAAACTTTGTACTGACATATTTCAAAGGCTGTGAAACAAAATCCAGTTACAACCAGTGTCCTGATTCAAATCCCCATTTCTTGGTTAGAGCGGTAGCATGAGCACACTTTCAGATCTGCTTCAGATCACAATTGCCTATGAACTAAGCTGATAAAACTGCTTTATTTTGTCATACTCAGATTTTAATGTATATGAGCTAAGCTTTCATGAATTGATTTTGTCATAATACTGTTCCTTTCTTGCACAATACACTCAATACTAAAGATGAACATGTATCTTAACACGACAGATCTCTTATATACCTGCTTATTCTAAATGCTGCAGGGGATCAATAAAAAATCAAATGTATAATGTATTCACCTTGCAGTTCATTCAGTTCATGCTATGCAGTCCCATCCATTTCATGTCAGTGTCTTTTAATTCAAATGGTAATAAGGTTAATTCATGATCCTGCAGTGAAAATAATACACAGACCTGTTATTGTGCTCTTATCGCCAAATGGTTACATAGGGATGAACAGAATAAAAAATGCTCTACAACCTTGCATTTTTAACTTTTAGTATAATTTCCCAGTTGTGTTACATCATATCTTGTATCAAACATGATGTGTTCTACATGCTGTGCTGATCTATGGAAAATGTATTGCTCTAATTAACCTTCACTTTTACATCTTTGAAACTACTCTGGGGAGGACAAATTCACCTTTTATTGTGCTATGATAGGAATATTTTACATTTTGTTCACCACTGTAAGTATACCTCTATTACTACTTTACATTATATGAAAGAATACTATCAATACATTGTTGGAAAAAAAGAGATAGAATGAATAACTGAGGCAGTTCTGTCCAATAATTGTTATTTGTTAGATAAATATCACATGAAGCAGTTTTTTTCTTGTATGCTTACCTCAATATTCACTGAAATTCCAATTCAAATCTGTTAAAATCGTTTTATCTGTACAGTCCATTTAAAAGTTGTAAGAACTACTTCTGCAGCTGATATTTGTTTTTTTTTTTTTTGTTGTTTGTTTTTTTTTTCTGAAAATATCAACATGAGTTTTAACTTGACTCAATTCATGATAGTATCCCACGTGCTTTCATCTTTTACCAGTGCCATGTGACAATTAGTCAAGCTCAACTGCTCTGTGTAGAAACTTATTTGTCATATGCAGCACACTGTGTGGTAGTAGTCTGTAATTTAAACACACATATATTATTAAATTTTTCTGAAAAAAAAAAAAAAAAAAAAAAAAAATTAATTCCTCCAGAAATAATCTGTGTAAGGAATAATAATCAGTAGTTTTGTTTAAACTGGTGTATTATATATTAAATAATATATTATTACTTTAAAGATGAATGTCAGATAATTTTTACAAAGTAGTCATAAGTATTATTCACATGAATTTCATACAAGTGATCCATAAATAATGACTAGGCCAAAAATGAGACAAGCTGAACTGCAACATGAATAATGCCACTCACAACTAAAACCGACTAACTCCACTTTTCATAATTTTTCAACTTTTGAACCAGAAACCCTCACAAAGACGTATATTGTGTTGTTATGGTCTTCAGTCCGGAGACTGGTTTGATGCAGCTCTCCACCCTACTCTATCCTTAGCAAGCCTTTTCATCTCCTCATAAGAACGGCAACCCACATCCACTTGAATCTGCTTACTATACGAATCTCTTGGTCTCCCTTTGCGATTTTTACCCCACACACTTCCCTCCAATGCTAAATTTATGATTCCTTGATGTCTAAGAATGTTCCCTACCAAGCGATCCCTTCTTTTGGTCAGGGTATGCCAAAAATTCCTTTTCTCACCAATTCTGTTAAGTACCTCTTCATTAGTTATGCGATCTACCCACCTAATCTTCAGCATTTTTCTGTAGCACCACATTTCAAAAGCCTCTATTCTCTTCCTGTCCGCACTGCTTATCGTCCATGTTTCACTCCCGTACAAGGCAACACTCCACACAAATGCCTTTTTCAAAAATGCTTTCCTTCCCATTGCCATTCGGCATTTTATATCCTCTGTACTGCGACCGTCGCATGTTATTTTACTACCCAAGTAACAAAACTCATCTACCACCTTCATTGTTTCGTTACCTAATCTAATTCCTTCAGCATTGCCTGATTTTCTAAGACCGCATTCCATTATTTTAGTTTTGCTCTTGTTAATGATCATCTTATATGCACCTTTCAGCACACTGACCATTCTGTTCAGTTGCTCTTAGAGGTCCTTTGCTGTATCTGACAGAATTACTATGTCTTCGGGAAAACGCAATGTTTTTAATTCTTCCCCCTGAACTTTAACTCCTTCTCCAAATTTCTCCTTCCTTTCCTCTATAGCTTGTTCAATGTACAAATTGAATAACATTGGAGAAAGGCTACAACCCTGTCTTACTCCCTTCCCAACCACTTTAACTCCTTCTCCAAATTTCTCCTTCCTTTCCTCTATAGCTTGTTCAATGTACAAATTGAATAACATTGGAGAAAGGCTACAACCCTGTCTTACTCCCTTCCCAACCACTGCATGCCCTTCAACACTGACAACCGCTATCTGGTTTTTATGCAAGTTGTAAATAAACTTACTCTCCCTATATTTTACTCCTTCTTGCTTCAGAACTTGAAAGAGTTTATTCCAATCAACATTATCAAAAGCCTTCTCCAAATCTACAAAAGCTAGGAATGTAGGTTTGCCTTTTCTTAAACTATCTTCTACGATAAGCCGTAAAGTGAGTATTGCCTCCCGTGTTCCTACATTTCTTCTTCTACTAGCTTTTCCATCCTTCTGTAAATAATTCGTGTTAATATTTTGCAACCATGACTTATTAAACTGATGGTTTTGTAGTTTTCACACCTGTCTGCACCTGCTTTCTTTGGAATGGAGATTATAACATTTTTCTTAAAGTCTGAGGGTACTTCACCTATCTCATACATCTTACACACCAGGTGAAACAATTTTGTCACGGCTAGTTCTCCCAGAGACTTCAGTAGCTCTGAGGGAAAATCAACTATTCCAGGGGCCTTGTTTCGACTTAGGTCTTTCAGTGCTCTGTCAAATTCATCTGTCAGTATAGTATCTCCTATTTCATCCTCATCTACTTCTTCTCCCCTTTCTACAATATTGCCACTAAGTTCATTTCCTTCATAGAGCCTCTCTATGTACTCTTTCCACCTTTCAGCTTTCCTTCTTTGCTGAGAACTGGTTTTCCATCAGTGTCCTTGATATTCATAGAGCTGTTTTTCTTATCTCCAAATGTTTCTTTTATTTTCCTGTAGGCTGTATCTATTTTTCCCCTATTTATACATTCTTCTACATCCTTGCATTTGCCTCCTAGCCACTCCTGCTTAGCCATTTTGCACTTCCTGTCAATCTCATTTCTTAGTCGTCTATACTCCATTTTGCCTGTTTCATTTACTGCATTTTTATATTGCTCCTTTCATCGATTAAATTTAGTATCTCCTGTGATACCCATGGATTTTTTGTCTCTATTTTGTCCTTTGCTACCTTCACTATTTCATCTCTCAATGCTACCCATTCCTCCTCTAATGTTTTATTTCCCCCCGTTTCTGTCAATTGTTGCCTAAAGCTCTCTCTATATCTGCCCCTGGGTATGTCTTACAATTTATAACTTGGTTCAGAAATCTATGTCTTACCATTATAAAATCTATCTGGTATCTCCCGGTGTCTCCTGGTCTCTTCCACGTATACAACCTTCTTTTGTGATCCTTAAACCAGGTGTTTGTTATAACTAAATCATGTTTCGTGCAAACTTCTACCAGGTGTCTTCCCCTTTCATTCCTTTTGCCCAGACCATATTCACCTACTATCTTCCCTTCCCTTCCTTGTCCTACTACAGAATTCCAGTTTCCCATAACAATTAAGTTATCCTCTCCCTTAATTGTCTGAATAATTTCCTTTAGCTCCTCATATATTTCTTCGATCTCCTCATCATCGGCAGAGCTTGTTGGCATATAAACCTGTACTACTGTTGTCGGTGTTGGCTTCGTATCTATCTTGACTACGATAATGCGATCACTGTGTTGCTCATAGTAGTTCACCTGCATTCCTATTTTCTTATTCATTATCAGACCTACTCCTGTAATACCCCCAACTGATTTTGTATTTATAATCCTGTACTCACCTGACCAGAAATCCTGTTCCTCTTTCCACCGAACTTCACTAATCCTCACTATATCTAACTTCAACCTATCCATTTCTCCTTTTAAATTTTCTAGCTTTCCTACCCGATTAAGGGATCCAACATTCCACGCTCTGATCCATAGAATGCCCGTGTTGTCATTCCTGATGATCACATCCTCCTGAGTTGTCCCCGCCCAGAGATCCGAATGGGGGACTATTTTACCTCCGGAATACTTTACCCGAGAGAATGCCATCATATGTTCATACAGTAGAGCTGCATGTTCTCGGGAAAAGTAACGGCTGTAGTTTCCCCTTGCTTCCAGCCGTTCGCAGTAACTGTGTGGCAAAGCCACATTAGTTGATGCTACAAGGCCAGCTCAGTCGACCGTCCAGACTGTTGCCCCTGTAACTACTGAAAAGGCTGCTGCCCCTCTACAGGAACCACACGTTTGTCTGGCCTCTCCACAGATACCTCTCCGCTGTGGTTACACCTACAGTATGGTTATCTGTATCGTTGAGGCACGCAAACCACCCCACCACGGCAATGTCTGTGGTTCATGGGAGTGGGCAAAATCTAGTATTTTTGTGTAAAATATGTTTCCTTTTTAATAGCTCGAGAGAAAGTTGTATATAGGCCTATTACGTCTTGAGCAGTGTAATGATTAGCGTAAATTTACGTATGGAGCACCGAAAGCCTCAAAATATTTTGGAGCTACATGCAACAATCCCGATGTGGCTTCTTTTAAAATCCTTTATCTTATGTTCTCGGGCAATTTTTTTTGTTTTCACCCATATAATACTTGAATCGGCGCGATTAAATGTAGTCTCCATAAAAAAATAAAAAAATAAATAATATATATATATATATACACACACACACTTTTAAGGTATGCAGTGGGGAAGGAAAAAAAAATAAAAGAGAGAGAGAGACATGAGTCTTCACGAGCGGATACAAGGTAGCACTTCACGCAAGGCAGTTCAAAGGCATAATGCAAACACTGCAAGAAAGGGTGAAATCCAGAATGTATATCATTCACAAAAACTATTTATGACGACATCTAGGGGTATTTTTCGGAACTACCATTTACAAAACCTACTTATGCGGGCTTCTAGCGGCATTTTATGGAACTTCCTGAAGCTTTGCCTCCGAATCTAAATGAGAAGGACTGCTATTTATCTGTCTCCTTTTTTTGCCATTCAGTATGCATATTGCAGTATTTGCACATAAGTATTTTCCTTGTTTTATCAAAAGCGTAACATCCATCTGATGCGAATTCTCTTTCACAATCAAAAACTGGTTACAACTATGTTAATAATCTGCTGTACTAAAACAAATCACCAAAAGAACCAGCAATCAGAAACTATTACGACCACACAGTACACTAACAGTCACCCAATCAAATAAAGTGTCGGAAATGGACTTCTTCACTGGACAGGAAATAAGGGTTGTCAGGACTCAAAACGATTTATATCGAAGTGGTGGACAATTGAGTATCATTTATGTCTCGAATTTCCATCAGTTCACTTAAATGACTGATGAGTTTTTACAAAATTTCGTGGATTATTTCGTGATTTTTTGTAAATTTGAATGATTTCATGATTTTCCACAAAAATTGTAAAATTTTGTGCTTCGCAAAAAACAGGTGCCTCTACACATTTGTCATCTGGCTATGCAGCAAAGAAGAGCTAAAGACTTCCCATGAACACCTCAACCACCATCTCACTAAAATACAATTCACAATGGAGATAGAAGACAATGGGGTGCTGTCTTTTCTTGATGTGGAAGTCCAGAAAACCAGATGGTAAACTTTGCCACAAAGTGCACAGAAAGAACACCAGCACAGGCAAGTAACTACACTCCTCCTCCTACCATCACCCCTCACAAAAGAAATCCATCCTTCATACTTCAACTAAGAGAGCTCACAGAATCAGTGATGAACACCTGAAGGTGGAACTACAAAACCTCAGATCCATCTTTGAGGCCACAGTTATGGGCGTGATAAAGAGAAACATGACTAAAAAGTATTTAGGCAATAGGGAAGATCAGAAGGAAATTCAGAATATTGCTTTATTACCATACATGCAAGGGGTAACAGAACATTTGGGAAAAATTCTACGCAGAGCAGACATCAAGCCTATCTTTGAAAGCAACAACAAAGTAAAAGATGTTCTTTGTTTAATGAAAGATACAGTTGACAAACTGAATACTGTCGCAGTTTACAAAGTTGGCTGTGAGTGTGGGTTGGATTGTTTGGTTGGGATAGGGGGACTAAACTGCTAAGGTTATCATTCCCCTGCTGCGGAGGGGAAAGAGTGAGGATAGGAAAGGAGAGGAGGGGAAAAAAATGGAATCCAGAAAGTAAAGAAAGAAGGAAGACTGCATTAGCTTGGGCCCCATGCTCACCACACACGTACTCACAAAAGAATCATGACCCCCTGGAGGTGTTGTGAGGGTGGATGAGTATATAGAAGCAAAATGGGGTGACCGATGAAGACTGAAATATCAGAACATAAAAGATACATTTATTTCGGACACCACACAAAGTCAGTGGTGGCACCAGGAGGAATGAGCCATAGAAATAATATTTCGAGAAGCACACTTAATAGTGAAACAGCCATTTCAATTGAGGAGGAAGAAAAGAGAGGCCATAGAAAGTACAAAGCAACCCACCAACCTGAACAGAGAGCACGGGTACAGGTTACCGGTGTTCTGGCTGCCAGCATCGGCAATGCTTCGTGGAGACAGTGTGCAAACCAAATCGTGCGTGGGAGACCACTGTGGTCATATGTAGACAGAGTACTAGAATGACCCAGCCAATGCCAGGAAGCAAGTAACAGCATCACAGTATAACTGCTGTCTGCCTCTCACTCACAAATTTCCACCAATAGAAACAAACAATGAAAACAGCCTGCTGGCCTAACTTGTGTAATGTCGCAAAACTTCAAGGGGCTCCTATCAACCTGGAAAAAAGGCTTCCAACAAGGACAAGTGGCCGTATAAATACTGTGTGGAAATTGGCAGGGGGCAGAGTACACTATGAGCGACGTATGATTCGAGCAGAGTACACATTGGCACCAGTCACAGGTGACGCTGCTTACTGAGGAGACGTGGGTGACCTCCGGCACCGGGCTACGGCATCGGCGGCCGCTAACAGATCAACAACCGGACCGTGGGGTCTCGACGCCCCTAAGTCACTGGAGGATGGCACGTAAGCAGTGGCAGTGCGGTTTTTACCAACTGGTGAGCATGCACGCTTGGGCGCTGTAATGTAACCGCTAGAACAAACGTGTAGTGAAGCACCCGATTCCCACTTCCTATTTATCCACCCGATACCCCAACCTTTATTCAAGAATCTGATACCCTATACTTATATAAAACCTTGTATGCCACAGTTTCTCTACACCTATCCTTCAATTACAGCATATTTATAGCTCAAAGTAAGACATCTGGTGTAATTTCAATACTTTTCACATCTATTTATCATGAAGTTAATCATTGTAGTTTAAAAAATGCAGACCTTTGATGGTAATTAACACTTTTTATAATCGAATGTTCTAGAAGAAAGCATTGTCATCCATTGTAGGGACAACAGTCAATTACAATATAAATTATACAAATAATGATAAAGTTTGAATTTACATCAATGTTAAATAATTACTGAATCAATCTATAGTGATTTTATAGTCAAACACAATTATTCCACCAAGAAAATATGTGAATTATGTATATTGTTTGTTAATGACAAGTACTCATATTTAACTGAATAGTTTGTATTTATAAATTAATTCTAACGGAATTCATAATGTAATATGAAGTAATTTCAATGTAGAATTGTACACAAACATATATATTACTAAAAACTATTTATCCATCAAATGATAATTGTTTACACGATATACAATAATGAAGATAATGGACATTAATTGTAAGAAATTTATAAATACAGGATGTGAATGGCTTATCAAGTCAGTAGTGAGTAGTTAGTTGTTGGAGTAATTATTGTTGCTGTTATTGCCAGTGCATTGATAAATGTGAACATTTTATAAAAATTAAATCATCTTGACTTATGAGTTACACACCCTACTACAAAATAAAAATCAAGAAAATTGATTATTACTGCTAAAATAAGCAGTCTTCATTCTACGAAACAAAGTAGAATTTAACTCTCCTAAACCAGAATGGGAGGGTTAAATATGGTGGAGGAGCTGGGATACGAAATTTGCGGGCAAGAACTTTATTTGCTTCAGGTGAAAAACACAATATTTGAAGTAAAAGAAATAATTAATTAATCTCTATGGACGAATTTTAATGGCAATGGAGGAAAATGGAAAACAATGGTGGTGAATAAAACCAACGGCTCCTGAATAAAACAAAGCGCTGTTCATTGACGTCTATGGCCAAAAGATAAGTACATTTTTTAACATCTTTTGTTTTTTCGTGTGAACAGTGTGTGGTATTCATATACAATTAGATCACAATTCGTATGTAGGGCAGTGTTTAACAGTTGTGAAGTTAATTACTGTACGATTTTGCAAATATGTATAAGGCGGAAAGTGAATTTATTGATAAAAAAAGACATCAAAAGTGAAAAATATGACGACATGGAAAAAATCAAAGGTGATGAATCGATGTTAGAAGGAAAGATCGATCTTCTCGAAGTTTTGTTAAGACAGCTAACCGGATTAAACAAAGCAATGGAACTTGGTATTGAAAATATGAATAGACAATTTGAACAAGTTAAGAGCAAACTCTCAGAACAAATCAATGTCAAATTTGACCAGAAATCCAGTCAGCTAGCAAATGAGCTAGCAGAATTTAAAACTACTGTAAATTCGAAACAGACAGAGTTCAGTGCTCACGTAAATAAGTTAGAAGGGAAAGTGACTGAAGCAGAGGACAGGCTGTCTAAAGAAATAATTAACAATGCTGGACAAATTGTAGTTCTTGATAATTTTGTCAGACAAGAGAGTAGAAATATGCAATAAACTGAAGCCGAACTTGAATAACAGCTTCATGTTCACAAAGAGGGCATATTGCAGAAGGTTAGTGAAGTACATGTAAAAGTAGATAATGTAGAGAAACATATCAATGAAAAGTTGAAAACTGTACAGAGAATGTAGTTGATCTAGGTAAAAAGTTCGATCAATTAAAAGATGATGTTATTACTAAGTTCTTGTTAAATTGTAGTAATGTAAGTTGGAATACTGCACATACTAAATTCTTACCTGGGGAAGAAAAAATCCACCCCAAGGACTTTTATCAGGTCATGTACAGATAATTTTTCTTTGGATATGAGCGATAATGTGAAGATTAAAATTGTAAAGAGATTTTTAGAGGGGGACGCAATGTCGTGCGCTAACCAGATTTGTGACTCAAATTTAACAAATGGCAAGTTTCAAAGGAAATTCTTAGAGAAGTATTGGTCAGAAAAGGAGCAGGCAAGGATCAAAAGCATGTTTCTGAATGGGCCTATGTACAAAGAAAGTGATGGGACACTGAGGGAGTTCTGTGAAAAGCAATTGAAGAGACTGATACACGCAGACAAACCATTAGATGAAATCCTATAATAGATAACTTGCAAAGAAAGTTACCTTGGAAAGTGCAAAAAGGTTTAGACTATGGGCCAGATGATAGCATAGATTTGTTTCTTAAGTTTGTAGATAAACTTGACTGTAGGAGTGAGAGAGAGAGGGAGTATAATCAGAATCTCCCTGATAGACCAAGGGGTGGCATAACCAACTTAATAGAAACAATGGTGACAGAGATAGGAGAAACTCTAGACAGAACAACAGAAATAGAAATTGGATCCAAAACAGTGGTGGTAAATTGAAAGTAGAAATAGACAGTGGGATAATAGTTACAATAACAGACCTCAGGAGCATGACAACAGACCTCAAAGGCAGAGAAATTAAGGGGGGCCTCACTGGATGCCTGTCAGTTTGAGCCAAACAGAAGGTAATTAAACCAGCCAAGCTCATTCAGAGGTAGAGGCAGAGGTGGATACAGTGGTAGAATGTCTAACAGTGGAGAGTATCATAATGTAAATAGGATAAGATTTAATAAAATATTTTGAAATGCTGTAAGTAACAATGATAGTAATAAAGTAGTTTTAAGCGAACAGGCACAAGCTGAAGATAATGATACTATTCACAATTTGTATGAGACTACTGAAGGTGAAGATGACAGAGAAAGTAACCAATATGGTCTTGTTCAACTGTTGAGTGAAACTGATCAAAATGTACAGTATATAGAATCTAGTGCAAGTCCTAGAATTAGTCAAAATGTAAATATTATGCCAATGAATGATAGTTTGTGTAGCAACGAGTTTCAATTTTGTGAAGAGTTATGTGACGATTCTGTCAGAGTAATGGACACTACTGAATTAACAAAAGAACTTGATGGCATGATTTATGTTGAAATCAAAGATAGTGATACTAGTAGTGCAAAGGCTGAAACAGGTAGTGACTATGAGGACAGTGTCTATGAGGGAGGTTAAGCTGAGCTAATTGCTATTAACACTGATGATGTATTAAACAATGAGGACAGGTCAAAGAAAATTGTAAGTTATGACAAAACCATACACCATGTGTTAAAAAATAAGTCCCAGGTGTATGACAAGTACTCAGTTAATGATGTGACAAGAAACAAAAGAACCAAATGTAGACAGGTAACTAACAAAGTAGTGACTAATGCGAGTAAATCTAATGTAATGGAAATGGAACCTAATGTAAGCACTAGTAGTGGAGTAAATCATAACAGATGTACTAATAATGACAGTAATGATATGTGCTTTGATAAAATTATTGATTACTTATTGTATGAAAAGGATGCTGAAAGAGATTATAAAGTAAGTGGTAGTCCTTATATACATGTTAAGATTAGTGATTGGGAAGGTGACTGTTAGACACAGGTAGTCCTATTTGTGCTATATCAGATAAACTGAGAGTTAGGATTTGCAAAAACCCAGACTTTGATGAGGCACCAGTAGTAGAAGTTAAAAGGTGCCACAGGTAGACACAGTAAGGTAGTAAAAACTCAGGTGTTAATCTTGTTGTTGTTGTGGTCTTCAGTTCGGAGACTGGTTTGATGCAGCTCTCCACAATACCCTATCCTGAGCAAGCCTCTTCATCTCCACATAAGAACGGCAACCTACATCTGTCTGAATCTGCTTGCTATATCCATCTCTTGGTCTTCCTCTCTCTCTCTCTCTCTCTCTCTCTCTCTCTCTCTCTCTCTCTCTGTGTGTGTGTGTGTGTGTGTGTGTGTGTGTGTGTGTCCATCTTTCCCTGATGATCAAAAACGTTTTAGACAACCCCCCCACCCCCACCCCTCCTACACCCCAAAGCTCTTGTTCAGTACACTCATCTTCTCTTCTCTTTACTGCTTGATCTTTCCTCTTTGCTTACATATATCCTATCTGGCTTGGCTCAGTACTAATATGCAGTATCTCTGACTTCCACACTCCTCAAACACCATCCTCATGATCTAGGTCGTGAATTACCTTTCCCTTCCGTTCCCATCCTTTTTTCTTCCCTTCTCTCCTACCTGAAGAAGAAACTGTGTTCCGAAAGCATGTTCTTTTTCGTCCCTTTTTTTCTTTTTCTTCATTTGTGTCACTATCGGCAGGACAGCACAAAGGTAAGTACTAGCCAGCCAATCTATCTCTTTTGAAAAATAATATTTCATCTTTGAGAATTTCCATGATTAATCGAATGTCTTTTATTTTTGTCTGTCGATAGCTCAACATTTGTCTTTGTGGCGAGTTGTTCTTTTTTTAAATATTATTTTAATATTGCTCCCTTTCTGAATATTGCCTTTTCTGAATGTCCTGAAGGTCTCACAAAGGCCTTCACAGACAGAAACTACCCCACAGACCCAGTCCGCAAACAGATCTCCTGTGCCATATCCTCACACACCCCCAATTCCTTCTCCTAACACCAGTAACCATCCACAGAAGAGTGCTCCCCTTGTCACCCAGTACTACCCTGGTCTAAAACAACTAATTTCCTTTCTTCACCAAGGTTTTGATATTCTATCCTCGTGCCCAGAACTGAGAGACATCCTGCCCAAGATCCTTCCCACCCCTCCTAAAGTGGTGTTCCGTTGCCCTCCCAACCTCCACAACATCCTAGTTCATTCTTATGCCACCCAAACCCCAGCTCACTGCCACAGGGATCATATCCTTGTGGAAGACCCCACTGCAAGACCTGTCCAATCCACCCACTCAGCACTTCTTATTCCAATCCTGTCACAGGCTTATCCTACCCTATCAGAGACTGGGCCACCTACATTGACATGACCACCAATAAGCTATCCATTAGGATGAATGGCCACCAGCAAACTGTGTGTGTGTCTGTGTGTGTGTGCACGTGCACACGCACGCGCGTGCGTATGTAGGTGGTCTTGTGTACTTGCAGTGTGCACGCATTTTCTGTGTGTGTATATATATATAAAGTATAGAAGGAAACTATCCTGGTGGGATAAACAAACATAAAAAATAGAAAACGGATGACTTACCCAAAAGGACCGGCTCTTCGATAGACACAAATAAAAATAAAAATCACACTCAAACACACATACAAGCTTTCGCCACCACTGGCAGCTTCTTCAGAAAAAAGAGGAAAAAAGGGGAGGAGAAAGGGAAGGATATGGAATTTAAGGAAGTGGAAAAGGAGTCATTCCAATCCCAGGAGGTGAAGGACTTACCTTAGGGGACAAAAAAGAAGGTAGACAAATACACACACACTCACACATATCCAAACGTGTTTGATCCTCATTACCAACAAACACTATCTGCTTGTGACCATTCATGTAAATGGACAGTTTGTTGCTGGTCATTCCCACATAGAATGCTTCACAGTGCAGGCGTGTACACCCTCTGGGTTACGGGACTGGAGTAAGTGGTGGTGGAAGGGTGCATAGGACAGGTTTTACAACGGGTGCTGTTACAAGGGTAGGAGCCAGAACGTAGGGAAGGTGGTTTGGGGATTTCATAGGGATGGATAGGAGGTTACGGAGGTTAGGTGGGTGGCGGAAAGACACTCTCGGTGGACTGGGGAGGATGTCATTAAGGATGGATCTCATTTTGGGGCAGGATTTAAGGAAGTTGTATCCTTGCTGGAGAGCCAAAGTTAGAGTCCGCTCCAGTCCCGGAAAGCATCTGGTGACAAGAGGGGCACTTCTGGGGTTCTGTTGAAGATTCTGAATTTGGGGGGAAGCGGAAGTGGCTCTGGCAATGTGCTTCTGTACCAGGTCAGGAGGATAGCTGCGGGATGTGAAAGCTGTTATCAGGTTATTGGTGTATTGGTTCAGGGATTCAGGACTGGAGCAGACTCGTTTGCCACGAAGACCTAAGCTGTAGGGAAGGGAACGTTTGATGTGGAATGGATGGCAGCTGTCATAATGCAGGTACTGTTGTTTATTGGTAGGTTTGATGTGGACGGATGTGTGTAGTTGGCCATTGGATAGATGGAGGTCAACATCGAGGAAAGTGGATTTGGAGTGGGACTAAAGGTGAGCCCTTTGGATAGGACAGAGGTTTCAGATTGGAAGAGAGTTTTAGAGGAGAGGTTGACTACTGAATTGGAATGATGTGGTTCCGGATTGTGTGGATTGGAATTTTGAGGTTGGGGGGGGGAGAGGAGTTGGGAGTGGGAGACTGAGTAGATGGGAGAGACTGGGTTTGTGTGCACCTTTAGTCCCACTCCCAAATTCAACCAAACAGCCATTGTCAAAGACCTACTATCTTATACTCGTAGCCTTGGCTGGAGATATCAGTTTGCCACGAAGAAAAATAATCCTACTCCTAATGATCCAGCTCCCCAAGACATCATTCAAATCGAACCCTGCCTGGAACAGTTCCGTCCTCCATCACGGCGAGACCCACCTACTCTTCCTCAAAATCACCCTCTTCAAACCTTCCAGGAATTCCTTACTCCCAACCTCGCCTCCCAGTGTTTCCTGAGAAACCTTAATCCTACTCCCAACATTACCGCAGCTGAATCCCGAGCTATCCGTGATCTGTAGGCTGACCATTCCATCGTCATTCTCCCTGCCGACAAGGGCTCCACGACAGGGGGTACTTAATCGGCGGGAGTATGTGGCAGAGGGACTCCCTCAGCTTTCAGACAACACTACCTACAATGTTTTTCAAGGCGATCCCATTCCTGATGTCCAGGCGAGCTTCAAGAAATCCTCAGAACCTTAGGCCATCTACAAAACCTTTCACCTGACTCTATAACCTCATGACCCCACCGACACCCCGCACCCCCACCTTCTACCTACTTCCGAAGATTCACAAACCCAATCATCCAGGCCGCCCCATTGTGGCCGGTTACCAAGCCCCAACAGAACAAATCTCTGCCTACATAGACCAACACCTTCAACCCATCATGTGCAGTCTCCCATCCTTCATCAAAGACACCAACCACTTCCTCAATCGTCTGAAATCCTTCCCCAGCCTGTTACCTCCTGAAACCATCCTTGTAACCATTGATGCCACTTCCTTATACACAAATATCCCACATGCCCAGGGCCTCGCTGCGATGGAATATTTCCATTCACGCCGACCACCCACTTCCCTGCCTAAAACCTCTTTCCTTAATACCCAAGCCAGCTTCATCCTAACCCACAACTACCTCACTTTTGAGGGCCAGACATACCAACAACTAAAGGGAACAGCCATGGGGACCAGGATGGCCCCCCTAGTACGCATACTTATTTATGGGACCCTTAGAGGAAGCCTTCCTGGACACCCAAGCCTGTCAACCCAAAGTTTGGTATAGATTCATTGATGACATCTTCATGATCTGGACTCACAGTGAAGAAGAACTCCAGAATTTCCTCTCCAACCTCAACTCCTTTGGTCCCATCAAATTCACCTGGTCCTATTCCATATCCCATGCCACTTTCCTCGATGTCGACCTCCATCTATCCAACGGCCAACTACACATATCCGTCCACATCAAACCTACCAATAAACAACAGTACCTGCATTGAGGGCCAGACATACCAACAACTAAAGGGAACAGCCATGGGGACCAGGATGGCCCCCCTAGTACTCAAACTTATTTATGGGACCCTTAGAGGAAGCCTTCCTGGACACCCAAGCTTAAATTTGGCTCTCCAGCAAGGATACAACTTCCTCAAATCCTGCTCCGAAATGAGATCCATCCTTCATGACATCCTCCCCAGTCCACCGAGAGTGTCTTTCCGCCGCCCACCTAACCTCTATAACCTCCTAGTCCATCCCTATGAAATCCCCAAATCACCTTCCCTACCTTCTGGTTCCTACCCTTGTAACTGCACCCATTGTAAAACCTGCCCTATCCACCCTTCCACCACCACTTACTCCAGTCCCATAACCCGGAGGATGTACACGATCAAGGGCAGAGCCACTTGTGACAGCACCCACACAATTTACCAACTGACATGCCTGCACTGTGAAGCATTCTATGTGGGAATGACCAGCAACAAACTGT
Source organism: Locusta migratoria (assembly GCA_026315105.1). Taxonomy (NCBI): domain Eukaryota; kingdom Metazoa; phylum Arthropoda; class Insecta; order Orthoptera; family Acrididae; genus Locusta; species Locusta migratoria. The sequence goes on from CM048744.1 coordinate 908,752,687, forward strand.
CCCTTCGTATGAATGGTCACAGTCAGACAGTGTTTGTTGGTAATGAGAGGATCACCCTGTGGCTAAACACGCCTTGGGGCACGGCCAGCACATCTTGGCACAGTGTTACACCGTCTGGGTTATCTGGATACTTCCCACCGACACCAATTCTTCAGAACTCCGGAGATGGGAACTAGCCCTTCAGCATATTCTCTCTTCCCATTGCCCACCTGGTCTCAACCTCCACTAAATTCGAATTCCCACCCTTCATCTTAACATCTTTGCCTCGGTTCTCTGGATAGAGCCTCTGCCTCAAGTGGTACCTCTGTCTAACTTCTTAACTTCTTTGCTTTCTACATTATGTCTGCCTAGGTGTACTTGTGTCTGTGTCAATGTGTGGGTGTGTGTGCATTTGTTTACCCTCCTGTTTTTCCCCCCAAGGTAAGTCTTTCCTGTCCCAGGATTGGAATGACTCCTTACCCACTCCCTTAAAACCCTCATCATTTTCTTTTCCCTCTTCTTCCCTTCCGCCTGACGAAGCAGCTTGGCTGCGGAAGCTAGCTTTTGTATGTATGTGTGTGTATGTGTATTTATTTGTTTCTATCACTGCCTATGCTCCTTTGCCTGGTAAGTAAACTTCATCAATTTTTACACACACACACACACACACACACACACACACATATATATATATATATATATATATATATCAGATGACTTACCAAAAGGACTGGCTCGTCGATAGAAACAAATAAAATAAATAAAATCACACACAAACACACATACAAGCTTTCGCAGCCTAGCTGCTTCGTCAGGCAGAAGGGAAGGAGAGGGAAAAGGAAATGATGAGGGTTTCAAGGGAGTGGATAAGGAGTCATTCCAATCCCGGGACAGGAAAGACTTACCTTGGGGGGAAAAAAAGAGGGTAAACAAAATCACACACACCCACACATTTACACAGACGCAAGTACACTTAGGCAGACACACTGTAGAACTGTAGAAAGCAAAGAAGTTAGAAGTTAGACAGAGATGCCACTTGAGGCAGAGGCTCTGTCCAGAGAACCAAGGCAAAGATGTTAAGATGGTGGGTGGGAATTCAAATTTAGCGGAGGTTGAGACCAGGTGGGTAACGGGAAGAGAGAATATGCTGAAGGGCTAGTTCCCATCTCCGGAGTTCTGAAGGATTGGTGTCGGTGGGAAGTATCCAGATAACCCGGACGGTGTAGCACTGTGCCAAGATGTGCTGGCCGTGCACCAAGGCGTGTTTAGCCACAGGGTGATCCTCATTACCAACAAACACTGTCTGCCTGTGACCATTCATGCGAATGGACAGTTTGTTGCTGGTCATTCCCACATAGAACGCTTCACAGTGCAGGCATGTCAGTTGGTAAATCACGTGGGTGCTGTCACAAGTGGCTCTGCCCTTGATTGTGTACACCCTCCGGGTTACGGGACTGGAGTAAGTGGTGGTGGAAGGGTGCATAGGGCAGGTTTTACAACGGGGGCGGTTACAAGGGTAGGAGCCAGAAGGTAGGGAAGGTGGTTTGGGGATTTCATAGGGATGGACTAGGAGGTTACGGAGGTTAGGTGGGTATATATTATATATATATATATATATATATATATATATATATATATAGTGCTACACCGTCCGGGTTATCTGGATACTTCCCACCGACACCAATCCTTTTCCCTCTCCTTCCCTTCTGCCTGATGAAGCAGCTAGGCTGCGAAAGCTAGCATTTTTGAGTGTGTGTGTGTCTGTGTGTTTATTTGTTGCTATTACTGCCTGTGCCCCTTCGCCTGGTAAGTGTTCATCTATTTTTTACGTATATATATATATATATGTATATATATATATATATATATATATATATATATATATATATATATATATATATATATATATAAGTTAACTTCTTTGCTTTCTACAGTATGTCTGCCTAGGTGTACTTGTGTCTGTGCCAATGTGTGGGTGTGTGTGCATTTGTTTACCCTCCTATTTTTCCCCCAAGGTAAGTCTTTCCTGTCCCAGGATTGGAATGGCTCCTTACCCCCTTCCTTAAAACCCTCATCATTTCCTTTTCCCTCTCCTTCCCTTCTGCCTGATGAAACAGCTAGGCTGCGAAAGCTAGCGTTTGTGTGTGTGTGTGTGTGTGTGTGTGTTCACTTATTTATTTGTGATGCTGTTACACCTGTGCTCCTTCGCCTGGTGAGTAATCTTCGTCTATTTTATATATATATACAAGACAAAGATTACTCACCAGGCGAAGGAGCACAGGTGTAACAGCATCACAAATAAATAAGTGAACACACACACACACACACACACAAACGCAAGCTTTCGCAACCCAGTTGCTTCTTCAGGCAGAAGGGAAGGAGAGGGAAAAGGAAATGATGAGGGTTTTAAGGAAGGGGGTAAGGAGCCATTCTAATTCCGGGAGAGGAAAGACTTACCTTGGGGGGAAAATGGAAGGTAAACAAATGCACACACACCCACACATTCACACAGACACAAGTACACCTAGGCAGACATACTGTATATCAAGTTTATTTTTTTGCCTGTAGTAGTTCAAGTAAAATCCAAGTGACAGTGTCAAATCGTTGTTATTTTTGCAAATATCTCTGAAACTGTGCGAGTTATGGAAATTACATAACAGAGCAAATTTGTTGAGAACTTTGTCCTGAACAAATGAGTTTATTGAAATTTTCGTATCAGATGAATAGTTAAGGTATTATTTGCAATTAAATTTCCTGCTGTTAAAAGGCCATCATGTCCTGGTGCTGTGAGGAACTTAACAGACGCAGGCCTCATTTTGCCATTTGTTTTTTCAAGTGGTTCATCTACGAACAGTGTAATTTTGTCCCACATCACAACTCGTAGTCAGAACACTAAGTTATACAAGGCACAAACGTCTTGAACTAATAAAATTTGAACTTCAGACCGGCAACCGCCCCGCCAAATATCTTTGTGCAGACCATGTGCTCCAAAAGCAACATGGAGTTGTCTCTAATCATTCCATCAGTGCTTTTGGACGTGGACTCACTTCTCAAAACACCCCTCACTGTTCGTTCATCAACCACCAGCACGTCGTTCATCATCGCTGAGCAGATATTTGACCACTATTCGCTTGATGATTCAGCTCATTATCTATGCCTTATCACACTTCTCCATGAACACTTCAACTTGATCTGCAACTCAATATTCCATCGCCAAATGAACTATCCTTGAGAGGGTCACTTGCACCCCTGAAGACACGATCAGATCATCCACGAGGAAAACCTGGGGGAGAAGAAGCTGTCACAGCTCTGGTGCCGCCTCTGCCTTCTTGTCAATGAACATGATATGCCGGATTCCACCCTCATGGCTGTTTGGTTGAGGAAGATTCCAATCACGGTCCAGGCTGCCCTCATGTACAACATTCTTCAGCTTATGAGTGAACGCATCCACAATACAGTCAGTGTGTATGACACTTATCTGTGCGAGGCAAGTCAGATGCATCCTTTTCCAAGACAGCCCCCGTAGCACAAACTTGCTGCTGGGTGGGGCTGCTTGCACAACAAGAAATCTGCAGACAGGAAACTGGGCATTGATGTTCGCCTGCACGCAGACCAGGTAACAGTTTCGCCATCTCCGCCATGCCCACCAGCACTCCCTGTTGGCAGCTCCTCTGATGATGAACCGCATCTGTTCATCCACTTCCTGCAAGAGCAGGCTCCTTATTATCCTTACTGCTGCTATCACAGCCACTTTGGTGTAGTGGCAAGGGAAGTGTTTGACATGTCTCCACCCAAACACTGAGTGCAGGATGGTTTAGGTGCTGCCTACTGCTCTGATATGCCTGCATGTGTTTCATTTGGTTTGTGACACGTCTCCATCAAGCAGTCATTTCTACCTATATGACTGTGCTTCAAATGCACAATTCCTTATTGACAATGGTGCTGATGTATCTCTACTACCTACTTCAATGGCCACTGGCACTCTCTGCCCTCTCAGTGCTACACTAATGCTTTCAAGTCCACTCAGCTGCCATGAGAGAGTTCAGTGACTTTTACTGTTTGCTTGTCACCAAAGTGTAAACTCAAGTGGAACTTTTTGGTAGCAGATGTGCCGGAACCTTTCCCCTGACTTGCGACATTTGGTATTCCCCCACGAGTGGTCCAATCCCATTAAATAGTCAGAATTGCTCTTGTCAAAGTGGTTGAGCGAATGTGAACATTTGCTCCATCTGCATCTTGAAAATGAGTACATCACCGACCGCCTCACAGACATGGAATCACAGCTGGCATCCGCTCTGCACCAACTGTTGTCTCTGCAGTTGCTTCAGAAGGACTACCGCTCCAAGGTTAGTACAAGTGTCATCACACCTGCATGCAGTGTTATTAGTCTTTGCGACAGTCCTCCCCCCCCCCCCCCCCAACGCCACTTGTTTTGTGTCCCGTTTCCGTCGTAGGTGTCGGTGGCCGAGTGGAAAGAGTTCAACACAGGAATAAGGATGCACGCTTGTGCAGGAACGGAGGTGAGCAGCCAGTGGGACAGCAGAAACTAGAAACACTAGAGTAAATTAGAACGAGATATATATTGCACAGAATTTTTACAATACTTAACTTTGACATAGCTCAGTACTGCTGAGTGCTGATACATAGTTGAGCTAGAGGCCTGCCTAGTGGTAATTCATAGTGCCTATCTGATAGCCAAGTCTTCACTGGTGCCTATCTGATTCCGAAGTGTTAACTGGTTCCTATCTCAGTCCCAAGTGAACGATGTCGTTCAGTGGTGGCCACGAGCGGAGTTGTAGCAGGAGGGCGCTCGTGTCTGACGTCGTAAGAACGCTGCGCTGTGCGTGCATGGCGGCGCGCGGCGAAAGTAGGTGGTGCGCACTTTGGATTTGTGCGACACCACACCCCACCCCCCCAAACCGCAGTGCCGTCGTGGCGTAGGGCTGAGGGCCACGGCGACGGCACTGGGAGGAGGGCCTGGGCAGGGGCGTTACTGGTGGGATGGGCGTCGTAGCTGAGGCTGGGGTCGAGATGCCGTCCGCGCCCCGGTATACACCTTGCGATGCGCCGGGAAACCCGCCAAAACCAGCGGAAGGGCGCCCGCCTCCGCCCAGATGGAGCAGGTCATCTTCTGAGGTGCGTGGCCCAGGCGGCGGGGGCACGCACGGTCCCTGAGTTCCTCTCAGTGACGCTGTCATCTGCGGCGGCGACAGCGGTGGCGACGACTGCGTCGGAGGTGCGTCGACGTCCATAGGGATCTCGTAATCCGGGGATGAACGATATGGCTGTGCTCCCTGGCGGTGAACTGGGTTTGGAATCAAGAAACTGGAGACAGGATCACGCGGCCTGTGCAAGCGCAATTGGTTTGCGTGGCGCCGGAGCTCCGACCCTGTGGAAGAACGTACAACATACGTATTGCGACCGAGCACGTGCTGAATGATGCCTGGCAACCATGTCTTATTGTTGCCAGCAAACACCCTGTACAGCACCGGCGTGGAAATCTGAAAACGCGTAGCGCCATACGAACTGACTCGGTGCGTGGGAGGCTGCAGCAGATGAAGGAGAGTGCGGTGACGGCGGCCGTGTAGCAGCTCGGCAGGAGACAGGTCGTCACATGGCATGCACCGATACGTAGACAGGAAAATTTGAAGAGCTTGCTGCCTGGAATGCTGACCTTTCATATTTTCCATGTGAGACTTAAATGTTCGAACGAAACGTTCTGCTTCACCATTGGACTGAGGGTGGAAAGGTGCGGTGGTGATATGCTGAATGCCATTCACACGACAAAACTGTTGAAATTCCGCACTAACAAACTGTGGTCCATTGTCACTGACGATAGTTTCAGGCAAACCTTCGATGCAAAACACTGATGTTAAGGCACTGATTGTACTAGACGCCATCGTTGAGTTCATGGCAATCACGAAAGGAAACTTGCTGAAAGCGTCTACAACGATTAACCATCGTGTATTCCAGAAAGGTCCGACAAAGTCAATGTGTAAACGTTGCCATGGTCCCTTGGGGCGTGGCCAGTCTGAGAAACGTTGCGGAGGAGCCGCCTGATGCTCCGCACAAACAGTACACTGTGACGTCATGCTCTCTATCTGAGCGTCCATACCAACCCAGGTACAATGACATCTGGCCAGTTGCTATGTCCTAACAATACCCAAATGTCCTTGATGCAGGAGGCGTAACACTTCACGTTGCAGGGAACGAGGAACAATCACTCTTGTTTGGTCGTTGTCCGTATGTAACAACAGAACACCCTGACTTAAAGATAATGCATGACGTTGTGCAAAATAACGTTGTACCATAGGCCGCTCAATGTCTTTGGCTCTGGCAGGCAAACCAAAGCGAACAAAACGTACTACCACACTAAGGTCTGCATCTGCAGCTGTTTCCTGTGAAATCCGACGAGAGTTCAAGGGGAAGTCTGCGACAGCAGAAGCATCTCTGAAGTCTATCTAACAACATGCCATTTCTGAAGAATGAAACTACACATCCTGGCCAACCGGAAGTCGGGAAAGTGTGTCCGCGTTGGCGTGTTTAGTGGTAGGTTGGTACAAAATCACATACTGATAATTTGACAATATCAAGGACCATCTCTGAAGCTTTTGTGCCGTTCGTGGCGGAATTGGCTTTGTGGGTGAGAACAACGACATGAGAGGCTTGCGGTCAGTCAACAAATAGAATTTTCTGCCATAGAGATAATGATGAAACTTTGTGACGCCGTAAATGATTGCTAAGGCCTCCTTTTCTATCTGACTGTAATTCTGTTGCGTTGGCGTCGGTAGCTTGGATGCAAAGGTAATAGGACGATCGTGAGATCCAATACGATGCGACAATACTGCACCCAGACCGTACGACGAGGCATCAACTGCTATCACTACAGGCTTCTGTGGGTCAAAGGGAATCAAACATGCATCACTGAGTAGTGCAGACTTTAGTTTGTCAAAGGCAATCTGATAATCTTTAGACCATACAAAAGGAACATTCTTCCTACGTAAGTGATGCAGTGGAGCTGCAATCTGAAAGGCATTGGGAATAAATCTGAAATAATAGTTAAGCTTTCCCATTACTGCTTGCAATTCATGCACATTCTTAGGAGGAGGCAAGTCTTTGATTGCTCTAAGATGTGACTGTAAGGGATGGATTCCTTGGGCATTAATCACATGGCCTAGGTACTCTATTTCAGTTTGAAAAAACGAACACTTTGCTTTATTACAACGTAGACCTGCTGCAGTCAACACTTTGAAAAGGCACTCCAGGTTTGCTAAATGTTCTTCAACTGTACGTCCGGATACCACAATATCATCTAAATAGTTCGAACAACACGGTACAGAAACTGTCAGCTGTTCCAAGAAATGCTGAAAAATAGCGGGAGTGGAAGAACTGCCAAAGGGAAGGCGTTGAGATTGAAAAAGGCCCATGTGAATATTAATGACTAAAAACTTTTTTGACTTGTCCTCAAGGGGAATCTGTAAGTATGCCTCTGCTAAATCAATCTAAGAAAAGAAGCAAGACTGTCCTAATCTGTCCATCAGTTCCTCAGGTCTGGGCAGAGGGTAAGTGTCTACAATTGTTTGACTCTTCACTGTTGATTTGAAGTCCGCACAGAGACGAAGTTTTCCTGACGGCTTGGGTATAATTACTAAAGGCGAGGCCCACTGACTCGCGGAAACAGGAGAAATCACCCCACTACCTTGCCAACATTTAAGATCGTCTGCAACTTTATCACGAATTGCGATAGGCACTGCTCTAGCTTTACGAAATTTTGGTACTGCAGATTCTTTTAAAGTTACATGTGCCACAAAGTCTTTTGCACAACCTAGTTCCGGCGAAAAAAAGTCACTATATTTTTCACACAATGCATTTATTTTGTCCTGAGGCACTATTGACGAAATTTGAAGCACATCTCTTTGAATTGATAACCCAAACAAGTCAAATGCATCTAGTCCAAAAATGTTCTGTGTAGATTTGGCCTGAAGAACTACAAAAGAAACTGTCTTTGTTACACCTTGAAAAGAGGCAGGCAGGCTACACGTTCCTAGCACGGGAATATTTTGACCTGTGTACGCTGTTAGCACTTGTTGACACGGCGACAATTTTGGCGAACCCAGCAGTTCATAAGTGTCTTTATTAATTAATGTAACAGCGGAACCAGTGTCGAGCTGAAATTGCACAGTCTTATTTTCTATGAAGAGAGTCACAAACAGTTTGTGCTTCTGGTGCACGACAGGTGCGCGAATGTGGGCAACGTCTAATACAGCTTGTTTGCTGCGCATGCGCGGGCCGCGTAGTGAAGTAAGCGGTGCAGACTCTGCACGCAGCAGATTAACAACACTGTCACTAGATGGCACTACCGCCGGATCAGCGTCCGCACATTGCGAGGCTACTACAGTTTCACTAACTACTGCACTAAACTTTTGAGTAGCTACAACAAGTCTACTTTCACTATCTACACAGTACTGGGCACTATTACAATGAGAAGTTGCAGAAGGCACTAGGTTCACTACAGGATTGCACTGTACATAGTCATTTTGCTTGTCCCGAACCCGTTTCCGTTGCACTATTTTACGCGCTCGTCGGCTCTTGCTAAGGAGTGCACTACATAGTTTTGCTTTAGGCGCAGAAATTTCTTGCATGTGAGAATCAACAGAGGCACTGTCCAAGTTCACAGTGTGCTCGACATTTACAGCATGAACTGTTCTTGCATTTCGCGAAGCACCGTTTCTAATGGCACCGTTCTTAGAATGTTTATTCTGCATACACACAGACTGTACATGTCCCGATTTGCCACATTGATAACAGGTTGCGTTGCGACTAGGGCAATGCGCACGCTTGTGGCGAGATACACACTGGGGGCAAGATTTACGTACATTTTTCTGAAATGAGCGTTGGCGCCCGTTATTCAAATTACTGTTTCTAACACGACGGGGCGACCTTTGTGTCGCACTTTTACACTGGCTACTGTTCACTGTCTGTTCAGCACGGCCGGTAGAAAAATAAGAATCACTAGGGCTACACTGAGAACTACGGCGAGGAAAGCGTCCGTTGCGGCGCACTGAATTTACACTGTGGCTTTGCATTTCTACATCTGCTAAGTCAAAAGTATCATGCGCTTCAATAAGCTGCAGTACACTGTCTAACGAAGGGTCTGACTGTTTCAGAATTGCTGCCCTAATTCTTGGGTCCTGACTGTTCTGCGTAATTGCATCCTTTAACATAACGTCACTATAAGAAAGTCCACAAGAGCAAGTAAATTTACATTGGCGGGTTAAGCCCTTCAATTAGGTAATCCATTGCGTGTGGGTCTGATCTGGTGATTTTTTCAGTCTGAAAAATCGGTACCGTGCCGCAGCTACGAGAACTTTTCTCTCATAATGAGCATTTAGTGCCTCTACTATTTGTTCAAAGTCTACATCACGAGGAGATGCGTGGGGGAAAAGTTTCTGCAGTAACACGAAAGTCTTGGTGCCAACTACGGCGAGAAAGAAATGTTTGACTGTCAGACCTGTTAGTTGATGAGCTGCGACGAGTTCTTGAAACTGCGCAAAATAGTCGCTCCATTCTTCCTCACGTTCGTTGTACTGGCGAAACGTAGGAAGCGTTGCAGCTGCAGGTGTGGGCTGCTGAAGCGGCGGCTGTTGTGGTTGGTTAGCTGCTTGCGCTGTTAGCTGGGACACTGCTTGGAGTAGTTGTGTGATTTGCGCCGTCTGTAACTGAATAATTTCCATTAAGTTTGGATTCGGGTTAGCGGCCATGCTGACCGATTAGGCGCCGCGCATACAAGTAACTTATAACAAAACACAAATGCAATATGAAAGAGGACACTCAGCAACAAAAAAAATCCACAAAACACATAACAAAATATTTCCCCCAAAAATCTTATATAAGGGTGGGTGGGCGGGAGCAATTTCTGCGTGCTCCGACTGCTGCTGTCTGGCTGCTGCAAGCAGGCTGGTCCAAGGTTCTATCATTCCTCATCGCCACTTTTGTGTCCCGTTCCAGCGTAGGTGTCGGTGGCCGAGTGGAAAGATTCCGACACAGGAATAAGGATGCACGCTTGTGCAGGAACGGAGGTGAGCAGCCAGTGGGACAGCAGAAACTAGAAACACTAGAGTAAATTAGAACGAGATATATATTGCACAGACTTTTTACAATACTTAACGTTTACATAGCTCAGTACTGCTGAGTGCTGATACATAGTTGGGCTAGAGGCCTACCTAGTGGTAATTCGTAGTGCCTATGTGATAGCCAAGTCTTTACTGGTGCCTATCTGATTCCGAAGTGTTAACTGGTTCCTATCTCAGTCCCAAGTGAACTATGTCGTTCAGTGGTGGCCACGAGCGGAGTTGTAGCAGAGGGCGCTCGTGGCTGACATTGTAAGAACGCCGCGCCATGCGTGCATGGCGGCGCGCGGCGAAAGTAGGTGGCGCGCACTTTGGACTTGTGCGACACCACAACTTGTGTGCAGACATTTGCAAGGAAAACTTGGTTGCCATGCCAACACCCTGCCAGGACATTCCCCCTGTGCGGTGTCCCATTCTGGTGGCCGCTTCTATTACTTCCTCTTCCTCGCAGGCCTTGCAATCATCACTTGTTTCACCCGTTCCTGCTCCCCTAGTTGAGCAGTCTGTTACTGCAACATGCATGCCTTCACCTGTTTTTGGCCAACCAAGGAACTTCCAAGCTTTGCCATCTTGCTTTAGTGTGCCTGCGGTTCCCCCAGTTAAATTCATGACTGTAAATGTAACTATCCTCGTGCCTCGGCACACTTTGGTGGTCACGAGCGCTGCCAAGCCCCTCTCCTCCTCTTATGAGACTCATGCCACCCCCCCCCCTCCGCCCCTCCTCATCCTGTCACAACAAATGGCGACTGCACATGTAAACGAATTCCCTCAGCCTTCCATGGTGTCTCAGTAGTCACTAATGGTATGGTACATAAACACAATTTTCTCGATGGGCCCCCCATCTTTAGCAAGTTGCGCCATCTTATCCTGGAGAAATTGGCAGCTGTTAAAGAACAGATTGCTTAACTTTTGAAATCGATTTCATTGAGCCCTCGTCCAACAGCTGGTCGTCTCCCACTCATCTAGTGCCTAACAAGACTGCTCTTGGCATATGTGTGGGATTACTGCAGGCTCAATGCCCATACCCTCATCGACAATTGCCCTATTCCGAACACTGCATATTTCACACAAACTTTGGCAGGTGAAAAAGTGTTCTCTGTTGTGGACTGCAACTGTGCTTCTCACCAGATTCCTATGGTTCTGAAGGAAATTGAAGAACTGCTATTACTACTCCCATAGGTTTATTTCACTACCAGTTCATGCCATTCGGCTTTAAAAATGCCACTCAAACTTGGCAGCATTATCAATGAGATTCTTTTTCCTCTGAAGTTTTGCTTTACATACTTTGAAGACATATTAGTGTTCAGTTATTTCATCGAGGAGAACAAGAAACATTTACAAATCCTTCTTGACACTTTGGCTGCAGCTCTGGTGATAGACCTGTTTCCTGGACGGATGCTACATCTTCTACATTCTCTGCTCTCAAAGACCTATCGCTCGCCCTCATCCAGATGCTGAAATTTTTATTACCACACATGCGAGTGATACCACCATCATTGCAGTTCCTACCCAATCCCTTGACGGTATCATGTTCCCTCTGCAGTTTTTTTTTTTTTTTTTTTTTTTTTTTTTTTTTTTTTTTTTTTTTTTTTTTTTTAAGAAACTCAACAATGCTCAAAAGAAATACCTTTGATTGAGAACTCTTGGCCATCTATGAGGTTACCAAAGGCTTCCAGTCTGACACAGACAGCCACTCCTTTTAGATTCTCACCAACTATAAGTTTCTTGCAGCTGCTGTCACCAATCCCCGGCAGCCTACATCTCCCAATTCACCACCGACATCTGCTACATCAAGGGTGCAGATAATGCTGTCGCTGATTTGCTCTCATGGATTGATGCCATTTCATCCCTCTTAGATTTCTCTCATCTTGCCACTTTTCAGCCCGCTCATGACGACGCAATGCAACTGATACAGGGCTCTTCCTCTTCTCTGCGACTTATTCACACCACCTTCCCTGGTGTATAGGGTGAGGTTTCATGCGATAAATCAATGGGCACTCTGGCCCTACATTCCTCACTGCCTCAGGTGCAAGATCGTCAATAAACTGCATAATCTTGCTCATCCTGGCATCAAGGCCTCCACCAAATTAGTCATGGATTGATTTTTCTGGTGGGACATGAGCGATTGCCACTTCTGGACTTGCGCCTGTGTTCCCTGTCAAAAAAGCAAAATTCAGATTCACACCTCCCCTCCCCTAGGCTCTTTCCTTGTCCCTGCTGGCTGCTTCCAGCACGTTCTTATTAATCTAGTCGGACCCCTTCCCCGGGTCGACAGTTTTTGTTACCACCTCACATTGATTGATCACACCACCCACTGGGCAGAAGCTGCGCCCTTCCCGAATTTCACTGCACAACTGTCACCTGTGCATTCATGCACTCTTGGATTTCCCGCTTTGGCTGTTTGGCTGTCATCACCACTGACCACGGCTGACAGTTTGAATGTTCTCTATTCCAAAACTTGTGCAACCTGTTAGGAACTAAACACATCCACACCACAGCCTATAACTCTCAAGGAAATTGTTTAGTCAAATGTTGGTACTGCACACTCAATGCGACTCTCATGTGCCATGACTCACTTTGGGCCAGAGGTCCTTTCTTGGTTCTCCTAGGTCTTCGATCCACTTACAAACCAGACCTGAAGACAACCACCGCAAAGTTTGTCTATGGGCAAAACCTATATCTCCCAAGCGAGGTTGTCCACCCTTTCACTTCCCCTCCTCCATCTGACCATCCACTGATCAAATCCGTCTCTACTACTCCTCTCCCAGTCCTCATATTCCAACTGTACCGGTGACATGCAAACATGTTTTACTCCGGAATGACACTTTCCATCCCCCTCTCCAGCCCCCTTATTCCGGCCATCACCAGACCCTGAAGAGAGGTGGCAACACAATCATATCTGTCAACAATGTGCCCATCACTGTCTCAATCCACTGAGACAAACCCACTTACATCAACCCTGTCTCTCCTCAACCGCAGTCTGATTCAGCCACCGCTCCCTCTCTCCCTCCACCCCATCCCTCCTGCTACTCCTTTGCCCCCTCTACTGTCCTCCGCTCGTTCTACTCCCCCCCCCCCCCTCCCAATCTCCTTTCCATGGATTCCTACTCTCTCCCCTCCCTCCATCCCCGGCTCTCGAATCTGTGGTTCCTGTACACCCTCCTCTCGCCACTGATATTTCCATTATTCTATGGGATTGATCTGTCTTCATCTCTTGTCCAACTCCTCCTGCCCCTTCGCCCCCTTCAGACATTGAGTTGCAGCTTCTAAAGACACATTCCCCTTCCTGCCACAGCCATCATGTCAGCTGTTCATGCCTTCCTCCCACCAAGGTGCTCATTGTCACACTTCTGGGCTTCACTAAACTGTCATCACACCCAACCTGAGCCATCTGCCGCCCATGACACCTCGCCGACGTACCTGAAACTCACAGTCTCTCACCCACACTGCTGCCTCCCAACACTGTCAAGTTAACTGGTGCTTGGATGCCAAGGCAAGTGCTGCCCAATGCCTTGGATTTCCTGCCCCTCCCCCCCTCCCCCACCTGGCGCTCTCAAGATGTAGTCCGTACTGAGGGGAAGGGGGGCTCTGTGTCCTTCACGTTGGCAGTAAAGTGTAGAATATCCTTATAACTGACTTACTTTGGGAGCCAGCATCTCTGAGCTCTGAGCCATGTTAGTTCAGTCTTGTAATGCTTCTTGTTGTGTTAAGAATAAAGTGTTAACCCACAAGTTTATCAAAGTCACTGTTACAGAAACAGTACAAGACCATCAACACCAAACACATGCAGTTGTTTAAAGTTTACATTTGTAAGGTAGATATCAACAAGTATGTAAGAGAAGAAGTACAATCAAACTTGATTAAGTTTTCTGTGTGAATCATTAACCATAGATATCTATGGTCAAAAGTGCGAATGAAATGATGGCAACATTCCAAAACTTGCAGTGAAAAAATTGTTATATTCATGACCTCCTATAGATGTTGATTTAGTTAGTAGAGGTGGAATAAAAAGAATAGGAATAAAAGCCAATGTGAGATGAAATTCCCAGTCATACAGCTGTGCCCTGGAAAGCTGTGAGGACACTGGGACACTGGGACATTTTGTTGTAAATTGGGACTGTCCTGGAAAAATTGGGACAGATTGACTGACACTAATATAATGAGGATAAGCTGGCATTTTCCATCATAGGATCAAAATCAATGTCATCTTTCCAGGTGTAATTTAAATTATAAGCATGGAATTATGATCCTGGAATTTAGTTATTATTAACAAACAAAAAATAAAAAGTATGCAAATTGCAGAAAGTTTTAAGAATGCACTTGTGTCTTATGAAATTAATCAATTTCTGAGAAGAAGAATTTTGCCCAATATAATCAGCAGTTTGTTACAGGAGTCAAAACAGATTTAATAACATTTGAAAGTTAATTATTTGGAATGCTTGATTTGTTGGTTCGTAGATAAGTTAAAATTTCTTCAGGGAAAAACTTTTTATGTTTTACCTAAAATGTCAACCATGTGATCTTGAATAACACACATTTTAGTTGCCATAAGGCAATTCAGTTACCTTCTACAAATAAGACACTTGTATAATTTCTTTCATGAAAACAAGAGTGTTCACTATAGTGAGTCTACCAAGTCTTGGTGCAGTTTTAAATGGTCTCAGGAAAGCAACGAAATAAGATAGAAATGCGAAACCTTCACCAAATGTCAGAAAGAACAGACACTACACCTGCTTCGCAGCCATATTGTGTTTGCAAATTATTGATAAAGGAGGGGAAGGAAGGAGAATTAGGAAAGAAAGGAATGATAGTGGCTGCATTAGGGCACTGAAATGAAGCAATGGTGACAAGTGAAAATTTGAGCCAGGCCAGGAGTAGAACCCGAGTCTCCTGCTTTGGGCCAGTGGTCATCCTTAAACACCTAGCTACTAGTGCTCACCTCCCATCCATCTCAAATTCCCAAAAGTCGCACACTATGGCTGTAATGCCCCTATTGTTCATACCCTCTTACACTCACCATTACGGATTCCCTTAACCAATAATTTGCAAATGCAATATGACATGTCCGAATGAATAGGCACCACACTAATATAATAAGTATTTACACACAAAGACAACATTGGCTTCAATTACTTCACTTCACTGCAGATGCAGTCATATGTTTGACCTCGCACGGGAATCCGTAATAGCAAGTGTAAGAGGGCATGAATGATAGGGAAACTACAGCCACAGCATATGACTTGTGGGAATTTGAGATGGACGGGAGGCAAGCAAGGGTAGCCAAGTGGTTAAGGCGACCGTTGGCCTGAAGTGGGAGACCGGGTTCTATTCCTGGCCCTGCTCACATTTTCACTTGTTCACCCTAAATATATTTGAGTAAACAGTGAAGTTCCTCATAGTAAAACATTATACAGTGGGATCAGCAGTTGAAGATAACTGGCAGTTGTGGGGCCAAAAATGTTCTGGTAGGCCTTTGGTTAGTGATGAAACTGTAGAAGATAAGCAGGACACCTATGTGAGGATCCCCAAGAAATCAGCGTATGTTTGCTTGAGAACTACACTTAATTCTATATGACATTGACAGTGATAAATAATTCTTAAAGAGCATAGTGTTTAGTGATAAGGTCACATTCTGTAAGTATAGTCATGGTCATCACTACAACATCAAAATATAGATTGGAAAAATGCTCTTGCCTACACTGAGTACCAGCGTAACTTCCCCAAGGTGAATGTCTGGTGTGCCTTCATGTGTGATAAAGTTATAGACCTTGATTTCTTTGTGGAGCAAACTGTGACATCAAATAACTACCTAGAATGCAATTGCATGCAGTGAAGGTGTCAAGGATGGGAAGCAGTCGATTTAAGGTATGACCATCACAATTCATAGACTCAATACTCCTAGACATTTTCTTGTGGTATGTGAAGCAATATGTGTAGTGTTCATATCAATGACATTGAGCATTTAAAGGAGATGATCAGAGATGCTCTTCACTCTGCTACCCCTGATGCCCTTCAAGATGTGTGGGATGACCTAAAATATCATTTAGACATGTAGAGCAACAATAGGACCCACATTGAACTATACATAACAGGTATGCAAACTTGGAAAGTTTTTCTTTCATATGGTGAAATTTTCATCTTGTTTTGTTGCCTTTCGGTGACTGGTTAAAACTGCACCGTAACTTTATGGTCACACTATATTAGCTGAAGTTCTTTTGGCAAATATGAAATTACTGCAAATTACTGTAGTTTTCTTTGTCTCAGTTTCAAAAATATCACAAATTCGAGGGTTGGTAATTAAATAATGGCAAAACTGCTGTGGAGACACTATGCAATGGAATCTACTATTGTCACTGATAGCAAACTTTGGTGATATACCTCTGAGCAAATGGACTCTCCCATCCCATGTCATAGGTGTGCGCACAATCAAATGAAACACAGTAATTTGTGAGCGAGCAGTCTAACATAACAATGTCACTATGTTTTGGAAACTGGAAAAGTGTAGACCGTCAACAGTATTACTGTTCATTTTTGGAGCATCACCTGTGCCAAGGTTTACGAAAGAAGCAGCAACTCTTCCTGCACAACCCACTCATCATTTTGCATGACAATGCACGGGCACATAAAGCACAAGCTGTGGCTGCTCTGTTTGGTTAATGGGACTCGTAAGTACTGTACCATCCACGATACTCCCTGGACATAAGTCCTTGTGACTTTGATTTGATTCCAAAGATGAAGGAACCACTTCATGGCATTTGCTTCAGGACTGTTCGATAGATTAGACAGGCAGTAGACCTCTCCATTCACACTATCAACAGAACAGACTCAGCTAATGATATCCTACACCTTCCACATCACTGGTAATGGGTTCTACACAACACTGGTGACTACTTTGAGAAGAACAGTAACAGGTGCAAACATGTAACACTTTTTTTTCGGTTGTGAATAAATAGTTGCCACTACTGAAGTTCCAACCCTCATATATAGCACTGTTCCTGAGGCAGATACTGTTCTCAGTGAGGTCACACCATTGACCAACATCAGCACAGAACATTTACTGCCCAACCTTATTTGTCTGTGGAGACTGCTACATACATGAAACCTTCCCTCTAACCATTTTTACTGACAAATTTGTAATTATTTTAAACCACTTATAATATATTTAAGACAAATAATGATTTATTATAGCATCTTTCAATAAGTTAAACAAAAGAGTGGTCTATATAAATTATGATTTACCTCTGTAAGTGGCTGATGGGAAGCAATAATGCAGGGATACTACGCTGATTACAGTTTTTGACAATTGCATCTACCACAGATTCAGCTATTTGATGAGCATTCAGTACAGGTAGGTAACTGCAAAAATGAGATGTTTGACATATAAGAAATATCTAGAATTATAATTTCACAATTTTAAGATTGACAAGTTATCCTATAAATTAAAAATGGGTCTTTTGAAGAATGAGAAGTCCAGGTTGAAAAGTCAATAATACGAGAATAGGTAGCAGCACACTGTAGAGATGATCATAGAGCCACAGAGGGGCATGTAAAAAAAAAAAAAATAATAATAATAATAAATAAATAAAAAAAAAAAAAAACAATCACATTAACACATATTTTGTGAATGGGATCATTTCTAAGTGACTGACTGTGGCTCAGTGATCGTCTTTATGGTGAGTTGCTACCTAAACCAAAATATGGAAACAGCACTTTACATTTGAAAACCTCCATCAAAGGAGGTTGCATACCACACATTTGAAAATGATGGGTTCTTCCTATATCCAGCAAATGTTGTGTGTGTGTGTGTGTGTGTGTGTGTGTGTGTGTCTGTCTGTCTGTCTGTCTGTCTGTGTGTGTGTGTGTGTGTGTGTGTGTGTGTGTACAAATAAGGCTGAGAATGAAGTCTTTAGCATTAGCATTCATAAGTAAAATTTTCTCGTTTACTTGACGCATCAATTAGGGATAAAATCCCATGCTTACTACTATAGCCACCATTGTGGTCTTACATAGCCCATGGACAGCTTCTCAGCATCAAGCACTCATTTCCATGCATTTCTGAGATTGTATCCACTGTCACAGTTAAAGTTCTTCTTGTTCAGAGGTCATGAATTTCTGGGGGGGGGGGGGGTGAAAAATGAATACTTTTGGCCAGTCTGGGGGGGGGAGGTCTTTATAAAACAATATGTGAAATAAAAGATATTTAATTTCAATATTAACTGGTAAAACAGGACCTAATATCTCAGGTGTGGGGGGTTAGGTCACAGTTTGGGAGGGGAGAGGGGGGGAGTCATTCACCAAGGGGAGGGGTTAAGTACCTCTGTTCTCGCTCATTCTTATTTCAACAGCCTCTTTAATTACAGAATCCCAATATGCGGCAGCTTAGGACAAAACTTTTGTGTCATCAAACAGTATTTTGTTTGTGAGGCTGTGCTTAGCAACTGCCAGTTCTCTGTTTTTAATATGCCACTGGTGTTTAGCACAGCAATTGGAAATCGTACAATTGGTATGGCCTTTGTAATTGCTTCCACACTTACAGGGAATATTATAAATCCCAGGAATCATGAGACCGAGTCTGTCCTTAACAGGGTGAAGCATCTCCTTTATTGTCTTAGAAGGATAGAAAATCAGTATTATACCTTATCTATCCAGGATTCTTCATATTTTGCTGAAAACGGGCACAGAAATAAAGGAACACAATTGGTGATCTAACCCGTGAGTGTTCAACATTTCCACATTTCCGTTTCTTGTAGAATGCTGCCTTAACATCGCATGAACTGTAGTCATTCTTTTGGAACACATGCTTAAGGTGGTTAATTTTGGACTCAAAGAGGTCCTCGTCAGAAACAGTTTTTTCTCTGTATTCCAATGTGTTCAAAATGTCTCACTTCTGAACCGGATGATGGAAATTCTGTGCATTGAGATATAGATCAGTATGCGGCAGCTTGCACTACGCAGTGGCCAAGACATCCATTCAATTTCCATTGTTCAGAAACATCTAAGAATGGAAGCCTTCCTTCCTTCTCAATCTCGAGAGCGAACTGAATGTTTGGATGTATGCTGTTCATGTGTATGTGTTCCATGAATTCTTCAAGAGCTTCAGCACCATGTGGTCAGATGATGAAAATGTCATCAACATAAAGATAAAATGAAGATGGATGAAGGGGCCCGTTTCTCAAAATTCTCCATATAACAGTGTCCACTGCTGGAGACAACAGAGAACCCATCACCATACTGTCCTCATGCTCTCAGCACCTGGCTCAACCAACACCATCCTAGAAGCCAACTGTAAACTCTATGCTACACAGCACTTGACACTTGAGAAAATCATCAACCAGTCTGTCCCAACGCCTCAAAAGTGGTGTCCCACCTCAACAACAAATTTTTAATTTTCTGTACTTACATAAAATTTTCTGACAAATTAAAAATTGTATAATATTTGTTGTAACCGCATTTTGAAGAATCATTCAGGCCTTCCAAATTGATACATTAGTTTCAGTTAAATGTTCACAACTTAAATTACAAATTCCTGTGTACAGATTGTATTTACAATGTACCAATATTTTTGCGGGTATTATTTTAGACTGAAATTCAGGATGCTCTGATTCCAGAATAGCTTAAGGTAGAGGTTTGAAATTTTAAACCTATCATTAAACATGTAAGTAAATTTTGTGTATCAGATTCCATGAAAATCTGAGATGGTGAGTTGCATTTTGTCATTTTTCTGGTTCATCCGAGTTGACATACTATGGGCTTAAATGTATTCATCATTTGTCTAATTATAAAGAAAATTGTCAGATGGAAACTGTTGTGGCTTTTTTTAATGTGTTGTTAAAACAGTAACATAATATAATTATTGATATGGCATGTGATGTTCCACCCATGAAAGAGCAAACACCATATCCATAATTGTAAATGTTCCAACAGGCAATTGACTATTTCTGTGTCAATGCACAACTATGCTCGATCCCTTGCAGGAATCCAGGACAGGCTGTGAGCAAGAGGAACTATGGGCAGGAAGGGGTTGGGGGCACTACAATCGTATTGCACTACTTGTTGAGAATTTGGGCAGGAAGGGAAGTGTACCTGGATAGCCCAAATGCTTAAGGCTGATCTGAAGCCAGAAATCTGAATTCGAATCCTAGTCCTGCATAAATTTCCAACTTTGCCATTGAATTTATTTCCATGCTCTGAAACAATATGTTTGAAAATTTTGAATTTGTAAAAAGGTGTCAGTTGACAACATGGCAGGTAGTGCAGTGAACATGTTCATTTTGAGAAATACAAAGTATTTGTGCTTCAACACCACATGGAAAAGGCAAGAACCAACTGCAAAGGAGGTATAAGTACTCTAAAGCACAATATTTTGTAAAGTTAAACATATGAAATTGAAAAAAGTAAAATAAAAATTCAAGATCCAACTAGAAAGTCAGTAATGGAGGATAGGTAACAACTCCTATTAAAGACATTTGCTGAGCCACAGCAGGCACATAAAGTTGACAATCGCATTAACAAAACTTAAATTTTCAGCCATGGTCTTCATCAGAAAAAGAAACATGTGCATTCACACAATCACTTACTCATTTATTATATACTTTTCTTTCACAGGAAAAGTAATTGTTTATTAGGATGATCAAATCTGTGGCACAACCATGGGCACTCATATGACACCCTCACATGGCAACCTCTTCATGGGCCACCTGGAGGAAATCTACCTAACATCCCAAACTCTTGGTCTGCAAGTTCATTGATGATATTTTCATGATGAGCAGGATACCATATCCTTGTTCCCTCAAAACCTCGTCTCTTTCTCTCCCATCAGTTTCATTTCATCCTTCTCATCCCGGCATGTCACCTCCATCGATGTTAACCTGCATATCACTGACAGCTCCATTTGCACCTCCACCCACATTGAACCTACTAATTAACATCATATCTGCACTTTGACTGCTGCCTTCCATTCCACCTCAGAAAATCCCTCTGATACAGCCTTGCTACTTGTGGACTGTGAATTTGCAGTGATGAGCATTCCCTTACCCACAAAGGCTTTCACAGACAGATTTTACCCTCCTGTCCTAGTCCACAAATAGACTTCCTTTTTCCTTATCCCCACATACCATTGAATTTTCCTCCACTCCCAATAACCAGTCACACAGGAGTGTCTTTATTGGCACCCAATACCACCCTGGACTGGAACAATTAAATCACATCCTTCGTCAGGGCTTTGATTTTCTGTCATCATGCCTGGAAATGAGAAATATCCTACTAAAGATCCTTCCACCCCTCCTAAAGACGTGTTCCATCCTGCACCCAACATCTACAAACGTCCCAGTCCATCCATATGCCACTTCAAATCCCAACCCCTTGCCACAGGGATCATATCCCTGTGGAATGGCTCGATGCAAAACCTGACCAATTCACCCACTCAGCACTTCTTATTCCAGTTCTTATCACAGGCTTATACTAACCCATTAGAGGTCGTGCCATCTGTGAAAGCAGCCATGTGATATACCAACTTTGCTGCAATCCTCGCACAGCATTTTACATTGGAATGACAAAAAACCAGCTGTCCATCAGGATGAATGGCCGCTGTCAAACTATGGCAAAAAGCAAGACGGACCACCCTATGAGACTGTATGCAGCTGAACACAACACTCTTGATTTCAATGGCTGCTTTACGACCTGAGGCATCTGGATTCTCCCCTCCACCACCAGCTATTCTGAAATTCACAGACACCAACTCTTCTGAAATTCACAAACAGAAGATGACTTGCCATCCCTGTACCCTTCACCTAACATCTCCCCCCTCCCCCCCCCCTCTTCCTCACTCATTATCCTGTATTCCTCCATTGCATGTCTTCCTCCCAACAGTGTGTGGCCCCTTACAATATCCCTTAATTACTTTTGTTTCAAATCCCCCTCCTCACACACCTCTACATTTCCATTTTATCCTCTCCCGCTCCTTCACTTCACTACATTCAATGCTGCATCTCACATTACAGTCTTCCAGAGCATTTACAATCCATCATGCAACACAGAACTTTTCATCCCCACTCTTACTTGGCACCCTTCCTCCTCCAGTCCCTCCTCAGTCACTGTGAAGATGCTTCTGGCACTGAAGCAGAAGATATGGTAGTTGTCTGTGTATACTTGTCTGAGCGATTGTGTGAATGTATGTTTTTCTCTTTCTGATGAAGAACTTGGCTGAAAATTTAAGTTGTGTGAATGTGATTGTTTATTTTTTGTACCTGTCAGCAGCTTAGAGAGTGTTGTTATCTGTGCTCTATTATTGAAATAAAAATTTGTTATTTTGCATGAGTCATCTGCAACTCCCAAACTGATGTCACCATCTACTTAATGAAGCAAAACTGTAATTACACCAACTGAAGATGGTTGAAACCCAAAATGCATTTTGGCATAAATAAAAAATTAAAAAATAAATAAAAAATAAAAGAAAATAAATAAATAAAATTAAAAAAAGTGCCTGGTTGCTGAATTTATTACAAATAAATGGATCTTTCCTGGCAAATTAAAACTGTGGCTGGACTGGGATTTGAATCTACCACCTTTGCTTTGACTGTGAAGGTTAAAAGTCCCAGGTTCAAATTCCAGTCCAGCACACAATTTTTAATATGACAGGAAAGTTTCCAAAGTGTTGAAGCCTGCTGTCATGACATTAACATATATATGTTATAAACTGCTGTGAAGTTAACATTCCCTCTTAACAGTGTGCTATTTAGAAAGCTGTACTCAGTCAGCATGTAGACCCCTGCCCCTTTCACACACACACACACACACACACACACACACACACACACACACACAATGTACACTGACTTGGCAAATATCGTGGGATAGTGGGGCACAGATGCTGTAGGTATGTTGTTTGTAAGCCAAATACCCTGTTAGTGTTTATCTACAGTGGAATACTATAGTGAGAAATGCTTCTCCTTATTTCTCCACATTTAATGAAATACCTTTGACATTCACAGAATTAATTGTGTCTCATTACCACTAGTCCACTTTTTGTAAGTGATCTACATTTTGGCAAATAAAGCCATTATGTTTCTCACTTAATCATTCCACAATTATTGGCAATACCAAATTATATAGCACAAATTACCTAAATCTTGGTGTCTCCAGGTTCCTTTTGGTGTTAATATTCCAAGTGTAAATTGTGGTAAACTTGATGCCATTTATTCGCAAGTCCTGCTGAATTTCTGCTTCCAGAGCCTCTACAAAACCTGGAGAAATAAACAGTCCATATAAATCGGAATATTGGCTTCCATATTTCAAATATATTTCACACCACAAATTTATAGTATGATTATGCTACTGCATTATTCATTCGTAACGTTGAGCTTAGTTTGCCATACACCAACGAAGATATGTACACAAATAACAATAATAATAATAAACAAAAGAGCTTGTACAAACATTTAGGTGTATGGAATGGCCGTGTAATCTAAGGTGTCATGCTGCTAACTGAGCAGCCATTCCCACCAGAGGTTCAAGTCCTCCCTCAGGTGGGTGTGGGTGTGTGTGTGTGTGTGTGTGTGTGTGTGTGTGTTGTCTTTGGAATAAGTTAGCTTAAGTAGTTTGTAAGTCAAGGGACTGATAAACATAGCAATTTGGGCCAATAGGTTGATAAAACATTTGAACACTTGAGAAACATCTCTCTCTCTCTCTCTCTCTCTCTCTCTCTCCCTTCCTCCTCCCATACCCTTTCCATCTTCTTCCTGTGTCCAGTGCAGAGATGCTCAGCATCTGTGCTTATCTTGTATTTAATCATGTAGTTTGTATCTTATTATACAATCTGTTGCCATAAGAATCTAAAGCACACAATGTTTTTTTTATATATAGCTCTTGTTATTTCATTATTGGTAGTCTGCTAATTTGATAACATTACTTTGAATGATCTCTAGTGCCTTTGCCTTTCAGTTTCAGCCATAGTGGTGGTGACAACCTTGTAGCCTTTAGTTACTTTCTGCTGTCTTGTCTTCTTACTCTCTGGTGTGATATGTTATTCAAATGCTGTGTTATGACCGGGATGGATCTTATCCAATTCTTTGGAAAACCAACCACACTCATATATATATATAGGTTACTATCTTAACGCCCGCTGCTTCGCATGTGTAGGATGGTTGGTCTGCACCAGTTGTTTCTCCCTTTTAATATAAATTATCATAGATGTAGCTTAAGTACTATCATAATGAAAAGTTGTGATACTACTTGCAGAACTACAAAAATTCGGATTTTTCAGAGTTCGAATTTAAAAGACAAGTGTTTCAGCATTTTTTGAAATTCAACCAATAAGGAGGTAAAATAGGGGATGCAAAAATTTGATTGTCAAAAATATATGTTACTGTTAACTCAAATTTTAAGCTATAACTACATAACTTCGGATATGGAATCTTGGTCAGGATTTAAAAAAAAAAAAAAAAAAAAAAAAAAAAAAAAAAAAAAAAAAAAAAAAAAATACCCCATGAGTTTCAGTGTTTTTGGAAATTCAACAAGTAAGAGGGTAAAATAAGAGGAAAAAAAATTGTTTGTGAAGTACGTTAATAATTGGAATATGACCCTTTTTTTTCCTCCCAAGATCGGCAGGGTGAGTGATTACTGTGAGCTACCACTATGGTACTTGCCAGAGCTGGACAGCCTTAACTAAAAAGTTAACTTCATTAATCATTGACCCGGGTCTAAAAAATTAACATTATCTTTAACTCTGAACTGTAGTGTGCATCCATGAAATTTCGCCTTCAGTCTCTGAATTTATATTCATGTGCTATCGTTCCATTGAAATAAAGCAAATTAAGTAAAACGTATTACCGTACCTGATACAAAATAAATAAATAAACTGAAAAATTTTAAGGAAAAATTAATATTCGTTACTGCACCCTGTGATCTTAGTGCCGGAAAGAACTGAAGACTTCGGGATAAAGATAAACTATTACGTTACTGTGTATTAACCGATTACAGACTTTGGGCCAGCAGTCGCCTTAACTTCTTGTCTATCCGGGGCACGTCTCCCGTCTGCCCAAAATTCTCACCAGTCCCACGCTGCAAAAGTAGCGGCCATCAACCATATTCCTCATTGTTCACCATCAGGGATTTCCACACGAGGTCCAACGATTTTATCTCATTATCTTGAACTGAGTTGTCTTCAGTACCGTATCTAACACAAATTGAACACTGTGATGTTTCTGAAATGTCAGTACTGGAATCAAGAACTAAGCTAAAGTACTTGCAGTTGTTTAAATCTTGAGCTAAGCAATCACGAATATGGTGTGATATAACTTCAATATGTCTAATACAGGTTGAATCTGAGATCTGGAGCTTTTTAATTTCTATAATTATTTGATTTTTGTTGGTAAATTTATCAAATAGAACACTGGAGGCAGTTACAAAACACTCCTTTACAATTTCTGCATCAGTAAATGGTTTCATATGCTTACCAAGCATATAACATGTTTCATACGATGCCTTTATTACCGCGCATCTTGTGACATAATCACCAACATACACTTTTTGTTGTTACACTAAATAACTTTTTGAAGCTGCAAGTTTCTCACGTCTTAAGGTGGATCCCCGAGAAGAAGTATCATGAAACGATTGGCGTTTGTTGCAAAATGGCGATCAATATTATCTATCTTTAATACAGCTCTTTCTCGGCATTTTAAACAAGTTTCTGATCCATGTTTATTTTGCACTAGAAAATAGTCAATTTCCCACTGATCTTGAAACAGTCTTCTTTCAACAGATACTTTTCATTTGTTTTTAGAAGCCGCTCCTGACATGATGAAAAATTATTTTCTCACTCTCCAGTCTCCACTCTCACAGCATCCGCACGGCAAGCAAAACAATGTACTGACTTGTCTACACACGAGCTTAAATCCAGCAAAAATCATCCACTTAGTCTCCGCCCACTGGACTCGAGCTCCGCCCATCAGCGGCAAGGGACTCAAGCCAGTGTCATCTAGGTGAACTGATTCAACCAAACCACAAGGGACTCTGAACGTCAGAGACATTTTACAGAAAAAACAGTTCTTAATGCACCATATAAGTTTTCAAGTATAACATTTTTACAGATACTGCCTTTATAAAATGAAATCAAATCTCCAATGTAATGCTAATAGCAGTTTGTCACAACTGATTGAACGGTATTATTGTCAACTCAAATCGTACTCTTGTTGGGCCATCCTGTGGGCGCACTGAAAACGGCGTCATAAAAACTCTGAGTGAAGGTTTTACTTGTTTTATTTTTTATCCGTATTCAGATTATTTCTGCAATGTCTGTAAATTACGTAAATTCAACGATTTTAGAGAGGGAAAATTGTCCAAATTTATTTATTGATGCACACTTTTTAAAAAGCAAAAGCTGCAACTTGAAACTTTCAGTAGAGTCAAGCATAGTACCAATTAATTTATTTTTACCTTATCCCTCGAGTGTTATATTCATTTTAGTGGTGTCAGTGCATTGGTGGTGTTTTGATATTTACGGTTGAGTTGCATATTACGCACGGTGTTTTCCCAACAAGCTTTAGAAACAAATAACAATCTTCCCAGTAAGCACAAAAATGACACACCTATATCCGAACTTTTTTTGTACATGATGAACACTCGCAAGACAGATTAACAGCGTCACTCTTGATAGGATTCAGAACGGATACTTCAGCGCACCGAGAAAGCTACAATGCGAGAACTGTCCGAGGTGCCACAGCCGCTACCCAGAGAGGACAGGCAGGGGGAGAGCACGGGGCGCGCCAACACTCGAGTGTTATCACAACAAACGGCGTGCGCTGTGCAGAATGCGCTGCTTAAGTTCAGGGCACCGACGTCACTGTACGCATATCACCCATTTTTATCCGCTAGTCATTAAAGATTTTTATGGCGAAATTTTTAATACTGGACGACTAGGTTGCCGGGCCACTCAGAAAAACTCGGCGGGCCACAGGTGGCCCGCGGGTTGCAGGTTGAGTACCGCTGGCCTAGATGGTAATAATGAGATGCAGCTTAGAAGTGGAGTGAGGTGGTGGGTAGGACAGAAAAATGAAATAAAAAAAAATAATAAAAAAATATAGATACAAATAAAAAATAAATATAATAAAAATAAGAATAAAAATTAATAAAAATAAAAATGGGTGCATGGCGCACATAAATACAGCGATGCGTACACACGTACAGCCCTCGTTGACCAACACCACCAACCAATTGTCCAAAATCTATCTTCTCATATCAAGAATACCAACCACTTCCTTCACCGACTCTTCACCATTCCCACCCCTTTGCCTCTTGGATCCTTACTTGTCACAGTGGATGCCACCTCCATATACACCAAGATCCCACTTACCTTGCTGCTCTGGAACACCCACTTGCCTTGCTGTTCTGGAACACTATGTCCCCCAATGTCCCTCTGAACTCAAGGAAAAGTTTACCATCAAATCTGTGGCACAGCCATAGGCATCCACATGGCACCCTCCGATGACAACATGTTTATGGGCCATCTCGAGGAATCCTTCCTAGCAACCCAAAACCCCAAACCTCTGGCCTGTTTCAGGTTTATTGATGATATTTTCATGATCTGGACTCAGGGCCAGGACACCCTATCCTTCTACCTTCAGCACCTCAATTCCTTCTCCCCCACCCACTTGACCTGGTCTTCCTCAACCTACCGTGCCACATTAATGGATGTCAATCTCCACCTCACTGATGCCTCCATCCACACTTCTGTCCATATTAAACCTACCAGCCACCAACAGTACCTACACTTTGACATTTGCCACCCCTTCCACACACAAAAAAAAAAAAAAAAAAAAAAAAAAAATAAAAATAAAAAAATAAAAAATAAATAAATAAAATAAAATAAAAAAATAAATAAAAAAAAATAATAATAAAAAAAAAATTGCTCCATTTCAGCCTGGCCACCCGTGAATGGCGTATCTGCAGTGAAGAGAACTCCCTTTCTGAATATGCTAAGGGTCTCACAAAGGCTTTCACAGACAGAAACTACTCCACAGACCTAATGGGCAAACACATCTTTCGGACATATCCTCACACATCCCAAATCCTCCAACTAACACCAGTAACCATCCACAAAAGAGCACTCCCCTTATCACCCAGTACTACCCTGGACTCAAACAACTAATTTGCATCCTTCGCTAAGGTTTTGATTTTCTATCCTCGTGCCCAGAAATGAGAGACATCCAGCCCAAGATCCTTCCCACCCCTCTTAAAATGGTCTTCCATCACCCTCCCAACCTCCACAACTTCGGAGTTCAGCCCTATGCCACCCCTAAACCCAGCCTACTGCCACAGGGATCAGATCCTCGTGGAAGACCCCACTGCAAGACCTGTCTGATCCACCCACCCAACACCTCCTATTCCATTCCTGTCACAGACTTACCTTACCCTTTCAGAGGCCACATGTGAAAGCAGCAATGTAATTTACCAACTGTACTGCAATCATTGTGTAGCTTTCTATATTGGCATGACTATTAACCAACTGTCTATTAGGATGAATGGTCACCACCAAACTGTGGCTAAAAAGAAGGTGGACCACACTGTGGCACAGCAGGCAGCAGAGCACATGCTTGATTTCAATGGCTGCTTCACAACCCGAGCCATCTGGATCCTCCCATCCACCACCAGCTCTTCTGAACTGCACAGATGGGAGTTATCCCCATAGTACATGCTACAATCCCAAAATCATCTAGGCCTCAACCTATGATAACTTCCCTGTTTTCCTTCCTACCTCTATCCTAAACCTCTCTTATTATGAGTGGTGCGTGTATGAGTGTGTGTGTGTGTGTGTGTGTGTGTGTGTGTGTGTGTGTGTTTGTGTGTGTGTGTATTCGCGCCATTGTTGTACATGCGGCATCCACACATTTTTATTTATATTTATTTTGTTTATTTTATTTTATTATTATCATTTTTATTTTATTTCATTTTTATCCCCTCACCCAACTCCCCACTCCATTCCTAAGCTGCACCTCATTATTGGCCATGTTGTACCCATGCTGCTGCCATGCTGTACCCATCCCCACCACTGTGACACAACCTTCCTATCCTCTCCCCCCTCCCCTCCCCAATTTCCACACCGCGGTGCATGATTCGAAGTACGGTAGCTGGAGGTGATGGTTGTATGACTGTGTTGTGTGCCTGTCTGATTGCGTGAATGTTCTATTTTCTGAAGAAGGCCATGGCCGATAGCTGGAAGTGTTCTATGTGCGTGTCTATGTATGTGTCTGTCACAACTCATTGCCACATCTTTGTGGTGAGTTGTAAACTGTCCTTATTGTTATATAATTAGTGCTTAAGTTTGGTGATTTAATAGGAACTGTGCTCATTGTGTGAAAATTGTTAATGCTTGAAATGTACATGAAAACATTGACTGAATGTTCTGCTGTTGCTTGGTAGAATATTTGATACACGATCACCGAAACACACAACACTGGTGTAATATTCTACAATAATTATTGATTTATACAAACTAGTTTTAGGCTGTTACACCACTATTAGGTACAAAGGTAAAAGTAACCTTTGTACCTGATGATGGTGTAACAGCTGAAAACTAGTTTGTATAAATCGATATATATTGTAAAATATTACACCAGTGTTGTATGCATTTTAGTGATCATACATGAAAACATATAGAAGTTACGACACTTCATGTTAAAAATTGAGTTAACACTTCTAAAAGTTTTAACACAGATTTTAAGCATTGGTAAGATCACATAGTGAAAGAAATCCAGATCTGATAATATAATAAAACTTCTACATATTTGAAAACAGTCATTGGAGCACCACAGATACAATATGGAATCAAATCTGATATAAGTTTCTTTTTGTAAATAGGGTAGGTCAAATTTATCTGGTTCATATTTTCAGTGAAGGAACAATACCGCATAAGTAGCATAATGAGAATTTTACATGAGAGACAAAAAACTGTCTAAAATACCTAATACATTTCACAGGTGCGGTATTGTTTTAGATCATTTTTTCATTGTAAATAATTAAAAATTCAGCATTATGACATAACGAGCTGATGTGCATATGGTTAATGACATCATCTAACTGAAAAACGAAAGCTAACAAAATACGTTCACATTCAGATCAAAAAGATGGTGAAAGAAAATTTTGCAAATAGTTTTCACCACAATGAATAAGGCCTTTCTTCTAATGATTTCATGCTTCATTTCTGTGAGTCTCATTCCTTATACTGTGATAATACGGAACGATCTGCCATTTTCTGAACTTTCTGTAAATCATACCTCAGTCCCACTAGATGGGGATCAATGCTCAGAAATAGTCCAAAATAAGATGTACAAGTGTAGTATAGGTGGTTTCTTTAGTTGAACTGTTGCATCATCTAAGTGTTCTGGCAATGAAAAGTAGCATTTAGTTCACATTCCATACAATATGAAGATTAAAATACACAGTTTTGTGGATTTTAATCTTCATAATGAATAAGTTCTACCAAGAAGTGACTGAAGAATCAGTTAACATTCCATACAATATTTTCTGTGTGTTCTTTTCAATTTTCATTGTTTGGTGGAGGCGCCGGGTACCCTGTGCAACAGCTGCATCACCATGGCTCCGATTAGGCAACATAGAAGCCGTTGCTTACACGGACTAGAACCGGAATACAAGGGATATACTGAGTACATTCTTCATGGACACGAAATCAACGGTAGGCCAGCTGCACATCAGACACCCACTGGTGTTTTCTGGAGACGCTGGACAGGATCCCAATAAATGGCGATAAGGGTTCCACCGAGTTGCCAAGTACAACAGGTGGATCATACAATGTGCTGGGCCAAAGTTTATTTCTACCTGGTTGGAACAGCCCAGCAATGGTTCGAGAACAACGAAGACAAGCTGAATGACTGGGAAATGTTCCAGGCGGAACTTAAGAAGACGTTTGGAGGCCGACAGAGACAAATCCGCTCGGCGGAAGAACAACTGAAGAACCGGGCCCAATGACATGGTGAGCTGACACAGTCTTACATACAGAATGTTTTGGCCCTGTGTAACACTGTCAATCCGAACAATGCTGAACAAGGCTGAGAAAATCACGCACCTGATGAAGGGTATAGCAGAAGACATGTACCAAGCCCTTCTTATAAAATATGTCGCTACAACAGAAGAGTTCATCAAGTGGTGCCAGCGTATTGAAGAGATGCAACAAAGGAGGGTTGCATGCAAGAAGTATGACCGACTCCCCAATGTAGTCCCTATGGCTTCGCTTCTCTCATACGACAAATTGTGAGAGATGAATTACAACAGTGCATGGCAGCCGGGACTATTAGACCAAGCAAGCATCAGATTATGGCCATGGATGTAAGCCATGTAAGTCACGATGGAGCTGACGCCGCTAAGGAAGAGGTATTTCAGACATTAGCTCCTGTCTGCCCCGCCAATCGCACCCGATGTGAAGAATGACATCATCCTGCTATGACATGCTGCAGCCGCCAAATGACAGTCTATGAACCGGCTGACGCAACTGCAACCGACTCCCTCCCCCCCCCCCGGCAACAATCATGCCCCGCAGAAGAACAGACGTCTGGAGGACAGAAGACAACACACTGTGTTTCCACTGTGGGCGCCCCGGACATGTCGTACGCTACTGCAGAGAGAGAAGGCAAGTATTCGACGATTATTTTGCTGCAAGACGTCAGCCATCAGAGCAGTTCTATCCCAGGCAATCACCTGCTGATGAGTTCAGTCGACCTATGTGAAGAAGCCCATCACCATAACCTAGATGAGGTCGCTCCCCGACGCGCCACAGCCATTCACCGTTACCCTGCACAGGTACCAGCCACTTCCCTAGCCGCCACGCCCAGGAAAACTAAGCGAGGCGACCATCTACGGAGGTGAGGCGGTTGCAGATGAAAATCCTCCATGGATGAAAGTCGCTAAGATGTCGGAAAATCTCATGGACGTCATAATCGATGGACAACCTGTCCGGGCACTTGTTGATTCAGGAGCGTCTTTTTCTGTATTGTCAGATAATTACCGCTGCACACTAAAGACGACAATGTTCTGTGATATGGGGGCAGCTGTGTTGAAGATCGCGAATGGAAAGTATGTTAAGCCAGCAGGAACTAGTATCGCAAGAATAACCATCAACAACCGGACCCAGCCATTTGAATTTGTCATGTTAACAGAATGTAGTCACAATGTCATGTTCGGATGGGACTTCCTTCAGCCATTGCAAGCTATCATTGACTGTGGAAGATCTGAGCTGCAAGAAGTTGTTCTGCCGGTTACATGTAATACAGAATTTTCTGGGAAGTTATTCGTCGTTGACAATGTGACGATACCGCCGTTGACAATGAGAAGAGTTGCAGTCACAAACACAGATGACCAGTTAAACTGTGAAGTTCTTCTTGATAGTAAAAAGTTTATCAGGCTCACAAAAGAAATTTACATACCAGCGGCTATCATACGCATTACCGGTGGTCAAGGAGAGATTTGGATCCCAAACTGTCATGAGCAGTCACAACTTATCCCCAAGAGAATGTGTATCGGGACAGCTGAACCAATCCAGGACGGTGAGCTCAACGTCATCAATGAAGACCCATGCCCTCCTGTTAGTACAGACAACACGCTGGAGGAAACAAATGTGGAACTGCCAATTGAGCCTGGACTGACCAAGGAACAACGCCAGCAGGTGTTAGGTATACTACGCCAATTTTCGGGTGCCTTCACACCTCAACAGGGGAAAAGTCAGACGAAATGGCCCACGATAAAGCACCGTATCAATACTGGGGATCATTCGCCAATCAGCCAGCGTTTGTATAGAGTGTCACCAGCTGAAAGACAGATAATTCAGGAGGAAGTGGAGAAGATGTTGCGAGACAACATTATTCAACCTTTGGAGAGTCCTTGGTCATCTCCGGTGTTCCTCGTAAAGAAGAAGGATGGCACGTGGCGATTCTGTGTCTATCATTGGCGGCTGAAAAGAATCACAAAGAAAGATGTCTACCCATTGCCGCACATAGAAGACACCTTAGACTGCTTGAAAGGAGCTACATACTTCTATGGACATGCAGACAGGTTACTGGCAAATCGAGGTTGACGAAGCCGACAGGGAGAAGACAGCTTTTATTACACCTGACGGCCTCTATGAATTTAAAGTAATGCCATTTGGATTATGTAATGCTCCAGCCACATTCGAACTCATGATGGAGAACTTGCTTCGACACCTTAAGTGGACGACGTGTCTCTGCTACTTAGATGACATTGTCGTTTTCTCGAAAACATTTGAAGAACATCTGAGTCGCCTGTCAACTGTGTTGAAGTGTGTTCAGATTGCAGGTCTCCGCCTCAATCCAAAGAAGTGCCTCTTCGTCGCCAAAGAGATAAAAATCCTGGGGCACCTAGTCAACGGAGATGGTGTCCGTCCTGTAGAGATGGGCAAAACCGATCTTTTCAGAGATCGGATCAGAAATAGTCATTCACTGGGATGAACTAGTTCTTTTTCATGGTCCACCGACTCACCAACTGATAAAAAACGTAAAACGATGTCACATTGCTTTTTCGTCACTATACTTTTATCTGATTTGGCCATATTGTGAAAGGAGAAAGAAGAGCAATAATTTTATTGTAAGTCAGTAGTTTCGAGAATTAAAATTTGTTAGTTACACCTACATTAAAAATTGAACAGGTTATAACAGAATTTAAATATTTTTGCAGGTGAAATAATTGGAAAAAGAAAAAAAATATTATTTTTATATTTCTAAACTTTCATTAAAAAAATACAATATTTTGCAGAATAAAAATACTAGTTCCTTATTTATACAGTGAGTAGTTTAAAAGAGTTGAATGAAACGTGATATATCGCGAGAGTTCCCTGCAAAACGTGGCAACTGCCGCAGTGGAATAGCCGTGCGCAATAAGGCCGTGTCCTACGTGAGCGACAAAAGCGAGCGACAGCGCGCGATATTCAGCGATGCGACACGGCAGCTATAAGCAGCAACATTCGGCAACACGGCCAGGTGTCTTACGTGAGCACGACAGATTCTCGCTACAAGATGGCCGCTAGAACCCATCACTTGCTATCTAAAAACTAAAGTCTAGCATCCATAAACAGTAAAATAATGATAGCTCCACAGTAAGCAATAAAGTTTTATTTAATTTCGAAAATAAGGCGTCAAAAGCGTAATGTCCATTAAATTTACAAAGTGAGGAATGTTCGTGTACTATTTCATTTGTAACTTCAAGTACGAAAAAAAGACTGTGAAAATCTCCAGCCAAATTCTTCGAAAATACAACGAGTACAGATACTTTCGACTA
Source organism: Locusta migratoria (assembly GCA_026315105.1). Lineage (NCBI taxonomy): Eukaryota > Metazoa > Arthropoda > Insecta > Orthoptera > Acrididae > Locusta > Locusta migratoria. The sequence continues at coordinate 908,787,090 of CM048744.1, forward strand.
TGTCGTCAATGAGTTTTTCTTTTGTGAGTACAAACCATCAACAATTGATTAAGTTCGAAGAGAGTCTTAGCTAAAGAAATAATTAGGTAAATAACTGTGGTGATACTCTTATAGTCGGCGTAGTACAGGGGTAGCGTTCTGGGCTCCTATATTCAAAGTTTTGCAGTTGCTGGTAAGATTTCCGTTCCACCTTATATTTTTAGTTTCTATAACTACAACCCTTTCACCTGTTATTTGTGCATAGTATTATACATTCTCTATACAGAGCAATGTGAATTATTTTTTTAAGTGCTTCCCAATGTAGTTTATCTTTAATTGCAAACACACATATCCTACTGTACCAAACACATTAAATTCGTAATGAAACATTATAGCAAGATTTTTACTCAGAAACGTAATTATAGACATCTCGTTTGACATCCTAGTGTTCTTTCTCTCTTCGAAAACAAGTTTGTTGTTACTGTCAAAGATTTGACACCAGCAGCAAAAATTTCAAATGGACACATTCCCGAAATTGAATGGTTTCAGATATAGAAAACATTAATGCACATTGTTGTTTTCTTTGTTTTTCGATTATATAGTCATTGTTTTTAACGTGCCAAAATAATGTAGATGCATAAAGGCGCATAATTTGTTACAGGACACTCGTCTATCAAGTCAAGAAACTGCGAGATATGGGCTTACAAAATTTAAGCAACAGAATGCAGATTACACAAGACTTTGTCACTCTTGATCCCTTCATGCAGACTATAAGTGTTCGAGAAAAATGGAGTAGGATATTTTTCGCAGAAATTTTATATAGTTTTATTGTGTACTGTAACGCGTTTTTGCTACCGACTGCAGATTTCCTGTTATTAAGAAAAAACATGTAACATTAAATAAATACGTTTCATCTCGAGTACTATTCGAAATAGGAATATGACGGCTTCTGTTGCTTCAGATGATCATTTCTGTAAGTGAGCTGCAAGCTTTATCAGAACACAGGAGTCGAGAGAATAGAGAAAGGCGCGGAGTCACTTTGTTCGGCACCATGCGGTTCGCCAGAGGAGTGGGGCGAATAATGAGCAGCGCGCCACACGGGCGGCTCCGCAAGCGAGTGGAGTCGGGAGAGTGGTGGGGAGAGATGAACCAGTGAACCAGCTAACTCACCGACTCAGTTGGCGGTCGGATCGCCTCGATTGCTGGCGACGTGCGGAGCAGCGAGTCAGCGGTAGTCGGGAGCTGTGCACTCACTGAACCATGCTGCTTACGCGACTCACGGATTCTTGACTTGCAGCGCGAAGGCGCTGCACGTGTTTTTTGCGTTTTATATTTGCACATGGTCTATAGCACATTTATTTTTTAGCGTAGGAAACTTCTGAAGCATGTGGCAAGGGTTTAGGAAACTTCTGAAGAATGTGGCAAGGGGTGCTTATGCAGCTCATTGTTGTCACCAGAGGGACTTTTCGGATCAGATGAACTACCACTCTTTTTTTTTTTTTGGATTCATCCATCACTCACTCCTTAGAATGATCTGGCTCTTCGAATCAGTTCAGGAGCAGATTGCCCATCTCTACCGTCCTGATCCAGATAAAGTAAGGGCAGTCACAGAATTTCCAACTCCTCAGCACATTCGTGATGTGAGAAGTTTTCTCGGGCTGTGCTCATACTACCGACGTTTCATAACAGGATTTTGCAACAAGGCACGCCCATTACAAGAACTTGTGCAGGGAGATGCCAAGTTTTACTGGGATGAGACAAAAGAAAGAGCTTTCCAGGCACTTAAGGAGGCTCTAACTTCCGCACCAGTGCTAGCTTTGTACGACGAGAATGCAGAAACGGAACTTCACACAGACGCCAATGGTTATGAGATTGGTGCAGCACTGGAAGGTGCTGAAAAAGTGATAGCCTATGCGTCAAGAATACTCTCAAAGTCCGAGATAAACTACTCTACAACTGAAAAAGAATGTCTCGCAATTATCTGGGCTATCAACAAGTTCCGGCCATATTTACTCGGCAAACCATTCACTGTCATGACAGACCACCATTCTTTGTGTTGGCTGACTAGCTTGAAGGATCCATCAGGTCTACTACCAAGATGGGCACTAAGACTCCAAGAGTACGATGTCACAGTGGTATTCAAGAACGGGTGCAAACACAAGGATGCCGACTGCCTTTCACGGAATCCATTAGTGGAAGACAACAACATTAATGAAATTTCAGCCCTCACTGAATTAGATGACATTACAGCTGAACAGAGGGTAGATCCAGCACTATTAAAAACGATAGAGGCCTTGGAGAAAGGAGAACCAACCAATGGAGAGTTTCAACTTATAAACGGAACATTGTATAAGAGCAACTACGATCCACTGGGCCCCAAATGGCTACTGGTTGTTCCAGCTCATCTCCAGCCAGCTATTCTCAAATATTTCCACGAAGCTCCAATATCCAGTCATCTGGGATTCGTCTAGACCCTAGACAGAATAAGACGCAGGTATTACTGGAAAGGTCTCTACCGATCTGTCAAGCACTATGTGAGTCACTGTAAAAACTGCCAGATACGGAAGCATGTGCCGCAATTACCTCAAATGCATCTCGTACCGATTCCGCCGGCAGCAGCTCCATCCCACTGAGTTGGGATCAATCTTTTAGGGAGGTTCCCGAAGTCGACAAGCGGTAACCGTTGGATAATAGTCTGCACTGACTACCTCACACGCTACGCTGTCACCAAACCTGTGCCGACTGCAGAAGCTTCAGAGATCGCAAAATTCCTTGTAGAAGACATTATTTTGAAGCATGGAGCACCAAATGTCATCATATCTGATCGTGGAAAAGTATTCCAGTCAAAACTAGTATCAGAGGTAATGTCACGGTGTGACATTGTCCACAGAATGACAACTGCATACCATCCTCAGACAAATGGTCTTACGGAACGTTTTAACAAGACATTAGCCGACATGCTGTTGATGTACATCGATGCTGAGCAGAAGTATTGGGATACAATTCTGCCAGTCGTGGCATTTGCTTACAATACCGCAAGACAAGACACCACAGGCTTCACTCCGTTTTTCCTGCTCCATGGCCGTGAAGCTGAGACGACAATGGATACGCTGTTCCCATTCCAACTGGACGACACTCAGGATGACTATGTTAAGCAGCTCATCACCAGGGTCGAAGAAGCAAGACAGCTGACTCGCATCCGGACACTGGATGCCCAGGAGAAGGACCATTGGTGGTATACCGACAAGCACCAACCTGTTGTGTACAGCCCAGGAGATCTGGTATGGATTTTTACCCCTGTACGGAAGGTTGGACTATCAGAAAAGTTATTGAAAGGATACTTTGGTCCGTATCATGTCATATGCCACCTGTCAGATGTCACATACAAAGTTGAAAATTATGAGCTGTCGTCGAAACGTCAAAAACGAAGAAACATTGTTCATGTCCTGTCATGAAGCCTTACTACGATCCTGAAGAGCAGGTAGACGACTATGGCTTCTTGTTCAATGACTCTTAAGGATGGCAATGTTCCTGATGAAGCCACGACAGGAACATCTTTTGTCGATAATCGTGGAGAAGGGAAGGATTCTTTTGAACTGTCATACATAGGACCCATGACACGGTCAAGATCCAGGACACTGCAGCTGGCTCCACAGGGATCATAACAGTGGGTCGCTGTTTCTCCAGGAGAGGGAGTAATGCCGCAAGAGACCACGAACACCGACTGCCGGCGTGGAGCAGGGGATAGCATCACGGAGTGTGGTACTGAAGGTCATCGGTTCAGTCCTGCCCACCAGCAAAAATTTATTTCTTTGTAATTAACAATTCCAGAATGTTCTACATCTTCCTTGTGTTCACTTGTAAATTCTACTTGTTTCTTATGTTAACTGTTCTTCTAATTTCTGCTAAATTCTGTCTGTGTATAAATAGCAGAGCATTCTGCCTGAGAGGCAGTCAGTGCTGCGTGTATGTTGAGTTCGTAATAAAGGTGCTTTCAATATAAGTGCTGTGTTCAGTTGCCTTCGAAGTCAAGCCTGCTCCAATTTCAACGCAACAATATTTTTCAACAGTTACATCTCTAATAGCCTGCAGGAGAAAATAACACCTAAATGTTTCCATTTCCAATCTGATTTCTGTTATTTTATGATGATGATCATGTATGTAGGTAGGAGCTAACAAAATATGTTCAAATTCAGATCAAAAAGATGGTGAAAGAAAATTTTGCAAATAGTTTTCACCACAATGAATAAGGCCTTTCTTCTGATGATTTCATGCTTCATTTCTGTGAGTCTCATTCCTTATACTGTGATAATACGGAACGATCTGCCATTTTCTGAACTTTCTGTAAATCATCCCTCAGTCCCACTAGATGGGGATCAATGCTCAGAAATAGTCCAAAATAAGATGTACAAGTGTAGTATAGGTGGTTTCTTTAGTTGAACTGTTGCATCATCTAAGTGTTCTGGCAATGAAAAGTAGCATTTAGTTCACATTCCATACAATATGAAGATTAAAATACACAGTTTTGTGTATTTTAATCTTCATAATGAATAAGTTCTACCAAGAAGTGACTGAAGAATCAGTTAACATTCCATACAATATTTTCTGTGTGTTCTTTTCAATTTAAGTTATTCATAATTGTTATTCCTTGGCATTTAGTTGAATTTACAGCCAGTCTATTTGACTGATTTATAGCAAATGAATTTTAATGGATTTCGTTTAATACTCATATGGATGACTTCACACTTATCATTGTTAAGGATCAATTACCAATTTTTGCACCATGCAGATATCTTATCTAAATCATTTTGCAGTTGGTTTTGATCTTCATTGACTTTACTAACTGATGAATGTCAGCATCATCTGTGAAAAGTTTAAGAGAGCTGCTCACATTGTCTCCTAAATCATTTATAAAGTTAATGAACAGTAGGGGCCCTATAACACTTTCATAAGGAACACCATGAATCCAGATACTGCTTCTGTCAATTACAACATACTGTGTTCTTTCTGACTCCAACATGAATCTAATGACGCAACTGTGGGAATATTTTATAAGCATGCAACTTGATTAGAAAATGCATATGAAGTTCAGTGTCAAAGCTGTCTGGAAATCTAAAAATGTGAAATCCATATGATCTATCTTGTCAATAGCAGTTACCACATCACAAGAACAATACTTTCTGAATTTGTGTTACTATGGGTCAATAATTCATTCTCTTCAAGGTAGTTCATAATATTTGAAGAAATCCTGCAGTAAACTGATTTCAATTACATGAGCCTGTAATTTTGTGGTTCACTCTTATTGCCCTTCTTTAATATTGGAGTGGCTTGGGCAACTTTCCAATCTTTGGGTTCAGAACTTTCACTGAGCAAGCGGTTGTATATGATAGCTATTGCATCAGCATACCCTGAGGTGAGAGGGGGAGGGGGGGAACCTTCTAAATTACGCATGGTGGCAGATGTTATTGATACGAATTCTGGAGTATTTGCTTCATCTTCTTTGATGAAGGAATTTTGGAAAGCCCTGTTAAGCAACCCTACTTTAGCAGAACTGTTATCAGTAGTATCACCACTGATATCATGTAGTTAATTTTAAGATTACAATACTGTAGAACCTCCACAAGCATTATTTTTATTTTTATTTATTTATTTTTTTTTTTTTAGTCAATAGGCAATGAATTTGTTTTTTAATCTGATGTATCAAAGACTACTTGTAATTACTACCTTCATTTATTCCTTCCTGTGAGGAAGTAAGAAAAAAGCTAATGTATTTCACTTCTGTTTCTTGTAGCCAATGTACCACTGCGATGTAAATTCAGTTATAGATGAAATCTATTTGCTTTTGTTTCTCATCAATAAATCCCCAGTCAATTTCAGTTTTTTTTTTTTTTTTTTTTTTTTTTTTTTTTTTTTTTTAATTAACTTTTACCATTTCCTACCACTATCCATAAAGCTGTTTTCAGTTCTGTTGAACTATCACAATGTAGGAGCGTGTAATGAAGCATAATGGGATTTATTCCTATCTGCTTGCATTATGAACCTCTCATTACCACTGTTGCATAATAATGTAATTAGTCTATTATCATTTTCTTTTCCAAAGACTTTTGATATTATTTCTTATAATGTAACTAGAGGAAATCATTTTCTATTATTTGATGCCAGAGATGTTGGTTCAATTAGTAAATATTAATTAATTTGTGCTAGAAGTAATTTCAGAAAGTGTGCTAATTAGTGTTTCTATTAAAACTAGGTAAATTCTTTTCTCATAATATTGAAGTGGAAATTACTGTGTTTCACAAGTAATGTTAGGAAAGTTTTGCCCTCTTTAGTTTCTGTGTAATTACCATTAATTAAGAAAATATTGTTGATGAATCTATTTTGTTACATATGTGAAGGAAATACTATTAATTTAACCATGATTTATATATTAATTTAATCAGTATTATTTACGCTAACTTTTATAAAGCCAGTTGCATATAATTGTTTACTTTTCCATTATAATTAAATTAATGTATTTAATTAACGATCTACAATTTTCAGTGAGATTGTTTGGTTACTATAAATAGGATGTGCTCGTGGCATGTATCAGAGTATTTTTTCATCTGTTGTCTGACACAGAATCCACGCTAGTTGAGATTATTGTTTATTGTTCCGGCCGCGATCTGAGCCACAAGCCACGTCAATTTTGAACTTTAAATTTGAACAGTTATGGAATATATAGTCAGTGTGGTTAGTGTGGAAAGGGTATCTACAATGATTAATTAATATTTGTGCCACATTATGATGTACCCCTCAAACTTTTGTATTCCACACACGGGCGTGTTAACTAGTATTATTGATGTGTGGAATGTGTGTGCCTGGTATAAATGGTTGTAATTAATGAGACTTGTAAGCTGGCCATAAAAGAGGAAAATTGGGCATTTATAAATCATTAAAAGTGTCAAAGAACTACAATTCTGTGTGTTGCGTTCATCATTTGTAGTGAATTAGTTCTCACACCATGAAATTCCGGCTAGCTGCTACCGACAGCCGATCAAGAACTTTTGAGAATCATCAATCTATGACCAGGTACTTCACAAGGGTTCGGGTTTTGGGTGTATTGAAATTGTGTATTTTGTGTAGTTTGCCACTCCATTTTCCAAATTTCATTCTGTATTTTTCAATATTTTATTGGCATAGAATCTCCAATCTTTTTTTTTTTTTTTTTTTTTTTTTTTTTTTTTTTTTTTTCCCCTCCATGTAAATTTTTCAAAAGTCGAATTTTTGTCAATTTCCATCTTTCTCCGCCATTCTTTAACAAATAATTCTGCTTTTAATTAAAATTGCTACACAAGCCACGACTTTAAATTCACCAAATCTCCATCCAATGTCAGCAAATAGTTACGTGGTTTACAAATAATTTTATTTCAGCTCAACTACAAGATCTTTGACAATCCCATAAAAGGTAACTATTCATCAAATTCTGTTGGTGCTTGTTCTGCAAAATATTTTACTTTCAAATAATTTGTCATTTCATTCATTCTCATGATCTCCCATTTCAAAAAATTTTCAAACACTTCAGTATGGCATTTTTCCATCCAAAACAGTCAGACAAGCATTAGCTCTAGATTATTTGTTGCTAAGAGAACAATTATGTTTTCATAACCATTTACTATTCTAGTGGGTTCATGAATTAATTGCTTCAGATAGTTCTCAGAGAATGCATTCAGTACAATTTCAGATGATATTTCAAGCTTGCCTCTTGGTTTAAACATGTATTTTTGCCAACATATCCAGGATAAGTTAAAGTAGCCATCAAATAAAATTGTATGCTTTGGGTACATTTTCGAAATTTGAACACACTTTCTTTGAACATTTCTGCAATTGAATTGTCTGGGTCAGGGGCCTGTAAAAACAACAAACTACGGTATTAATTTATTGCAGTTAGTGTGCCTAACTATAAACCATAAGTAAAACTCAAGAGGACAAACCCTGCAGTACTGCAGCACACCAAAGTACCTTGGAGTAACACTCAACAGGTGCCTAACTTTCCGTCAACATCTCTCCAATGTGACTCCTAAAGTGAAGACTGTAATAATATCATCCAGAAGCTTGCTGGTACCTTCTGGGGTTGCAGTGCTCAAACCCTATGATCAACTGCTTTGGCACAGTCATACTCTGTCACTGAATACTGTTGTTCAACTTGGATGAACAGTGATCATTCTAGGAAAATAGATGTGCAACTCAACCACACAATGTGACTTATCACGGGGTGCATACATAGCACTCAAACTGCATGGCTACCAGTTGTAACATCCAACCTCCAGCTCTACGAAGATCAGATACTCTCCTGAAGATCTGGAGGAACATGCAACTAGAACCCATACACAATGATATATCAATGCAGAACACCAGCATTTGAAATCAAGAAAACCATCTTGGAAAACTGCTCATCATCTTGATGTCTCCAACTTTGACACCAACGAAGCATGGAAAAGCCATTGGGAAGAATCATCAGTGGCTGGTTGAAAGCCCTTCAATGCAAGTTCCCTGTTTCACACTCCCCAGACACCAGTGGAGAATAATCATCAACCGCATCTGAACAGGACAAGGGAACTGCAGATATCTATAGTACAAATGGGGATGGGCAATGTCTCCCGCCTATGGCTGTGGAGCTGCTCTGCAAACAATAAAACAAATCGCTGGTGAACGCTTGAGATGAGCCTTTGGGGGATCAATAAATAACAAGAGCCCAAATGGATCAACAGACTGGCTCTAGAAATCTAAGAACTTGTGTTATGTTTACATAATTTAGTATAACACTGTAAATCTGATCCTGTACATATATTTTCCTTGACATATCTTATAATGTATACAATTAAAATTCTGTATTTGGACCAAGCTCTGTATCATTATTTGATAAATTAATAATTACAATTGTCAGGTATATCCTCTACCCATATCAACTCACAGGAACTATCTATGCCAATTTTACATGATAAACTGCTTGTAACTCTGATAAATATGCCACCACCTGTTTAATTCAATGTATCCTTCCTGAACACCATTTGCCCCTTTTCAATATAACTCTGGCTTCAGCCTGCTTTCGCTACCTATAATGTTGTTTGTTTGTAAATCTATCAGACCAAACTGCATGGTCATCAGTCCGTTACCTATAATGATTGAGCTTCAGTACTTAATATTGCTTGGAGTTCTTGTACTTTCCCCACACAGCTATGACAATTCACAACTGTTAGACCAATAGTTTTTAAATCTGTGTTGTACTTGTTGGTCCTATCTGTTACCTGTACTCTTTGAGAATGAAACCCTTTTTCCATGTTCCTGAGGCCCTCTAACCTAAAACCACCCAGTCCACACCACACAGCCCCCTCTACCCATGTAGCGACTTCCTGCATGTAGTGGACTCCTGATATATTCAGTGTAACCCAGAACCCTACCACCTGATGGAAAAGTTGAGGAATATGCAACCTACACTGTTGCAGAACAGTCTGATCCTCTGGTTCCACTCAGCTCTATATCAGAGGTCCATAGTTGGTCCTGTCAAATATGCTCCATATGGTGAGCTCTGCATTCACCTTGCATTCAACTGGTAGTCTTTACCAGTTCAGATAGCCGCTCAAAACTGAAGAGAATCTCTTCCAATCCAAAGTGACACATATCATTGGTACAAATGCGAGCTGCCACCTGCATTTGGCTGCATCTCGTACTCTTGATAGCATTCGGAAGGACCCGTTTCACATCTGGAATGACTCCAACCAGTATACACACAGAGTGCACATTGGCCTTCTTCCCCTCTTTAGTAGCCATCTCCCTAAGAGGCTCCATTACTGTTCTAATGTTGGATCTCCCAACTAAAAGGAAACCCACCTTCTGTGATAGCCCAGATCTAGATGGCTGTGAGGTGACCTCAGGATAAGCAACACCATTTGGCTCAGGAACATTGTCCAGCACAGATAATGGCTCAAAGCTGTTGGCAAGACAAACTGGGCAGGCCTCGTGATTGGTCCCCCGGGAATCTTTTGTTGCCTGCCATGCATAGGGGCAGCCTCCCATGTGACCATGGGTGGGATGTCTGCCTCATTGCAAGTGGTAACAGGGCTCATCAATGTTGCAGGCTGATTGGTGGATGGGTTGGACATCAGTTTCTTTGCATGGTCAGCCCACAACAATGGTGCCCATCGACCACAGCCTCCAGTTGTGCAACCGATTATAACACAACCTGAAGCTGGGAGAGAAGTGTCTCCAAATCAGTTTGCATTTGCACATGGCATTTACAGTCCCTGTCCCTGACTACAATACCCAGAAAAACAAATGACTAAAAAGATGTGATGTAGACTCTACAGTGATAAATTAAGGTAAACAAAGACAACTAGTGCTGGAACTATGTAATGTTTCTGCTATGTTGTGCACTCCTTGTTGTTGTTGTTGTTGTGGTCTTCAGTCCAGAGACTGGTTTGATGCAGCTCTCCAACCTACTCTATCCTGAGCAAGCCTTTTCATCTCCTCATAAGAACGACAACCCACATCCACTTGAATCTGCTTACTATACGCGTCTCTTGGTCTCCCTCTGCGATTTTTACCCCACACACTTCCCTCCAACGCTAAATTCACAATTCCTTGATGTCTAAGAATGTGTCCTACCAATCTATCCCTTCTTTTAGTCAAGGTATACCAGAAATTTCTTTTCTCCCCAATTCGGTTCAGTAACTCCTCATTAGTTACGCGATCCACCCACCTAATCTTCAGCATTCTTCTGGAGCACCACATTTCAAAAGCCTCTATCCTCTTTCTGTCCACACTGCTTATTGTCCATGTTTCACTCCCATACAAGGCAACACTCCATACAAATGCCTTCAGAAAGGACTTCCTTAGGCTTAAATCAATATTCGATGTTAACAAATTTCTCTTTTTCAAAAACGCCTTTCTACCCATTGCCATTCTGCATTTTATATCATCTGTACTGCGACCATCATTTGTTATTTTACTGCCCAAGTAACAAAACTCATCTACCTCCTTTATTGTTTCGTTTCCCAATCTAATTCCTTCAGCATCACCTGATTTTCTTACACTGCACTCCATTACCCTAGTTTTGCTCTTGTTAATGTTCATCTTATATGCGCCTTTCAGCACACTGTCCATTCCGTTCAATTGCTCTTCCAGGTCCTTTGCTGTATCTGACAGAATTACTATGTCGTCAGCAAAACGCAATGTTTTTAATTCTTCACCCTGAACTTTAATTCCTTCTCCAAATTTCTCCTTGATTTCCTTTATAGCTTGCTCAATGTACAAATTGAACCTTACAAATCCATTACTAACATCAAAAACAAGAAATATTAGAAACCCTAAATAAAAGTTTACCGCTGGACATGTAAAATGTCACATTTCCATACTCTGTTTAAAATACTATTAATACTACTAGTAAAATACGTTTAAGAAATAGTATGTTGATTTAAACATAACATTGCTGTGTCTTTACGTAACATTCAACTTGAATACTTTCGTAAATAACAACTACAAATTCTAAAAATACATTATGGAATATGTTGTTCCCATAAACTGGTGTATTAGTATAAAAGCAAACAACGCTACATGTTATAACTATTGCACAACATTATTACATATTATTTACCTGTTGTTTAAGTAATTTAGGGTGGACCATGTTTTATATATCACTGGATCCTAAATCAAATACTTATTATTATTCCAACACTCATTTCATCATCCATTTGGTACTAAGATACTATCACCGAAATTAACAAAATTTCAACGACTTTATACAAATCTGTATTTATAAAAAATTAAACCACAAGTTGAAATACACAAAAATTATGATTCTAAATAATAGTACACTTACACAATATTGTCAAAACATATATGTGTGCACTTCAAAACCACCAATATAGTAAGTAAGTTGAGTAAATTTAACATGAGTCAAAACACGACTTTTAGTTGTCATATTACATTAAGCATTAGTTGGAAAGGGAGTAGGAAAGGGTTGTAGCCTTTCTCCAATGTTGTTCAATTTGTACATCGAGCAGACAGTGAAGGAAAGCAAGGAAAAATTTGGAATGGGGATTAAAGTTCAGGGTGAAGAAATAAAAACATTGTGTTTTGCTGATGACATTGTAATTCTGTCAGAGACAGCAAAGAACCTGGAAGAGCAGTTGAACGGAATGGACAGTGTGTCGAAGAGAGCATATAAAATGAACATTAACAAGAACAAAACAATGATAATGGAATGCAGTCTTAGAAAATCAGGCAATGCTGAAGGAATTAGATCAGGTAACGAAACAATAAAGGTGGTAGATGAGTTTTGTTATTTGGGTAGTAAAATAACATATGAAGGTCACAGTACAGAGGATATAAAATGCAGAATGGCAATGGGAAGAAAAGAATTTTTGAAAAAGAGAAATCTGCTAATGTCAAATATTAATTTAAGTGTAAGGAAGTCTTTTCTGAAAGCATTTGTGTGAGTGTTGCCTTGTACAATAGTGAAACATTGACGATAAACAGTGTGGACAGGAAGAGAATAGAGGCTTTTGAAATGTGGTGCTACAGAAGAATGCTGAAGATTAGGTGGGTAGATGGCATAACTAAGGAAGAGGTACTAAACAGAAAAGGAATTTTTGGAATTGACTAAAAGAAGGGATGGCTTGGTAGGACACATTCTTAGACACTGAAGAATCATAATCTTAGCATTGGCGGGAAGTGCGTGGGGTAAAAATCGCAGAGGGAGACCAAGAGACACATATAGTAAGCAGATTCAAATGGATGTGGGTTGCCGTTCTTATGAGGAGATGAAAAGGCTTGCTCAGGATAGAGTAGGGTGGAGTGCTGCATCAAACCAGTCTCTGGACTGAAGACCATAACAACAACAACATTACATTAAATACAAATTTCATGAAACACATACCCACATTAAGCTAAATAGTTGAAATCTAAATGTAATACTTCAATTTAAATCTTCTGACATATTTTAAGTGTCTGTATTATTTATTTGAGAACTGCAAAACATTGTCATTAATCTCATTATGCAGTACCATTGTAGGAAAGCCATATTACGGCACTCTGTACATGGATGTGAAACTGTAAGCAGCTCTGTAATCTGCTGCTAGATTTCTTGATTGTGCAACTATATGTCTGGTTTGAGATGGAAATAAAATATTTTCCATGAAAGAAAATATCATCAAGAATATCTGTTTTTATTTAACTGTGAACCTGAAACATGTATCATTTAGTGAATGTCGAAGACATGGTCAACAACGCAATGGATTTTGACCAGCTAACAAGATAAGTTTTGTTTCCCTATCTACAGTACAAAAGATGTTTTAAAGAGCTGACATGTGAAATAATTCTCCGTAATTTAGGAGAAAATCATCAGATCAGATTAAACTACTCTGAAAAGAGGTAGAGAGGTTATAACTATAACAGTGAAAACAAAACAGACGAATGTCGCGATTCACAAGGTGGACGAATACACTAGTCAGATACTTATATGAATCGAAATCTAATATAAATGTGTGGACACGGTAAATTATAAACTGAAGCAAGAACCTCACAGAAAGCCAAAATATGTGGCATTTGGTGAGAAGCCAGTTACAATTACAAGTGAAAATGTACTTCCTCTTCTACACTATGGTTGCAATGATGACCACCAAGTAACTGACATTTGGTTTCTGGAAGTATTACATGAAGAAATTTTGAGAAGTATAGGACTATTCATCCTTTCTCTATGTAAATTACTGTGTTAGTATGAATTGATGCAATAAGGACAAGTTTATGAAATTATTAATTAGTACTGTACATTAAATTACTCCAAAAAATTCAGGCAACAATATTATGATGTCAAAGTCAGGAATCTCATAGCAGTTAAGGTAGAATTTGCAATTTTAAAATGGAGCCTTTGAGAACTTCAAAAGCTAATTAACCAAAGTTCAGGTGTACTGTTTCAGGCTTTCCCAGTATAACATATTCTTGATTTGTTCATGGGAGTTACATGCTGTTGTATTATAATAACAGCACAATATTATAGTGAGGCAGCTGCTCACCACCTTCATGTCCTACTGATGCTTTTTCAGCTGTGCTCACCATTATATAGAAGGCTTGTTACAAAGGCACAGGCACTGGCGCTGCTGTGACATCATCAATGGCATTAAAATTGAGAGCCCCCTACTGGCGGGTCAGTAAACACACACTTGGTAGACTGCATAGGCACAGATGGGCAAGAGTGGCTGCTGATGGCAGACCATGTGTAGAACACCACAGGAGAAATTAGTGCATATTTTGCACATCTTGGCTTCGATGACTTATGTGTGTCGATTGGTGACTATCATTTTCAAGTTCAGATATTAGAACACTGAATAGAATACACTGCTGTATTGAAACACACAGCTGATTATCCAAAATGCGACACCCTAAAGGAAGAATCCAAATGAGGTGAAATCTGCAGTAAGTATTTACAGTGGTGAGAGAAGCACATAATTAGTATTTCAGCATAGTCAACAGGGATGCTAGATGTGATGTGGACAAGTGCTATGTAAAAGAGGAACAGATCACCATGAAGACATACAAACTTATAGACTGTCACCAACATGACTGGCCTCTTGAGAGCTGCATTCTTCAATATAACTTAACATTATTGTATTTTTACATTTGTGTTACATATACATACATTTATTACAAATAATTTTACTGGGCTAGGTGTTGCTACTCAAAGCACAGGTCTTTAACATCTCTCTCCATGAACTCTTCAACTGTGTAAAATTCACACTCTTTTAACCAAGTTTCTAATACCCTTTTAAACTTGTACATAGGGTTGGTATGAGCAGTCTTTGGTAATTTGTTGAAGAATGTGAGGCTCATGTTTTATGGCTATTGTGTGCAAGAGAAAGTCTGGAGTATGGTAAATCAATCCTGTGGTTATATCTCGTGTGGTGTGAGTGTACATTGTTTCTTAGTTTAAGTTTGTTTGAATTTTCTTTTGTATGGATTAGACAATAGTATATGTAGACGCTGGAGATTGTCATTATGTTTAATATTCTGAATTTATTTCTGCAACTCTCTCTGGGGGGTAAACCTAGGATACACCTAATGGCTTTCTTCTGCCACTGGAAAATGTATGCTGGTCCTGGTGCATTTCCCCATAACAGTATTCCATATTGCAGGTGAGAGTCGAAGAATGCGTAATAAGAGCAGAGTAGGAGGTTCTTGCTGATATTTTGCCTTAATTTATGCAATAGAAACAATACCCTTGCTAGTTTTCTGTTTAAATAGGATGTGTGTCCATCCCATGACAATCTTTTGTTGATCACAAGTCCGAGTAATTTTACGTGCTTATTTTCAGACTTCGTTGCTCTGAGATTGAAATAAAGTTCTTCTGTTTTTGCTTCATTAATGGATAGCTGGTTAGCTCGACACCAGTGATTAGTCATCTCAATTATTTCCTTATTGAGGTTTTGTACATTTAGTAAGTTTTCGCCCGTTTTTATCAGTGTCATGTCGTCAGCGTAAAGTATATTCTTACATGGTATGTGAGTTGAAAAGTCATTTATGTAAACAATGAAGAGAAACGGTCCAAGTACCGATCCCTGCAGTATTCTACATTTTGTTTTCAGCATTTGCGATGTTTGATTATTAGCATATACTTGCTGTAGCCTGTCAGATAGGTAGGTTTTAAATAAACTTAATGATTTTCCCCTTATGCCGTAGTAGTTTCATTTCATTAATATAGTCTCGTGTGACACTGAATCAAAGGCTTTGCTCAAGTCTATAAGTGTGGCACATGCAGTTTGTCCATTTTCAACACCATCGTGTATATTATCTAATAGATTTCCTATTGCTTTTATTGTTGATAGGTGTGGTCGGAAGCCAAATTGGTTTGCATTTAGTAACCCATTATTTTCAAAATAGTAATATATTTGTGTGTGTATGCAGCTTTCAATTATTTTTGAAACAGCTGGTGCAATTGCAATTGGCCTATAGTTTCTAGTAAGGTTTCTACCCCCTTTCTTAAACACTGGTAGTGTGACGGTGATTTTTAGTGCTTGGGGAAAAACACCTTCTGTCAAAATTCTATTAACTAAATAAAGCAAAGGCAATTTAATTTCATTCGCTATGCTCTTTAATACAACGTTACTGATTCTGTAACAGTCCTCTGTTTTAGAGTTGTTAAGTTTATCAATCGCTTTGCTGATATCGTAGAGATTGATTTCAGACCATGAAAATGTAGGTATATTTTCTACTTGGGGTAGCAGATTCTCGGCACCTAAGCTGTTGTTGTAGGTTGAATGGTGAGAATCTGTGCAGTTTACAAAGTATTCATTTAGTACATTTGAATCTATGGGATTAGTATTGTCTCTTTTGCGCTGATTTATTTCGCTTTTGATGACATTCCATACTGCTTTCAATTTATTTTTTGATTTTAAAATGTAGGTATCATTTGCTTCATATTTAGCTATTTTGATTTCATCAAGTAAGATTTGGTCCTGACAATCTCTAAGAGCCAAAACTCACACAGATTTTTACCCAACTTGTCTTCGAAGACTGCTAGTTACATTCCCGAAAGGTTTTCCAGTGGCTTGACCAAAAGTTTCTAACTGATTTCCAAAGTCTTCATCTGATTTCAGCTTGTATGCTGTAATTATCTGTTTGGCTTTGTTTCTTTCTTCAACATAAATTTCTCTGCCTATTTTCTCTGTCTTCCTAAGTTCTAGTTTGGGACCATGTTTGAAAGTGTTCTTTTTCCTTCCACTGGCTACCTTGACTGTGTCATTCCACCAAGCTGTCTGCTTTTTCCTTCCTTTACACACTACTGTTCCAAGACTTTCTCTAGCCACTTCTACTACAGTGTCCATGTAACTTGTACATTATTTTCCAATGACTATAAATTACTATGAGATCACTAGTATGTATTTGTGCCTGATTTCCTTGTCCTGAAATTTTTCCACTCTTTGTCCTCCTACATATGGACCTGACTTCCTGTACTTTTGGCTCACAAAACAAATTCTGCTGAATATTACATTATCATCAGTGTCATCAAAGAATCCTCTGAAAACATGTGTGTCCTGACTGCCTTCCTGAATTCCTGGTCTGTTATTATAGAGTCAATAACAGACCTGGTACCCCTGTCTTCCCAAGTATACTGGTGAATGTTATTATGCTTAAAGAAGCAGTTTGTAATAACTAAGTCCACACTGGCACAGAAATCCAAGATGTGTTTACCTTTGTTGTTGGACCCCATATCCTCTCAAAACCTTTTTGTACCCTACTGTGTGACTTCAAATCCTGGCATTAAAATCACCCATGAGTCAAACACAGTCCTTTGTACTAACAACTACATCACTAAGTGCATCATAGAATATGCCCATCTCATCTTTATCTGCCCCTTGACAGGGTGCATAAACTTGGCATCATCCTAATTTTTTGCTGAAAACTGATAAATCTATCAACATCAGTAATTTTTTTACATACCTTACTGTAATTATGCTGGGTTCAATTGCTTTCCTGATATAAAACCCAACACCCCACTGTACTCTTTCTGCTTTGACACCTGAGTTTGTAAACCTCATATTCTCCCACTTCATCTTCTTTCTCTCTCTTTACCTAAATGTCACTAACAGATAAAACATCTAGCCTGATCTTACTTGCAGCTTCTGCCAGTTATAACTTCTTCCCAGTGCAGCCCCCATAGATATTAATATCTCCACATCTCATTTCAGATCATTTGCCACGTCATATCTGAGGAACCCCTGGTCTGTCAATTAGAGGTGGGAATCCATCACCTCCAAAGGCATGAGGCATTTTGCCATGATTGTTACAGTATGAGATCAAAGTCCCTGGAAGGCAGTTGCTAGCCTTACTTGTCCAGGGTCCTATCAGGTTTCAACCCTAATGGTTGAGGGATTTGCTAGTATTACACACAAATACACACATACCCATTTGAAATGTATTGGTGTGTGTGTATTTGTTCACCTTCCTTTTCTTCCCCCAAAGTAAGTCTTTCCTCTCCCGGGATTGGAATGGCTCCTTACACCCTTCCTTAAAACCCTCATCATTTCCTTTTCCCTCTCCTTCCCTTCTGCCTGAAGAAGCAACTGGGTTGCGAAAGCTTGTGTTTGTGTTTGTGTGTGTGTGTGTGTGTGTGTGTGTGTGTTCATTTATTTATTTATTTGTGTTCCTGTCACACCTGTGCTCCTACGCCTGGTGAGTAATCTTCGTCTATTTTTTATATATAATTTTTCCTGCTAGGAATTTTTCATCTTAATATTCGTTGAATATGATTGTATTATCATTAATATATATTACACAACAGAAGATTAATCCCTAAAGGTGTAAAATGCAGTTTATGTAGGGAATAGCTAAGTAATCATTCAAATAATGGAAACTCCAGCTTTGAATTCAACAATATAATAAGGACAGATTACAACTCACCACAAACACATAATAATGAGCATGTGCAATACATAGCTGATATAAAGACAGTTCTTTGATATCACTATTTTATTGCACTACAAGTGATATTAACTGTTGTGTGATTTTTTCTCAGTAATTCTTTATCTCTTTACTCAATATTATAGTCTATTGCATGCAGCACACATTTTTTTCTTTTAAAATTTACAAGTATTGTCATAGCTACTGAAAATTCACAAGCACAAATTTTCAAGTAGTTACAGATTAGTGTGGGGCTAAGATTAATTATTTTTGCCTTTAGTTAGTTTAAAAAAATGTGTGGTTAAAAGTTTCCTTTTCTTACTTAAATAAGTACTCACTACTTTTTAGCATAGCATGTATGTAATTTTTCAATTCATTTCCTTTGATGAGATTACAACCAAGACCTTGTAAATTTCCAGCTTATTTTAGCTTGCCTTGCTTGAGGCAGTCAATAGAATCGCTCCTCCTCATAACATCTCATGAAAAGATGGTGACGGTAAAGACTAGAGAGATTCAGGCTCACAAGGAGGTTTCCCAGCAATCATTCTTACCTCAAAAAACACCCATGAAAGGTACAGAAAAAGATGGAAATATCAGTGATACACAAAGTATTCTCCATGACACACACAATAGCAAAATGAGTTAATGCACAATGAACTGTATTGAATGTTTCATGCATATAACTCATCAAGAAAACAGAAAAACATCATTATCTGACACAAGTTACTATTTCATTTGATTTCCCACTGTGCAATCCTGTTGTACAAATGCAACTGAGAAACTGAGAATTAAATACACTTGAATTTGAAGTATTATTTTCTTTCATTTTTGCATGATTCGATGACTAATAGTTTTGAGAGTAGCTCTTTGTATGTATTCCCCCTAAAAGTCTCATTCTTTGTGCACCGTATGCAGAAATGTTCACCTTGTAATATATTAATTTCAGCATTTATATATCATCACTTCTTATACCTTATGTTAAGCAGTGTTGGAAGTGACATTCTAGTATTTTCAATAGCATGAAACAGATATCCACACAATAAATCTCTGCGTGACAAATGTTGTGTTGTTGTTGTGGTCTTCAGCCTGGAGACTGGTTTGACGCAGCTCTCCATACTACTGTATCCCATACAAGACCCCTTCATCTCTTAAAAAGAACAGAAACTTACATCCTTGTTGTATTCATCTCTTGGTCTCCATCTGAATTTGTACTCCACACACTTCCCTTCAATGTTAATTTGGCAATTCCTTGATACATCAGAATGTGTCCTGCCAATTGATCCCTTATCTTAGTCAAGATATGCCAGAAATTTTCTTCCCCAATTCTGTTCAGCACCTCATCATTAGTGCCATGATATATCCATCTAATCTTCAGCATTCATCTGTAGCACTACATTTAAAATGCTTTTATCATATTTCTGTATGAACTCCTTAACGTCCATGTTTCACTAACAAACAATGCTACACTCCAGACAAATGCTTCACAAAGGACTTCCTAACATTTACATTGATTTTGGATGTCAAAAAATTCTGCTATTTGAAAAATGCTCTTCTCTTCTTTACTTCAGCCCAAATAACAAAACTCATCTACTACTTTTATTGTCTCATTACCTATTCTTATTCCTTCAGCATCACCGATTTTTTAAACTACTTTCCATTACCCTTGTTTTACCCTTGATGATGTTCATGGCCTTTCAAGACACTGCCCATTCTGTTTACCGTATATTTCTGCAGATAAGACGATGGCTGAATCATGAAAAAAGGCTCCAAAATCCGAGGTCGTCTAATGCGCCGATACAAAAAAAATAGATTGAAATTTAGTCTGAAATTGGTAATTTCACAGATTTACTGAGCGGACAATGGTACATAAGACAACCAATGTGCAATAAAGAAGCAATAGAATTAATTATTTACAATGCAGCTTGATTTTACAATGTCAATTGTCAAAAATAATTTCTCAGTATAGGTATCCAGAGTCGCACTGAAACAATTAGAGTATATTTAAGTACAGAGCTGTGAATGGGTTAAAATATTTCGGAGCTATACGCAACGATTGCGGCTTCCTTCGAAATCCTTCATCTTCTGTTCTCAGGAAATTTCGTGTGTTTTTACCCGCATAATATGTGCATCAATCCGATTAAATGTGGAATCGGCGAAAGAAATAACTTCCCCCCCCCCCCCTCACTTTGCGGTGTAATAAAGAAAAATAAAAGTGCTTCTTCACGATTGGATACATCGTAGCACTACAAGCACAAAAGTTCAAAAGCAGATCAAAAACACTGCAAGAAAAAAAAAGGGTGAAATACAGGTGTACCACTCAAGAAAACTACTTATGGCGGCTCCTAACGGCACTTTCCGGAACTTCCTGAAGCTTTGCTTCCGAATCTAAGTACCAGGCATATTTTTAGATCCCGAAAACTGGAAAAAAAGTGCGGCATGCATTCGGGTAAATACAGTAACTTGGGGGCCGTCTTATACGCCAGATATGTGGTTAAACTTAGAAATTTCGATGAAAATTTGTACCTCGTCTTATCTGCGGAAACATATGGTAATTGCTCTTCCAGGTCCTCTGCTGTCTCAGATGTAATTGCAATGTCACTGGGAAACCACAAAGCTTTTATTTCCTCTCTTTGAACTTAAATTCCTTATCCAAATTGTCATGTGCATTCCTTCACAGCTTGCTCAATGTGCAGACTGAATAAAATTGGGGAAAGACTATAACCTTGGCTTGCTCCCTTCCCAACCACTGCACCTCTTTCATGTCTTTCAACTGTTATAACTGCAGACTGATACAAGTTGTATATAAATTTTTGTTCCCTATACTTTGCCCCTGCTACCTTCATAATTTGAAAGAGCGTATTCCAGTTAAAAGCTACTAATGTAGGTTTGCTTATCCTTAAACTATCTTCTAAAATAAGTTGTAAGCTGAGTATTGCCCCCTGTGTTCCTACATTTCTTCTAAATCCAAACTGACCTTCACTTGAGGTTGTGTTCTACCAGTTTTTCATCTGTAAATGTAATAATGTTGTTTAGGTACCAGTATTTATTTTGATTATATGTTTTATAATTATTATTCCTTCTTAGCTTTTTCACTGCCTTCAAGTGCATCATTCCAACTTTATCCCTGTGGTGAATAATAGCTTTTGAGCATGTCTATGTATTGAGATATTCAAACCTAGAATGCATGTTTTTCTTTTAATCATCAAATTTGAGCAATGCTCAACATCAAATATCTCAAAAGTGTGATCAGATGGTTGTTTTCTTTGTAGTTACATTAGAAAAAGAAGATGATTTACCTGATAGCGCTTATTTTTAGTCACTGGTATCTTCTGTTTAAGATATAATCTTTATCTCCAAAGTTAAGCAACTTCATAAGATAAATGCAGATTTGATGTAAATGGATGCATGAAAATCAATTCATTTTAAGGTCATATAAATGGTAAACTTAGATTGATCCATAATAGCATTTATACTATCAATTGGCTGTTAACTCTAATCCCATCAATTTAAAAAAATAATAAAAAAATAAATAAAAAGAAAAATCTGTAACCACTTGGTTTGTCATGTTCCCAGGTCTATCGCAGAATTTCTAATCGAGTTGGCAAGTCTGGGGTGCTAAGTTAGAAATTTTATTCAATACCATATGAAGTTTCCTCAGAGAACATCTATTAGTGCCTGGTCAGTGTGGTGGATGGAACAGGAATGTTTACGATAATATGCTCTTCTGGAACCCAGCAAAATCTTTCCTATCTGGCCAATAGCATAAATGTGCAGGATCTTCGTAATACATGAAGTGTATTAGCATATATTTCTGTTCAAATTAAACATCTTAGATGTCAAATCACCAGGTTGCAGATTAAATGTATTTTATCCTAGACAACTTTTGATTGACAAAACTTTGGTGCTACCAATTTGTTGTTTTATAAAATCTTTCATTATGGACCATTTTCAAACCTTTCTTCTTTAGTCAAATTCAACCTTTTCTTAACAGAAAATGTGAACAAGTCAAAAGATTATAAATTTGGTTATTTTTGGCTACTGAAGTGCATGTGCTGCAAGTCATTTTGGTGTACCCCCAGTCCCATAAAATTGTAATTTACCATAGTTTTTCTAGAAGAAGTTTTGTTCAACTTTGCTTTCAAATCAATTTCATGATTACATTAAGTTGATGAAGTTCAGGGAATGAACAGGACCATCATAATCTCAATAGATGACAAATAGTTCTTTCTGGTCCTTAATCATTTTTTGTCCCAAATCTTTTGGGATTATTGTGTCAAAATTTGTAGTAGTCACTTTCAATTTGATAAACACAATTTTTCTTTGAGTACTTCCATTAAGTAGTAAAACTCTTGGCAGTTACTGAATATATGGCTTGTACTTGTTTTCATCATCACATCTACACCAAATTCCCCATCACTTGCAAGTTTATCACTGATGGAAGCTTGTGGTTCAAAGATTTTTTGCTTTGAATAGGCACATGAGTCTCTACACAAATCAATATCAAGCTTTTACCCTCTGCATAATTCCATTTTAAACAACTTTAGAAACAATAATTCTCATTCATCCATTTACGCATCATGTGCCAAACTGAGAAAACTGCAATTGATGGTGAATACCTCTTACGGCATATTGTGCAGCACAGAAGGGGACCATGTTAGCTTCTGGTCTGAGCGAATTCCCTGATATCAGCGTCACCACATGGCCACGGCCCTTATCAATCATGGCAGGTAGAAATGCCTCCAGGGTCTGAAAAAGAGCACAGCACTTGAGGTTATAAGAATGAGTGTTCATCATCGTCTGCTTAAAATCTGAAAAAAGAGGAAACAGATTGTCACTTATAGTCATGAATTACTTTCAGTTATGATTCTGCAATTCATTTCACAATCTATGTGAAATGTCATGATAAATACAATTTTGGATGCATCACTGGGAACGGTTTAATTATGAGTATGAGCCAGCTTAAAATTCTGAACTGATTTTCTGTTTTATCTTAAATTATTTCAAGTGAATGCTGCTTCTGTGAAGGCCATGAATAATTTCATCCCTTCATATTTTCCTAACAAATTTATCACTCAGCATGTAGCGACATATGTTCCGGAAAAAATTAATTAGTAACTACTTTCTTCACTTAAGTTTTTAATAAAGTGTTCATAATTTTATCTGAGGTGCCTGACATTCCAAGGCTTTCATCATTCTTTTGTTAATGTAGTGTTTCTCTTTGGAGACCAAAGACCATCCCTGTATTGCAAGATGGAAGCAGCCATAAGAAATACAGTGAAATGAGCTGACAAAATCATTAGAAGTTGTTTAAAATCTACTTAAAAATCTGAAAAGAAATCTGAAATTTGTTGTCTGGGAGAAAACCTGTGGATCTCCATCATACACCAGGAGTCAAGAACTAACTACAAGCTTAATAATATTTGATTGCTGATGGAAATTCTCCACAGATGATAAATTAATCTTCAAAAGACAAAGATTGGCTGGCCAGTACTTACCTTAGTGCTGTACTGCCAATAGTCACACAAAGAAGAAAAAGGATGAAAAAATAGCACTAGCTTTCAGAACAATGTTACTTCATCAGGTGGGAGAGAGGGGAAGAAAAAGTTAATAGACAACAGAAGGGTAAGGTAATTCATAACCTAGGTCATGAGGATTATGTTTCAGGATTCAATCCTCATGAAGATGATGTTTGAGAATTGAATCCTCAGACATTATCCTCATGACCTAGGTCATGAATTTCCTTCCCCTTTCGTTCCCTACTCCTTTTTTCTTCCCTTCTCTTGTACCTGATGAAGGAACCTTGGTCTGAAAAAGTGCTATTTTCTCATCCATTTTCTTCTTAGTGTGACTATTGGCAGTACGCACTAAGGTAAGTACTTGGCAGCCAATCTATCTCTTTTGAAGAATAATTTACAAGCTGAATAAAAATTACATAATATATTTGTGACAAAAAATGTTCTATGAAAGAAGAGTGATTATTTTGTCACTTAAGTTCATGTTAGATTACATTGTCTTGTAAGCTACAATGCAAGAACATTCAGACAGCGAGTCCATCAAACACTCTAAAGTTAACACACTTTAGTGGCAGTCTGGCAATGGTGACCAGTTATATGACATTAAGCACTCAGTTTCAAGGAAAGCTGCTCTATAACATGAAGGGTCAGTTACCAATTAATTTTAATCACACTATAGTATCAGTGACTCACCCAACAGATAGAGTAGAGGCTGGCAGCTATGGTGCGCTCGATGAGCTCTGGCGACTGCTGCAGCAGAGGTAAACGTGGAGCTAGGGCACTGGCTCCACCCACCAGCAACGTGACGACGCCCACATCGCGCCGCATTCGTGCTGCCGCCGCTTGCACCTCATCGCGGTTCGACGAATCCACAGCGTACCCCATAGCCTGCAGCAGGGGGAGCCCTTGTGCTGAAATGAGCTCAATTGACAGAAAGTTTTTACTATGATTGTTCATAATAGAATGAGATTTACTGACAATCTGAATTATGTTTTCAAGACTGGTTTCTCTCTTTGGAAGATGCAACTACCTGAGATTGCAACTGTTTTTAAATTGACTGATTGTGTATTTGGCAAAGGAACATCTATTCTTGGTTTGACAATTAGCTACCAGAGGTCATTGAAATACATCAATGGGATAAGTTGAAAATTTGTGCCACTACATCACCTAGACACAGTAACCTCCACACCTGCATGGACTACCCTACAGTGCCTCAAGTTAGACCAATATTTGTAGCTTTTCCACCAACTACTGATGTAGTGACCCTGTCCATCACCCTCATTACTTGTGTCATTTTGCCTATTCTCATAAGTATAATACACTTCTTTACATGGTATATTATGGTTCACTGTGGTTTACCTATATCATATCAGGCATATGATAGGCTCTTTTACTACAAAACCCACTTTGCAAGAGAAGCACTCTGGTCAAAAAAGCTATTCATGGTGAATGTGTGTCATGTGCCTGTGGATACATCAGCCAACCCCATCACAAGTTTATGCCAGTCATAAAATGATTCTGCCAAGTGGAAAAACTGTAAAATCTGAAGTGTGCTGATTATGCAGAGAAATAGAGAATCTGCTAACATCAGAAGTGCACCAATCCTTGCCCCATCTGTGCATGGTATATTATGGTTTTTGTGTCTTTTTAAACATTATTATTTATTTGTTTTCAAAGAAAAAATTTCTCCACTTAGTATCATGCCTAAAAAAGACAAAAAATATGAAAACAAGAACTTGTTTCCACTTTATAATAGTTTTACAATATGTATAGACCAGCTGAAAAATGCTCCCATTTAAAAGACTCTGACAGAAAAGTGGAAACCATCTGGCCTAGTCATCATTCAACCTTTACAACCAAAACTTTTGGCCTGCTTACATATTCTCACACTTGTAACACAGAATTTGCTACATTCTTTCACCCAGTCTCTCAACAAAATGAAGTTGTCATGAACAGCATCTCCCTGTCACAGCCAGTGTATATCCCGCACCTTATTCTCCCATTGGCACCAACTCCTATCTGTCTCTACCACTGTCACTGTCTTTGCCAGTTTCTCTCAGTCTTCCTGCCCACTGACTTCTCCTCTGTCATTTTCACTGTCTCTCTCCCATTCTTTTTTTCTCACACTTCCGATCACATTCTGGTGTCTCTTAAGTCACCACTGTCATCCCTCTTTCACATGTCCTTGTAGATGGTTTGGTTAGGCTTGTAAGCCCTGAACCAAAAAGCTTTAACATGTGCATGTAGGGTAAGGGGGGAAGTGGACTTCTATTTTTCTTCTCTTTTTTCTTTTAAAGTTTGTCAGCCTGGATGTCCAGACCCCCAAAGCCTATTATGGCGTCCATTTATCTTTATTTTTCATCTCAACTGTTGCCTCTTTCTTTTTTTTCTCTTGGCTACTATTTCCATCCATTTATGTTTGGGACTGATCACCCTTGCAGTCTGATCCCTTACGTACAAACCAATCAACCATGTATCATTTTTCTGTCACTGACTCTCTCCCGCCATAACTGTCTGCCCTCTCTTTCTCTCCTACTTCCAATGAATCTTCTTTCTGCCCTACCATTCTCTGCTTTAATGTTCAGTACAAAAAAGTGGGAATATGTTTGCATGCCAATCTTTTTGATGAAGAAGCTGAAACGAGGAACGAGACAGTTGGTTCCCCCCCCCCCCTTTTTTTTTTTACATATTTGGCTTTTTTAGCATTTTTTGCTGCTTCCCATCTTTACCTTGCTAGTGAAAGATGTTCTGTTTATATAAGGCAAATAATGTAGATCAAGGTCTATATAAGAGAGGTGTGGTCATGCTACCGTGATCCTTTGCAGTGATGGCCATTTTGGTTCTAAAACGCGGCTGTATCAGACTGTATTCAAGTAATGTTTGTCACTAGAAAGTGTTAGTTGCATAAAGCAGTGAATGTAAAATTGCGACAGAATATGCAGGTTACAGAGAATGTGGGTGTAACCATTCCCATTGCAATGTATATGTGATATGACTAATGATACAACAACAGTTGTGAGGAAAAAGTGGTCTTCATTAAAAAAATCCCGCTTTCCCCCAGTCGTATCTGTGTAATGTAATGCTGTATGTGTTTTCTTCTGATATATATACAGTAAAACTTCCCTTAACGGACACTTCCCAATAGCGGACTCCTCTCAATAACGGACATTTTAAAATTCCCCTGCAAAACAACATTAGCCCTTATGGTAAAATTATTCCGAATAGCGGACATTCTCAATAACGGACTCGGACAACGTAATATGTCCCCCAACAACAATTGAAACTTCCAAATAACAGACAGCGTGAAAGAATCAGTGCACTCTTGCATGTCAAAAGACTGAGTGTTGTCAATTCTAACGTGTGTTTATTGAAGATTTAGCGTGTTCCTTGTTCGTATTGCGTGGTTTCATGGCATTGCCATCTGTTGGAAGTACAGTACATACAGTATTGCCCATGCCACTCAGAAACAGACGATGAGAATGCGGCGCCAAACACTTTCCGCCAATTGTCAGTACACCAGACGAAGCCAAGCGTTCAATAGTAAACTCACTCTTGTGTTGCAGTGTGGGCTTGGGTAGGACAGGGGAGAGGCGATAGGTGTATCAAATGTTTTCATTTGATGGCTGCCACAGCCTAGTTTCAAAAGTCAAAAGTTTTGTCTAATATGTCTTGAGTGTTTTCGATTTGAAGTTTCATGCTCGCGCTACATGCTTTAAAATGCCCAGAGATAAAAGTGGCCACATTCAAAAAATAATCAAACAAGTGCCAGAAAAAATAAATAAATAAACCGCACTGACTATGGGCGCAACACAGAAAAAAGGAATGTGATCTCGTTGTAACACAAGCTTCGCACTTTGCAGAAAATTGATGCTGGTGAGCCACCCGCTACAGTTTTTGAACGTCGGTATGACTGTGATTACTGACTGAAAAACAAATTGATCAGATATTTAAACATTCTGTTCCATTCATGCATCAAGCAGAGCAATGAAATCTTGAAGAAGAATGAGGAAATGTTCACATCCTCAGTTAGAAGAGGTTTTATTTCTGTGGCATAAACAAATAAGAGCCAAAGGCGTGCTAGTTAAGGTCCTCTACTTCGTCTATAAGCGATGACTTTTTATGAGCTCATTGAATGAAAAGAGTAAGAATTTCTCGGAAATTATGGCTGGCTAGATCAGTTCAAGAAGCGGCTTACTTAGCGGTATTGACGCAATTCAGTATGTTTCACGCGTGAAAACAGGAGACTGGTTTTATCCGAGATTTTCGTTATCTGAGTCGGGCGCCATACCGATCATTTTGGATAAACGGTAGTTTACTATTTTGTATGTATTCCTTTTCTTAATAGCGGACACTTGTTAAAAGCGGACAGTTTTATTTTCCCCATTGGTGTCTGTTATTCAGAAGTTTTACTGTATATATATTGTCAGTTTGTCATTTGAATGGTACAGACGAAGGACAAACAAAAGTTTCTTGTGTGGAACTATCCAAGAACAGAATCTTATATGGGATGTCATGTTGCATTAACATGAAATTTTCATGGTATGTGCGTTTACAGTGATTTGACATTATGTAACTGGAAGAAATTTCGAGATACTGGATCTGTGCCAGACAAAAGTAGGGCAGATCCTAGTGTTTTAACTGAAATTAATTTGGGAGAGGTAAGATAGAAATCAAAATAGTCTAAGAAAGTCGTTGTGTGAAATGAAAAATTACGAAACTGAAATTTATAATATAGTAAGGACAGTTTACAACTCTCCACAAAGACGTGGCAACGAGCTGCAGCAGGCACATACAAAAGACACACACATACAACACTTTCAACTATCGGCCATGGCCTTCAGAAAATAGAACACTCATGCAATCACACAGGCACACAACACAGTCATACAACCATCAACTCCGGCCGCCGCAAATTCGAAGTGTGGCAGCCAGAGGTGATGGTTGTATGAGTGTGTTGTGTGCCTGTGTGATTGCGTGAGTGTTCTATTTTCTGAAGAAGGCCATGGCCGATAGCTGATAGTTGTTTGTGTGTGTCTTTTGTATGTGCCTGTCGCAGATCATCGCCACATCTTTGCGGTGAGTTGTAAACTGTCCTTACTCTATTATTAATTCCAACAAAAACTGAAATTTATTAATGTAAAAATCAGTGTATTAGTTTTGTATATAATTACTTTGATTATGGACATTAATGTAGTCAAACCATTTTCATTATTTGGTGAAGTGTCCACTAAAAAAAGTATTTACAAAAAATCTTGCAGTTATCTGTGAAAGTTGCACTACATTTATTTTGGGTTATCATCATTAATAAACGTATTTACACCATTCACATGTTATGAAAGCATTTTTCGCCAAGAGATTTTTATTTTATTTTATTTATTCCTAAAGTGCTTTAGTGCAAACCATACTTCATCATCAAACATGGTTATACATCTTGCATTCTGAAATCAGAAATCCTTCAGAGGAGTTTTCTTTTCCTATGATCCACTCAGGTCACATATTTCAGAAATGTAAAACATTCATCTAGCCAGTTCTTCTCACATAGTTCGAGTCAAATCTGTGAGACTCGTCTTGTGACATCTCCCTGGTAAGACTGAGAAATGTAGGCTTTTGAATTATCAGTATCTTATTATTAAATGCAAGAATATAATTTCTGACTCAAATGGTACACAAATTGGCTGCAGAATAATAATAATTTGTGAAAGCCACCGTTTTCTCTCCTACCGATACTGCACTGTGTTGTCCATTCTAGAACCAAAATGGCGGTTCCATAAGGAACATTGGTGTCCAGACCTGTCTTTCATAGACCTTGATGTAGATCAGCAAAGATTCCTTTTTATGCATCAATACATTTACATACAGGTAATGACAAATAACACAAATTATGTCATTTATTGAGATAAGATATTAACCTGTACAATGTCCAAAACCAAATTCATTCACAAGTTTTCTTAAAATGCACTGATAAACGTGTCATAACAAGCAACAAGTCCACTTGGGCATAAGTAGTCACACCATATTGTTGATCTGCAGAACAGGAAACCTACTGTATATTTTGAGGACACAGTGAGATATTGTTGTGCTATCAATTCCAAACAAAATTTCAATATCTCCACTGAATTTCTTACAGTGTTAGAGCAAAAATCAACCATGTGGAAAGTCATGGCAAACTCTTTTAAATATAATACAATTTTAACTTAAATTGATGCTTCACTGTAACTGTGATGAATAACAATAATGAAATCAATTAGTAATCAAGCAAACAAACTATAGGATGAGCAAAAATCAAAATTTTTCAATGAGTACATTTCTTAATATCGAATAGTAAGTTTCATAACTGCTAAAACACCATTTATCTATAATTAACACTTGTGGTACCCAAACATCATTGTCTTTCATCTTGATAACATATAATGATATTTCATAAACTGGAAAATGACATTCTAGAAACATAGCTACAAAATTGCCATTTGAGCCATTTGCTATGGTTAGTAATTTAGATATTTGTGATCCACAGTGCAAAAATTGGTATTAACTGATTTTTGTAATTTTGTTCAAATTCATATAGCACCTTTGAACCTTTGGATCATAACAGCACTAAAAAATAAAGAAAAATTTTTAAAGAGTAGTTTGATATCGTCTCTGTTTCAGCATCATGATAGGCCTTGTCTTAATACAGCTGTCAGGCATATTAACATGGGGCTTAGGAGGTGCTGATGATGGAGGGCATGGATCACATTGAAGTGGTGCCAGTTGAGACTATCCAAAGGTTGGATTTCACTATGCACAGTCTGCAGCTCAATTGGTATGGGAAGGGAAGGTTGGCAAAGCTCATAGGTAACAGTGTGGTAGGGTGGGGGTGTCACTCGTGGAAAAATTCCTGTAGTAGTTGGTGTTAGGGCTGCACCTTTTTTAGACTGAGGACAGCTGATAGGTATTCCTGCTTAAAGGAAGTTCATCTAAGAAAGGAACCACTTTTGACAAAGTCTAAGAATCGAAGTAATAAGGGAATTACTATTTTCAAAATATACAGGGTATCAAAGATAAAGTTAATGACTGTTTATTGATGTTGATTCTGAAATTATTGGTATTTCAGAGCACTTTTTAAGTGATGTGACAATTCAGAGACTTCCTTTACCAGGATACAGGTTAGCTGCCTTCTTCTCTAGGAGTTCCTTGCAGTGTGCGGGAGTGGCCATGTATGTTAAAAACGATTTTTCATCGGAGTCAATCGATTTTTCTAAACATTGCACAGAAAAGATATTTGAATGTTGTGCAGGAGTTGTTAATGTTAATTGAACTAAACTAGTAATTGTTGTTATTTATAGGTCCTCTGACTCAGATTTTAAAAATTTTCTGCCCAAGCTGGAATTGGTTGTGGGTTCACTTTGTAGGTAGTATAAAAATTTAGTTGTGTGTAGAGAGTTCAACATTAATTGTGTAAGTGATAGCTCAAGAAAAAGTCAGCTATTAGGTCTATTTAATTCCTATAATATGATGCAAACAGTAGTTTTTCTAATGAAAGTGCAAGGAAATAGCAGTTCTACCATTGACAACATTTTTATTCACTCTTCATTATTAGAGGGGCACTGTGTCAGCAGAATAGTAAACGGTATATCAAATCACTATGCCCAAATTTTAATTCTAAAAAGTATTTGTTCTCAAACAAATGTAAAACACAATTGAATGGTTGAGTTGAAAAAGGTACACATTCCAAAAACATAAACTTCTGGCAAATAAAAAAAAAACTGTTTTGTGAGAAAACTAGTTGTTATACCGAAAAATTTACTATTGTGAATGTGTACATTTAAGTGTAACAGACACATTGCACATGGTACCTGTGTATAAATATTTGTTATATACCATGTAACTGTGTAAATATGTTCAAGATTTAAGGAAGTCATATCCTTGCTTGAGAGCCACATTTAGAATCTGTTCCAGTCCCGGAAAGTATCCAGTGACAAGAGGTGCACCTTTAGGGTCCCTCTGTGGGAGGTTCTGGGTGTGGGGGGGAAGAGGAAGTGGCCCTGGCTATTTACTTCTGTACCAGATCAGGAGGGTAGTTACAGGATGTGAAAGCTGTCATCAGGTTATTGGTGTACTGGTTCAGGGATTCAGGACTGGAGCAGACTTGTTTGCCATGGAGTCCTAAACTGTAGGGGGGCTCTGCAGCAAGGATACGACTTCCTTAAATCCTGCCCCAAAATGAGATCCATCCTTCATGACTACCTTCCCACTCCACCAAGAGTGTCTTTCTGCCGCCCACCTAACCTTCGTAACCTCCTTGTTCATCCCTATGAAATCCCCAAACCACCCTTCCTACCCTCCAGCTCCTACCAATGTAACCGCCCCCATTGTAAAACATGCTCTATGCACCCTTCCACCACCACTTACTCCAGTTCCGTAACCCAGAAGGTGTACATGATCAAGGGCAGAGCCACTTGCAATAGCACCCACGTGATTTACTAACTGACATGCCTGCACTGTTAAGCGTTCTATGTGGGAATGACCAGCAACAAACTGTCCATTCACATGAATGGTCACAGGCAGACAGTGTTTGTTGGTAACGAGGATCACCCTGTGGCTAAACATGACTTGGTGCACGGCCATCACATCATGGCACAGTGTTACACTGTCTGGGTTATTTGGATACTTACCACCGACATCAATCTTTCAGAAGTCCAGAGATGGGAACTTGCCCTTTAGCATATTCTCTCTTCCCATTGTCCACCTGGTCTCAACCTCCACTAAATTTGAATTCCCGCCCACCATTCTACAACATCTTTGCCTCAGTTCTCTGGACAGAGCCTATGCCTCAAATGGTATCTCTGTCCAACTTCTTTGCTTTCTACAAAAGTCTGCCTTGGTGTGTTTGTGTGTGTATATGTGTGGGTGTGTGAGTACTTGTTTACCTTACCTTGTTTCCCCTAAGTTAAGTCCTCCCACTCCCGGGACTGGAATGACTCCTCATCCACTCCCTTAAAACCCACATTCTTCCCTGTTTCCCCTCCTTCCTTCCTCTTTTCCTGATGAAGTGGCCAATGGTTGTGAAGGTAACTTTCCTGGTGGGATAAATATGTATAAAAAATAGAAATCGGATAACTTACCCAAAGCACAGGCTCGTCAACATTTACAAATAAAAACACACACAAACACACATACAAGCTTTTGCAACCGTTGGTTGCTTCTTCAGGAAAAGAGGAAGGAAGGAGGGGAGAAAGAGAAGGATGCGGGTGTTAAGGAAGTGGAAAAGGAGTCATTCCAGTCCCAGGAGTGGAAGGACTTACCTTAAGGGAAAAAAGGAAAGTGAAGCGGAACAAAACCATGTGGTGTCACTTCACGACTTCCCTAGAGTATCGCATCATCTTGATTGAAACATATTATATTTAATTTTGGGAGAAAATGATTTTTAAAAAAATATTAATTCAATATATAATCGTTTTAATAGTAAAGGGACGATAGAATAAATATGTTTTTGGATGTCTTTGTCTTAGACGTGTGTGTTTGTGTTTCATGATAAACCTTGCGATGGTGGTCTCAGTTAAGTTATTGGTGGTCATCACCAGATGGCATTTAAGTTCTTTCGTAAAGCATCGTCAAAGGCTTTCAAAAAAATCACTAGGGAACATCACCTTTGGGTTTAAACTTAGGGAATTGTGCCCCCCCCCCCCCCCCCCATCCTTGATACCTATCTTAATTTCCTCAGCTAAATCATACTTGCTGACCTCTCCACAACATCTTATTCCTTTACTGTGTTCATGAGTCTCAACCTGTTTTAATCCTTCCTGTCCTTGCATAACCTTCTTAAGACCAACCTCATTCTTTGTTTTAAATGGTGTACTTTGTTTCAAACTCACTTGTGAACTTAGTATTTCAAAATCTTCAAGAATAGTGTTCACTGAATCATCTTATTATTAAACAGTCACAGGTAGACAGTGTTTGTTGGTAATGAGGATCACCCTGTGGCTAAACACACCTTGGTGCACGGCCAGCACATCTTGGCATGGTGTTACACCATCCGGGTTATCTGGATACTTCCCACCGACACCAATCCTTCTGAACTCCGGAGATGGGGACTAGCCCTTCAGCATATTCTCTCTTCCTGTTGCCCACCTGGTCTCAACCTCCGCTAAAATCAAATTGCCGCCCACCATCTTTAACATCTTTGCCTCAGTTCTCTGGACAGAGCATCTGCCTCAAGTGGTATCTCTGTCCAACTTGTTTGCTTTCTACAGTATGTCTGCCTAGGTGTGTGTGTATTTGTGTGTATGTGTGGGTGTGTGTGTATTTGTTTAACTTCCTTTTTTTACCCCATGGTAGGTCTTTCCTCTCCCGGAATTGGAATCGCTCCTTACCCACTCCCTTAAAACTGTCATCATTTCCTTTTCCCTCTCCTTCCCTTCTGCCTGAAGATGCAACTGGGTTGCAAAAGCTTGCGTTTATGTGTGTGTGTGTGTGTGTGTGTGTGTGTGTGTGTGTGTGTGTGTGTGTGTGTGTTTTGTTACTATCACTACCAGTCCTCCTTCGCCTTTCAAAATCTTCAAGAATAGTGTTCACTGAATCATCTTATTATTAAACAGTCACAGGTAGACAGTGTTTGTTGGTAATGAGGATCACCCTGTGGCTAAACACACCTTGGTGCACGGCCAGCACATCTTGGCATGGTGTTACACCATCCGGGTTATCTGGATACTTCCCACCGACACCAATCCTTCTGAACTCCGGAGATGGGAACTAGCCCTTCAGCATATTCTCTCTTCCTGTTGCCCACCTGGTCTCAACCTCCGCTAAAATCAAATTGCCGCCCACCATCTTTAACATCTTTGCCTCAGTTCTCTGGACAGAGCATCTGCCTCAAGTGGTATCTCTGTCCAACTTGTTTGCTTTCTACAGTATGTCTGCCTAGGTGTGTGTGTGTTTGTGTATATGTGTGGGTGGGTGTGTATTTGTTTAACTTCCTTTTTTTACCCCAAGGTAGGTCTTTCCTCTCCCGGCATTGGAATGGCTCCTTACCCACTCCCTTAAAACTGTCATCATTTCCTTTTCCCTCTCCTTCCCTTCTGCCTGAAGATGCAACTGGGTTGCAAAAGCTTGCGTTTATGTGTGTGTGTGTTTTGTTACTATCACTACCAGTCCTCCTTCGCCTGGTAAGTAAAGCTTGTAGACAGATACAAATAAAAACACACACAAACACACATACAAGCTTTTGCAATAGTTGATAGCTTCTGCAGGAAATGAGGATATATATATTGGCTTTTTACAAATGTCTACATTGTTGTGTTTGCGAGTGTATGTGTGTGGGTGGGTGTGCGCTTATTTACCTTTCCTTTTTTTCCCCTTAAGGTAAGTCCCTCCACTCCTGGGATTGGAATGACTCCTTTTCCACTTCCTTAAAACCCATATCCTTCCCTTTCTCCTCCCCTTTTTTCCTCCTTTTCCTGAAGAAGCTGCCTGTGGTGGCGAAAGCTTGTATCTGTGTTTGTGTGTGTTTTTATTTGTTTCTATCAACGGGCCTGTGCTTTGGGTAAGTTATCTGATTTCTATTTTTTATGCATACACACACACACACACACACACAGCCCTTTTTCATACTTCAACTCATTTTTCGCCTGACATTGCCTCTGCTTGTTGTATCCCCACCCTTATATTCCCTCTCCACTTTCCCCCTCCTCTGCTCCTTCCCTCTCCCATCCCTTCAGCTTGCCGTGAGTCAAACTGTGTTAAGCGACCAGAGATGGCTATATGTATGGATCAGTGTGCCTGAGTGTCCTCTGTCTGAGGAAGGCCGTGGCCAAAAAATTACAATTGTGTGTGTGTATTTTTGTGTCTTTTATTTGTGTCTGTCGGTGGCTCAACGTTTGTCTTTACAGTGAGTTGTTCCCTATCTACATATTATTATTAACATTCCTTACTGGTCCTTCCATTGTTGTTAGAACTATTTCATAAATAAACAAAGAAGGAATTGGTGTTAAGTCAAGGTATATGCATATTGTTTGCTCCTGTTGTGGCTCTGATGATTTTTTCTGTAGCTTGAACACTCTGAGGAGGTTTGCTTTTCTGCACCCCAAAACTTACACCATATGTCACCACTGATAAAAAATATGCATGGTCAACCATTTTCTTAACTGCTAAGTCAATTATTTTATTTAATACCCTCATTGCATAGACAATACTATTTAACCATTTTACTAATTAATCCAGATCATGCCAAGTTTTTGTTTATGAAGAGGAGACTGAAAAAAATGTATGATGAGATAAAATAAGTTATTCAGACAGTTAAGGGAGAAGAAAACATGATTGTCATGGAGGACTGGAACTTGTTTGTAGGAAACGTAAGAGAAGAGGACTGGTGTGTAAGAGGTATGAGACAGACGAAATATCCTCAGATTTCAAGAAAAACATAATAATCTTGATTCCAAAGAAAGCAGACACAGACAGGTGTGAAAATTACAGAACCATCAGTTTAATAAGTCATGCTTGCAAAATTTTAACATGGATTATTTACAGAAGAATGGAAAAGCTAGTAGAAGCCAACCTCAGGGAAGATTAGTTTGGATTTAGTAGAAATGTAGGATCACGTGAGGCGATACTCACCTTACTTATCTTTGAAGATAGATTAAGGAAAGACAAACATACATTCCTAGCTTTTACAGATTTGGAGAATTTGAAGTCAGCAGGGGTCAAATATAGGGAACTTGTACAAAAACCAGACAGCAGTTATCAGAGTCAAAGAGCATGAAAGAAAGGCATTGGTTGGGATGGGAATAAGACAACATTTTAGCCTTTCCTCAATGTTATTCAAACTGTACATTGAGCAAGATGTGAAACAAAACAAGGAGGAATTTGCAGAAGGAATTCAAGTTCAAGGTGAAGAAATACAAACTTTTGATTTTGCCATTTACATTTAAGTCTGCCAGAGACAACAAAGGACCTGCAAGAGTAATTGAATGGAATGTACAGTGTCTTGAAAGGAATGTATAAGATGAACATAATCAAGAGCAAAACAAGGGTAATGAAATGTAGTGTAAGAAAATCAGACAATTTGGGAGAATTTAGATTAGGTAACAAAAGAATAAAGGTGGTAGATGAGTTTTGTTACTTGGGCAGTAAAAGAACATTTGATGGCCTCAGCATGGATTATATAAAATATAGAGTGACAATGGTAAGAAAAGTATTTCTGAAACAGAGAAATTTGTTAACAACAAATATCAAATTAAGGTGAAAGGAAGCCTTTCGTGAAGGCATTTGTGTGGCGTGTTGCTTTGTACAGTAGTGAACCATGAATTATAAATAGTCCAGACAGGTAGAGGATAGAAGCTTTTGAAATATGGTGCTGCAGAAGAATGTTGGAGATTAGGTGGGTAGATCATGTAACTACTGAAGAAGACCTGAACAAATTGGGGAGAAAAGGAATTTCTGACATACCTTGACTAAAAGAAGGGCTCTATTGGTAGGATCAGTCTTAGACATCTAAGAATCATGAATTAAGTATTGGAGGGATGTGTGTGGGGGTAAAAACCACAACAACAACAACAACAACAACAACAAAAAGGTACACAGGTCCTCAGAAGTGAGATCCACTGGTTCTTTAAGAGGCTCTAGTTTACAGAGCAATGAATAAATTTGTGTACTACTCCAGGATAGGAAGTGAGACTTTGTAGTGGTGGAATCTGTTACCTTTGCAATGGTGAAATGTTGTTGAAGGCTTTTTCCATTGCTTCCCATTCTCTTACTCCTCATTGTACAATGAGAATGGGGCCAGCTGTGTTGCTGGGTGAAGCTGAACCACTTCCTACAGGAGTTGTTGTGTCTGCCACTGCATGGTAATGATTAAATCTTTGGCTATAGGTGTCTGTTGTTGCTAGAACATGGCCATGATGATTTGTTTCCATGGTGGGACATCACCTGGGTCAGCCATCTAGTTGCTACTCTTTGTGTGTTATGAACAACAACAATTTATTCATGTCACAAGACAATCTACTCAGCCACAATGAAGT
Organism: Locusta migratoria; assembly: GCA_026315105.1. NCBI lineage: Eukaryota > Metazoa > Arthropoda > Insecta > Orthoptera > Acrididae > Locusta > Locusta migratoria. The sequence continues at coordinate 908,825,005 of CM048744.1, forward strand.
GGCTCAATAAGATCTGAAGCACTAATCACAATATACTACATAAATCAGACAATTCCAGGAGGTCAGAAACAATATCAGGCAATAACTGCACAGTGGAGGCACTCCATGGACCTTAAACTGACATTATTTGGTTTGTTTGGCTGACATTGAGGGCACTGTCATTGGCCTTGCCCAGGATTGACCTAGTGCAGCCCCCTATTGAAGAGCTCCGACTTATCATTGCTAGTGTATGTGTGTTGTTAACTTGCCATCTGTTTACTGCTTTACTTTCCAGTCTGGAGATGTCAATGCTAGCCCAATACTGGGCCAAGTCTGATTCATAGGGCTTGCTTTGCCAAAGGTCATCAAGGGAGTAATATAAATGACAATTCTGGGATGTTAGAAGAAGTTCCATGTTTTGTATCACCCTGTGCTCACACTTATTGTCAACAGGTTCTAATAGGCCCCATTTTATTAGTGTTGTTTCTACAGGAGCTACACCAGTTCTTGTATGGTTTAACATTTTCCATGTCATCTGGTAAATTTTCTGAAATGGGTAAGTCAACAGGGGCTTCATCCAAGATGTAGTTGAGAAACTGATGCCTCGATTTCAGCCTTTTGGATTTGTAAAAGCTGCCATATAATGGATGACACTCATCAAAGATTTTGTTGAACTGCTAGTTAAAATCATGAGCTGCCCTTCAAGACTTGGGACTGCTGGTAGAGGAGTAGACTTCATGCATTCTGTTACTAGTTTACAGGTTTCATTAAGGCTTATGTCAAACTTCTTTGCATGCATCAAGATAGACCATATAGGACATACGTATTCAGCTGTAGAAAGTGCTAAGGTGGAGGTTTGAAGCACAGTAGGTTTGGTGCCCCACTTACTGCCAGTCAGTTTTCTGAGGATGATGTTCCTTGCAGCAACCATGTGAGGGACCTGTCAAGCATCACTCCTAAGTATGTTGGCAGCCCTGTGTGCTCAAGGGTAGACCCATTCAATTTAATGTGCAGCTTCCTATTTGCCAGTCATTTGTGAAGGTAAAAGGCACAGACTTTCGTTTTAGTAGAATTTGGTTTGAGAGAGTTGTTATTGAAATATGTATACATAGCTTCTAGGGTTTTCTCCAACTTTATATGTACTTCCTCAAAAGTCCTTACTTGCACTGTAATGTCCAAATCATCAGAATAAAGAAAGTGTCTTGTATCTTTTGGTATTGGCTGATCGTTCATATATTTATGTGTAATAAAGAAGCTACTTTTTAACCAGGTAAGTGTGTGAACTGCCAATTAATAAGATGTGTATGAAACCAAATTAACTTGCTGGTTCCTTTTAGTGAACACAAACAATTGTCTGGCTTATCTCTTTTCATATATACATGCCTGAAGATGATGCCAATGAGGCTTGAAGCTAATAGCATAACAAAATTATTCCACAAATTTATGGCTGTTGGCTATCTTCTTCCTGTAAGTCATAGATAGGTCATAGTTCAGTTTTCCGTTTTACGAGATGGAATTACAGATTCTTAATGTACAGTGCACGATTAAATCATTTGTGTACATGGCTTTCCAACATGTAATCTCTAATAGTGATCAACAATGGGAAATGTCAAGACAGTAAAAATTGGTGAGGAAGATTTGTCAAGCTCCTGCCCTCTCCCCCTCCATCCTCTAACAACTGGTTTCAGTAGCTTCTCTAGAATCTTATCACGAATCTATCAGTTGCTGTCGAAGCATACTCATACTGTCAATGGCAACAAGAATAATGTGTGTGTGCGTGACCCACCTCTCCCATCCTTCCAGTCCCACAGACCAAAATATCATCAGATATAGTGTCCAGTCTTTCCAAAATAAAAAATGTGTAGTTAAACACTCAAACTGTGACAAGATTACTCAAAAACCTTACAGTTTCATTTTTTCTGCTTTTTTTTCTATTTTTCTGTCTGACTGGTCTGGGACCTGCAGCAGCAAATTGCTCCCCAGACACTACCAGGCTTTCACATCACAAAGGTTGACACTACTTTAAATGGAGTGTCCTCCCCGCCCCCCTCTCCTTCCTCCTTAGGCAGGGGTGGCTCAGTTTTGGCCACCATTGTGCCCCAGCAACCACATGCTGTTTTTGGTCCCACTGACACATTGCAGCCATGGTTTTAATTTTTCCTTATTATTGTCTGCTTTCCTCAAGATTCCGCCAGGTAGAAAACCTGCAACTGTTATGTTTTTTATCCTGGATTACTTTGACTGCATGCATGAATTACAGAATTGTAACAACTTGCTGTGACTACCTCCATGTTACAAAATTATTGACATTCACTCCATTAAGTGACTGTAATGTGCACTATAGAAAAAATCAACACAGTTAGGCTATCATGTAGGCCTACCTGTAATTTTGTGAAAAATTATACTAAAGTTATACATTTGGTGAGTGCCCAACCAAGGTTACTGTCAGATGTTTTTGCATTAAACTGTAACTTCATAACAAATATGGAACTAAACATCACATAATATTAGGTTGGAATACCCACCAAATGATACAACACACCTTTCCATCTATGCCTCTATTTTCTATACCTTCCCTCTGACACCACGAATCAGCCGGACTGTGTCACCATTGGCTGCAGCATCAAAGTCCCAGCAGATAACGTTGGCACCCCTGGTGGCCAGAAGTAGTGCTACATCACGACCCAGTCCACGCCCTGCGCCCACTACCTGTAAAGTAATCAGACTATTATTTATATACATTGAAGCATATATCAAACAGATTTAGAAAAAGTAGAAGAAATTAAACAGTCAACAATATTTTGTAAATGATAGGTTGCTACTCACCACAGAGATGCCCAATGAGTCACAGAAAGTCACACACAACAAAAAAACAAAAAATAAAGCTTTCGGCTGTTAACCTTTGTCTCCCATGGAGAATGCGTGCGCGCACACACACACACACACACACACACACACACACACACACACAACCCAACCACCATCTCCGGCTGTTGCAACTCCACCCACTTCACACATAATCTGCTATTCGATGCTCATGTTAATAGGCTAGTAAACAACATGTGACAGTACAATTGTATACTTTGTGTGTCAGAGAGAGAACACTGACCAGGGCGACCTCGCCTGCTACGCTCTTAGGCAGTGGCGGTGGCAGCAGTGACCGCAGCATTATGGTGAACATCACCCATAGCACGCCCACGGCCAGTGAGATGGCATCGCCCACCAGTCGCACACCGTGGATCGTCGCCCTTGCTGTGGACACAGATACACATAGTCTATTGTGAGATATGGGTAAATTAGTGCACACGACATGCCAGATCACCCAAAGGAATATGAGATAGGCCCCAGACAAGGGCACAGGCACTGAGGTAAAGCCACAGGCACAGAAGTGCAGAAAACCACAGGCACAGAAGTACAGAAACCAATCACAAACATTTCCATGTGCACAATGATTCACTGAGTTTTTCAATTCACCAGCATCCATAATGAATATGTATCAATCAGGAACATATTTAAGGGGGGGGGGGGGGGGGAGGTGGGGTTTAAGTAAAAGGAGCTTCAGTACAAATAATCCTTTGAATATGAGTGCAAAAACTAATATAAAATATCATAGGGCGTCTAGTTAAAATTACTCAACTTATCTTTACATTAATCTTGCTCCCCCCTCCCCCTCCCCTGGAATAATGACTTCACACAATTGCATAAATTTGCCTTGGTACACCTCCCTTCTCCATTCAAATTTTCCACCTCAGTCTACATGAAGTTCACTTGAACTGGAACAACATTGTGGAAGCTCCACAAGTAAAACATAGTAGCACCTTCACACACAAGGCTCAGACATAGGTGTTTATATAAATCTTAAACAAAATGGGGCAGCGGTCTTTGAAAGACCTCCCAATGCGTACAGAATGAAGCACTAAATGAAAAGTTTTACCAAGACCAGGATTCAAACCCAGATCTCCTAGTTACTTGTAATTGTGAGACCAGTATTCCAAAAATGTGAAGCCACTGTGCCAGGGTGGTATGGTGGTTAGCACAATTACCTACTAAGCAGGAGACACTCTCATTTGATATTATTAGTCTATAGTTTATTGGTATCTCAATAATGAAGGATAGAAAACAAATCACAGTAAAGAGACTCGATGAGCTGCCTGTCAGCTTCTTTACGGTGAGTTGTTATGTATCCCCCATTATTGACATTCCAATTGGATTTTCCATTGTTAAAATTTGTTGGTATCTATAATACAATCACTACATACAATGTGTTGGCTACACAAACAACACAAGAGATGAATAATGCTTATACAATGCAGGGAAACTATTTGCATTCAAAATAGCTACTATTTGATTTGGGGCAGATGAATATGTAACCAGTATGGTTTTCAAGAGAAAATTATACAATTTGTCTTGCAAAATAGTGGCAAGTTCAGGAAATGATGATGGAGATCAGACCCCTACTCCATAAAGGAGACTCAATGATACTTACACTAAGCTCAAATCGGCAACACATCACACATTTCTGTAACTGTCGGATTCTAATGGGAACCTGGAAATCAGTGATGCATAGTTTAGGGTTGGTCACATAGCATATAAGAAAAACAGGCCAAGGCATGCAAGTCACATCACGTGATCAAGAGAGGTCTGAGCCAATGGCATCACTAACTGACTGGCTGGCCACTGGGGCACAGCCCTCTGTCTCAAAGCAGAACCTAATAAATCCCTGCCACTTCTTCTTATTTTCCTATTAGCCTCACTTCAGTATTCATCCTCAGTAACCATGCTCTCTAGCCACATCCACCAGCTTATCCTTCCTGTCTTCCACTGTGGCTTCTGAACATCCTACTCTGTCAATGACCAGCTCCTTCACCTCATCCACCTCCTCTGCCTCCAGTTGAATTCCCATCTGTCTGCCCTCTTTCTCTCACTCGATATTGAGAAAGCCTACAACCACATCTGGCATCCTAGTCTCCCGTATACTGACCCAACCCACACCACCTGTCCACCTCCTTCAGTATGCTGATGACACCACCTTTCTTGTCCTCACCCCCTCCCTCCAACACTCACATCATATCCTCCATCAGCACCTTTTCCAGTAGTTACTGTCAAACCCATAAAAATCTCAGGCTCTCCTCATAGGTCATACCAGCCCTAACTTTCACCTCCATGACTTCTATCTCACCCTATACGATCGCCCTATCTACCTTACCTCCACTCTCAAATATCTCGGCCTCATCCCGGATTGCTCCCTCTCCTGGAAACCCAATCTCAAGACCATCCAACAGAAAGCCCTCCACCATCCTTTATACCTACCACTCCCTCATGCATCCCATCCTGTGCAGCTTCAGTCCTACCTAGATCTCCCCCTCCCCCTCCTTTTACAAAGCCTTCAGGTCCTCGAATACCAAGCTCTCCACCTCACACACCACATCTGTCTTCCATCACCCAGGCAGATCCTATATACCCTTACCCCCTACCCCACCTCCTACAGTTCCTAAAAAGCATCCACATCCATTACATTCAAGACAAAATTTTTTCCCCAACCTCCTGGTGTATCCCCTCCTAGTTTACACCGGGCCTCTGCCACACTCCACCACTACATTCTGCCAGCTCTGCCCCTCATATCCTTCACATCCTCTCCCAAGACAATATCCATACCCTTCCCCTCCAAGATGATGCCATCCATCCTGACACCTACCCTTCCTATCAACTTTGATCCTTCTTCCTCCCTCCTGGATGATGCCTTTCATCCTGACACCTACCATTCCTATCAACTTCCTTCTTCCTCCCTCCTGGATGATGCCCTCCAACCTGACACCTACCCTTCCTATTAACTTTGATCCTTCTTCCTCTTCCCTCCCCCCTCCCGTGCAGATTGGCCCCCTCTTCCCATCCATCTCTCCATTCCCCTTCCTTCAGCTATCCAGCATCCCACACTACCAAATGTTCAAAATGTTCAAATGTTTGTTAAGCTTAAGGGAGTTAACTGTGGTGTTATCAGTCCCTACCCACGCTACCCTCCCCAAACCTCTGATTTACCTCCAACCCACCCTCCTGTGCTTCCTTTCCTCCCCCCCCCCCCAGATCTTTCTGCAACAGTGGTGGTGCCAGTTTTTTTTTTAACAGTTTTTGTGTGTGCCTCAGTGATATTGTCAGTGCTTCAGTGTTTTACCTTTTAAATGGTTGCACTTGCTGAAAAGATTCATCCATTATGTTCTTCTATTTCATTTCTGTATAAGTCACATTAATTGACTTCTATGTATAGTAATGTCTCGTATTTACTGTAAAATCCAGTTGGGTAAAGAGCAGCATGTAAAGATATTGCCAGCCTACCCACACTGGGATTCAAAATTCTAATAAAAAGAAAACCGTACACAAATTTGGATGCCTCTGCTATGCTTACATAGCAACATTGCTGCCAGTGATGTTATCAGTGCTCAGTTCTTGACCACATGGGTAATGAAGACACCAAGAATATTGCATTTTCACCATTTTGTGGCTCTATGACAGGAGGTTAGCAAGCTGCTGAACAATTATTCCTGTGAAATACAATGTAGGCCTTTGAACACTGGGCATATACAAAATTCCATGTGAGTGTGGGCAGTTTTATGTCGGCCACACTATTTGCTCTATAAAACAGTGCCACAGAGCATCAAAGGTGTTTTCAGTTATGCTATGCCTTAACGTCAACTGTAGTGTGAGATGCTCTGAAAAATGTACATCGAATTGCATTTGATGAGACGTCCGTTATTAGATTAGATTAATACTTGTTCCATACATCAATAATACAACATTTCGCAATGAGTGGTATGTGTCAGTTTAATTAAATGTCACATAACCCTACAAACAATGGAAATTTCAGGAAGGATTCGACAATATTTTTGAGAAGGATAGGTTGCTTACTACCACGGAGACATCCGATGAGCCATAGAAAGGCACAGATAACAACTTTCTAGCTTTCGGCCTTTTAGGCCTTCGTCAGTTAGAGACACAAACATACACACACACACTGACACAGACATGACAGCTGTCTTTGGCTGCTGTGGCCAATCTGCGATACCCAGTATGGCCTAGGTGAAAGCAACTGGTGGTGGGGGTGAAGAGGTGGCAAGGAGAGGGAAGCAGGACGGGAGGGGGGGATGCGTGTTCTATCCCCATAAATGGTGCCCCCCTCCCCACCCCCTCCCCTACTTATCCTTCCCCACCCTCACCTCCTTGTTTCAGAATAAAGAGCATTCACACAATTGCACAGGCACACTACACAGCCACACCAACTCTGGCTGCTGCATTCCGAAGCACGCCCCACAGTGGGAGAATAGGAGGAGGGGAAGGGGCTGAAAAGAAGATTGCATCACAGTGATGGGGATGGATACATCACGGTCTTATGGAGCATGGATGTATTAGATGGGTAGAATGAGATGCAGCTTAGGAATGGTGTGGAAGGAAAACAAAACAAAACAATCATGACCCACACACACACACACACACACACACACATACACACGAAATGGAGTAGGTGTAGGATAGAGGAGTTGGAACTGTTGAGTGTGGAGAAAATGGGGGTTATTGTAGGTTAAGGCCTGGATATTTGGGATCTGAAAATGTAGTTTGAGGATAACTCCCACCTTTTCAGTTCAAAAAAGCTGGTAGTGGGTGGGAGGATCCAGATCACCCAGGTTGTGAAGCAACCATAGAAATCAAGCATATGCTTCACTGCATTTTGTGCCACAGGGTGGTTTACCTTGCTTTTTAATACAGTTCGGTGATGGCCATTCACCCTAATGGACAGGTGGTTAGTAGTGACACCAATATAGAAAACTGCATAGTGATTGCAGCAGAGTTGGTAACTTGGATGATTTCACAGGTGGGCCAGCTTCTGTACAACAAGTACAGACACAGAATCTAAACGACTACACAAAGAGATTTTTGCGGTGGATGTTCTATGCTGCAGTGACTAACTGGTCAGAAGCCCTTTTGCACTGCTCTGCTCTTCGTCTGATGCCTGTAATGTGACTGTGCGGTGGGCCTGATTAGCTCAATACCGCTGTACTGCTTCTGTCATGTGACTGTTGGTTGGGATCATTATTGAAGGAGTGCTGCTTACTTCATTTTTAACCCAATATTTGAAACCAATTGGAATTTTGTCAACAAAATGATTTTATTTAGAAACTGAAAATTTCAGCACCACAGCTGATGCAAGTTGAGGTAGTTGAGTTTTTGTCAATTTTCATTCTTTCTTAACTTGTCCCCCCCCCCCCCTCCGAAATGTGAAATTATAGAAATGTGTTTCTTACACACCTGCACACAATATTGTAATACTATTGGTAGGGTTAACAACACCTCGATTTCAGAAGTAGGCTATCTGCCAATGACAGACTGTCTCTGAACCAATCTCGGCACAAAAGAGACTTGCCGATAACTGGTGTGGTTGTACGTTGTGATTGGTAAAGAGACTTTATTACGTGTGTTCAGTTTTCCTTTAGTAACATCTGTGATTTTATCAACAGTGAATTACATACGTTTAGGAACTCATTATCAGCATATTACGTCCAGTAAATGAAGGATAAATGAGCATTACAGGGGTGGTGGATGGTATATGCGCTGAAATGTAATGCATTCGACGAATCGAGACAGTATGCCTATAAACAATGCCATGTGCTGGGCTGCCCACAGGATCCACACATTGTGCCAATAAAACCTAAGATAACGCCACAGTACTCTCGTGTGACGTCACACAGAGTAGGCCCCGATCGCATAGCTAACTGGGTGGCCACTGGGTACAAATGGCCACTTTCATTGAACTTTTGAAATAATGGTTCGATACATGAAAATATTTCAGTGTTTCAAAACTGCCATGTTTCACTGTTTTGAAACCTTCATGTTTCATTCTGATCAGTTTTGGATCCCATTCGTAGTCGATACTAAAACTATTTCATTCTGTCGGTTTCACTGTTACAAAACAGTGGTGTTTCTGACCAATAATGCAGTAAGGCGGAACCAAAACAGTGGTGTTTCATTTTGCTCAAGCTCAGCACAATACTGTACACATTTCACTTATTGGTATATTGACATAATCTGCCTCTCTGAACATCATGTGGCCACTGGTATAGATATGTTAAACATTCCAGGATTTAAAAATTTAGCTTCACACTTCTGTAGAGTAGATATGGAGGGAGGAGGAGTTGCCACATTCATTAAAAACTGCTATAAATTCAAGTATATTGATGTAACTAAATTCTGTCTAGAGCAGCATTTAGAAGCTTGTGCAACAGAAGTAGAGTTCCATAACAGATGCTATATAATAGTAAATATTTACCGAGCACCTGCAGGAAATTATAATCTATTCCTAAATCACCTAGAAGCTCTATTGGGTTATTTAACAGGAAGAAATAAAGAAATCCTGGTTGCTGGTGACTTTAATAAAGATTTTCTTATGCAGTCCTCCAGTAAAAATTTATTGCAGTCAGTAACTTTGTCTTTCAACCTAACTCATACCATAAACATTCCAACTAGGATAACTAAAACCTCAAAGACAGTGATTGATAATATTTTTATAGATAAATAAAAGGAACAAAATCATATCATAAAACCAATAATAAATGGCCTATCAGATCATGATATGCAGCTCCTTGTTTTAGGTATAGACTCTAAACAGATTATGAAGACTGAAAAATCTACATACAGGAGAGTAGTCAACCCAACAAAAATTGAAAATTTTAGAAAACTCCTCAAAGACATGAACTGGAAAGATATATATAGTGCTCATGGCATGAATGAAAAATATAACATATTCATTAATAATGTTAGTATCATGTTTGAAACTGTTTTCCTCTAAAAGTAATTCGAATTAAATAGAAGCCTACAATAAAACCGTGGATTACACAAGAATAAAGATTTCATGTAAGACAAAAAGAAAGCTGTATCTATCAGCCAAGAGTAGTTGCAATGATGATGATTTAACTAAATATAAGGAATACTGTAAAATATTTAAAAAAGTTATTCAGGCATCTAAACAAATGCACTATGAAAAGAAGATAGCAACATCAAGAACCCAAATAAAGACAATATGGCATTTGGTAAAAGAGGAGACTGGTAGAACCAGAAAGGAACAAGAGCAGGTAGTATTAAGAGTAGATGAGACATTAGTAACTGATGGGCATAGTGTGGCAAATCTATTTAACAAGTACTTTATATCTGTTACTGATAGTATGAGATTGTCTGGGTCAGTAAATAATGCCCTTGGATATTTGAAACTAGCATTTACAAATAACTTCAGGTACATGAATATGTCACTCACTTCACCACAAAAAATATTTACCATAATAAAATCTTTAAAAACAAAGCATTCTAGTGGTTATGATAATATATCAACAAAATTAATTGAAGTGTGTTCTTGTGAATTTAGCACAATTTTAAGTTATTTGTGTAACCACTCGATTATAACTGGAACATTTCCTGATTGGCTAAAATATGTGGATATTAAACCTCTATTCAAGAAAGGGGATAAAGAGATACCATCAAACTACAGACCGATTTCACTTTTGCCTGCATTCTCAAAAATTCTACTAAAAGTAATGTACAAGCAGCTTCTCAACAACCTGACCACGAATGACATATTTTCCAGAACACAGTTTGGATTTCTGAAAGGTTCCGATATCGAGAAGGCTATTTACACCTACAATGAGAACGTACTTAATTCATTAGATAATAAATTGCAAGCAACGGGTATTTTCTGTGATATATCAAAGGCATTTCATTGTGTCAATCATAACATCCTTTTAAGTAAATTAGAATTCTATGGTGTCATGGAAAATGCTGCAAAATGGTTCAAGTTGTACCTCAATAACAGGAAACAAAGGGTGTCCGTGCAAGTGACTAGTAAATTAAACCAACAGTCATCATCGGATTGTGAAGAAATTACAAGGATCCATCTTAGGGCCATTGCTTTTTCTTGTGTACATTAATGACCTCTCATCAGTTACACTACCAGAAGCAGAGTTAGTTTTGTTTGCAGATGATACAAGTATTGCAATAAAAAGTACATCAAGCATAGTTATAGAAAGGTCTGCTAATGGTATTTTCCTGAACATTAGTAAATGGTTTCAAGACAACTCATTGTCATTAAACTTTGAAAAGACTCACTACATGCAGTTCAGAACATGTAAGAGATTTCCCACCAGCAAATGCATAAAGTATGAATAGCAGATAGAAGATGTTGACGGTATTGAATTCCTGGGATTACAGTTTGATAATAAATTCAGTTGGGAGGAGCTCACCACAGAACTGCAGAAACAACTCAATAAATCTGTATTTTCACTACGAGTGTTATCAGACATGGGAGACATAAAAATAAAAAAGTTTGCATACTTTGCTTACTTTCATTCCATAATGTCATATCGTATAATATTTTGGTGTAACTCTTCAAGTCAGTCAAAAAGAGTCAAAAGAGTCCAAAAGTGTGTAATAACGTATTATTTGTGGAGTAAATTCACAGACGTCCTGTAGAAGCCTCTTCAAAGAATTGGGTATATTAACTACTGCCTCTCAGTATATTTATTCCTTAATGAAATGTGTCATAAATAATATATCCCTTTTCCCAACAAACAGCTCAGTTCATACATATAATACTGGGAACAAAAATGATCTACACAAGGACTTAAAAGAGGTTACTTTAGTTCAAAAAGGGGTCCAATACTAAGGAACACACATTTTGAATAATTTACCATCAAGTATAAAAAATTTAGCTAGAAATAAAGATCAGTTTAATAGGAGCCTAAAAGACTTTCTAGTGGCCAAATCCTTCTACTCCATTAGTGAATTTCTAAAATTGTACCAAGTGATGCATGTATCGGTATTCATACTATATGAGTATTATTATATTATCAGCTCAAAAATACAATTTTAAAAAATAACAAAAATATATGTATCTTTATTTATATTATTAGTATTATCTATTATTCAGCTTTTAAATTTTGTTTCTTGACATGTTCCACATCCACGAGGATCTCCTCAACATGGATCTACGGAACAAAAAACTAATCTAATCTAATCAGTTTTAAGAGTATCAAAATCTAATGGAGGGACGAGAGTTTGTAGCTTAAGATTACAGAAGTCAAGATCCGTTTCTAAAGTGACTGCTGTATTCTGAAATGACATAACGTCTGCTTTATAAACGCAAATTACAATAAAACAACGCTCACTAGTTGTATTGAAATATCCAGTAAAAATCTAGGTTTATCTGTCCAGTTACAGTAATCTTAAAACATACGACTAAACTTCTTTTTTTTTTATTAAAAAAAAAAAAAGGAAGGAAGGAAAAACAATATGGCCTAAAGTGACATGTGATAAATCTAACAACGTGTCGCATTTGACGTATTTAACGTTTATATTTGATTATTACGAAAGTTTGGACGGTAAATCAAACTGTGACTTAAAGATGTTTCTAAAACTCGAATTGTAAAATAAGGTTTATTTTAGTAAAGTAGCCTATACTGCAGTGTGGTAACGATGTATAAAAACGTAACCGTTTAAGATCAATAAATTTAATGCTATAATAAGATACGTGTTTTCAATATCAAATTTAGGTAATCACCATTTATTACCACAACTACGTCATTCGCCAGTCAAGACTGGACAGACTACGTCATTGTTAGGGTTAAGTTTATACAAACATATGCGTGAAAAATCAACAGATTATGTACAATTAAGAAAAGACATAAGAAGAGCAATTTTCAGCAAGATATGTTCACTTGATTCACTGAATGGTGCATTGTTCAGACGGTGCACCTTAGCTAGGGTTACCAGACGTACTCTTTTACCCGGACATGTCCTCTTTTTTGGACCCTAAAAATAGTCCGGCCAGGTTTTTAACAAAATGGGGAAATGTCCTCTTTTTTTTTTTGCATTGTGCAATTGCTTCAACTTGAAAGTGCGTAATTACAACTCCTGAGCTGTTAAAATCACTAACTCTAAAGAATTTAAACTTTCTTGAAACAAAGTGATTTTTTAATTTTCTCGTTTCTGTGTCGCCACTGCTTTGAGATCAAACTACTTCGGAACAATTGAAATAATTTGCGTGGCAACTGTCGTGGGAATATGAGCTTCGAGGCGACCAATTAAAAACATACGACTGCAACAATGCAAGAGAGTGAAATACACATAGGCCTACAGTAGTATAATATGGAACCGTCGCCCCCTTTCTCTGGCCGGAGTGTTGTGTGACACCCAAAAGACGTTCAGTCTTCGTGCTGGGACTCAGCAGTTCTGTGTGTTTTCTGTGAACCACAGTGATGTCTTAAAGATCAAAAGCTAGTGCAATGTTCGTTATAAATAAGTTAAACCCTTGTTCAAAACGTCATACAAATAAGGTCAGATGCCACAGTCAACTTTGCCGTTTCACCATTTGCCTGTTTAGGACCAAAGAGATGTAACTATATGAACAGTGTTTTGAAAACATCGATTTAAAGCTTTTGTCCTAAAAACGAGTAGTTTTTAATAATTAATTGCGAGCCTTTGTACGGTAAGTTAAAAGTTTATTTTATTCATTGCTTTTTCATCTAGGACTTACATATTCCATTCACTCACTAGAATCTAGATGCTAATCATGTATGTAGTCACGTCGGCTGCACTGCTGTTTAGTCATGTATTTCGTTCTAAGGGTCTGAACATTTCAGGCTTCTTAATTTGTAAGAAGATGAACAAATTTCGTAAGATGCGTAAGAATTATTACAAACAAGACTGATAATACAGTAGAGTCATCACTAGTACTTGAGTTGTCAATACGAGAGATAGAGAGAGAGTGAAAGAAGGTTCTTTTATGAATATAGAAATGTCCTCTTTTCTGAAGACGGACATCTGATAACCCTAACCTTAGCACACACAAACACCTACCTATCGAAATTAGGCAGCAGAATAGAGGAAAGCCAAATATATTAATTATAGCTACATTGATAAAAACCAGTGCATTAGACACAAACAACTTCAGTCCTCAGCTAATGGGATAAGGAACGTCACTTATTGCGAAAGCAGTGCATCTGATACAAGGGTAAAATTTTGCCTATATCCCTACGACCTCGAGTGATTATGTTGGCATCGTCAACAAAACGGCAGAAGATCTTTGCTAAGATGTTTATAGTCTTAGAAATCTACATAGAATGATGACATCTTGCGAGCCATGGATGAAGGGCAACAGGCGGATTGTGTTTTTCTCGACTTCAAAAAGGCGTTCGACGCGGTGCCACACTGCAGACTGCTAACAAAGATACGAGCTTATGGTATAGGTTCACAGATTTGTGACTGGCTGGAAGACTTCCTAAGTAATAGAACGCAGTACGTTGTTCTCGACGGCGAGTGTTCATCAGAGACGAGTGTATCATCAGGCGTGCCCCAGGGGAGTGTGATAGGACCGCTATTATTTTCTATCTATATAAATGATCTGATGGACAGAATAAGTTGTAATTTGTGGCTGTTTGCTGATGATGCTGTGGTGTATGGGAGGGTGTCGTCTGTAACGGACTGTAATAGCATACAGGATGACTTGAGTAGAAAAAACGATCATATAATGTTCGAATACAGCATTAGTAGTGAGCTTCTTGATGCTGTCGCGTCGTTCAAATATCTAGGCGTAACATTGCAGAGGGATATGAAATGGAACGAACATGTACGGACAGTTGTGAGTAAGGCGGACAGCCGACTTCGGTTTATTGGGAGAATTTTGGGAAGATGTACTTCACCTGTAAAGGAGACCATGAATAAAACGCATGTACGACCACGTCTTGAATATTGCTCAAGTGTTTGGGACCCGCAGCAGATCAGTTTACCGGGCGCGGTGGCCGAGACCTCTGCGGCGCGCCAGTCACGGTTCGCGCGGCCACTACGGTCGGGGGTTCGAATCCCCCCTCGGGCATGGATATTTGTGCCGTCCTTAGTCTTAGTTAGAATAAGTAGTTTGTAAGTTTAGGGACTGATGACCCCGTAGTTAAGTCCCATAAGCTATACAAACATTTGAACATTTGAGATCAGTTTAAAGAATGACATAGAGGCGGTTCAGAGGCGAGCAGCTAGATTTGTTACCGGTAGGTTCGGCCAATGCGCGAGTGTTACGGAAATGCTCCGGCAACTCAATTGGGGATCGCTGGAAGAAAGTCGACGTTCTTTTCGTGAATTTCTGTTAAGTAAATTTAGAGATCCGGAATTTGAAGCTGAGTGTAGTACGATCTTGCTGCCGTCTACTTACATTTCGCGTAAAGATCACAAAGACAAGATAAGAGAAATTAGGCATATAGGCATTCTTTTTTTCCTCGTTCCATTTGGGAGTGGAATAGGAAAGGAAATGTCTAGTAGTGGTACAGTGTACCTTCCGCCACGCACCTTACGGTGAATTGCGGAGTATGTATATAGATGTATTGGTGTTTCGTGCGGACAATGAACCAAATAAATAATGCTGTTCGTGCTCTACAGTTGACAGGTTCTTGTATGAATCCTTACCCACTCAGTAAATGTAATTGTCCTCGTAAAGCGAATTAACAACTAGCTTATCCTAAGGACGGCACAAATATCCATGCCCGAGGGGGATTCGAACCCCCGACCGTAGTGGCCGTGCAGACAGTGACTGAAGCGCCTCAGTCCCCTCGGCCACCGCGGCCGGAATTATGCCAAGAGTGGCGGTTTGCCACGCAGGGGGCCCGGGTTCGATTCCCGGTCCAGTCGCAGATTTTCTCCACTCGTCCCACATCATCATTTCATCATTACAGACGCGCAAGTCGCCTATGTGGCGTCACCAAAAGACTTGCACCAGGCAGGCCGAATACAATCCCAGATGGGGTCTAACGGCCAAAAATGCCTCACGAAATCAGCATCATGTTTAAAAGCACTTCCAGGTGAAGCCCACAATGATGAAAATTAAAGAAATTCTTCTTTTATTTAATAGTTATTATTAAAGCTCTCAGGCTTGATTTTTTCTTAAGAAAGAAATTACTTTTATTCTGTAGCTCTCATAAGTTCTAATTGTAGCCACTGATTCTAGCAGACAGTTATGCAATTATATGTAACCGTTTTCATACCATACAATTAATAATAATTAATTTTGAATTACTAACTGTTCTATGAAAAACTGATCATTCAATAAATACAAGGCAAAATAATAATCGTGAATTCTCCGTGCTGTGAATTCTCCGCCTTGCGAATTTTCCGCCCAGAAAAGGTCGAGGACTAATCCCATGAGAAGGGTCCCTGGGGACCAGTGGCGGCTGGTGGGCTGTTTATTAGGAGGGGCGGCATGCCTCTTCACGACATTTGTCCCTTCAGAACATTTCTTGAACGGGGAGAATATAGCATTAATTTTATTAGCTAGTTACGTAATTTAACCCTTCATCTAACACGACTTTTTCCTCTTATACCAAAATACGAACAAATTTACGCACAAATATGTAGTTTTTAATATTTCCTGCATGCAATGAAAACCTCGTAACTCCATTTTATTAGATTTCACAAGAGACCCCAAAACTGTACCTTAAAATAATATAAAGTGGTAAGAAGTAAATTCGTTGTATGTGTAACTATATAAGTAAGTGTTCAGAGAACACAAATGCTTCATCAGCGACAAACATAATGAGTTACTAAAATTAGAAGACTGTCACCAACAAATGTAGTTACGAGGTTTTCATTGCCTACCATTGGAATGAATTAAATCGAAATAGCGTCCTTACCTTAATTAATATTTTTGTAGACGAAGTCCAGTCTTCTCTCCTTCCCTTCAGCAAAATGGTCAATTACAAGTTCAATAAAATTATACACATTTAAAAGTGTTTTTTCTGTAGAGCACATAGCTAACACACTAGGTCTCTCCGTTTTCATTGTGTTTCTGGTAAAAGTCTTGATTCTTTTGTGTGTAGAGAAACACCTCTCACTTTCCGCTGTTGTCATTGGTATTGTACAAATAATACGCATGAGTTTCACTGATTTCGGTAGCACAGTTACTAAATTATTCTCGTATATACAATTGAGAAGTGTTAAAGCTCCGTTTGCTGTTTGGAAATAATTTCTACTGTATATGACTGTCAATTCCTGTCGCAGTTCATTTCCGTTTAAGTGAAATATTTTAACTGTGTTCTAAAATTCCTTTTCAGGGAATAGCAGCTTATGTTTTGGAAACAAACTGGATTGCAATAATACAGCTGCTGACAAGTGACTGATAAATGCGAAACGCTCATCGATATTAGCCATCACAAGGTCACAAGCTTCCTTTGCAACGGTTTTACGACAGTTTAAAAAACGGAATCGTTTTGGGCCGGTGATCTCTTCATTTCCATTCCCGGTTTCCCAATGATGATCGACATAAAGAGAATTTCTCGTCAGTTGTATAGCTGACTTGAAATCGGAGACATTTTTAAGAGCTGTCGCACTATCAACTTCTCTACATTTCAGGTGATTAAAAAAAATATCGTAGTGTGGCAAGAGCTTACTGAAAAACTCAAGCCAAAAGAGAAACTCTTGGTCGATGATAAGTTTAACAAGTCCAACTGCTTTCCTAGTTGTTGAATAATCATTGCTGGCATCATCCTCAACTATCCCAAGGCATTCAGCTATTTCTTTCTTGTACTTAAATACGGTGTTCACAAATCGCGTTTTAAAATTCCATCTTGTGTCAGCATTTCTTGGAAGACGTTTCTTCACAACATTATCCAGTGCGGCAGTTCTGAAGAAACTAGAGAATCCCTGTAAGTTGCTAAAAAATATTCTTACTTCTTTGTGCTGTGTTACACAGCGCTCTACAATGTGATTGAGTTGGTGGGCATAACAGTGCACAAAATTTGCTTTCTCATACACTGCTTTCACTCTTGCCTGCATCCTAGTATGCCTGCCACTCTTAACCGAAGCTCCGTCATAACTCTGAGCAATCAGTTTTTCTGGAGAGTCGTCAATCTTCAGTTTTTTAAGCTCGTTGAACACTTCACTATTTATTGCATCAGCTGTGTGATCTTTGGGTGTTACGAAATTTATGAACCTTTCACATACTTTTCCCTTTAATCTGTATCGAACAACAAATACTAGTTGAGACAAGGTAGCACAATCTGTCGTTTCATCAACTTCAATAGCGACATAATCTGTTTATGACATTTCTTTGGAAATTAACTGATGGCACACAGTATACTTAGAATCCAGCAGTTCGTTCTGAGTTGTTTTGAAAAGCCAAAAAAAAAAAAAAAAAAAAAAAAAAAAAAAACACGATTATTGGTTTCTTTCAGTATGTTCCCTTCAACTGGAATCCAGTTCTGCCATGTAGTTTACGCTATTTATATTATTCATTCTAAATATGAAACTAGAAAAGCAGGCAATAACACGCACCTTCACAACAACGACAGTAGTATCAGATGCACTGCACCTGTTAGAAACTGCCTGACCGGTGCCGGTGCGCCTTCATATTTTGCGCCCTTGGCGCGGACGCCGTCCGAAGCGCCCCGGTTCAGCACACTACCCCCACCCAACCCCCAGTACCCCCACTCACTCCAGCGCCCGTTGCCAGCCTTTACACGGCGCGGACGGATCGCGTAGAGTCCGACAGTCAGCCCATTCCGAAAACATTCGGTGAGCCTGGCTGGCAGAATACCTAGTCTAAAAACATTGATCATTCACTTACACAGGCTGCTGCTACACGAAAATTATTCGAGTCGATTTGTGATTAACGATTGGTACGTATTCCGGGAGGGCGCCGCCCCAGAGTCCTCAAGGAGTAGCCGCCACTGCTGGGGACGTCGGGGCGGAAAGTTGTTGGCTCTGGCCACCTCCTCACTCCCGCAGGTGAGCGCCACATGCATTTCCCGTAAGCTGATCGTACACTGCAGGCTACCATTCGTCCTTTATGAATTTTCTTTCATGGGCAGTAGTCCACGGTCCAAGGCATAGTTTCGTGCCAAAAAAATGGTAACGTCACTTGCGAGAAGGCTCAAAGAGTTTTCATTCAGACCATACTGTACACAAGTAGTAATGTACTATTCGCCTTATCATGTGTAGACAGAAGTATATTCCCCTCCTTACGTAAAGCTACAATCACTGTATATGCAGGGTGAGGGTGAATCACTCACTGTTGTCACCTACATGGGATACTCTGCAAATCACATTTAAGTGCCAGGCAGAGGGTTCATCGAACCACCGTTATACTATTTATCTCCCATTCCATTCTAGAATAGCGGTGGGAAGAAAGAACACCTGAATCTCTCCGTTCGAGCTCTGATTTCTCGTATTTTATTTTGATGATCATTTCTGCCTATGTAAGAGGGAGTCAACAATATATCTTCGACTTCGGAAGAGAATGTTGGCGATTGGAGTTTCGTAATTAGCCCACGCCGCAGCGACTGGCGTCGTCGTTGTAATGATTCCCATCCCAGATCCTGTATCATTTCCGTAACGCTGTCTCCCCTGTATCGTGACAATACGAAACGAGCTGCCCTTCTATCGACTCTTTCGACGTCCTCCGTCAATCCCACCTGATAAGGATCCCACTCTGGGCCGTAATACTCCAAAAATGGACGGACAAGCGTAGTGTATGCAGTTTCTTTTGTAGTTTTGTTGCATCTTTTAAGGGTTCTGCCAATAAAACGCAGTCTCTGGTTCGCCTTTCCCACGACATTATCCACGTGTTCTTTCCAGTTTAAGTCTGAAGTAATAGTAATTACTAGGTATTTTGTGGAGTTTACGGCCTTCACTTTTGATTAATTTATCTTGTAAACAAAGTTTAACGGATTTCTTTTCGTACTCATGTGGACTACTTCACACTTCTCATTATTTAAAGTCAACTGCCAATTTTTACACCATACTGATATCTTATTCAAATCGTTCTGCAGTTAGTTTTGATCTTCAGATGATTTTACTAGACGGTAAATGACGTCGTCATCTACAAACAACGTAAGAGAGCTACTTAGATTTTTCCCTAAATCGTTTATGTAAATAAGGAACAGTACAGGACCAATAACACTACCCTGTGGAACGCCCGATATCACCTCTGTTTTAGTCGATACCTTACTATCGATTACTACGAACTGTGTCCTCTTTGACAGGAAATAACTCCGAAAGCTTGTGGGACAAGTTTTTTGTTGTTAGCTGGGGTTGTATCAGAGATACGAAGGTCAACATAAAAAAATAAAAATAAAAATGGGATGCTACAGTTCAGTACTTATTTTCTGATAGCGGCTATAGAGACGAATCCAATGATGTGTAACAGTAAGGTCTTTGAAGGTCAAAAAGGTGGCATGAACGTCCATTTACAGAAGGTGTTCGAAGTGATGACCATTGATATCAATGCAGTGCTGCAATCGTCTTATCATTGATTGAGCGGTATTTAACACTTCGGCACTTATCGAAGCACATGCGCTGACAGTTCTCTCTTGTATATCATGCAAATAGTAAATATTCGCGCCGGCCGCGGTGGCCGACGGGACTGAGGCGCTCCAGTCACGGTCTGCACGGCCACTACGGTCGGGGGTTCGAATCCCCCCTCGGGCATGGATATTTGTGCCGTCCTTAGTTGTAAGTAGTTTGTTAGTTTAGGGACTGATGACCCCATAGTTAAGTCCCATAGACTCTACAAACATTTGAACATTTTTTAAATATTCGCCGAATACAGCGTATTTACATGTAAACACCATTAGACCGTTTCGCGATACAACACTAATAGGATCGGTAAGACTAGTATCGTCGAATCAAGCGAATGGCAGTGATGTATTCCTCCGAAGAATAAGTCGGTATGCCTTTCATTTACGGAGAATGCCAACGAAATTCGTTGAGAGCTAAAGACTTATACGCTGAAAGATATCTTCAACCTGTTCACTCTTCAAGTCGTACATTTAAATATGTGTATGATAAAATGAGAACAACTGGATCTTTAACGTATTGGAAGCATATCCAGCAAAGCCTAGACGCGGCGGAGCGCATTAAGGCACTATGCTGCGATGCGCGAGGCCGTTCCCCGTCGGGGGTTCGAATCCCCCCTCGGGCATGGATGTTCAAAATGTTCAAATGTCTGTAAATATATCGGACCAAACTGGATGGTCATCAGTCCGTAGCTTACAAACTACTTAAACCTAGGTAAACTAACCTACGGACAAACACACACCCATGCCCCAGGGAGGACTCGAACCTCCAAGGCGAGCAACCGCGCGCACCGCAGCGAGGTGCTTTAGACCGCTCGGCTACCCCACCGCGGCTGGGCATGGATATTTGTGCCGTCTTTATTATAAGGTAGTTCGTAAACAGTTTGTAAGTTTAGGGACTGATGACCCCACAGTTAAGTTCCATAAGCTTAACAAACATTTGAACATTTGAATTTGAAAGTTACGAGGATACGAAAATTGGTACTGTTGCCACTGTGGTTCGAGATCTTTGTGTTAGTATTCGTCAGATTGTAAGGGAATCTGGCATGAGCCAGAGTAGTGTTGTTCGTGTTCTGCATCGCCATAAATATCAGCCTTAGCATATCAGTCTCCACCAAGAAGTAACTGGTACGAATTGTATGCGTCGCATTGAATTCTGGCAATGGACTCAACTTCAGGTTCAAAGGGATGATACATTTATTAATTTGATTTTATATACTGACTAGGCTACATTCACAAACCGTGGAAATTTTAATCTGCGTAACATGCATTACTGGGCAACTGAAAATCCTCGTTGGCTGTAATAACGGTGGTCGGTGAATGTATGACGTGGGATTCTGGAGGACAGAATTATAGGTCCTTATTTCTTTTAAGGATATCTTAATGGTGGGAAGTACACCACATTCCTGCAAGAAACATTAGGTATCATATTGGAAGAAATACGTTTAGGAACAAGGATTAAAATGTGGTGTGTTTTTAGAACTTGGATAGCACATTCAACTAAAAGTCACAGTTTGTACTATTCTTGTTGTTGTCTCTTTACCACAGGCACGCGTTTGAACAACGTATATAAATTTGTCAAAGGTTTTCAAGCGTGGTTGAATTTTTAAACCTTAAAATCTTACGAACAAGTATGACTGTAAGCAGAAATACCTTACCTACACAGGACCTCAAACGGATGAATGGTCCAATCGATATTAGTAACTAAATAAATGATTTTGTGAGGATGACAGAAGTCAGCGTTGGGTACCAAACTACATAGCTAAACCACTGCGTAAACGTCAGTTTGAAGCAGTAAAAAATATTCGACGTGTAGGTAACAAAGTATAAAATTAATACAATTCTGTGTGAGATCGAAATTGATCACGGTAAATATCGCCAAGTCATTCAATAAATTAATATTTAAATAGCTCAGGAGTCTCATCTCTGCATCATTAATGCGCGTCTTTCTAAAGTGCATGGGAACTCTCAAACAGCAAGTTTACATTCCAAAGATATGCTTAATTTTAGATCAGTATATGATCATTCATCATTACAACCTAGAGAAAACCAATTTTGCGTTTGGTGTTTCATGTCACGTCCACAGTTATGGTTATTCAATTCAATCAATTGTTTGTTAAGCTTATGGGACTTAACTATGGGGTCATCAGTCCCTAAACTTACAAACTACTTATGAACTACCTTATACTAAAGACGGCACAAATATCCATGCCCGAGGGGGGATTCGAACCCCCGACCGTAGTGGCCGTGCAGACCGTGACTGAAGCGCCTCAGTCTCCTCGGCCACCGCGGCCGGCAGTTATGGTTATTAGAGATTTAGAGTATTGTTGGTTACGGGAGAGGTGGGGGAAGGGAGGGGAAGGAAGCTACCATGACCTCTTTAAGGAAGCTTTACAGCATTTTCTTAAACTAGGAAAACCAAATTCAGTAGACTATGGATGGCCAGATGATTGAGCCCTGGTTAGCTACTGCGAAAACCTCGCTTGGAGCGATAAACAACAAATAGACAGTAAAAGCAGTCAACAATCCGAAGATTGGTTTGAACACCACAGTGCTTTACTAGGCATGGTCCTGTTTGGAGGTGGTATGCCGTTGCCTTCCTCCGACCTTCGAACTGACTTACCCAGCCAGTTATAGGGGGACCTACAGTTTAACGTGGGTTCCGAACCACGGTGCTACTCGGTATTTTTCACATGAGCAATACTGCCAGAGGTGAAAGAAGTGGAAAGTGACAGATAAAAATCCTAGGATCTGACGGGGATCGAAGCCGCGACCTTTTGACTTGTAGTCTGGCACTCTACCACTGTGCAACCGAGGCGCACTAAAGACAGAACAAAATAAGACTTCACAGAGACCCTCCCAACAGAGACGGATTTCTTTTCGTACTCATGTGGACGACTTCACACTTCTCATTATTTAGAGTCAACTGCCAATTTTTACACCATACTGATATCTTATTCAAATCGTTCTGCAGTTAGTTTTGATCTTCAGATGATTTTAGTAGACGGTAAATTACGGCGTCATCTGCAAACAACCTAAGACAACTACTTAGATTTTCCCGTAAATCGTTTATGTTAATAATGAACAGCAGAGGACCAATAACACTACCCTGTGGAACGCCCGATATCACCTCTGTTTTAGTCGATGCTTTACCATCGATTACTACGAACTGTGTCCTCTCTGACAAGAAATCCGCTATCCAATCGCAAATTTGGGGCGATATACCATAACCCCGCAATTTGATTAAAAGCCGTTTGTGAGGTACGGTGTCAAAAGCTTTCTGGAAATCAAGAAATACGGAATCGATTTGCGAACCCTTGTCGATAGCACCCATCACTTCGGCGTGTCCATCGCACCTGAAGATGTCGGCCAGTTGCGCCGACGAAATATTGAGTAGTTACCACAACAACATCCGACTTATATACGAGAACCATATTTACAAAGTTACTATCTAAGGCAGACGTTAGTAATGTTTAATGTAGTTGTTGTTATGGTCTTCAGTCCGGAGACTGGTTTGATGCAGCTCTCCACCCTACTCTATCCTGAGCAAGCCTTTTCATCTCCTCATAAGAACGGCAACCCACATCCACTTGAATCTGCTTACTATACGCGTCTCTTGGTCTCCCTCTGCGATTTTTACCCCACACACTTCCCTCCAATGCTAAATTTACGATTCCCCGATGTCTAAGAATGTGTCCTACCAAGCGATCCCTTCTTTTTGTCAGGGTATGCCAAAAATTCCTTTTCTCACCAATTCTATTCAGTACTTCTTCATTGGTTATGCGATCTACCCACCTAATCTTCAGCATTCTTCTGTAACACCACATTTCAAAAGCCTCTATTCTCTTCCTGTCCGCAGTGCTTATCATCCATGTTTCACTCCCGTACAACGCAACACTCCAAACAAATGCCTTCAGAAAGGACTTCCTTACACTGAAATTAATATTCGATGTTAGCAAATTTCTCTTTTTCAAAAATGCTTTTCTTCCCATTGCCATTCTGCATTTTATATCCTCTGTACTGCGACCATCACATGTTATTTTACTACCCAAGTAACAAAACTCATCTACCACCTTCATTGTTTCGTTGCCTAATCTAATTCCTTCAGCCTCGTCTGATTTTCTAAGACCGCATTCCATTATTTTTGTTTTGCTCTTGTTAATGTTCATTTTATACGTTCTCTTCAACACACTGTCCATTCCATTCAACTGCTCTTCCAGGTCCTTTCCTGTCTCTGCCAGAATTACAATGTCATCAGCAAAACGCAATGTTTTTATTTCTTCCCCCTGAACTTTAATCCCTATTCCAAATTTTTCCTTGCTTTCCTTCACCGCCTGCTCGATGTACAAATTGAATAACATCGGAGAAAGGCTACAACCCTGTCTTACTCCCTTCCCAACCACTGCTTCCCTTTCATGCCCTTCGAGTCTAATAACTGCGGTCTGGCTTTTGTACAAGTTATAAATAACTCTCCTTTCCCTATATTTTACCCCTGCTGACTTCAGAATTTGAAAGAGTGTATTCCAGTCAACATTGTCAAATGCTTTCTCCAAATCTACAAAAGCTAAAAATGTAGGTTTGCCTTTCCTTAATCTATCTTCTAAGATAAGACGTAAAGTTAGTATTGCCTCCCGGGTTCCTATGTTCCTCCTGAATCCAAACTGATCTTCCCCGAGGTCAGCTTCTACCAGCTTTTCCATTCTCCTGTAGATAATTCGTGTTAAAATTTTGCAACCATGACTTATCAAACTGATGGTTCTGTAATTTTCACACCTGTCTGCACCCGATTTCTTTGGAATGGGGATTATTACATTTTTCTTAAAGTCTGAGGGTATTTCACCTGTCTCATACATCCTACACACCAGTTCAAATAGTTTTGTCATGGCTGGCTCTCCCAGAGACTTTAGTAGCTCTGAGGGTATGTCATCTACTCCTGGGGCCTTGTTCTGACCTAGGTCTTTCAGGGCTCTGTCAAATTCATCTCTCAGTATATTATCTCCTATTTCATCTTTGTCTACTTCCTCTTCCCTTCCTACAACATCGTCTCTAAGTTCATTTCCTTTGTAGAGCTGCTCTATGTACTCTTTCCACCTTTCAGCTTTCCCTTCTTTGCTGAGAACTGGTTTCCCATCTGAGTTCTTGATATTCGTAGTATCAAGCACGAAACGATTATTCTATCTTTTCAATGCTCAGGGACAAACCAAACGATGTTTTTAAATCGAAGTCCCATTGTGTTTTGTTCAGTAGATGTCAAAGGAGAAGGCTACGTCAACAGTCTCTTGTACAATTTCACCTAAGTTTCATATTAAAAGTCAACAAGATTCCTCTAATCCTGATTTTGCAGCAAGCCTTATTCTCAATACCACTCAAAACCTTTCTATATATAGTATAATCATGGCTTTAACGTCACCACGTTAACGTATTTGAACTGGGTATTACAAGACATTTACTCATGAATATACACAACGTTGTAGCTACCACATTCTCTTGACAACGCATGAAACAATAACTCAAATTTGCCGCTTAGACAGTCGGCCGTTAGATACACTTCGCTGGCACTGTGAACGCGACATCGATACCAAAGCCTTCTTAGGAAATTGCGTGCCGAATTCAAAAATTACTTTAGATTGTTCATAAGAAGTTGGTATACAATAAAAATATCAAGCATCGATTGTCAATCTTATTTATTAATCTGACGAGTTTGAGTGCGAACGCATTCGATATACTTTAGCAACTTCATATTCTAGATGCTCTCTCTCTCTCTCTCTCTCTCTCTCTCTCTCTCTCTATATATATATATATATATATATATATCGCGCTTCGCCCTTGTCATTATATCGAGAGTCGAGCGACAGTCGAGCCTGCGATATATATCGCCCGCTTCTCACTCTGACTACTTCGATGTACACCATTCCTTGGAAATCATCCATTTGCATTTGGAATATTAATACTAGCCTATATTTCTGTTTTCTGTTAGAGAGAGAGGGGGAAGGGAGAGAAGCATTTAACTGAACAATGAACAGTAGTTTATGTTTCTTATTATTTTAACACTGTTTTCAATTAAAAACTGTAGCCTAATTGTAAGTAATATCTCTAAGGAAGCCTATGCCATTTCTGATAATTTCAATTAGCTAATGCACGTCAGTGAAACCACCGGGAACAACCAAACCCTTACTTCACGAAATGTTATATATTAACCACGTCTGTTTCCCTCTCTCGAGCTGCATTCTTAAACAAAGAGTGAAAGCGCACAAATGCAGACTATTGTAACCTCATGAACTGTGTTCCTTCGCTTCAGAAAAGTTGCGTTGCAGATGAGGCAGATTTTACAGTTATTTATAGCCCGATGAAAGATTCGCAAATGAGAATTCCAAAGACTTAGGCAGGGCTGCAGTCGATTGTAGGAACTACCAATAAGATTTAAATGTGGCAAAATGTGAAATCGAGCACGACATGATAGGTTCTTTCTCGTGTTGGTTAACAGATTACAACTGCAACTAGTCATGTCTGTTAAATACCTGATAGGAATAGTTTGTATCTACAGTGGTACGCTTATTTGCACGAATCCTTCACAAACGATAACAAGGAAGCCAGCAGTAAAGAGAGTGTGCAAAATGTACACTCTTTCTAGCGTTACTTTAACGTATAGTAATTAATGCTGATATTGTTATTAGGAAGAAGTAACTTACCAATAACTGTAGCCGTCATTTCACTGGGATAATTTTGCGTCCAAAAATTCACATGCTCAATGTTTACTCTTTGAAAGAATGCAAAAGTGCCAAAGATTGTATTCTGAAATGAAATAATGAATGTCTGTGAATCAAATATCATCTGCATCAAAGACTCTAGAAGACAGTAAAATCACGCACTGATGCACATTAGTTAATAATGTATGGCACGACGTGTCCTATTCGATTTAACGAATTGAAGTAAATCGTTATCAGTTACTGACGAGTAACGATGATACCTCAAACGACATTCGTATTAAAACAACATATTCAAATTCTATAACAGCATTCAATATACGCATTAATTTGCTTAGATTTACACAATTGTTTCAGTTCTTCTCTTGAGTATGATGAAACAGCCTCTTTCGACGGTGTATTTTATTGCAGAAGCGAATCCAGAGGGGTGGGGAGCTAAGGGGCTGAAGCCGACCCCCAAATTACCTTATTTTAGTGTTTACAGTAACAAAGCCCATAGTCTGCAGGGTGAAGAGCTGCAACCCCTTTCCCCCACCCCACATAGACAGCTAAAAGTACAGTGTGTTAACTGTTAAATGGCAGAGCTCTCCCTAGCCCTGAATCGGTACAAGTCGGTAGACGTCGGGCGGCTTCGGCAGGCAGTCTTTGTACCGAGGCTGCAGCCAACATTACTGACTGAAAGTGCTGTGGGCAACAATAGACGTCTGCTTCCTTATTGTTTGCATAACAGTGTTCCGTTTTGTGTAACACGTAACTTGAGAGAGTGATTCCTGTAGTTGGTATCGTTATCAACCAATCTCGTGAGTATGCTGCTTTGTTTCATTTACGACCAACATTTAAAGCGATGTGCGCTACCTGTACTTTCGCGGAAGCATGCCGCGTAGTTTGTGTCAGCACTGCAGGACGTAGGCGTGGCTTGTCTGCCCCGCTCGCCTCTCTCCCCACCAAGGTTGCCAATGAGGTCAAGATAAAAACCACCTAAGTGACCATAAAACCCCACCAAAAACCACGGAACTTTCCGAAGGACCCATGCAAAAAAAACACTGTTTATTCGTTTGTTCTTGACCGATTGATTTGAAATTTGGACACAACTATGCATTTTAAAGGAGGAGTTTTTATGTACCTGACTTATCTGTATACACACTAGACGGAAATAAAAAATATATAGTTTATTCAAAAGCACTTCAGTAAACATGTTATACATAAAAAACAAACAATAATTACTTTGAGCCATTGCAGTGCTTGCCGGGTACAGACAGCAAATTGTGAAATATTTGAACTTGAAAACAGAAAGTAATCCAGTGTGGAAAGGTCAGCGTCAGTCATTCTATTGTCTTTATTTTATGTCATAAGATCTAGATTTCAGCTATATTCCAATGTAATCACACCTGAGAAAAAAGAAAGTTAACACTGAAAGTACAGTCACATATTGTCTGCAATGTTCAGTCACAACAAGAAAAATCTGATAAAGTGCTGTAGCAACAAATACATACCATTAACACAATGTCAGTGTGTGATGAAAGTACAACACTTCCTCTCCATGGAGATTGGAGAAGTCAACACAGAACTAACAGCCTACAACAATGAGCAATGAGTCATACTATTGTTAATACCTTTGAACTGTTAAGAATTTTACATTTTATCCAATAATGTGATACATTTCCTAGTCATTTATCTATCCATATTCGTTAATAATTTCAAATTAGGATTACATTACTTCTATATATATATAACGATTAAAATACACCATCATTCCCACCTCCCACTGACTCAGATTTTTTCCCACCGTCGGCTTTAAAAAAACACCAGATTCGGTGGGAAACCACTGACGTTGGCAACCCTGCTCTCCACGGCTGCGACGGTGTGGGGGCAGGGCTTGCTTCGCCATCTAACAGTCTACACACTGTATCACACTGTACGGTATCATGGTTTCGAAACCAGGTTTCGATACACACAACAGTTTCAGTGTTTCAAAACCGGCATCTTTCACGGTTTCGAAACCGTGCGGTTTCATTCCGTTCTGTTTCGGATCACATTCCCGGTCGATTGTCGATACACTGAAACCGTTTATTCCTGTCGGTTTCACGGTTTCATATCGGTTTCACGACACCGGTGTTTCAAACCACTAATGCAGAAAGGCGGAACAGACTAATGGTATCGAAATGTGGTGTTTCATTTTACTGAAGCTCCACACAGATACACATATAACTTACTAGTATATAACCCATTTAGAGAGTGTCACACAATAGTTGACACTCTTGAGTCTGCAGCTTATGATTACTGATGTCAAGATTCGTTTGCAAGAGACTGCTGTATTCCGAAATGACATAATGTCTGCTTTATAAATGTAAAAGAACAATAAAACAACGTTCACTATTTGCATTGGAATAACTACTTAAATTCTAGGTTTATCTACCATAAAAAACACGAGTGAAACTACATTTTTTAAAATAAGATACAACACGAAGCCTGAAATGACATTTTTTATACGAACAAGGGTACATCTCATATTTAATCTCATGTTAAAGAGTTAGTTTCTTACGAGCGAAAACGAAGTTACCTACTGTCGTTATAATTTTTCGACTTTCATGTTAAAGGAATTGCGGCGGTGGTGTAACGGCCAAGACATAGAAGTGGTAAACTTCTCTTATTTTATTATTTTTGTAATTCCATAGCATTATTTGTGATTATTTAGTGTGCCCTTTATTCCCTATAATTTATTTAGTATGTATAGGTAGTAGCATTTATAATGCATCACTGTAATATGCGTACCGTATTGCAGTTTGAGTTCCTAACGGGGTAAACTTCTACCTACCATATCGGCGGCCCCGTGTGACTGTTGGCAACATCAACAACACGGGAGAAAATCTTTATCAACATCAACAGACCAAGAAGTAAATATATATTCTATGGTTGACACGTTCTTGTATGTACCCTTGTCCACGTAGTGAAAAATATTGCCCTCCTAGAGCGAAGATTTCCGGATAAAACATACATTGCTTCACCGTTTCATGGTTTCTAAACAGTGTTTCAAAACCACAGATGGTGCGGTTTCATTGGTTTCGAAACCGTCAGATGTTTCAATTTTCCCATCTCTGCACTGTACCTAGTTTTTACCTAGACTGGATCAAGCCCCTCACAGTGCAAAATTCTGGATCCGTCACTGTACAAGAAGCGAAAAACCGTTCATCTAAATGACAGAAGTAATAAGACAGAGGGATTCGTGTATGTTTAACTAATAAAAACCATCATCGATGGGACAAGAGACGCAACAGACTTGCAAAGCATAGATGTCAGACAATACTGTAACACGCATTTTGACTGTGAGTTGTTTATACTAATAAATCAGATACGTGATGTTTGAGAAAACTAGACAGTTTCAGGGAACAGTGACTTAATAACTTGAACTCTGTGGCGGATCGTGGAAAATTTTCCCACTGTGCTACAGTATTACAAAAATTAACCGATCATGTTTCACTATGTCGTCATCTTGTTGTTATATTATCTTTAGCTAATGCCTACGGTTAGGCCTAAGTACGTCTATGATTTCTGTTGTACCAAATGCACCATTGTTCCTCAGTAACGAAAGTGGAAAGCAAAAACTTGCTTTGCGAAACTGACATCTGCAGATCGAAGTCCTCGTATAACACGTGCAAGAAGTTGTGACCCGTGCGCAGAAACGCATTCTCGAGTTGCGCGCCGGGCGGGCCCATTCCTTTGTTTCTGAGGGGCGGCCGGCTCAGTCGCACGTTGCCTGCTGGGCCGTACAAAAAAATGTTTGTGTAGTTTATGGGACTTAACTACGGGGTCATCAGTCCCTAAACTTACAAACTACTTACGAGCTAGGACGGCACAAATATCCATGCCCGAAGGGGGATTCGAACCTCCGACCGTAGTGGCCGTGCAGACCATGACTGGAGCGCCTCAGTCCCCAGTGGCGGCGCTAGGCGTCGGCCACCGCCGACGGCCTCGCGCCTGTGGGGGCCTCGCAAAATATTGTTAAAATTTCTTGTTTTTCTTTTTTTTATATTTCATGTTTAACGGCGCTTTCCAACTGCTAGGTTATGTAACGACGACCTACCTAGCTTAACCGAAGGACGAACACAACATCCGTACCCAAGGGTGGGGTTCGACCCCCAACGAGAGCGATTTCGCTCACCGTGGTATGACGCCTTAGAGCGCTCGGCCATTCCCGGCCGGCAGCTATTTAGTTGTCCGTATTTATTTCCGTAAGAGTGCGGCAGTGATTCAATTTTTAGTTAAATACTTGCAAAAAAATTTCTTCGGTACATTTTAAAGAACGATTTGGAACAAGTATATCCAAATGTTTATAAGACAATCAGAATCATGCTCAGTTCCAGTCAGGACAGCTTCGCCAGAGAGAAGCTTCACAAAGTTAAAATTGATTAAGACTAACTTGAAAAGCACAGTGAGCGAAGAAAGACTATCTCCGTTGTCAGTACTATCAACTGAAGCCGAAATAGCGGCTAGTATTAAGATGTGATCTTAAAAATATCAGTGAAACGAAAAGTTGAAAAGTTTCTCTAATTTGTGTTTGTTTACTGTAATTTTTGTCGTTGCAATAATACTCGTATATTATACTAACAGAATTTTAGTATAATGATTATTGATGTATAATTTAGCTCATTTAACATTTTCTTCATTGATGAAAAAATGAAAGGGGCCTCGCAAAGACGAGTTCGCCCAGTTTTCGTCTAGCTCCGCCACTGTCAGTCCCCTCGGCCACCGCGGCCAGCGGCGGACCGTACACCTTGTCTGTTTCTTTTGCAGGCACCTGCTAAATCTCTGTATAGGGAAAGTATGGCCAGCCTGCCAGCGTCGGCCATGCTGGTGGGCCTATTCCGCTGCTGCTTACTCACCGACCGCCACAACGTTCCCAGCGCTTAACAATACTTATCAACCGATTTTGAGAAAACCATTGAAGAAAATATTTAATTTTTTCACGTGTTATAGTGTGATATATTCGCTCGATAATGGTCTCAATTTCTATTCCTTATTACTTATAGTTCCCGTGCTACATCAAATTAAGTAAACTACTGCGCAAAATTTTGAAGAGTTTGCAGAGGAAAAATAGCATTGCGTAAACTTTGCGTATGGTTGATTTTAGCTCATACAATGCTGCGGACGAAATGTAGGTAAGATATCGAAATTTTATTTAAGGTTCAGAGCAGAACGGCCGGCCGCGGTGGCCGAGGGGACTGAGGCGCTCCAGTCACGGTCTGCACGGCCACTACGGTCAGGGGTTCGAATCACCCCTGGGGCATGTATATTTGTGCCGTCCTTAGTATTAGCTAGGTCATAAGTAGTTTGTAAGTTTAGGTACTGATAACCCCGTAGTTGGGTCCCATAAGCTATACAAACATTTGAACATTTTTTTAGAACAGAACGATAACTCTTTTCATTCTAGAGATACAGGGTGTTATATCCGACGGACAGATGCGGGAACTTCGCGTACTTATGTTCATGCGGACTTGGCTGCTCTACAGAATACCTATCGTTCGATTTTAAGAAAACTGGTTTGTGGCTCCACATCTAAAGAGTTCACCTATAAATTCAGATTGACCTGTACCGTAGCCAAAGATTTCAATAGACCGCGAACATGTCGTCATGATGAATATTTTCTTGCGTATTATGTAATTATATCTTACATGAACTACGGAAACTGAAAGGAGATGCCGGCCGCGGTGGCCGAGGGGACTGAGGCGCTTCAGTCACGGTGTGCATGGCCACTACGGTCGGGGGTTCGAATCCCCCCTCGGGCATGGATATTTGTGCCGTCCTAGTTCGTAAGTAGTTCATAAGTAGTTTGTAAGTTTAGGGACTGATGACCCTGTAGTTAACTCCCATAAGCTGTACAAACATTTGAACATTTTGAAAGGAGATACTCACTAAATGTCTTTTACCAGAAACAGAAATTAAAGGTGTCTTTACAACGCCAATTACATTTTAATGTCTAACATTTGTCTTGTTTCAATTCTTTGTTTCCTGTAACGATACACTCTTAACACATGAAAACGGATGTGAAAAGCTTGTTTCAGGAACTGTATGTTAATTTCATATCTAAACGGGAATCTAGTTCACTCACTAATATGTAAAACAAAACAAAAAAAAGTTTATTTTCGACAACAACCTGTAGATAAAATCAACGACGCGTGAATAATTTAGCCTCACGACATTGAGCAGAAATTTTCTTCACAAATTTATTCAAGTTAAAAAGATATAGGTATCTGCTGCGTGATCTATTCGTCAGTGAATCTTTAATCTATTAATTTAGATTATGAATTAAAATCATCACAGCACAATCCGCTTCCGTAGCTCAGTGCCAGCCTCGCTGACTGCCACGCAGGGGACCCGGGTTCGATTCCCAGCAAGGGACTGGGTATTGTGTGTTGTCCTAATCATCTCATCATCATTGGCACGTAAGTCGCCCACGCGGCGTCACTAAAAAGACACTAAGGCGGTCGAACAATCCCGCAAGGGATCTCCCGGCCAAGAAAATCATACGCTCATTTCCATCACAGCACAAGGGCCGATGGTCGCTTCTGAACTCCTAGTTTTCTCTTATGACTTTCATCAGCCAGACTGTTCATCTTCCTGTATTTCTGATACCTAATGGAAGTACTATCACGTTTACCTTCCTTCTTCGCTTCTTAAAAACATCCGAAAGTACAACACTGTGGCATTATTCAAACCAAAACATACGAATATTCCCGAGGCTTCTCATGGCAGCCAAGCAACGTATAGGACCAAGATGGCGGAAAGAACCATGTGACTCGATTTCAGCCAATCACGAGCTGCAGACGGCAGCACGCGGCACGGATAAGGATGGCCGTGCTTTCCTAAAGCCTGTTTTAAACGATCAACGAACTTGTAATAGATTGATAACAAGTCGCGTTAATGGCGGCCGTCAGTCGTTTGAACGGTTGCATTTCTAAATTCGGTACTAGTGGGTTCACTGCGCATGCGCGAGTTAGTAGCTGTCAGCTGCTGTCACCGCTCCGCCGCGGTGGAGTAGCCGAGCGGTCTAAAGCGTCTCGCTGCGGAACGCGCGGTTGCTCGCCGTGGAGGTTCGAGTCTTCCCTGGGGCATGGGTGTGAGTGTGTTGTCCTTAGGATAGTTTACCTAGGTTTAAGTAAATTGTAAGCTACGGACTGATGACCACGCAGTTTGGTCCGATAGATTTACAAACATTTGAACTTTTTTTTTGTCACCGCTCCAGTTAGTCCGCCATTTTCCTTCGTATTTACGTATATTTTGCGTTATGTCGAAGTTTATGATCAGAATGTATTACAAAATGTATTTCTAATGATGGCATTCACACTGTCCGTCACCAGACCGTCACCTAACGTCAACGTCACTTTAAGCTTTCTCGAGAAGATTGTTTTGATTGAACGGTCGTCTGCTGACATCGGAAGTTAACCTATTTTCGTCACGCGATTTTCATATTGTAGTCGACAATTACACGGTTGCACGCAAATTTGTCTATTAATCTTTAGTTTATTATTATACTTTGGTTTAGCGGTGAACTGCAAATGTTTCATGACGACTAAAATATTTATCTCAATTACTGTCCACCGAAAAGTGAGCTCGTACATCTGAAACCAAAAAATGGTTTATGTTTTGCAACATCGTAACAGAAAAGACTGAAGCCAATTGTTTATTTGAATAAGATTGTAATTTGATGATGAAATTTTCATTAAATAGCATTATAAATGAAAAAATTCAGTCCAAATGAAAGACAAAAATTCAGTTGTGCATGACGTCATTAACAATATCAGTGGGCAAATCGTAGTAGATAAAGTAAAGAAGGTCTATTTACGCTCTTATGAATATTACTCGATGTGTTCATAAGTTTATTTTTTTCGCTTGAAAATAGATGTGAATGTTTTGAAATGTTGTTTCACTTCCCAGAAGTTTACCAAACTAAGTTGACCAAAAACATAGATTGCAAGGTTTTCTTTGGTCGTCAATAACATTTAGCGTTTTTTCCTCAATTCCAGTATAAAAACTATGACTTCCTACATAACAAATCGCCTGTTATAACCTCACTTTCAACATCGGATATTACTGTTCGATTACATTTATCGTCTAAACACGCTGCCACAAGATCTTGCTTGAGTTTGTAGTTCGGGGCTAGTACGCTAGGAGCGCTTCAGTAGACTATTATCTATCTTGTTCACCTTCGTTCATCGTTTAAAAAGGGCTTTATACAGAGCTTTAGTCAACTGCGTCCCGTGACCAGTAGGCAACACGTAACTGAAGCGGCCGCCAGTAGTATGGTAGTGCCGGTTCCACCCCACTGAGATTCGCGCGTCTTTTGTTTTTTTGGCGGGAAATTTGAATTACGCCCCACCCCTCCTCCCTCGGCCAATTGCCTGACCGCAGATCAAAGGATACCGCCACAGGATGATTGATAGGTCTTCCTGGAAGAACGAAAGATGATTGACAGTTTACATTTAGGTCCTTTTGATTCGCTACTTGTCCGACTGCTTATCAAAGGACGCCGCCATAACGCACTTAAGGATGATTGACAGGTTGCAACATCTCCCTCGGCCACACACGACGCCCCGCCCCCCCCCCCCCCCCGCCCCCCGGCCCCCCCCCTCCACCCCTCGGTGCCGCCACCAGACAAGCGGCACCTCCGACAGGTCCAGACCTGTAGACCCCTCGACATGTCGGTACTCGCACCCTGGACCACACACCTGGCCGGTTCGACGCCCCCCCCCCCTCCACCCCCGGCACCGCCGCCAGACAGGCGGCACCTCCGACAGGTCCAGACCTGTAGACCCCTCGACATGTCTGTACTCGCACCCGCGACCCCTACTCGCTCGGCCGATTGCAGGACCGCCGCCTCCGCCGCCGACAGATGCTACCCCCCTCCTCCGTCATGCTAGCGACCGGTTCTCAAAGGACGCCGCCACCCGCCCTACCCGCGAGAACAAACAATACCGCGACGATTGTCTTGACCGCACCGACACCGCCCCCACAGGCCGACCCCTGCTCTCTTTTTACGGCGACCGCGCCCCAACAGGTCAGCAGCCAATTAAATTGCATATTTATTATTAAGCGCGCCGCAGCGATCCGTACGCCAGATCTCGATTTATGTAACAACAACAATTTCCGCCGTTTATTATTATTCTTGGAAAAAAATAAAGCTACCATAGTGTTCTTCGTATGCTAAAAAACAATTTAGAACAGAAATGCTTAGCTGGTCTCGTATACTACAGCATGTAGTAGTATTAAATATTAAAACTCGTATGCAAAATTTGCAAGTAAGAATTTACACTCCCATCTCTCTCCACGCTCTTTGCATAGACTACAACCGACAGACGCGTTTAATAATAATAATAGCGCAGGTTACGGTAACGAACGCCACAAACTTACGTATCCATCTTAACATATACTCTTTCGATATACAGAAACAATTCTAACGAGAAGAAAAGAAATTGTCCGTTTTCGGAATTCGACCGCAACCTTAGATCTATAAATGTATCTCTTCGTTTAGACGATGCAAGCAACAGCCATCGAACGGAATGTAACTTATATGCCAACCACTCTTTCGATAACAGCAGCAGCAGAAGACGGCATATTGTTTATACAAAAATTCCAAATAACGAAAATCGGCAATGACAATGTCTCTAAATATACATCTGCAAAGCACCGTTAAACTCGTATGCAAAATTTGCAAGTAAGAATTTACATTCCCATCTCTTTCCAGCCGTGTTTAATAATAATAGCGCAGGTTAGATAATAAACGCCACAAACTTACTTATCCATCTTAACATAAACTCTTTCGATATACAAAAACAATTCTAACGAAAAGAAAAGAAATGGTCCGTTTCGGAACTCGACCACAACCTTGCATCTATAAATGTATCTCTTCGTTTAGACGATGCAAGCAATAGCCATCGAACGGGATGTAACTTGTATGCCAACCACTCTTTCGATAAAACAGCAACAACAGCGGCAAGCAGCAGAATACGACATAGTGTTTATACAAAAATTCCAAATAACGAAAATCGGCAATGACATTTAGCACAAAGTCTCTAAATAAACATCTGCAAGCACCGTTAACAATCGTCCAGAACGCAGAGCGCTCTCTCGGCAGACTACATAAAAGAAACATATGCTAAGTGTTTAAACAAAAACACCTAAGTTACATCTCCAAATGATCAAAACCTTCTATGCAGACGCACCATTCTGACAAGGATAGCTCGCAATGCATTTATTTAATGGAGCTGAGCCATGCCGAAAGTTCCGAAATTTAACACTCTCTCTCTCTTTAGCGATCTTGCCCTGTTACATTTCCTTCTTCTTAGATCGAGGTATAACTGCGCATTCCGAGAGTTCGGGTATTTTAATTTTACCTCTTATTTCCTTGCTACAGCAGTACACATCCCATCTAAGAAATCTCTATGTCCTGTTACGATGCAAACTACATTTATCTGACACCGATATTCCAGCGCCCCAGATGACATTTAATCCCTATTGTGCCATGGAGAGTCGAAATAAAAGAAAAATACGTGAAATAATTTACCGATTCCGACCGTCTACACTAAAACGTTTCGAAATTATTGGCCTAACAACACCCTTATTCGACAATACAGCAACCACAGAACCGAAGTTACCTGCCCAATGCAACACAGATTTCCAGCTCGACCCGCCCTTTACCCACAAAATTCCTACTCCGAACTAAGATTTATTATTTTAATTACAAGTAGATGTCCACCGCAAACGAAGACGCTAACCTACACGCCACAACACATGATTCTACATAGGACATGGAGTGTTTACAATTTTTGTTTTGTTTATTACAGTACAACTGAGTACATGCAACGTAATGTTCGCAAACATATCGCAACCAACTCCCGCACACTTCGATCATAACCTGCTCTCTAAGGAATGGATGGGAGTCACACACAGTACAAACACGTTTGTCGTGTGTTCCGCTAATTTCGGCCAGTACAACTATGCGAGACCAATCCCCCCGCCTGTTTACTGTAAAAGCAAATATTTTCCCCCCACACTATCTGTTTAAACCGGGCTTGCACATATACAATAGCCTCCTTTTAAAAGCATGTGTCTTCGCCATATAACCCAGTTTTCGTTTACCCTTCTTCTTCTTAGGACTTGTGGAATAACGTAGACAATTACGTCTGTGGATAATAAAGTCCTGGAATGCTAAAAAAAAAAATATATAGTTCCTTGCTCGACTCTACAAGTAATTTACAGTCGAAACTAAAAAAAAAAAACTTAATGTCCGAGAGAGCGGTCAATTTTCTGGTACTCTTAATACCCAAGTATCAAATCTAAAAGCGTTTGCACAGTACAACGGCGCACTTTGAAAATACCGTATCTTCTCTTTTAGAACACTTAAACAATCTTCCTACACAATCCTCCATCCTGGTAATACCATCTTCTCGACCCGGCGAAAAAATAAAAGTCCTAACAATCAACTGCCTGGACTCTTTATAAAATCGATATCTTTGCTTACACCAGGGCTCGTGATTTTTCGACAAATTTATTTTGGTTCTACAATTCGACGCCAACCACGTTAAGCAGTCGTTTCCTCGCCCGCAACCACTTTGATATTGCTCCTCCCATCCGAAAGTCATGCTCGGATACGAACGCCACTCGGTTAAAGTATTGCCCAAAAATCCAGGAGATAGAAGCCATCTACACGAAGCTGCTGTTGTAGTATAGATGGGAGCGCCTCCATTAAAAAACATCGATTAGCTGCAGTTTATAAGATATATACCCACAGGACGTATATATTTCCCCCCATGTATTCCAGAAATAGTAACTTCGTCTTATCTCCAACGTTTGCAGTATCGAACTTGCGGAATTTACTATACACACACACGCGCGTACTCCATTGGCTACAACTAGCGCACTTTAAGTAACGAAACTATAGGAGTTTTATAAAACACGTTGATTTTCGACGAAAGAATTATGATTTACCGCAGCAGGCATATCCGCTACGTAAACGTGTTGCACACCAGCCGTAAAGTAGCCAACACTAGCATACGATTAAACAGACGATGCTTCGACGAAAGATCAATGCACCACCAAAGTCAGTTTTCTTTACAGCTTTACCGTGACGTATATATTTAGGGTATATCGACACTTTTTACTTACATTCCGTCCCATCTAGCCTAAAGCACTCTCTGTAAGCGCCAAACATTTCCAACACAGTAACAGAAGTACACCTACAGTCAAGACGAACCTACAACAACAAACGAATCTAGCCATTCCAACTCGATTTTTGTCCCAACTAGCATGCTGCAAGCTATGTATACGTTCGTAACAACCCAGACAGAGCTATCCTTACATCCGCCACTAACCCAGTACCAACTCTAAACAAGTTACCACAGATGGTGTTATAACCGCGATCAGTAAGAGACAAGATCTCCCAGACACACAGCGTTTTAATAAAGTTTCGATCTCGCTCTCTCTCCACCCAATAACTACGTTGGTTGCTTGACCTGTCCCTAACATCCAACCACAACTTTGTTTCCAATGCATAGCCCGGCAGACAATATTTCTGGAACGCTCTCTATCAGCCAATACCCCGAGCATTCGCGCACAAATCACCATCGTATTCCACTCCTTCTAACAAATTATTACTCTCGATAAACATCTGTAACACAGTGTAAAAAAATGAGCGACGTGCACACGCACAGAACAGCTAACAAGAAAAGATCTAGATCCAAGCCAAGTTCTTATAATCCTTACAAGCAGCAACGCAACATAGTCTACACCATTTCGAACTAATGCAACACCAGATTTTTTTTTAACGATCTCCAAGAGCAATCCTTTAGAGACTAAACATACGATTAAATGCACCTCCAATGTAGGTAACTAATCCTCTAACTCGATGCTTATCGACCAAAGAACATTAATTTACCACTGCAATTATCTCCGATACGCTACCGAGAGACGTCCATTCGTAAACACAGCTAAAAGAAGATATAAATGCCCCACATCCATGCTACGAAGTATCTATATGTATTTCCACAATTGTGGACCACATCTGCGTTGCATCGTATCGCACGACTAAACAGTTCGAAATAGGTACTTCGCGCAAGCTAGCATGCATAATCACATTCCATGTTATTTCTGGCTGTAGGCGAGTGCGGACCTGTTGACTCATCGTAGACTCCGGTTTGGAGCGTGTGTACATCCTATACATGTAAACATACCTGTCCACGCTCGTACCTGACCTGGAGAAGTTTTCGGTTTAATTTTTCCCGACCGCACCAGATTCCGAATACAAGAGAGCTATTTTCGCGAAGATACATTTCCTCGCAACTGACACAAGCAATGTTTTTACCGTACGAGCTGTCGTTATAACTTTTATAAGCAGATACATATACAGCCAGTAGGATGAGCGCAAATTTGCGATGTAGCTCTTACAAAAACGAAATATAGTTTTTTTTAGAAAAGCAACCTGTCTTCTGGTATCTTCTCCTACACCCTATAAGACCGAAACTTTCTACTCGAGAAGTTAGACACAGAGTACAAATCGTTCTTTATTATTCTTGTTATGTGTAACTATAATTTTCTCCGCTGTAATTTTTTTTTTAACTCGTAGTTTAAATCCACATCGGCGTCTCCTATTACCGTTCCAGCCAGAAATTCGAAAGGTAGAGGGAAGGTATGTTCTCGAACTCCATTACGTATCTTCGCTTCCTCCTGCATTCCAAATCCTTTATAGCTCTGCACGTTCGGGCAATGCTTCTAGACGAGAACAATCGGGTATTTTAACTTTTCCCATTATTTCCTGTATAGCAATATGCGTCCCTATGTCTGCACGTTACCAACTCCTGTGGTAATTTCCGTATGGAGCACTAGGTTTACGACTATTGCAAACGATTGCTTGTTATTCCATCCGTTTTTAACTCTGCAAATGACTGTCCCCAGTCCTCCACTTTGGATGCAATGTAGTCCCTTCTCCAAACGATAATGCAATACGTTTTACGTGTGTTCCGCTATTTTCGGTCAGTACACCGACGCGCGACCAATCTCCCTGACTGTTTACTGTAAAAAGCAAATATTTTATAAGTCCCAGTCGTAACAGATTACGTTGTAATACGCTAAAGGTAGCGGAAAGGTAAAGGAAAGGTAGCGGAAAGGTGGCGGAAAGGTGGCGGAAAGGTGGCGGAAAGGTAATGGGCAGTGGGAAGGGTAGCGGGAAGGTAGAGGATACGTATCGGAAAGATAGCGGTACTCTACAAGTACAACGTAATATTTGTATCTGTGTTAATACAATACGAATGCTTAGAGGTTAGGGATTCGCGAATCAGATGGTATTTTAGCTATCCAGGAGCATGCTTTGCGTTTCGAGGATGTGACCTGGAGGCTTCTGCGACCATCCCTTATATATATATTTTGCGGCAGATGTGTGTCTTCGCTATAGCCGGGAGGTCCTCCCAGCTGTTGCGCTTGGGATTCGATTCTACGCACCTGTCTCTATACCACAAGTCCCGAAGAACGCATCTAGAATCTCGCCTATATGGAGGTTATTTAGTACTTCGCCTGGAAATACCAGTCAAAACCATAATTTGGAGAACGTCCTGGAGTCTTACTAGGGTATAATCCGCTGGTTGTGGTGTGAAATTTGTGATCCGTGACCAGATTTACCCTAAAAAGAGAGATAGAGGTCGATTTGAGCACTTACTTCGTTTTTGGGTCGAGAACAGGGGTATTACAATATACGATTACCGGATGGAGAGTGTTTTTGATCTTGTGCAAGACTCTTTAAGTTTTTTAAACGGTATCTGCAAAGTGTTTCTCCACCATGTGGGGGGCGAATAACAAACATCTGGGACACCAGATGCTTTGTAGTGTTTAATAGTGTCCTGCAATTTGTGTACTGGTGTAATAAAAATACCCAAAAATTAATCGGTGTACAGGTTAAACCTTCCAGATCGATAAAAGCTTATACGTTACGTTCTATCAGCTTTTAGTTTCCATTGTCTACCTGTAAATTAGGTGGAGATTCGTAATACTGACAGCGGCAAAGACGATATAAGTAGTACACTTAAAAACTACATTAAAGCAGGGGAAACATACTTCTTCCAATCCAGAACATTGTTCTCCACACTGCCTCCAGATATAGATATCGCCGAATTAGATCTAGTACCTACAAACAATGTCATTCTGCAAGTCCAGCGAAAAGAGTAAATGTATCACACAGGCTTAAGCCGTCCCCATTAAAGAAATTACATCGCTACCTGCAGTTAATGTCTTCTGTGCGCGAAAAGAAAACTGGAAATGGCGGATATCGAGACCAAGAGAAGGAAGCTAGAATATATGGCTAAAGCAACTGCCATAAAGGACGAGTACAACCTAATGCTGGAGAAAGACGAAGCTATGGCATATGTGTAAGCCCGGCTTAAACAGAGGGTGTGGAGAAATCTGGTTACGACTGGGACTTATAAAATATTTGCTTTTTACAGTAAACAGTCAGGGAGATTGGTCGCGCGTCGGTGTACTGACCGAAAATAGCGGAACACACGTAAAACGTATTGCATTATCGTTTGGAGAAGGGACTACATTGCATCCAAAGTGGAGGACTGGGGGCAGTCATTTGCAGAGTTAAAAACGGATGGAATAACAAGCAATCGTTTGCAATAGTGGTAAACCTAGTGCTCCATACGGAAATTACCACAGGAGTTGGTAACGTGCAGACATAGGGACGCATATTGCTATACAGGAAATAATGGGAAAAGTTAAAATACCCGATTGTTCTCGTCTAGAAGCATTGCCCGAACGTGCAGAGCTATAAAGGATTTGGAATGCAGGAGGAAGCGAAGATACGTAATGGAGTTCGAGAACATACCTTCCCTCTACCTTTCGAACTTCTGGCTGGAACGGTAATAGGAGACGCCGATGTGGATTTAAACTACGAGTTAAAAAAAAAAAAAAATTACAGCGGAGAAAATTATAGTTACACATAACAAGAATAATAAAGAACGATTTGTACTCTGTGTCTAACTTCTCGAGTAGAAAGTTTCGGTCTTATAGGGTGTAGGAGAAGATACCAGAAGACAGGTTGCTTTTCTAAAAAAAAACTATGTTTCGTTTTTGTAAGAGCTACATCGCAAATTTGCGCTCATCCTACTGGCTGTATATGTATCTGCTTATAAAAGTTATAACGACAGCTCGTACGGTAAAAACATTGCTTGTGTCAGTTGCGAGGAAATGTATCTTCGCGAAAATACCTCTCTTGTATTCGGAATCTGGTGCGGTCGGGAAAAATTAAACCGAAAACTTCTCCAGGTCAGGTGCGAGCGTGGACAGGTATGTTTACATGTATAGGATGTACACACGCTCCAAACCGGAGTCTACGATGAGTCAACAGGTCCGCACTCGCCTACAGCCAGAAATAACATGGAATGTGATTATGCATGCTAGCTTGCGCGAAGTACCTATTTCGAACTGTTTAGTCGTGCGATACGATGCAACGCAGATGTGGTCCACAATTGTGGAAATACATATAGATACTTCGTAGCATGGATGTGGGGCATTTATATCTTCTTTTAGCTGTGTTTACGAATGGACGTCTCTCGGTAGCGTATCGGAGATGATTGCAGTGGTAAATTAATGTTCTTTGGTCGATAAGCATCGAGTTAGAGGATTAGTTACCTACATTGGAGGTGCATTTAATCGTATGTTTAGTCTCTAAAGGATTGCTCTTGGAGATCGTTAAAAAAAAATCTGGTGTTGCATTAGTTCGAAATGGTGTAGACTATGTTGCGTTGCTGCTTGTAAGGATTATAAGAACTTGGCTTGGATCTAGATCTTTTCTTGTTAGCTGTTCTGTGCGTGTGCACGTCGCTCATTTTTTTACACTGTGTTACAGATGTTTATCGAGAGTAATAATTTGTTAGAAGGAGTGGAATACGATGGTGATTTGTGCGCGAATGCTCGGGGTATTGGCTGATAGAGAGCGTTCCAGAAATATTGTCTGCCGGGCTATGCATTGGAAACAAAGTTGTGGTTGGATGTTAGGGACAGGTCAAGCAACCAACGTAGTTATTGGGTGGAGAGAGAGCGAGATCGAAACTTTATTAAAACGCTGTGTGTCTGGGAGATCTTGTCTCTTACTGATCGCGGTTATAACACCATCTGTGGTAACTTGTTTAGAGTTGGTACTGGGTTAGTGGCGGATGTAAGGATAGCTCTGTCTGGGTTGTTACGAACGTATACATAGCTTGCAGCATGCTAGTTGGGACAAAAATCGAGTTGGAATGGCTAGATTCGTTTGTTGTTGTAGGTTCGTCTTGACTGTAGGTGTACTTCTGTTACTGTGTTGGAAATGTTTGGCGCTTACAGAGAGTGCTTTAGGCTAGATGGGACGGAATGTAAGTAAAAAGTGTCGATATACCCTAAATATATACGTCACGGTAAAGCTGTAAAGAAAACTGACTTTGGTGGTGCATTGATCTTTCGTCGAAGCATCGTCTGTTTAATCGTATGCTAGTGTTGGCTACTTTACGGCTGGTGTGCAACACGTTTACGTAGCGGATATGCCTGCTGCGGTAAATCATAATTCTTTCGTCGAAAATCAACGTGTTTTATAAAACTCCTATAGTTTCGTTACTTAAAGTGCGCTAGTTGTAGCCAATGGAGTACGCGCGTGTGTGTGTATAGTAAATTCCGCAAGTTCGATACTGCAA
Source organism: Locusta migratoria (assembly GCA_026315105.1). Taxonomy (NCBI): domain Eukaryota; kingdom Metazoa; phylum Arthropoda; class Insecta; order Orthoptera; family Acrididae; genus Locusta; species Locusta migratoria. The sequence goes on from CM048744.1 coordinate 908,869,756, forward strand.
ACGTTGGAGATAAGACGAAGTTACTATTTCTGGAATACATGGGGGGAAATATATACGTCCTGTGGGTATATATCTTATAAACTGCAGCTAATCGATGTTTTTTAATGGAGGCGCTCCCATCTATACTACAACAGCAGCTTCGTGTAGATGGCTTCTATCTCCTGGATTTTTGGGCAATACTTTAACCGAGTGGCGTTCGTATCCGAGCATGACTTTCGGATGGGAGGAGCAATATCAAAGTGGTTGCGGGCGAGGAAACGACTGCTTAACGTGGTTGGCGTCGAATTGTAGAACCAAAATAAATTTGTCGAAAAATCACGAGCCCTGGTGTAAGCAAAGATATCGATTTTATAAAGAGTCCAGGCAGTTGATTGTTAGGACTTTTATTTTTTCGCCGGGTCGAGAAGATGGTATTACCAGGATGGAGGATTGTGTAGGAAGATTGTTTAAGTGTTCTAAAAGAGAAGATACGGTATTTTCAAAGTGCGCCGTTGTACTGTGCAAACGCTTTTAGATTTGATACTTGGGTATTAAGAGTACCAGAAAATTGACCGCTCTCTCGGACATTAAGTTTTTTTTTTTTAGTTTCGACTGTAAATTACTTGTAGAGTCGAGCAAGGAACTATATATTTTTTTTTTTAGCATTCCAGGACTTTATTATCCACAGACGTAATTGTCTACGTTATTCCACAAGTCCTAAGAAGAAGAAGGGTAAACGAAAACTGGGTTATATGGCGAAGACACATGCTTTTAAAAGGAGGCTATTGTATATGTGCAAGCCCGGTTTAAACAGATAGTGTGGGGGGAAAATATTTGCTTTTACAGTAAACAGGCGGGGGGATTGGTCTCGCATAGTTGTACTGGCCGAAATTAGCGGAACACACGACAAACGTGTTTGTACTGTGTGTGACTCCCATCCATTCCTTAGAGAGCAGGTTATGATCGAAGTGTGCGGGAGTTGGTTGCGATATGTTTGCGAACATTACGTTGCATGTACTCAGTTGTACTGTAATAAACAAAACAAAAATTGTAAACACTCCATGTCCTATGTAGAATCATGTGTTGTGGCGTGTAGGTTAGCGTCTTCGTTTGCGGTGGACATCTACTTGTAATTAAAATAATAAATCTTAGTTCGGAGTAGGAATTTTGTGGGTAAAGGGCGGGTCGAGCTGGAAATCTGTGTTGCATTGGGCAGGTAACTTCGGTTCTGTGGTTGCTGTATTGTCGAATAAGGGTGTTGTTAGGCCAATAATTTCGAAACGTTTTAGTGTAGACGGTCGGAATCGGTAAATTATTTCACGTATTTTTCTTTTATTTCGACTCTCCATGGCACAATAGGGATTAAATGTCATCTGGGGCGCTGGAATATCGGTGTCAGATAAATGTAGTTTGCATCGTAACAGGACATAGAGATTTCTTAGATGGGATGTGTACTGCTGTAGCAAGGAAATAAGAGGTAAAATTAAAATACCCGAACTCTCGGAATGCGCAGTTATACCTCGATCTAAGAAGAAGGAAATGTAACAGGGCAAGATCGCTAAAGAGAGAGAGAGTGTTAAATTTCGGAACTTTCGGCATGGCTCAGCTCCATTAAATAAATGCATTGCGAGCTATCCTTGTCAGAATGGTGCGTCTGCATAGAAGGTTTTGATCATTTGGAGATGTAACTTAGGTGTTTTTGTTTAAACACTTAGCATATGTTTCTTTTATGTAGTCTGCCGAGAGAGCGCTCTGCGTTCTGGACGATTGTTAACGGTGCTTGCAGATGTTTATTTAGAGACTTTGTGCTAAATGTCATTGCCGATTTTCGTTATTTGGAATTTTTGTATAAACACTATGTCGTATTCTGCTGCTTGCCGCTGTTGTTGCTGTTTTATCGAAAGAGTGGTTGGCATACAAGTTACATCCCGTTCGATGGCTATTGCTTGCATCGTCTAAACGAAGAGATACATTTATAGATGCAAGGTTGTGGTCGAGTTCCGAAACGGACCATTTCTTTTCTTTTCGTTAGAATTGTTTTTGTATATCGAAAGAGTTTATGTTAAGATGGATAAGTAAGTTTGTGGCGTTTATTATCTAACCTGCGCTATTATTATTAAACACGGCTGGAAAGAGATGGGAATGTAAATTCTTACTTGCAAATTTTGCATACGAGTTTAACGGTGCTTTGCAGATGTATATTTAGAGACATTGTCATTGCCGATTTTCGTTATTTGGAATTTTTGTATAAACAATATGCCGTCTTCTGCTGCTGCTGTTATCGAAAGAGTGGTTGGCATATAAGTTACATTCCGTTCGATGGCTGTTGCTTGCATCGTCTAAACGAAGAGATACATTTATAGATCTAAGGTTGCGGTCGAATTCCGAAAACGGACAATTTCTTTTCTTTTCGTTAGAATTGTTTCTGTATATCGAAAGAGTATATGTTAAGATGGATACGTAAGTTTGTGGCGTTCGTTACCGTAACCTGCGCTATTATTATTATTAAACACGTCTGTCGGTTGTAGTCTATGCAAAGAGCGTGGAGAGAGATGGGAGTGTAAATTCTTACTTGCAAATTTTGCATACGAGTTTTAATATTTAATACTACTACATGCTGTAGTATACGAGACCAGCTAAGCATTTCTGTTCTAAATTGTTTTTTAGCATACGAAGAACACTATGGTAGCTTTATTTTTTTCCAAGAATAATAATAAACGGCGGAAATTGTTGTTGTTACATAAATCGAGATCTGGCGTACGGATCGCTGCGGCGCGCTTAATAATAAATATGCAATTTAATTGGCTGCTGACCTGTCGGGGCGCGGTCGCCGTAAAAAGAGAGCAGGGGTCGGCCTGTGGGGGCGGTGTCGGTGCGGTCAAGACAATCGTCGCGGTATTGTTTGTTCTCGCGGGTAGGGCGGGTGGCGGCGTCCTTTGAGAACCGGTCGCTAGCATGGAGGAGGAGGGGGGTAGCATCTGTCGGCGGCGGAGGCGGCGGTCCGGCAATCGGCCGAGCGAGTAGGGGTCGCGGGTGCGAGTACAGACATGTCGAGGGGTCTACAGGTCTGGACCTGTCGGAGGTGCCGCCTGTCTGGCGGCGGTGCCGGGGGTGGAGGGGGGGGGGCGTCGAACCGGCCAGGTGTGTGGTCCAGGGTGCGAGTACCGACATGTCGAGGGGTCTACAGGTCTGGACCTGTCGGAGGTGCCGCTTGTCTGGTGGCGGCACCGAGGGGTGGAGGGGGGGGGGCCGGGGGGCGGGGGGGGGGGGCGGGGCGTCGTGTGTGGCCGAGGGAGATGTTGCAACCTGTCAATCATCCTTAAGTGCGTTATGGCGGCGTCCTTTGATAAGCAGTCGGACAAGTAGCGAATCAAAAGGACCTAAATGTAAACTGTCAATCATCTTTCGTTCTTCCAGGAAGACCTATCAATCATCCTGTGGCGGTATCCTTTGATCTGCGGTCAGGCAATTGGCCGAGGGAGGAGGGGTGGGGCGTAATTCAAATTTCCCGCCAAAAAAACAAAAGACGCGCGAATCTCAGTGGGGTGGAACCGGCACTACCATACTACTGCCGCCCCTCCAAACAAGGGCGGATTCAGGGAGGCGGCACGTACTACCCCCCAGACGGCCCGACGAAAAATGATAGAGAGAGAGAAGGAAAAGAGAGAGCATGGAGGGGGGAGAGAGAGAAGAAAGAGAAAAGAGGGAGAGAGAGAAGGGAGGGCAGAGAGAGAGGGTGAGGTAGGGAAAGAATCTCAGCATTACAATAATTGACTTCTACTCATTGGCAGCATGTAATTGTGGGTTTAAAGCCGCGTGGGAGTAGCCAAGTGGTCTGGAGCGCCCCGTTACGGATCGCGCGGCATCTCGCGTCGGAGGTTCGAATCCTCCCTCGGACATGGATGTGTGTGTTGCCTTTAGGTTAGTTTAACTCGGTTTAAGTAGTTTGTAAGACTAGGGACTGATAACCAACGTAGTTTGGTCCCATAGAATTACAGACATTTGAACATTTTTTGTGAGTTTAAAATGCAAAATAACTGTAATTTACATAAAGTAATTTGACTTTTTGTGTCATGCTTCCATTTATTTGCTTCTTTTTCTTTTTTCTCAGTAATTTACGATAAAAATAAATAAAAGTAGTTTATTCAAAATGTTCAAAGGTTTGTAGAGCTTATGGGACTTAACTACGGGGTCATATGTCCTAAACGTACAAAATACTTACGAACTAGCTTATACTAAAGACGGCACAAACTTCCATGCTCGAGGGGGGATTCGAACCCCCGCCCGCAGCGGCCGTACAGACCGTGACTAGCATGCCGCAGACCGCTCGGCCACTGCGACCGGAGTAGTTTATTGTTTCGTGATTGCTTGGGAGATAAATGAGCATTTGTGTATGTCTTACTCATACGTAAATAAACGATTTAACTATGTGAAAAAAACTGTGAATTTCAAGGGCTGCATTCAGGCTAGTGCGTTCAGATGTTTTCGGTAAACGGTTCATCTCTCTGGATTGTTTTCTTTGACTCTATGAGAGATTACTGCCACCCATTATAAACAGTTTTATTTGAAGCTACACGTTTCAATTTTCGAGTTATTGGAGCAAATTACAAATTTCAAAGGCATTTTTCCACACATCAGATACAAAGAATTTTCATGGTAGTATAAATTCTTCTTAAAACACAATGAAGTGTAATTTTCAGAATGAAATTTTCACTCTACAGCGGAGTGTGCGGTGATATGTAACTTCCTGGCAGATTAAAATTTGGTGCTGGCATCGGGATTCGAACCTGCGACCTTTGCATTGCACGTGGAAGCGCTCTACCGTCTGAGCTATCCCGGGACGCTTTACAATCCGTCCTCACAACTTTACTTTTGCCAGTCCTCGCCTTCTACTTTCCTAATATCACAGAAGATCGGCAAACCTTGCAGAATGCAGGACTAGCACTCCTGGGAGACATGGCTTAACCACAGCCTAAGGGATGTTTCCAGCATGAAGAGTGCTAGTCCTGAAAGGTTCGTAGGAGAACTTTTGTGAAGTTTGGAAAGTAGGAGGTGAGGTACTGGCAGAAGTAAAGTGTGTGGACGGACCATGAAGCGTGCCAGGATAGCTCATATGGTAGAGCGCTTGCCCGCGAAAGCAAAGGTTCCAGGTTACAGTCCCGTTTCTGGCACACAATTTTAATCTGGCAGGAAGTTTCAAATTTAATTTTGTTGATCGTGAAAGTTTTCTTGAAAACTTATCTCGTTTTGCGCAGCAACTCTACAAAGCACGAAGAAGAAATTGATTCAGTACAACGCAAACAGAGTAAATCTGATTTTAAGTTTTTGAGGGAATATCAAACTTAGCGCAACATATTTACTCGCTGTTTGACTGTTGTTCAGTGCATTCTTTGATAATGAAACAGCTACGCCGGATACAGACATACAGTCAGTATTGTTTGTCCATCGTAAGGTGATTCGTGCGCTGGCTGTTGGCAGCGGCAGGAAGGAAGGAAGGAAGTTTTGGAGTTTAACGTCCCGTCGACAGCGTGGTCAATAGAGACGGAGCTTACGTAGGAGTGTTTGGGTAAGGATATGCAAGGAAATCGGCCGTGCCCTTTGAAAGGAACCATCGCGGAATTTGCCTGGACTGATTTAGGGAAATCACGGAAAACCTCTGGATGGCCGGAGGTGGATTTGAATCACTGTCCTCCCGAATGCGAGTCAAGTTTGTTACCACTGCGTCACCTCGCTCGGTGTGCAGCGGCAGGAGGCGTGCTACGTACCTTGGGAGGCGCGTACCATGGCTGTCGGAAGGCGAGGAGCAGTGAGCCAGTGAGCAGAAGGCAGCGCCGCAGTGTTGGAAACGTTACCCTTAACAATGTGTGCAGTAACACTATGCGTCTAGGGCAGCGTAACGTTGGCAACTCTCCGAAATAAATGGATGTCCTTTAAGTAGTGCAGATTTTTCTGCTGCTGGCATCACTAGGTAAAATCGTCTTCACTTTGTCAAATTAAATACTTCCATCTATTTACCAATTCACCAGTGGCCAACTAAGGCTGTTGGAGTAGGGATGGGTAAAAAATATCGATGTATCGAAATAACGATATTTTTTGAAATATATCGATATTTATCGACAATATTTTATTTTTCGATATATCGATATTAAATTTTGACGGCGATATTTTTAAAAGTCACCATTTTTAAAATTATATTAGATTTTTTAATCGCCTTTTGGTATGTTTTCCATACTACTGGCTTCGTCAATGTGAATATTACATAAATATTTTTTAACATAGGGTACTTACATAATACATATAAGTAAAATATTCTTTAGTAAAAAAGGACACCAGACAGAAAATGTTGTTACAGCAAAGCATTAGACTGGTTTAAGTTACGACTCTCCGTTCCTTACTATGGGTCAGAATGTAGTGTGCCCACTGCTCAAGACGTGACAGACAACTGAGAACTTAACTGCCATGGCTATTTATGGAAAATGCTGTCCGTTCATTTACGATAAGCATGCTATTTCTTGTTTATAATAGGTCTGCATATCACAATTAACTCATTGCTGGGACAACTCACCCCTTTCATTTCTGATTTTGGTTCTATTACGACCACGCATAATCACAGTAAGGCAACTGAACGAAAGGTAGGCTAAGACATGCTAGCCAACTAATGACATAAAGACGCGTCCATTTAGATAGTCTGGGTAGTAGGGCGGGGCTCTGGAAGAAATAATATGTTTTTCGTTCTAACAGATCAAGTGAAAAGCATTGTGACATACTTCAAACAATCTGTTAGCGCAATGGACTTACTAAGAGCGGAACAGGAGGCATGAGGGAAGAAAGAAGGCGAGGTGTTGACCTTGGTTTGGTTCAAGCTGTCAGCACGAGATGGAACTCCTGTTTCGACATGCTGGAGAGGTTTCTAACTTTATCGGCAATTGTAGCTAAAATCTTAGGTACAAAAAGTCGTTGAATAGGAACACCTCTGATATGGTATCAGCATCACAACTTAAAGTGATAAGAGATTTTGTTGACTTCCTTGTCCCTTTTAAACAGGGCACTGAAGAAATAAGTGGTGCTGATTACGTTACTGCAAGCTTGAGTATTCCCATCACAAACCTGCTTCGTCAAGAAGTGGAGCACACAACTGCTTTGACTAATTTAGGAGCGTCAGTAAAAAAAATCATTATTCAAATGAATTCTGGAAAGATTAGTTCCCTTCGAAGAAAATATATTACTCTCTGTGACAACAATTTTGGACCCCCGGTTTAAGAGTATTCATTTTGAATCCCCACTTGTAGTGTCAGCTGCAGTAGCTTATATTAGCAAAGAAATTCGTTCCGAACATAGGCGAAAAGGACAATTCTCTCTTGAGCATTGCGCTTTAGATGTTGAACAAGAAAGCCCGAGGAAGACTTCCATTTGGTCGCGGCATGAAAAACTGTTGACCCAAAGTTCAGTTTCACAGCAAATTTCAAGCCGTGATTCTGTATCAAATGAGCTGAAGCAGTACCTTTGATTAACAATATTTAGAGAGTAACAGTGATCCTCTGAAGTTCTGGGCCGACACTCGACACTTTACACCCATTTTATCAGACATTGCGCAGAAGTACCTGATATGCCAAGCCTCTTCTGTTTCGTCAGAAAGAGTGGCTTCATTGATCAATTTAGTGGTGCAAGACAACCGAAGTAGAATAACTGGTGAACATATAAAGCAAAGAGCTCTCCTAATGTCTGTTACTGATGACTACTGGCTCAATTAATTTTTTTTTTCAAATAAATATCTTACTCTACATTGTGTTTCTTTTATTGATTATACATTGTGCTTTTTTATTGATTAATGTTTAAAATTATAAAATATATGTCAATTTTTAATTGTATGTTGATAATTTCTGTGTTTTTGATTAAAATTATTAATGTAGCATTCTATGTAAAGATTTCACTGATATATCGAAATATCGATATTCTTATTTCGATAAAATCGATATTTTTTATAAATATCGATACAATATAAATCGATATTTTTAAAATTTGCCCATCCCCATGTTGGAGGCCCGGGGCGACGGTGGAAGGAAATTAACCCCCTCTTCCCCCGTCCACTATTATTACTATAAAAAGAAATGGAGGCCCCCTCAGGACGAGAGGCACGGAGATGTTTGGAAGCCCCAGCAGAACGGGATGGCCAGTGCGCCAAAAAAAAAAAAAAAAAAAAAAAAATAGCTGTTCGCCCCCCCTCCCCCCCGGTTAGTCAGCCACTGCAGCACTGCTACTTTCGGTGCACTATGGAGTCATTCTTAAGTTTCTATGAGTACAAAAAAAATTATTTTACCACATTAAACAGTGAAAAGTTCAATAATTTACACAAAATAAAAAAGGGTTTCGGAACACTATAGTCAAACCATGTGCGCCGTACGGGAATGGCTGTCTGATCTGGGGCGCAATGTCGCGGAGTACATGGCCACTCCCATCAGAGATTTGAGTCCTCCCTCGGGCATGGGTGTGTGTGTTGTCCGTAGAATGAGTTAGTTAAATCATTTGTGAGGCTTGGGACTGAGACCTTAGCAGTTTGGTCCCTTCGGGTTACAAACATTTGAACATTCTTTTTATTTTATTATTATTATTATTTGATACCATATGGCCTAGGTGTTGGTACAATCACCATTACGTCATTTGACTCGTTTAATATCATAGTCCTGTGGGCATCATTATACAAAACTGTTCTTTTTCGAAGATATTGTACAATTTTGTTTGAATTTTCAAGTGGTCAGTCTTATTCAGTCTTATAGTCCAATTATTCTAAATTTTGTGTTCAGCTGTTGGCAAGTGCTCATCCATTATGATAATGAAGGGCGAAACAAGTGTACCCACAGCTGAATACAGGGCATTCAGGCTCTAAATTCTCTGTTTTTTATTTATTTATTTTTTGTGGTAAATTTACCATTTAATGTGACAAATACTGTAATAAAATTGTGTGTGTGTGTGTGTGTGTGTTTTAAAATTAGTCTCACAAAGCCCTTAAGGACACGTTCACCCTCCTCAGCCTTGTGCCTCCCCCCCCCCCCACCACCACAGAAAAGAATTTCGTATCCGCCACTGCCTCCAAAACAAAGTAATGGACTCGCCCAGCGCCCACGTTGAGAAGGCCGGGGCCTCAGCTCTTGTCAACTATCTACTGTACAGCCTTATGCTTCATACAAGTTGTACTCTTGTAGACAATCAACAATGTATTTCAATTGATTAGCATACACACCGTTAAGCAGGAAATACTCAGCAGAACACAGAAAGCATCCAGGTTTGACAGTCAAATAAGAAATCTTCTCTGGGATGATAAAATGCCACAAAAGGCAAAAGCAACCATGTACCATACCTATTTCGTCCCAATCCTTACATACGGCTTAGAAACATGTACCCTACTAACCAGAGACCTCAGTAGAATTCAGGCAATGGAAATGAGATTCATTAGAACTATGAATCAAACAACCAGGCAGGTTGAGGTTCCTGTCACCAGCATCATAAGGAAACGTAGACTTCAGTGGTATGGGCACTTAATGAGAATGAATAGTAAAAGACCTGCTAAAAAGTATTTCAACCTCGGGAAAGACCAAGAAAATGCTGGAATAGATGCTGTAAGATCAGATGTGGAGGAGAAAGGACATAAATGGGAAGACATTCTGGAACAGAAGATGTATGAAGACATGCCAGGAGATGGCGAGCGCTTGTACACCACACCCGGGAAACTGGAGCTGGAAACTGATGATGATGATGTCACACCTTTTTCATTGCTAGTAACAGATATAAAAAAAAATTAATTTCCCCAAGATCCTTAAATTCTAAATAATTACCCAATTCGCATTTAAAGCATCCCAAAATTTCAGTAGAACTTATAGCCGCATTATCATCCAAATACATTGCATCAACCACCTCTTTACAGTGTTCACATACTGTGGAGAAACATGTGGTAGGAGACAAGGAATAGGAAGGAGAGTAGGGAGATAAATTTTTCCTCTAAATTTTAAGTCGAAATATTTCTTTATTTTATTCAGAAAGTACGATATATTATATTTGATCCAGCACATGATAACGAAAATATCGATTGTAGAAAATTACGTAGCAAGCATTAAATAACTCAGATTGATCAATAGAAAGCTATTCGACCATCAAATGTTTTAATGTAGAGGAATAAAGTCAGTCTGATACTATTTGTTAATAGAATCAGATGCGACGTATAATTTCCTTTAACTTTGTGATATATATAATATATAAAAATGTTCACTAGTGATTGAAGTTTATTTAGGTTCAATGTACAATGATTGGTAGGTAAAAAACTACGAATCGAAGAACTTCGGAATTACTACAAAAACATAATATTTATATAGTCAGGCATATATTCAAAGCAATAATGACTCAAGTACATCAGACTCTAAAAAATTTGTATACATGTCAGTTTACTAGTTCAATGATTCTAAATCTAATGAATAATCTCACACAAGAAACCAAGTTTTCAAATACTTTTGTATATTATTGTAAAAATATTTATTAATTTTAACAGTGTAATACTGACCTTTCCAGGCTTATCTTTCTCAGCACAGTAACAAAGCAAACACTCCATTCTTTAGAACTCTGATGCAGACTATAAATACTTTTTTCAATTTAAATTCACAATTTGTTATCTTCTCAAAAACTTTCTCTTTAATTGCACTCTTTAAAATCTGCACATACATCATAATGCTCCATGTACCAATTTTTTACATCAACAAGGGCAATAAAAATTCTGTCAGTTTGGCGTTTAATAACTGGACTACATGTTTCATTGTAGTAAATCCCCTCTACTTGCCTATATTCCAAGGCTATAAGTCTAGCTTTATAAATCTTTTTACGAAAGTCAAATCCTTTGTGGACACATGATCACTAATCAGTCATCATTTTAATAGGAAAAGAACTCTGTGTGAAATGTCTTTCCAGCCGGTATCTTTGTGGATGCAGCCTCTCCGTGCCCGCCGGCCATGTTGTCTCATTGTGTTGTATGCTTTTGTAGTGTGAACAATAAAGTGCTTGTTATTATCTGATCCCTATACTGGTGGCCCTGAGTACAATGTGCATCATCTTACCACGCACGTTTGGCAGTCGTGAGTTTTTCGTGACAGTTTTGTTTGCGAGATACGGTGGTCGTTGTTTCCCCGATCCCAGTTCAGCCTCTGCCGGGACTTCATGCTGCACCAGTCGAGCTCAGGCCATGCCTGCTTCCTCCAGTTATTCACCTTTTCATTCTCAGAACGGACTGCCGCCGGTTATGTTTGCCACACTGAGTGATCAGTGTGCTGCCAGGAACTTAACACTGACGTTGGTTCACTGTTTGTTTATAGAAGTGTTTCTTCTGTGAATAGTGCTAATTTGATGCCACACCACATTTCGTGTGCTCAAAACGCTCAAAATATACAGAATTTGGGGTTCTCGAAATTTGAAAATTTTAATCTCACACTGACTACCAGTTGCCGAGAATGCTAGTATATCCTTCCGCCGGCCATGTGCTCTGTCAGCAAGATGTGGTTTCTTCATTGCATTGGAACTTTTATCGTGCTTTGGTACTAAGTCTTTTTTCTGACAGCACTCCCCATGGCTCTTTCATTAATCGCTCAGTTAATTCTGGACAATTTTCTCATGCTTCAGGAGGACCTTATTCCATCTGACTGCCGGCCTGGACAATGCTAGTATTGTGTCGGCAGGATTAGTGCAACCCACACCGCCGATTACATTCAGTGACTGTTATATCAGTGATGACATGAACTTGATCTTTTCACAAAGTGCCGGTGTCTCCTTGTGCAATCCGCATGACATGATGCACCCGCCGTGCCATGAGTTCAACAGTCACTCTCACCATATCACACGGCTGACACACAAAGACAATCAAGGCTGCATTTATTCGTTCAACCGCCCACCTTCACGACACACACTGTTCCCTCGGCGCATCGGGCTTCTGTGTCGTTGTGCTTCTTCCCTCCGCATCACACCTGCTCCCTTTTGAGTTCCCACTGGGCACACCTGCTGCGCTGGGTTCCTTCGGCTGTTGTTCCAGATGCACTACCGTCTCCCCATCCAGGGCGCCTTCCCAAGCTTTTCTCCTTCGAGGCTCCCACAACTTGGTTTGGCATTGTTGAAGAGGTCTTTGACCATTAGTCACTCAATGATGCGGTTCGCTACCTGTGTCTTATTTTGCATCTCCATGAGCATGTTGATCAAATCTGCAACCTAGTGACTCTGCCCCCTCCGCCGACCGTTATTCCATTGCCAAGAAGACTATCCTCCAGAGCAGAGTTTCTCAAACTGTGCTCCGTGGAGCACTTGGTGCTCTGCGATAGAACTCCAGGTGCTCTGCGAAAAGGTAAGGATATTTTAACTTTTTTTTAAATAAATAAATGGGACAAAGCTTTCGATCTAGCCTTTTTTGCGTCGCTGAGCGGCGTGTAGAAGCTAAAGTTTTGGGCAGAATCACTAAAAATGGAAGCCTCGATAGTTTTACAACGACAAAAGTCTTCAGAAATGAGCTCGAATTAGACGTTCATGAGGATATTGTAAATGAGTTCGAAGTTAACCTGTTATATTTGCTTGATTCTTTGGATTCATATTTTCCAGACAGGTTGTAAGAAAACATCAAATGAAATGTTTTGGTTGTAAATCCGTGTTCTGTAACAAAAAGCCAGCCTCTTTGACGTGGCAGCAGTATGAATGCAGCTTGATTTGACATCAGATTCTGAAATAATCGCAAAGTTTCAAACTAAGCAATCAGTCTCGAAATTTTGGCGTACGCTATAGGACGAGTTTAAAATCTTATCGCATAAAGCTAAACTTATTCTTCTGCCTTTCTCAACAACATATTTATGCGAATCTGGGTTTTCTGCATATGTTTCAACTAAAAGAAAATACAGATCCCGTCTCAATGAAGAGCAAGATATTCGGTTGCAACTGTCCAATTTTTCAACCAGATATATTCTCATTGTGCAAATTAAAACAGTCTCAGTCTTCTCACTGACATCCTTGTTCCTTTCCTAAACCAAGGAAAGGTTGTAACTATGTCGTTAAATACCTATTTATCTGCGTGTGTAAAAAAATGTGGATCTACAATACTTGTTCTGCTGAATTTATTATCAAATGGTTGTTACTGTTTTTTGTATGTGCGTGAAGTTCTATGTCATGTGAAATTGTGAATAAAATAAACATTTTCAGTGATTAATATTAATGAATGTGTGCTTAAATTGTGAAATTACTTTGCTTTCTCAATAATACTGTCACTGAATTTACCGAATGCAGTATATATCTGCGACGTAAAATTTAATGCTCCACCTTTAGTTCCACTTTTTAAAGGTGGTCCGTGACTCATAAAAGTTTGAGAACCCCTGCTCTAGAGGGTCACTCGCACTCCTAGGACACGATCAGACACGCTCATTCATAAAGAGCATCTGGGCGAGAAGAAGCCTTCTGGGGGCCGTCTCTCCTGCAGGTCAATGAACACGATATGCCTGACTCCATTCTCATGGCAGCCTGGTCCAGCAACCTCCCGCTCACGGTACAGACCGTCGGTACCTACAATATTCTTCAGCTTCTGAGCGAACGTATCTGTATCGCCGACAGAATTGAAGACGCCTATTTTTGCGAGGCATTTAAACCACGTTTTACATCTGTGGCTCAGCCTCCGCAACACCTCCCTGCTGCTGGGTGTGGCTGCCTGCACATTAAGGAGTCCTCGTACAGGCTGCTGGGCATGCCGCCTACATGCGGATCGGGTGACAGCTTTCCTGTCTCCATGTCGCCATCCAGCACTGCCTGCTGTCAACTCTTCTGATCCCAATGATGGCCCACCCCCACTGATCTGCTTCCCATAGGTAAAGGCTCCTCACTACTCTTATTGTTATTATCATAAACGTTTTGGTGATGTGTAAAGAAAGAGTCATTCTCCATGCCTTCACCAAAACGCAGAGTGGAGGAGTGTTTAGGCGTCGCCTCCTGCTCTGATGAAAACAGGCGTGAACGTGTGCTTCATTCTGTTTGGAACGCCTCTCTATCGGGCAGTCTCCTGTACTTACATGACTGTGTCACAGATGCACACTTCCTCATTGACACTGATGGGGATTTTCTGTGATACTTACTCCCACTCCATACTTCGAGCTGTTAACGCCACTCGATTGCCATGTGCAAGTTCTATGACTCTCACTGTTAACTTGTCGCCAAATTGCTAACTTATTTGGATTTTTTTGATGACCGACATCTCGGAACCTATTGTGGACTCGAATTTTTTATCACATCACAAACTCTCTCCCAATGTTGTGCGACAATCAGTGTTTCATCACCCTTCGAACACACATTTTCCTCACACTCTGACGAGCTCTGGATCTTCTTCCACTAGTACAATGACTGTCCGTGAGGGTTTCGAATTAATTAATGAGTTCGACTCACTTTGGTCAAAGTGGTCCTGTGAGCATGATCCAGTGCTTCACCTTTGCTGCTAGAAAGAAAACATTGTCCACGAGAGCTTTGATACAATCGGACAGTCTGAGATGCTCTTTTCAAAGTGATAGAACGAACAGGAGCAAACGTTCTGTCAATGGCGCGAGAATGAAAACGTAACTCGCCATCTCACAGATGCCGAGATGCAGCTGACGTCTGCTGTGCATCATTTGTTGACTCTTCATTCACTGCAAAAGGACTACCCCTCTAATGTTAGTACTGGTGTTACCTTCGAGACTGTTCCTAGTGACATTGCGCCTGCACGGTAGGTTATCAGTGCTTGTGACAGTTTTGTCTCATCACGCTGCTTGTATGAGGGGTTTGTAAACAAAATTTGATTGTCATGCCAACGCCTTGCTCGGACATACCGTCAGCACCTGCTTCCTCATGCGCGCTCCGATCCTCTCTTGCTTCACGCTCTCCCACTTTGTTGGTCGAGCATTCTTCTGTTTCGATGAGCACACCATCGCCCACGAGCGTCAATCCCAAGAACTTCTTAAAAGACTTTTATGCGCTGCCTTTTTTGTATTCACACGACTGTGCCTCCCTCGCGCACCCCTACAGGCGTCGTGGTAAATACCTCGGCTGCTGCGAGTATTGCCGAACCCCTATCTCCTCCCCCAAGACTCCATGTGACTCGTGTCACGTCATGACCCCCCCCCCCTCCCTCTTGTGCCGCCACGCCTTGTCAGAACAAACGGCGTGCGCGTAAGTAAACAGACTCCCTGCCACGTCCACAGATGATTCTGAAGTCACGAACGGCACAAGAAAATGAAATTCGTCTTATTGATGGGTCTCCCATCTCCAGCAAACTGCACCGTCTTTGCCCGGAGAAACTGGCGGCCATTAAGAAACAAATCTCAGAACTCTTGGAAGTCTGTGTCATTGAGACTTCGTCTAGCAACTGATCGTTACCCAGTCATTTATTACCGAAGCAGGATGGCAGTTGGCCCATGTGTAGGGATTACTCCAGGCTCAATGCATGTACTCTCACAGACAATTACTCCATTCTGAACATTGAGAATTTACTAAAACCTTGACGGTTGCAAAACTGTCTTCTGTTTGGACGCTTCATTAATGAGATACACTTTCCTTTAAAATTTTGTTTCAGATACCTTAATGACATATTAGTGTAAAACAATTCAGCCGAGGAGAACAAGAAACATGTTCAGTCCCTCTTTGACACTCTGGCCACAGGTTGCACTGAACAAAATGACAGCAAGAAACAGTTGTACCAATGATCGGTGCTTTCCCTCGACATTCAAAGAATTGGGACAAGTTTTCTCGGAACCATCAACTATTACTGACGCCTTTTAACGGGTGCGGACGAGCTTCAAGCCCCACTTACAGATACTCTAGCTGGCAAGCACACTTCCAGCGATGTCCCATTCCTTGGACTGACGCTATGACTTACACATTCTCGGCCCTCAAATATCTCCTAGTTCGAGTTGTCACTATCGCTCACCCTCATCCTGAGGCCAAACGTTTCATCGCCCCGAACGTGACACCGCCATCAGTGCAATTCTAAGCCAAACTTTCGACGGCATCACCTCTCCTTTGCAGTTCTTTAAAAAAAAAAGAAAAACCTTGATAACACCAAAAGAAATGCTCTGCCTTTGATGATAAGCTCTTCGCCGTGTGTGAAACTGTCAAACACTTCCATTCAGCCATCGACAGTCGCTCTTTCCACGTCCTTACGGACCACAAACCACTTGCTGCTGCCATCATCAGCAGACCCCCCCCCACCCCGGTTCTGATATTTTGATTATATTTCACAATTCACCATCAATGTGCGCTACATCAAGGATGTGGACAGTGTTTTTGCTGATTTTTCGTCACGTATTGATTCAATCTCATCCATGTTAGACCTCTCTAACCTCGCCACCATTGGAGGTGCGTCCTATGTGTTCACTGCTTCAGTGAACACCCGGAAAACAGCTTGTAGTGAAGAAAAGTAAGTAAATAAATAAAATAAATAGTGTTTTTCAACTACCATTCTTCGTTTCATTCCTCTAACAGATCATTTTATATGCACATACAAAGTACTTTTATCACACGAGAAACGTTTTACGTCACAGAGACAGCACATAATAGTCGTAGCGCGGCCACTTAACACAGGCAGCAGTGGTTGCAATGCACATGCGTGGCTGAGGTTCAAATTCTCTTCTGAACCCCTTGGAGGCAACATATAGGCGCTCCCACAGCAGGGAGGGGCGAAGGGAAACGGCGCTTTTAACATTGCTGTTGGAGCTGGTAGAGTTACCAGCTCTTGGCGACTCGAGCTCTGGCAGCTTTGCACGAATGGTTCCGAAGCAAAGAGAATGGAGCTGCTGAGCACCTCACCTTGTGCATGAGCGAATCCTCCATGAAGGCAACATTTGCCCTTCATATTTATTTTTGACGCATTGGAGATTTATCAAAAACACGTCATTTTTGGTAAAATATCTCATAAGTACTAATTAAAGACGCATCAACAGTAAAAGCTTTCGGAAGATCTGATCATGAATAATAAAAAAGCACTACTCTCCATCTAGCAAGAGTAGTCGTGTGGTTAGCAGCATTGCAACAATTTTTTAAAATCCAACCTTCTTTTTAACAGATACAGGTAAATGACATTTGTACTATCTGTAGTAACAAATATTTGTAAAAAGGTGGGAGAGAGCAGCCTTTGTGCATGCATAAGGTTAGGAGGGGGCGCCACTATCAAGTGTCAGCTCCAGTTCGGAAATATTGTAGATCCGGCACTGAAAGAAGCGAACTCCCAGTCATCTGAAGCACCAGCCGCCACTGCTCGGCACTCTGTGGACGAAGAGACAATGCAACTTATTCATGGCAGTAACTCTTCTCTTCGATCTATCCACACCACCTTTCCTGGTGTCTCTGGTGAGGTTTGGTGTGACAAAGCCGGCCACGGTGGCCGAGGGGACTGAGGCGCTCCAGTCACGTTCTGCACGGCCACTACGGTTGGGGGTTCGAATCCCCCCTCGGGCATGGATATTTGTGCTGTCCTTAGTCTTAGCTAGTTCATAAGTAGTTTGTAAGCTTAGGGACTGATGACCCCGTAGTTAAGTCCCATAAGTTCTACAAACATTTGAACATTTTTTTTAGTGTGACAAATCGGCACCGCCTTCGACGAGAAATCTTCAACAAACTTCATAACCTAGGTCAACCTGATGTTAAGGCATTCAGCAGATTAGTCACTTAAAATTTCTGCTGGCGGAACATGAGACGAGATTGTCAGGCCTGGGCTTGTGTCTGGAAAAGCGAGCTTCAGACACACACTACCCCTCCCTCAGGGTCTTTCCCAGTTCCAGCTGGCCATTTACATGTTAATATCGACCTCATCAGTCCTCTTCCTTCGGTCGACGGCTATCGCCATCTTCTCACTGCCATCAATTGTACCACCTGCAACTGCATGGAAGAGCCACAGCACAAATTAATATAACTGCTGAAACTGTAGCTCGTGCTTTCTTGCACACCTGGATTGCTCACTTTGGCTGCCCTGCTGTCGTCACCACTGACCAGGGCAGGCAATTCTAGTCTGCCCCCTTTCAAAACCTATGCAATCTCTTTGGGATTCGTCACATTCATACCACAGTCTATCACCCAGAAGGCAATGGCCTTGTGAAATGGTGGCACCACACACTAAAAGCTGCTCCACGACTTCCTGTGGCTTGAGGCCCTCCCATTATTTCTCCTCAGACTCCGCTCCATGTGTAAGGAAGACTTAAAAGGTATGGTGGCTCAATTTGTTTACCGTCAGAAGTTTACCTGGCGAGCTTGTTCAGCCCTCACGTCCTCCTTCTCCCTCCAGCCTCCCATCCTTTGTCAACTGCATTTGACTTAAGTGCTCCAAATTCTTCCCTCCCCTCCCCCCTCTCGTCACGTCCCTCAGGCACTGGAGGCATGTTCACATGTGTTCCTCTACGCCATTCCGTCCACCACCCCCTCCAACTCCCTTATTCTGACCTCACTGCATCCTTAAATTGGATATACCTGCATAATCTTGATTAACAAATCATCTGTCGCAGTCTCCATTCATCACCTCAAACTGGCTCATGTCAACACCACCACTCTCCAGGGAATGGACCTCAGCTTTGGTCAGATATCACAGACTTCCTCACCACCCCTACACTACCCTGTCTTGCCTCCTGCCTCTCCCCCTCTCTCTTCCTCAACATTGTCCCCTCCCTCTCCTTCCTCACTGTCGCGGGGCTTCTTACAGTCTCCCCTTCCCTCCTCCCTGGCTCTCCAGTTTGTAGTTCCTGTCTCCCCTCCTCTTGGCACAGACCTGTCAATCATTTTCCACGACCATTTGATATTCATTTTGTGTCCATCATCGGTTGCCCCCTCACCTCCCTCCAACACTGAGTGGCAACTTTTAAAACACATACCTCTCCCCATCAAGATCATCCCTTCTGATGTACAAGCTTTGCTGCTCCTGCCCAGGAGTTCACATACAGCAGGCACCATCCGATGACCATGACATTTGGACTACTTCGTCGTGGATGTGGTGCTGACTGGTCGCCTCCTGCCCACACCCCTGCCTCCCAACACCACAGAGCTGTCAATCATGTGCATGCCAAGGCATGCGCCATACTGAGGGGAGAGGGCGGAAAGGGGCCTGTGCAGTGGCGTAATTACCAATCGATCATCACATCAATTAAAAAAAAAAAAGCTCTGTGTGACATGTCCTTCCGGCTGGCATCTCTTGGGACACAGACTCTCTGCATTGGCTGGCCATGTTGTCACTTTCTGGTGTATGTTTTTGTAGTGTTAAAAATAAAGTGTTTGTTACTATCCATCGTATGGGATTTCTCTGGGACTCACAACCCTCATGATTCCCATACCTTGTTTGACTCATAACACCCATTTGGATCCAATAATATTACTCCGTTTGGTATTTTCACAAAAAAATGTAATTCTGTCTCCACTTGTTGCTATTTGGACCACAAATGCATTTTTGACATTCTTAGGTAAAATTTCAAATAGTTCATGTAATTTACTTCCTACGCAATAGACACAGATATTGTGCTTTCTAATATTTTTAATTCTTTCTGATCTGCACAGTTATGGTTGTGGAATTACAGGCTATCTGCCACTATCATCATTGTCATGAACTTCATGTGCCTCTATCTCTAGGTCATTTTGAATCTGGTCATTGTTTACATTTTCAATATCAAATTCAACATCATAATTGCCAAACACTTACCATCCCTACTCTTCGTGGCAGATGTTGACAGCTAGAGGCAAAGTCCATGAGCTTGTCACTGTGTCATTTTCTCCATACTAGAATATCCAGGAAACTGTTTTACTCAACTGCCATGGTTACTTGATTTTGGTTGTGTTTCAAGAAAACTTGCAGCTCACATTCTCCTGTGAGGCAAAATGAACACCTTGTCCACATATCCATTAAAGACTGTGGGTTTTAATGGTGCTTAGTCTAGTGCCTCTTCCAGTTCACACCGACCACCACTAGTGACAGAGGACTACCCAAAGGAATGCCATCAGTTTGGTCATAGTACTGTCTGTAGAAAAGAAAATATATTGACGAGAGCACGAAACTAAATATTTTCTGAATGTGGGGCTCCATTTCTTCCCAATACATTCCAACGATCTCTTGAGGGAAATCCTGGTGAAATGATCAAAACCTCAAACCTGATAATCATATTGGAGCTGGCTAATCTGTGTTTCCGTAGAACAGAGTATAGTTCTTGAAGTGGTGCAGACATTGGCATCTGACATCAAATGTTTCACAGGCCAGTATGTTGGCATTCCTATTGTGGTCACTATCCATCTCAGAGGAGTGTCCATCTTCTATGGAAGCCCATATAATCTTGGGGGTAGAGTACTATTCACACAACTTTTTGCAATGGTTACTTCACTACTATGTTTTCGACTGTCGACATTGGCGAATGTGTGTGATCGACCCCAGTGAGAACTGCTTAAATTTGCAACAGCCATGTTGCATTTCTTTTACATATTATAAAATAATGCCCCTGCAATGCAACAGCACACTGATGTTCATCATAAACATGTCGCTGTAGGTTTTATGTAATAATATATCAATGATAAAATAAAGCTGTACGTAGTCTAAAGGTGGTTGTTGCCAAGTGAATTATGTGGTCTTTTCGTTAAGCATCTGACTGTGATACCACAAGAAAGACGGTTCAGGTTGGAATTATTAATATAGTAATACAATAAATGTAAAATAAAGCAGTCCACCAAGTTGCACTGTCCTATAGCAACGAGATGCAGATTAGTGACGGAGTGGAGAGGTGGGTGAGAGGAATAAAATAAAATAAAATAAAACAAAACAAAACAAAACAAAACAAAACGTATGCAAGTGTGACCCCCCCACCCCCCCCCCCCCCACACACACACATGCATGTGCACACACACAGCACTGAAAATAGAAGAGGTTTAGGACAGAGAGGTGGGAACTGTAGGGTGTGGAAGAAAGGAAGGTTATCGTAAGTTGAAGCCTGGATAATTTTGGGATTGGAGAATGTCCTGGCCGCACGGGAGTAGCCGAGTGGTCTGGAGTGCCATGGTTGTGGTTCAAAAGGCCTCCTGCATCGGAGGTACGAATCCTCCCTAAGGCATGGATGTGTGTGTCGTCCTTAGGTTAGTTTAAGTAGTTTGTGAGGCTAGGGACTGATGAGCACCATAGTTTGGTCCCACAGAATTACAAACATTTGATTTGGAGAATGTCCTGTAGGGATAACTCCCATCTGTGCAGTTCAGAAAGGCTGGTGGTGTGTGTGAGAATCCAGCTGGCCCAGGTTGTGAAGCAGCCACTGAAATAAAGCATATGCTCCCCTGCAAGTTGTGACACATGGTGGTCCACCTGGATTTTGTCCACAGTTTGGCGTGGCCATTCATTCTAATGAATCATGCCAATATAGAAAGCTGCACAGGGATTGCAGCACAGATGGTAAATTACAAGGCTACTCTCACAGGTCGCCCAGCCTCTGATAAGGTAGGATAAGCCTGTCACAGGAATTGAATAAGAAGTGCTGGGTGGGTGAATTGGACGAGGTCTTCCACAGGGATCTGATCCCTGTGTCAGTGGGCTCTGTTTCAGTGAGGCATAGGGATGGACTAGGATGTTTGGAGGTTGGGAGGGCGATGAAACACCACTTTAGGAGGGGTGGGAAGGTTCTTGGGCAGGATGTCTCATTTCTGGGCATGACAACAGAAAATCAAAACCTTGGTGAAGGATGGAGTTTAGTTGTTCAAGTCCCACATGCCATGGCCTTGGCGCTCTCGCACACTACCTCTCCCAACGTCCCTCTGAATTCAAGCCTGATATCTCATTCCTCAATACCCTGACCAAATTATCCTAACTAACAATTACTTTTCCTTTGATGGGAAAGTTTACCATCAAATCCATGGCTCAGCCATGGGTACCCACATGGGACCCTCCTATGTCAACCTGCTTATGGGCCATCTGGAGGAATCATTCCTAGCATCCCAAAACCCCAAACCTCTGGCCTGGTTCAGGTTTATTGATGATTTTCATGATCTGGACTCAGAGCCAGGACACTGTATCCTCCTTCCTTCAAAACCTCAACTCCTTCTCCCCCATCCACTTCACCTGGTCTTCCTCAACCCACCTGGATGTCAACCTCCACCTCAATGATGGCTCCATCGACATTTTTGTCTATATTAAACCTACTAACCACCAACAGTACTCACACTTTGATAGCTGCCATCACTTCCACATCAAAAAATCCTTCCCTAACAGCCTGGCCACCCATGGATAGTGTATCTGCAGCGACAAGAACTCCCTTTCTGAATGTGCTGAGGGTCTCACAAAGGCCTTCGTCGACAGAAACTACCCCACTGACCTTGTCTGCAAAAATATCTTCTGTGCCACATTCCTACACATCCCAAATCTTCCCTGCACCACCAGTAAACATCCACAAAAGAGCACTCCCTTTGTACCCAGTACTACCATGGACTTGAACAACTAAACTCCATCCATCACCAAGGTTTTGATTTTCTGTCTTCATGCCCAGAAATGAGAGACATCCCACACAAGATCCTTCCCACCCCTCCTTAAGTGGTGTTCCATCGCCATTCTAACCTCCACAACATCCTAGTCCATCCCTACGCCACCCCGAAACACACTCCACTGACACAGGGATCATATTTCTGTGGAAGACCCTGTTGCAACATCTGTCCAATCCACCCACCCAGCACTTCCTATTCCAGTCCTGTCACAGGCTTATCCTACCCTATAAGAGGCCGGGCCACCTGTGAGAGCAGCCATTTAATTTACCAGCTGTGCTACAATCCCTGCGCAGATTTCTATATTGGCATGGCGGCTGACCAGCTGCCCACCCTGTGGCACAATATGCAGCAGAGTATATGCTTGATTTCAATGGCTGCTTCACAATTCGGGCCATCTGGATCGTCCCACCCACCGCCAGCTTTTCTGAAATGCACAGATGGGAGTTATCCCTACAGTACATTTTTCGATCCCAAAATTATCCAGGCATCAACTTAGGTTAACTTCCCTTTTTTCCACACCCTACAGTACCCACCTCTATGTCCTAAACCTCTCCTATTTTGAGTGCTGTGTATGTGCACATGCATGTGTGTGTGTGTGGGGGGGGGGAGGATGGTGCATGCATTTGTTTTGTATTATTTTATTTTATTTTGCTCCACTCACCTGCTTCCCCACTCCATACCTAAGATGCATCTTATTCCTCCCATCCAATACGTACATACTCTGGAAGACATCACCATAACACAACCTTCCTATCCCTCCCCCCCCCCCTCCCTTCTGCCATCTCCACATCGCACAGCATGATTCGAAGAGCAGCAGCTGGAACTGACGTTTGTGTGACTGTGTTGTGCACCTCTGTGATAGCATGAATGTTTCTAATTCTGTAGCAGGCCATGGCCGATAGCTGAAAGTGTTGTATGAGTGTGTCTTTTTTGTGTGCCTGTCACAGCTTGTCGTCATGCCTTTCCGGTGAGTTGTAATCCTATTACTATATTGCAAAATATTAAAAATTGTAACAGATTCTGGAACTTTACTTTTTATCTAATTGAAATATATCATAGAAAACTGGGTGCTATCTATCTTAGAAGGTAGATTAAGAAAAGGTAAACCTAAATTTCTAGTTTTTGTAGATGTGGAGAAAGCTTTTGACAATGTTGATTGGAATACACTCTTTTAAATACTGATGTCAGCAGGGTTAAAATATAGGGAACGGAAAGTCATTTGCAACTTGTACATTAACCAAGCAGCTGTTATTGGAGTTGAAGGGAATGAAAGGGAAGCAATGTTTGATAAGGAAGTGAGTCAGGGTTGTAGCCTTTCTCCAATGTTATTCAATTTCTTCGCAAAGCAAGCTTTGAAGGAAAGCAAAGAAAAATTTGGAGAAGAAATTAGAGTTCCGTTTGAAGAAATAAAAATATTCTGTTTTGCTGATGATATTATAATTTCTGTCAGAGACAACAAAGGACCTGGAAGAGCAATTGAACAGAATGGACAGTGTATTGAAAGGAGTGTATAAGATAAACATTATCAGCAGCAAAACAAGGGTAATGGAATGCAACCTTAGAAATCAGGTGATGCTGAGGGAATTAGATTAGGTAATGAAACAATAAAGGTGGTAGAATCTAAAAATGGAAGGTTCAGGTTGGAATTACCAATAATTCTAAGTGCAGCAGCAAGAGGTGACGTTTGTATGACTGTTGTGTGCCTGTGTGATTTCATGAATGTTCTATTTTCTGAAGGAGGCCATGGCCGATAGTCTCCGGATTGAAGACCAGGACAACAGCATACATTCTTGTTCCATCTGTTGATAGGTGCAGTCTTGGTGGTTTACAAAAGTTGTCTCCAAAGACTATAGATGCAGAAGTTTTGTATTCTTCCACATCTTTTGCTGTATCTGACAGAATTATAATGTCATTGGCAAACTGTGAAGTTTTTATTTCTTCACCTTGCTTTCATTCACTGTTTGCTCAATGTACAGAATGAATAACAATGGAGAAAGCTACCAACCTGTCTTACTCTCTTCCCAATCAGTGCTATCCTTTCATGCCCTTTGACCCTTATGACTGCTTTTTGGTTCCTGTACAAGTTGTAAATATTCCCTATATTTTAATTCTGCCGACTACAGAATTTGAAACAGTGTATTCCAATCAACATTGTCAAAAGGTTTCCCCAATTCTACAAAAGCTAGAAATGTAGGTTTGCTTTTCCTTAACATACCATCTAAGACAAATTATAAGGTGAATATTGCCTCCTGTGTTCCAACATCCTAAATCCAAACTGATCTTGCCTGAGGGCAGATTCTACCAATTTTTCCAATCTTCTATAAATAATTAGTCTTAGAATTTTGCAACCATTACTTATTAAATTGATGGTTCTGTAATTTTCACTCTTGTCTATGCCTGCTTTCATTGGAATTATTAATGTGTGTGTGTGTGTGTTTTTTTTTTTTTTTTTTTTTTTTTTTTTTTTAAATCTGTGGGTATTTTGCCATCTTGGACTCCAGATGAAACAGTTTTGTCATGACTGACTCTCCAGAGAGCTTTGATGGAATGTCGTCTAATCCAGGGACTTTGTTTTCACTTTGGCCTTTCAGTGCTCTGTTAAATTCTTCTCTCAGTATAGTATCTCCTCTTTCATCTTCATCTGCTTCCTAAAATATTGTATCAAAGCTCATTTCGTTTGTAGAGCCCCTCTATATATTCTTTCTCTTCTTTGCTGAGAACTGGTTTCCTACCTAAGTTCTTGCTATTCATACAGCTGATTTTCCTGTCTCCAAATGTCTCTTTTATTTTCCTATAGGTGACACTTTTTCCCCTAGTTATACATTCTCCTACACACTTGCATTTGCCCTCTAGGCACTCCTGCATAGCCATTGTTCACTTTCTGTCCATCTCATTTTTTTGTTGTCTGCACTCCACTTAATCACTTCATTTACACTATTTTTATAGTTTCTCCTTTTTTTCAGTTAAATTCTTTGGTTCCTGTGTTGTCCAACAGTTTTTGTAGGTCTTGATTTTCTACTTATTTGATCATCTGCTGCTTTCACTATTTCATTTCTCAAAGCTACCCATTCATCTTCTACTGTGTTATTTCCTCCTGTTTCTGCCAGTTATTGTCAAAAGCTCACTCTAAAACTAAATAACTTCTGGTTCCTTCAATTTATTCAGGCCCCATCTCCTTATTTTCTGACCTTTCTGGAGTTTCAGCCTACCAATAAGATATGATCAGAGACTGTATCTGCCCCATCTGCCATTCCCAGTATTTCACAAAATGTTTATATGTCCCACAATTTTACCTGATACACTAAAGGATTCTCTTTAAGTACAAATTATGTAAAATTTGTCCCTATAGTATTCGTATTACATATTTCTTATAACTTCACTACAGAGCATTTGTTTAAAACCTTTTTTTCCCTTGAGTTCCTAGTTGAAATAAACTTGTACCCACACAATTCATGACTAATTAAAACCAAAACTGCTAATTTTAAGTACCAAAAATAATCTACTTCAAAGTTCCCAATTTCATCAATAAAATCCTGTCACATATTTCTTCTATTTTCAAAAGATATGACTTGCTTCAAAGAATCAAAGATAGCAGAATTGAAGTCAGTATTTGAAAATGAAAATTTGGGGGGGGGGGGGGGGAACACTACAGCCATCAGTCTCTACCAGCAGAATCAATAATTCATAAAAACTATGTGGACTGATATGGATGAACAACAAAGAATCCAAAAAGGTATTGTGGAGTATTCCAAATGGATTTCTGTTGATGAAATTTGTTTGGATTTATTCCCATCTGGTTGCATTACTGAACCTCCTGATACCAATGTTGCATAATAATAGGTATGAATGTAATTAGTCTATTATCATTTTCTTTTCCAAAACTTTGGTTATTCTACTGTGACTAGCTGAAGTTATTTTCTATTATTTGTTATTGCAGAAGTTTTGTTTAACTAGCAAATATTAATTAGTACATGCAAGAGGTGTATTGTTGTAGGTCATATATTAGGCTAATATATATCTCTGACAAAACTAATTAAATTCTTCATCATCATCATCATCACCATCATCATTAGAGACTGATTATGCCTTTCAGTGTTGTCTGGAGCATAGTACCTCTAATAAAATTCCTCCATGATCCCCTATTCAATGCTAACATTGATGCCTCATCTGATGTTATGCCTTTTACTTCAAAATCATTCTGCACCGAATAAGTACTTTCTTCTTGGTCTACCTCGACTCCTCTTACCCTCCGCTGCCGAGCCCATGAGTTTCTTATGTAACCTTTAAATTCTTTTCTCATAATATTAAAGTAGGTATTGTTAGGTTTCACAAGTAATGTTAGGAACGTTGTGACTTCATTAGTTTCTCTATACTTACCATTTATTATTAAATTATTGTTGACAAATCTATTTCATTAAATATGTAAATGAAACACAATTAACATAACTGAGATTTATAAATCAATTTACTCAGTACCATTTACACTTCCTTTTGCTATAGCCAGTTGTAACTGTTACCTTTTCCATTATAATTAATCTAATGTACATAATTAACAATACATAATTTTCAGTCACATTGTTTGAATGATGTAAATAGGATGCTTTCACGCCATGTAAAGCAGTTTTTAGTCTTGTTACATTTTTGATCTGAGGCACAATCCACACCAGTTTCGAGTATTGTTTCGAGTCGTGTAATGTGATGTACCTTAGACACAATCCACGTCATTCTGAACTCTAATTCGATCAATTATGTAAAAGTTATTCAGTGTTAGGTGTGTAGAAAGTGTATCTACAGTGATTACTTCGCCATATTTGTGCCACACTCAAACATACACCTCGGTATTTTGTATTCCACACACAAACTGTGAAAATTTCTATTAGTGATGTGTGGAATGTGCGTACTAGATTGTGGTGACTGATATTAATCAGACTTGTACGCTGGCCATAAAAGGGGACAACAGGGCACTAATGAATCATTAAAATGTCAATGAACTGCAATTCTACGTGTTGTCTACATTATTTGTACTGCATTAGTCTTGCCCCATGAAATTTCAGCCAGCTTTACCAAGAGTGCAAATCAATGAGAACTTCAAGAGGCAACGAGCTATGACCCGGTATGTTACGAACTATTGACAATCTCAGCTGGCACAGTGCGAATATGATTGTGGGACGTTAGAACCAGATGCGCAATCAAGAAATTATTTGATTTTTGCAAAACATTCCAAAAGACTAACCAGTGCTTCTCTAACCTACGCAACACAATTACTTGAAGATCCTTCAGTTCTATGAGACTTGGCTTATATTTATTGAGAGAGTTATTTCTGAATCAGATAGCTCAGGTAAACCTATCTATGAGAACTCTGCTTTGCTGGAGGAAGTAAGAAAGAAAAATAATGCAGTGCCAGGTGTTGTGCGAGGAAAATAGGAGAAAAATGCAGTAGGTTTCCCAGAAGACCACTGTCCTGACAGGCTCATATGACAGCCTCCTTACTTCAGCAGAAAGTCCTGTTCCACTGAATGCATTGTTCCTGTACAATATGTGCCAAAAGTTAAGTGCTCTTTGTCAAATTGGTTTCTTTAGCAACGCTTATTGTTAGCATATAAGGTAATAATAAGCGACGTGTGAGGTGGCTTTTCTCTGGAAGACCTAAGAAAGATTACAGTCATTTACTGTGAAGACGACTGTGGTATGAATGTTAAAAGCCACTGGTTTGTTCACGGTTTGTTAAATTATGTATTAAATGTTTTTTAACATATGTCTTGTGCTTGTGATCTGTGATTTTTATTTTTGAAAAACTATACAGCTTTTGTGTCAATTGGAACAGCAGTTTTTTTGTGATTTTTCTTGTGTTGCTCAAATGTGCATATTTTAATTTTCCTTATTTTGAACAAATAAAAATTTGTTCATAAGCAAACACTGCATATGCTATTTCACATTAGGTTTATTTCTTCTGATGAATACTTTTTGGGCCTATTATAGATTTTATTTGGACTACACAAGATACTGGAAGGGCCTATTTTATGTGCCTAATATGCTCTTTTTATGACCCAATAATCCACAGTCTACTTATAACCATTAGGCCTACTCATTTAAGTGGGAAACGTTCTTACTAATTCATTGCCATGGATTCTTGGTACAAGTATGCAAGTATCTGTTTTCAGCACCTAACATAAATAGGGAAGGTTGAATCTAAATTTTATTCTGTTAGGCTATGTATGTAACAAAACAGTATTGAATCAAATATCAAACAATACACTGGTACACATGTACATAATAACACAAGAAAACACAGTAGAGCGTTCTTCTGAAGCAAGGGACTAAGATTGTAGCAAAGAATGAAAGAAATGTAGCTAAATAAGTTGGCCAACCAATGTTTATAACTAATTTAGGCAGTCGGGAATAGGTCTCGCCCTTCCCCCCTTCTCTCTCATAAGGAAAAAGCCGCATTTGAACTTCAATTATCTTAAATATACATTAAGCTTTCTGGTGAATAATAGGTTTGAACCAGAAAGCTGTGCTGAGTGATAACACATACATGTTGTGATCAAATTCAGTTTCAGAGATAGTAACTAAGTAGGCCTACTGTAGGAAAATGAAAGGTTATTGACAACACATACGGTATTTACTGATAGATCCAGACATAAAACACTGCACTGATGGCAAGAATGCTGTATTCCAGTACAAAAATACATATTTGTTGAATAACAAATGCCACTATATATTACAGAATATCACATATATAAAAATATACATGATTTATTGTTGTGCAAAGTGTTCCAATGCTCACTTTAAAATCACATAATTATCACTAAGTTCAAACAGTTGCCTTATTGTGATGTTATATGAAAGAATTATAAAATTATTTTACAAAACACAGAGCGAAATAAATTCTGTTGGTAAATGTACAGCCCTTAAATTATTTTTGTTATTCATGTAAGTCTTTTCAACTGCTTCTACAGTGAAGAAAATTTTTTTAATTTTCAGGTAGTACAGTATGGGGGGCAAAAATTATTTTCGTTCTCTGGTAATTATCAGTTCTGCCTATTTTTCTTTGCAACACACAGTAAAACAGTCTGTCATTGTTTTTATAAGGTAAAATGTATCACTATTCACAACAATGATGTTTACTGTTGGCAAGGGAAAAAATCCCCTTTTGTGTTTTGTTCCAAACATTGCACTAAAATTAATGAGTTGCTGGAAATATAACTTTTGTTGTAACTCCACATACATGATCAATGTGATGGTAAAAAAGTTAAACAATAGATCAACTACAAAATATCTGATGTTTCTATACAATAGCCTATGTACATGTCAATATTCACATTTTGACACAATGCTCACTTATTCAAGTCTCTGGGTTTTAAACTTCCGGTATTTACATATAAAATTTATCATTCCTACAAGTATTGTAGAAGAATGATATTCAAGTTACAGACATCTTCATTTATTTTTCTCTATTTATTAATAATATTCAGTCATCATGGGCACCCACTCCACTGTCGACAAAATCCTTTATTGTGTTTGTTGCTTTATTTGGCAGTAACCTGAAATGAAATGCAGTTATTATGTTTTCTCTTTGGTACATAATTTTATAAATAGGTGACATTAATCAAGAATAAATTATCATTAAAATAATTTTTAGACAATAAAATACCCCATTTGAAAACTAGTTTAAGAATAAAGAACATTTGGCAAATTTTAAATTGTTGAATTTAAGACATTGTCAATAAAACCAAATTCTTGAGTGTTGTGAAAACCATGATAAGTGATACTTTATGGACAGGAAAAGAAAGCTAGGTGAACACAGGAGAAAACAGCACAGTGGTAGTAAATGTGCTGAAGTACTTGCAAATAACACTGTCGATTTGTATATCATACTTGATGGTCACCTCTGGAAATGCAGTAGGATAAACAATAATATAGCATTGTCAAAGAGTTGACCATAAAAGAGAAATTATATATCTTACTGAAGAGTGAAATGTAGTATTGTCATTGTAGATAAAATCTGTATGAAAGGCTGTCTGAAATGGGAGGGGAAATTAAACGAAAGTAAAGATCCAAGGAAAACTGATGTAAGTGTACTACATTATTCCACAACTCCTAAGCCATGAATATGTTCTTGCACATATTTAATAAGGCTGGTGGTATTGGACAGTCAGTAACCAACATTCTAATTAAAAAATAGAGATTCCAGGTTGGAATATAAATAATATGAGGGTAGACAGGTACATAAAAGTCCTTCCACTGCTGGGATTGGAATTACTCCTATTCCACTTCCTTAAAATCCGTATCCTTCCCTTTCTCCTCTCCTTCCCTCCTCTTTTACTGAAGAAGCGACCAACGGTTGCGAAATTTTGTATGTGTGTTTTTATTTGTTTCTATCAACGAGCCTGTGCTTTAGGTAAGTTATCCAATTTCTATTTTTTTTATGCAAACTATACTGTTCAATGAAAAAAGAAGCTTCAGAAATTTAAAAAAAAAAAACTATAAAACAGCATTAACTCAAACATTGGCTACATGATGCAATAATGTCAGAGTATGTTAATAGCATTAAACAGAATTCCATGACTCTCAATATGAAATGAAAAAGGAAGAAAATATTTTTGTGTATTTTTAAGCACTGATGCAGCCATAAGTTCAGGTAGTGTAAAGAAAATGAGTTATTCTTACATTTGTTACTGACTCTGAAACAATTATACAAAAAATTCCACATTTCAGAAAACTACTGTAACTACTCTAGTACTATATTTATGGAAGGAAGGTCAATCAAACTGGTTTCAATAGAATTTATTGATCATTTGTAGTCTTCCAAATCAACCAGTAATATACTGATAAACTTCATAAGAAATAATTATTCAGTTGAAGTAGTAAACAGTGAATAATTTTTGGGTTCTGATTGATATACAGGGGATTTGGAAAAATAACTCATATACTTCACATTAGAAAATAAACAAAACAAACAATTTGTAGTAGACAAAATAATCATGTTTCTTGTCAAAGAAAACAGTAATGAGGACTATGTAGAAGGCCCTCTTATTCCTGTATATGTCCAAGTCACCTGAGGAAAACTACAGAATCTATATACCTAAAAAGGATATGTCCACTTCACAACAGAGAATTTAGGTGTATTAATAAAACTCTACTTAAAATGACAAGCAAATAAATTTTGAAAAACTTAATGAAGTACTGTATATTCAAATGGATGTAGGTTTCATTCATTATTCAGAGGCGAAGAGGCCAGGGTAGTATGAAGACCTGTATCAAATTAGTCTTCCAACTAGAAAACACAGAAACAATATCACAACAATGAACACCACAAGTAGTACTATTTATAAATGGAAGTATTTTGCCAATGAGAGACATTAAACCCGGGCTGCTGAAACTTTGCACTTGACGTTTACAAATAACAAGTGAAGAGCAAGAAGCGCGGGGCGCTAGTCGCTAGGAACGATCCAATCAAAGCACGAGAAACACCTCCAGTGGTCACGTGCCGTGACGTCAACGTTCCCGCGTTGCCGGCTTTGTTCACTTCTACCGTAAACAAAATTGTGTATCGCGTCTACCACGTGTTTATGTTGTGTGTGCTTTTCTGATGCGATTTGTTTTACTTTGAGTGGTTTAATTTGACTTTCCGAGTTCAAGTAATTGGATAATGTCACCGAAAAGACGTTTGTCGTTTTCTGAGCAAATTCTCAGTTTCGTATAAATAAAAGCTTTGAAGCGTATGCTCTGAGCAGGAAGTTCATTCTTGTTTCAAACGATCGGAAAGCAGTTATGGTGCAGTGGTTACAAGAAAGAAATGTTGCTGCAGATATGTCAATGTCAAAACTTCTTTTATATTCGGAAAGGAGCAGCGCCACAATGTAATAAATCTGCCCCTATTTCACTCCCGTTTTAACCTTATAAAATTGGTATGGAGTGACGTGAAGTATTTAAATGTTTGTTTAGCTTATGGGACTTAACTAAGGGGTCATCAGTCCCTAAACTTACAAACTACTTATGAATTAGCTAACACTAAGGATGGCACAAATATCCATGCCCGAGGGGGGATTCGAACCCCCGACCGTAGTGGCTGTGCAGACCATGACTGGAGCGCCTCAGTCCCCTCGGCCACCGCGGCCGGCGAGTGACATGTAGAATTACTTAAGAAACAATAAGTCTTTCACAATAACAGAGGTGGAAAAGCTGTTGCATGAAGCTGTTGCCAACGTGGATGCTGCATCTTAGAAAAAAACAAAAGGTTCGAGCACGTTGAGAAACTGATTCGGGCAGCGCAAACAATGGAAGGGATCATCAGTAATTATGAACGGTTAATGATTTGTCTTGGTTATGACGACAATTTTGGCAGTGACAACAACAGTGAAGATGGGGTAAAGTAACTAAGTAAAGCAGTCAACAATCCGAAGATTGGTTTGAACACCACAGTGCTTTACTAGGCATGGTCCTGTTTGGAGGTGGTATGCCGTTGCCTTCCTCTGACCTTCAAACTGACTTACCCAGCCAGTTATGGGGGGACCTACAATTTAACGTAGGTTCCGAACCACGGTGCTACTCGGTATTTTTCACATTAGCAACACTGCCAGAGGTGAAAGAAGTGGAAAGTGACAGATAAAAATCCCAGGACCTGGTGGGGATCGAACTCGCGACCTTCGGATTTGTAGTCTGGCACTCTACCACTGTGCTACGGAGCCGCAAGATGCGGAGCAGGGTGTAATTGTACCATTGTCACCGTAAATTGGTGAGTGAAAAACATTCTGATTATAAAACGTAGAGAGAGAAGTTACTATTTTGGTTATTGCATATTTAGTATCTGTTGTGAAAGCTTGTGCATTGTTGTGCTCTGGTCTTCATTAATATGCCGTTAATTAATTGCTGTTCAAGAACGAATTATTATATGCACTTTTATTGCTCAATAGCTTACATTTACGAGATGCAACTGAAAACCGTTTCGTCTGCTGTGCGTATAGATGCTAGTTTTGGCAACGTCGCTAAAGCAGTGTAGCCAACTTAACTCACCGTAACGCGAAACGTCAAGTGCAATGTTTCAGCGGCCCGGGTATAGAAATAATTAGTTTCTAGTATCCCTGCTACCCATAACATTTAAGCTCATCAAATTCTGTGCTCATGTGTGTCACAATGTGACAAAGATGGCACATTTAGCACATATGGTAGCAGAATACACAATACCTCTGTATTATCTTGATGCAATATTCAAAGTTTGGTTGGTCTTACTGTCTTGGAATATGATTCCCACAAAGCCAGAGGCCCAGATTTTAAGGAGACAAATGAAAGTCAGTAATATCCACAAATTATGGCTTTACACTTTTTAACACACAAAACAAAACACACTAACATTCCACCATCCCATCTCTTGCAGTCTCAAGTACATAGTCTTTGCAACCTCAACTTCTTTGGACACTATGTTTGCAAAGAATACAGGCTCCTAGCACCTCGTCCAGATGTCAAGTGACCAAGAGGCTAAGTGCAATCTGCATTTATAGAAACACAAAAATTGTCAATTTTATCTTTGGTTTACTTACGAAAAACTGACCAAGGGGCTAAGTGAAATCTGGTTTTATAGAAACACACAAATTGTAAATTTTATCTTTGGTTTACATACTAAAAAAATATACAAATCTTTAATTCTGACATGAAATTAATCGATATGACCTTTAGAAGCATTTAAACAGAATGACAATGACAGTTATATTTATAAACAAACAAAGAAGTGAAAATGACAACTTAAAATGCATGTTATAATAACTCATAATAACATCTCTTTTGGATTCTGTGGTGCTTTCAGAAAAATAACATAAAGTTCAAATACACTAAAATATGATCAATTTGTTTTGAATGAGTGAGGAAATAGGTATTAATCCATATCAAGTGAATTAGTAAACGTATAGGCTTCAACATCTTTTACTTAACAGACCAGATCACAAAATATGCAAGATGATCAGTTTACATGGCTATATTACCTTTTGCAAGCTATTAACAGAAGATTTCCATATCTAAAAAGTGTTAAAATACCGTAAGTAATGTACTAACATATATATATATATATATATATATATATATATATATATATATATATATATATATATATATATATATATATACGTAAAAAATAGATGAAGTACACTTACCAGGCGAAGGGGCACAGGCAGTAATAGCAACAAATAAACACACAGACACACACACACACACAAAAATGCTAGCTTTCGCAGCCTAGCTGCTTCATCAGGCAGAAGGGAGGAGAGGGAAAAGGAAATGATGAGGGTTTTAAGGAAGGGGGTAAGGAGCCATTCCAATCCCGGGACAGGAAAGACTTACCTTGGGGGAAAAAATGGAGGGTAAATAAATGCACACACACCCACACATTTACACAGACACAAGTACACTTAGGCAGACATACTGTAGAACTGTAAAAAGCAAAGAAGTACTTCTTTGCTTTCTACAGTTCTACAGTATGTCTGCCTAAGTGTACTTGTGTCTGTGTAAATTTACACAGACACAAGTACACTTAGGCAGACATACTGTAGAACTGTAAAAAGCAAAGAAGTACTTCTTTGCTTTCTACAGTTCTACAGTATGTCTGCCTAAGTGTACTTGTGTCTGTGTAAATGTGTGGGTGTGTGTGCATTTATTTACCCTCCAATTTTTCCCCCAAGGTAAGTCTTTCCTGTCCCGGGATTGGAATGGCTCCTTACCCCCCTCCTTAAAACCCTCATCATTTCCTTTTCCCTCTCCTCCCTTCTGCCTGATGAAGCAGCTAGGCTGCGAAAGCTAGCATTTGTGTGTGTGTGTGTGTCTGTGTGTTTATTTGTTGCTATTACTGCCTGTGCCCCTTCGCCTGGTAAGTGTACTTCATCTATTTTTTACGTATATTTTTCCTGTTAGGAATTTTTCCTCTATATATATATATATATATATATATATATATATATATAGAGGGAAACTTTCCCGGTGGGATAAACAAAAATAAAAATAGAAAAGAGATGACTTACCAAAAGGACCGGCTCGTCGAGAGAAACAAATAAAATCACACACAAACACACATACAAGCTTTCGCCACCACTGGCAGCTTCTTCAGGAAAAAGAGGAAAAAAGGGGAGGAAAAGGGAAGGATATGGGTTTTAAGGAAGTGGAAAAGGAGTCATTCCAATCCCAGGAGTGGAAGGACTTACCTTAGGGGAAAAAAAAGGAAGGTAAACAAATACACACACACTCAGACATATCGAAACGCAAACACACCTAGACAGACATTTGTGAAAAGCAAAGAACTTCTTTGCTTCTTCTGTCTAGGTGTGTTTGCGTTTCGATATGTCTGAGTGTGTGTGTATTTGTTTACCTTCCTTTTTTTTCCCCTAAGGTAAGTCCTTCCACTCCTGGGATTGGAATGACTCCTTTTCCACTTCCTTAAAACCCATATCCTTCCCTTTTCCTCCCCTTTTTTCCTCTTTTTCCTGAAGAAGCTGCCAGTGGTGGCGAAAGCTTGTATGTGTGTTTGTGTGTGATTTTATTTGTTTCTCTCGACGAGCCGGTCCTTTTGGTAAGTCATCTCTTTTCTATTTATATATATATATATATATATATATATATATATATATATATATATATATATATATATATATATATATGAACAACTGAAGAATCACGTCCTTCTTGTGTAGTAATTCTCCTTTACTCTCGCATCATCTTTCTGTATTTCTTTATTGAACTTATAACAAGTAACCCACTACCAAATATTAAGAAAGATATTACATAATCTTCATTGTTTTGGGGATTGACGCGAAGTATTCAGACAACATATTCACACACACACACACACACACACACACACACACACATATATATATATATATATATATATATATATATATATATATATATATATGTGTGTGTGTGTGTGTGTGAATATGTTGTCTGAATACTTCGCGTCAATCCCCAAAACAATGAAGATTATGTAATATCTTTCTTAATATTTGGTAGTGGATTACTTGTTATAAGTTCAATAAAGAAATACAGAAAGATGATGTGAGAGTAAAGGAGAATTACTACACAAGAAGGACGTGATTCTTCAGTTGTTCCTAGTATATTAGTTTATTGAACAGTCCTTAGGTATGCTGCCAATTGGACACTTTGAACCAGCAATAAATCCAAGGACTCTTATCTACAGTACTTTCCAAGAAAATTGAAACTTGTATTGATGGTGGAATTCCTGGTGAATCTATGAGTTTGTAACAAATGTACTTACAGCACTGGATAAGAAAGATAAAGTCTGTGGACTCTTCCTGGATCTCTCCAAGGCTTTTGACTGTGTGTCACACAAGCTGCTGTTAGAAAAACTTGAAAGTTATGGGATAAGGGGAAAAGCGTCAGATATAATAAGATCTTTCCTTCAAAATAGAATACAATGTGTACTAGTAGAACATAAAAACCAAAACAAAGTTCTTACAGTTTCATCGGGCTTTCAAGAAGTTAAATAAGGTTGTTACACAGGGGACGGTACTGGGCCCAATACTGTTCATATTATATACAAACGATATAACACGGTCAGTCGAAGATAGGGTAATTATGTATGCGGATAATACATCCATCATATCAAGCAGTAGTACAACAGATGAAATGTGTGCAAAAATGACACAGAGCTTGGAAAATGCAGGTAAATATTTCAGATGAAACAACCTGTTTATAAATGACAGTAAAACTAAGTACATGCAGATCCAGGCTATAAAAACAGCTACAACTCAAAACTTAAGTCTCAAGTTGGGTGACTCCCTGCTGGAGGAGGTTGCTAGTTACAAATTTTTAGGTGTGGAAATAGATAAATATATGACTTGGGAACATCACATATAGAAAATATGCTCAAAAATAAGTTCAAATGTATTATTAATGAGAAAAATGTCCACCACAGTGAACAAAGATATGTCGCTAAAAATGTACTACGGATTGATCTTCCCGTATATATCAATCATACTGCATTGTGGTATGGGGAGGTGCTGCAGATGTGTATATCAGAAGACTTTTGACACTGCAAAAGAAGGCCATTAGATGTATCACTGGAATCCCGTCAGAGCAATCCTGCAGAAACAAATTTACGGAACTGAATATAATGACAGTGCCATCATTATAAATTTATGAAACCATAATGTTTGTAAAGTTAAACTGCAGTGCAACATTAAATAGGAACATCCGTGAATATAATACAAGGAAAAGAGATGATTACCACATAGAAAGTAAACGGTTACAATTAAGTGACAAAGATCCAATAAACGCTGGTAAAATTCTATTCAACAATTTGCCACAGCGCATCAAAAATATCAACAAAATACAGGACTTTAGAAAAAAATTAAAGTCATATCTAATTCTGGCCACTCCATATAGTGTTAAGGAATACACAGAAAATTGTCAGGTAGACTAGCAGATGGTAGGACAGTGCAATTAAATAGCGTGTGGAACTGTCATGTAATCAATCGTTAATTATAGGATGTACTTTCTTAACAGTAAATTATAAAATATATATTATTAAACTAAACAAAGAATATATATATATATATATATATATATATATATATATATATATATATAAGAGAGAGAGAGAGAGAGAGAGAGAGAGAGAGAGAGAGAGAGAGAGAGAGAGAGAGAGAGAGGAAAAATTCCTAACAGGAAAAATATACGTAAAAAATAGATGAAGTACACTTACCAGGCGAAGGGGCACAGGCAGTAATAGCAACAAATAAACACACAGACACACACACACACACAAAAATGCTAGCTTTCGCAGCCTAGCTGCTTCATCAGGCAGAAGGGAAGGAGAGGGAAAAGGAAATGATGAGGGTTTTAAGGAAGGGGGTAAGGAGCCATTCCAATCCCGGGACAGGAAAGACTTACCTTGGGGGAAAAAATGGAGGGTAAATAAATGCACACACACCCACACATTTACACAGACACAAGTACACTTAGGCAGACATACTGTAGAACTGTAGAAAGCAAAGAAGTTAGAAGTTAGACAGAGATGCCACTTGAGGCAGAGGCTCTGTCCAGAGAGCCAAGGCAAAGATGTTAAGATGGTGGGTGGGAATTCGAATTTAGCGGAGGTTGAGACCAGGTGGGCAATGGGAAGAGAGAATATGCTGAAGGGCTAGTTCCCATCTCCAGAGTTCCGAAGATTCACAAACCCAATCATCCCGGCCGCCCCATTGTGGCCGGTTACCAAGCCCCAACAGAACGAATCTCTGCCTACATAGACCAACACCTTCAACCCATCATGTGCAGTCTCCCATCCTTCATCAAAGACACCAACCACTTCCCTGATCGCCTGAAATCCTTACCCAGCCTGTTACCTCCTGAAACCATCCTTGTAACCATCGATGCCACTTCCTTATACACTAATATCCCACATGCCCAGGGCCTCGCTGCGATGGAATATTTCCTTTCACGCCGACCACCCACTTCCTTACCTAAAACCTCTTTCCTTAATATCCTAGCCAGCTTCATCCTAACCCACAACTTCTTCACTTTTGAGGGCCGGACATACCAACAACTAAAGGGAACAGCCATGGGGACCAGGATGGCCCCCTCGTACGCGAACTTATTTATGGGACGCTTAGAGGAAGCCTTCCTGGACATCCAAGCCTGTCAACCCAAAGTTTGGTATAGATTCATTGACGACATCTTCATGATCTGGACTCACAGTGAAGAAGAACTCCAGAATTTCCTCTCCAACCTCAACTCCTTTGGTCCCATCAAATTCACCTGGTCCTATTCCAAATCCCATGCCACTTTCCTCGATGTCGACCTCCATCTATCCAACGGCCAACTACACACATCCGTCCACATCAAACCTACCAATAAACAACAGTACCTGCATTATGACAGCTGCCATCCTTTCCACATCAAACGTTCCCTTCCCTACAGCTTAGGTCTTTGTGGCAAACGAGTCTGCTCCAGTCCTGAATCCCTGAACCAATACACCAATAACCTGATAACAGCC
Source organism: Locusta migratoria (assembly GCA_026315105.1). Taxonomy (NCBI): domain Eukaryota; kingdom Metazoa; phylum Arthropoda; class Insecta; order Orthoptera; family Acrididae; genus Locusta; species Locusta migratoria. Next base: position 908,909,237 of record CM048744.1, read on the forward strand.
TTCACATCCCACAGCTATCGTCCTGGTCTGGTACAGAAGCAAATTGCCAGAGCCACTTCCTCATCCCCCCAATTTAAGAGCCTTCAACAAAACCCCAGTAGTGCCCCTCTTGTCACCAGATACTTTCCGGGACTGGAGCGGACTCTGAATGTGGCTCTCCAGCAAGGATACGACTTCCTAAAATCCTGCCCCGAAATGAGATCCGTCCTTCATGACATCCTTCCTAGTCCACCGAGAGTGTCTTTCCGCCGCCCACCTAACCTCCGTAACCTCCTAGTCCACCCCTATGAAATCCCCAAACCACCTTCCCTACCTTCTGGCTCCTACCCTTGTAACCGCCCCCGTTGTAAAACCTGCCCTATGCACCCTTCCACCACCACTTACTCCAGTCCCGTAACCCGGAAGGTGTACACGATCAAAGGCAGAGCCACTTGCGATAGTACCCACGTGATCTACCAACTGACATGCCTGCACTGTGAAGCGTTCTATGTTGGAATGACCAGCAACAAACTGTCCATTCGCATGAATGGACACAGGCAGACAGTGTTTGTTGGTAATGAGGATCACCCTGTGGCTAAACATGCCTTGGTGCATGGCCAGCACATCTTGGCACAGTGCTACACTGTCCGGGTTATCTGGATACTTCCCACTGACACCAATCCTTCAGAACTCCGGAGATGGGAACTAGCCCTTCAGCATATTCTCTCTTCCCGTTGCCCACCTGGTCTCAACCTCCGCTAAATTCGAATTCCCACCCACCATCTTAACATCTTTGCCTTGGTTCTCTGGACAGAGCCTCTGCCTCAAGTGGCATCTCTGTCTAACTTCTAACTTCTTTGCTTTCTACAGTTCTACAGTATGTCTGCCTAAGTGTACTTGTGTCTGTGTAAATGTGTGGGTGTGTGTGCATTTATTTACCCTCCATTTTTTCCCCCAAGGTAAGTCTTTCCTGTCCCGGGATTGGAATGGCTCCTTACCCCCTTCCTTAAAACCCTCATCATTTCCTTTTCCCTCTCCTTCCCTTCTGCCTGATGAAGCAGCTAGGCTGCGAAAGCTAGCATTTGTGTGTGTGTGTGTGTGTCTGTGTGTTTATTTGTTGCTATTACTGCCTGTGCCCCTTCGCCTGGTAAGTGTACTATATATATATATATATATATATATATAAGAATATGGTGCAATAAGGATGACTTCTGAACTTAAGAAATACTATGTAAGTTTAATAGTACTGGAGAGCCCTATGTATTGTTTTGAATGAGTATAACAAATTGTAACCTCTGTACATAGACAAACTTTATGTTTCAGTAATGTGTAAATATGCAAGTAGGCTTACTGAGTATGCTCTGTGTTAGTATGAAAAGATTGTAGCCTGATTTGTACAATGATGCAATGTAATGAATATAAAAAGTATGTAATGTTGGGGATGCCTTATACAGCTAGTAAGCTGTCCAAGGGATAATAAATAAATAAATATTCAAATATTCAAAAAATATTCAAATAATAAGTTTTTTAGTATGTGAGGGTGTGTAGTGCCCAAATTTCCAGTTCAGAAACACTCAGTCAATTTACAGTTTGTTATTTTATGATCTGTATGAAACAGTGATCAAGTGATGTTAACACATTCAGTTTCACATCTTGTAAACATTGTGTGCCACCATTCATCCCAGCATTCACAGGGATTGTTACCAACACTGCCGCACCACATCATGTAAGTACATTATGCCATGCCACTAATCAAGACTTTTATCTTAAATGTCTCATAATATAGACATAAGACACACTGTGGTGAGACAGAACAGGAAGTTAATAAATAAACTGGACAGTTTGTGCAATGCATTTAAAGGCTTGCCTAAGTTTGTGACACCACACAACAAAAAAGTCCACAATTGAGATTTGTACATTTAATAATGAGGTATTGCATTCTATTTAGGGGAGTCTCACATAGGTAGATATTTATTGCTATATTCAAAAGAGAATAGTTACGATAATAAGACAATGGCCAAAGGCCTGCTCCACAACTAAACATCTATATCTGCAGCTCAGTATCCTGCTGTGACCATTTTATATGCACAAGAAGGTGTGCTTATTTATGAAAATTTACAATTTTTACAAAAATAAAAAATGTTGACCATCATAGATCTGTCATTCAAGTGACGTATCTATAATCTGTGAATCACTGTACAAAGGGCACAGCAGTATAAGATACTGGTAGTTATCTACAATAGAACAAGTTACATGAAAGCACCAAGTTGAGCAGAGAACAAGGCAGAGCACAAGTAAAACTGTTATTTCACAATAATTACTAACTACACAGAATAATTTATGGTTGCCTGTTTAATATAATTATGGTAGTTAAATATTTTGTTTCTACCGTGAGTTTAAGGGTGATGTAGTTTATTCTACAGAGTCAACTGTAATTTTCTTATGTTATTTAAGAAATTTTCTGATTTATTCAGTTCTCTTATTTGGAAACTGTCAGGTAGAACGGGTAACTAACAAATAAATAGAAGGTAATTTGAACACTATTTTAATGCAGTTCATGAAAATTAAATGATCATACCTGAGGAAGTGATTCAAATCTATAAGGCCATTTGGAATGGAATATTCAAGATAGTTTCTTCGCATTGCCTTAATTATCTCTGATGCTGCTTTTGGAATTTGTACTATAGCTAGAAGACTGGGAAACCTGCAATACAATAATAATAAAAGTATTAAGCGAAACAGACATAGTGTGCACCCAACGGTTACTGTCAAACCAAGGATAAAATACATGCTTGCTAAAGCACAATCCCCTCTCCCCTTCCCTCAGATTGGGCCATGTTGCTCTGTTTATGACATACCTTGTACGTGGTTTCTGGCACAGGCCAGTATCAACAATAAATGGAAAGATAGTAGTGAAATGTATTTCAGAGTTCTTCAAGTTTTCACGCAGTTCTTCTGATAAAGCCTCCATCATTCCTCTGACTGCATATTTGCTAGCACAGTAAGGCACTAAGTTTGTGATACCCATTACACCAGCCATAGAAGAGAGACCCACAATATGTCCATGATTGTTTGATATCATGCGTGGCAAGAATGCTTCCAAGATCTGTGGAACAAGAATAACCATTATTACTTTTAGGATTAGCCCAAAATATACATGAGGCTGACTAACACTCTTCATATGATTATGGGAAAAACTAAACAAAGTCAATGATTATTAATTTAATTAGGTCACTCACAGCTATTACTTCTTTTAGTCCTTACAAATAATCAGAACTTTCACTATATGTTTGAATTTGGCATGTTTAATTGTGAGGAAATGTTCCATCTGCCTGTCTCTCTCTCTCTGCCCTCCTCCTTTTAAATTACCTATATTCTATTAGAATAATCTGTTAATATTCCACAACAGAAAACCAAAAGATAAAAACAAATTATATTCACACAAAGGTAATACACTGAATTACAGAAGGAAGACAACACTAGACCTCTAAGTAGCTTATTTAATTCTGTATTCAGCCTTATTTCAAAATATGTACGACGTAAACGTAAAAATCTACAGTAACTATAAAAATGTAGTATTACAACATAGATGCAACTATCTTAACTAACATTCAAATTACATTTTTGAATTGTTAGTTAACTTTGAGTTTTGATATAGGACTGTGTTGTGTGCCTGTGTGATTGCGTGAATGTTCTATTTTCTGAAGAAGGCTATGGCCGATAGCTGCAAGTGTTGTATGTGTGTATCTTTTGTATGTGCCTGTCACAACTCATTGCCTCGTCTTTGCAGTGAGTTGTAAATGGTCCTTATTACTATATTGTTATTAGTTTGTTTGTTAGATGTTCCACATATTACTTTATAAAGTGCTCAAACCATAATTTATGTATTAACATTGCTTCGGTAATTATTTAAGTATTTTTTGCATTATTAGGTTATTTGAAAGGTAGAACATAGTTTATAAGTACTTGAATTTGGAAAGGAATTGTTTAAAGAAACTTCAAATAGGCTCCAGCACCCAGAGACAGTAGCCATGTGTGTGTGTGTGTGTGTGTGTGTGTGTGTGTGTGTGTGTATGAGAGAGAGAGAGAGAGAGAGAGAGAGAGAGAGAGAGAGAGAGAGAGAGAGAGAGACAGAGAGAGAGAGAGAGAGAGAGTGCACCCAAGTACGTGTGAGTTGTATTTGTGTGAATATGTGTGGTGTGTTTAGAAGAGCATGGTTTGGAAGTTCAATAATTTATCACCCTTTTTCATTGTGTGTTTTTATGACTTAATGGCTTCTCTATGTGATGAGCATCACTCCATACATTTCCACATTATTGTAAATGCAATAGTTAACTTTACTTTTTAAAAAGATACAAATATTTATATTATTTATAATATGGCCGTTTTCCCACTTACTAGAGGGAAACTTTCCCCGTGGGATAAACAAAAATAAAAAATAGAAAAGAGATGACTTACCAAAAGGACCGGCTCGTCGATAGAAACAAATAAAATCACACACAAACACACATACAAGCTTTCGCCACCACTGTCTAGGTGTGTTTGCGTTTCGATATGTCTGAGTGTGTGTGTATTTATTTACCTTCCTTTTTTTCCCCTAAGGTAAGTCCTTCCACTCCTGGGATTGGAATGACTCCTTTTCCACTTCCTTAAAACACATATCCTTCCCTTTTTCCTCCCCTTTTTTCCTCTTTTTCCTGAAGAAGCTGCCAGTGGTGGTGAAAGCTTGTATGTGTGTGTGTGTGTGTGTGTGTGTGTGTGTGTGTGATTTTATTTATTTTATTTGCTTCTATCGACGAGCCGGTCCTTTTGGTAAGTCATCTCTTTTCTATTTTTATTTATATATATATATACGAAGATTACTCACCAGGCGAAGGAGCACAGGTGTGACAGCATCACAAATAAATAAATGAACACACACACACACACACAAACACAAGTTTTCGCAACCCAGTTGCTTCTTCCAGCAGAAGATGCTGTCACACCTGTGCTCCTTCGCCTGGTGAGTAATCTTCGTCTATTTTTTATATATAATTTTTCCTGCTAGGAATTTTTCGTCTTAATATCTTTGCTCACTTTGTGCCTAAAGATGCCTTTTACAAGTTGGTGAGTGTGGTTGTGTAATTTTGAAACACAATGATGTAGGGAATACACACCCATGTCAGTCTTGGATATCCATTTACTTCCCAAAATATGCACAGGATGAAATTTTGTGAGAGAGTTTTTTTTGTTGCTGGCATGTGAGCAACTGCACTGCAAAGCCCATTTGGGCGAATTGTGTTTCACCCTGTATATTCACTGTAATTTATTATAAGGAACCCAACTCATTTCAAAAGCAATAACACTGTTCATAACTATGAGGGTTGTACCAGAAGTAAGGTTCCCAATTAACTACAGTCTTAAGGGAAGGTGCTAGGCTAAGCCGGACAACAGTGCTGTGTGCAGTGCTTCACCTGCTTTAAAGCACACCCTTCCATAATTCAGTATGTTGCTATTGTTGGCTTGGCAGATGTCAGAGATGGAAGTGTTGGTTGATCGTCACTCCTGCCAAGTACGAGGTTTGGGCAGTATTCGCATTTCTCCACACAAGGAAGTTACCACAAGCAGAGTTTCATTGACAACTGGCTGAGGTTTATGGTGAAGAGTGCATGTCCATACAGCACATGCACAAATGGTGCAGGGCTTTTGCTGAGGGTCTCATGGAAGTTCACAATGAAGAATGGAGTGGAAGACTGCTGGATTTGGATGTTACTGTCCAGAAGAGCGACGGTGAACTGCTCAAAGATCGGAGGGTGAATGTCCGTGAACTTTTTGAGCCAATTTCTGAAACATCCCATAACACAACTGAAAGAACTTTAATAGAAACGTTGGGTTATTATAAGGTTTGTGCTCGCTGGGTCCCCCGGATGCTGACCAATGGACACACGGAGCAACGCCTTAACTGTGCTCGCAAGTGTCTTCAACAATCTGAGGGGGGTGGTACAAAGGAAAACTTATTTGACTCTATCATCATGGGGGATGATACATGGATGTTTTATTACACTCTCAAAACAACAACAAACTCGTAATTGGTATCACCCTAGTTCACCGCCACCAAAGAAATTCAATCAAATGCAGTCGGTAGGAAAGGTTATGAGGACTGTGTTTTAGGATGAGCAGGGGGTACTATTCATTGATTTCATGCAACCTGGAATGAAAATAAACTTGGACAGATATTGTGAAACACTGACCAAACTCCGGAGAGAAATCCAGAATCTCCCGTCAAACACAGCAGATTTGGAAGAAATTTGGGTAGACTTATTTCCTATCCCCCATACATCCTGGACCTAACCTCAAGAGATTATCACCTCTTCCCCAAGTTAAAGTATCACTTAGGTGGCAAACACTTTAAGAGAGATGATGAAGTTCGAGCAGAGGTCACACGCTTCCTCAGCGGGTTCGCAGGAGACTTCTTCGACTTAGAAATACAAAAGCTGGAGCACTCTCTTCAAAAGTGTGTCAAAAATGGAGACTAAATTGAAAAAATAGACAGAAGTGTAAGCTTTTCAATGATGTATAAATTAATAACAGTAAAAAATGTTTTCTATTTCTAATAGATATGGGAACCTTACTTTTGGTACAATCCTCATACAACAATAGTACAAAGGATGATCTTCAGTATCCAAGGTCAAATCTAACTTTGGGCAAGAAATGGGTCAATTATGCTGCCACAGAAGTCTTGCCACAGTGGAATGTTTGAGCACTGTAAGGTGACTTGCTGCACAGTACACAGTTGACTCCCATAGGAGGTTTTGAGTCCTCCCTGGGGTATGGGTGTGTATTGTAAGCCTTGGGACTGATAACCACAGTAGTTAAGTTCCACAGATTTACAAACATTTGAACAAAAGTCTTTGGTCACATGCCAGATAGCATCAAAAGCACTTGGCCATTCCACAGTGGCACGGCTTCTATGGCAGCATAATTCACCCATTTCTTGGCCTAATCTTGAATACTGAAGATCACCCTTTCTACTAATGTTTTAGATCTGCACGCTGTTATTACTTTTGAAATGATTCGGGTTTTTACAATAAATTTCATAGTTGAATGTACAAGGTGAAACAAAATTAGCCCAAATGGGTTTTTAGCGTGACCCCTCGCAAAAACAGGAATAAAAATCATCTCTCACAAAATTTCGTTCTGCGCGTATTTTGGGCAGTAACTGGATGTCAAAGACTGAGATGGGTGTGTGTTCCATACACCATTGTGTTTCAAAATTACACAACTACACCAACAAACTTCTAGAAGGCATCCTGAGGAACAAAATGAGCATAGAACCCAAGCCTGGAAACCCCATTCAATGACACTACGGAGAGTCAAAGTTACAGGAATCAGCACCTGGCACTACACATCCCCTCCAGCAATTTTTACACTCTGTAGCATTATTTGATGAAGCCTCCCGGCATGGATTTCTATGCAAATTTTGTTCCTCAAGATGCCTCCTACATCCCCTAGAAGTTTTTTGGTGTAATTGTGTAATTCTGACACACACTGATGTATGGAACACACACCCATCTCAGTCTTCGAAATCCATTTACTGTTGGAGACATTTGTTTATTGCTGGCATGTGAGGAATCATGCTGCAAATCTTGAATGATATGGCACATGGCTAGTTTGCCTAGTTAGCTGCATTGTTTAAGTTGCCAATTTGTGATATGGGAAGTTTGTGCTGATTCAAATACGTGTTGGGACATTAATGACATGGGATGGTGTGTTGGCCAGCCTGGATGCAGTTTTCAGGTGCTTTTCCAAATCCCACTAGTGAATACCCAAGTTCTATCTCAGTTACATGCTTCACAAACATTAAAAAAAAAAATAATCATACATAACACTATAAGCAGACAGTTGGGGTACACATACCTCTTCTGGGAGGGGAATGGGGTGGTAATATGACAGAACAGACTCTGGTGCAAAATGAGAACAGTCTAATGTCTGTAGCAAGCCATACTAACTAGATAGTATTAGCAAAACTATGACTAGTTCAGTTTACATACCCAGAAATGTGCGAACACATTTACATCAAAAATGCGACGGATCACTTCAGGTGTGTAAGTTGAGAAAGGTCGGCAAGGCATGATGCCAGCGTTATTGATAATGATGCTGACATCACCAACCTCTTTTTGGACTTTCTTTGCTAGGTTCAGTACCTCTTCACGGTTTGACACATCACATCTGGAACAAATTACATAAGTAAGCATTGGATTCATAAGTTATGTATTGATAAGGCAGTTTTCCTTACTGTCAACGAAACCTACTCTAAAAGCTAAACTTTTCAATTTTATCAAGCTATAACTGAATATTTGTTCATATTTTGCATAACTGTCCTTCATTATTTATAACTTTATCATCCGTTTAAAATTCCCAGATACTATTAGCATTGTCTACAAGATTTTAGAGTAGTAACATATGGCATGTACAGCAAGTACTCAAACTACTACTCTTGGGTGAATCCAAAGTTACTTTTACATCTACCCATGAATATCCAATCAAGATAACATGCTGCATCTTACCTACCAAAAAGTCCTCAATCATGTCAAAAATTCAGCTAGTTACCCCATATGACTGTACTTTTCATAATATGTGTGAATGTGATACTGAGTCAAATACTGTATTGCATGAATTTCTTGATGGAAAAATTTCAGTATTTCAGTGAGAAAAATGCTACTTGGCCTTAACATGTTGGATATTTACATAATCCATTCTGACTGGTATAAGGCACATTATTCAGTTCGTTCAGTTCTTAGATTCTAAAGTTAGATGTCAAGGTACTGAATTGTAGTTTTGTGAATGACTTCTACTGCCATTCTAGTACATATATATCACCTATTGTCTCTCCTCTGGATAATTAATATATGGAGTATTACAGTATGGTTAAATTAGGAGCTAACTCAGCACCAAATGTGATAGATATTCCATCAGGCCTACATTTGAAAATAGAATTCATTATGTCTACTTTTGCCCCGCTATCATCAGTTTCAGTTGCCATGGCTCCAAGTGTGTGTGTGTGTGTGTGTGTGTGTGTGTGTGTGTGTGTGTGTGTGTTTATGTGTGTACTTATTTTTGTACCACTAAAAGCCTTTGTATATTTTTTGAGTTTAGTGAGAAATCTCTCAACAATATTGTACTACACTAGCTGTTAAAGATATCACTCTCTGCCCTCATGACTGCCAAATGTGTGTCATCCAGCTCCCTCTATCTAGAGCTTTGAGCTTCGTTTTGAACTTATTGCTTAGTAACATGGCGGATTCCTCCCACCATCAACATTTTACTTTGTACATATCTGTCTAGTAAATAATCAACTGAGGACTTGGATGCAATGACAGCATTAATCTACTGATACTATTATTGCATAAACAAATCCTTGAACCTTTTGTTATTAAACAAGCCACCTCTTAGTTCCATATGATCCTCCTAGGGGTTCTAGAAATAAGAGCCAGCGTTTTTAATAGCAGAAGGTTGTAGGATTTAAGAAGCTGGTGTTTACGCAAAAATAGTGTAAATATACTAATGCTGTTATTGCATTCAAGTTCTCAATTATTATTTTCAACTGGATCCACAACTCTTCTGCTTCCTGCTTGTAATAATGTTTTGCTTGACATCTTGTTGTAGCCACAACATGTATGTAATTACTGAAATTGACAACTGTGTGATTAAAATCACTTCTGATTGTGATCATGAAAAGGGTTAATGTATGATTTTGGTTATATTAGGGGCTGAATGTGGTGACTGATGGAAGGATCCAGTTATATGTTCCAGCCTTGTTAATGATGAATTTTGTCCAATGCAGCCTTAGTTTCTAATTTGAAACTGCATTATCCATGTGACTGCCATGTCAAAAAGCAAAGCTGACACCTTTTTTCTTAATATAGAGTATGCAATTATTGTTGGAAATTCTTCACAGAGATAATAAATGATTCAAAATGTGTTTGTAAATCTATCGGACCAAACTGCGTGGTCATCAATCCGTAGCTTACAAACTACTAAAACCTAGGTAAACTAACTCAAGGACAACACACACACCCATACCCCAGGGAGGACTCATACCTCCATGGCGAGCAACCGCGCGCTCCGCAGTGAGACGCTTCAGACCGCTCGGCTACTCCACCACAGCCAATAAATTATTCCTTAAAAGAGATAGATTGCTTGACCAGTACTTTAGTGCTGTACCACTGATAGTCACACAAAGAAGAAAAAGGATTTTAAAAAATAGCACAAGCTTTTGGAACAAGGTTCCTACATTATGTAGGAGAGAAGGAAGAAAACAGGAATAGGGAACAGAAGGGGAAAGTAATTCACAATCTAATCCATGATGATACTGTTTGAGGATTGTGGAAGTCAGAGATACTGTATATTAGTACTGAGCCATGCCAAAGAGAATATATAACCAAAGAGGAGAGATCATGTAGTAAAGAGAAGTGAACCTAATGATGCTGAGTGGGGGGTGGAGAAGGGGGGTTATCTAAAATGTTTTTCATTAACAGACAAAGATATAGAGAAACACACACATACACACACACACACACACACACACACACACACACACACACAGACAGATATACACACAAACACTCAAATATAGGAGAGGAAGGTAAGGAAAGGGTGATAAAAAAAAGTAACGGATAAATGAGTTGAGGATGGAGGAGGGAGAGAGGTTAGTGTAGATTTAGACCAGGAGGGTGGCGGCAGGAGAGGATGTGCTGGAGAGCAAGTTTCCATCTCTGTAGCTCTGAGGGACTGGTGTTTGGTGGTAGTATTCAAATGGCATGTGTGATGCAACACAACAAATGCAAAGGTCCCTGTAATCGTGCTAGACGGCATGCTCTTGCCACAGGATATTGGGTGTCCCCCAGGCGAACACTCCATCTGTGACCATTTATCCACTCAGCGAATTTGTTGCTGGTTATTCCAACATAAAAGGCCACACAGTGGGCACATATCAGTTGGTAAATGACGTGAGTTATCTTGTGTGTGGCCCTGCCTTGAATAGGGTAGGTTTTTCCTGTGGTGGGGCTAGAGTATTTGGTTGTAGGAGGATACAGTGGACACCTTTTGCAGTGGGATCAATTACAGTGGTAGGAACCATTAGGTAGGGAGGGTGGTTTGGAAATGTTGTAGGGTCGGACAAGGATGTTGCAGAGGTTGGGAGGATGGCAGAAGGCTACTCAGGGTGGTGTAGGAAGAACACTTTGGAGCGATGATCTCATTTCAGGGCACTACTTGCGAAAGTCATAGTGCTGATGTAGCAATTTGTTGAGGCATTCTAGGCTGGGATGGTACTGTGTTGTCTGCGGTTAGGAACTTTGTTTCCGGAAGGGGAGGAATGGACTGCTCTGGAGATCTGATTGTGGACGAGGTCTGTAGGGTAGTTGCGGGAGAGGAAAACATTGGATAGGTTGTTGTTGTAGGTGGTGAAGGATTCATTACTGGAGCAGATACATCTCCTACGGATGCCTAGGCTGTAAGGAAAGGATTGTTTAATATGGAAGGGATGACAACTATCAAAGTGGAGGTTTGTTGGTTTAATATGGACTGAGGTGTGGATGTGAGACTGAACAAGGTGAAGGTTAACATAAAGGAAGGTGGCTTGAGTGCTAGAGAGAGACCAAGTGTTTTAGGTTGGAGAAGGAGTTAAAGGTCTTGAAAGAAGTTCAGAAGGATTTCTTCACCATGAGTCCAGACCACAAGGATATCACCTGTGAATGTATAACAAACCAGGGGGTGCAATGTCTGGGTCTTAAGGAATGCCTCTTTCATGCGGTCCATGAAAAGGTTGGCATAGGAAGGGGCCATCCTGATTCCCATAGCTGTCCCCGATTTGTTTGTAGGTCTGGCACTCAAAGTTGAGGTAATTATGGGTGAGGATGAAATTAGCAAGTATAACAAGGAATGAAGTTTTTGGGAGGCTTTCAGGTGGGTGTTGGGGTATATAGTGTTCCAGGGCTGATAGACCATGGGTGTGAGAGATGTTGGTGTAGAGGGGTGTGGCATCAATGGAGACAAGGAAGCTTTCAGGTGTGAAGCACATAGGGATGGATTTGAGGCTTTCCATTAGGTGTTTCATGTCTTTGATGTAGGATGGGAGCCTGCATGTTATAGGTTGGATGTGTTGGTCTATCAGAGCTGAGATAAGTACTGTCAGGGCTTTGAAGCCTGCTACGATGGGACAACCAGGATGATTCTCTTTATGGATTTTAGGGAATAGGTACAAGGTCAGGGTGCGTGGTTCAGGTGGAGAGAGAAGTTCAATGGAGGCAGTGGCGAGACCTTGTGAGGGACCTAGGGTTTTAAGGATTTTCTGTAGTTCAGCCTGGATTGAGGGAATGGGGTCATGAGGTACAGGTTTGTAGGTAGAGGTATCAGAGTTTGATGTGATGCCTGAAAGGTATGGTTTTGGGGAAGAGCAGAATGATCCCTTTGGGAGGGAGGTCAGTATTGTTTGAGACAGGTTTCAACAGCGACTCTGTTGCCTGGTGGTTGTGACTGGGTGGTGAAGTGGTATTTCTAGTTGAGATTATGGGTGAATGAGAGGAGATCCTTGACCAGGTCAGTTTGGTTGAATTGAGGTGTGGGACAGAAGGTTAAGGCTTTCGACAGGACAGATATTTCTGGAATGGAGAGGGATTTGGATGAGAGATTAAGGACTAATTGGAATTGGTATTGAGTGGTGTTTCCATGTGGTGACAGTTGTGATAGAATCTGGGTGGGGTGTGTGCTTGGCTTGGTTTGTTGCCTATGAGGCAAATCTGTCCAATGCATCCTCCTACAACCACATACTCCAGCCCCATCACAGGAAAGACCTACCCCATTCAAGGCAGGGCCACATGCAAAACAACACATCATTTAACAACTGACATGTGTTCATTGTATGGCCTTTTATATTGGCATGACCACCAACAAATTGTCCGAGTGGATGAATGGTCACAGATGGACTGACTGTTCACCTGGAGGACACCCAATATCCTATGGCAGAGCATGCTGTCTAGCATGATTCCAGGGACCTTGGCATGTGTTACATCACATGTGCCATTTGGATACTACCACCAAACACCTGTCCCTCAGAGCTACAGAGATGGGAAATTGCCCTCTAGCATATCCTCTGCTCCCGCCACCATCCTAGCCTAAATCAGCACTAACCTCTCACCCTTCTCCATTCTCAACTCACTTATCATTACTCATTTATCACCCCATTCCTTACCTTCCTCTCATATATTTAAGTGTTTTATTTGTGTGTGTGTGTGTGTGTGTGTGTGTGTTTCTCTATATCATTCCACGTTAATAAAAACACATTTTAGATAACCCCCCTCATTTCGGTTCACTTCTCTTTACTGCTTGATCTCTCCTCTTTGGTTATATATCCTCTTTGGCATGGCTGTACTAATATACAGTATCACTGACTTCCACGATCCTCAAACATTATCGTCATGGACTAGGTTGTGAATTACCTCTCCTTTCTATTTCCTATTCCTTTTTTCCTTCCATTCTCTCCTACTTGATTCCGATAGCTGTTGCTATTTTTTCATCCTTTTTCTTCTTTGTGTGACTATTGTTGGTACAGCACTAAGGTAAGTATTGGCCACCCAATCTATCTCTTTTGAAGAATAATTTAATATAGAGTATGATATACAAAATTTCTTGAATTTACTTTAATAATCAATGGTTTAGATAATTTTTGTTGTACTACTTTGCAGAAATACAACTTAACTAATGAAGTAGGAATCATTCCAGCTGGACACAGTACAGTTTATGAAATATCATTAAGCAGCATATGTGTTTAAATGAAACATTGCAGGTTCACAAATATCGTCTCTTTCTCACTTTCAGTTAATGAGCATAATGAAGGGCATAAAAAAATACAAAAGCAAGTCCAAATGTAAAGTGAAGTTCTTAACAAGAAAATGTTTTGTTGGGTATACAACTCTGAATGTACCATCATTTGTCAGTATAATATAAGTAAAACTTTAAGCAGTAGGTTTTCCTTTATTTCCATTTGCAATCTACTAAAAGTGTTGTGGTTACGTGTATCCACACCCTTGTATAAATGCTTCCTCATCAGAAAAAAGATTAAACTAACATTCAACAATATATAAGGACAGTTTACAACTCACTGCAAAGATGTATGTTAAGCTGCAAATGATACATAAAATAAAAAAAGACTCTCACAGATCTCAAGCTTTCGTCCATTAGCCTCCTTTGACATGAAATACACTGCTCACCACAATCACACAGGTACACTTCACACAACCATCATCTTCAGCCACCACACGCCAAATCACACTCTGTGACTATGGGATAGGAGGAGTGGGCAGGGGGGGGGGCAGGAAGGTTGCAAAATCGTGGGTGGGCCTTACAGAGCATGTGGAAAGAGATGCTGCTTAGGAATGAAGTGGAGAAGCGGGTGAGGGGGAGGAAGTGAAAACAATGACAAGGCCTAATGAATGGGGGAGGTGTTGGAGTTGTACAGGAGATATTGAGTGTGGAGAGAAAAATTATTATCATAGGCAACCTACAAAACCCCCATTTCTTCCCTACATCCAACAGTTCTTATCCTATTCCTATACCTCTCCCATTCTGTGTGTTGTTTGTGTGTGTGTATGTTTAGCTTCCCTCCCCTCATTTACTTTCCCACTTCATTCCTAAGCTTCATCTCTTTTCATCCATTTAGTACTTAGTAGCTTTGTAAGCCTTTGATGTATCCATCCCCACCATCACCACCTTGTAATCTCCCTGTCTACTCTACTTCCTCCCCTCTTCCTATTCCCTCACCACAGAGTGTATTTCGGAGTGTGGTGGTTGGAGAAGACAGTTGTATTTCTATGAAGTGTACATGTGGGATTGTGTGTGATGTCTTTTGTGATAAAAGTTAATGGCCAAAAGCTTGAGATCTATGTGTATAAGTGTCATTTTTAATGTGCCTGTCACAGCTCAACCTACGTCTTTGCTGTGAGTTGTAAACTGTCCTCATCATATTGTTTAATTCCAACCTGGACTTTCCATTGTAAGAAAATAACTCTGTTATATCAGAACTGTATGGTGGGTTCTCCTGAAATATAAACACAACATTCTGAAAGGACTTGTTTGCTTCCTGTGCTGCATTAGGGTAGCCATTATCCTCAAAGAAAATTACACAATTCAAAAACTTTCTCGCACCTGCCATCCATGATTTCCAAGCTACAATGCAACAGTCTAGGTTGTCATGTGGCACAGCTAGCACATTTGGTCTAGGTATGAGCTATAGCATTGGCAGCACTATAGCACAGCAAGCTTGTGGACATGCCTGCTGACATAAAACTCATTCATACAGTACTAGTTTATGACTGTAGTGTCCAACTCCTACTATGTGTAGTGTTATTTCACTATGTTTCCAATTTTGTTAGCTCAGCAGAATGAAAGAACAGGGGAGTTCCCACAGCTAAAACTCTGCTAAGCCCGTGTACCTACAAGGACACACAGACACGGTTCAGTTTGTATTTGTCTGATTTGGGTGCTGTCATGATATTGTGACGTTTATTGGTCACCTGTTTGATTTAGTATCATTATTCATTACTTTTATTTATTTTACAAAACATTTTGCTTTTTCCAATTATTCTTTTTCAAATCTGTTTGCAAAAGTGATACTAGTTAATTTGATACTCCATTTATCCAACATTTCTTCAGAAGACCATAAAAAATTAAAAAATTTGCTGAAAAGTCCATTGTGTAGGTACTGGGAAGTTCTGGTCTTTTGTTTTGTCTATGGCATGTCAGTTTCAATGGGGCAACCAAACCCATAATATTCTACTGCTCTCTCTGTCCCTCTCTTCTTACACACCAGTGCTGTGGTGGACTTACTTGTAGGCATGGACCTTGTATCCCTTCTTGCGTAACTCTGCAGCTGTCTTATCGTTCCACTCCTGGTTCACATCCCAGCAGACCACCGTGACACCCAGTGCTCCCAGTTGATGCGCAAGTTCGCGCCCAATTCCATGACCCGTACCAGTAACCTGAGGACATACAATAGAAGGATGATGTCTAGTGTTACCAGATTAAATTGACAAAATTATTGAAGACTGCCAGGCAAATGTGCTTATCAAGCATAGGGTGAACACAGTAATATATTCAGTAAATGTAAAAAATAATATTTTTCATTGGTAGTGAGAGCGTTAAATAAATTTTGCGACATTTAACTGTTAAAAAATGATTTGCATGGTACGAAATTAAAAATTCTACTGTATTGTTTCTTGGAACAGACCATAGGTAATTAACATGAGCGAAAGCTCTATCCAAACAGGCATTGCATGGAACCACCGTCATCTATTTGATAATTTTTTTTTTGTGTTAGGTGTTTCTTCTGTGATTTCATGTTTCCCATGGCAACACAAAACCCAAGAAGACATTTTATGTTTCTCGACAGGAAATTATTTTTTAAGTGAATAATATTCTGTAACAACAAAAATAATAAAATGTAACAGAGGCAAAGATATGGGGAGGAGGGTGGAGGGTGTTCAACCCCCCCCCCCAAAAAAAAAAAAAAAAAAAACTTTCTTTTGACCTCGTGCTAAAATCAAAAAATTATAATAATTTGTGTAATGAATATGAGAGTTAGACTGAAAACTTTGCCAACAAAGAGAGGTAGCAGGGTGTCTGGAAGTTATAATCAATGCTTAGTAGAGCTTCGGCTTCTAGAAAACGTAATGTAAAAGCAGCTTCTCAACCACTTAACCTCAAATGGCATATTGTCTAGAACACAGTTTGGATTTCTGAAAGGTTCCGATATCGAGAAGGCTATTTACACCTACACTGAGAATGTACTTAATTGCAAGCAGCAGATATTTTCTGTGATTTGTCAAAGGCATTTGATTGTGTGAACCATAACATCCTTTTAAGTAATTTAGAATTCTATGGGGTCACGGGAAATGATGCAAAATGGTTCAAGTCGTACCTCACTAACAGGAAACAAATGGTGTCAGTGCAAGTGACTAGTGAATTAAGCCAACAGTCATCATCGGATTGGGAAGAAATTACATGTGGTGTCCCACAAGGATCCATCTTAGGGCCATTGCTTTTTCTTCTGTACATTAATGACCTCATCAGTTACACTACCAGAAGGAGAGTTCGTTTTGTTTGCAGATGATACAAGTATTGCAATAAAAAGTACGTCAAGCATTGTTATAGAAAGGTCTGCTAATGATATTTTCATGAGCATTAATAAATGGTTTAAAGCCAACTCATTGTCATTAAACTTTGAAAAGACTCACTACATGCAGTTCAGAACATGTAAGAGATTTCCCGTCAGCATATGCATTATGTATGAAGAAGAGCAGGTAGAAGAGGTTGACAGTATTAAATTCCTGGGATTACAGCTTGATAATAAATTTAGTTGGGAGGACCACACCACAGAACTGCAGAAACGACTCAACAAATCTGTATTTTCAATACGAGTGTTATCAGACATAGGAGACATAAAAATAACAATGCTTGCATACTTTGCTTCTTTCATTGCCTATTGTCATATGGTATAATGTTTTGGGGTAACTCTTCAAGTCAGTCAAAAGTCTTCAGAGTCCTAAAACCTGTAATACGTATTATTTGTTGAGTAAATTCACGGACGTTCTGTAGAAGCCTCTTCAAAGAACTGGGTGTATTAACTACTGCCTCTCAGTATATTTATTCCTTAACGAAATTTGTCATATATAATATATCCCTTTTCCCAACAAACAGCTCAGTTCATACATACATGTTCCACATCCACGAGGATTCCCTCATCATGGATCTACGGAACGAAAAACTAATCTAATCTAATATAATCTTACTTGTTATTGAAACACTTTATCTCGAATGTGTCTATTGGCTGTCGGTACTTTTCAATACTCTTATTAACGTAATCTGTAGGTATTTAGCTTCGATTTCGTGTCTCTAATCTAACTGTTAAGCAAAATCTTAAGCTTTAAATTGACGTTGTTAGCCATATTTTGCAACTGGGGCAATGGCGCCATGGTAGAGAATTTAGGCAAAATGAAGTGAAATACAGATGCATACATTTTGTGAAATGGACACTCACAGAATGTAAAGAACGTAGTAGTTTTGTACTGCCAAAAACTATATTTTTGACTTCTGCGGTATGTTAATCAAGCCTAAATTATAAAATGTATTTTTATTCTAATTTTACACTCATTTACTACTAATTCATCGTGTACGTTTATCCTTGATTTTCAAATGTATTGCGTCATTACCCCGGATCCCAGGGTATTGGTGCCACTGCATATATATATATATATATATATATATATATATATATATATATATATATATATATCGCAATATATTTTTTAACAATTATACTTAACAAGATACATGGCTGACAAAATTATAAGAAAGCAGTATTAGCTGACGAAGCTGTAGTATTATTCTGCACGAAAATGACACACTTAATAAAGAAAAAAAAAAATGGTTTCCCTTAAGGTTGCGCCATTCCCCTGGTCTCCCCTATATGATGTTTGAGGGCTTTCGAATTTTTTGCGGTTGTTGACAACTGATGACTTGAACCAGATATGGTAGTGTGGAAGGTATTTCTAATTTACTAATCCCTGCAGCAATTACTTTTGCTCTGAAAATTGGGCTTATTCTGTATATAATGACCAAATAATTTACGGGTATATAGTTCCTGAGCTGAAATAATTTTATCGAGTTCTGTCTCGTATGTTTCCAAATGTATCAAGTTCTATAGTCCAAATAAAGGGTTTCCGACGTGTAAAATTGGATGTTATTGTTCTGTAGACTAGGACGGGTAATAACACTAACTTCTCCTTCCTTGTTGAACAGCCATTGTTATATTTCGTCATCTAGCTGAGCTTTCCACCCCCATGAACCACAGACATTGCCGAGGTGGGGTGGCTTTCGTGCCTCAACGATGCAGATAGCCGTACCGTAGGTGCAACCACAGCGGAGGGGTATCTGTGGAGAGACCAGACAAACGTGTGGTTCCTGAAGAGAGGCAGCAGCATTTTCAGTAGTTACAGGGGCAACAGTCTGGATGATTGACTGATCTGGCCTTGTAACATCAGCTAATGTGGCTTTGCCACACAGTTACTGCGAACGGCTGAAAGCAAGGGGAAACTACAGCCGTTACTTTTCCCGAGGACATGCAGCTCTACTGTATGAAAAAATGATGATGACATCCTCTCGGGTAAAATATTCCGGAGGTAAAATAGTCCCCCATTCGGATCTCCGGGCGGGGACTACTCAGGAGGATGTTGTCATCAGGAATGACAATACTGGCATTCTACGGATCGGAGCGTGGAATGTTACATCCCTTAATCGAGTAGGAAAATTAGAAAATTTAAAAAGGGAAATGGATAGGTTGAAGTTAGATATAGTGGGTATTAGTGAAGTTCGGTGGCAGGATGAACAGGATTTCTGGTCAGGTGAGTACAGGATTATAAGTACAAAATCAGTTGGGAGTATCACAGGAGTAGGACTGATAATGAATAAGAAAATAGGAATGGGGGTAAACTACTATGAGCAGCACAGTGATCGCATTATCATTGTCAAGATAGATACGAACAGTAGTACAGTTTTATATGCCAACTAGCTCTGCCGATGATGAGGAGATCGAAGAAATATATGAGGAGCTAAAGGAAATTATTCAGACAGTTAAGGGAGAGGAAAACTTAATTGTTATGGGAGACTGGAATTCGGTAGTAGGAAAAGGAAGAGAAGGAAAAATAGTAGGTGAATATGGACTGGGCAAAAGGAATGATAGAGGAAGTCGCCTGGTAGAATTTTGCACGGAACATGATTTAATCGTAACAAACACGTGGTTTAAGAATCACAAAAGAAGGTTGTATACTTGGAAGAGACCAGGAGACACCGGAAGGTATCAGATAGATTTTATAATGGTAAAACATAGATTCCGGAACCAAGTTATAAACTGTAAGACATACCCAGGGGCAGATATAGACTCTGACCATAACTTGTTAGTCATGAACTGTAGGCTGAAACTGAAAAAAACTGCAGAAAGGTAGGAAAGTAAGGAGATGGGACCTAGATAAAATGAAGGAACGTGAAGTTCTGTAGAATTTCAGAGGGAGATTTAGGCAACCATTGACAGAAACAGGGGGAAATAAAACAGTAGAAGAGGAATGGGTAGCATTGAGAAATGAAATAGTGAAGGCAGCACAGGACGAAATAGGTAGAAAGGCAAGACCTACAAAAAATCCTTGAATATCACAGGAAATACTAAATTTAATGGATGAAAGGAAAAAATATAAAAATGCAGTAAATGAAACGGGCAAAATGCAGTACAGACGACTAAGAAATGATATTTACTGGAAGTGCAAAATGGCTAAGCAGAAGTGGCTAGAAGCCAAATGCAAATCTGTAGAAGAATGTATAAGAAGGGGAAAAGTTAATACCGCCTACAGGAAAATAAAAGAGACATTTGGGGACAAGAAAAGCAACTCTACGAATATCAAGAACTCAGATGGGAAACCAGTTCTCAGCAAAGAAGGGAAAGCTGAAAGGTGGAAAGAGTACATAGAGGAGCTCTACAAAGGAAATGAACTTAGAGACGATGTTGTAGGAAGGGAAGAGGAAGTAGATCAAGATGAAATAGGAGATACTATACTGAGAGATGAATTTGACAGAGCCCTGAAAGACCTAGGTCGGAACAAGGCCCCAGGAGTAGATGACATACCCTCAGAGCTACTAAAGTCTCTGGGAGAGCCAGCCATGACAAAACTGTTTCGCTTGGTGTGTAACATGTATGAGAGAGGCGAAATACCCTCAGACTTTAAGAAAAATGTAATAATCCCCATTCCAAAGAAATCAGGCGCAGGCAGGTGTGAAAATTACAGAACCATCAGTTTGATAAGTCATGGTTGCAAAATTTTAACACGAATTATCTACAGGAGAATGGAAAAGCTGGTAGAAGCTGACCACGGGGAAGATCAGTTTGGGTTCAGGAGGAACGTAGGAACCCGGGAGGCAATACTCACAATGAAGGTGGTAGATGAGTTTTGTTACTTGGGTAGTAAAATAACATGCGATGGTCGCAGTACAGAGGATATAAAATGCAGAATGGCAATGGGAAGAAAAGCATTTTTGAAAAAGAGAAATTTGCTAACATCGAATATTAATTTACGTGTAAGGAAGTCTTTTCTGAAGGCATTTGTGTGGAGTGTTGCCTTGTAGGGGAGTGAAACATGGACGATAAGCAGTGCGGACAGGAAGAGAATAGAGGCCTTTGAAATGTGGTGCTACAGAAGAATGCTGAAGATTAGGTGGGTAGATCGCATAAGTAATGAAGAGGTACTGAACAGAATTGATGAGAAAAGGAATTTTTGGCATACCCTGACCAAAAGAAGGGATCGCTTGTTAGGACACATTCTTAGACATCGAGGAATCGTAAATTTAGCATTGGAGGGAAGTGTGTGGGGAAAAAATCGCAGAGGGAGACCAAGAAACGCGTATAGTAAGCAGATTCAAGTGGATGTGGGTTGCCGTTCTTATGAGGAGATGAAAAGGCTTGCTAAGGATAGAGTAGGGTGGAGAGCTGCATCAAACCAGTCTCCGGACTGAAGACCATAACAACATAACACAACAGCTGAGCTTTATATGTTTAACGTTACTGTGTAGAAATCACAGACATTAGATTCATACGAATTGTTGTAATTCACTGATTTATTAAATAACTTGTTGTGTACGTCTCAGTCGCGGAGGAGTGGAGAATTTAGACAAAATGAAGTGAAATACAGATGCATACATATTGTGAAATGGGCATTGCAGAATGTAAAGAATGTAGTAGTTTTGAAATTTCTCCATAATCCGTTAGAAATATTCATTTTAAACATAATTTTATGTTGTCTACGCAGACTACAAAATGACATTACCTAATTCTCTAGACCTATTTCCATTAAGGACATTACACTTTTTAACATTTCAGCTTAAACCCATTACTGACTTATTGTGTCTTCTTAACATACATCAGTGACACTCAAATAGTATAAGAGACGCTGGTAATAGCAATGTCATACTAAAGGATAAACTTCTAGCATTCGTATCAGAAAAAGAAACTCTCCACGCCGCGGTGGCCGAGGGGACTGAGGCGCTTCAGTCACGGTCTGCACGGCCACTACGGTCGGGGGTTCGAATCCCCCCTCGGGCATGGATATTTGTGCCGTCCTAGTTCGTAAGTAGTTCATAAGTAGTTTGTAAGTTTAGGGACTGATGACCCCGTAGTTAAGTCCCATAAGCTGTACAAACATTTGATTTTTTTTCTCCACGCCGCGGTGGAGTAGCCGAGCGGTCTAAAGCACCTCGCTGCGGAGCGCGCGGTTGCTCGCCATGGAGGTTCGAGTCCTCCCTGGGGCATGGGTGTGTGTGTTTGTCCGTAGGTTAGTTTACCTAGGTTTAAGTAGAATGAAAATTTCACTATGCAGTGGAGTCGGCGCTGATATCAAACTTCCTGGAAGATTAAAACTGTGTGCCGGAACCGGGACTCGAACCTGGGACCTTTGCCTTTCGCGCTTGCCCGCGAAAGGCAAAGGTCCCAGGTTCGAGTCCCGGTTCCGGCACACAGTTTTAATCTGCTAGGTTTAAGTAGTTTGTAAGCTGCGGACTGATGACCACGCAGTTTGGTCCGGTAGATTTTCAGATGTTTGAACATTTGAAACTCTCCACCATATTTTGAATATTGACATGCATTTCCATGTTCCGTGCTTAGTTTTGTTTTATTAAGCAGTTCCGTAGTATTTTAGAAACACGAAGGTGAAGAAAGAAAAATAAAATGGAAACGACTCACAATCACTAAATCAGAATAAAGTTGCGAAACTTCGGACGATACCAGTGTTTGTTTATAACCTACGTACCGAGAACTAGGTGTTTTTATGCTACCATTATCTAAGGCAATACCCAAGTACGACACTTTTGCAACAGATTGCAATCGATCAAACTAGGACGTTTATAATGATACGATATCTATTGAAATAAACCAATTCACATAACACTAGCATATAACGTTTGCATCAAGTTATGTGACCGCAAGTCGATAGCTCTTTGTGCGATCTTCGACACAGCGTGTGACTTAAAAATGATGTCACGGAGGTTAGGTTCCAACGGGACCCACGGGAAATCGTGGTGTGAGCAGAACGCTACCCGTCTGCCGCGGTTGCCGTGGTGTGAGGCGTGGCTTGTTTCATCCGCTGCCCCCTCATAATGAGTCTACCGTCTAACAGTAGAATGCTAGGACACTGACTTTCCTTTAGTCAAACGCTATGCGTCACAGATTGTCGACGAGATTTAGTTTTCTCATGTCAGATTTCAAGCCGGAAAATTTGCGAGTTTGGTTACACTCTCCGACTACAATCAGGCAGTCTCGTGTCGTCGGTCAAGCACCGCAGTCGTATCCCCCCTTTATTAACACAAACTTTTCTAAGGGCGCGTCATAGGACGGGCTAAAGGGGAGGCAAGAGGAAGTAAAAAACAAGGAGGAAGTGCATGCAGGAGAGTATATAAAGGGGGAGTCCAAGGGGGCCTGCCCCGTCCCCAAAATAATAAATGTAAAGAAAAATATAGCGATATTTTTATGATGTAATGTCAATAACAGAAAAGGTTTATCTCGGTAAAGTAAAATGGACTTGAAACATTCTATCAGATCAAAATTGTGTGACGGAACCGGGTCTCGAACCTAGGACCTTTGCCTTTCGCGGGCAAGCACTCTACCACTTTTTTTAACTAATAACTTTGTCTTTTGTGCAAATTTACCACTATGCTATCCCGACACGGCACACGATCCGTCCTCACAACTAGGTTCGAGTCCAGGTTCCGGCACACAATTTTAATTTGCTAGGAAGTTTCATATCAGCGCACACCCCGCTGCAGAGTGAAAGTTTCATTCTGGAAACATCCCTCAGGATGCGGCTAAGCCATGTCTCCACCATATCCTTTCTTCCAGGAATGCTAGTCTTGCAAGGTTCGCAGGAGAACTTCTGTGAAGTTTGGAAATTAGGAGGCGGGGTACTGGCAGAATTCAAGTTGTGAGGAAGGATGGTGAGTCGTGTCGGGATAGCTTAGTGCTTGAGCGCTTTCCCGCGGAACGCAAATGTCCCAGGTTCGAGTCCCGGTTCCGGCACACAATTTTAATCTGCAAGAAAGTTTCATATCAGCGCACGATCCGCTGTAGAGTGAAAGTTTCATTTGAGTAAAATGGGCTTCAGCGCAAATTATTCTCTGAATAGGAGCAGCAAAAATGATACAAAATATCATGGGCTGTTTACTTAAAATTACTTATCTTTACATTACTCTTGTCCCCCCTCCCAATATCTGCTACATTCGCTACTGGGTGCACGCACTGTTTTTCCTAATTTCGCGGTGTAGTTTCTCTCACACTGATGTTTGTTACCGACGTGAGGCCGGCCGCGGTGGCCGAGGGGACTGAGGCGCTTCTGTCACGGTCTGCACGACCACTACGGTCGGGGGTTCGAATCCCCCCTCGGGAATGGATATTTGTGCCGTCCTAGTTCGTAAGTAGTTGATAAGTAGTTTGTAAGTTTAGGGACTGATGACCCCTTAGTTAAGTCCCATAAGCTTTACAAACATTTGAACATTTTTGAACTGACGTGCGCGCCGATTGGTTGGCAGAAGCATACGTGAGGACCACCAACTACAGACGCAATAAGCGTAATCCAATACTTGAAAATTTCCAGGCATTGCTCGATTCTCTCCTCCTAAATTTTTGTTAAGGAAACCTAAATAGTTCAGCTCATCGTGACAGCTAGTGGAGAATGCTGCCTTACAAAGGCTGTCCAAATCCTTTTGATCTGGCAGTGTATGTGAGAGAGTACCTATCGACCTTAATGATTCCAGGATAAATAAGTGAAATTATACCACAAAGACGATCGTAGAGCAGCAGATAGTTACGTCAAAAAAAAAAAAATAATAATAATAATAAAAAAAATAAAAATTAAATAAAAAAAAAATAAAATAACCCCATACACTCACAACCTAGCTTTCAGTTATGGCCTTCGTTAGAAGAGACCACAAACTCGTTCATTCAATCGAACACACACCAACTTTCGGTCACAGCCTTCGTTAGAAGAGAACACACACTAAGAGCCATACAATCAAACAGTCACCATCTTCGGTTACTATGTTCCGAGTTGAATTGGAACCTGGACTTAGTTTGTTAAATAAAAATATGTAGTTGATCTAAAGAGAATGCATTAATTGTAGGTGCATTATACAGCCATGAATAACAAGTAGTAACAAATTACCGACAGCTGAAAGTCACTCTTTGGAAAATAGAAAAGTCATTGTAAAGTGAGTGGATCTCTTCAGATGGAACGCTTTCTCCCCAGCTCCCCAAATTTAATAGCGGCCTCGGTGAAGGAAGCTTTCTGATCTGTTGCGAGTACCACGGGGAGAAAGTGCGGCTTGCGCGAGTTTCGCTATTAAAGCGGCGGAGAAATCCTTATCTTCCTACCCACTGCTTGAATTAAGGCGAAGAAGCCGAAACTAAGACGGACGAGGGACGTCGCTGTAGGCCTCCCAACGAACATAAGGTGGTCATCTTACATACGCAAGCCAGTGGAAAAATAATACCAGTATCGCATGTTTTTCAGATGTTCAGGCTATCGTACAGCAAATTAAACTACATTATTTAGAGAATTTTACAAGTGACATTCATCAACATACGTAAGGTGTCTCTGCTATGAGTGTTTTTGCATGTGCTTTCATTTTTGTTTTTGCAGTGTGTAGATAGATACAGCCCAAACAAATAGCGTAAGCCTTCCGGTAGACAGAAGGCAGCGCCTGTTTCGTTTCCTATTACAAACAACTGCATTTTACAGCGAAATTTTACCGTAGCTGATCCCGGATTAATCTAAAGCAGTGATTTCAACCTGTGGGTCGCAGAGTCTTGGTCGCCGTCACGGGAGCAAGTAGTTGCACCATAAAATAACCAGACAACTACATGAACCGAGAGTTCATAATACAATGGCGCAGGCCTAATAAAAGTGATATTTAACTTATGTTAACTCCGAACTGAATAGAAGGTAGATTTTTCAGAATAAATACACTGCATTAACGACGAATAAACGCAAAGCTTGCAACTGCTTTCAGGGACTAATCCATAGCTAAGTCAACGAGATGCAGTACGTACTTTTGAGAAATTCTAAAAACTATTTAATTCTTTACAAATTGACAGTACAGCGGGACCTCGCTCACAGTGTATCTGCATCTGCATAAATACTCTGAGAGTAACAGTGAAGTGCATGGCAGAGGGTTCACCGAACCGCTTTTATGATATTTCTCTACAGTTCCATTCTCTAATTGCTCGCGGGAAAAAGGAACACAAAACCTCTCTGTTTTCGATCTAATTTCTCTTATTTTATTTTGATGATCATGTGTCCCTATGTAGGTGGGTGCTAACAATATATGTTCGCATTCGAAAGAGAAAGTTGTCTACAGAAATTTTGCTGCAACGAATAATACTTTTCTTTTAATGATTTTCGCTCCAACTCATGCATCATTTCCGTAACACTCTCCCCCCTATGTCGCGATAATACAAAACGAGTTGCCGTTCTCTGTGCTTTCTCTAAATCGTCTGTTAATCCCACTTGGTGGGGATCCCACAATGCGCAGCAATACTCCAAAATTGAACGCACAAGTGTGGTGTAGGCCAGTGGCGTAACTATGGGAGGGGATGAGGGGGATATAACCCTCCCCCCTCCCAAAGCAAAGAAAAAAAAAAAAAAAAAAAAAAAAAAGGAAAGGAAAGAAATCGTATAACAGCAGTATGGTAAAGGTAAAGATTGAAAACTTGAAGTGTTTTACCATAATCTTTCATTGGATGGGAGTGAATTAATTTCTTCAACGGGAGTGGTAGATTGTAGTCTGTCTGGAAACTGAGTAAAATTTTGCTCGTCAAGCAGATCTATTCCGCCCCCCTCCCCCAAAGCCAAGTCCTAGTTACGCCAGTGGTGTAGGCAGTTTCTTTAGTAGAACTGTTGCATCTTCTAAGTGTTCTGCCACCGAAACGTAGTCTTTGGTTCGCTTTCCCTACAAAATTTTCTGTGTGTTCTTCCAATTTAAGTTATTCTTAATTGTTACTCCTAGGTATTTAGTTGAATTTACAGCCTGTACATTCGACTGACTTATCGTGTAACGTAAGTTTCATGGATTTATTTTACTGCTAATATGGATGACTTCACACTTCTCACTAGTCATTGTTAAGGGCCAATCGCCATGTTTGCACCATGCTGATGTCTTATCTAAAGCATAATTCACTTCCAATTCTTATCTAAAACACTCGTCACAAAAAATACTTTTTTTCTGACGAAAAACATGTAAAAAAGATATGTGTTCCATTGAGAAAAATTCATACTATAGTGTATAATGCTGTACATTTTTAAAAAAGAAAGTTGCAGAAAAAAATCAAATTTGTTGCCTTTCAGATCACACAGACAGTTGCGTAATGGTTATAGGGCGGGGAGGGGGGGGGGTCTCCCGAATATTTTGAATTGGAAGGGGGTCGCATATTTAAAAAAGTTGAGAAACACTGCGTCTAGTGCAGTATGTGGTTTCTCAGTCTGCATTGAGAGGAAGAGTAAAACTTGAAGACCAGCCAGTAGAGCTCCTGCAACATTAGCACTATGCACTGGCTGCTGCTGCCAGGCAGAACAGCAACCGCCCCTCAGTTGCCTCTGAGATACTGGTTATACTTCGTGTTTCGTAGCGGCTGTTAATACACATGGATAAACTAAATATCTCGTTATACTCCATTAATTTCGGAACGCTTTGTCGGATGCGCACGTAAAACTTCGCTTTATTTTTTATTTTATTTTATTTATTTATTTATTTTTGTTTGCAACGGGAAACAAACCAGACTATCCGTCAATATTTCGCGTCGCAGAAAGACTTCCTCGGCAGGATTTGTTGGGCAAACTCCAGCCATACACTACAAAAACAAAACTGTAAATATCTGCTGAAAATCCAGATAAAATGCGCTAATGCCTCTTAGACGAGACTCCCAGGACATGCTGACTGAAACATAGTGTGAAGGGATATGTGACAAATGCACCCAGTGACATTTGCACCCGACCACAAATCTGTGACATTTGCACGCAGTCTGACTGGAAACTACCTGTTCACTAGACTGCATTCCGTACCCCTCGCTAAGCCGCTCCTGTGCCTGCGGTAATTCCACGTTGTTCTCACCCCGGGAGTCCTCGCTTACCGGAAACGCTCTCTCGACAGAGTCTACCTACAGTCACAGAGTAACATATATATTTGTCTGTGGTAATGTGCTGCAGTCCCGAGGTCCTTGTCCACCTCAGCGGATGATTGCTGTCACTACGATTATGAATATCGTAGTTCGTGCAGCTTGTGTGTTTGTGAGCTTATAGTTTCGATAATACACATTATCAAGGGTAAGCCATGTGGCCACTATGAAGGTTACTCTTACATCATAAAAAGCAGACGGAACAGCGACATGGCACTGTTCAAAACATAGAACAACGCACTGTCCAGGAATGTATTCCAATCAGTGTTTCGCAAGTGATGTAAAATGACTTGACATTTATAAGTTGGGGCAAATGCCCAAAATTCATAAATGTGCAGGCATTTATGGATTTAAAAGATAAACTTACAAGCAGTACCTACAAAAATAACGTGATATTTTGAACTACTATTTAAAGTACTTCTGAAATGCTTCAGTGCTCTTCTATTCTCATTTCCCGGCAGCCCAAGTTTCGCAAACATACAATGTTGTGTTGCATACGTATGTTCTGAGAAATTTGTGTCTCAAGTCCAGCGCGATGTTTGACAGCAGTAGATTTCTCTTTCCCATGAATGCCCTCTTTGCTTCTGCTACTCTACTTTTATCTCCCCCTTGCTTCTTCTGTCGTGGGTTTGTTTACTGCAAGGGTAGCAGAATTCCTTGTCTTCGTGTACAATTGTGATCACCAATTCGGATGTTATTTTCTCTCTACTTTTGTTTCTGTTAGTTCTCATGACTTTCGTCTTTCTTTGCTTGACCTTCAATCTATGGGCTGTGATAATTAGTCTTTTCATTTTATTCAACAGATCCTGTAATTTTCCTTCACTTCCACAGACGATAGCAATGTCATCAGCAAATCTTATCATTGATATTGTTTTACCCAGAACTTTTATCACAGCCTTGAAACATTACGTCTTCATTGCGCAAGTTGAATAGTGATGGCGACAGTCCACAACCTTTTCTTACCCTCTTTTTAATCTGAGCATCCGTTCTTGACTTTCGACGCTTATTGTTATCACTTGGTTCTTACACAAACTATGTATTACCCGCCTTTCCCTACAGCTTACTCTTATTTTTCTCAGAATTACGAACATCATACAGCCTCTCACGTTATCGAAGGCTTTTTCGGGGTCACAAATCTTATGAATATGTCTTGGTTCTTATTTAGTCTGACTTCGATTATAAATTGCAGCAACGCTACTGCGGCCGCGCATTGCCGTACAGTACGGCCTTTGTCAATGCGGCCTCACAGCCCTCGGCTCTTCTACCTGCCGGCCAGAGATCGGACGGGGAGATTAGCTGACCGCCGCTCGACCAGAACTGGGTGCTAATGTCACTGGGTGCATTTGCCAGGACACCAGTGTGGGAAGCTTTAAATCTACCCCTGGATCTCTCTGTATTGTTGTAGTACAAAGTCTCCCGTTGTACACCATAGCAGTTCCGTGTCGATAGCTCTAAGAGGGTGGAAGATATAGTGGTTGAAAGTCGTCAGCTTATATAAAATTCGGACAAGACCAGCGATGACTTTTGACACTACAATAGCAAAGATGTTATATATAGCAAAAGGTGATGCACGTTCTTGTTGTTTTTCTGCAAGAGGCGTACGAGTACAGAAAAATAAGTGCTTATTGCAGTTTGAAAATTAAAACTACCAAGAAAGATGCCAGAGCGTAAGAAAGAAATTTCGCGTTCTCGATCCGTTTCTAAAAGATGGAATACGGCGCTGAAAAGTGAATCTACAGTCGATAGAAACTTTAAATTTGTAGATGTTTATCTTGAAATGTATGCATCTGCGATTTTTCGATATTCCCATCCATAAGGCAGTGAAGTAGGGGATGAACTGGTTCTTGAAAATACGTTGGTATTAAGGCAATTTTGAAGCAAGGAATACAAATTTCGGATTTTTGATTGGAATTTTAAAACCACGAGTTTCGATATTTTTGAAAATTCAACCATTAAGCGGGTGGAATAAGGGAAAATAATTTAAGGGTGCTACTAAGAGTATTTTGACGCTAGAAATGCGATAATTTGGATATGTAAGTGTGTTTCGGGATGTTTTGAATTCTGCCATCAATGGTGCAATATGGGGTGGCAAGTTGTATCAAAATACTTGATTAGGAAAGCATATTTAAAGCTAAGTCTATGAAAATTTATATTTAGAAGTAGAAACAACGAATGCAGACCATACTGTCTACTTGTGTGAAGCAAAGTGAATTAAGCTAGTATACTATAATAAAAGTGTATAACTGCCGTGTCTGTCGTTAATCTGTTCGAAAACATCAATATGCAATACTATTCAACGAATTTCTGCGAGGTTTTCCGTGGCAACTTGAGTTTCGTTTGCGAGAAAATACAGGAATTATTTCATCAGAATCAGATCATGTGCAAAGAAAATACCACGAATTAAAATTTTATTTGTAAGCGTCGTGTCCGTCTTTTTCAACACGCCAATCCCCAACACTAGTACACGAATTTCCATGGGATTTTCACAGTTAAATTGATCGTTGCTTGGGAAAACATAAAGACGGAAAGATAAGATTTCGTACTTAAAAGGGTAAAAAACCAAGTGATCCTCTAATGCCGGTACCACACACTACGATCTATCTGCGCAAATGTTTGCGCATACCTCGCAAATCGTTGCGTGTGGACAGCACATTTGCTCAAATATGAGATGTACGCAAACCTGGAAGTTGGAGGTTCGAGCAAAATTGCTCAAATCTGTGGATTCAAATCACTTCTACGCAGACAAGTTGGAACGTGTGGACATGAGATCGCTGCAAATCTGAATCAGTGTATACTTTTTCATGTGTTTACTATATTGACAGTGGATGAAAATGGCTGATACACGTCTGCGGTCTAGAGAGTTCACAGCGGAAATTATTGAGATTTATCGGAGCCATACTTCTTTATGGAAAGTTCAAAAATGTTCAAATGTTTGTAAATCTATCGGACCAAGGTACGTGGTCATCAGTACGTAGCCTACAAACTACTTAAACTATGGTAAACTAACCTAAGGACACACACACACACACACACACACACACACACACACACACACACATGCCCCAAGGAGGACTCGAACCTCCGACGGCGAGCAACCACGCGCTCCGCAGCGAGGCGCCTTAGACAGCTCGGCTACTCCACCGCGGCTATGGAAAGTAATATGTAGGTAATATAGCGACAGAGACAAAAAGGCACCTGTCTATAATTCTCTCATAGAGAAATTACAATTGGCAGATCCCACTGCTAATAGGATAGGAAATCTGTAACTTAAAAAAATAAATAAATAAATAAATAAATAAATAAAGGAATTCGTTGAGAACTGTATACCGTGAAGAACTGGCTTGAGGGCAGCGTAAATAGCTTCACAAGTGTTGGGGATGATTTCAGTCAATGCCTGTTTAGAAATAGCTATTGAAAGTTTGAGGTCTTTGTAGGTCCTTCCTGCGGCCAGGAATCTTAATGTAACTGTCACTCATCCATTTGGAGAAATTGATCTCCTCGTACATGTGTCTTTACGTATTATGCGAGGAGTTGCCAATATCAAAAGATAATTATAATTCCTTCGTCTGTTCTATTTATTGCGGTTTGTTTGCCCCCACTTTATATTTTATTTTTTTATATTATTTTTGCAAGACATGACCATAAGAAAATTTCCTCCATCACTGGCAAAAATAAACTTCGAAAAAATCGTATTGTATTCGCTTGCCAGTGTTATTGCAGTCTGTACTAGCAATTTTTTTTTTTTTTTTTTTTTTTTTTTTTTTTTTTTTTTCCACCGACAGATGTCGGGCGCGCGAATTTGCAGCGATGTAAATACCCGTACCCGTCCACTCGCAACGATTCGTATGCGCAGACAGTTTCGTTGCGTGTGGACCCGGCTTAAGGCACGGGTGGGATGTGAAGACTCTTTCCGAGTGCACATGTCCACCTATAATGATCAGTTGTAGAATACTTTTGCTCAGATGGTGATGCGCAGAAGCAGGCGGGACTCACGAGCGCGATCTCGCCGGCGATGGACTTCTCCTTGGCGGGCAGGAGCTTGGAGACGAACGCCTCGAGGATGGCGAGCAGCACGCGCACCACGACGAGCAGCGTGTCCGCCACCAGCACCAGCGCGGAGTACACCTTGAGCAGCATGCCGCGCTCGGAGTCCAGCGCCTCGGAACTGCGGGCACAAATGGCGTCCAATCAACAGGCGTCAAAGGAGCCAGCGTGATGGCAGGTACTAACTGGTGGGAACAATGCCAGGGGGTGGTTTCTGGCGTTCAAACCCCTCCCAACAAAAACTAGCGTCATTCTACATCTACATCCACATGGGATACTCTGCAAATAACATTTAAGTGCCTGGCAGAGGGTTCATCGAACCACCGCTATACTATTTTATCTCCCATTCCATTCTCGAATAGCGCGCGGGAAGAATGAACACCTGATGATCATTTCTACCTATGTAAGTGGGAGTCAACAATATGTTTTCGCATTCGGAAAAGAATGTTGGCGATTGGAGTTTCGTAAGTAGCCCACGCCGCAGCGATAAGCGCCGTTGTTGTAATGATTCACATCCCAGATCCTGTATCATTTCCGTAACGCTGTCTCCCCTGTATCGTGACAATACGTAACGAGCTGCCCTTCTTTGGACTCTTTCGATGTCCTCCGTCAAACCCACCTGATAAGGATCCCACACTGGACAGCAATACTCCATAAAAGGACGGACAAGCGTAGTGTAAGCAGTTTCTTTTATAGTTTTAAGGGTTCTGGTTCGCCTTTCCCACGACATTATCTACGTGTTCTTTCCAATTTAAGTCAGAAGTAATTGTAATTCCTAGGTATTTTGTGGAGTTTACGGCCTTCACATTTGATTGATTCATCATGTAAACAAAGTTTAACTGATTTCTTTTCGTACTCATGTGGACGACTTCACACTTCTCATTATTTAGAGTCAACTACCAATTTTTACACCATACTGATATCTTATTCAGATCGTTCTGCAGTTGGTTTTGATCTTCAGATGATTTTACTAAACGGTAAATGACGGCGTCATCTGCAAACAGCCGGCCGCGGTGGCCGAGGGGACTGAGGCGCTCCAGTCACGGTCTGCACGGCCTCTAGGGTCGGGGGTTCGAATCCCCCCTCGGGCATGGATATTTGTGCCGTCCTAGTTCGTAAGTAGTTCATAAGTAGTTTGTAAGTTTAGGGACTGATGGCCCCGTAGTTAAGTCCCATAAGCTTAACAAACATTTGAACATTTTTGATTTGATCTGCAAACAACCTAAGAGAGCTACTTAGATTTTCCCCTACCATTTTATGAAATTTTTTATGTACGTCAGTACTGTTCATTTTACTGCTATAATCTAGTTATATAACTATGTTATATGTTGGTCCACCTCTTGTCCTTATGCAAGCAGTTTCTTAGCTTGGCTTTGATAAGGTTGAAACTTCCTGGTGAATGGAAACTGTGTGCCAGATCGGGACTCGAATACAGGATCTTCGCCTTTCCCGGGCAAGCGCTCCGCCGACCGAGCTACCCGTGCACGCCTCATGGCCCGTCCTCGCAGCTTTAATACCGACAATACCTCCCCCCCCCCCCTACAGCGCTTCAGCACAGGTTGCCCTGCGACGCCTTGCAGGACTAGCAATCCCGGAAGAAAGGACACTGTCACAGCCCAGGGCAGTGGTATGCAAACTCGTTCGTCAAAAGAGAAAAATTCTAGTGGTATAGTAATGAAACAAAATATCTGAGAGCCGCATTTCTTTTCTAGGCTTGTGCTTTTAGAAGTCGGTTAATAGTACTAATAACAAATACTGATCACAATCACGATGACCCTATTTATTGGCAAATAAAATACAATTAAATTGTATGATAATGCATATTTAATACGAACAGAGGAATTGCACTTCTTTGGAAATTTTGACTAGGTGCCCTTTGTATGTTGGGTTTAACTTTAGGCGTTGTGCTTGAATAAATTTCATTGCCGTGAAAGAAAGCTAGCTTTCCAGAAATAATTTTATTGTGGCCAAAAGAGCCGCGAGATGATCCCAGATTGGTCAATGTCAAGAGATTAGGAGTAAAGTTTACACACTATTCCTCAGGACGCAAATCATTGATGCGGCAGAAGCTTAAAGAAGCACTGTTCTGTGGGTAATTCACATTCAAATAATGTAAGCATTTACCTGCATTAGGTCCCAAATAAACGTCCTATTACAAAAATAAACACTGTGACAATTTTACATAGCATAGTAAATTAAAAGCAGAAATAATTGTAAGATTCGCAGCTAGTTGAAAGATACAACTAACTTAATACAAGGTGTAGATATTTTCGTCGGTCTCTCGCTTTTCTCCGACCCGCCTGGCCCCGACCACTAAACACACTGGTATAATTGGCTCCCTTGATTAGCGTGTGTCAAGCGTATCTTCCGTCTGCCCATCCTGTGACAGGCCTACAGCACCAACATTACCTATTCGCCCGCAATTAAAAATAGCCGCTAAACTATTGAGGATTGGTTTGAATATAGAGACTTAGAGCTCTTTTGCATGACGCGGTATCTAAACTGACCATACAGGATTTTCCCTTTGACAGTCTCCCGTCAGGTATACATTTAAAAAGACTGCAATACACAAATAGCTAACTCTTTGAATACGTATTTCTATCATATTTAACCTCATCGTGGACGTAAAGTTTGGCAAGAGCTGAAGTCGGAGTCGATTCGTCAAAGAGCCGCAGTGGAGTGGCAAAAGTGCCGCATGCAGTTCGCGAGCCACGTATGTCCACCAATGGCCTAGAGGTCGAGGCACTAGCGAAACTAAAGCCATGGCGATGGGGCCTGATGCGTGCACAGATAGCTTGTAACGTTTCTGCTATGTTGAACACTCCTAAAAATCAGTTGCCAACATAGAAACACGAAATATCTGATACCTAAAGTAAAACTTCATTACCGTACATGTAAAATATTACATTTTCGCCTTCTGTTTGAAATTCTATTAACGCTATTAGTAAAATACCTTTAAGAAATAGTACGTTCATTTAAATGTAACTTTGACTGTCCTTTTACGTAATTTTCATTTTTTAATACTTTCGTAAATAATAGCTGCAAACACTAAAAATGCATTACACTTAGTTTCGGAAATTGCTGAACCTATATGATACTAATTTGTATAACAACAATAATGCTACATGTTATAAACTATTGCACAACATGTTTTCATATATACCTTTTGTTTAAATAAATTAGGGCAGACCATGTTTTATGTATCACTAGATCCTAAATTAAATACTGATAATTTTTCATGCACTAAAACTAATAATCCGTTTGGTACTAAGAAACTATCTTCGAAATTAACAAAACTACGACAACCCTATACAAATCCGTATTAATAAATAATTTGACCGCAAACCGAAACACATTAAAATTCCATGTAACAATAATAATACGCCTACACACTATTGGCAAAACAAATATATGTGCATTTCGAAAACACACATTATGTAAATAATTTGACGACTGTAAACACTAGTCAAAAGGATGACGTTAAATTTGTGTACTACATTTAAATACAAATATCATGAAACAAGTACATACATTGACATAAATAGTCGAAGCTTAAATGTAATGTTTAAATTTCTGTATTTTGGCATATTTTATGTAAAAGAATATTGTTTAATTGTGAATTACAAAACTTTGTCATCAATCTTATTATGCAGTTATGCAGAAAGATGTTTGAGAGAAACCATTGTTTGTTTAGTCACTGTCAGTCTGGGATAGAGTTGTTGAGTGGCCAGAAACCTGTAAGCAGCTGTTTGGCTTGCTGCTGCATTTCTTGATTGTGCAATGTTTAAGTGGAAATAAAATCGTTTCCATATCAACTAATATGGTTTTAATTTATGAGAAGATCCTGTAGAATCAATTTCTTTAGTGAATGCCGAAGATAACTCACAACGCAATGGACTTTAGCCAGCATATAAGATAAGTTCAACTTCACCTACAGTGGAATGACTTTGTTTTAGACTGTGAACTAACAAAACTTTCCGTAATTCAGGAAAACGTTAGGGCTCAGTTTGAGTCATTCCGAAAAGAGGTGATGGACGTTAGAAGCTCAGTCGGCAGAGTACATGCCCGCGAAAAGCTTAGGTCCTAGGTTCGATCCCGGTCTGGCACACAGTTTTATTCCGCCAGGAAGTTTCAAAAAAATGTTCAAATGTTTGTTAAGCTTATGGGACTTAACTACGGGGTCATCAGTCCCTAAACTTACAAACTACTTATGAACTACTTACGAACTAGGACGGCACAAATATCCATGCCCGAGGGGGGATTCGAACCCCCGACCGTAGTGGCCGTGCTGACCGTGACTGGAGCGCCTCAGTCACCTCGGCCACCGCGGCCGGCAGGAAGTTTCATGTCAGATCACACGCCTCTGAAGAGTGAAAATATTATTTTGTTAAGGTTGGGTTTCCTGATGGATATGGTGCCAAATCCTACCCAACTGGGGTATTAGATCGAAAAAGATCCCAGATTTGTAACAGAATGTATGAACAGCCGTTATTTTGTAGCAATTTATTTATGCTACCATTTTAAATGCCCTCGTAGTGTCATCTTTTGGCGCTCTAGCATGAACGAC
Source organism: Locusta migratoria (assembly GCA_026315105.1). Taxonomy (NCBI): domain Eukaryota; kingdom Metazoa; phylum Arthropoda; class Insecta; order Orthoptera; family Acrididae; genus Locusta; species Locusta migratoria. The sequence goes on from CM048744.1 coordinate 908,946,118, forward strand.
AAGCATCCAGTCGTACACGTTATGTACGGAACCAGTATTTTAACCGCCGTCTCTAGCTCCTGAAGATCTGTGGTCTTTGAATATGAGACAGCAAGTGTCAAACGAAGCCCTCAAGATGACAGGTGCTGTCTCATGTTTGAAGAGTATGCATCTGCAGAAGCTACAGAAGCAGGTTAAAACACAGGTTTCTTACATAATGTTCTTGCTAGAGGGCGTGAAGATCACGCGACTGAGGCGATGGAACTGACCCTCGTTCAGGACTTCCTTCGTCGTCTACCGACCACTGTCGTGCCATGAACTTCAACGAAATTGTTGTACTTGCCGGTGGAAATACTGGCTGTCCGAGAGATTGCAGAAGAATGTAACATTTCAGGTTCAGCATGTTGTGAGATCCTGATACAGCATCTTGGACTGCATCGTCTTGGCACCACGTTCGACCCACAGCTCGTGAGTCAAGACCAGAAAATCCAGCGCCTCACAGTCTGTGAAGAGCTCACGTGCTGCCTCATGCTCCGTACTCTCTATACCTGTCCACTGCAGAGGTTTTTTTTTTTTTTTTTTTGTTTCCAAAAATGAAAACCCCGTTGAAAGGACGAAGGTTTACAGCTATAGACGACATAAAAGAAAATCCGAAGACGGAGATTGGCGCGATCCAGCAAGAGGCCTACCAAGACTGCTTCCGGAAGTGGAAACGGCTTTGTGAGCAGTGTATCTATTGTGGAAGTCACTATGTATAAGGAAAGCATACACTATAAGTAATGGTAAACGCAGAAAGAATTGTGGACAAGTTCTGGAATTTATTGAAGAGACATCGTATGAAAATAAAGATGCTGTAACACATATAGAATACTTTGGTATTGTTTCGAGAACATGCTGTGTACTAGAATTTAAGAGGGATACAGCATTTGTCTAGTGTTATCTAGTCAACCAATCGCGAATAATCAACTGATCTGAAAAGTCAAGTGATTAGTGACTAACTTCGTCCCATATATGTGAAATACAAAAATGATGTTTACTGCTAATCATGAATTTATACGAACTGAGATCATAAGTAACCAAATTTAGCATTTTGAAGTGATGGAAAAAGAAAAGGTTTGAATATGCATCTCTTCACCATGGAAGTACACATCACTGGCTTGCTTTCAAACACATAGTGATAACGTGAATGAATATTGTCAACTGTTTGTATTAAGGAGCTATTAGGTGGACTGCATTTGTAAAGGAATCACGTTGTCCTGTGACAATCATAAAACTGATCTTTTCGGTATTAATATTCAGCACTACTTTAATCTCCTACTATGTTCAGGAGTAAAACATTTACAACAGAAATTGTTCTAGTGTAGTATAGACAGTTATCCTCAGTTAGTAATTAAATATTATTATTGATTTTCATAACAATCAAGCTCATTCGCAAGGGATTAAAAATAAAGTCCGTTGTCAGTAACGAGACGCTTACGTACCAAATCCTTAGCTGTTACCTATAACAAAATTCTATCGTGGGTACTTGCAAGAAACTACGTTGGATAGTGATGTTACTTACAGCTATCCTCGGCTTTGAACCCCGTAATATAGAAAAAAGCGTTTTGCGCACTTGGCCTTTTTTGTAAGGTTTAATAATTCATGAAAATTAGACCAAATACTTAAATCGAAGTAATATCAAAACTTCGCATGCATAAATAATTGTGTGTCTTCCAGCTGGGGACAAACGTCTAACTTGATGCTTTTAACTCGAAAAAAAATCTCGCGAGGCAGAACGGACCACGTTTGAGGCTGCCCTCAGGTGGTTAGCGGAAACCAAATCCTGGCCCTCCGCATTAAAGAGAAAAATATAACAACTACACAAAAGCACAAGTTCTTCTCCTATGGCATACTTGTAAACTATTCAAAATAATTACGGGATCATGTGAGATATCATGCACAATATACTTACCGTAACGTATTTTAGTCAGTTATTAATTACAGTTTTAATATGTGTGTAATACAGTACGATATTTTTCTGCCTCAACTCTTTACTGGAGGTTTACATGGGTTCTAATTAGAGCGAGGCACCATGGGGCTAGGATTATAGTGAAAAAACCTTTCTCGTTTCCCTCTAATATGGGATGTATGATACCTCGGACGGCCAGTACAGTTGCACACCTGCGTGGCATGAACAGTATTAGCTTATTAATCAGATCTTGAGGGATATTTTTTGCCAGTCTTTCATGAGCGCAATATTCAGCTCTGCAATCGTTGTGGCACGTGCTGATCTGACTGCAATGCTGTCGTCAAGTGCATCCCTGTCATGCACAATCAGTCAAAATACTGTACACTAACTGGCCACTTCATTCGTTCAATTCCTTACGCTTCAAACATGCTGCCCACCAGTGCAACTCTGTGGGGACGGGCGTTATCGTCCACCAGAACGAACCCATTTCCTAAGGCACCAGCGTAGGGCACGACAAAAGGCCGAAGAATCTCGTCTCTATACCTCTTAACACTCAATGCGCCATTCTGAACGACATAGAGGTCCGTACGTCCGTCAATGCCCACACCATTCGTCTACCACCATGATATGATGTTTCCTGCACATAAGCAGGATTGTTCCGAGTTCCACGTTCTCTCCAGATGAGGAAACGATGATTGTCGCCGGCCGCGGTGGCCGAGGGGACTGAGGCGCTCCAGTCACGGTCTGCACGGCCACTACGGTCGGGGGTTCGAATCCCCCCTCGGGCATGGATATTTGTGCCGTCCTAGTTCGTAAGTAGTTCATAAGTTTAGGGACTGATGACCCCGTAGTTAAGTCCCATAAGCTTAACAAACATTTGAACATTTGATTTTTTTGATGACTGTCCGGCTGCACACAAAATCTTGACTCATCTGTGAATAGAGCCGGGCCATTCGTTACGTCTCCAATCCTGATGTTCCTCCGCCCAGTTTCTGCGGTCTAAACGGTGTCGTGCGTAGAGGCCTCATTCCCGAAGACGATTTCGGACTGTTCGTATTGATATAGCTCTTCCTGTTGCTGCCTGGAGGGTGCGTTGCAGCCAGCTGAGTTGCAATTAGCCTCCTGTCTTGACAAGCTGTTAACGGTCAGCTCTTGTTGATGTTACCCCTGGATGACCTTGGCCTTGTCTTCTTTTAAAGTTTCCTGTTGTCTGAAATCGAGTCCAGTTCCTGGAAATTACACTTTGAGACACTCCAAAAGCTGCAGCCACCTCCCTCTGCGTCTGTCTCGCTTCCAACCTTCCCATGGCACTCGATGCCACAGCTTGGGGTAAGTCACGTTGTTGTAGCATTGCACTACCTTCTCGCTACTCTAAATGAACCGAATTGCTTGTATAATTCGTTTGCTAGAGTAAATACAAGTCAACAGCAACCCTCTCTGTAGCAGCTTTCTGTTAGTACCACTACCTCGGTTGCTGTAATGTTGCTGAATCTACTCTGTAGAACCAACAGAAAGACGTCGGACCTTGTAATTCATGCTGCGGATGACAATACTTCAGCACCTAGTTGTATCAACTGATCCCATAATTGTTTTGCCAAATATATGTAAAATAGCAAATCGATAGGAAAAGCACTTATGAGGAAACGCTTCGAACAATGTGCTAGTGCAGGACGGTATACACAGTTCCAAGTGTACTGAGTAAAAGCACCGCGCGGGAGTGGCCGAGCGCTCTGAAGCCCCTTGCTACGGAGAGCGTGTCTTCTTACCGTTTGAGGCTCGAATCCTCCCTGGGGCATTGGTGTTGTCCTTAGCATACGTGAGTGTATAAGTCGAGGGACTGATGACCACTGCAGTATGGCCCCACAGCCTTACAAACATTTGAATATTTGAGTAAAAACTAACTTTTTGCCATCCAAAATGCAACACCAATATGAAACGAAGACAATACACCCAAATTTAATGGGAACATAACAAACTGTGAATGAGCAAATAGTTGAAAATACGACTTTATGAGAAGTGTTTGAGAAGAAGTAATCAGTATTGAGTGTTGCCTCCATTGCTAGCTATAACCGCCGCTAACGCCTCGGCACTGAACCAGACAGACACTGCATGTGGTCTTGGGATGCAGCAGTCCACGCTGCTTCCACTTATTGCCGAAGTTGGCATGGTGCAGCAGTGGACGTTGTATCCTGGGCCAGTCGTTCTGCAGTCATCGGCCGGCTTTTTCCGATAGGACAGAAGGACAGAGGTAGGGAGAACGGGAAGGCCGAGGCAGCGGTGGATTCTGATGTGCGGTGGAGATGTCTTCAACACTGTGTGCCGCGTGTGGTCGCTCACAATCCTGTTGCACTGTGGCTCCAGCAAGCTCCGAAGATGTGAGAGAACAACAGACTCCGACACTTGAAAGTAACGAGGGCTGGTTACTGTACCACCCGTATCACGTGGTGCAGGACCAAAATTGTTCAAATGTTTGTTAAGCTTATGGGACTTAACTGCAGGATCATCAGCCCCTAAACTTACAAACTACTTATAAACTGACTTCTGCTAAATAAAAACATAAACATCCATGCCCGAAGGAGGATTCTAACCCTCGCCTGGGAACGGCCTCGCGCATCGGAGCTTAGCGCCTCGATGCGCTCGGCCACTCCGCCGCGGCAGGTTAGGACCACCAGGCAATCCACAAGGCAATAGTTCAAGTCTCTCACCACCGTGTCTCCAGTCTCTAATCAAAATGTTCAAATGTTTGTAACCCTATTAGACCAAAATACTACGGTCATCAGTCCCTAGACTTACAAATTACTTAAACTAAAGTAAGGACAACACATACACCCATGCCCCACGCAGGACTCGAGCCTCCGACGACAAGGAACCGCGGGCTCCACACCAAGGCGCCTTAGAACGCCGGCCACTCCACCGCAGTCCAGGCTGTAATCCAGCCATCGTGGTTGTGCAGACAGAAGCGCGATTATTCCGTAAATACAGTGTCATTTCAAATATGTCTCTATGTGTACGGTAAACAGTCTGTTTGAAACGAATGTAGAAAATGAGACGGCTGGTAGAGTGGGTCATAACAAGCATATTTCACACAGCAAACTACGTCTGCAGCCCTTAGCATCCGGCCCTAGACGTCGTTGAATAGCGTCGCTCTCCGCCAAGAGGGTAGGCACACAACATGCCACCCGAGTCGTCACAGTAGTGGACTTGCACGGCAACGTCTTCTATGTTTTTATAGCAGCAGGTTGAAATATCGGTTTAAATTGTTATAACTTTTATTTGACACCAGTTACAAAAAAGTGCTCGAAAATACGCACTCGTGCTCGTGCATCGACGCCGCACTCTTTCAAACACTCCTCACAAAGTGGATATTGCATCGCAGGCTGCCAGCTCTTCAGCAGTCTCAATGGGTGTTTCGTAGGCAACAGACTTCAGGTGGCCCCAGAAGAATATACCAATGGGTGTAAATCCGGGGGGAACGTGCAGGCCATCCACCGGCCCACTGCGCCCTGTCCAGTTCTCAACAAATGTATCATCCAAATGCACTCATACTGCATGTGCAAAGTGTGCATATGCACCATCGTACTGGTACCACATTTGCTGTCGCACATTAAGTGGGACATGTTCCAATAACTCGGCAGTTTCTCGTAAAAAGGTTAAGGCCGGTCGCAGTGGCCGAGTGGTATGCGGCGTGCCAGTCACGGTCTGCACGGCCGCTGCGGTCGGGTGTTCGAATCCCACTCGAGCATGGATGTTTGTGCCGTCTTTAGTATAAGGTAGTACATAATTAGTTTGTAAGTTTAGGGACTGATGACCCCGTAGGTAAGTCCCATAAGCTCTACAAACATTTGAACATTTTGAAAAAGGTTAGGTATATGTTTGCTTTCTGTCGCGGGGGAACATATACGGGTCGACCAGATTATCGCCCGCCAAGGCAGCACAAATGTTGACAGCGAAGCCATCTTGGAGACCACGGCAAAGGCGGCATGTGGATTTTCGCTTGCCTACACGTGCTGATTGTGGCTCCTGTAAAGGATGCTTCATCTGTAAGAAGTACACAATTCGGAAATTCCAGTTGAAGAGTACACTTTCGCGAAAACCAATGTCAGAATTCAGTTCGACGTGGAAAATCTTTGGGCTTCAGGGCTTGAACTTTCTGAAGGAGTTAGGGGTGCAAATCATCCCCATGCCAAACAAGCTAAACTGTGGAATGGTTTACATCCATTTCTCGCGCAACACACCGCGATTTTGTTGAGGATGTGCTTTCCAGCAGTGCTAACGCTTCCTCTTGAAACCCTGGTGTAAGCACGGTACGTTGACCACTGCGTCCGGAAGGCCTTCGCACCTTTAACACAAGATGAATACATCGAATTTTGAAGGAGGCCTTAAAGTCACAAGTGCCATTACGAGAACGTGCCAGTGGAAAACGTACCCCAAGTGAACCTCTCTTAGGGACCTGTGGATGGCAGTAAATAGGCGTGGATCTGGCACTCGACGACTCGGAAACCGCTGAACGTACAAACATTGATCAGCGTGAGCATTTTTATCCGCCGTGCCGTAAGCACAGTGATTGTTTGCCCTTTCCGTCCAAGAATAGCGCTCCACTTCCTGTCCGCTCCATTCAGTAACAAACACGCGAGTGTACCGTTTGATGACAAGCTGACGCAGGGCGAACCAGACTCTGCCGTGTGCACAGCTGCTGCCGGCTATGCAAAACCTATCAGACATGCGAACAGCCAAACGCAACGTATTCACGTCCCAGTAAGGGGCGGAGAACAGCAGTGTTGTCTCGCCTGGAATATTCGCAAGTATGCATTTGGAAATAAAGGTCATAAAGCTTCAACCCTAATACCTCGGTGTCACAAGAACATTGGAAACGTTGCCCTGCAGTGCCGCTACTGTGACGGCTCGGATGGCATGCTGTGTGCCTACCCTCTTGGCGACGCGCGGCGTTCTTCGACGACGTCTAGCGTCGTACGCTAAGGGATGCTATGTCAAATAAGCTTGTTATGACCCACTCTACCAGCCCTGTCATTTCCTACATTCATTTTAGATACACCCTGTATTATTATTCGATACGGTCCCCACTGAAACACTACACACATCGACTTTCTTGGTTATGAAAGAATCCGCCTTACACCATCAACAATTCCCCCACTTTGTAATTTGCTTAGCTCCAACATAATGCAGTCACAACTACTCGGAACACTTCACTATCCACAATTGCCACTTAAACCTTACTGTGAGCATCGCGGCCAATACGTTAGTCACAGTAAGCAGCCTGCTGTCGAGAATGGTGAGATGTTCATTCTCAGTTACCCGACCAGTGAGGGTAATGACAGAAACAGATGAGTCCCACGATATAGACGCTCAAATCACGACCGAACCTCCACCGTGCTTGACTAAAAGAAGCATGCATCCTATACAATAAGCTTCATGCGGAGTTTTCGATACATAAACTAGGTTGCCTGTACGAAGGCATATAAACGATGAGTCATCGGGCCTTACCACAGACTTCCAGTCATCAAGTGTCCAGGTTTTATGATCGTGTCACCACCTCCTTTGCAGCTTTGCGTCGGCTTCTGTTTTTATAGGTGAGGCAATTACACCTCTTCCCTGAATATTAAGTTCCAGCCGTACTGTTTTTATCGAGACAGTATTAATCATGTGAGTGTTGTGTTTTCCAATCGTAGTTTTATACTGTTTGGCAACAGTCGTTGCTAATGCTATTCGGTCGTAGATAGTTAACTTCGGGTTTTGCCCACTATATCTCTTCGACACTCTCGTTTTACCCTGGCCTGTGGACACTGTAATTAGGAAGGAAACTATCGCTACGGAACCGTTTTCATCTTAGCTGCTTCCACTAACTGCATACAATCGAGTTGGCCTCTTTGGAAGTCTGAGACCTCAAGCTTTTCACCGATCATTTGTATTCTCTATCGCTGAACGAAACACAAAATATAATTCCAAACGACGTCCAAGTCTTCGTACATCAACAGTGCATAGCAGTCACGTCTCATTGTTAAAACGTACGCTGTGCTGTCCACTTGCAACAAGAGGCGGTATAACAAATCAATGCCCACATACATATTTTGTTTCCATATATTTCAAAGATAGTCAATACTGGAAGATGCATTGAATTACAATTTGTGCCGCGGCCGTTTTCAGTAAGCAAGAGGTCCCAGATTCGAATCCCGTCAGTAGCACAAATTTTTCTTCAATGCTTCTCCTTCAAATCGGTATCTTTATATTTAGAAACAAAATATGTCTCTGGACTTTGATTTATTATTCGGTATTTAAATCCCCCTTGTCAGAGGTACAAGCAGAATGGTTCCCATTAACGTCCATTACTGGGGTGGTATTCCGCTATTGGAGAGCTAGGCAACGTTGATACGTATTTATATAGGGGAACATGACGCACTAAGCGTTGCCGACGAGCGAAGAGCTAGGCTCGCAGTGACGTAAAAAATGCAGAGAAAACGAACAACGGGCTATACTTGCAGTTCATGTGTTTCGTTATCCAGCTCGATTATTTAGTTATGCAAAAAATATTGTAGAAGACAGCACCAGCAAGAGAAATGTTCTGACACATCATGTGTAAGCAGTGCCGCCAAGATATCACAGAACAGATGATCGCTTACAGGTCTATTCAATGATTCGCGGTATTAAGAATTTAGTGACGATTCTGAAGATGACAGAGATATTGCAGGTAATTGTAACATACTTACTGTAACTTAGACTTTGTCATGTGTTCAAATACGTAAGAATTAGTAGGCTTCTTGTGCAAGTTTGCTGTGTATATTTCGTGTAATATATTTTAGACTTCTAACAATAATTCAGTTTATCGAGTTGTACATATAACTTATTTATTTACAGAAAAAGAGCTTTATAAGGAGTTTGACATGACGTCTCAACAGGAAACGCGTCAAATACATTGCGAATCTCCGAATGGTAATTACTTATGATTATAAAAAAATAGTTGGCCTAATGTAATTTAGTTGTGTAATGTGATATTTCTAAATTGATACCTTTCAGTTTGTTTTTATAAAACATAAACAATTACAATTTTCTTTCTACCTACAATAAATCCTACTATAAAACTTTATTATTTTCCTTGTTTCAATTAGAAACTTGCGATAACAATGTAAATATAAAAGTGGTGTTGGTAACTATAAAGTGTTACTTCATTTTAAAGCACAGTGGTAAAGCAGAAAAACTGCGACACTTAACCTGTAACAGTTCCTAAATTATGATATTTTGAGAAACGAAAAAAAGTCTGGCCTGCTATGATGTCATACCAAGTCCCAGACCTTAAAGTGTTAGTGTACGTTGTGGATGGAGACGAGTCCGTGTAATCACCGTATCTATTACGTACGGTGGCTTAGTGTTAAAGCACTTGTCTAGTAAGCAGGAGGTCTCGGGTTTGAATCCCGGCTGCGGTTCAAATTTTAACTCAGTACCCCTCGTTCAACTCAGTGGTGCTCATATTATTTTGCTCACCCTTGTATATGCGTTTAGTATATTTTTTCCGAAAAGTAAAACAAATGGAGTGTATTAAAAACGTTTTCCATCAATAACAACAGACATCGTAATAACTATTACGACTTCTTGGTGAGAAGCTATGGCATTGTGAAACTTCAATATGGGCCTTCCTCCATAAGGGTAATACTGAAATAGACTTTGATTTTTTCGGAGTAAGTACGAAGAACCTAAAGTAAAATAGTGAAACGAAGAAAGATTAGAGTGTAAGCTCCCTTCGACATCGTAGACAATAGAGACGGAGAATACGCTCGGATAGTTTGTGTCAGGAATGGAGAAGGAAATCAGCCGTGCCGATTAAAAGGAACCATTCCGGCATTGCCGGCCGCGGTGGCCGAGGGGACTGAGGCGCTCCAGTCACGGTCTGCACGGCCACTACGGTCGGGAGTTCGAATCCCACCTCGGGCATGGATATTTGTGCCGTCCTAGTTCGTAAGTAATTTGTAAGTTTAGGGACTGATGACCCCATAGTTAAGTCCCATTGACTATACAAACAAAACATTCCGGCATTTGCCTGGAGTGATTTAGGGAAAACACGGAATACTTAAATCAAGAGTGGGGATTGAACCGCAGTCCTCCCACATGCCAGTCCACTGTGTTGCCACTGCGCCACCTCGCTGGGTGTAAAATACTGCACTGGAAATTTGTATCCCTCTCACCTTGAGCAACAATCCAAAGTGCGCACAGTGGTAGAGTGCCAGACTACAAATCCAAAGGTCGCGGGTCCGATCCCCGCCAGGTCCTAGGATTTTTATCCGTCACTTTCCATTTCTTTCCCCTCTGGCAGTATTGCTCATGTGAAAAATACCGAGTAGCACCGTGGTTCGGAACCCACGTTAAACTGTAGATCCCCCTATAACTGGCTGGGTAAGTCAGTTCGAAGGTCGGAGGAAGGCAACGGCATACCACCTCCAAACAGGACCATGCCTAGTAAAGCACTGTGGTGTTCAAACCAATCTTCCGATTGTTGACTGCTATACCTTTTTTTTCCGAAAGCACAGTGCCCCCACGCCTGGTGTACTTTTGTGATGCTACATTTTCCACAGTACAATGCTCTCCGAGAAACGTATGCAGACAACGTCATGAATATAATTTCCTAATCCCTGATGCGGTAAGTAATTCCCGCAGTGATAAATTATACGAAACCCAAGGAACAGAAGACCCAAACGAAAAGTCCGCAGTTTCAGTCTCAATTTTAGAAAGAGTTGATGTGGTAAAGGTAAAACAGTTCAAGCTTTTGATCTTTACAGCAAAATTATTTGCTTCCTAGATGTGTGTACGTGGTGATGATCGATCCAGTTCGCACCGGACCAGCGTGCAGTAAGCAGGCGCGACTACGTACCGCTCCATATTGCCCGGTCCGCACAGCTGAGGTGTTCCACACGGCGCACTGGCACAGACAGAACAAGCGACCAGCTCTGATCAGTTACCCACACACTTACTTCTCACAATCTGAGACTGTTTACGATTCGGACGTTATCTGTATTTGTCGAGTTACTGATAGGGTTTGATCAAGATACGCACTGCTATTTATCGCTGAGACGTAGGCCTGTACTCGTGGGAATCAGACGTTGAAGTGTTGTAAATGATACCAACCTGTAACCGAACACCAGAGTATTTCTTTCTATGACGGTATTCCTTTGCATAGTCATGTGGAACAAAGTTTATTTCTCGTGGCAGTTTTATCTGGCGCAGGGAATAAGAGAGAGGTGACTGACACTTTTCCGTTGGCAAGGTAACTAGTACAGGTCCAAGTTCACCTGGCTTTAACTTGTTTGAGTCAGTCTGATCTTAGAGAGTTTCATTACTTGGCAGGCAAATAAAGTGATGGCAGTGACGTTACGTTGAGCATTACCAGTACTTTATGTGGATTAAATCCACTTGTTCCACTGCCTCCTCATCTCTCTCAAGATAAGATGCCAATCTGCACTAATACTTTTCAGTTAGATGACTAAACAATTTGTTCCAACCAGTACGTAACACATTGCACTATATTCAGAAAAGTGAGTTTTAACAGATCAGATAATACTGTAATTAGTTTTTCTTTGCTGAAATGATTTTTACAGTTTTTCTTGTATACCCACGATTATACAACCTTTGACAATAAGGTTCGCTGAATAGTCCTGTGGCATTAAAGTAGATGACCTATGAACTACAGTTGTCTTACTGGCCTTCGAAATAAGTACTTCCCTTAACTATGCATGATGAGCTCTGGGGCACATGTCCTGAAAATTTTGTCTTTCTTTAGGAAGATCCAGCGAGTATGGTGAATGTTGAAGTTGCACGTTAACGCTCGCCCACACACAGCCAATATCGTCAAACAGTTCCTGGCAAAAAAAGGGGGTTGTGCAACTTGAACATTCACCATACTCGCCGAATCTCAAACCTACAGATTTCTTCCTATTCCAGCGACTCAAACTCTCTTTGAAAGGAAAGAGATTTGACGATATTCCTGACATACAACATACGTGACGAGACTTTTCAACACCACCCCGAAGGAAGAGTTCGTGCGGAGTTTCCAGGACATGTATCGCAGAGCTCAGCGGTGCATAGTTATGGGAAGTGACTATTTCGAAGCTCAAAATGTTCAAATGTTGTTAAGCTTAACGGACTTAACTGCGAGGTCATCAGTCCCTAAACTTACAAACTACTTATGAACTAACTTTAGTATAAGTTAGACGACACAAACATCTATGCCCGAGGGGGGATTCGAACCCCCGACCATAGCGGCCGTGCAGACCGTGACGCTCGACCACTGCGGCCGGCATCGACGATCAGTAAAGTAACTGTCGTTCACAGTTAAGTTAATGTTACAGGGTTAATCACCGAACTTTATTGTCAGAGGTTCTATGTGCCGAGGTACCAGGACACGTTCAAAGACGATGTTGAAATTTCTACAGGGCGGTACTGTGTGTCAGAGAAAGTGTCACACTAGGAGCAGAACTATGAGAGACAAGAAGAGTCATTTTGACCGAGTGTTTTGGTTTAGTTTGGGGTTCAAGGGACCAAACTACACTGTTCATCGGTCTTGACTGAGTGTCGTGAAATGAATATTACAAAATCACTATGTTAAAAAATGTCCAAATGTTTGTAAAACCTAAGGGACCGAAGTGCTGTTGTCACTGATCCCTAGACTTTACAAACTATTTAAATTAACTTATACTAAGGACAATAGACACACATCCATACCTGAGAGAGAGGAGTCGAACATCTGACGGGAGGAAAACTGTTAATTACAGCAGTATATGGTAATAATATTTAATTACACGTTATCTACAATTTTGAATTCAGAGAGGAAATAAGATATTTCGACGAATTTAAACGTACATTTTTGACCAGAGATAATTGATCATGAGGCAAATCAAAATTTTAATTTTAATTTTTCGAAACGAATTACCTTTCGTCCTCGAAACAGTTCAAATGGATAGTAGTAAGGATCTGTATTTACAACTACGGCGAGTTTAAAATTTGTTATTAAGTTCCACCTTTCTCATAACAGGCGCCGTAAGGGGTAAATGTGTGAATGGTTTTTTTTTTTTTTTTTTTTTTTTTTTTTTTTAACGTAAAGACGACACAATAATAAAATGAATGCCATCAATGTTTTTTTACGAAGGGAATATTTGTGAATAAAATTAAAATCAGAAAGTTTGTTAGAGTCTTATCTGGGTATTTGGAAAACAGAACTGTTGTTAAATACTTTGTGAAAATGAGATTTGAATGGAAGAGGTGCATTGATACCATCGTAGAGTGCAATTTTCTCAGCATATCATGAGAAATATATCTAATAAAACTGTTAATGGGACTGTTGCTGTTGTTGTATCAACACTATTGCACCTATGTCAGCGAATGAAACTGTTCTTGTAGGATAATGCAATAAAATTATGTTATGGTTAAATGAAGCAGGGGAACAGCTGGCCCAATAATCGTACTTCTTTCGTAGAAAATGGCGGCGACATACAGACCCTCTCTGTTCAGTTTCGTACTTCTTTTCTTTACAATACAGTATTTATTATTGTGCAACATACAAAAGTCATTTTATTCCAGAGTTTTCTTTTGGTGCACCTGCGCAGCAATGCGATCGAGATCCGTCCCTGCTCAGTGAGTCGGCGGCCACCGCCACCAGTTCGCTCTATCAACTGCAGGGACTGCAATGCTTCTTGCGCTACACTACCAGCCACCCGACAAAAGTGAGGCGGGCACACACCACTTTTCTGCCGACCTCCCAATATTTTGGTTCTGCGCCATTTCCAACCGGGGATCTGAAATATATGAGTCACGCAAGAGCAGCACAACGCGTGTATTACCAATCATCACCCTACGGGATAATTTCTTTACATCTGCACTATTCACAAGGTCAACCCACTCATTTTACCTGTCTTTTTCAAAAACGCTGAAAATGCTTTGACGAGCTTGTGTTGATCGACATCCTTGAGTGTTACAGATGGCATCTTGCTGTTTCACTCTACCAACAGATTAACAACTACAACACACCAAAACCAGCAACAGGGCAGTGCTTCGGAGCGTTTAGTCGCGCAACAACTTCACACCTTCCATATTTAAATGCCTTTGCACGACGCTTTCTTACACCAATTGCGTATATAATCATAAAATATTTACTGTCCCAACTGTAACACACTTCGTATCATAGAACGGATAACATAGCCTCTGAGAAACGTAAGTGTCAGACATCACGTGACATAATACGCAAGACGTAGCAACTGCTTTGACACTTTCAGTCACAATTTTCCCCTTACCTTGTTGATGGAAGGTACAGGGACAGGAAGATGCAAACAAATATTGATGTATAAATGAGAAACAGTGAAATCGTTGGAGCATCTGCGCTTTCCGACCAATTAATTGATGATTTTATCATGTCATAATACAGTAAAAATTATCACATAAGCAGAACTGTGATACTAATTCCTGTTAACAAGGGAACGCTACGCTAGAAGACACGTGTTACGAGCTAAACTATACAGAGTGCTGTAAAAGTTTTATAAGTGTGTTTGGTTGGTCCGTTTTTCTGGTGCTTATGTAACAACTGCGATAGCTCTCTGATAACCCGACGTGTTCGGCGACCCTTGCTTATCTTAGTTTTTTTCTGGGGTATGCTATTTGAAGCAAGACTTTTGGGTGACAGAAACATTGTTGTAAGTAATGACTTAGAAGACTAAATGAACAGTGGAACTACTCGGCATTTCTTCTATAATTCTAATATCCGTGTTCTGCATCCGTGTATGTTTTCACTAATGACGAATCAGGCCAATAAGATAACTAAATTATACTTTGCAAGTACCTTCAGAATCAATGTTTTATAGGTTTCCGATTCGACTAAATGGATAGAGATTACAATTGAAGGGTGCACGGAAAGAAGGGACTCATCGACATCATATAAATTATCCGGGGAAGCATTTAAAATGTAATTCCGTATACAACCTGTGTTTCAGAAAGTATTATGTAATTCCGTATACAACCTGTGTTTCAGAAAGTATTATGTCCCTTAAGAATTTACAAACGAGTAGATACTTCTAAACACTAGTAGATAACAAGTACAGATACCAAATAACAGTGACGGACTAAATATCTCGAAAGCAGCTCTCTCTCTCTCTCTCTCTCTTTCTCTCTCTCTCTCTCTCTCTTTTATTTATTTATTTATAGACCGCCCTTTGCCTCCCTTTCTGGAGGACCTGGACAGGATGCCTCTTTTTGTTTTGCCGCCCCGGTCCCTCGACAGCCTGAGTCCGCCACTGCCAAACGACTATATTTTGATAAGCGCACAATTTTATATCAACGAAAGGACTCAATGCATCGTGTTATTCTTTTCATCCTTTCACCTTAATTTGAAATACATTTATACATTTATAAACTAATACGCAATTTTGTCACTAGAAACACGCATTTACTTGTGTGGAAGGTTTGAAAAGTAATCCGTGCTTCCTTCTCCACAGGATTTCATTAATTGTTAAGGGTCTCAGTACTTTTCGGCAGATTTGGGCAGAGGCCCTAGAAAGAAATTGGTTTATTACAACGATGCCAAGACCTTTACTAAATTAACTTGACTAAAAATATTTAACTGTTAATGTATGACGGGATTAGTGCCAAGTTAAATAAGAAATCAAAAAATAGTACCTTCTAATGCAAACTGTGGGAAGGAACAACGAAATCATTCAGTGCGAGTTCTGGTTTCTATGATTTTATTACAATGGTCGTTTTTGCCTTAAGTGGATGTAAGTCAATGAAATATTTTTTATTTATTATTTAACATGCCCCATTACATAGTAATATTACATGTTAAGTCAATGAAACAGTTTCGCATTCGGAGGACAAAGGTGGTGACTAAAATTTTATGAAAGATCTCGCTGCGACAAGCTTAGGATTGCTGTCCATCTCCCCCCCATATTCGTGAAACTCTTTCCCCTGTTTCGCGGCGATAATACGAAAGGAGAACTTCGCAATATGCCTTTTGTTATCTGGTAAAGATCCCATACATTGCAGCAATATTGATCGTCTAAGTCATCTTCACAACATTTTCCTTTAAAGAACTCCGATTAAATTATTCGTAATTATAATCCTTATTTATTTACTTAACTCGGCAACTTTTAAAACTATGATTGTGTATATACAGTAAGTAATCAGAAGTATCCAGACAACTTCAAAAGCGTACGTTTTTCATAGTAGGTTCATTGTGCTGCCACCTGCTGCCAGGTATTCCATATCAGCGACTGCAGCAGTCATTAGACGTGAGAGAGCAGAATGGGGCGTTCCGCGGAACTCACTGGCTTCGAACGTGGTCAGGTGATTGCATGTCACTTGTGTCAAAAGTCTGTACGCGAATTTTCTACACTCCTAAACATCTTTAGGTCCACTGTTTCTGATGTGGTAGTGAAATGGAAAAGTGAAGGGACACGTACAGCATGAAAGTGTACAGGCCGACCTCTCCTGTTCACTGACAGAAACCGCCGACAGCTGAAAGAGGGTCGTAGAATGTAATAGACAGGCATCAGGCATCTATCCAGACCATCACACAGGAATTCCAAACTGCATCAGGATCCGCTCCAAGTACTATGACAGCTAGGCGGGAGGTGAGATAACGTGGATTTGATGATCGAGCGGCTGCCCGTAAGCCACACATCACTCAGGTCAATGCGAAACGACGCCTCGCTTGGTGTAAGGAGCGTAAACATTGGACGATTCATCAGTGGAAATACGTTGTGTGGAGTGACGAATCACGGTATACAAAGTGGCGATCGGATGGCAGGGTGTGGGCGTGGCGAATGCCCGACGAACGTCAGCTGCCAGTGCGTTTATTGCAAACAGAAAGTTTCGGATGCGATGGTGTTATGAGTGTGGTAGTGTTTTTCATGGAGGAGCTTGCGTGGCACTATCAAAGTTCAAATGTTCAAATGTTTGTAGAGCTTATGGGACTTAACTACGGGGTTATCAGTCCCTAAACTTACAAACTACTTATGAACTAGCTAATACTAAGGACGGCACAAATATCCATGCCCTAGGGGGGATTCGAACCCCCGACCGTAGTGGCCGTGCAGACCGTGACTGGAGCGCCTCAATCCCCTCGGCCACCGCGGCCGGCCACTATCAAAGCTCAGGCCTAAATTGATGTTTTATGCACCTTCTGACTTGTTCAAAATGTTGTTCAAATGTTTGTAAATCTATCGGACGAAACAGCGTGGTCATCAGTCCATAGCTTACAAACTACTTAAACTAAGGTAAACTAACCTAAGCACAACACACACACACACACACACACACACACACACAACTCATGCCCTAGGGGGGACTCAAACCTCCGACGGCGAGCAACCGCGCGCTCCGCAGCTAGGCGCCTTAGACCGCTCGGCTACTCCACAGCGGCACCTTCTGACTTCCCTCTATTTAAGAGCAATTAGAGAATGGCGATTGCATATTTCAAAAAAATCCAATGTTCGTTAATCTATGCGACTTAACCACTCTGGTTATCAGTTCCTAGGCTTACAAACTACTTGAAATAACTTATGCTAAGGAGAACAAATACACCCACGACCGAGGGAGGACCCGAACCTCCGACGGCGCGCAGCGGCGTGCTACGCAGCTAGGGGCCTTAGAAAGCTCGGCCACTCCATAGCGGCACGCATCTTTCAACACGTTCGAGCAGCTGTTCACAACGCACGGCCTGCGGCGGGGTGGTTACACGACAATAAAATCCCTGTGATGGACTGGCGTGCACAGAGTCCTCACTTGAATCCTATAGGGCACCTTTGGGATGTTTGGGAACGCTCCCTTCGTGCCAGGCCTCATGGACCTACATCCATTACTCTCCTCAATGCAGCACTCCGTGAAGAATGGGCTGCCATTCCTCAAGAAACCTTCCACCACCTGAATGAGCGTAAGCCTGCGAGAGTGGAAGCTGTCATTAAGGGTGAGCCAAAACCATATTGAATTCCAGCATTGCCGATGGAGGGGCCACGAACTTTCATTTTCCGCTGGGTGTTCAAAATGTTCAAATGTTTGTTAAGCTTATGGGACTTAACTACGGGGTCATCAGTACCTAAACTTACAAACTACTTATCAACTACATTATACTAAAGACGGCACTTATATCCATGCCCGAGGGGGGATTCGAACCCCCGACCGTAGTGGGCGTGCAGATCTCAGTCTCATCGGCCACCGCGGCCGGCCTGCTGGGTGTCCGGATACATTTGATCACATGAAATATATATATATATATATAGAGGTTTTCGCCAAGTGTGTTTGCCTCTGTAACTTATAAAATAATAGGTGACGGGAAATTTTAATGCGGTAGATCAACGCAAGAAATGTTACACTTTCTGCGGAGCCATGAACATAGTTTATTGTATCATTTTCTAAAGAGTTACAGCACAAAGATATAATTTTTAAATGGAACAATAGTTTTTCTATCGTGCATTGGATTCGTTGAAACCAGCTGCGTCCAAATCAATTTAAACTACATTCCTATGACTGTTAGTTTCGGAGCTACAACCCTTCAAAGTTTCAGGGGCAGATACCACAAGTGCTACGCATAATGCAATGCGCCTTCTAAATGTGGTGCGGCCGAGTTGTAACGTCGCCGGTGTCACGGAGCGAGAAGCTTCCTCGATACGCTGTTGTTCGTGTATGCCATCGTCATCCGATGTCAGTAACTGTGGTTTATTGAGCCCCGGTTGTTTGTGTGGCTCCAACTGTCGGGTATACGGCCGTGTGCGGCGACAGTCGGTAGTCTAACAGCGCATCGAGGAAGCTTCTCGCTCTGTGACACCGGCGACATTACAACTCGGCCGCACCACATTTAGAAGGTGCATTGCATTATGCGCAGCGTTTGTGGTATCTGCCCCTGAAACTTTGAAGGGTTGTAGCTCCCAAACGAACGGTGATAGGAATGTAGTTTAAATTGATTTGGACGCAGCTGGTTTCAACGAATCCAATGCACGATAGAAAAAACTATTGTTCCATTTAAAAAATTATATCTTTATGCTGTAACTCTTTGGAAAATGATACAATAAACCATGTTCATAGCTCCGCAGAAAGTGTAACATTTCTTGTGTTGACCTACCGCATTAAAATTTCCCGTCATCTATTATTTTATAAGTTACCGAGGCAAACACACTTAGTGAAACACCCTATCTTCAGTAGTGTGGAGGTAAGTTGAAAATTTGCTTCTGACTGGAGGCGTGCTAGTGTGGTCCGTGCTGGTGGTGTGTTGATCACTGTGTCCGGGTACTGTATTGGACACCTGAAATACCTAGCAAATGTTCAATTTTTTATAAACTGAGGGACTTAACTTCTGTGGTTATCAGTCCCTAGCCTTACAAACTGCTTACACTACCTTAAACTGACTTATGCTAAGGACAACACACACACAAATGTCCGAGGAAGGACTCGGACCTCTGACGGCAATCAACCGCGCGCTCCGCATCAATGTGGCTTTAGAGCGCTTGGCGACTCCACCGCGGCTCAAACACCTAGTAAACAGGGGACTCGCGTTCGAATTCTGGCCCGGTATAAATTCCCCGCTTATCCCACTGCTTTATTCAAGGCTCACTGGCAGCCAATGTCTTAAATCCCTTTCTGTCAAGAGTAGAGTACTCAACCTACACAGTGTCCTTTATTTCCATAGCTGTAACGTTTTACAACATGTACCTACGTTAAACCTACAATCACTGTCACTTGGAGAGCTTATACCTTGTAATTCGTCAGAAGTAACATTAACTGAATCCTCATATTCAGATACGTTTGGAGCACGTTCTTGTACATCAGTCAATAAAAGATTATGGGAGACAGAAGAGAGTCGAAAGCGTTTGAAATGTGTTGCTATGGAAGGATGTTGAAGTAAGCGGCTGATAAAGAAGGACGCGGCTGATAAAGAAGGACGAAATTCTCCGCAGAATCTACGCAGATAGGAATATACAGAAACGTACTATAGGGGAAAAAATCGCAATGGCGAGTTTTAAGGGCCACTTTAGGTTTTGCTATAGTTTTATGAATTTTTGCAAAAAAATTAGGACAAAAGTAATAAAAAATAAATAATATGATATTAAATAAAAATTATGGACGATACGATTACGACTCTACTATTGTGATGACATATACGCACTAAACACGTAATATTCTCTCTGACTGTATTTTAACGAACAGCCCAAATTAATTGATATTTGACTTTAGCTTTGACGAACATATTCTTTTTTTGAACGTTTACCTCTTTAAACTAGTACTTTAAATCTCTCCCTTATTTTCATTATCTTATCACCTGTCTGGCTGTTGTAGTTTGTCCTCTTTTTTAAGTTTATTTTCTTTGCTTGTTCTGATTTAAGTAAAAACAAGTGAGAGTGTCAAATCGCCGCTACCTTTGCAGATATTAAGGCGAAAAAAAAAACCATAAGAAAGTTGTACAGACTTTTCTCCTCTACAAATTCCTTTATTCAATTTTCGTCTCAGATGAACGGTTAAGCCGTTATTTTCATGTAAATTTTTGAGCTGTCAAAACGCGATCGCAAAGGCTCACTTTCAGTGTTACTACCTAACCGAAAGTGGCCCAAAACGTAGCGGAATACAGAACAGGAGACGGTCATAAAGATCAGGAGGCAACGATTAATCACAGTTGAATGCATATATAAGAAATCGGCAAAGTAAAAAAAAAAAAGTAAATAAATAAAAAATGAAAAATAAAGCCTTAACAAACCAGGAAAACAAAACAATGAAGACCTGATAATGGCTATATCGATTTATCTCAAGAAAAAAGTACTACGTCAGCAAGTCCTTGAACCGTGCTGTTCTCGAATGAAGGTTACTGAACGACCGCGAAAAAATTTTAAATGCTTAACACGTTATGTATGTTTCTGAGCGATTTGTCGAAGAGATATCAGTTTTTGTACTTTGAGCAGATAACTTTGATAATGTATCTTATTTATCTGTCCAAAGTACAAAAAGAGTTTAGCTTATCTTGGTCTTCTGGCTGGTATTGAACTTTTGACACTGTACCTAGGAGTTCTTATTTTAAGTTGTTACGGATAAGTTTTCGAGAAAAGGACATGTGAAGACTCATTTCCCTTTCTTCTTAAAATAATACTGAATAAAAATTCCGCAATAAAGCATATCCCCCCACGGTACCCTGAATTGTGCAAGCCTCCTCATCTCTGAATAAGAAGGGCAAACTACACCCTTTTGAACCTGCTTACTGTATTGTTTCTAAACCTACTGGACCAACCTGCTATGGTCATCAGTCCCTAGACTTACAAACTACTTAAACTAACTTACACTAACCACAACTTACACACCCGAGGGAGGATCGAACCTCCGACGGGAAATGTCCAGTCGGTAGCATAGCACCTCAATGCGCTCCGCCGCGGCTAACTAGCAAGCAATTTTAATCGGACTAT
This sequence comes from Locusta migratoria, assembly GCA_026315105.1. Classification (NCBI taxonomy): domain Eukaryota; kingdom Metazoa; phylum Arthropoda; class Insecta; order Orthoptera; family Acrididae; genus Locusta; species Locusta migratoria. The sequence continues at coordinate 908,967,469 of CM048744.1, forward strand.
AATAATGTTACCAGCAGGGAGTATTGAGGAATTCTGTATTGCCGGCCGCGGTGGCCGAGGAGACTGAGGCGCTCCAGTCACGGTCTGCACGGCCACTACGGTCGGGGGTTGGAATCCCCCCTCGGGCATGGATATTTGTGCCGTCCTAGTTCGTAAGTAGTTCATAAGTAGTTTGTAAGTTTAGGGACTGATGACCCCGTAGTTAAGTCCCATAGACTATACAAACATTTGAACATTTTTGAATTTTGTATTTTCTTGACAATACTATTAAACTTGAAGAATCCAAGAACGGCCCCTTGTTGAGGCTCCTATTATCCCTACGTTTATAGTTCTTCCATCCAGCGTAACTTGTAGAGGCTACTGCCACAGTTTAAACCACTGTGAATGCAAAGCTTTCAATTGTGGTCAGAAATCTGCAGCTTTAACACTGCTCTCTCCCCCCGAAGCCCCTACCCCAGCGACACGGAAATCGCATGTCGGAGGATTTCCGGCAAATTCCGGTATGGTTCCTTTCAAAGGGGTCGGCTGATTTCCTACCTCATCCTTATCAAAAATTCGTCTCTAACGACCACGTAGTCGATGGGACTTTAGACCCTAAGCTCCGTTCCTCCTCCCTGCCCTGGCGCTTAAAAAGAACTGCTGCCTGATTAGACAGAGGTGCTGACTGGCAGTGTCGGAGTCAAACCCAGTCACGTTGGGAGAGTCATATGAGGTGCCAAACAGTTTATGGAAAGCGAAGCGTCTTTCAGCATCAGCAAGATATTTAACTGCACGTAATAACGCAAACTACGTCTAATTGCAAGACTGACACATGAATGCGGAATTAACTTGCGTCCCCTGTAACTGCTTACATATGCGGACCTTTTTTTAAAGAAGGATGAAGTTTACTTCGATCTGTATTGATTAAACATTGTGATGCCACATCGTTAGAATAAGTGAATTTTTAATATATTTCGATCACTGGAACGAATACAAACAAGAGGAAATGTACACGTATGTTATTACGCTATCTAATTATTATATGGCAATCTAAGGAATGTAAAGATAAAATCTAAGCTACAGATCAACCCTATAACTGGTAAAAATAGTACTCAGACTTTTTACTCACATATTAACCTCAAATATTAATAAACAAATTATACATGGAAAGTAAAAGTTCACTTCTGCTATTGTAGCAGTACATTTTCGATCAAGCTTAAACAATAGCACATAATGAATGGTTCATACAAGAGTATTTGTAAATTAAATGGTGATCTACACGTTGACATAACACTACTGCAGGACAAAATTAGGAGAGCCGAGTATTACAGAAAACCGCTTATAGATAAGTTACACTTTTAAGGCCTTTAACAAGCATTTCAGAAATTTTACTGCTCTGGATGACCACTAAATTTATTTATACTGCAGTAGTTGGTTTCCTACCTGTTTATCTTGAAATGATGCTTTATATTGTTGTCTTTTTCTGTTACTGAAATATCCGGCGATTTTATCGACCTGTAACAAAAGAGACAAGAGCGTAAGTCAATTAATATACACATAGAATCTGAATAAACAAATATCTGTTTCTTACTTAAAGATAATTTATTTTTCGGAAAAATAATCAATGGATATCAAAATATAAATGCAATGAAAACATGTTTTCTCTAAGGTAACAACTTTAAAAGCTAAGTAAGAGTATAGAAGAATACTATGAGAGAGACAGATTAATGTCACATCATATCTGCTTATTACTGGTTAGATGAAAGTATTGAAACTAGAATACCGGCGTACACATTTCATGAATAGTTAGACGACATTAACGTTAATTTATTTATGTAATTCTGTCGAACGTGGGTTTTTATTTATGCGCGTTGAAGTAATAAGTAGGAGCTAATAGCTGTGTCAACGAGCATTAGATGAATGTATTTTTTCTTTCATGGGTGCAATTACGTCATGTCTGTATCGATGAAAACTTAAGTAGTTTTAAAATACCGTTCAATTCCGCGTAGATACAACTGTCTGATGTTGACAATCTGAATAAATTAATGTCTCCACAGAAACATGAGAAGGCTATTTCCCTGAGAGTGCAACTCGCAGCCACTGTCTGTTTAGATGTGGCATACTCTTACTTCTCCCCGGTCATTACATCGAGTTGTTATTGTGGAGCCGCGGTGAAATGGCCGAGCGCGCGGTTGCTCCCTTTAGCATGAATTTGTGTGTCTGTGTATCTGTGTGTGTGGTTGTCCTTAGCATAAATTAGTTTAAGTTAGTTTAAATAGTATATAAGCCTAGGAACTGATAAGTGATAACCGCAGCAGTTAAGTCCTTTAGACCGACAAATATTTGAACATTTATTATTGTTTTCTGTGTTCGTACAACGAGATCTTTTGCAAACTATTTACGCCAACTTATAGTATTTAAATACCATACGCCTTCACAAGGATAAGCATTGTTTGAGTACAGCGTCAAAATAAAGAATCGGATAGAAGAAATGTATTAGAATTTGTGAATATTATTGTACTTCAGCTGCACAATTAGTTAGAATACACGAAAATTTGTGCCGGATCGGGACTCTAACCTGAATTTCGCCCGTATGATCAGCGCTTAATTTAATTTTTCTAACTAATGGCCATGTCTTCCAGAGCGACCCAAACTTCCATTGGGAACAATAAGTCTACTTTGACGCTATAGTGGCTGACACGATATCTCACGATTCCCGCACAGGGAAAGATATATATATATATATATATATATATATATTCGCATTGTTATGATTACGATGTACAGTGGCCGTGTTACACGGTGTGACCAGTTCGATGCTTTCATGTCTGAAGGACACTGCATTTGGTTGAATCATAAAACACGGCCAATGCACAACCTACATCGTTTGGAAACTGTGACATCAGTAACGAAAATGGTGTTTAAGTTCCAATTTAAACTGAAGGAACCTTGACCTTACAGAATCGAATTTCAGTTCTTCATACCTAGCCTTCACGATTACATAGTAATTGTTTGTTCCACACGTTTATGGCTCTTGAAATTGAATCTAGGAAGCTGGATACTACCGCAAGTAGTTACCGTTATATGGCTACACAGGGCGTTTCAGGAGGAATAATCAGTGAATTCGGAGTATTGAAACATTTCCACCGTTTCAGGGCATTGAATTAAATTGAACGCCGAGTGCAAAATTTTGCGCGCCTACCGGGATTCGAACCCGTCACGCTTCCCTTCCTGCCTAAATTCTAAACTGTAGCCCTCTACGATGGTAATGTCCCATGCCCATCAGTTCCTGTATAACCCCAAGGGATCGCGCATATGGATGCGCCCGCATTGAAATTGTCAACTGCCTGTTGGGAACACATATACAATTATTGACATGGGTTTTTAAATGGAAACGCTGCTGCTGCTTGTAGAGAATACAGCATATAATTTTCCAACCGCTGGCAACAAGATTAAAGATTGTTTACTGGTGTATTCAGTACGCTACGTGAGATTGGCACAATGCCCAGCAGTCTATTACGGCTGAGCTTGTAAGTGAACAGGCTGTAGATAAAGTAGACGACATTATTCAGTCGGCAGAACGCAGTCCATCAACAAGCACACGTAGGATTTCTCGTCGTATCTGTGTTCTAGAAACAAGAGTATGGCGGACGTTACTTATGCTTGGTTTCTGTCCGTATTATATACATCACTTTCGAGAAAGAGATGAAGGTAGACGATTGGAATATTGTCGTCCGATACTTGAAAATCACTAAGAAATCAAACCTTACTCTTCACTGATGAATTTATTTTCGCTAGTATCAAGAGCAATAACACTCATAATTCACGTCAGTGGTCCGAAGAAAACCCACATGACACTGTGGGGACACATTTTCGAGGAAGCTTTTCTTTAAATGTGTGATGTGGTTTGCCGCGACGGAGTGTAGGAGCGCATTGAGGCGCTATGCTGAGTTACGCGAGGCCGTTCCTCGTCGTGGGTTCGAATCCCCCCTCGGGCATGGATGTTTGTGCTGTCTTTAGTATAAGATAGTTCATAAGTAGTTTGTAAGTTTAGAGACTGACGAGCCGGCCGCGGTGGCCGAGGGGACTGAGGCACTCCAGTCACGGTCTGAACGGCCACTACGGTCGGGGGTTCGAATCCCCCCTCGGGCATGGATATGTGTGCCGTCCTTAGTATAAGGTAGTTGATAAGTAGTTTGTAAGTTTAGGGACTGATGGCCCCGTAGTTAAGTCCCATAAGCTTAACTAACATTTTATTTTTAGACTGATGACCCCACAGTTAAGTCTTATAAGCTTCACGAACATTTGATTTTTTTTTTTTTTTTTTTTTTTTTTTTTTTTTTTTTTTTTTTTTTGTTATATGGTTTGATGGACAATCAGATAATTGGACCCGTTGCGTAATCACATCTTGTAACAGAATCCCGTCATCTACACTTGCTTCAATGCCTATGTCTCAGCACGACGGGTCTCCTGCACGTTCTAGCCAACAGGTAACATCATCTAAACCTTACAATCCCCGAAGATGGATCGACAGATCTAGGCCTGTTTCTTGGTCACCAAGATCCCCAGACCTTATTCCACTGGATTTTTGTTTGTGGGGATGGTTTAAAGGCAAAATTCACAAAGAAAACTTAATCACAAACGACGGTCTTATCGTTCGCATTATCAATACTGCAGTCCTCATAAAGAATGGAAAGACGACCTTAGAAGAACTTGATGCGGACTTCAGTCCGCAGTCTGGTTTGAAGCAGCTCTCCTCGCTACCCTGTCCTGTGCAAGTCTCTTCATCTGAGAATACGTTCGGCAACCTACATCCTTTTTAATCTGGTTACTGTATTTATCTCTCGGTCTCCCTCTATGACTTTTACCCCACACACTCCGTTCTAATTCTAAGTTGACCATTCCTTGATGCCCCTGAATGTGTCCCACCAACCTATCCCTTCTCTTAGGATTTTCCAGAAACTGCTTTTCTCCCCTATTCTGTTGAGCACGTCAATTAGTCACGTGATCTACCCATCTAATTTTCATCATTCGTCTGTAGCACCACATTTCAAAAGCGTCTATCATCTTCCTGTCTGAACTACTTATCGTCCATGTTTCACTCTCATACAATGCTACACTCCAGACAAATGTTTTCCGAAACTATTTCCTATCATTTAAATTAATTCTGTATGTCAACAAAATATATCGCTTTTCTTCCCATAGCCATTCTCCAATTTATATCTTCTTTACTTCGGCCATCAGAAGTTATCTACTACTTTTATTGTCTCATTACTAATTCCTTCAGCATCGCCTGATTTTCTGACACTACATTCCACTACTCTTGTTTTAATTTTCACTTTATGCCTTCCTTTCAAGAAAGACACTGTCCATTCGAAAAATATTCAAATGTTCGTTAAGCTTAAGGGACTCAACTGTTGGGTCATTAGTCCCTAAACTTACAAACTACTTATGAACTAGCTTATACTAAAGACGACACAAACATCCATGCCCGAGGGGGGACTGGAATCCCCGACGGTGAACGGCCTCGCGCATCGGAGCATAGCGCCTCAACGCGCTTGGTCATTTCGCCGCGGCCTGTCCATTCCGTTCATTTGCTCTTCTAAGTATTTTGCTGTCTTTGACAAAATTACTATATCATCGGCAAATCACAATTTTATTTCTTCTCCGGTGGAGTAGCCGAACGGTCTAAAGCACCTCGCTGCGTAGCGCGCGGTTGCTCGCAGTGGAGGTTCGAGTCCTCCCTGGGGGATGGTTGTGTGTGTTTGTCCGTAGGTTAGTTTACCTAGGTTTAAGTAGTTTGTAAACTACGGACTGATGACCACGCAGTTTGGTCCGATAGATTTACAAACAGTTGAACCTTCTCCAAATTTCTCCTTGCATTCCTTCACAGCTTGCTCAATGTACAAATTGAACAACTTTGGGGAAGGGCTACAAATCTTACTCCTTACTCCCTTTTTCTACGCCCTTTGACTCTAATAACAACTGTCTGCTTTTGTACAGTCTGAATATAACTCTTCGCTCCTTATATTTTATCCCTTATATCCTTAGTGTTATCAAGATAAGTTTAAAGTGCACTGAAGTTGGTGGTGGAATTTCTGAAAATCAAATTTAAAGATCACATTTGCTCTTGCTCTAAGTCAATAATAATAATAATAATAATAATAATCATGTACAAATGTTTGTGAATCTATGGGACTTAACTATTGAGGTTATCAGTTCCTAGGCTTACAAAATACTTTAAGCCTGTGTCAAAAACACACACCCGTGCCCGAGGGAGGACTCTAAACTACAAGGCGGAGCAACGTCGCACTCCCCAGCAAGGCGCCTTAGAGCGCTCGGCCATTCCACCGCGGCGCTTTAAGTTTGTTTGGGTTACTTACTAACAGCTATATCTCTTTACTGAATTAAAATTAGACACATGTTATATGTCATTTTCATTGCAATTCATCTATACTACCGCGTCCTAAAATATTAACTGTTCTTTCTGAAAACGCCTGTACTGATATCATTTTTGATCTTGCAGCCAACATGTATCAAAAAGAATTAAAGACATTAACCGCACGTGGGCATTGATTATATCAGTTGGGAGTGCTTCCTAGCCAGAAAGAACGGACGCGTGTAATTGCTATAATGGACCCCCTCACCTCTGGCCTAAACTTTTAGGCTGGAGGTTTTAGTATGTTGCAGCGTGGCTGGCTCAACGTTTTATATAGCTGTGATCAGCCGGCCGTGTTTCTCAGCTTAGTAATTTTAACTCTTTCTCCAGCTTCGGTATTGGGGTACTTTTCACCAGCTTCAAGTCTACTGTTCACCTATGTGTTTCACTTCAGCTGCACGTGTTACTTGCTGGATCGCTGTTCTTTGTCTCCTTACTGATCACACTTGTTGGTCCTTATATTCTTTAATTTGATAGGGCGCTGAAGACCTAGATGTCGAGCGCCCCAAAACCCCTATCATCATATAATGGACCTTTACATGGCATCCTGGCCACATAATGAGTACCGTTTAAGGGGCAGCCTTTAGTGGAGTAGAAGTGCGCCTGAGCGCCGTCTAACAGCAGCGTGTAGTCTTGGCGGTGTTTACACCACGGCTTGTTTGTTCCGGGTGGAATTATCCGCTGTCCTGATTGACGGCAGATGCGTTGCCCCACATCTTCGCAGGAGACAGATGTTGCCTCAAACCAAAGGCGGCCCGCGGTACCACCACGAATTCCGTTAGAAGCTGTATCAGATGAGGAGTACACGGATTCAGCAGATTACGTCATAAAACCGACCGCAGGTGGAGAGAATGGGAGGAAAAAACGTTTGTCTCCACATCTCCCTATGATCCCTAATTTCTCTTATGTTTGTGGTCCTTGGGAAAAACGTAAGTCGCCGGAGGTTTAATCTTCCTGTAGTGTACTTCAAATCAAGTTCCGTAAATTTTCTCAACACTGTTCTTCGGAAAAGAAAAAGTCTTTCCTCCAGCGATTCCCATTTGATTTCCCAATGCATCTCCATAAAATATGCGTACTGATCGAACCTATCAGTAAGAAACCTAGCAGCCCGCCTATCAATTATTTCTGTGCCTTCCTTTAATCCCAATTAGTGTTCTACACGCGTACTCCTTTACAGATGAAGTACTTCGTGTTGTTGCTACAGAATTAATTAAAACAAACATTAATTAATAACCTGTTGTATTCCTGTTATCTTCCCCCAAGCATCTTCATCCAGCGGAACTTCTTTGCCTATGCCGCGACGTTCGGTTATTTCTTGTATGTGATCCATCCAAGAAAGTCGTGGTTTGCCAAGTTTATACCGTTGCTTGGTGGTTTCCATTCATGTATTTTCTTTTGTCACCGTTGATCTGGCTTTCTCAATATATGCCTATACCACTTTAATAATTTTCTTTCAATTCTATCAGGATTGTTCCATTGTTCCAATATGTCCATTCCCGGCCGCACCACAAATTTTAATTCAATGCTTCATATACGTCAATTCTATCACCGTTTCGTCTGTCTTCATTCTAGCTCTTACTTCATCATTAGTTTTTCTTTCGATTGTAGGTATTCTGACTATTAATCTTCTTTTGAGATCAGCTTTTGAGATATATAGTTCTCATCCATAGCACAGCACTGATTCCACTATTATCTTACCCACCTTCTCTTATGCCGTTAGAGATGTTCTTGTCTCACCAAAAATAATTCATACATTCTCATACTTTTCTGCCTTGTTGCATTCTGTATTTGTCTTCTATATGGCTCAATCCATTTTTATCAAGATAGGCGCCAAGATTCTTAAATTTTTCTACCTGTTTCTTAACTACTCTGTCATTGATATGTACTTCAAATTTAGCGTCACCACCACCAGTTATTCTCTTTTGGTTAGATGCATCAGTGGTCCCCATGTCATATTCCTGATATAGCAGTTGTATCACAAATTCAAGATCATTGACCGCCAGAAAAAAGTAATGAAAACATCTGTACATCATTGAAATTGACTGCATTCCTCTGCAGTTGTTCTTCCAATTTCAGGGAGCCACTTCAAGTATAAATTCAACAAAATGGGTGACATACTGCAACCTTGTCTCAACTCTTTTATGACATTATTAGCTTTTGATACCTTTGATCCTATTTAATGTGTATCGTATTGTCTGTACATTTCAATAATAATTTAAAAAATATGATCATCCATACATATATCTTTCAGAGCATCCCACGGCTTAATTCTAGGGAGTATGTCATAAGCTACTACTAAATCTACAGAAGCAGAGTGTAGTTCCTTTCCCACGCCTATAAATTTCTCCATTAGTTGTTGTGATTTGTTCTTCTAAATCCACTTTGGTCTTCCACAGTATGGTGTCTAACATTTTGCCTTATTTTATCAGACATTATCTTACCGAATAAGTGGCTCTTTGTAAAGCTCTTACTAATGCCTCGATAATAATTAGTGTCTCTTCTATTCCCTTTCTTGAAAATAGGAACCATATGTGAGCTTTTACATTCTGATGGAATAAGCGCTCTATGGCAACAGTTTTTCAGAAGATATGTTACTCGTTTTCTCAGACACTGCTCTCCAACTTTCAATAATTCAACAGGAATATTTTCATGACCAGGTGATCGGCTATTCTTCATTTTAGTCAGTGCTCCTTTCACTTCCTTCATTGAAATGGTTATAATTCGATTATTTACTACAGTCTTCTCTACCTTCTCTTTTGCGTAATAGAGCCCATCTTCAGTTAAAAGATCTGTATAATTTTTTTCCCATTCCTTTAAAGGAATTAAATGATCTGCTGTTTTGTTTACTGGCGTTTCCTTCCTGCTACGAAACACACTTACTTAAAATTCTCTCAACAAATCGAAGTCAACCATTCTCCTTCCCAATACCATGGTCATTCCATTTCATATCGCTTTGCAACGTTACGGCTTTATATTTAATCGACATGACTGTGCCATGCAGAACACCACTAATGCTTTACTAGAACATTACGTGATGGGTTTTACTACTCACTCGGCTGCCCTTAGAGCTAGCTGCCACAGTCACATCAATTAGATTTTTTTTTAAATACATCTTGCACCAACCTTCACACGTCGACGAAATGTTGCCAATCATCATTGCGTCATCAGCAAGCAGCCGTAAATTGCTACTCACCCTGTCCTTCAGATCATTTACGAATACAGAGAATAGGATGGGTCGTACCACACTTCCCTGGGGCACTCCTAATGATATCCTTTCCCCTGATGAACATTCATCAGCGACGGCGATATAATGTGTTGTATTACAGAAGAAGCCTTCGAGGCTCTCTCATATTTGGGAAACTGATCTGTTCGATGCAAACTTTGTTTATTTCTTTATGGAGCATTGTGACAAACGCTTTTTGTGCAGATGTAGAAATATTAAGTCTGCCTGTTGCCCTTTAATCATGGTTCCCAAAGGTATCATTAGGAAGATGACAATTTAAATTTCAAGGAGCGATCCTTTCTAAATCCATTCTGATTAATGGACAGAACCTATTCCGTCTCAAGGACATTTATTATTAGATTGTAGGTGAAATAGTCCATGTTTCGCTCCCATACAAGGCAACACTGCACACAATTGCCTTCAGAAAGGACTTCCTTATAGTTAAATTTCTCTTTTTCAAAAACGCTTTTCTTCCCATTGCCATTCTGCATTTTATATCCTCTGTACTGCGACATCATATGTTATTTTACTGCCCAAGTAGCCGGCCCCGGTGGCCAAGAGGACTGGGACGCGTCAGTCACGGTCTGCACGGCCACTACGGTCGGGGGTTCGAATCCCCCCTCGGGCGTGGATATTTGTTCCGTCCTTAGTGTTAGCTAGTTCATAAGTAGTTTGTAAGTTTAGGGACTGATGACCCCGTAGTTAAGTCCCATAAGCTATACAAACATTTGAACTGCCCAAGTAACAAAACTCATTTACCAACGTTATTGATTCGTTTTCTAAATTAATTCCTTCAGCATCGTCTAATTTTGTAAGACTGCATTCCATTATCCTAGTTTTCCTCTTGTTAATGTTCATCTTATACGCAACTTTTAGCACACTGTCCATTCCGTTCAACTGCTCCTGCAAGTCCTTTGCTATCTGTGACAGATTTACAATGTCATCATCAAAACGCAAGGTTTTTATTTCTTTGCCCTGAACTTTAATTTCATCTCCAAATTTCTCCTTGCTTTCCTTTATAGTTTGCTCAGCGCCGCAGCGGAGCGGCCGAGCGCATTGAGGCGCTGATCTACGATGCGCGAGGCCGTTCCCCGTCGGAGGTTCGAATCTCCTCCTCGGGCATGGATGTTTGTGCCGTCTTTAGTATAAGCTAGTTCATAAGTAGTTTGTATGTTTAGGGACTGTTGACCCCGCAGTTAAGTCCCTTAAGCTTCACAAACATTTTAAGACTTAGCTTGTTCAATGTACAAATTGGATAACATTGGGGAAAAGCTGCAACCCTGTCTTAAACCCTTCCCAACCTCCGCACCCCTTTAATGCCCTTCAACTCTGATAATTGCTGTCTGGTTTTTGTACAAGTTGTAAACAATTATTAGTTTCTCCATGACTGGATGCTTGCTGTTGCCGCAACTGTGGTAGAATTTGATGGAAGTCCAGCTCCAGTTGCATTTATTGGTGCTTTATTTAAACCCACACTACTGGTTTCGGCCTCTATGTTAGGCCATTTTCAAGTGTGACAAACTGACAGATGGAATGAACGTGATGGCAGCTCCTCTGGACGTAGTGTTGGTTATACTTTCCGCGAACAGTTTACCGCGACGAATGTAGTTTCAGAGCGTGAAAGACATCGGCTAAAGGTGCAGTGAATGTTCGCACCTACACTCGTCGCGGTAAATTGTTCGGGGAAAGTAGAACCAACACTTCGTGCAGAGGAGCTGTCATCACGTTCATTCCATCTGTCAGTTTGTCACACTTGAAAATTGCCTATCTTAGAGGCCGGAACCGGTAGTGTGGGGTTAAATAAAGCACCAATAAATGCAACTGGAGCTGGACTTTCATTAAAAAAGTTGTAAATAACCTTCTGTTCCGTATATTTTACTCCTGCTGATTTCAGAATTTGAAAGAGTGTATTCCAATCAACATTGTCAAAGGCTTTCTCCAAATCTACAAAAGCTAGAAATGTAGGTTTCCTTTCCTTAGCCATCTTCTAAGATAAGCCGTAACGTGAGGATTGCCTGCCGTGTTCCTGCATTTCTTCTGAATCCAAACTGGTTTTCCCCGAGGTCGGCTTCTACCAGCTTTTCCATCCTTTTGTAAATAAAACGTGTTAAAATTTTGCAGGGAGGAGCATTGTGATGTCGGCCCACGATCTACAGGGTCCTCGTTTTCCTATTTGATCTACATCTACATAGATACTCTGCAAATCACATTTAAGTGCCTGGCAGAGGGTTCATTAACCACTTTCAAAATTTTTCTCTACCGTTCAAATCTCTAATAGCGCGCGGGAAGAAAGAACACCTAAATCGTTCCGTTTTCGATCTGATTTCTCTTATTTTATTGGGATGGTCATGTATCCCTAAGTAGGTGGATGCTAGCAAAATATTTTCACATTCAGAAGTTGGTGATTGAAACTTCGCAAACAGATCACGCCGCAATGAATAACGTCTTTCTTTTAATGATTTCCACCCCAATTCGTGCAACATTTCCGTGACGCTTTCCCCCCCGTAACGTGATAAAACAAAACGACCTGCCCTTCTCTGAATCTTCTCAATATCTTCCGTCAGTCCCACCTGGCGAGGGTCCCACAAGGGGCAACAGTACTCCAGGAGAGGATGCACATGTGTGATGTAGCCAGTCTCTTTGGTGAAGCTGGTACATCTACGAAGCGTTCTGCCAATGAAACGTAACCCTTCCCCACAATATTTTCTATGTGTTCTGTCCAGTCAAAGTTGTTCGTAATTGTAACTCCTAGGTATTTGGTGGAATTTACGACCTTAAGGTTTGGCTGATTTATCGCGTAATCGAAGTTCAGCGGATTTCTTTTAGTGGTCATGTGTATTACTTCACACTTTTCTTTATTTGGTGTGAATTACCAATTTTCGCACCATGCAGAAATTTTGTCTAAATCGCTTTGCAGTTGCTTTTGATCCTCTGTTGACTTCACTAACGGATAAACGACAGCATCATCCGCGAACATTCTAAGGGAGCTATTCAGATTGTCTCCTAAATCGTTTATAAACACGAGGAAGAGTAGGGGACCTATAGCGCTTCCCCGTGGAACGCTAGATATCACTTCTGTTTTACTCGATGACTTACCGTCAATTACAACGAACTGTGTCCTTTCTGATTGGAAATCGTGAATCCAATCGCACAATTGGGGAGATATTCCATAAGCACGCAATTTCATTAGAAGCCGCTTGTGGGGTACAGTATCAAAAGCCTTCCGGAAATCCAGAAATTTGGAATCGATTTGAATGTTCAAATGTTTGTATAGTCTATGGGACTTAACTACGGGGTCATCAGTCCCTAAACTTACAAACTACTTATGAACTAGCTAAGACTAAGGACGGCACAAATAACCATGTCCGAGGGGGGATTCGAACCCGCGATCGTAGTGGCCGTGCAGACCGTGACTGGAGTGCCTCAGTCTCCTCGGCCACCGCGGCCGGCAGAATCGATTTGAGATCCCTTGTCGATGGCACTTAACACTTCATGTAAATAAAGGGCAAGCTGTGTTTCGCAAGAGCGATACTTTCTGAATCCGTGTTGACTATTGGTTAATAGGTCGTTCTCTTCGAACGATACGATGATTTTTTTTTTTTTTTTTTCATTATGTAATTAAGGAAAAAAAATTTTCCTGGCCGATTTGTAGCAGACTTTGAAATTTTGGTAATGGGAAATACGTGTGACAGGGTTGTCGACACAGCAGGCAGAGCCTTGACACTGGCGGCTGCAGCGGCGCAATTACGGCGCAGCGCCCCGCCGGGCAAAACCCGGCCGGCCGGCCGGCGTGTGCGGCAGCGGGCGGGCGTTTCACTCTCGGCGGCCAAGCAGGCAGTTGCCATGGCGGTCACACGCCTCGCTGCTGCTACTACTGCTGCCGCTGCCTCTGGCCTTTCTCTCGCCGCGCCGCGCAGCTGTTGCACCGCGTGCCAGCCACACTGCCTGCCTCTTACTGCCGAGCGGAACACTCAGCGCCAGCCGCACCAATCCGCTAGTTGCTGAGGGTAGCCCAGTCAAACTGTCAGGAAAAAGCCTCATCATCATAAGTCGTTGTGCTCATTGCTGAGCGTCGTGACCCCATGAACCAAGCGTCTCCATCCCGGACGGTTGTCAGCTTCTATCAGTGCCTGCTGAAGAGGTAGACCGAGATCATCTTGATTTGGTCTATCCATCTGCTCTTCATATGGTTGGAAAGCTTGGAAAACCATGTTTCGCCAACAAAATTTTTTATTAGGAAAACTTTCTGCAGTCAAAAAACTCCGAAAATTTTGGATTTTTTTTCCATTTTTTTTTCAAAATGTCTCCGTTTTTTTTTATCCTACCGCTTTTACGTCTACGATCATTTTTAAAGAGCACAAAAGTCTCTACAAATTTGTTTGTTACCATTTTCTCCTACTCCCAATACCTAAGGCGCTACAGTGCATCAAAAACGTCAATTTTCAAAATTTGTGCAGTGGCAAAATACCTAATTTTTGAACGTTATTGTCGTGTGCTAATAGCTACCGGCGCGCTGTGAACAATCGCTAAAGATAGTACCCTTCCGCGCACCACCGAAAAACTACACTCTTGCCTGGTAAAGAACAGTTGCTACACACTTTTTCTTACAACTGATCATTAACGTCATTCAGCTGTAGAACATGTACGGCACCTGTGTGCAGTCTTTCAATACTGTACCACAAACTTCACGCAATCCGACGTGAATGTGTTGGTAGTTACTGAATGTAATGCTGTGTCTCCTGGCCCCGCCGCAGAGTGAGATAGTAAATTCCTACATATAACATGATGTATAATATATTTATATTACACAAACAGAAACTGAAATAAGTGTTCAAAAATTAGGTATTTTGCCACTTTCAACAAAATTTGAAAAATTGACATTTTGTGACGCACTGTAGCGCCTTAGGTACTGGGAGTAGAAAATAATGGTAACAATCAAATTTGTTGAAAAATTTGTACTCTTTAAAAAAGATCTTGCTGCGGAGAGTGCTGCGTTCAGTACTAGTCGGAAGGATTTCAGAGTTACCACTATTGGACCCTAAAGTTCATACAGTATGTTTGTAAGGCTATGGGACCAGACTGCAGTGGTAATAGGCCCCAAGGTTTACGACCTAAAGTAACTTATGCTAAGGACAATACATATACCCATGCCGATGGAGGACCCGAACCTCCGACGGGGAGCAGACGCGCACTCCGCAACAAGGCGCCTTAGAGCGCTCGGCCAACTCACGTGGCTCGTAAGGTACATAATTTCATTAAAAGCCGTTTCTGAGGTACGGTGTCAGAGAACTCCTGTAAATATAGAAACATGACATCAATTTGTGGAAAACTGTAGAATGGTGTCGACGCCTGTTGTAAAAAATCTTCGACGATACATGATACGAAATGTTACTTGGTCAGGGAGCTTCCTCTTGTCTTGAGGTCAAGTGTGCAAAATTTCTTCAAGATCGGACTAAAATTATAGATTTGGTAGCATTGCTGACAAATAAACAAATGAACACTCTTCTTTATATATAAGATTAATAAGATTATTTATTTTAAATCCTATTACTTTTTAATTAACAATTTTTTTATCATTGATAATAATATTTCTACATTTATGGTGAACATGAATTAGTTGCAATATTAGTGTTTTTTGCTGCTGTTTTGGTATCGGGAATGCGTTCATTTTTATGTGTGGCCTTCTGTATGGAAAATTCTTGCTGCTGCGTTCTTATAAAACAAATGTCTTTGCTTTCTACGGCAGTGTGGGTTATCCTTTCGTTACAACTTGCCATGTAACTAGGTGATGATAGTATACCACTAGCCTCAAAGTGCAACTAGTCTAACTCTAGCTTTATTTAGTATACTGTAACTCAGAATTTTTTAACTTTAGTCGTCTGAGAGGAAAATTTTATCTGGCACAATCGAAGAAAATGAACACAATTCGTGGTTTCAGCAATCAAAATTGTCGTCATTTGAGCATTGATGGACTTAGCGTATTGATGTGGTCATTTAGTTATACAAGATTGTTCAATGTGCTATGTCCGGAAATGATCTGAAGATGGTAGTGGAAATTTCTCGAAACCAGTAACAGTGATCGTGGCAAATGAAATTTCAGTAAGGACACTGCAATAATAAAATCGCTCGCCTGCCATACTGACTATGACAGGTAATCGTAACTCAGAACGGTGACCACCTGTTCACAACATAACACTGTTACTTCCACCGTAAACAGTCTGATGCAAGGATCCGCGTGGTAATCATGTTTTATATTGATTGACAACTTGCTGTGACATTATTTTTTTTAATGTAATTCAACCATATCAGAATTCAGCTGTTGTTTTCCTTGTCTTCTTCACCACGTACTTAACGATCGATACTATACACTGTCGGTGTACCTATAGCCAGTTATGTCTCTCCCCAATACAAACACAGGTGTTGTGTTGAAGTAGCGCTGAGGTAGCAAGTTCGCAAGTACCTCTCTGTCAAGTGGGAGAGAAGGGAGGTGTGAACGGCATGAGCCCGGCGAGAAAGGAGAAAGTGTACAGCTTCTATTGCGCAGTCACTGGCTCTGGAAGAACTGTCTGTAGCCGAAACGTGTGCAAGAAGTAACCCCACTGTTTTGCGTGCCTACGAAACGTCCTTGAGAAAGTATTGTCTGTTGGGGTTTCTGCCGAGGTATCTCTAGCAAAATCTTCTGCTTCATGCCCAGGATCTACCACTATGAGAGAACATTTACAGGAAAACATATTTCCAATGCTGCACACTTGAAAAGGTATGGTGTGCGTCACGTTCCAATGGAATGACATGGTGTCTCGAGACTGAACTGGTAAAGTTTTTAATGTTAATACAATTGCTACTGCTAATAGTGTGACCATACCGTAGACTGTACGAACGCCCAGTAAAAAATATAGTATGCCATTACGACCGTATTAAACTGATTAACTATTTATACTCAAATATGTTTTATCATAAATATAAGAAAATTTCAAATTTTTAAACTGTTTTTTTTTTTTTTTTAATTTTTCAATACATGTTACGTCTACTGAATGCGAGTCATCATCAATGCATAAAAAACACTTTCTGAACATCTAATAAAAGAAAATTACCTTCCCACAGAGATATAATGGCAATTATATCTCATAACAACGCAAGAAACGGAATCCTCTCACTGCAGGAAGAATAATTCATATAGAAGGACATACATAAATATCAACGAATTTTCAATAACCAAACAGCAGCAACAAAACACCATATTCAAACTAATTCACAGTCGACCATAAAAGTAAAATTATTATGATCAGTAATAGAAATAAGTTAATAAAGAAGTAAAAGGAATTATATGTAAAGAAGAGTGTACGTTGCTTTTTTTTTTTTTTTTTTTTTTTTTTTTTTTTTTTTTTTTTTTTTTTTTTTTTTTTTTTTTTGGTTATGCAGCCAAATCTACAATTTCAGTTCGATATTGATGAAAGTTTGTACACTTGACCTTAAGACAAGCGCCGCGGCAGAATAGCCGTGCGCACAAAGGCGCTTTCCTACGGTCGCAGGTTCGAGTCCTCCCTCGGGCATGGGTGATTGTGGGTGTTGTTCCTGGAGCGCCATGTTGCGGATCGCACGGCCTCCCGCGTCGGAGGTTCGAATCCTCTCTCGGGCACGGACGTTTTTGTTGTCTTTCGCATAGTTCATAAGTAGTTTGAAAGTTTAGGGACTGGTGAGCCCGCAATTAAGTCCCATAATCTTTACAAACATTTCAACATTTCTTAATACAAGAGGAGGGTCTTTTACAACAGACTTCGACACCAATCTACAGCTTCACTCAAACTGATTTCATATTTCTAGATTTTCATAAGGTTTTTGACACTGTCCCTTACAAACGTTACCGCGGCGGAGTGTCCGAGCGCATTGAGACGCTATGCTCCGATGCGCGAGGCCGTTCCTCGTCGGAGGTTCGAATCCTCCCTCGGGCATTGATGTTTGTGCAGTCTTTAGTAT
Organism: Locusta migratoria; assembly: GCA_026315105.1. Lineage (NCBI taxonomy): Eukaryota > Metazoa > Arthropoda > Insecta > Orthoptera > Acrididae > Locusta > Locusta migratoria. Next base: position 908,985,084 of record CM048744.1, read on the forward strand.
AAGTTAGTTTATAAGTAGGTTGTAATTTTAAGGACTGATGATCCCGCAGTTAAGTCCCAATAAGCTTAACAAACATTTGAACATTCACAAACGTTTTTAATGTAATTTCGAGCCTTATGAAACAGGAAATCAAGGAGAAATTTGGAGAATGAATTAGAGTGAAAAAATAAAAACATTGCGTTTTGCCGATTATATTGCAATTCTGTCAGAGACAGCAAAGAACTTAGAAGAGCAATTGGGGTCAGTAATGACGCCCACACGGTCTAGGAGGGTCACGTTCCATGGTCCTTTGGCCCATTTGGAAAGCCTTGTACGGCCGATTTATGGACGTACAATCTTAGATGTATATGTGTGACAGGTAGTCAATAGCAAAATACGGTTGGCATTTTCCTCGACATGATTACATTACACACCAACAGACAGTGTTCTACCAATCCATGCTGTAAAGCAATCTGTATGCGCTAAAGTCTCGGATGTTGATCACCACTAGGGTGACGAGACGTTCGGATTAATCCGGACATGTACTTTTTTTTTTTTTTTTTTTTTTTTTTTTTTTTTTTTTTTTTTTTTTTTTTTTTTTTTTTTTGCTATTTGTTCCGGCTCTGGGCGAATTTTGCATTGTCCTCCTTTTTCGAAAAGTTGATCGTAATAAAATTACATTTATAATTAGTCTCGTTCTACTGCTCTTTTCTTATATACCGATACTCAATATATAGGCATTGCCTTCGTTATACATACGCATCCATCATCCAGTGTAAATATCGATTACTTAAAATTTCCGTTCCGTATCTTCAATTCCGATTCAAATTTTCAAGTGTTTGTAGAGCTTATGGGACTTAACTACGGCGTCATAGTCCCTAAACTTACAAACTACTTATGAATTAGCTTATACTAAATACATCACAAACATCCATGCCCGAGAGGGGATTCGAACCCCCGACCGCAGCGTCCGTGCAGACCTTTCGGCCACTGCGGCCGGCCTTCAATTCCGGATTCGGCATTATAGGTTTCATGTCGTGCACGTGTGACGTGTGAGTGTAAATTGCTATTCATTGTAACGTAGCGAGTTCCATAAAATATCTGTCAGTGTACATTCTGAGGTGTTCTTTCATGAAAATGATGTGCTTTCAAGTATGTGTTAAGTAGAATGTTAAATAAGTGGAGCCAATAACTAGTTCATAGTTTCTTAGTTATTCAATTGCTATGTAATCGGAAGGTTATAGTGCAGTTCCCTTGTCGACGGCTGGTGTTTGACTTGTAGATGTTGGTAGTTGCGTTATGAATTATTGGAGGTGTATGGTCTATACATTTTTCGCTTTGTAAACAGTTCACTGTTATGGACATAATTATTTTTACGATTAATATTGGAAAGTACCTAACAAATCATGAGCTGAGAAAGTACATCGAGAACCAGTCACTACATGAGTGTAACAGTTGTGTTCGATATACATCATTACGAAGGCGTGTCTTCGATACGTTTCATTGCCAACATTACTTCTACAAAGCCATCGCCACTGTAAGTGAAAATTAATCCCGAATTGTGTACAAAGCGAAAAAACGTAAAATCTCATTAATATTGGCTGTCTGAAATCGACGACATGTATTTTTGTGTATTAATAATAAATTCGTTCGTTAAATTTGAACATATGTTTTGGCTCCTCTTTTTTCTTCCTTTGTCCTCCTTTTTGAAGCTGTTTGTTCTCTTTTTTACGCGATTGCATCTGGTCACCCTAATCAGCACAATTTACCATGTAGACGTCAGCTGTTCTCAAGAGTAAGTCTCCAGCCGTGTTGACTGTGATAGTACAAAGTATATCCGAAAATTAAGGTTCTCTAATTTTTAAAACGTTGTCTACGTAGATAAAAAAGTTCTAGGGTGTGCGGCCGGATCCCTGTGTTAAATTGGCACAATATTTCGGCAACCAAACCTGTTGCCATCATCAGCTGCTCTGTTGAACTGATTGCCTAGGAGCGGTAGCGATGCTTTTATCTCCTCCCTTCCTCCGCTGTTTCATACGCCGTCCGCGTTCGGTGGCGTCTTGGTGGTACCTCGCTCCCTATGACGTCCGCTGGCGGTTTCTGCTCTGTAGCAGTCAGTTCATCAGAGCACCTGATGATGGCAACAGGTTTGGTTGCCGAAATATTGTGCCACTTTGACACAGGGATCCGGCCGCACTGCCGTGAACTTTTTCATGCAGAATTACGCCGGTAGCAGCTAAAGAATCACATAGTCAACGTAGTTGCCGCGGTGGAGTGGCCGAGCGTTCTGAAGCACCTTGCTGCGGAGTGCACGGTTGCTCGCCGTCGGAGGTTCGAGTCCTCCCTCGGGCATGTGTGTGTGTGTGTGTGTGTGTGTGTGTGTGTGTGTGTGTGTGTCTGTGTCTGTGTCTGTGTGTTGTCCATAGCATAAGTTAGTTTAAGTGGTACTGATAACCATTGCAGTTTGGCCCAATAGGTTTACAAACCTTCTAACATTTTCAACATAGTTACGGGAAAAGTTTTATTGACAACAGGTACAGCAATGTTCAAATGTTTGTAATGCTTATGGGACTTAACTACGGGGTCATCAGTCCCTAAATTTACAAACTACTTAATAACTAACTAATACTAAGGACGGCACAAATATCCATGCCCGAGGGTGTATTCGAACCCCCGACCGTAGTGGCCGCGCAGACCGTGACTGGAGGACCTCAGTCCCATCGGCCACCGCGACCGGCGTACAGCAATGTTTGCGGCACTTTCCATATCGTGGGATCAACTTTGCTATTGCAATGTCGTAGACGTGTGTCGCTTGTGAATGGAACCAGTGCGTGATAGTCGTCTTCAGCTCTCCATCGTCGACGAAACGCTGGGCGGAGGACAGGAATTTCTCGAGGTGCAAGAAAAGATGGAAATGGCTAGGAGGAAGATGAAGACTGTATGCTGGATGATCAAAAAGCTGCCAGGAGAACTTCAGCAATACAGTTGGTGTGCGCCTATCCGCACGCTGACGAGCATTGTGATGGAGCAACACAACTGCAGTAAGCATTGCACGCCACTTGTTCTGAGTGGCACATTCTCCGGCCAGCGAGAACTTAAGACGACCGTCACATGCTAGTTCCGTAGGCGGGCGGCAGACTTCTACGACACAGTGTCTCACGTCTTTTGGTGACTGTGTCGAAAAATAGCTCAAACATTGGTGCATCTGAAACTTCCTGGCAGATTAAAATTGTGTACCGGAACCGGCACTCGAACCTGGGACCTTTGCCTTTCGCGGGCAAGCGCACTACTGACTGTGCTATCCCGACACGACTCACGATGGCCGGGATAGCACAGTCGGTAGTGCGCTTGCCCGCGAAAGGCGAAGGTCGCAGGTTTCGAGTCCCGGTTCCGGCACACAATTTTAATCTGCCAGGAAGTTTCATATCAGCGCACACTCCGCTGCAGAGTGAAAGTCTCATTATTGGTGCATCTGTTGCCAATGAATTCTTTCCTGCAACTATGTTCTGTCCGTTTTAAAGAACTAGGGAAACTTGCTTTATGGATGCACCTAGTGCATGCGGTTGGCCCGTCGACCTTGTGCGAAATGACGTTGGGAGAGCAGAGTGCAGACTGGAGAGTGAAAGTGCAGGAACCGGTGTCACCGTGTCCGGGCCGATGGCTGAGGGCCGAAGGCCGATCCGAATATGGCGGCGCTCTTGGCACAGTTGGGCGGCCGTGACCTCAAGGCGCGATGTCGCGTGCGGCCGTGCAGACCCGGCGATTGCCACACGCGCGGGGGAGGGCACGCCGCACCACTGGCCCTCGTGTTTGCCGACACGTCAGCGCAGGCGGGGCTTCAAAGTGCGCAAGTGCTTGTATGCCCAAGGCCATCGGTCCCAAGGCTTGCAAACTACTTAGGACGACACACACGCCCACGCCCGAGGAAGTACTCGGAATCTCCTTTGGGAGCGGCCGCGCAATTTTCGACTTGACGCCTTAGATCACGTGCTCAATCCCGAGCAGCAAGCAGAGCTTCCAACAACAACATTTGCTCTCTCTATTCCCTTTAAGAATCCTCAGCGTAACTTATTGTGACCTTTATCGGCAGTTTCTAACAACCCTATTGTATAATCATTTACACCCGTCTGAAGTAGAGTTGCCATGTCTTTAATGTGGATATAAGGGATAAGAGTGTATAACAAAAGTGAAACTAGGGATTGATACAAAAAAGGAAAGGACCTGACGTTGACTTTCGCACAGAATAATAAAACAATCGATTTGTATTATTGTTCTCTTTAAGAAAAATTATATCTCTAGATTAACAACTCGCATACATTTCTGCAAACACAAAAATGAGAAATAAATCGCAATTTGCGATGTTATGGCTTCACTGTATTAGGTTTAGATGGAATACTAAACTGTGGCGAATGAAAATTTGTGCCTGACCGGGATTCGAACCCGCGATCTCCTGCTTACAAGGCAGACGCGTTGACCACTCCGCCACCGAGGACACAGTAACCAGCCCGACTGCAGAGGACTCTTCCCTGCACGTCTTTCGCCACACCCAAATCTCCATTCGCCACGCTGTCTCTTTCCTATACCACAACCTATTAATGCTCGCACTCACAATACTGTATTCCCGCATCAGGGAGAACAGACCATGAGGTATCCAGACACAATTAATTGTTGTCGTCAGGAGCCCAGACCTCGTGGTTTGTTCTCCCTGATGCAGGAATACAGTATTGTGGCTGCGAGCATTATAGAATAATAATAATAATAATAATAATAATAACAATAATAATAATAATAATAATAAATAGAATAAATAGGCTGTGGTATAGGAAAGAGACAGCGGGGCGAATGGAGATTTGTGTGTGGCGGGAGACGTGCAGGGAAGAGTCCTCTGCAGTCGGGCTGGTCACTGTGTCCTCGCTGTCGGAGTGGTCAACGCGTCTGCCTAGTAAGCAGGCGATCCCGGCTTCGAATCCCGGCCGGGCACAAATTTTCATTCGCCACACTTTGGTATTCCATCTAAACCTAATACAGTGAAGCCATAACATCGCAAATTGCGATTTATTTCATTCATTTGAACGCTGTAATTCGTCAAATATATATAATTACAAAAATTAGAAATTAGGCTTGCCGTGATTTCAAACATTATCTTTTAATAATTGATGACTTTCTGGTACTTTGCTATACACCGTGCCTTTCTCTGTAAAAGTGAGTCATTTTTTTCCAGCATGCTAGACGGGATAGGCAGAAACTTGAATTCTTTAAATAATAACCGTCTAAGTTGCACAAAACTTGGATTTACTTATGACAGGTTTTCGTTGGTTGACTTACAAATGGACAAAAATAGGTCCAACACCAGTCGTCACTAATAATTCCAACTTCTGAGCGACTGTGAGGGTTATTTAAAAACTGGTTAACGTACCGAACGATTCTGAATATTGGAAAGTCTATGTTGCCACGATTTGGTATACTAAAATACTCCTTGCAGAAAAAAAAGTGTTTTATGGCGATTCTTCGTTACATGTGCAAACCACGAGTACTTTTCCTCCCAGTTAGTCGATACATACATATAACTTTTTTACTTAATTCCTCTGTGAATTTTCTCCTTCACTATATTCACCAGAATCACTCATATTTAACTGTTCATAAAGATCAAATGTTTGTAAAGCTTATGGGACTTAAGTACGGGGATATCAGTCCCTAAACTTACAAACTACTTATGAAGGAGCTTATACTAAAGACGGCACAAATATACCTGTCAGAGGGGGGGGGGGGGAAGATTCGAACTCCCGATGGGGCGTTCATAAAATATTTCAGTGCTTGACAGGTGCTCATTGTGCTCTCAGAACCAAACAACAGAGATTGAGCGTTAGTGAACGAGGAATACCTCACCACCCATCGAGATGTATCGGGCTGACGTAACACCGAACGAAAGTCATATTGGCGAACTTAAATCCATCGATAGGAAGGGGAAAGGGGGGGGGGGGAGAAAACAAACGAAATGAAGTGACAAAGAGCATCAAAACAATCATCATGACATTTAAAAGAATGAATGGCGGGTACTTAAATGTGATTTGCAGAGTATCCCATGCAGATGTAGAATTCTGAAAATACGGGACCCGAGATTGTTGTCCAATTTAAGTGAAAGTACGGGATACACAGGATAGTCGGCAATCCTTGTCTGAAGTGATCTTTCCAGTTGTCTCGTAACTGTGGATTCCTAATCTTCAAGTGTAAGGTGCGGAGAACAGCAGCAAAAGCTAGACGTAATGTCTCTTTATAATTCGTAATGAAAGGTCTTTATCTCGTGTTCTTAGATCGTGAAGCTTGACCTGTTCATTTACGAGGTTCGCCTCATCGTAAACTTCTGCGTTCCTCCCTTACGAATAATCTTTGCGATGAAGACAGCGAATCAGACCAGAAGCATGTAAACATGACTGAAGATTATTAACGTAAAAAATTAGAATCGAGTTCCAAACATTTCTTTTTATGCCATTTCCTGAGATGTTGCAGCAGTCTGCGTTTAAGGCAGATGCACCAATAAGAGGTCCATGCTAACAACCATTTTTAGACTGCAGTAAAAACGCGTTTCCAGTACTTTAAAATTTTGAAAAGCTACAGTCACGACAGCGTACTCTACATGATACTTCTGATGTGGCTGCTGGAGGTTCACAAAGAATGGACAGACATGAAAAGCAGTAACAGGTGAACACCTGCGTCGCTTCACTCGTCCCACCTACCTCGCAAGACCTGACTGCCTTGAACAGAGTCCATACAGGTCATCCCAAGTACGTATGTGCACTCCACAGGTTAAAGAGGCTATTCGCTGTAAGCGCAGCTCCAAGCCAGCTTATAGGAAACTGTCTATTCCAACACATAGTAAGACTCGTACAGCAACCACTGAAGTTTTATTTTCAAATAAAGGCCGTCTTAGTTGCAGAATTGTTTATTAACGCTTAATGACGCTTTTCGCTCTAATAGCACAGCATCATCAGATTATCTGCATGACAAATGTAATACAAAAATTACTAAAGTGTGAAAATTGGACTTGTTTTGTGGTAGAAAGAGAGAGAGAGAGAGAGAGAGAGAGAGAGAGAGAGAGAGAGAGATAAGAATAAGAAGAAGAAAAGCTTTACAAGGCACTCTTCGTGGTTAACACAGTTCGTTGGCTTTGTGGCATCGAAACATTAGTAAGATGTCGTCCGCAAATATGTTTGTATTTTTGTAGTTTTCATAAAATCCAATAAATTATAAGATAACAAGATTATAAGAGGATAGCATGTTTACAATTTGCAGTCATAGGCAGCGAGTAGGCGTGGTGTGCTGCTCCGCCGATGTGTACGGACTTAGTAAGGGAGTGCTGGTGGGCAGTGTCGTAAGAAGCCGGCGTAGAGGGCATCTCAGCTGAGAGCTAACTACTTCAGTAGAAAATGCAATTAAGTAAACTATCCAACCAAGACTGCCTGTGTTAGAAGATTGTGGTGGGACTACAATGTGAGTTACTGTCGGATTAGAGTATTTCACGGTAGTGAAGAACATTTTGTATTAGTAACACCAAAAGCTGATCTCTGGATATAGGAGATTCAGTTGTAAAATACATATAACGTTGTGGAGTTCATTGTTTCTTACTTCGATACATGTATTATCTGTACGCTTACCAAGTGTGTAAGCCAAAGGATAAATACTTTCCTTCCAACTACGTTTTTCAAGCAGGTTTCTGACCGTGGTTTAATTTCAGTGGTTTTGTTACATTGAGTACTCTCTTTTTATTTTTCTCCCTTCACCATACTCTGATGATGTACCACACTGCATTCTATATTAAATCCTTCCTTTGAAATAGATTCTCAATGGTTCACTTACATAAAGTATCGAACTCCTACATTTCTACAAAACTCCAATGATGTGTGCCAACCAAGATCATTTATGAGAGTCTGGTATTAGCAGCAAATTCACTTTTTCTCTGGCAGAAATTCATGAAATCAGGCACTTTGGAATACCTGCAGTTGCGAGTGAGGCGATAGTCATATCAGAAACGATTGCACCTGACTGCATCTGTGTGGTGCTGCTAACAGGCGGTGGACTCGAACCTTTAAACCTCTTATCAGTCGAGATAACGACTCTGACAAGGCATCTGCCGACGCTAGTTTCGCTAGAACACACCCGCAGAGTCTTTTTCCCATGATTTGTGGGTATTATGTCCACACGGAGGTCAAGACGGTTATGTGTTTCGGCTTCCAAGAAAGATGACAATACTGCTTAACTAGTATCAGGTTTTACTGCAGTAAAGTCACAGTTTTCTTTATTCTGTACTTGTTAAGAAAACGCACCACCTAGATGTATTTACATTATATTTCTTTGTATACTATGCCTCTTTTTTTTCGGACTAAATAAGAGGAAGATGAAGAAGAAAAAGAACAACAAAAACTCCGCAACGAGGTATAGTTACACTGGGATGTAAGAGTACGGTCAGTTCCGTGTGTTGTTCGTTGCTTCCGTCAGAACTACCGCGTGGGTTCAGTAAACTCTGGTACAAGCGTAGATTTAACCCGCATCGGGTTTCTCCCACTAATATCGTCGGTGTGAGTAAAGTGCTTCTTTGTTTACGATGTCTTCTGGGTATTCTTCTCGCGGCTTAGTTTCTAGAGATTTAGGAGGGACACCGGTCTTTTATGGAGTCCTTTCCTTCGTTGGTCTGCTCCGGTTGAGTAATCAGTGGCTTTGTGGAAACCCACGACTTGTCGTAAAATGTTGCAGCAATCCTTCTAAATTTGTATCTCACGTATTTTGGTGAGGGCGATCTGATGTAATTCATTGCCAAGATCTGTTCGATGAAAAGATTTTTATTTAATGACTAGTTGCAACAAATATGCTGCCATCCTCAGATGCTGATCATCACACCTGACATAAATTTCTGTCTCATCACTGTGTTGACAACGTGCTCAGATATTAAAAATACATCACCATTTTTGTGCATTACCCTTTATATGAGAATGGAATGGAAACCTACAAAATCATTTCAGTTTGTCGCTCATCAAAAGAAACATTGACAAGTTGCACGACAATACCTTAGGCCAGTGTTTTTCAACGTTTTTGAGCACCCCCTTACCAAGAAAAAATGTTCGGAGACATCCCACCCATCCCCGCACCCCAGGCCCATAATGAAACTGTGTCAGTGATTTTAAAGGCAAAGTATTTACCTTTCTTCCTATTTGATGTATGGTTTTCTGTCATGCATGAAAAAGTGTACTTTGTGGCGATGTGTTGTCACGTGCGAGTATAAAACTATCAAAGCTGAAGCATCAGTTGTTAGTATTTCAAGGATGCTCGTAAACTTTTCGAAAGGATAGTGAAAACCCTCAACCAGCAGCAAACTACTACGATCCAGTAGTTAAAAGATACTGTTATATATTTATTAAAAGTAATAAATATTAGTGATTTTTTTTTGAAATAACAGTATTTGAACATGTGAGAGTCATACAATAAGATTGCGACCATTGTAAATAACAGAAGCAGTACTGCACAAACGCTGTCATTAACGAGTCATAGTGAACGTTTAGGTCGGCCTAAAATCCGGCATCAAAAGTGTCATAGTTACATCTTTCACCTGTGATGTCTGATTAAGGGCTACCCGAAACGTGTCATAACAAAGCTATTTTTGCACCGAAGGATGACTCGTTAATCATCATCCTATCATTTCGGTGTGGCACTTCAGCCACAGTAGCTGAACGCAACGAAACGTAGGCTTTCTATCGAACGTGGTGTAACTGCATCCTGCGTGCGCACAGCCCCCCTCCCCGATAAATACTTTGCGACCCCCCAAGGGGTCGCGATCCACAGGTTGAAAACACAGCAGCTTAGGCATTCTGAATTTGTGTTCCAGACATCAACAAAGACCAGTACCCCTAATATCCGCTAACATGTCCTCTTGCACTAATTAAGTCTGTATTCATCGTGGCATACAGTCCAGTAGATCATCAAGGGATTGTTGGTCCAGAATTCACACTCCTCAACGGCGATTCGGCGCAGATCTCTCAAATCGGTTGTTGGATCGTCTCGTCCAAAAACAGCCCTTTTCAATGTATCCCGCGTATGTTGGAGGAGGTTCATGTCTGCAGAACATGCTGGCCGTTCTAATCTTCTGATGTCTTTATCATGAAGGTACACGTACACAAGATGTACACGCTCATAGCGAGAATTGTCGTCCATTAAGATGAATCCCTCACCGAAATTCTGCCGATATGGCTGGACTAAATGTCGGAGGATGACATCCCTGTACCATATAGCCGTTTCATCGTCTTCCACGACCACCAGTGGCGTACAGTTGCTGCACATAATGCCACCCCAAAACATCAGGGAACCTCCACCTCCCTGCATTCGCTGGACGATGTGTCAAAGACGTACACGCTGACCTGAATGCTACCAGAAACGTCTCCGACGATTGAATGGTTGAAGGCAGCTGTGAGTCTCTTCTGTGAATAGCACTTGATGCCAGTTCTGACGAGTCCAGTCAGAATGCTGTTGGACCCATCTGTACCGCGCTGCACGGTGTCTAGGGCTCAAAGCTGGAAATAGAAATTGAGGGGGGGAGGGGGGGACGTGTCGAGTGAAGCTGAGGAGGAGGAGGAAGCTTAGGGTTTTAACGTCCCGTCGAAAGCTTGGTCATTAGAGACGGAGCTAACGCTCGGAGTTTTGGGGAAGGAAATCGGCCGTGCCCTTTTGAAAGGAACAATACCGGCATTTACCTGTAGTGATTTAGGGAAATCCCGGAAAACCTAAATCTGGATGGTCGGAGGTGGATTTGAACCACCATCCTCCCGAATGCGAGTCCAGTGCGTTACCACTGCGCCACCTCGCTCGGTGAGTGAAGCTGAATTGCATGTCATGCAGCGTATTACGTACACCAATAGCTGTACAACGTTTGTATTTATTACACTCTACTGGATTCGGCACTGTCTGCCATCATCTGCATTTTGAAAAGATATTGCATATCAATTATTACAAGAGAGTATTTCTGCCAAATACGGAAAAATTAAAATTAGAATTGGGATTATTCATTGGAAAATGTCCTTCATCGTACCTCTGCTGTTTAAAAGTAATGGGTATGTCGCTTTTGTTGGTAATATAAAATTGATGTAAAGTTAGCAGAATTGGTATGTGTTAAATTTGATCATTAACATGAATTTAATATTATTAGTCATAACGTCATTGCCAGTACTTTACACACTAGACATACGATGAAGGACATATCCCAACGCCGGGCGCGGTGCCCGAGGAGACTGAGGAGCTCCAGTCACGGACTGCACGGCCACTACGGTCGGGGGTTCGAATCCCCCCTCGGGCATGGATATGATAAGTTGATAAGTAGTTTGTAAGTTTAGGGACTGATGACCACGTAGTTAAGTCCCATTAGCTTAACAAACATTTGAACATTTTGAACATGTCCCAATGAATAATACCAATTCCAATTTTAATTTTGATGTTGCCGTATTTGGCAGAAATGAACTATTGTAATAACGCATGTGAAGTATCTTCCCAATCTTCTGGTGACGGCAGGCAGTGCCCAAACGGTGGAGTGTAATAACTAAAAATATTGTTCATCTGTTGGCGCAAAAGTGAATTTTTCTAAATCCATTGCGACTATAGCTCGCCACTACTCAAAAACAACCTTAATATTACGTACAGGTTGAGTGGAAACACGGCGTCCCGTGGTTGCAAGAAAATCGTTATTCACGACGGTGGCGTTCGTCTCAGGGTTCCTCCGTAACTAGGGTCATCAGCTGCTAGACAGCCTTTGGGCGGCCAGAGAGAGGCAAGCCGTCGACAGTCGCTGTATCTCTGCGCCTCCTCGACGTCCCAACGACATCGCTTCGGTCCACTCCGAGACGTTTGGAATCTTCTCTTGTAAAGAGTTCCTTCTGACACAAAGTAACGATGCGGATACGGTCAGACCTCGAAATTGAGCTACTAGGCATGGCCGAACTACAGTCAACACAGCACTATGGCTGCAAGTGATCGGCCGTCTTATCCACTCAGTCGCAGTGGCTCTCTTCATGCCTGGTTTGCCGCGGTGGAGTAGCCGAGCGGTCTAAAGCGTCTCGCTGCGGAGCGCGCGGTTGCTCGCCGTGGAGGTTCGAGTCCTCCCTGGGGCATGGGTGTGTGTGTTGTCCTTAGGTTAGTTCCCTAGGTTTAAGTAGTTTGTAAGCTACGGACTGATGACCACGCAGTTTGGTCCGATAGATTTACAGACATTTGAACATTTTGAACATGCCTGGTTGCTTACGTCTTCGTGCGGGTAGAATGGCATCTGTGGACAATCCAAGAAACTGTTCTTCATTCAACATACACTTTCGAACGCCACTGTTCAGGAGAAATTGCAACCAAGGTGATGCAACACTTTTCTTGATGTTTGACAATCCAGTATGGTGATGTATTTTTAAAATATGAACCACTCTCAACGTGGTTCAAATGTTCAAAGAGCTTATGGGACTTAACTACGGGGTCATCAGTCCCTAAGCTTACAAACTACTTACTAACTAGCTAATACTAAGGTCGGCACAAATATCCATGTCTGAGGGGGTATTCGAACCCCCGACCGTAGTGGCCATGCAGAACGTGACTGGCGCGCCGCAGTCCTCTCGGCCACCGCGACCGGCCTCAACCTAATAATGAGTCGAATGACTTTTCTTTTTCCAAGTGTGACGATCAGCATCTAAGGATGGCATGAAGTATGGTGAAACTAGTCATGAAATTGAAAATTTTCATCCAAGCGATCTTGGCCATTAATATGAAAACCTTCTAAACTTGTCAACAAGCAGCGATTTATATGCCGCTCCGTCAAGATATTTCGACGTAAAATGTCTCTGGACATGAAATGCCTCTGGACATGTAGCGCCTAGGACCAGAGCCTAGGAGGTGTACTAGATGTGTGGTGCGCTTTCGCAGCAGCCGGCAGATAGCGCCGCGGTCCGCTAGAAGTGTGTCGGCCGCGGGTGCAGCTCTCGCCTAGGCGGCAGGCGGCCCTCTTACCCACATACGGACAGCCACGGCCGCCGGCATCTCTGTGTAGTCGGGCACCGGCCTTCCTCACAACACGATGACGAGGGATACCTCTGTCCTCACACTGTGGGACTCACTCGAAACCATGCTTACAGGAACTCTCGACCATAAAAACAACAGTGGAGTGTATCATTCCCACGAAAAATGTTGCATTCTGCTACAAGTGACATTTGAATAGAATAGAAGTAAAAGAATGTCAATGTTGTAGGATGGAAATTAATAAAGAGAAACCACGTAACACGATATCAGTACCGTGGGATCGAAATTATACGTAATTCAATGACTTTAGTGATTCATTACAGTTTTAATCAACAGTGCCAAAACTATCTGCTTAAAGTAATTACACTCCTGCCATTAAAATTGCTACAGCACGAAGATGACGTGCTACAGACGCGAAGTTCAACCGATAGGAAGAAGATATGCAAAACATTAGCTTTTCAGAGCATTCACACAAGGTTGGCACCGGAGGCGACACGTACAACGTGCTGACATGAGGAGTTTCCAACCGATTTCTCATACGCAATCAGCAGTTGACCGGCGTTGCCAGGTGAAACGTTGTCGTGATGCCTCGTGTAAGGAAAGAATGGAGAAGAAAGGAGGAGAAATGCGTACCATAACGTTTCCGACTTTGATAAAGGTCAGATTGTAGCCTATAGCGATTGCGGTTTATCGTATCGCGACATTTCTGCTCGCGTTCGTCGCGATCCAATGACTGTTAGCGGAATATGGAATCGGTGTGTTCAGGAAGACAATACGGAACGTCGTGCTGGATCCCAACGGCCTCGTATCACTAGCAGTGGAGATGACAGGCATCTTATCCGTATGGCTGTAACGGATCGTGCAGCCACGTCTCGATCCCTGAGTCAACAGATGGGTACGTTTGCAAGACAACAACCATCTGCACGAACAGTTCGACGACGTTTGCAGCAGCATGGACTATCAGCTCGGAGACCATGGCTGCGATTACCCTTGACGCTGCATCACAGACAGGAGCGCCTGCGATGGTGTACCCAACGACGAACCTGGGTGCACGAATGGCAAAACGTCATTTTTTCGGATGAATCCAGGTTCTGTTTACAGCATCATAATGGTCGCATCCGTGTTTGGCGACATCGCGGTGAACGCACATTGGAAGCGTGTATTCGTCATCGCTATAGTGGCGTATTACCCGGCGTGATGGTATCGGGTGCCATTGGTTACACGTCTCGGGCACCTCTTGGTCGTATCGACGGCACTTTGAACAGTGGCCGTTACATTTCAGACGTGTTACGACCCGTGGCTCTGCCCTTCATTTGATCTCTGCGAAACCCTACATTTCAACAAGATAATGCACGACCGCATGTTGCAGGTTCTCTACGGTTCTTTCTGGATACGGAAAATCGACTGTTGCCCTGGCCAGGACATTCTCCAGATCTCTCACTAATTGAAAACGTCTGGTCAATGGTGGCCGAGAAACAGGCTCATCACAATACGCCAGTCACTACTCTTGATAAACTGTGGTGTCGTGTTGAAGCTGCATGGGCATCTGTACCTGTACACGTCATCCAGGCTCAGTTCGACTCAATGCCCAGGCGTATCAAGGCCCTTATTACGGCCAGAGGTGGTTGTTCTGGATACTGATTTCTCAGGATCAATGCACCCAAACTGCGTAAAAATGAAATCACATGTCAGTTCTAGTATAATATATTTGTCCAATGAATACCCGTTTATCATCTGCATTTCTTCTTGGTGTAGCAACTTTAATGGCCAGTAGTGTACTTGCTCTTTTTGTATACTGTTTCAACAACGAAGCGGAAATCATCACGAGAATAAAACTGTCTGGTCGGTGTAGAGTAAATGTTAGTGAGCCAGAGGATGAATCCGGAAGGCGGTAGATAAACATATCAAATACTTCTGACGAGTTAACGAGCTACGTGCTGATTCGCTGACCGCAGCCAGTTGGCTGCGTTTGATCGGAGTGTCGTCATATTTGCTCTAAATACATTGTATTTTTTTTTCTTTTTTTAATCGAGAATGAAATTTATGCGTCTGTTGTATGGGATTGGTGAGACGATATGGGTCGCGTGGGAAAAGCCGTGCGCTCTAGGAGTCTTGCTGCGGAGGGCGCGGCTGGTCCCCGTCTGAGGCCGCAGTGGCGTCGCTGGATGAAAACTGGGCGTCGGCGAACTCGTCTTTGCGAGGCTCCTTTCATTTTTTCATTAATGAAGAAAATGTTAAATCAGCTGAATTATACATCAATAATCATTTATACTAAAATTCTATTAGTATAATATACGAGTATTATTGCAATGACAAAAAGTACAATAAACAAACACAAATTAGAGAAACTTTTCAGCTTTTTGTCTCACAGTATTTTTTAAAGATCACGTCTTAATACTAGCCGCTATTTCGGCTTCATTTGATAGTACTGAAAACGCAGATAGTCTTTCTTGGCTCACTGTGATTTTCAAGTTAGTCTTAATCAGTTTTAACTTTGTGAAGCTTCTCTCGGCCGAAGCTGTACTGGAACTGAGCATGATTCTGATTGTTATAATAAACATTTGGATATACTTTTTCCAAATCGTTTTCTAAAATGTACTGAAGAAATTGTTTTGCAAGTATTTAACTTAAAATTGCATCACTGCTGCACTCATACGGAAATAAATACCGATAACTAAACAGCTGCCGGCCGGGAATGGCCGTGCGCACTAAGGCGTCATACCACGGTGCGCGAGGTCGAATCGCACCCTTGGGTACGGATGTTGTGCTAGTCCTTTGGTTAAGCTAATGTAAATTAGATGTAGGTCGTCGCTACGTAACCTAGCAGTTGAAGAGCGTTGTTAAACATCAAATATAAAAATAAGAAACAAAAAAACTAAAATTTTAACAACGTTTCGCGAGGCCCCCACAGGCGCGAGGCCGTCGGCGGTGGCCGACGTCGCCGACGCCTAGCGCCGCCACTGCTGGGGCCTGAGTCCTCCCTCGGGCATGAGGGTGTGTATGTGTGTGTGTGTTGTCCATAGCATGAGTTAGTTTAGGTAGTTTGTAAGTCTACGGACTCATGACCACTGCAGTTTGGTGATATGCCTTTACAAACATAGGAAATGATATGATACGCTTAAGACTGAGGATGGTAAATGAGACGTGAGACAAGTATGAATCGAGGAACATCTATACCCAAGTTATCACCCCCGCCTTTCAACCAACCACTAACGTAGGTTAATACTTAAAGATGAGTAAATTAATCCTACAGGGGTACACTATAGGAAACGAAAATTTACTTGCAAGTTAAATGGAAACTGAGCAAACATTTTAAGAAGGGCGCCATGGTCGGAAATGGAGAATGTCAAAATTATAACATTCACACTATGTTATAAAGTACATACAATGAGCGAGCTGTGAAGGAAAGCAAGGAAAATTTGGAAAGGAAACTAAAGATTAGGGAGCCGATTAAATCCTTTGCGGTTTGCCGATGAGAAGATGACAGTGTAATTCTGTCAAAGATGTCAAATGGCCTGGAATATCAACTGAACAGAATGGACAGTTTCTTGAAAGGTGCCTGTAAGATGAACATTAACAAAGGTAAAACAAGATTAACTGGATGTAGTCCAGTCAAATCAAGGAATTAGATTAGGAGATGAGGCAAAAAAGTAGCATATGATTTCTGTTATTTGCAAAGTTTAAAAAAACTTATGATGACAGAAGTAGAGAATATACAAAACGCGGAATGGCAATGAGGAGGAAAGCATTTCCGAAGAAGAGGAATTTGTTAACACCAAATATTAATTGGAGTGTTGAATATTGCTCAAGTGTCCGCCTCCGTAGTATAGTGGGCAGCGAGCTTCGTTACCATACTGGGGTCCGGGTTCGATTCCAGGTCGGGTTGGAGATTTTCCCCGCTCGGGGACTGTGTGCTGTATCGTACTCATCATTTCATCATCATTGACAAGCAAGTCGCCGAAGTGGCGTCAGCAAGAAGACTTGCACCGGGCAGGTCGAACTCGACCCCAGTTGGGGTCTAACGGCCATAAATGCCAGACGAAATCATCATCATCATCACTGATCTTGTGTTTAGGATCTTCACCAGATCGGTTTAAAGGAAGCTATTCAAAAGTGGGTTGCTAGTTTCATACCGGTACGTGCGGTCAATGTTCGAGTGTTAAAGATATGTTTCTGGAACTCAAATAGGGAATCGCTGGAAGGGATGAAACTTTTGTTTTTCTTTTCCCTACTATAAAAACTGACGCGGAAACTTAGAGGGCCGTATTTTGAAGCTGGCTGCAGAACAATTCTACAACCGCCAACTTACATTTCGGATAAAGACCACAAATACAAGAGAAATTGGAGCTCGTACAGAGGCATATAAACATTGGTTTTAGCCCGTTGTGTTTGGGAGTGGAACAAAAACGGAAATGATTAGAAGTAATACGTAGGTCCCTCCGCCGTACACCTTGCAGTGGTTTCCAGAGTATGCACGTAAATGTAGAATGTTATGTGAAATGCGGTAACGGCAGTACAATTTAAAATGTTAACGAGCTACTGTCCAAAAAAGGAAGGTTTTTAATTTTTTTTTTTTTAATTTTGAACTGTTACTCGTGCCAGACTGCAATGCGGACTTGCAGTTGCACACAGCAGTTACAAGGAAGATTTGAAGTGTCAGCTAGCAGCCACGAATAAATGATGTAATAAACAACTCGATTGTCTCGAGAGAATCGTGATCTTCGCCTACTTGTTTTGACGTTAACGTGGGTCAGCAGTTTTGCGGAATAGAGGTCTGTGGGGCTGAAGTACTTAAATTTTTTTCAGTCTCTTATTCGTGTAATGGCAAGGCAAACAATGGATCTTTTACGGGTAACATTTAACCTAGGCTTCCTTTCATGCAACAACACGCTCTTGCACAACCCGTTCCATTCAGTGACATCAGCAAGTAATAAGGCGGAGGTAGTATGCGCAATGGTGGGTCGTTCTCTTACGACATACAGACGTGTGTAGACAAAGGGCGCCGGCAAATAATATTATAATTAAACTTGCACGTGACAGCGCGATGCTGACGTATTACGTGGTTAATAGTGTTTTGGATGAAGAATTTTGGCATGTTATTATGGAAAATTTCGAATGCGGGAGCAAAACTTGAGAGGAAACGTTCAAGGTCCAAATCCTGGCAGCTTGTGACATTGCCTGCCTGGATGAGCGTTTTTTCCGTTATTTTTGCTTATTATTTTCGTGAAATATTAGGGTTTATTACATGATCACGTACCCGGCGCAATCAAATAGTAACTCTCCCCAGCACTTTCCAGAAAAACAAAGAGAACTTAAATATCAACAATACTCATTTCGTTGAGACATCAGATAGTGAATATAAGGAGAGGCGTTGAATTATAACTTTGTGCTGTCACCAAAATTCGAACTGCTGCGTAGTAGGCAACCGCTTTAACCGCTCAGCTGAGACAGCCTTACAAATAATGCGGCTACACGGACTAGCTTAACACTTTAACTGCCAATCCCGTCAATTGACGGGATACAAAAATTTCCGTAGGCTGCCGATCCCGTCAATTGACGGAATTCGATTTTTCATGTTTGTAAATACGAAATACCGTCCATTGACGGTCTCAGCATCTCTTCATTGTGCCGAAAGGGTAAGTAGAATGTTAGAAAAGGAGAAGACAGGTCTTGTTCGAACTGTAATGAAAAACAGGAAGGGAATGCCTTAGGCTTTGAAATCACCCAACATACAAAGAAGGGAACAGATATTCCGGAGGAGTGGAAATCTTTTGGCTGTGTACTGGAAAGACAAAAGATATGTATATATGCTAAGTACAAAACACAGGGCAGAAATGATATAATTATGAAGACAGAAGAGATAAACAAAAAACAAAAACCTGCTTGTGTTGTGGAGTACAACAAAAAGAAGGTCGGGGTTGATCTGTCCGATCAAAGGATGTCATACAGGGCTTTCGAACATAGAACAGTGAAGTGGTGGAAGAAACTTGCATTTCACTGTCTCCTTATGGTGCCTGGTATTTGCATGTATTCTCCATAACAAAATAAAAGCTGAGGAGATGCCTCTATCGAAGTCCATAAAGGTGTTGTGTGCAGAATTGACAATGTGTGAAGATGATACTCCCAAACCAACTTCCGATAGAGGCCACCTGAGCAGGTTAACTGCAGGAATGCATTTTCTAGAAAAAATTCCACATCCCACAGGTAAAAGTAGAATTCAAAGGATGTGCAAAGTATGCTCAACCAGAGGAAAAAAGCGAACTGGAAAGGCAGTAAGAAAAGACACATCATACCAGCGCAGTGAGTGCAAAATCGCAATGTGCAAAGAACCTTGTTTTACATTGTATCATAAGAAATAAAAAAATAAAAAAAATTTACACTGTGTGAAAATAATGTGTATATATATGTAATAAGTGTTTTATTATTGAAAGTGGAATAAAAGCTTTTCTACTACAAACATGATGTAAGAACTTTATGATTTCCGTAAACTTTTTTTCTTTTTCCCAAAAAATGACACCGTTTGAAAATTTGTCGAAAAGGAAGTAAACATTCAAAGAAATTGAAAGTAGGTAATCAGGAAGAAGAAGTCCAAGGCTTTCAGAAAAGGTTATTGCCACATTTAAATGTTGTCTAGTTTTTCTAATACAAAATACTAAATATTGCTAAAAACACCTGGCATTCTTAGAAATGGCGAAGTTTACAGGGCCGGCAGTCAAAGTGTTAAGGCACGGGCTCCTCCATAACACACACTTCAATTCTGCCTCAATGATCCCTTGTGAAGTACCTATCAAATTGCCGAGACTCTCCAATATTGGAATTACAGCCCAGCTATAGGAAAATCCTGCCTTGTTACTCAGGTGGAGATAATATAAATATCAAGAAGAGTTCAATTCCCTGAGATATATATTGTCTCATTTTATCAAAAATATTGATTGTAAGCTGAGAAGTTGAATTAAAATTTGCGCTGCGGTGTTTATTTAGTTTTTTTGTAAATAAATTTTGAAGATAATCTAATTCACAACTCCTGTTGACTATGACAGCTAATTAACTATGGTACAATAAAAGTTGGTAACTTTTGTATCCCATCCCCGTCGCCACTTTTGTGTCTCGTTTCCGCCGGTTGTCCTGGGTGTCGGTGGCAGAGTAGAGAGAGACCGACACAGGAATAAAGGATGCACGCGTGTGCAGGTACGGAGGTGACCAGCCAGTGGGACAGCAGAAACTAGAAACACTAAGCGAGATTAGTATAAGAGATATATTTCATAGAAATACATTACTTAACTTGGAGAGCAGCAGACTAGTAGAATGTTGATACATAGTTTAGATAGAGGCCTGCCTACTGATGATTCCTAGTGCCTATCCGATAGCCAATTTTTAACTGGTGCCTATCTCATTCCCAAGTGAACGATGCAGTTCAGTGGTGGCCACGAGCGGAGTTGCAGCAGAGGGCGCTCGTAGCTGACGTCGTGAGAACGCCGCGCTGTGCGTGCATGGCGGCGCGCGGCGAAAGTACGTGGCGCGTACTTCATACTTGTGCGACACCACAGTAACCAGAATGAAAAGTGCTCCTATCATATCACAACAAAAGACAAAAAATATCCAGAAGAGAGTCGAAGAGAAGAACTGGCTTCTCTATTTACCTGGGAGTTTAAAAACATTTAAATAAAATAATTTCGACTTATTGCGCTTTCTCACTGATTAACTCCAATTCCCCAGCGCAGTGAACTCACCAGGACGGAGGGAGGGGGAGGGGCATATGTAATAACGGGTATTTCTGTGTCAAGATGCATGCAACCTAAACTTCAGAGGTCATATGCAAAGTTTGCCTAACTAAGGCACCAGACTGCCAGAGTCATCGGTCCCTAGATTTACTCTCTACTGTAAAGTAACTCACGCAGGCATGCCAGAAGGACGACTCGAACTTCCTGCGGGAGCGGCCGCTCAATCAGTAACATGACGCTGCAGTGCAGACCGCACGGCCATGCAAGCTTGGTGGTCTCTCATTGCACTAGACGTAAAGTGCCATACAGAATGACATTATACTTTGTACCAAGCTGTGCTTCATAACAACAATATCGTCTTCATATTAGCGCGAAATTAGAAAATACGTGGTTCAGAAGTTTCCAGATATGTCGAAGAGGTACTCGTAGTTGTCGTCTGTAACATGTTTGACTCTGGTGAGGGCATATTCACCTTATGTTATGCTGATTTCGGTGCGATAGTTGGGTGTTGTTACAAAATACGGCGTACGACTGCGGCTCGCATGATCACTTGATCAGGACCGCATTTAGCCTGTGGGACTCAGTTTGACGACCAAAACTGATACAGACCAACTATTAAGTATGTACGAACGTAGGCTTTTCGCGGACATTGTTGTTAACGTTAAAATTCTTCTGAGCTATCTGCCGCGTCATGATGATAAAATCTTTCCAACGTTTCGCATCCGTTGCAGGAGCCTTTCCTCACGTAATACTCAGTATACCGCGAAGCCTACGTCCGTACATACTTAATAGTTGGTCAATATCAGTGTTGGTCGTCAAACTGAGTTCCACGGGCTAGATGCGGTCCGGATCAAGTAATCATGCGAGCCGCAGTCGTACGCCAAATTTTGAAATAGCGCCCAACTACAAAATGTTCAAATGTTTGTCAAGCTTATGGGACATAACTACGGGGTCATCAGTCCCTGAACTTACAAACTACTTACGAACTACCTTATACTAAGGACGGCACAAATATCCATTCCCGAGGGGGGGATTCGAACCCCCGACCGTAGTGGCCGTGCAGACCGTGACTGGAGCGCCTCAGTCTCCGCGGCCGGCAACGCCCAACTACCACATAGAAAAATGCTCCTGCAACGGATCCGAAACGTTGGAAAGATTTTATTACCATGACGCGGCAAATAGCTCAGAAGAATTTTAACGTTAACAACCATCAAGTAAGTAGGTAAGTAATGTTTGTAAATCTGTGTTCAAAATGTTCAAATGTTTGTAGAGCTTATGGGACTTAACTACGGGGTCATCAGTCCCTAAACTTACAAACTACTTATCAACTAGCTTACACTAAGGACGGTACAAATGTCCATGCCCGAGGGGGGATTCGAACCCCCGACCGTAGTGGCCGTGCAGACCGTGACTGGCACGCCTCAGACAGCTCGGCCACCGCGGCCGGCTGTAAATCTATGGAACTTAACTTCTCTGGTTATTAGTTCCTAGGCTTACAAACTGCTTAAACTAATCTGAAGAAGAGGCTTTGAAATAAAATTTGTACCACGGCCGGGTATGGATATAGCGACTTAAAACTTGTCTTAAAACAATCTCTGCAGTTGCTATATCCATTATGTTATGGTGGCTTAGTGTCATTTTTTTTGTCTTTGTTACGATAGTAGCATCGCAACACTAATATACCAAAGAGAAGGCATTTACGTTTATAACTCTTCCGTTAATTAGTTAATTATGTTTCTGCGAGGAAGTGCATTATATATACATATATAAAAGTGTAGATTAACAGTGATAGACGCTCTCGAAGTTCAGAGAAGGTAACATAGATGAACAACGTATTCTAAATGATAAAAATCGATAAGGATTGTGGTAACTGCGAAAGCAGTACAAAAATCGAGAAGACAAACTTTGAGGCTAGTTAGTTGCATGGTAAACGCACAATAAAAATATAAATAAAAAAAAGAAAAGAAGAAAAGAATGAGTTTTCTTATATTTGGAAGAAGAATATTTTACTTTACAAAATTCTCGCAAAAGCAAACCAAATGAAAACTGTAAATAGAAGGGAAAAATAAATTAAAAACAAGTGGTATAGTGCCTGCCTAGTAAGCTGAAGGTCCCGGGTTCGAATCTAGGCCATAGTGCAAATTTTAATTCAAAACCTGTCCTTCAGGTTTATATCTTAGATATATATCGCGACAAAAATGTCTCGAGACATTGATTTAGTGTATGTTATTTAAACTAACAAGGGGAGGCCGCCAATTCCAGATTCATACTGCGCATAATGAAAGCTCATGGCCAGAGGTGTAATTTGGCAAAGCACCAAGATGCACTTCTCAGCCGTTGTCGAGAAAATCGACAGTTAAAAAAAGCCGTTGTGGTGAATTACTCTCTACGATGAGTAATACTGTACAGAGGCGTGGCGCAGCGCTAAGCGCTCGGGTTGGTAAGCCGAAGGTCGCCGGATTGAATCTCGCGGCATACAACTTTTTTTTATTATTATTTCTTCTTTTGTAATTCAAGCACGAACCAGAGTGATAGGTATCATAGTAATATGGAAAGCAGAAAACAGCACGGCATCGAGCACATCTTATAAACGATGCGTTTTTACAAGAACAATTGTTTTTTAAATTATCTTTTGGGAAACACACCTGATCGACATTCTAAAAAATTGTTCTATCGTCCGTCAGGTTTGACTTACACTATACGTATTCCTATCGGAATATCGTTTATACTTCTTCCGTTAACTGTACGTGGTAAACATTATGAAGACAATAACATTTGTGAAATACAATTTTGTCCGAAGTCGCCAGTTGCATATAATAAGCTGTTTGAAAGTCGTTTGTCGTGGAAAAACTGGCGACTTCGAACATCAAATGTTATTGTTTTCATATGTGTGTGTGTGTGTGTGTACATTTGAAATACAAAAAAACAAATAATAAAAAAAGTTGCATGCCGCGAGGTTCGACCCGGCGACCTTCAGATTACGAACCCGAGCGCTCACCGCTACGTCACGCCGCTGTACAACATTACTCATCGTAGAGATAGTAGAGATTATTTTACCGCAACGGCTTTTTTTAATTGTCGATTTTCTCGACAACGGCTGAGAAGTGCATCTTGGTGCTTTGCCAAATTACACCTCTGGCCATGAGCTTTCATTATGCGCAGTATCAATCGAATCTAAATTTCACAATTGGCGGTCTCCCCTTGTAAGTTAAACTAACCTAAGAACATCACACGCACCCATGCCAGAGAGTGGACTCGAACCTCGACGGCGAGCAACCACGCGCTCCGCAGCAAGGCGCAGTAGATCGCTCGGCCACTCCACCGAACATACCCTAACTCTCCATCAGTAAAACTACCGATATTGCTGTGTATCACTGATACAGTACCAGTAACACTGGCGAAAGAAACCAAACTGGAGTCACAACTTACCAGTACTGAATACGATTATAGGATTAAGGGCGAATGTTTAAGAGGCATTACTGTTGTCGACCTAAATGCCGTGGAGTAAGAAGTTCTTTCCATAGCTTTTACAGTCATCATAGGCATTGTTTTAGAGACAAAATGTTCAAATGTCTGTAAATCTATCGGACCAAACTGCGTGGTCATCAGTCCGTAGCCTACAAACTACTTAAACCTAGGTAAACTAACCTAAGGACGAACACACACACCCATGCCCCAGGAAGGACTCGAACCTGCACGGCGAGCAGCCGCGCACGCCGCAGCGAGACGCTTTAGACCGCTCGGCTACTCCACCGCGGCGTTTTAGAGACAGCTTAAGTGAAATATTGAGAGGAAGGTAAATTAGAGTGTGAAATGAAACAAACTGTACTTCCCTCTAACGAGTCGTCGGTGCCCACAATACGCAGAAAACATCTTGGGCACTGTCGATAGTTCGGCTTCAGTGTGTACAGGATCCTGAGGTGCTGAGACCTGACGATGTCGAGTAGCCGGTGGCGCAGTTTTCGCACCTCCGGGCGCGTAGCGGCACTCGGCCGGTGCCGCTAGCAATAAAAACCTGTGTAAACACGGCAGGAGGTCAGGCCGCCGCTGCTGCCGAGGACTCACCTCGCAGTTCCCTCCGTCTGAATCAATACGCACTGACACTTCTCTGCTTGTCAGTAAGGTACTGTGCAAAGGAACACCGACCAGCACGAGGTCGACACGAGAAATTGCACATAAACGACAACCGAGGACGCTACGAAGGGTCGACAGCTTTCTCACCAGGCTCTTATTTTTAATTAACAATTCATTTGACACTACTTCGAGGCGCACCGAGATAGGGGAGAGCGGGGCAAGATAGGGTGGAGGGCAAGACGGGTTTTTTGTAATTTCTACCACGACGGATATCGCAACCTAGCTACGAATAGTTGAACTAGTAGGCACTTGCTATGCGAGTGCCTGACAGTGCAAACCAATTGGAGTGAATACATCCAAACGTGTTTTCGTCTGTGCTGATATAATTTTTCGTCGTTTTCAAACGTGAAAAGATAAGAGAAGTAATTGTTTCTCATACTTTTAAGTATTATCAATGAAAAAACAGATTGTTTAGCAATAAATTAATGCATACAATATCTAATTGAATATATCCTTGGTGCTATAATGTTAACCTAACGTAAAAATAGTCCCTGGGGGCAAGACGGGGTACCTAATGGCAGGGCAAAATGGGGTATCCTAAGAGTTCACCTGAGAAGTCTGTTAAAAAAATCCCTCTTTTTTGTAAAGGCGGAAGTGGGAAGAGTAAAAAAGCAATGACGAACTTGGCAAAGAAGACAAAAAAATGAAGAAGAAATCACATTAGAAGTAGAAGACGTTGCGTGCCTGTATTGCTGCTGTTTATACTCGCAGTCAACACAAGGATGGGTGTCATGCGTCTCTTACACAAAATGGTCTCACTGTTTATGTGCGGGAGAAGAGGACGAAGATGTAGAGGTACATCATGTGTGTGAATTTTGCTTACAAAACGACGATAATAACTGAATAACAATAAACTGAACTTTAACATCATCACACAATGTTTACTTAATGCATTTCCATTAGATATTAAAATAAATCTTTTATGAATTTGTAAACCTGTTCATTGAATCATTTAATTACCTCTGCCCTACACAGTATTGAGGTAACCCATCTTGCCCCACCTGCGTACCCCATCTTGCCCTCACTGTAGGGCAAGATGAGGTATTTGGTGAACCGTAGGAAAATATACTTTTTTTAAATAGTAAATACAAACAATTTTTTTCTATAAACTCTAGAAATACTGAAGTTCAGAGTGGAATATGTGGTATTTTACTGGAGCATTTTGTAAGCCTACAAAAATTGTTAAGTGCCATGTCTTGCCCCGCTCTCCCCTACTAGGTTTCCCTACAGTTATAAAACAGACAACATTGTTACATTGGAAACTTTATTGGCAACAGGTACAACAAAAATTGAGCTATTTTTCGGTCAACCGTTAGGGGAGTCGGAATGCTCTTTCTCGACAATGTTATATTTGCTAACTTTATACATATTTTTCTCTGGAACTATTACACATAGAACTTAGAAATTTTGGCAGCTATTTTCAGCATATATTGTCAGCTCACGGGATTAGAACCAATGTTTTCTTTTTGTTGGTATAATATTTATTAATTTTTTACCGTTAAGCCATTTTATTGGAAAAAATTTAACACAAATTTTCATCGTGTAGATAATAAGCCATATTATCTCTTGATTCTTGTTCAGTGGCCTCTTTTAACTGTTATATAGCATATCTGAAAATTTAAATCCTATTGGTTTAGCGATTTGTGTGATAAAGTTACATGTAACAGCAAAACTGTCAAATGCCAGAAACGTGATTATAGTAACTTTTTATAAAAATTCACATCTCTTATTCTGTTATTAAAAGCGTCCGCAGAGTCATCAGGGTCATCTTCTTCTTCATCATCTAGATTCTTTTTTCTCCTTTCATCTTTTTTATTTTTTTTTATTTTTTTTTTTTTTTTATATTTTTTTCGTATTAAATCAAGCTCGACACTGAGCCTCACGCGTATTTTGTCCAGAAGCCGAATACCTCTGACGGTGTTGATACCAGGAACAATGCCAAGGCTTTCCATGACCTTCAGCCTACCCATATGACCATCAAATGTTCAAATGTTGTATAGCTTATGGGACTTAACTACGGAGTCATCAGTCCCTAAACTTACAAACTACTTATGAAATAGCTAATATTAAGGACGGCACAAATATCCATGCCCGAGGGGGGGGGGGGATTCGAACCCCCGACTATAGTGGCCGTGCAGACCGTGACTGGAGCGCCTCAGTCCCCTCGGACACCGCGGCCGGCCATATAACCATCACTGAATGAAATAACAAAATCACTGACTACCCATTTCAAAGTTTTTATGACAATAAATACATTCTTTGGTACACGAGTCCATATGAGGTTCACAAACTCATAGCTCAAAAACTGAACTATAAACACAGCTAGTAGCAAAGACAACAACAAGATCAAAGATTCTACAACTGAAGAGCAAATTCCACAGCCTTCTATATCTAATATTTTCGGAAATGTAAGAATTTAAATGTGTAAACATCGCAAGTTGGGTAATTTTCCTGGACGCACATATCATTTTGAAAAATAAAATAAAATGCTTCCTATAAGAATTTCTTAACAAATTTTGCACCTTGCACCGTTTTAAGCAGAAGCGTTCAAATTACTTTATAAGCTTAAAATCGAGAAATGTGATTTTTCCCATTTTGTGGCATTCCAACTCCCCTTAAAAATTGAGACACGTATCATATCTTTGTATTTCTGTGGCGTAGAAGTCTGCAGCCTGTGACTCAAATCAGCATGTCATCGTCAGCTCTTCTTCGTTGCCCTTCACAACAAGAGGCGTGGAACACGTACTGCAGGTGTTGTGCTGTTCCAAGACGACGCTCGTTCCCCCATGGTTCGGAGAACAGCAACTGTACTGAAGGTTGCTGGAAGCTGTTTCATCGTACAGCGTAATCCTCCTCACGCTCACTTCTGTCCTTGCGCCTCAAGAAATTCCTGTCTCCTGGCCAGCGTTCTGACAACGACTTATATCTGACGACGACTCTCACAGGCTGGTTCCATTCACAGGGGTCACACGTCTACTACACAGGAATAAAGAAAGTTTATTCCACGATAAGACTAGTGCCCCAGTTCTTTTGGTGACTATGTCAAAAAATAGTTCAACTATTGCTATACCTTTAGCCAATAAAATTTCATATATAACTGTTTTTGAAGGCAAACTCACTTTCTGGATGCACCTGGTACCTTCTGTCAATCGTCAGCTGATTATTAAGCGTAGAGAAAATGTGACTACATGACAATCGTAAGTAATGTAAAACAAATCCCATACCCATATATACTTGCGCATGATATGATCTGAAACAGTTGGCAGTGAGAGTGGTGAGAGAGGCGAGTCGAAATAACTCAAGTTGTTTGTAATTTTAAGAGAATCTTCTACCGGTGCTTGACACAATGTGGCAGTAATATTAAATAAGAACCGTTTTTCTTAAATTAAAAATGATATTAATTTACCAAAAGCTGCATTTTAACTGGTATCCGAAAGGTGTTCGCAGCACGCTAATTAAGCGCACGTGTTCGTTTCCTCTAAACTCTCGACAAATATGCACGAACTCAACAAGAGATGGTCACAAACAGGTTCGCCAGCACAAATTTTCCGCGCAGTTTAGCCTTTCCACTACGATACACAACCAAATACTACACCCAAATCATTGTTGTGTTCTATGAAGTTACTTACGTGGTATTCTACTCTGAAACGTGGAGAATAAGCGCTATATTTCCACGAGTCATCTCCAAACGTTGCCTCGATCTTCTTGGAAACGATTCTGGGAGAATTTTCATCATTTTTCGATGTACAAGGTCGCCCGTTCGAGTCGTGTGCATTAAACTTGGATGTTACAATGACTCATTCGCAACAGTTGCTGCGCAACGCTTCAGCACATTGGACAAACTCTGTGGAGGAACTGCGCCTGCGAAGTGATTTTACAGGCTTAAGCTTGTGAGAGAACTAACGGCCGGATTTCCAGGAGTCCTACCGAAATGTTTCCAGTGCTCTAGTGAAAGAACGCATTCCTTGACCTTCTTCGAAACGATTCTGAGAGAGTCTTACATCATTGGTCCAAGGGGAAGGTCGTCCAGTTCGCGTTGTGGATATATCACGCGGTGTTTACAGTGACTCAGTCGCAACAGCTGCCTCGCAACGCCCCGCTACGCTAGACTAGTGGGAACATGTTTGTATTGCGGGTAGATTAGACAACACACTCCCTCAGTCCGGTGTTTAATGCAGGGAGCACACAAAATACAATGAACATCGAGCAGTAGAGGGCACCTCGTTGCACGTTGGTACCATTGAATACCTGTTAATACTGCAACGCAGCTGCATTGCACATTTGACGTGTCAAGTCATAGAGGTTACCTGTAATGTAGTCTAAGGTATGCTGTGCGTTGTTTAACACAAGCGACTGGTGAAATACGTGATCTTTGAAAATGTCTAAGAGGACAAGTCGTTGGTGTGCGGTAAGCAGGAGCATCTGCAACTGAAGTGGCAGCACTGGTTAACGTTTCATGAGCGACAGTATGCACGGTAACGACACTGCACATAAAACATCGCATAAAATCATCGACGAAGAGGATTAGAGGGCGAAATCGGAATTTAACTAACAGCTACCGACGCACATAAAAAAGGACTGAGGCCACACATAAATGTAACAATCAACGGTCACTTGTTTCGATAAAAAAAGGAAAGAAGAAACATCGTTGTAGCTTCAGAAGGCTAAAATTAATAGTGGGAGCTGCGAAAGAAGTGGTTCTACGATGATATCAAATGTACGTATCGTCGGATGTAATAACACTTACATTGATCCTTGGAACGGCCGAATTTGTGTGTAGAGAAGCTTTAAGATCCGACATGCCTGCTCCCTGCATGGGGGAGATTCCGTATGATTTGAACGGTACTATCGTGGTATTTAGCTGGTCCTCTCAACACCTTCATTGTACGGATTACTACAAATAAATATCTCGATATTGAAGTATTTTCCATGAGATGAATATTACTGCGTAAAACTGCCACATTCCAAGATGATAATGTGCCAAAACACGTAGCCAATGTTCAGGTGTGGTTTTTAGAGCATCAAAGGATCATCCAACATATAACTTGGCCAGCACCGTCCCCAGACCTAAACATCATTGATTATGGGGAACTTTAGCGCAGAGAGTCAGTAACAGATTACCATCTCAACATCGTTCAAGAAATTAATTGCTGTTTTGGTTCACAAATGTGATGATATCCGTTAGTAAATATGGAGAACCCTACGAATCTATTTCGCGAACAAATACAGCTGTTCTGACAGCCAGTGGTTGCCTGGATCCTTATTAATTAATAGCCGGCCGCGGTGGCCGAGGAGACTGAGGCGCTCCAGTCACGGTCTGCACGGCCACTACGGTCGGGGGTTCGAATCCCCCCTCGGGCATGGATATTTGTGCTGTCCTAGTTCGTAAGTAGTTCATAAGTAGTTTGTAAGTTTAGGGATTGATGACCCCGTAGTTAAGTTCCATAGACTATACAAACATTTGAACATTTTTTATTAATTAATACATATTGTGTCTGCGACGCGACACTACGACAGGAAAGAGAGAGAGAGAGAGAGAGAGAGAGAGAGAGAGAGAGAGATAGGATACATGCTCTGCTACCCGTGCGAGGCACGGTCGGGTGGATAGTTTTATAACATGATTGCTGAGAAATAGAGTAGTACGAACTGAACTCGCTGGAGAAAAACTAATCTTTGTGTGCGAATGCGAACGACGGTAGGAAATTAACCACGAACAACTTTCCGTGCTATCGCATTTTGCCTTCAGGGCTGCATGTTCTTACTGGGAGGAGACATTACGTGATATTTCCTGTCTTACATCAGTTCTTAAGTCTTGTGGTTTGGTTATTTTCCTTCATCAGTCAGCATGCGTACTGAACGATCGAAAAACAACAAATGTAAATGGACGATACACTAGCAGTAATGGTACCGGTATGATATGATATACCATAGCAGCACATTAATATGTTTCAATTCTACATTATTTCTCCTCCTCATGTACCTGACATTAATGCTACCAAGTTTGGTACTCGTTCGGTAATTATATTTCGTGTTCTTTTTCTTTTTTATCATAGCCTGGTCCCACGTTAAGTAGGGTCGACGTTGCTCTTCTAGATCCTTCTCCTCCAAAATTATTCACTACTTCTTCCTTCTTCCATCCTTTCTCCCTTAGGTCCCCCGCTATCTTATCCTTCCACCTCATCTTCGGTCTTCCTCTCCTTCTCACTCCTTCAATCTTTATATCTTCAACTCTGTTTCCGATATACTCTTTCCCTTTTCTCTGCAAGTGTCCATACCACGTTAGTCTACTCTCTTTTATCTTTTTCCTCATGGGTCCCACTTTCACAACTCCTCTAACAAATTTCTAATTCTGTCCTTTCTTGTAACCCCACACATCCACCTCACCATCCTCATTTCTGCTACTTCCATCTTCCTTTCGTGGGCTACTGCCCCGTATATCATAGCAGGCCTTACCACCGACTTGCACACTTTCCCTTTCAACCCATTGATCACTTTCTTGTCACACAACACTCCGCTCATTTTCCTCCAAGTTGATCCAACCACAGTTTATTCGGTGCTGTACCTCGCTTTCCAGTCCTCCGTCCCTCTGTATGTACGACCCCTGGTATTTAAATTTACAGACCGATTTCAGTTCCTCCTCCTGGATCTTGCAAGGCCTTATCTGCTCATCCTTCATTATATCGCGTGTTATAACGCGTTAAATAGGGGAAATTTAATTATAAACAACCGGTATAGGGTAAGGTGGTACAATTTCGATATAGGTACAATTCCGATCAACGTAAGTTTTCGCGCCATTTTTCTGTCTCGTAGTGTCTCGTTATGTCGCGATGTAGAGTAGCAGGTTTCTACAGCTCCTCCTGTCTTTTCCAAGAATACACCGCTTTGCGGTAAGGAGATATAAACTTTTTCCCTTTAAAGAGGTAAGTGAAGCTACTTAATCTAACGCGCTCTTATAAATCATCTAGTTAAGGGTGACTGGATTCGCTACCAAAAATGCAATGTTAGTACCACGAAGTATGCATTGGTGCGTGACAGAAAAAGTGCTTTTTATGTGGAAGATACCCGTAATCAAAATTGTACGAGGAAGTGATCACAATTGTACCTAGTGTGGTACATTTTCGATCGATTTTTCTCAATTCCGTAACCTTTTTTTGTGTTTATACCAACATTTGTAACTGTATAATATTTGTGTTACATATTCATTAAACATCCAAGAATAAGTGCCATAGTTAAAATTATTCCTTTTCTCATTTTTTTTCCAGTTATAACAACATTTGTCCGAAATGATCGAAATTGTACCATCTTACCCTACTCTCACTATGCTTTAGAATGTATCTGAGGCTTGTTACCGATTAGAAGTGTAGCAGGAATGAAGGGAGTTGACAGCGGAAGGTGAATTAATCCAGTGTTCGAAGCCAAGTGGTGTAGAATTAACTGTGATTTGTGCGTCGTTCGTCACCAGATGACATGTTTCGGTGGTGAAAGAGCGCTGCTGCTGGAGTAACCGTACCGCTTGTGTGTCTCCCAAATGCTGCCTGCTGCAGGCTGGCGCACGCGTTTACGTAATCTCCAGACACGTCTGGCCTTTCGATACAGCCAGTGACCCCCCCCCCCCCCCCCCTTCTACTCTATCACTGCCAGCACTTTCCCCGGCTCGCGTGTTCACGCCCGTAGTGTGAACGCTGGCTGGCGTGGACCATCTCGCTGCGCAGGGAAACGCTTCTTAGCGACTTGTGCACACATTCAACATCGAGCACCTTCTTACGCTTCTCGCACCACAATTAAAGAGGAACTACATTACTACTTAACACCGCTGTTGTCGTTTCGAAGCAGAACTAGACCAAAGTAGCCCGTGACCGGGAAGTACCGGACCTGGCATTGGTTAAACAACTATCTATGATGTATCCGTAACCTGTTTCGAAAAGCAGGAGGAAAATCTACTGAATGTACTGCAATTGTTGTTTCGAGGGGTTGTTTTGCGTAAGCGGCTTCAGTATGTTTCTCAGAAGACAGCGAACGTCTTAGGATAAGTTTTGGGGTTCAATGGATAAAGAATAGCTGTTCAGAGCAGTGGTTCCCTATCTTATATGTAGTGGGATCCACAATATTTGTGCAAAAATGTTCGTGATCCACTAATATATATATATATAGCTTACTACAGTATGTCTGCCTAGGTCTGTTTGCGTTTGTGTATATGTGTGGGTGTGTGTGTATTTGTTTACCTTCCTTTTTTTCCCCCAAGGTACGTATTGCCTCTCCCGGGATTTGAATGGCTCCTTACCTACTCCCTTAAAACCCTCATCATTTCCTTTTTCCTCTCCTTCACTTCTGCCTGAAGAAGCAACTGGGTTGCCAAATCTTGCGTTTGTGTGTGTGTGTGTGTGTGTGTGTGTGCGCGAGTGTTTTATGTTACTATCTCTACCCGTGCTCCTTCGCCTGGTAAGTAAACTTCATGAGGCTCATCCACAAACTAAGTTCCGTTTCTATTTGTATAAACGGCAGCGCTAGGATCGCAGTTCCAGCATGCAGTTATTCTGACTCAAGCAGAAGACATGTACGCCATTTTCAGATAGCTGCTGCCGACTGGTGCTTTGTAGTGCTTCTTTATAATGTCAGTCGTAATTGAAAATGCCGTCGCGTGTGAAATCAGATTGTGAGTCGTTTTCGGACTGCAAAGAAAGTTAAACCAAAGGAAATTCATCGGCAAATCTGCGAGGTTTACGGACAAAATGCTATGAGTGATTCAGTGGTTAGAAGAGGGGTCAGACTGTTCAATGAAGGATGTGAACAAGTGCACGGTGAAGAACGAAGTGGTCGCCCGTCTGTGGTTACTGATGAACTGGTTCACATAATTGAAGAGAAGATTAAGCAGAACCGTAAGTTTACACATAGTGCCCTTGCTATGGAAGTTCCGCAAATCTCACGATCACTAATTCCAGAAATTGTTACTGAAAAACTGAAATTTCGAAACTTAGCTCACGTTGGGTACAACGGATGGGCAGTGCACTTTTTTTCTTTTTTTTTTTTTACTCGGGTACTTACGGGGGATGAAACTTGGGTATCGTATGTCACCCCTGAAACAAAACGGCAATCAATGGAATGGAGGCACACTTTATCCCCAACAAAGGTTAAGCCTAAACAAATGTTGACACCTCGAAAAGTCATGTGCACCGTTTTGTGGCACAGAAAACGCATTTTGCTAATTGATTGGTTAAACCACGAGGCCAAACACTCAATGCAGATGCTTACTGCGAGACCATTAAGAAATTGAGTCGCGCAATACACAACAAGCGCCGAGGATTAGTCACTACACGGCGGATGTGACCAAACAACTTTTACGGGAACTTCAATGGGACGTGTTTGATCATCCTCCGTACAGCCCGGACCTCGGTCCTTGCGATTTTCATCTCTTGTTACATCTAAAATCTGTTCTTATAGTCAACACTTCAACGATGATGACGAGCTGAAAGAACATGTTACTACATGGTTGAATACAAAGGCGGCAACCTTCTATGCAGAAAACACAAGAAAACTTGTGGCACGCTATGACAAGTGCCTACAAAATTTCGGAAGATATGTAGAAAAGTAGTTTAACACTTGTGGACTTTTGTACAAGAAATATTTTTTGTATCTGTACACGTTTGTTTTACATAATCAAAGAGAACTAACTTTGTGGACATGCCTCGTACACACACACACACACATATATGTGAGAATCAATAGTAATACGAATATTATATGTAATGTGAAACTGCAAAGTGCAAAAGTGCAAAGTGCAAAAGCGATCATAATTAAGACTTTTGAAACTGACGAATGGTAACATCTATAAAAAGAAGACAAACTATATTTCACGAAAAAAAAATTTATAAAGTTACTGAAATTTGTGGTATTATTTGGTGTTTGTACTATTGTTACTTTCCATATCTGTGCTCAAAGTTGTAGTTTTAGGCGTAAATAGTTTCCCATGTAATGCTTTTTTAATCAAACTAGAAAATGCATGGTCGAATAAGTAACTGTGGGTACAATTAATTTCTTCAAAGTTATAGTTGTAAGCACTGGAAACTCTCTCCTCCCTCTCTTTATGGGACACTGCAGTCTGAATCAACATGCCCTTTTTGTAGTAAATACAAAATAGAAACATGGTATAAAATGAAACAAACCTGTACTATAACCACGAGTAAACATACTAAACAAAAAAGATATGATCTTGCCGACAGAAGAAGAATAAATCATTGTAATGTCACTCATGTGACACTTGTTGCAAAGTGGAGGAGGATGCGCCGTTGCTACGTCGCAATTACAAACGAGTGTTACTACCGCATTGATCTCGTAGTGCTCTGAATACGTTATTGCCACATTGATTTCTTATTTAGAACACGTTTTATATATAACTTTTCAGACTATAAAAACATTCCTCTTAAAATAAATTTTCATATATTTTTCGGCCCGCAAGATATTTTGAAGTCGTCTAGCGACCCACCTGAAAAGACCGCAGGACCCATTACTGGGTCGCAACCCATAGATTGGGAAGCACAGTTCGAGAGATCTCAGTGGTCGTCTGCGATGGAGCCACGCAACTGGGATGCGCACCCCAGGAAGAACAGTTGCTCTTTCACGGCACCGGTACAAAGTCCCACGTTTATTAGTTAGCTAACTACATTGACCTGGCGTACCTTGAAGAACAGCAGCATTTATACGAGAGCTGTTCAAATGAGAAGATACGAAACGACACTGTGGGTATGTCTGAGATCTACATTCAAAAGTAATCACCAGAGGCTTGAGCACAGACACCCCACTGTTTAAAGAGCCGAAGGATTCCCTGCTCCCTGAATTCCTGCGACTGTGACAAGAGACAGTCCTCTATCGTGACCTTCAGTTTGTCGTCCGATTTAAGGCGCTTCCCTCTGAGATTTTCTTTTTTCTTTTCTCTTTGTTTTAGCGGACCAAAAAATGGAGATCACAGGGCGACATATCTGGGCTGTAGGGACACTAAATAAAACAAATCTTCCGGGCCAGATTGTATACCAACTAGATTCCTCTCAGAGTATGCTGATGCAATAGCTCCATACTTAGCTATAATTTACAACCGATCACTCAGCGAAAGATCCGTACCCAAAGATTGGAAAGTTGCTCAAGTTACTCCAATATTCAAGAAAGGCAATAGGAGTGATCCCCAAAATTACAGGCCAATCTCATTGACGTCGATTTGCAGTAGGATTTTCGAACATATACTTTGTTCGAATATTATGAACTACCTCGAAGATAACGACCCCAGTATTCAATACGGATTCAGAAAGTATCGCGCTTGCGAAACAAAGCTTACCCTTTATTCACATGAAGTGTTAGGTGCCATCGACAAGGGATCTCAAATCGATTCCATATTTCTGGATTTCCGGAAGGCTTTTGACACTGTACCCCACAAGCAGCTTCTAATGAAATTGCGTGCTTATGGAATATCTCCCCAACTGTGTGATTGGATTCACGATTTCCTATCAGAACGGTCACAGTTCGTTGTAATTGACGGTAAGTCATCGAGTAAAACAGACGTGACATCTGGCGTTCCACAGGGAAGCGTTATAGGTCCCCTGCTCTTCCTCGTGTTTATAAACGATTTAGGTGGCAATCTGAATAGCTCCCTTAGACTGTTCGCGCATGATGCTGTCGTTTATCGGTTAGTGAAGTCAACAGAGGATCAAAAGCAACTGCAAAGCGATTGAGACAACATTTCTACATGGTTCGAAAATTGGCAATTGACACTAAATAAAGAAAAGTGTGAAGTAATATACATGACCACTAAAAGAAATCCGCTGAACTTCAATTAAGCGATAAATCAGTCAAACCTTAAGGTCGTAAATTGTACCAGATGCCTAGAAGTTACAATTACGAACAACTTTGTCTGGAGGGAACACACAGAAAATATTGTGGGGAAGGCGAAACAAAGGTTACGTTTCTTTGGCAGAACGCTTCGAAGATGCACCAGCTCCACCAAAGAGACTGCCTACATCACACTTGTACGTCCTCTCATGGAGTACTGTTGTCCCTTGTGAGACCCGCACCAGGAGGGAGTTACAGAAGACATTGAGAAGGTTCAGACAAGGGTAGCTCGTTTTGTTTTATCACGTTACGGGGGGGGGGGGAGCGTCACGGAAATGTTGCACGAATTGGGGTGGAAATCATTAAAAGAAAGGCGTTATTCATTGCGGCGTGATCTGTCTGCGAAGTTTCAATCACCAACTTTTAGTTCTGAAAGTGAAAATATTTTGCTAGCACCCACCTACTTAGGGAGACATGACCATCCCAATAAAATAAGAGAAATCAGATCGAAAACGGAACAATTTTGGTGTTCTTTCTTCCCGCGCGCTATTAGATAATGGAACGGTAGAGAAAAGTTATGAAAGTGGTTAATGAACCCTCTGCCAGGCACTTCAATGTGATTTGCAGAGTATCTGTAGATATAGATACTGAAGCTGCTCCCACTTGAACTTGGCAGTACACTTTGTGTGACCCTGGAGACGTGTGGACGCGCATTATCATGGAGCAGAGTCACTCCATCCGTGAGCAGCCCAGGCCGTTTGCTCTTGATGGACTGGCGTACACTACGGTGTGTCAAACAGTAGACGTCACTGTTACAGTGCAACCCCGGATATCCGACCTTCACGGAGCCGGGCCGTGATCGGAACGGCCAAGAGGTCGGATATACCGAGGAGCAATAAAACACGTTTTTTTCGGGTCAAAACAGCCGTATACTGCACTAAATTATAGGTATTGTACAAAATACACACAGTGCTGCTTAATCATAATTACTGTGTTCAATAAAAAGTTATTTTACAGTACATATTCTAATAAAAAGTAACAGTTTTTTATAAAATGGAAAAGTTTAATTTTTATATTAATTAACGAAAACATTAAAAATACAGTAATGTACTGTTTAATCAAAAAGACAAACTCTTTTGCTTCAATTTCCCCAATCTTGATTTCGCTGAAAAATCACTCCATTTCTTTGCCCACAACACGTCCATAGGGGTGGCTCTCGGGTTCTGATCGAAATTTTTTAACACAATGCCAAATGCATCTTTACCCTCTGAATGCGTCACACCAATATCACCAACTTCTTCTTCTTCAGCGTCGCTGCCTTCATTTGTTGCGCTTTGAACTACAGCAACTATTTCGTTATCATTGAGTTCTTCATTTGTAGACTCTGCCATGTCAGCTTCGGTCAGCCATTTCTCCACATCTCCACATGTTCCGATTTTTTAAAGCATCTTCCGTTTCAACTGTCATAGAATAACTTTCAAGGTCTTCACGGTTTTTTCTCCAGTCTTTTACAGTTGTCACGCCGACACATAGCTCTCGGTTAATTTGACTAGTGAAGTTTCAATCACCTACTTTTAGTTCTGAAAGTGAAAATATTTTGCTAGCGCCCACCTACTTAGGGAGACATGACCATCCCAATAAAATAAGAGAAATCAGATCGAAAACGGAACAATCAGAACACAACTGGCAGTTTAACAGAGAAACAAAGCACAGCATTGTTGAGTCAGTTTGACTCGTCGCCGGCAGAAGACGATCGGGAACATGGTCAGATATCCCGAGGAGTCGGATATCCCGAGGTCGGATATGAGGGGTTCTACTTAATGGTGTTTCCGTGCTCGAGGAATTCGATGGTTATCGCACCTCGAACGTCGAAAAAGCCGGTGAGCTTCACCTTGCCTGCTGAGGGCACAGCCTTGAATAGTTTAGGGGGAGGTGACGACGCATGCTTCACGTCACTAAACGTATTCCCTAGGCATATTCAAATTTCAGCCGGTATTAAGACATTTCGTACCGTCTCATTTGAACACCCCTCGTAGATATTACATTAGTACAAATACATATTTTTTACAGTAAAGGCGAATATATTTTTAAAAATCATTATACGAGGTGCGTCCAGAAAAAAAGTTCCGTTTGGTTATATAAAATGAACGGGTACAGATACAGAAGAAATACTGATTCTACACAAATATACAACTGTTAAACTACTTTTCTACATAGCTTCCGAAATTTTGTAGGCAATTGTCACAGCGTAGCACAAGATTTTGTGTACCTTTTTCATAGAATGTTGCCGACTGTGTATTCAACCATGTGGTAACATGTTCTTTCAGCTCATCATCATCGTTAAACTGTTGTCCACCAAGGACAGATTTTAGGTGTAAGACGAGGATTACTGTCAAAAGAGTTTTTTTTTTCACGATAATGCCTGACCTCACACACCGAATGTGACCAAACAATTCTTACGGAAATTTCAAAGGGACCTGTATAATCATCCTCCATACAGCTCGGACCTCTCTTCTAGCGACTTTCATCTGTTCTTACACCTAAAATCTGTCCTTGGTGGTCAACGCTTCAACGATGATAAAGAGCTGTTACCACATGGTTGAATACACAGGCGGCAACCTTCAAAGTGAAATATGCGTGCAAAAACTTGTGGCATGCTATGACAAGTGCCTAAAAAATTTCGGCAGTTATGTGCAAAAGTAGTTTAAGAGTTGTAGAATTTTGTGCAATAAAAATTTCTTCTGTATCTGTGTACAATTTCATTTTACTACCAAACGGAACTTACTTTCTGGACGCGCCTCGTATTTTGAACAATGTTTTCTCAAACGTTATGAACTTCTGGATGCTACAGTAGAAATTAACATTCGCTGTGACGCACGCCGTGGATTTCAATTCTTTTGTGTTTTCGGCAAGGTTTTATTTGGCCTGGGAGAACGGTTCGTAACATCTGCAGCCGAGTCCGCGGCTTAATAATGGTTCTGAGACAAGCATAGCAGAAGTTCAAGGACTTCATTGAGGAGCGACAGCGGCGAGAAGTTTGGCGGCGGCCTCGCGGAAACAGGATGGCGTGTGTCGCGGCTGTTTACGACTGCTTCTTGTGCGGAATGAAGCACTGGCCGACCAGTGTTGTAACCCAGAAACGGTACGAACGCGTTTACGTAACTGAGAGGCGGTTACGAAATCCATACATGTTTTATGTGAGCAACTCATCGATTGCGAAAATCAGTCATGTGTAAAACCTGAAACTGTCATTAGTGACATATCGCTCGAAAACTTGCTTAACGATGTAATGTGAAATCTTTAGTCACTACCTTATTTCTCTTCCACGTTCGTCTGACTATATAAAAGGAGGATGTGTATGATATACTGTAGCGTTCAGTTACCAAGCGTCAGTATTTTGAATATTTTTGTATTCTGCGAATTGCTATTAACTGACTTCGTTGCGCCAAAGAAATATTCGATTCTGTGATAAAAGAATGTGATAATTACAGTTCAGAAGATTTAGACAAATAGCTCAAACTGCTTCAAAACTCCTTCACGAAGAAGAATCTATAAGAATTAATTTGTTATTCTAGACTTTCAGCATAAACAATCTTCATTGTACTCCAGTCTATGCGTAGAATTTGTGACATTTCCGAAATGAACAGCAGTAAATATACTTTTTTTCGGACGTGCGGATATGTTGTTGATAAAGAAAAATTCCGATTGGGTGAAGAAGTATGGCCAACTTAGTTGCGCCTGTTAAGTGTTTTTCTAAGGAGCTATGTAAATTGTTTACAAGGCTTCTTTTACAGCGCCCAAAAAAGGCTGTGAACTGTGATTAGTATATCTGACTTGAATCTTTTTAACGGTAGATGTATTGTATTACGTATTTGCGAGAAAACGTACGTAGTTTCAATATAGAATTGACAGCATCTAGCGTCTTGCGTCACGCATAAGTTAGTTACGTCAATAGTTTTAAGCATTTTACTGATTGTAATGCAACAAATTAAATAAAGTCGCTTTAATGTAAAAGGAAATAGTGAAATTCTGCAAATTAAAAATGAGATTTACTACAAAAGTGCTCAGTACTTGAATGCGTAATACAAAGCTTTTTCGGTGGCAGAAATTGTATTAAACTGATTTTATGATTACTGTCGGAAGAACATAAGAAATTTGCTTGATTACCTCTGTTCACTTATTTGACTTGCAGCAAGAAACTTCTCTTTCTCTCTCAATAACTCTTCGTTCCTCCATTTGTCTCTCATTCTCGGAAATGATACGTTTGGTGGATCCCTTGAAATTATTTGATACTGTCAACTCTGCATCTGAACCCTTTTTTATTGTGGCCCGTCTGTGGTTTATTCCAACTTCCACTGTATCCTTTTTATTTCATCTACACATTTAGCCTCCAAACACTATACTTTACTAATAACGATAAGCAACTTTTTAAGCACACATTTCGACTAGTTGTTGGACAGCGACGACGAATACTCAAATCTAAAAAAATCACCGTGCAACGTTCCTCTATAGTAAAAAATTATCAAATTACTGTATAAATAGAAAGACAAATTTCCATTGCTGAGAAAGTTCTCTCGCGCTTCCAGCCGCGTCAAGTGGTTTAATATCCACGAACTTTCGGCGGACATCTCCTCGGTCATTATGATGGGGTGATTGTCGAGTCATTGCTGCCGCCGTCCCTATATAGCTGCGCGGATTCCTGTGACGTCATTGGTACTCGCGGCATGGCCATATATGGCAGTGTTTTGGTCGCGTGCCTGCCGCCCCGCTTCAACCATCCGATGGCCGGGTCCCAAACTGTGCTCAGCTGCAAGCCGTCGTTTTAATGAAGAGTTTTTTTTTCAGATATTTTTTTTTATTTCGATCGCCTCTTTTATTACGATATCCCAAAAAGTTCTGTTCTGGTAATGACTGATGTCTCATCGAACGCAATGCGATGTTTGTTTCCCAAAGCGCGCTCCCTAATTGCTGATTTCTCGGGATAACGTAAACGGAAACATCTTTCATGTTCAACACAGCGCTGTTCAATATTGCGTACTGTCTGCCCGATGTAAAACTGTCGACACCCACACGGTATCTTGTACACACCTAGCGTTCTAAGGCCTAGACAATGGCCGAGGAGATCTCGGCCGAAAGCTCGGAGATATCAAACCACTTTACGCGGCTGGAAGCCCGAGAGAATTTTGTCAACGAAACTCGCCGCAAAACTATGCATTCACACAAGTTTCTATTGTTGTATAATACACCGAAGATCTACATCCATGTTGTCTCATTGCAGTAGCAAATGTAGCATATATTTTTTTCTTGGGGAGGGGGGGAGGAGGGGGGGGGAAGAAGATAACTAATTTTGAGTAGACACCCTATTACTTTTTGTGTTAGTTTTGCCTTTCATATTCAGAGGATAATTTGCGGTGAAACTCCTTTTACTTTACCAATAACAAGCGTTTTAACTGTTGGCATCAAATCATAACAATATAGTTTTTTGTCTTCACATTCATTATTTCTGGGGGGGGGGGGGGGGTCAAATACCAGGAGCTATGGGACTGAAGTTGTTTTTAGAAATCAGGTCAATGATTTTAAGCATCTTCCGAAAACGGTCTTACCACGCATGGATCAAGCCATCCATCAACCTTTCTTTTTTTTTCTTAGGTACAAAATTTCTATGAGCTCAATCTATGACACCTCCCCCCCCCCCCAGACCAAGATCCTGGATTCGCCACTACCCCTCTCTCACTGGTACACGAGACGTTGCTGCTGTGCTATCGGAAAATCTTCATGAATGAAATCAGTAAACGTATGCACCAATCATCGCCTGAAAAGATATGCGTTTAGGACAATACTTATAGTTCTTACCCGTGCCAGTGATAACAAGGATGGTATTAGCTATTGCCGACTTAAGTACGTAGACACACATCGAAATCTGTACTAGAGAAGCTACGATGTACGGAACGATGGAGGTTTTGTGAAGGCCTTACTTTACGTACGAAATGTAAAGGCGACTCCTCTTTCCTGGAGCGACTTAATGCAAGTTACACCACCAGTAATGATTATTGTTTACACTATCAGATTAATTCAAAGTTAAGCCCTTTTGTATTTCTGCAAAGCATTTTTTCTTATAAATCGGAAGCATCCAAAACAATAAACTTCCTTTTTATTATGCCTGTGTTATCATCTTCCCGCTTCTGTAACTACATTTATATTCCGCAAATTATTTTGAACAGTGGCAGAAGATACACTCTGTTGCAGCGTCTACCATTCGGGTTTGCTGATGTGACACTTTCACGCTTACTAAATGAACCTCAAGCGCACCGTGCTGCTGTTCTTTGCGTTGAAGTCGAAGTGTGCGGTAGGAAGCAACAGGTGTAAGGTAAGATGTACGGGAGTAACTTTTCAGGTCAACAAACAGTGTTCGTATTAACGGGATGGGGGAGCGGGGTGTTTTCCCCTCTCATAAACTCATTATTTCCCCCAGGTCAACAAACAAGAATACTTTCAACTAGTATTTTTTCTATTCAGCATAAGTACTATTACAGTTATCTGAAAATGCAACAAGACGCGGAACAGTTCCCCTGTAAAATATACGAGCTATCGGTAATAACCTGTTTCTGTTGCTAATGCCTGTAACCTAAACAATAAGCATGAATTGGTATTTCAGTAGTTGTGTAGCAGCTGTGACGACTGCTATTGAATTTTCGTCACATAAAAGCAAAATGTGTGCGTACTTTTGGAGATTGGATTGTTTTAAATATTTACATCTAGTAGAACTGTTACTTCTTCGTAGCTCCTAAGTATCTATCTCAATCGTACTACCACAATTCCGACTGCGTTATAAACACACCGATACTGTAACTACAGTACTAGTGGTATTAATACTGTTTCTCCTATAACACAAGTATAGCTTCGTAAATTTCAGTCCCCTCATCAGACACTGTGAATAGACGTTCCGAACAGTCCTTACAAGCAAGTATGTTTAACTTTTTCTGCTATGCTTCCCGCTTACTCGGATCATTAATACAAAATATAGAAAACACATTGATAAATATTATCACTGAATTAATTGAATAAGAAATTCAATCAATAAAAGATTTGGCTACGTTAAAATACATGGTGCACCATTTACATTACACAAGGTGCTTCAAAGCACTTGCTGCACTCTCTTTGTGTAAATATAAACTTCATAGTTCGTCGGCGCAAACAGGACAAAAA
This sequence comes from Locusta migratoria, assembly GCA_026315105.1. NCBI lineage: Eukaryota > Metazoa > Arthropoda > Insecta > Orthoptera > Acrididae > Locusta > Locusta migratoria. Next base: position 909,028,967 of record CM048744.1, read on the forward strand.
TATTCAGCTAATTTCATTGCAACTTGTAAACAAGGCTGCAAAGAAACGATAATTTCATTGTTGTAATTTGTTCTCTAGTCTGTAGGGATAGGGACAACAGCTGGTTTTCAGTCAATGAAGTTATATTTGGAAGGCTTCCGCAATATTCCTGGACGGCGCGAGATACGGCATCAGCAAATGATTTCAACACACGTTCTGAGGGCGTGCATATAGCATTGCCTTCTATTGTGTCCTCAATACCCTCAGAGAAGTTACTAACAACCGTCATCTGCGTTCCTTTCACTTCTGACAGCTATTTCCCACGAGATCACGCCACATTCTGTTCCCACACTTAATAATGTCTGTAGCAATAAAACACTAGGTTATTCGTCGCAAGCTACTCTCATATGAGAGTGTGTGATGTTTCTGGTCCCACGTGAGAGTGGGTAATTAGTTGTCCTCTGCGTCCAAGCCCCACAGATTTACACGAACAGCGGCTCGTTTTCTGAAACCGCGTTGCGCAAAAGAACATCACAACAATGCTGTGCTACCAGCGTCAGCTGGAACTCTCAGCCGCCGGATTATAGGTTTGTACAGCGAGGCCGCAGAGGGAACGTAATCGCCAGCAACGCAAACTCCCATGACTCACGATCTTCGCAGAACTGTATGACTCCTCTTGCCATAAATTTTATGGGCACTAAAGCAGATGAACTGTCGTCATGCTGTACAATAATCAGACATTTTATTATGTTTTTGCCGTCCGCGGTGGCCGAGGGGACTGAGGCGCTATAGTCACGGTCTGCACGGCCACTACGGTCGGGGGTTCGAATCCCTCCTCGGGCATGGATATTTGTGCCGTCCTTAGTGTTAGCTAGTTCATAAGTAGTTTGTAAGTTTAGGGACTGAAGACTCTGTAGTTGTCCCATAAGCTATACAAACATTTGAACATGTCAATTTAATGTCGTACAGATGAAAGTAATCAACTGGCATAGTGATGGAAAGAGGTCAAGAAAGTAGAGGCTTAATATTTATTCATTAAGCTAAGCGTTTCTAATGTAGTATGCTACGTTTTTTGCCTATGTAAGGTTTGCTAACACAGAAAAATTAGACCAGTTGTAGACTGCAGATTAGCCGATCTTTCGTATGACGTGGAGGGGCGGTTTGATAGCTCAATGGATAGTGTCACTAACCCCCATCCGCCATACAGTGGGACTAAGTTCGATGCCCGCCAGTGGACTTTTCATCATCATCATCACATATCGTCCACGCGGCGTCAAATAAAAAGACTTTCCTTGAGCAGGGGTCTCCAGGTCAGTAATGCCGTACGATCATTTCATATCCAGATTATGAAAAGGTGTAGTCTGTCCCATATAGTTATAAGGTACCCGGAGACACTAATTAATTTCTTACTCTACACACACTTTTTGCGCAGCTACTATGAAAGGAATAAAGTAACAAGGTATTGCTAAGTTGCCTAGGGATTCAGCTTACTAAATCGACTGTCCTCTGGGAGCTAGTGTTGCGTCGTAAGTAGATTCAGTATGAGGAGCAAGTCTAAAATGTAGCAGTTGTGTCACGTTGGTGACGAGAGGGAGAACGCCCACTGCACTCCAACGGCCGATGTGTTCGTCGACCTTTCTGCTGCTATCTCACTGTCGGGTCAACAAGAACAGCTTCAAGGCCTCACTCTTCGATAAACTACGTAGTCTTAGGCGCACAGAACTGAAGCTCAAGGCATGACCTTTGCCTGTATCACTGGTCACGTAGTAATTTCGTAACCAGGCCGTGTATGAATGTGTCACGTACTTGTAAGCTCTCCATTTGGGATGTGGGAAATCACGGAAGATCTAAATCTGGATAGCCGGAGATGGATTTGAACCGTCGTACTCCCGAATATGAGGCCAGTTGTAACTAACTGCGCCATCTCGCTCTGTGGCAAGTTATCAGAGTTTAAGGAGATGCATACAAATAAAAACTTAAAAATTACTCTGACCTGCATAGTCATCTAGCGAAGAGGTAGTTATGGCATTCCTCTGTGAAATTAGGCTTAGCTAAGTTCAGCAGGTGAAAATTTTATACACCACACGCATACATAGTTGCGAGTATGGGGTTAGTATCACCTGTTTCATCACATTGCTCAGTCCTGTTTCGATTCCGATGAGACTACGAAAGTTTGCTCAAGCAGGATGAAAATTTCAATTGACTCTATCTGCTTTATTCATTCCCGTTCATTGCTTTTTCACGAGGTAGTGAAGAATCAGACACCTGAAGTTGAATCACGACCCGGTAGTGAGATGTTATGTCCAGACACGTGGACGCTGAGATCAATGCACTCTCTGTTCTCGGATAGGACACTGGATTTCGTTTAGTGTTCCAATTATAAGAGGGTTGGAACTTTTTATAGGCAACACTGCTGTGGAGACACTATGTAATGGACCCTACTATTGTCGCTGATAGCACACTTTGTTGGCATACCATTCTTACCTCCGACCAAATGGACTCGCCCGTCAACGTCACCGGCGAGCGCACTAATCGAGGAAAACACAGTTACTTATGAGGAGCTGTTTAACGTAACGGTCTCATCCTAACACATTATGTTCCTCCACTGCAGACCATCAATGCACAGTATTACTGTTCGTTTTTGGAGCATCACCGGCGACCAGCTTTGTAAAAGAAGCGGCAACACTTTCTGCGCAACCCACCCATCATTCTGCACGACAATGCGCGGGCGCATACAGCGCAAGCTGTGACTGCTCTGTTCGGTCGATGGGACTGGGGAGTACTGTAACATCCACCATACTCCCCGGACTTAAGTCCTAGTGACTTTGATTTGATGAAGGAACCATTTCGTGACATTCACTTCAGAACTGTTCCAGACATTCGAAGGCGACCACTCCATTCGCACCATCAACACAACAGGCTCTGCTAACGGTATACTACGCCTTCCACATCGCTCACAACGGGTTCTACTTCAACGCTGGTGACTACTTTGAAGGACAGTAACAGTTTCAAATATGTAACGCTTTTGTATCAGTTGTGAATGAATAGTTGTCAATATTTACTCCTAAGTTCCACCCCTCGTATAAAGTGTTATTAATTTTAGATCAATTAAACTGTTCAGTCGGTATGTGTTACTTGCAGGTGCCTTATAGATGACATTATTCTTCATTTCTAAAAGTTAAAGTATATTCTCTAGTGATTTCGTTTATAAAAGTAACCTTCTGTCCAGTAACTCTGAGTGTAGTTTTAATTAAGTCAATTGTGATTGATCTGGGATTCATTAAACCGATTTAGTAGGAAACGAAATTTGATGCCTAGGCATGGGTGGGATACGTTTTGGCAAGTTCTCGTTTTCAACAAAATTTATCTGAGGACAAGGAAGAAAACTTTGGCCATTCCGGCAAACGCCGTTTTCCAAATTGCTAGGACTTATTCAGTTGTTGTAGATACGACTTCCCTGAGAATTAACCAGTTGCCACGAAGAACAAATTATAAATAGTATAGTAATTTGGAAGGTAGTAAATGGAACATGACTTTTGCTGATAACAAAAGAGTATTTTAACTTATTCGACGGAAAAAAGAAATAATTGGCTGCACGAAGTTGAGGACGAAATTAATACAAAAGTAAGAAAGGTTGTCAGAAGCCGTGATATTTTGTTCTGGTAAGCCATATCGGAGAAATTTTGTACGATCGAGTATTGAATTTTTTCAGTTGATTTTCAGGAAACAAACATTCAGGGACGTATGAAAAGCTCAAAAATGAAGATAAAATTAGGGGTGTCTGTCTAGAAATATCACAATTAAAATCTACTAACCAAAGACGTTGCCGAATTCTGTGGGGAGAACACAGTCTAGTCGGCAATCCAGAAAGGGGCATGTGACAACCAGTTTGTGGAAGGTGTGTGAAGCTGTGAACGAAACTGTGCTTTGAGCAGTGTTCATACATTTCATTTACACCAATATCGGACTGCAATAGTAGAATGTTGCCTCGAAACGCGAACTATTTTTTGGCCTAGAACATGCGCATGATTTTGAAACTTCCGCCGCAGTGGAGTAGCCGAGCGATCTAAGGCGCCTCGCCGCGGAACGCGCGGTTACACACCGTCGGAGGTTCGAGTCCTCCCTGGGGCATGGGGGGGGGTGTGTGTTGTCCTTAGGTTAGCTTACCTTGGTTTAAGTAGTTTGTAAGCTACGGGCTGATGACCACGAAGTTTGGTCCGATAGATTTACAAACGTCCTGGCCGACGAAACTTCGTGCATGGCCGTGGGTAGAACTTGTAACCTTTTAGTTTTAAGTGCTCCACTGACGGTACTAAGCAAACAGGCGTCACGACGTGCCGTCAGAGCTTTACCTCCGCAGGAAACGTGTGCGGAAGTTTGTACGGCAAGAGATAAGGCAGTGGAGGAGATAGTGCCGCGAGGACAGGTCGTGACACCTGCTGTATGGCTCCGTGGGCAGAGCGCGTGGCCGCGGGAGGCAAGTGTACCAGCTTCAAGAGCAGGAAATTAGAACAAAACAGAGGGAAGATCCACTGTGTACGCGCAGATTTGTTTATGTCCGAGGCAGAAAGAAGCAGGTGTACGTACATCACGTTGCTTACAAGAAGTGTGGCGCTGCACAGCAGTGATTTCCAACTTGTTATGAGAATACAAAATCAGTCAAATATCTTTTGTCTTCTACGCACAGAATTTTGCTAGCAGCATTGGTGCAACTCGTTTCTGGCGATATTCGCCATCTGTGGCCGTGGGTGTGTCCTCCTCAGATTACGTCGCTGATTGTAATGACGGATGACAGTGCCGTACGTTCAGCTTCAACACAGAAACATTGTCATCCAATACCATTATGTACGTTGCTAATGTACCACCAAACCCTTCAAGTAGACTATCCGTGGTTATTTTAGTTGTTTCATTGCATTTTCTTCGCACATTAATTTTGCTCTACAGCCCGTCAAAAAGATTAAGTAATTTTTTTATTTACTATGGATTTTCCACTCATAAACAACGAGCGAGCAAACGAGAGAGAGTTCCTTGCACATTTTCCCACCAAGTTTTTATTATTTCTTAAGAAGTGTTGTCAGAGTTTGCATTCAAACCAGTTACCTCGGATTTCCACGTCTCCGTATTTCTAATTCTCACACCAATTTGAGAAAATATTTACAAGCGGCTTCTTCCGGGGAAGGAGAGGGTGGACGTACGAGTAGGGGAATGTAAGCGGAATCATGGAAAATAACCAACCAAAGTTAAGCTTTTTGGACAATGAAGGAAGCAATATTTAGAAAAGAATGACATCAATGAAGGTCGTTCAGTTTCTTTTCTACTTCGGCCGTTTTGATTTCAGCAGTTGACATCCCCAGCTCCAAATGTAACCCAAAACGTAGTTTCCGCAAGGACCAAACTACAGGTTTGGTGAATTTGACTGGAACCATTTCATAGATCGATTGCCATTGCCCATCTATATACTGTTGCAAAACTCACCTTTACACGCCATCATTCTGCATTGAGAAATTGAAGAACTGACCGTAACCCGCACACAACAGCCATATCTACTTTACAAAATCGTCAAACAATAATACAACAAGGTCAATACCATCGGCTATTCGTTCACTGGAGTTTTCCATGCTGTTGAGGCAGCCAAAGTCGCTGACTGAAGTTACTTTTTTTTTTCTAGCCAGATATAACATAAAAATGTAGGATTCGGGGCCATAATCATTGTGAATGGGTTTGTCACCGCATTGTCAATTTATAATCAGTCAACCAACACCGTGAAATGTACTGGAAAACCCAAAGTAATGTTGCTGACAGCGAGTCCGTACTGTAGACACGCAGTTCGTTATTTTCACCACATTTGTGCAATGATATGACAAAAGTCAATATCGTGTCTGAACTACTTTTTGCGCAGCGAATCGACTCGTCAAGACCTGCACGAATATTGTACCATGTTGTCTCTACAACTGTCCATTATTGAGAAAAAAAAAATTGCCAATGCAGGAATTTGTGCACGAACTAACCTGTCGATTACAGCCCATAATTGTTGGATGAGAGTCACATCTGAATGACTGGATGGCCAAATCAATGTTTGTTAACCTATTGGACCAAACTACTTTGGTCATCAGTTTGTAGACATATGGAAAACATACATACCCATGCCCGAGGCAGGACTTGAGCCTATGGCGCGAAAAGCCGCACAGACCGTAGCTTGATGGCTTCGATCACGCGGCCGCTCCCGCGCGGTGATCGCCAATTCATTCGCTCGAATCACCCGGAATGTTCTTCAAATCAATCGAGAACATTTTTGGCCCGGTGTCATGACACATTGTGGTTCAGAAACATTTCACCGTTGTTGAGGGACATGAATTCAATGAATGGCTGCAAATTCTGTCCGTATAGTAGACGTACCGTTTCCCAGCGAGCGACGTGGCGCAGTGTTAACACAGGGGACACGAATTTGGCAGGCCGACGGTTCAAACCCTTCGCCGGCCATAATGTTTTAAAATTTTCTGTGATTTCTCACTCCAGGCGAATGTCAGGATAGTTCCTTTAAATGACAGGGCCGATTACCTTCCTCATTCTTGGCAAAATGTAATTAGAACTTGCTCCAGCTCCAATACCCACGCTGTCGATGGGACGTTAAACTCTTGATAACTGTTTTCCAGCCATAGCTCTGTATTTGCACCAAGGCTCGATGAACAAAGTACGAGCATACGGAATACCAGATCAACTGTGTGACTGGATTGAGGCGTTTCTAGCTAACAGAAAGCAACATTTCATTCTCATCGGAGAAAAGTCTTCGGACGTTAAAGCGACCTCAGGCGTGTACCAGGGGAGTGTTATAGCACCTTTGCTTTTCACATTATATATAAATGACCTCGCAGATAACATCGGAAGTTCAATGAGATTTTTCGCGGATGTAGCTGTAGTCTGTCGAGAAGTCGCGATACTGGAAAAGGTTAGCGAAATGCTAAATGATGTGCAGGGTATTGAGGCATGGCGATTGAGGGTATGGCGCTGTGTCTACATAGAAAGAAAGAGCCTTTATTATATAGCTATTTAATAACAAAACACACAATGAACACAGTTACTTCTAAAAAATATAGACACAAGGGACGAGCTGAAATGGAATAACCACATAAAATCAATCGTGGGTAAGGAAGATGCCGGATTGAGTTTCATTGGAAGAATATTCAGGAACAGTAGTCCGTCAACAAAGGAAGTAGGTTAGACTCTCGTTCGGAGGTCGCTAGAGTAATGGTCATGCCGGCCGCGGTGGCCGAGGAGACTAAGGCGCTCCAGTCACGGTCTGCACGGCCACTACGGTCGGGGGTTCGAATCCCCCCTCGGGCATGGATATTTGTGCCTTCCTAGTTCGTAAGTAGTTCATAAGTAGTTTGTAAGTTTAGGGACTGATGACCCCGTAGTTAAGTCCCATAGACTATACAAACATTTGAACATTTAGTAATGGTCATCAGTGTAGGATCGGTACCAGGTAGGGATAATAGAAGACGTAGAGAAGATCCAAAGGAGAGCAGCACGCTTCATTACGAGCTCATTCAGTAAGCGTGAGAGCGTCACAGAGATGATCGGGAAACTCCAGTGGCAGACGCTGCAAGAGAGGCTTTCTGTATCGCGGTACCGCTTTTGTTTAAGTTTGGAGACCAAACGTCTCCTGGCCGCGATGGAGTGGCCGAGCGGTCTAAGGCGCCTTGCTGCGGAGCGCGCGGTTGCTTGCCGCCGCGGCGGAGTGGCCGAGCACATTGAGGCGCTATGCTCCGATGCGCAAGGCCGTTCCCCGCCGGGGGTACGAATCCTCCTTCGGGAATGGGTGTTTGCGCTGTCTTTAGTTTAAGTTAGTTTATAAGTAGTTTGTAAGTTTAGGGACAGATGACCCCGGAGTTAAGTCCCATAAGCTTAACAAACATTTGAACATTTGGTTGCTCGCCATCCGATGTTCGAGTCCTCCCTTGGGCATGTGTGTGTATGTGTATATGTGTGTGTGTATGTGTTGTCCTTAAGTTAGTTCAAGGGCGTTTGTAAGCCTAGGGACTGATGAGCAAAGTAGTTTGGTCCGACAGATTTACAAACATTTGAATGTCCCGGTGGATACTTTCGTCGTACGTACTACAGTGATTTCTTCGGTTATTTGAAACAGTCGTTTTAGTCTGTTAGCAATGACCGCCTACGCAAACGCCGCTTCCGTAGGTCATTAAATCTAGGCCGCGGGGCACTGCGTTGACCACGAGCAGAGGTGAGGTCTGTAATTCGGAATTCAAAAATCAAATGTCTGCAAAGGTATTGAATCAAGTTGCAGTGGTCATCAGTCCCTATTCTTCCAAACATCTAAAACTGACTTACGCTAAGTTGTTGTTATGGTCTTCAGTCCGGAGACTGGTTTGATGCAGCTCTCCACCCTACTCTATCCTGAGCAAGCCTTTTCATCTCCTCATAAGAACTGCAACCCACATCCACTTGAATCTGCTTACTATACGCGTCTCTTGGCCTCCCTCTGCGATTTTTACCCCCACACACTTCCCTCCAATGCTAAATTTACGATTCCCCGATGTCTGAGAATGTGTCCTACCAAGTGATCCCTTCTTTTAGACAGGGTATGCCAAAAATTCCTTTTCTCACCAATTCTATTCAGTACCTCTTCATTAGTTATGCGATCTACCCACCTATTCTTCAATATTCTTCTGTAGCACCACATTTCAAAAGCCTCTATTCTTTTCCAGTCCGCATTGCTTATCGTCCATGTTTCACTCCTGTACAAGGCAACACTCCACACAAATTCCTTCAGAAAAGACTTCTTTACCCTTAAATTAATACTCGATGTTAGCAAATTTCTCTTTTTCAAAAATGCTTTTCTTACGCTAAGAACAACACATATACCCCTGCCAGAGGGAGGACTCGAACCTCCGACGAGGAGCTGACTCGCACTGCACTGCGCCTTAGAGCGCACGGCCACTCTTGAGCGGCGATTCGGAATTCTTGGAACACATTTGTCACGGGGGGAGGGGGCGAGAATACTGAATTCAGCTGACGATTTCCGAAATTAAATTATCCATTCGTCTACGACTCAGCTGTGGCAGTCTGTTCAGTCTCGTCCATCGGCCACAATCACATAGTAAACCTCTTCACACGGGATCACGAGTAGTAATGAGTAGTGAGCCCTCTTTAGAGCACGCGGCAGTGCAGCGCCTGAGCCTCCTCAGTGCCTAGCACCACAGACAAGTGTACTCACGCCATGTCCTCGGCGGCTGTCAGTCGGCGCAGACGCGTTGTGCTGTGCGCGCTGCTGGGCCCGCGCGAGGCGACGCACTGGCGGCGGCGCCGCAGATAGCGCCACAGCTGCTACTGCGCACGCGCGCCGCCCACCACGCACCCCAGGCGGGATCGATGCTGCCGCCCCGGCACGCTCGTCTCGCCAGACGCGTCCTCATCTCCAGCGGGACCGCACTGGACTCGTATTCGGGAGGACGGTAGTTCAAATCCACCTCCGGTTTTCTGTGATTTCCCTAAATCACTCCAGGCAAATTTCCTTCCCCCTCCTTACCCAAAAACTCCTAGCGTTAGCTCCGTCTCTAATGACCAAGCTGTCGACGGGACGTTAAATCCTAAGCTTCCTTCCTTCCTTCCAGTGGGGCAAGACATCTACATCTACATCTACATAGATACTCTGCAAATCACATTTACGTGCCTGGCTGAGGGTTCATTAACCACTTTCATAACTTTTCTCTACCGTTCCATTCTCTAATAGCGCGCGGGAAGAAAGATCACCTAAATCGTTCCGTTTTCGATCTGATTTCTCTTATTTTATTGGGATGCTCATGTCTCCCTAAGTAGGTGGGTGCTAGCAAAATATTTTCACTTTCAGAACTAAAAGCCGGTGATTGAAACTTCGCAAACAGATCACGCCGCAATGAATAACGTCTTTCTTTTAAATGATTTCCACCTCAATTCTTGCAACATTTCCGTGACGCTTCCCCCCCCCCCCCCCCCCCGTAACGTGATAAAACAAAACGAGCCCTTCTCTGAACCTTCTCAATGTCTTCCATCAGTCCCACCTGGCGAGGGTCCCACAAGGGGCTACAGTACTCCAGGAGAGGACGCACAAGTGTGATGTAGGCAGTCTCTTTGGTGGAGCTGGTGCATCTTCGAAGCGTTCTGCCGATGAAACGTAACCTTTGGTTCCCCTTCCCCACAATATTTTCTATGTGTTCTCTCCAGTCAAAGTTGTTCGTAATTGTAACTCCTAGGTATTTGGTAGAATCTACGACCTTAAGGTTTGACTGATTTATCGCGTAATTAAAGTTCAGCAGATTTCTTTTAGTGGTCATGTGTATTACTTCACACTTTTCTTTATTTAGTATCAATTGCCAATTTTCGCACCATGCAGAAATTTTGTCTAAATCGCTTTGCAGTTGCTTTTGAACCTCAATTGACTTCACTAACCGATAAACGACAGCATCGTCTGCGAACAGTCTAAGGGAGCTATTCAGATGGTCTCCTAAATCGTTTATAAACACGAGGAAGAGTTAGGTTTCAGAAATTACAGCAACGAGGAAGAGTAATGGACCAATAACGATTCCCTGTGGAACGCCAGACACTGGCTATGGGGTGTTCTGTGGCCAGTGTCTCCCCAAAATTACTTCAATTCACCTCCCTTTTGCTCATTTAGACAAAGCTTTTGATAATGTTGACTGCAATATATCTTCAGTCCGCAGACTGGTTTGATGCAGCTCTCCACGCTACCCTGTCCTGCGCAACCCTCTTCATAGGAGAACACGAACTTCCAATGCTAAGTTGACGATTGCTTGATGTCTCAGAATGTGTCCCACCAACCTATCCCTTCTCTTACGAGGAAAGTACTTGGGCTCGAACAAGATCTCTGAAGATCAAAACCAACTGCAGAACGATCTGAATAAGATATCAGTATGGTGTAAAAATTGGCAATTGACTCTAAATAATGGGAAGTGTCAAGTCGTCCACTTGAGTACGAAAAGAAATCCGTTAAACTTTGTTTACAAGATAAATCAATCAAAAGTGAAAGCCGTAAACTCCACAAAATACCTAGGAATTACTTTTACTTCAGACTTAAATTGGAAAGAACACGTAGATAATGTCGTGGGAAAGGCGAAGCACATACTGCGTTTCCATTAAAACATGCAACAGAACTACAAAAGAAACTGCATACACTACACTTTTCCGTCCATTTTCGGAGTATTACTGCCCAGTGTGGGATCCTTATCAGATGGGTTTGACGGAGGACATCGAAAGAGTCCAAAGAAGGGCAGCTCGTTTCGTTTTGTCGCGATACAGGGGAGACAGCGTTACGGAAATGATACAGGATCTGGAATGGGAATCATTACAATAACGGCGCTTATCGCTGCGGCGTGGGCTACTTGCGAAACTCCATTTTCTTCCGAATGCGCAAATATATTGTTGACTCCCACTTACATAGGTAGAAATGATCATCAGAATAAAATACGAGAAATCAGAGCTCGAACAGAGAAATTCAGGTGTTCTTTCTTCCCGCGCGCTATTCGAGAATGGAATGGGAGATAAATAGTATAATTGTGATTCGATGAACCCTCTGCCAGGCATTTAAATGTGATTTACAGAGTATCCCATGTACATGTAGATGTAGATGTAGAACACATATACACCAAAATCGTATGAGAGAGAATGTAAAGATCCCTTATTGTATCAGTGATACTTCCGCATCTACACAACTCTGCAGTCGTCCGTTAGAGGCCTCTGCATGTGCCTTGCCACATTGCACTTTGACCTGTCGGTTCGCCAGTAGGGACGGTGCAGTGTGCCTCCGAAGTTGCGTTTTGTGACGTTATTTGTGTGGTGAAGCGTCAGATGGGGTGGCGATTGATAATCAATCCTGATAATGTATTGCGATTGGTTGAGATGAAGTTACGAAGAACCCTTCTTCGTGAAGATGGTATTAGTGTAGAATATGAATCATTCACATGCTTTCTCATGCTACATTCCAGGCAAATCCTTTCAGAGTAATAATTGTTCTCAACAAATTTCGCTTCTTCAGAAACACTTTTCCTCATATACCCATTCTGCACTTTATATCTTCTTTAGTTCGGCCATCAGAAGTTATTTTCCTACCCGAATATCAAAACTCATCTACTACATTTACTGTCTCATTACCTAGTCTCTTTCAGCATCTCATGATTTTCTGACTTTCTGACACTGCATTCCATTACCCTTGTTTCACTCTTGTTAATGTTCATGTTATACCCTACTTTCAAGACACTTGTCCATTCCGTTCAATTTCTCTTCCAGGTCCTCTGCTGTCTCTCGCAGAATTAGTATGTCATCGGCAAACTGCAAAGTTGTTATTTCTTCTCTCTGGATTTTAATTCTCTCTCCAAATTTCTCCTTGCCTTCGTTCACAGCTTGCTCAGTGTATAAATTCAACAACATTGGGGAAAGGCTATAACCCTGTCTTACTCCCTTCCCAACCATTGCGTCTCTTTCATGTCCTTCGATTTTAATAACTGCTATCTCGTTTTTGTACAAGTTGAATATAACAATTCGCTCCCTATATTTGACTCCTGCTACCTTCAGAATTTGAAACAGTGTATTCCAATCAACATTGTCAAAAGCATTCTCGAAATATACAAAAGCTTAAAAGGTAGGTTTGTCTTTCCTTAACCTTTTTTCTAACATAAGTCGTAATGTGAGTATTGCCGCGCGTGTTCTTACATTTCTCCTAAATCCAAACTGATCTTCCCCAAGGCCGATATCCACCAGTTTTTCCATTCGTCTAAATTTGTGTTAGTATTTTGCAACCATGATTTATTAAATTACTGTAATTTTCACATTTGACTGGACTATAGTCTTTTAAAATGCTTAGGCATTAGGAGTACAACAATATATGTTAGGAAGCGTTATCTACAACATGTACACATCGGTTGCACACTGCCGGCTGATGAAAAAAGTACGACCTTATGGAATATCAAACCTGCTGACCGACTGCACTGAAGAATGCAGTATGTCATTCTCAACGGAGGGAAGTCTTCAGACGCGAATGTCATTTCTGGCGTGTCTTAGGGGAGTCTTGCTTTTCCTAATATATATATATATATATATATATATATATATATATATATATATATATATATATATATACCACGTTGATGACACTGCAAGTTAAGTGAGGCTTTTTGCGAATGATGCTGTAGTTTGTCGAGATGTCACCACACTGGGAAAGGGTAGCAAAACGCAGGAGTATATGCAGGGTATCGGTGCATGATGCAGGGATGTCAGTTGAGCCTCAACACAAACAAGTGTAAAGTGCTGCGTTTACACAGAAAGAGAGATCCTTTACTATATAACTATGCAATTTCAGGACACACACTGGAAGCAGTTACTTCCATAAAATATATGGGACTAGACATAAGGAGCGATGCAAAATGGAACGACCATATAAAATTAATCGTGCGTGTGGCAGATGGCATACAGGATCACTGGAAGAACCCTCAGGAAATATAGTCCGTCAATAACGGAATGCCGCGGTGGAGTAGCCGAGCGGTCTAAAGCGTCTCGCTGCGGAGCGCGCGGTTGCTCGCCGTGGAGGTTCGAGTCCTTCCTGGGGCATGGGTGTGTGTGTTGTCCTTAGATTAGTTTACCTAGGTACAAGTAGTTTGTAAGCTACGGACTAATGACCACGCAGTTTGGTCCGATAGATTTACAAACATTTGAACATTTGAATAACGGAATTGGGTTACAAAACACTAGTTAGGAATTGTTTATCAATGTGGAATCCGTATCAGGTAGGGTGGATAGAGGAGAAGATCCAGCGGAGAGTAGGGCACTTCGTTACTTACCTAGCGCGGAAGAGTCACAGAGATGATTGAGAACTCCGGTGGCAGACAAGGCAAGAGAAACGTTTGTATCGTGATAAGAGCGTCTGTCAAAGTTCCAACAGCATGCCTTTCTCGAGGAGTCAACCAATATTTTATGACCGTAATTTCATATCCTGGATGTTAATTTATTTGATTTCGCAGGCACAGCTACACATCTATTCCACAGAGTGATCACATATGGTTTACTAAAAGATGTAGCGTCTTTACATCTTCCTAAGTGCGTTAGATTACAGTTATTTATTTTCAGGGTCAACCAAGCGCTGGTCAGCTTAGTATTTCTGCCCTTCGTAAGACTTTTCGAACGGAGAGACACGCCAATTTACAACTTCGTTGCCTACGAACAGATTGACTGAGTGCATGTGTAGGCTTAATTGTCTTCATGATGTCACTGCACTGTATACAGTTTACACAGTAACTCGCTTGCGAACACTGAAAGAGACAAACTCGTACTGCAGCTGTACCACTCACGCAACTGGAGCACTGGTTATTGCAGCTACACAGTGTCACCATCTAGTGGAGCTTGCAGACAAGTGCCGTGTTTTGCATGGAAATGACGCACACCACTGTTTTGTTTACGATCGCTTGTTTACGATCGCTTCGTTTCATGCGTTTCCGAGCGTTCGAGGTCAAAGATGTCCTTGTAAGAGCAATGCGCAACAGATCTATTTCAATTTGGTAGAAGCTGACCTCGGGGAAGATCAGTTTGGATTCAGGAGGAACGTAGGAACCCGGGAGGCAATACTCACTTTACGTCTTATCTTAGAAGATAGATTAAGTAAAGGCAAACCTTCATTTTTAGCTTTTGTAGATTTGGAGAAAGCATTTGACACTGTTGACTGGAATACACTCTTTCAAATTCTGAAGTCAGCAGGGGTAAAATATAGGGAAAGGAGAGTTATTTACAACTTGTACAAAAGCCAGACCGCAGTTATTAGACTCGAAGGGCATGAAAGGGAAGCATCAGTTGGGAAGGGAGTAAGACAGGGTTGTAGCCTTTCTCCAATGTTATTGAATTTGTACATCGAGCAGGCGGTGAAGGAAAGCAAGGAAAATTTTGGAATAGGGATTAAAGTTCAGGGGGAAGAAATAAAAACATTGCGTTTTGCTGATGACATTGTAATTCTGTCAGAGACAGCAAAGGACCTGGAAGAGCAGTTGAAGGGAATGGACAGTGTGTTGAAGAGAGCTTATAAAATGAACATTAATAAGAGCAAAACAAAAATAATGGAATGCGGTCTTAGAAAATCAGGCGATGCTGAAGGAATTAGATTAGGTAACGAAACAATGAAGGTGGTAGATGAGTTTTGTTACTTAGGTAGTAAAATAACATGCGATGGTCGTAGTACAGAGGATATAAAATGCAGAATGGCAATGGGAAGAAAAACATTTTTGAAAAAGAGAAATTTGCTAACATCGAATATTAATTTAAGTGTAAGGAAGTCTTTTCTGAAGGCATTTGTGTGGAGTGTTGCCCTGTACGGGAGTGAAACATGGACGATAAGCAGTGCGGACAGGAAGAAAATAGAGGCTTTTGAAATGTGGTGCTACAGAAGAATGCTGAAGATTAGGTGGGTAGATCACATAACTAATGAAGAGGTACTGAACAGAATTGGTGAGAAAAGGAATTTTTGGCATGCCCTGACTAAAAGAAGGGATCGCTTGGTAGGACATATTCTTAGACATCGGGGAATCGTAAATTTAGCATTGGAGGGAAGTGTGTGGGGTAAAAATCGCAGAGGGTGACCAAGAGACGCGTATAGTAAGCAGATTCAAGTGTATGTGGGCTGTCGTTCTTATGAGGAGATGAAAAGGCTTGCTCACGATAGAGTAGAGTGGAGAGCTGCATCAAACCAGTCTCCGGACTGAAGACCATAACAACAACAGCGTTTGGTTCCCGTGTATTTTCGCTGGTAAGCAGTGGCCCAGGCGCTGTTGCGGCTTACGTCGTTTGAGTACGTGCTAGTGGACGTTTAACTGGCCGCGGTGGGCGAAATGGCGCGCAGCACAAGCGATAGCACATGCCGTATAAAGGTCGCGCTGGCTGGTTTCTTGGCGCGGTGACACGACGGTCTGGTAGAAAGGAAACCCGCACAGGACGCATCTGGAAGCGGCACCGGTTGTAGAACGGGCACAGGCTGCTGAAGCTACGGCGATGCGAGGGGGGACACAGCGCCCGTCAGTAGTACCTCGCCGGCCGCGGTGGCCGCGGGGACTGAGGCGCTTCAGTCACAGTCTGCACGGCCACTACGGTCGGGGGTTCGAATCCCCCCTCGGGCATGGATATTTGTGCCGTCCTTAGTTGTAGGTAGTTCATAAGTAGTTTGTAAGTTTAGGGACTGATGACCCCGTAGTTAAGTCCCTTAAGCTTAACAAACATTTTTAGTAGTACCTCAGCTCGCGTGGACACACACCCTACACAGCTAGAAAGACCGCGGCGATTGGGATCCGATGACGGAAGATGACACGTGGGGGGACAGTAGATGTACTGGTAATGCTTTGAACATCGTCCTCCAACAGAGTAGTGACATAGTTTTGAGAAGTGTGAAGTCGTCCACATTAGTACCAAAAGAAATCCGTTAAAGTTTGTTTACGAGATAAATCAATCAAAAGTGAAGGCCGTAAACCTCACGAAATAACTAGGAATTACTATTACATCAGACTTAAACTGGAAATAACACGTAGATAATGTCGTAGGAAAGGCGAACCAGAGACTCCGTTTTATTGGCAGAACACTTAAAAAGATGCAACAGAACTACTAAAGAGACTGCATACACCAAGCTTGTCCGTCCTCGTTTGGAGTATAGCTGCCCAGAGTGGGATCCTTATCAGGAAGTCATCGAAAGAGTCCTTAAGAAGGGCAGCTCGTTTCGTATTGTCACGGTACAGGGGAGACAGCGTCACGGAAATGATACAGGATCTGGGTTGGGAATCATTACAACAACGGCGTTTATCGCTTCGATGTGGTCTACTTACGAAACTCCAATTGCCAACATTTTCCTCCGAATGCAAAGATATATTGTGGAGTCCCATAGGTAGAAATCATCATCAGAATAAAATACGAAAAATCAGAGCTCATACGGAGTTCTTTCTTCCGGCGCGCTATTCGAGAGTGGAATGGCAAATGAATAGTATAAAGGCGATTCGATGAGCCATCTGCAGAGTACTCCATGTAGATGTAGAGCGATGTGTGCGCCTTTTATTGAGGGAATGTTTACGGCCATATGGCTCAGTATGATACCAACGTGTGAAGCGAACAAGCGCTATGCCACAAAATCGCACTCGTGCTTTATACAGACAAATGAGCGAGTTTGAAAGTGATACTATGACGTTTCGAGTTGCGCGTTGGTTCTTTCTGGGAACTGCCACACACGTTGGACGTGTTGCATCAGTTGTGCAACGACGCTGGTTGCAGTGGTCAAATGAACATTCTCTTACTCTTAGACGATGTTCTGAACGTCCACGCGGCACGGCCGTCCGCAAGTATCGTCGTATTGCAAGGGCATCAATAATAGATCATACAGCTACCACAGAATAGTTAACCTTCCGACAGGCGCGCTTATGTGTGAGATACGAGGCGACAATCTTCATAGCCTTTTCTCGGAAAGTGGGAGAGTCGGAAGACCCCCACTTTCTCTTTTACAAGTTTGATGTTTGGGTCTTTTTAAGGTTTATTATCAAGAGGAATTTTGCAAAATTGAACCTCCTTGGCTGACTAGAAGGTTAAAAGGGCGTGTGAGCTCAGCAGGGTCAACAGGGACTGTTGCCAAAGAGCTACTAGCACTGGCACTTCACACGCAACTAGGCCGTCTTATACTTACACAACAGCACTGACGTGCCGCACTCAACTGGTACGGTCAAAGGAGGACTTGGAAGATGGATTGGCAGGCCGTGGTATTCAGATGGAAGTAGATTCTGCCTGCTCGCAAGTGACGGTCGTTTGCGCATAACACTCAGTTCTGGAGAGCACTGTCTCGTAGAGTAAATTCGCGCAAGACACACTGGCCGCAATCCAGGCCCTATGGTATGTCGCGCGATGAACAACTTGCCTTTCCCTTTGGCGTTTGTGGAGGGAACGCTGACGAGCGCTCGGTACGTTCTTTTCCCATTCTTGCAACAGGAAGGTGACGTGTTGTTCCAACAGAATAATGCTCGTCCACACCTTGCGGATGAAACTCAACGTGCTCTCCACGACGTGCAGCAACTTCCCTCACCAGCACGATCTCTAGACTTCAAACAAGCACGAGTGGGATGTGGTGGGACGTCAACTGAAACGTGAGACTCGACAACTCACAACTCTGGCATAACGATGTGAACAAGTCGAGCAGGCGTGGAGTGATTTCGACATCTGTATGGGCGAATGGGTGGCAGAACCTGCGCCTGCACTGCCGTCCGAGGAGGCGACACTATGCAATAACACGCGTGTTTCAGCTTGGATCGACACCTGGTGCCCCAGTAAAGCTTCAGCTACTGATCTGTAAATGTAATCTTTTCGTGCAATCCATATGAACTGCTTCAACAGTCAATCTTAAGTGATTTAGTAAATTCTAAAGGAATGTAATGATTTTTAGTTCCAACAGTATAGTTCACTGTTCGAACTCTTTCTCGTTATATGGTATTAGGTTCACAGATTCGCGACTGGCTGAGAGACTTCCTAAATAATAGAACACAGTTCGTTGTTCTCGACGGCGAGTGTTCTTCAGAGACCAGTGCATCGTCAGGCGTGCCCCAGAGGAGTGTGATAGGACCGCTATTATATTCTATCTATATAAATGATCTGATGGACGTAGTAACTTGTGATTTTGCGGGTGTTTGCTGATGATGCTGTGGTGTATGGAGGGTGTCTTCTTTAATTGACTGTAATAGCATACGGGATGGCTTAGACAAAATTTCTAGTTGATGCAAAAAATGGCAGCTAGCTCTAAATGTAGAAACATGTAAGGTGTTGCCCATGAGTAGGAAAAACAATCCCATAATGTTAGAATAGAGCATTAGTAGTGAGCGTCCTGATGCAGTCGCGTCGTTCAAATATCTAGGCGTAACATTTTGAGGAAATAATGATTTATTCATTTGTACTGGAATATTGAACTTCGCGGCAGTGGATTATAATTCATTATTTTATTTTAATAAATACAGCAACCAACCACTTCTTTGAATGTTTTACTTATGCCAAAACGCCTTTTAGGTTTCCACCCATCCTCAGTTGGGGTGATTACAGCTTTTCTTCAATAAGTAAATGTTCACAGCAGTTTGGAATGTACAGATGGCCTAAGCAAAATAAGGAATTTTGTTTTATTTCCTTTCTTATTGCCCATTTGCAGTTTCCAAACTGCTGTCGACGTTTACTTACTGAAGGGAAAATTGTACCTACGCCAACCGATGACGGGTGCAAACCTGAAACGTGTTTTGACATAAATAAAACATATTAAAACTGGCAGGTTGCCGTATTTATTAAAATAATAAAATTTTGCTGAAAGACGTTTATCTACCCAACAACTTTACTTTCAGCCAAATCATTAAGAATGGAACGTAGGAAACTTAGATGTACTGCAATACCTACATTACATAACGTGACACATGACGCATAACTGACCACAACTGTAGCTAAAAGGTAAACCACACAGACGCGATAATAAAACATGGAAAGCAATAAAACTGTTTCGTAACACGAAAACAAAAATTCGCAGTTGATGCTATATGGTAAGGAGCTTCTAACCTGTTGCTTCTGAAGCAAAACTACATTTTCAAAAGCAGTTGTGAATTAAAAAATCGTTTAGTGTTTTCTAGGTTTTGAACATTAAGTAAAACGGGGTTTGTCGTGGAAAATAATTTCATTTCAGTCTCGATTCTTCATGCACCGCCCTAACGGTCAGATTAGTCACGAGACACGGTGGTTAAGAGACCGTTGAACTGTTGCCTGATGCACCATCCACCCGCTACTGTGGTTTCGGGGATATTAGATTACACTCTCTCGTCCGCGTAGGGAGCTACGCTAACCATCCTGTAGACTAACTGAAGTGTTCAACATCTACGTATTTTCTCTGCAAATCAAATTTAAGTGCCTGGTAGGGAATGTTGGATCCAGCTGTTGTCCCATACCTCTGGAAGTTCCTGTTGGCCACACTGGAATAGCAAAATGCGTGACCACACAAGATACGCATTGTTGAAGACTTCTTCGTCACCCATCGAATGCACTATCTTGGTCTGCCTGCTCTGGCTCTCTCTCGCCTATCGATAACATCGGGACGAAAATTTGGAACGCCTGGCCCGGGATACTATACCGGCTGCTATTGCAGATCGGCTTTGTCAATATGAGGTAGGAGCATAGGCTGCTGTACCTCAACAGCACATCCACACCCTCTTTGATTTACTGCCGAGGAGTTCAAATGTTCAAATGTTTGTATAGTCTATGGGACTTAACTACGGGGTCATCAGTCCCTAAACTTACAAACTACTTATGAACTACTTACGAACTAGGACGGCACGAATATCCATGCCCGAGGGGGGATTCGAACCCCCGACCGTAGTGGCCCTGCAGACCGTGACTGAAGCGCCTCAGTCCACGCGGCCACCGCGGCCGGCTGCCGAGGAGTGTTGCATCAGTTATGCAAGTAATGGTGGTAACACGTAATAGTTATTTCACCACCCTTCTTCGCTTCATAAGGGCCTATATTTTCTATCGTGTGGTCTTCTGTACAACGTGTTAGCTATTAAATAAATTTGGTTGTGATATATCCAGTCCTTGGCGTAGCTGCAGTAGGCCGTCAAACATTCTAATGCCTGCACTCCTACAACTTGTGCCACTGATCTGTTATTCGGCTCAAAAACGGTTAACGTCTGAAGAAAGCTTGCGGGTAAAAAGGATGACGATCGTGTCCAGCTGCAATAAAGAGACGCACCGAATGCATATAGTTGTAACACTGCGGTCATAGCATTAGAATCGCCATTTTTTATAATTTTGTATTATTATTGTTATTTTTTTACGAGACAGTAAGTCAATATTCTTCAAAATTTTAATGAAATCAATTACCATCTATGTAATTCAGAATAGTAACGTCCATAGAGTAAGATGGTCAAAACACCTTATATTCCAGTTATCTTTTGTATATATCTGAATATGAGTATAAATAGCATCCACAGTCGGGTTACTCGCTCTCTCTGTCTAGTCCGCGATATGTTTAAATCTTTCCGAGTCTAGCTCCACGGAAATTCGCTCGAAATTCGATAAGATTTTATCTCTTGTAAAATATAGAGATGTACAGTAAATGATAAATTAAATTGGGATAGGCTTGGAAAAATAAATTTCTGCCTCCCGTTGATAGATTGCTTCATGTTAGATATATCTGAAATAGAACTGTTTTCTCAGATGTAAATGGATTTGCAATATGAACTCTGTTTTGAAGAATTAAAGTTATTCTCAACTGTGAGGAAGACCAAAGACTTTCTTGTAAATGAGCAGCTGTGAGAAATATAGTTATGGAATTGTAAACATTCGAAGTGTCTTTGGGAAAGTAAATTTCTTGTAATTGTGTCAATTTGGGAATATAGAATCAGTGTAATCTTAAGAAGTGTCTTAAACGATTATTCAAGTATTCAGAACCCTCATCTAAACTACGATTATTGTGAAAAGTGCTCATATATCAATATCTCTTTCTTCAAATAGATCGCTAAGATGAGTGTGTGTCAAAAATAATTTAACAGTACGTTTGAAAGAAACTTTAAATAAATCCTACCAAAGGACAATTAATGATAAAAATCAGGCATAGACAATATCTTTTTGTAAATGGCTTCGACATAAATGAACTACTGCGATTAAAAAAAATCAAGTACTATTTTTATCAAATTAGAAGCCCCTGAGAGACAAAATTTCATGTTCCATCATTGCAAAAAAGTTATTTTTAATTTTTAGTTAACACATAGGCTCAGAAACAATAATTACGACACAGAACTTCAAGCTAAATAAAACAGTATTTTATACGAAACGAGCATCAGTCATACCAACCTACATTTCATACAGGAAAGCCAAGTAAAAGTTAGAGACAATTCATTGATGAGTTTCCATAACTAAATGCAAGAAGAAGTCAAGCCATTTAAAACTAATATCAATTTAAACTAAAGACGAGATCCAATTCCAAAATTGGCCACCAAAAACAAAAATCAATATCACACAGAAGAAGCCCGTTACAACGTTACGCTGCGATCATCTAACAATGTTGTCTGTACTATCAATGGTTAGGCCCACCTTCATTTAGATTATATTGTAGGTTTAGAAGCTTACTAGGACTGGATTTGAGGAGAGAAAAGCTGTAGAAAACCGTGCGTACGTGGTACTGAGTAACGAATACTTCGACTGACTCGAAATGCCGTATCGTTGTTGCATCTATCGGTACGATCTCTGTAAGGAAACCCAATAAGGAGTATGCGTACACTGAAATGTAGCAACGGCCAATGCGGTCCGAATCGTACAGATACGAAATGAATGGCGCTGCCACTCGATTCGGCATGCCGATGGATGTTGCCGTCCTTTCTTTCATCTCTGCCCTCTTAGTGAACTGTTTTCGGAAGATTAAAGCTGCGCACACATCGGCGTTACTATTGACAGAATATGGTTTGTGTTGTCGTGTAAATTGTGAACTCGTAATTCGGCATATCGGGGCCGATAATGTTATAGCTTTGACCATCTTCTCCATATACATAATTAAAAAATTTTTTTATAAAATCAAAATGGGGACCCCACTTTTAAATTAAGTATAATTTTCTTACCTCTTTTTTTTTTAGTTGCGAGAAGAATTGAGAATATTATTTTCATTTCGCTCATCAGTTGTTTAAAGAACATATGTAGTATCTTCATGTCGTAAAAATTTGTCTTTTAAATTCCACAGTAACTAATTTGAAACTTACCGTTTCTCACTTGAAAATAACTGTAACTGTCTTGACCACAATTGCACTTTATTAAAGCCTTACGCGTTTCGACATACGTCATTATAAAAGGCTTTAAAAAGACAATGTTATTAATATTCCATCCAACTCTTTAATAAAGCATAACGAATAAGTAATAATAACTTTACATAGTTATTGTTGCTTATTCGTTATCAAAGTAATGGATGGAATATTAATACCGTCTTTTTATATAGCCTTTGATAATGACGTATGTCGAAACGCGTAAGGCTTTAATGAAGTGCAATTGTGGTCAAGACAAAGTTATTGTCAAGTGCATTAAAATGGCCACAAGGCTCACAAAAGTCTAAGGCAGACAGCAAGGATTACCAAAATGTTCAAATGTTTGTAAATCTATCGGACCAAACTGCGTGGTCATCAGTCCGTAGCTTACAGACTACTTAAACCTAGGTAAACTAACCTCCGTACAAACACACACACCCATGCCCCAGGGAGCACTCGAACCTCCACGGCGAGCAACCGCGCGCTTCGCAGCGAGACGCTTTAGACCGCTCGGCTACTCGACAGCGGCAAGGATTACCATTTTTTCTTTTTATTACCATTCAAATATTAAAAATACACCGAAGTACCAAGATGTAATCGTATGAATATGACTGGATTCCATATGAGTTTTACGAGATATCGTCGGTAACAAAAGTAACGAATAACGATAAGTCTGTAACGAGTACTCTTTCGTTCAGTAACGAGCACATACGGATACAGCTTTTTTGTTACTTTCGCTGGTCTACAGCACAGGCAGGTTGAGGCATTTTTCATTCTGACAGCAGAAGTCACACCGTAGCCGGGCGAGCGGCGAGGTGGAGACTAGGCAGGACACAGCAGGCCAAAGATAACGCGAGACGCCTCAAATATTTATAGTTCCGCCTCCCGCGTGCTGGCTACGGGCCGCGCATGCGCAGTCGCCCCTTCTGACGCGGTCTGGAAAGCAGTTGCGCCGTCACTAGTGGATACTCAACTTTGTTGCTCTGCTCACTATTAATGAAAACTCCCAGCACTCATGATCATCATCGATCAAGGGAGAACTTTGGATGACGTACAAAAATCTACCTTGCTGACGAGTGTAATCGCAAAAGTTCTAGGCATCGCCTATTCACCCCGTTTACATGGGCTCCCGAAACCGGATTTCGTAAACCGATTTCCCAATTCCGCTTTTGGTTGGTCATGTAAACACTCCAAAACCGATTCTGCAAATCCACTTCTCTACAGCGGTTTTCCAGTTCCACAATCGATTTTCGTGTCCATGTAAACGCAACCGTTTTTGAAGCGTTCTTGGCTTGTCAGATTGTGTTTATATGGTAAGAATTTTCGGCACATATGGACAGAAGGATATTTTCTAATGTGAAATAAAACTATGAATATTAGAGTAAGCATGAATCTGTGTATTTAAGTAAAGAAAAATAGCGATTGTGCTGACTAAATCAGGAACTTAATTAGCTGTTTTTCAGCCGCCATCTTAAGTGGGCTAGGAAATCCGATTCCGGCTATGCCATGTAAACACGACAGCGAAAAACGGTTTACGAAAATCGGTTTTCGTCTTCCGGAAGATGTGTTGCATGTAAACGTAGTGATTGAGGGCTGTACAACTCGGATGACAATCCTGTCCCCCCACCCCTCATGTTGGTACAACTGTCAGAAGAAGTCGCGTGAAATCGCAAGCCACTGCAGCCAACGTTACAATGTGGTCCGATTTTCCAAGATTCGTCGGACATATGGATTTGCCTGCGAAATGTTCCGATTTTAAATTTTAATTTCTGTTTTTCTGAAGAAACAAAAATCTTTCATCGAGACCCTACATCTCCACGAAGTGAAAATTGAGGGATCCGCACAACAGCATGCTATAAAACAAGTTCTATTCCTCAGATTTGGCTCCCTCGGACTTCCAGTTCTTTTCAGAACTCAAAATCTTCCTCGCTGGTCAACATGTTTCGTGTAATCTAGAAGTGATTGCTGTAGGTACGTACTCAGCAGCACTTACGACGGAACACTACAGATATTGTATAACTAGTATAAAAAATGAAACTTCAATAGGGGGTAACGTGACAAAATTTCTGTTCTACGCATCTCTGTGCATTAACCGTGGTCTTTCGTTCAACACAGTGATCTCAATGTGAACACTGGATACACAACTCTAGTGCTTTCGATCTGTGAAAATCGTGACGGTAGGCAACATTATTGTTAGTTTGACAACTGCTTACGTATTGGCCCTGTTGTTCTTTGGTGCTTAATGTCCTTTAAAAATAAGTTATGAAGGACTGTTTACTTTAATAATACACAGTGGTGAGGTTGGTGCCCCTTATGAATGTAGAGAATTCAAAGGAAAGGAAATAGAAATGTTCAAATGTTTGTATAGTTATGGGACTTAACTACGGGGTCATCAGTACCTAAACTTACAAACTACTTATGAACTACTTACGAACTAGGACGGCACAAATATCCATGCCCGAGGAGGGATTCGAACCCCCGACCGTAGTGGCCGTGCAGACCGTGACTGGAGCGCGTCAGTCCCCTCGGCCACCGCGGCCGGCAAAGGAAATAGAGGTAAGATCTGTAGGTGAGTTATGTTTTTATTGAGAACTAGTGTTTCTGTCACATTTAATTTAATTAATAAATTGCACTGCTGTAGAAGTTAATTATTGTGTTCATTTCTCTATTTGTCTCTTGTTTATACTGATTTGCGTTTGGAACTCACTGACTGAATATGCACGCTGTATGGGAAATCATGCTTGTCAGACATCTCGAATCTGTTGTTTTTACGTCTTTATGTGGCTACAGTATTACAATTTACTTATTAAATGCAATGTGATAGAAATGCTAATTCAGAATAAAAATATAACTCACGTATACGTTTTATAGGCACTATGACTACTGTCTTTCCTGCAGTTTCGTTGCAGATGTACGTTTTATTCCATGTCTCAATCATTTTGTGAATAGTATTAAAATTTTCGAAATAGTTATCGACCATTTTATATGAGTTAGTCCCTATGAAAGGAAGTAGAACAAAAGATTAGAAATTTCAGAATGTTAAATTCTTTGTAAGCATAAATACTGGCAAATGGATACAATATAAGAAATACGTTCACCAACATGGCGCCGGGCGTCACGACCAACGAGCTTGTCACGACTTTGTAATCAGTGAGCCTAAAGGTAATCTGCAGGCAGTATTGTGTATTACCAACTCGTGACTCTTGACGCCATATTCGTGAACGTATTTGTATCCAGTTACCAGAATTGCGTGCTAATACAGAATTTAACATTCTGAAATTTCTAATCTTTTCTGTAGCTACTTTCGTAGAAACTAACGCATAGGCCTATACAACGGCCGATACAGGTTCTAAAGGTTTTGATCCTATTTACAAAATAACTGAGATGTGGAATAACCCATACTCCTTCAACGAAACAGCAAAATGAGGTATGAGCTGTATAAAACGTACAAACGAATTATAATTCATTCAGAACTAGTGTATCCACTACATCGCATTTGATGGATAAATTATATTACTGTAGACAAATAAAGTTGTAAAAACCGATTCGAGGGGTCTTATATATGATTTTTCCATTCAATATGCATATCCCGCTAGTCAGCTTAAAACGGAAGTCAGTATAAACGAGAGGCAAATATAGAACTGAACACGAGAAGTACCGTCTATAGCAGTGCAATTTATTAGTTATATTAAATGTGATTGAAACACTAGTTATATATAGCTCCCCTAGGGATTTGAATTCTACTTCCTTCTTTTGACATCTCCTCTACAACCAAAAGTGACACAAACTTCGCCCCTATGTATTTATTGCAGGGAGCAATATTCATAACTTATTTTTAAAGGAAGCAAAGCTCAAAATATGAGATCTATACGTATATTTGTACTTCGTTGGCAACCCAACCGTCACGATTTTCATAGATCCAAATCACTACCGTTGTGTACCCAGTGCTCATATTGAGAAAATTGTTTGTAAATCGCAGTACTGCCTGTAGATTATCTTTGAGCTCACAGGTTCGACTGCAATGTTCGATAACAGTGATATCTACAGTATATACAGATCACTGTTCAATAATCTTACTATCTTTGTTTCCACAGACATGTCTGTTTTTGGTTCACAGTCATTAACTGTCTCTTGTTTGGTTGATATTTATAAAATCTTAGTCAACTTGCGTCACTGTTTCAGAGTAAACATAGTTTCTCCGCGCGGTTGAACGGATTAAGAAAGAAGTTCAAATCTCAGCGGTTAGTATTTCGCACGTGACTACAGAGCGTATTATGTGTTTGCGTGACTTAGCGTTGACCATAGGCTAGCGACGACAATCAAGCAAATGCCGATTAACTGAAAATATTCATGCTACCAGGTACGTGCAGTCACTTTGTAAATAACTCTCTGTGTAACTTCGAGTCATAGTGTTGCATGACGGCTTTTGTAGACGAGTATTCCATATTGGCTAAAAGTCTAGTTTATAAGTCCACGACTAGTGCTCGGCGTGTACATGTTGGTAACGGCGCGATGAATGAGGCAAGTGAAGGCGGTAAAATTTTACGACGTTTCTCGCCGGGCTCCAGTACTTATGTTGGCAACAGATGAACAATGAAGTGTAGAATTGCGTTAATATTTTTCACGAGCTACAGAGTAAATGTTATTGCTGCTCGTTTCACTCGCAGCAAAATTAATGCTGTACCTGCTCTATGGTTGACAGGTTCTTGTATGTACCCTTGTCTGTTCAGAAAACAAATAATTTTCGTTTTAATTGAAGTTGTCGCGAAAAAACATTTATTGGTCACCTGAATTACCGTCATTACCATTGGTGCCAACATACGCACTGGAGCCCAGCGAGACGCGTCGTACAATTTAACCAGTGAAGGCAGCCAATCAGAAGTCGCGTTCGCGCGGCCAATAAGAAACTAGCTTTAGTGTTTATGGTTTGTAAACAATCAATCGTAATAGACAAAGGGATGCTATCACATACCTGCTCATGCTGGACATGAATTTTACAGGTTTTCTCGTTACGAATATTCACTTATTGCAATTTTAGTCTCAACGTAACATTGCCCTCGGAATTTGCGAAATTAATTAATGCTGTTCCTGCTCTATGGTTGACAGGTTCTCGAGGTTAAATTGCAGTTTATGCGGCAGCGGCTAGCCGTTGCGAGTGACATCCATACTGATAGCAACTGTAACTTGTAGATCGTCGTATGCAAAAAACTTTTGCATACACCGCTTAGATTTGTTTACATAGTACAATTGTAACGCTCTTTCTTATTGGCCGCGGCATCGCGACTCCTGATTGGCTGCTCTGCCGTTCCCAACCTAGCGAGCGCGATGGCTAGCCGTTGCCGCATAAACTGCACTTTTACCGGTTCTCGATGTACCCTTGTCCGGTCCATAAATCAGCTATCCTTGTGAAACACTGCCCTCGAAATCTACATCGATATTTAATAAACCTTACAATCTTTAATCGCGAGAAATTCATAACGAAATCTTCCGTTTCGGGCTTACAGCAATTTAAAAATTGATGCCAAATGCAATAGACATGAAACAAACAATCCTACTGGCTGCGCGAACGTGACTCCTGATTGGCTGCCTTCGCGCCGTTGCCAACATCTACACGCCAAACACCAGTTCGGGATTCATAAACTAGACTTTAACCCCACACAGCATCGTTCGTAGGAAATAATGAGTTTCACCCTGAGAGAAATATAGCCAAATATTTTTAGATATATGCTGTCCACAGTTAAATTTTACCTACCATCCTAGCGGTCTCGCATGATAATGTTGGTAACGAGGCGACGTTGGCAGTAGTCAATCGCATGATAACACAAATGTTTTGTTATGAAATATTCGTTTTATGAGGGCAATTATTTTTACTGAGCGGACAAGGGTACATACGAGAATCTGTCTACCGTAGAGCAGGTACTGCATTACTTATTTACTTCACGATCAGTACGAAACACTAACCAAGTCATTCTCTGTGGATTTCTAAGAATATCAACATGTTGGCAAAATATTTCTACCGGCCTTGAGTTTACAATTCGTGTCGCGGTGTAGTGTTGAGTGTTCAGTTTTACCCATCGTGACATATAGACAGCAGGTAAGAGTCCTTTCTTTCCCTACCCAGAATAGACTCTAGCAATGTCTCGTAGGAAAATTGGTAACGTGTCATTAGCTAGTTTTATATCATACAGTCGCAGGTTAAGAAAGTCAGTATAGTAAAAGGTGGCTAAAATTTTACTTCCGTCTCGACGGCGTAGTCTACTTGATGCTCATTACACTGTTGATGCCGTAAATAATATTTAATCGAAAGATATGTTATTCTTCACGTTCTTCTGGTGGCCTTCTGTTTTGATAGAGGACTTCAGAGATTCATACAGTTCCTCGACAGATGGACCATCAGAAGATACGGATTACAGTGAATGGCTGACGAAATCGTTGTTAAAACCTTCATTCCTGTTTTACACGACCGAACTCCTGCTCCCGGCACGATAAGAGGTACTAATGTAAGTTTTGTCCTGATATTTCACAATGAAAAACTTTTCCACTCCCTATCAATCCCTCGAAATACCCAAATCGTTTCAAATTCTTTTTTTAATCGTATTTTCCGTACTTTTGGGTAGTTAGGTGTAACTCATCGATCGATTTCAACAGTTTTCTTATGACTGCCTGTCGAAGCAGTAGGTCTATCATTTGTGAAAATAACGTAGCACACTTTCCTGCAGAATACGTACTAGTCACATACGGTTTCTGAAGGTGTATTCTCTCATACAAAGTTTTTTATCCGGCAAGATACCAATATAAAACTTCGTTGAACCACTTACTTGTTCCTATACTAGTTTATTCCGGCATTTTATGTAGTGTATATGAAATGGGAATTCGGAATCAGTTGATTTTGCATCAAGCTCCACACTCAGCTGCCCTTTGCAATTTAAAGAATTTTTCACGTCCTGATTTGGTACTAAAGGCTTTCCAAACCACATTCTTCGCAAATTAACTTGGGAATTCGGTTACTCCACGTAAGACATACACTATTTGAGGTACTACTTCTGTCACTCACCTCTATTAAACTAGAACTAGAATACATTGCATTGTCAAGGGAGCTATCGTGAGAGCCGAAAAACTCTTCCACTGTTATTTAACAAAATTTGCCTTCAAGACATGTCAAATTTTCGTACTCGATATATATTAGACTGTGATGACAGTCATACCTTCGATACATATCGCTTAGAACCGTTGTTCCAAATTACCTAGTTCGATAGCTTATCAGTGAAATGTTGAAAACTCGAGATAGTATATTTGCGGAGGAGAGACGGATGGGCAGACACATATTCTTATGAATTGTATAGACACAGTAAGATGCCTTGCAAATCACTGTCAATAAGTCATATCATTACGACCACCTAATGTGCAGGAAACATATAATCGGTAAGAATTTTAAATAATAATGATAAATAAAGTATTAGGTCATAAATAAGCTCTTATTTTGCAGGATTGATCATCGATTAATTATCGACAAAGATTATCTTTGATATAAGAGGCATAGTTCGCCGAAACTAGTTAAGAAAATACAATTGATGTAACTAACGATGTGTTTATCAAGCTTCTTTGTGTACAGCAGTCTGAAAGTTCGAACTGTATTCTATTTCCCTCCTTCCCGACAATGCCGGCTACTAATGTCGTTCTTATTTTGTCATTATAATTGTTACGTGTAGGTTCCTGGCCATATGTTTCCCATATTTTGCATTCAGGAGTCCCACATCGCTTTGTATTCAACTGTCGCACATGTATACAAGGGAATGGTAGAGACAAATAAGCGTTCCATAGATGGGTTTATATTCATATTTCGACTTATAAATCTGACGTAACTTTCGGTTCAGTATGTTTCTATCTGTTTGTATCCGCCTCAGATTTTTCGAGTCCTACATCTACCAGTTAATTTCAATTTATTTTATTGAATGCTTGCTCGTCTTGCTCTGCATAAGTTTTAGCGGGTATTTTCTTAATATTTCACTAACTGTATCACCCTGGAAAAAGAATTGTCGCATTGTGCCCACTGTTCATTTCACTTTCGTTCCACACAGGAGTTCTTGAAGCAGCACTCGCTGTATGGCAGTGCCCCCCCCCCCTCCCCTTTCCCCACATAGTATACGACCCGGAAATCCGTTCGTGTGTGATTTCTGTTGCTGTTTACCAAATGTTTAATTAACATCCGTATGTATGATTGCACTTGCCTTTTAGTATCTCCGTTTCTAAACCAGTACTTCAAACTATTCTTCCATATTATATTATCTAAATCTACATTTGTAATCTATAGAAACTGGAAAGTCCATGACAGAAGGAATATCCGGTTATCCCGCTCTGCTAAGAAGGGATTTATACTGTCCTATAACGTATGAATCGCAGGAAGAATTGTTTAGTTGCTTCTGGGCGTGCTGAAATTGTCTAATCTTGTATTCGCGATCTTAATAGAAACATTACCTAGGTTTTAGAAACATTGTATTTTTTCATGGAATATTTTCATTTGTGTTCTATCTCAATCAAAAGTGTAATTATAACTAAATAGATTATAATCGGTAATTTCTAAGACACCTGAAGCCGCGTTATGTTAAAACAGTACTCCTTTCGTAAGCAGTTATTAGAAGATCAACTGTAATTATAACTAATACATAGCATTCAGCTACTAGGGGAGAGCGTTAGTGTGAAGGTACGGAACACATATACAAAAAAAGAGTTTTTTAAATTGATTTTACAATTTTCTTTTTCTGATGAGAGAACTTGTCTGTCTCTTCCAGTTGTCTACCCACTTTCTTAAATGGCAGTGAGGCGAGTGTGGTCTCGTCTTGTTTACAACATACTGACAAGATTATTTGTGTATATTGTGCAGTCGTTGAGTTACATTATTATTATGTGGTCAATAAACAACGTTAATTTAATCCTTTTTAACAGTTTTATCCTGATATTTTATCCAAAATCATATTTCATATTTTATCTGTTTAGTGGTACTGTTTTTCTTAAGGTCAGTGATTTTCTAAATCCTATATTCCTTTGTATGCGATTTCACCGGTATTTGACTATATAAGTGTCTTTATTCTTTCTCTACACTATCCAGATTTAGACTTTAGAGACATTTTAAAGTGCAAACTTAACTCACACCATCTAATCAAGAGTTACATATAAGTTTCCAAGACATCAGAATCAGTGCCTCAGTCTTCTCTCTGAGAAGGACGAATCATTCTATATTCATCTCACAATTTGTTCAGGTCATATCAGCAAGTTCAAACTATAATATTGTGAGTCATATGGATGCACTAATGCATCAAAGGGATCAAACTGCTGTGTTCACTGATCCCTAGACTTACAAACAACTTACACTACGTTCAATTTATGCTAAGGACGAAACAACACCCATATCCTAGGGAGACCTCGAACCTCCGACGAGAGCAACAGCGTAATCCACCGGAAGGCGCTTTAGACCGTACACCCATTTCCGCGCGGCGCAACTGATTAGATGGAGGTAAATTTTGCATTTGAAATTGGCTCTGAAGCCAAAATCTGGATTTGGTATCAAAGATACTTATTCAGTGAAGTGGCGGTGAAATCATTTACAAATTATTGCATGACTGGCTCATCAGTATAATCTATTATTTGTGTTTGTAGTTACTGTAAGTTTCTAAGCCTTATTACTGATTACATCCATTTAAGCCACGCACACTTTTTCGTAATTATATTGATAACTCAACAGTTTTAAAATAATGACAACACACAGCAGATATGGTACTGACTTAAATATCCCCCACAACCAGATGACCCCCATTCGGCTTGACACTGCTCGAATTGGTCCAATTCCCTTCCCTTTTCCAAATCAGCCCTTCCCAATCCTTGAATGCCTCACTCGGCGTTCAGGAACCAGTCTCCCAAATCGGTGTGATGCACTCCCCCCCTCCTCCACACCTAGATTGGGCCAATGCACTCTCCTCCCCCCAATCGGCCTGACACCAAACCCCCACTCCAATCGGCACGGTCGCTCTAATCCCCAAATCGACCTATCGGCCCCCTCCCCAACACGCCTCTCCGAAATCGGCTCGATGCCCTCCGTAATCGACCTAATGCCACACCTCCAATCAATTGGCCTGCCTCCCAATCAGCTCAAGACCGCCCAATCGGCCTGGTACCCTCCAAATCTGCTCAGTGCCCACCCTCCAATTGGCCTGCCCCCCAATTGTTGCTATGCCCCCTCCCCCAACCGGCCCGACGTTCTCCCCAATCAGTCCGATGCCCCTTGTCGCAGCGCATTAATTATTAGATGATATCTTTGTATGACTCATTGTATTTTTTCTCTTTGGTGTAAAATAAACGACTGTTGTTGTTGAAGTGTAACCAAGACCAGTGCGTGTACTTATTTACTTGGAGCTATTCCCGCACATTGTTTTTGGTGCCGAAACCCGGGAAAGGACCGAAGAAAACGCCGCAGCCGCAAGAGGGAGGATTTCTGCACGCTACGCTTCCGCCTTTGCTAATAAGGAGGAGCAGCTAAGCTGTAGTATTGAGGTATGATAATCAACATTACGCTGCAGCAATCACGCTCGCGGAAACACGCTTACTAAGTAATTCGCCTTGATCTGCCTTTCACGTAAAACTGCAGCTTCTTGAATTACTGCTGATAGCACTGCTGAGAAGTATTGACTGTTGATTTTCAATTATTGAAGACCGGGAGTAGTTCGCAACTGTTATTATCTTTGGTTGTTTGCGCGCCGCTTTTGTCACTAGCAGCTGTCTACTTTGTTTACTCATTACTGCCACAATATTTATTTGTGCACGACAACTAGTTCAAAATGTTCAAATGTTTGTTACGCTTATGGGACTTAACTACGGGGTCATCAGTCCCTAAACTTACAAACTACTTATGAACTACTTACGAACTATGACGGCACAAATATCCATGCCCGAGGGGGGATTCGAACCCCCGACCGTAGTGGCCGTGCAGACCGTGACTGGAGCGCCTCAGTCCCCTCGGCCACCGCGGACAGCTAGTGTTTTGTCAGAAGATTAAGTTCCGACAGTACTCCTAATATGTCGACAGAAAAATTACACATTTTGAAAAGAAAGCGAACACATCAGAGATCAAATATTACTCGATTCGTCACAGCGATCGGAGAATTCTCAGCTGAGACACCGCTCTCCGAATTTAAACACTATAAGGCTCGTCTGGAAGAAACATTATCAATCGTTTTGCAGTTGAACGACAAAATACACGACCTTCTGTCAGAGGAGGATTACAATAATGATGTAATTGCATGTGAAGACTATATTGACAAAGCGAAGCGCGCCATTTTAATCGCGGCCGACGGCATTGAAAGAAAACTCTCTGAATCAATGACAACTTTAAGCGCTAGTTATGCGATCCTACCGGCCAATGCAGGAGGTCTGGGTTTCGGCACCAAAAACAATGTGCTGGAATAGCTCCAAGTAAATAAGTACACGCACTGGTCTTGGTTACACTTCAACAACAACAGTCGTTTATTTTACACCAAAGAGAAAAAATACAATGAATCATACAAAGATATCATCTAATAATTAATGCGCTGCGACACCGCTGCCCCCTTAATTTTCGCCACTCATCCCCCCTTGCTGAATTGGCTCTACGCTCTCTCTATCGGTGTGACGCCCCCAATCGACTCGACGTTCCCTTCATCGGCTCGCCGCTCCCTCTCCTCTCACCCATCGGATTTTAATCGCATTATCATGTCTAAACCTCACATCACCGGCAGTATTTTCAGACACCAGCATAGAAACACTTCTGTGGAATTAATAATAAATTTTAGCGATAAACAAATGGAGAGGAAGTGTGCGTTTGTGTTTCAGGCCGGATGAGTTGCTCTTGGGAGTAGCTGGGCGTAAGGCGGCGGCATGGCGGACAAGCTGAACCTGCCGCTCACTCCAGAGGAGGAGGCGCGCTTCAAGAGGCGCCACTCGGACCTCATCAAGAAGCTGGTGCACACCACGCGCTTCAGCAAGGTCCGCTGCTCTCAGTTTGTTGGCCTCTGGCCTTCGTGTGAATGGCACTAATGGACCCCCGTTCTTGAGCACCCGTAAATAATTTATGATGTTTACACTTAACAAGACGGCCAGTGCCAGTAAGGAGTTCGAGTTTCGGCTTAAGGTCAGCACGTCGCCCAATCCGTACTCAATTTTGTCACCAATGACGCACAGAAAACTTTGTAGGTCATGCTGCATTTATCTGGGTGACAATCCATAAGAGAATTTCGTCGTATGAATATTCCCCGCGGTAACGACACAAAACTGCGTTTCTTAATCATCACTCACGACCATCCGCAGAAGGTTGCCGTATCTAATTGTACCTAGTCGGGGCACTTGGACGCCGCGGTGGAGTAGCCGAGCGGTCTAAAGCGTCTCGCTGCGGAGCGCGCGGTTGCTCGCCGTGGAGGTTCGAGTCCTCCCGGGGGCATGGGTGTGTGTGTTGTCCGTAGGTTAGTTTACCTAGGTTTAAGTAGTTTGTAAGCTACGGTCTGATGACCACGCAGTTTGGGCCGATAGATTGACAAAAATTTTTTGACACTTGGACATGAGCGTGTAAAATGAAGTAAAAATGTATTTAATATTATTATCGACTGCCAAACTTGGTTTTTTTTATCTCATCCTTAAAACTGGTTGCTGCATAATCCGCTGACGTGGAATCGAAGAATTTTTAATTACTTAACTGGGAAGAGGAGCCTCTAATAAAGTGACCAGCATGTCGTACTGCGCGTATGTAGGACAGCAACCGCACGCAGTGACATCGAAACCAGTCAGCTGGGTATCTCTTTCTCTCTCTCTCTCTCTCGCAACTTCCATTACGAGAAATCAGGTAACATTTGTCTGAGGTGGCAAATAAAACTTATTTTCCGTAGAGAGCATCATTTGGGCATACGTAAGAGTAACGAAGGAGAAGCCGCTGAACTACTATACAGTGGCTGCAACCTATACTGGGCGATTCTGTGAATGTCGTGATGATGGAGGGTTCGTGTATCCATTACATGTGAGGAATACTAGACCGAAAACAACCGAATCGACAGTCATAATCGTACGGCTCTCAAACTACGAAGCACAACTGCCGAACTTTGATCGTGACAACCAGAATACCAAACAGGTTTATAATCTGGGCAATCTGTAGCTTCTGTGTGTCATTGCGAATAATAGAATTCAACTGAAAGATGGTAAATTTGGTTTATTAATGTCACAAACTGGTTTCACGACTTATAGCCGCTTTCCAGGTGATCCGTCGATGTCAAAAGCAGCTTTTGGACCAATACAACGTTCTTTGTGCCATTAATACAATGTTGTCATTACAATGAAATCAAAATTGTTTCAATAGTACGTTGGACTAAGAACGCTCGATTCATCCAAAATCTTTTTATGACTTAGACGGAGCAACTGAGGATGCTGCTGTAATCCGCGAAATCAGTTGTGTGAGTTTAATAAACAAGATTTACCAGCTGACAGTGGAATTCACGAAGTGTAGAATACCAGCTGAATATTCCCTCACTGCTCTCAGATGATTTCTGCTGTTGATGGGCTGCTGTGTCACACATAAATTGATGCCAGAGAAATGTAAGTCCCAGGTCTAGTGTACAGTAACAATCACGTCCATTTACAAGTTGCTACATGTTATAACATTCCTCAAATTAGCGTCCTCCAGTGCCAATCCAGGCATAGGAGCGTCGTACGAAGTTCTGTTGTACGCTTTCTGATTCCCAGGTATCGTTTGAACATTGTCGCAAAGGAATTTTGCCACAGATCCTGTTCAGTATTGCAGACGTCTTGTACACAAGATTTTTGAGATAGGCCCACAAGAAGAAATTATGTGCGGTGATATCAGATGCACATGCTGGCCACGAAACAGGCCCTCTTTGGTATTAGGTTTAGTTTTCAGAGAATGCCTGATACCGGTATTCAGGGGCGTAGAAAATATATTTTTTCTAGGGGGAGGAGGGGGTTTCAGTTGTCTTCCTGGGTGGGGAGGTCGCGCCTATTCTCAAGTTCATTGAGCTCAGAATCTCAAATATCTGCAGCTGAACTTTCAAGCCCTTTCACCCTTCAAAACTGGACCACATTTTGTAGTTAACGACTGAATAAAGCAAACCGCCATGGATACGAATCTGGGAGGGGTTTGAACACCCGTCTTTATCTACGCCCCTGTGGGTGTTCACGAGCTCTCGTTCGTAAATGAGATAAGGATCCACTACTTTGTAAGCGCGTTAGTTGATGAATAAGAAATGGGTTATGATTACCTTCTCTACAAGCTTAGAAACATCAGCGGCGATATATATATCTCGCTGTCAGAGGTATAAAACCGGTTTTCACTGATACGAGAATAGTTTGAGAAGTACGGTAAATCCCCAAGTTTGAGTGGAACATTTTGTTGCGCCTTCATGGTTGAAGATAGGAAGGATTTAAATTGCAGTCGACAGCGTGGTCATTACAGAGCTCCCGTTCGGATTGTTTCCGTAAGGATGGAGAAGGAAATCGGCTGTGACCTTACAACGGAACCATCGCGGCATTTGCCTGCAGTAATTTAGGGAAATCACGGAAAACCTAAATCTGGATGGCCGTAGTCGGGTTTGAACCACCGTCCTCCCGAATGCGAGTACAGTGTGCTATCACTGCGCCACTTACCTGGGTCCTTCATGTAAATTACGTCCCAGTGCTGACACGAAAATTTTGTCTAAGGTTACCGAAAGACCGTCTTAATCAAATATTGTCACTTTATTCCCGTTTAATAATTTTATGGCTCATATTTCTTCCTATTTAAATTGCATATTATAAAAAGTCAAATCAGATTCCATCTCGCAATTTTTTCCTTTATAATTAGGGTCTACATAAATAATGAATCTGTTTAAGTCCACAGTAGTGACATCTACGTTCTTACGACCGAGGCATATTTTGTGGCTACTGAATCACAGTTTGTTTTGAACAGTAGCTTCCATAAGGAGATGTTTGTATCAGCACTGGGGTCTAGTTTATATTATACACGGCGTACCAAAATGAATATCGGTGGTTTTAAAGCTTTGTAGAATTTATTATGGTGACCTTACCATTGCAAATTATGGATGAAATCAATGAGCGACTCAGTTTGTCCTACTAGGGTCCGACCGCTTGTGCGTGCTGTGATTCCTCTGTCTTCCGTTAGAAGCGCTAGTAGCCAAGATAGTAGCTGGGGAGAACGAAGTTACGTGCATAGACCAAAGAGAAGATAGACTGCGCGTGACGTCATTACACTGAAACCAACATCTAAGTCACGTGACTCGGGGCAGGAAACCCTGTTCATCATTGCAAGCAGTGTGAAGTGCAGCTGAGAGTCGCAGATATTTTTCTTGCTAGTGGAAATTAAGCATAGATTTCGACAATAAACGTCTTTTCGAATTCTTATTACACATTCAATAGTACAATGGGCGTTAGTACTCCGCAATTAGCAATATAAATGCAACGGTTACATTTTTTACCTGTGCCTAGATGAAATGTATTCACAGTTATTTTAATAAGCAACAGAACTGCAGTTCTTAAACGAATGGCTGTTTTTGTTGTACTGTGAGTGTTTTAGTTTGCAGCTCACGCAGGAGACGAAATATCACTTTGACAATCACCACCAGTTTTCATTCGATTCCTCAACAATACATGTGAAACGTTTTGTCATACTTACATACCTGAAATCGGTTTGCATCCACGAAGTCCGATTTTAAATACAAACGTTTATATTTAATGACTTCTGCTACATACAGTGAAGACAAAACATAAAACAAGAAAACTATTGACTATTTACATTAAATAATAATGTGATCAAAAATTATTGATGTACGTGACAATAACTGGTTATATAGAAATAATGAACAGTCTGTATTCATCTTCCGCATTGTGTAATGCTATTAAAGGCAGATTTGCAGGAGAAATTACTTACTTGCTGACATATATACTCAGTCAAGACACGCTGAAATAATCTTCCCATCAATAATCACATTGATCAGTTGTGGAAAAAAAAAAAAAAAAAAAAAAAAATTCAGCCGGCCGCGGTGGCCGAGGAGACTGAGGCGCTCCAGTCACGGTCTGCACGGCCACTACGGTCGGGGGTTCGAATCCCCCCTCGGGCATGGATATTTGTGCCGTCCTAGTTCGTAAGTAGTTCATAAGTAGTTTGTAAGTTTAGGGACTGATGACCCCGTAGTTAAGTCCCATAGACTATACAAACATTTGAACATTTGAACATTTAAAAAATTCATAGTGCAGCACAAACATTGATGATGTTGCTTGTAAATGAAGTGACAGTACTTTTATCTGGTCACATGCAAGAACGATAATCGCCGCATTAATGTCAGTAATACGAAGAAATCACGTTACCTTTACTACTACATGTGTAATAGGAATGTGAGAAGTCGTTTTACTGTTAAAATAAATGCTTGACATCACTTGTAAATTAGAAACACTGTTGTTCGTGATGACGAAGCCTCAGTCACGTGACTCGGGCCAGCTAGATGTTGGTTTCAAACCACAACACAGCAGAGTCTATTTTATCTTTGGTCTATGGTTACGTGTGTGAGGCAGGTCATCTTCAATGATGAATCGATATTTCACCAAAGTGGACTTGCGAACAATCATAATGTGCATATATTGGGGGGTGTCAGTAAATCCCTACGAGATGGTACAGTTCCAACGAGACTTTTCTAAATGTTTTTGTGCCGTGTGTCTTTCTTTTATGTTGAAGCAACTGTAAATGGTGTTTCTTATCTTGATGTACTACAACAAGGGCTATTTCCTAAATTACATGAAGCAGAACCAGATAACTTCATTTGGCAGCATGATGATGCGCCGCCTCATTGGCTGTCTTCCTACGCTGATTTGGATTCCCAAAAGCTAGACTGGACGCAAGAGGACGGATGACAGAGATTGTTTCGCAAGACCTCCACTTTCTTCATGTTTGACACCTTGCGAATTTTACCATTGCGGATTTGTAGAAGATCGAGTTTATGTATCTCTGCTACCAGCTAACCTAAACGATATACGACATAGGATTGAAGCTGCAGTTTCATCAATTATTCCAGACACACCGAGCAAGGTTTCAGACGAATTCGGTTATCGACTCGCTGTGCGCCTTGTTACGAAGGGTGGACAGTTTGAACTGCTCGTTCATTTGATGTATAATTTGTACTAATAAAGTCACCGCAATAAATTATACAATGCGTTAAAACTCAGAAACTCATTTTGGTACGCCCTGTATTTTAAAATTATATGAGGAAGTATTGATGTTATTACGTTATTTTGTGACGGTGCCATTATGACTCCATTATATTATGATAAATTATGAAAGTAACCGCTACGCTATATTGTAAGTTAACGAATTTATACGTATGTATGACTAACAGTTTTGGTATGATATCTGGCGTGTTTTAAGCTGTAGGCTACACAGTAATGTATCTCTTTTTCTTCATTTTCTACTGGAGATCTGAAGATGGCCATCACTGAATGAAACTGGTTGTCTAATGACTAAATATATTAATCACTGACGTAAATAAAGATATAATTTTTTTCTTGCTTTTTTACCAGCGGAGTGGGATTCCTTACCTCAAACTGATATATTTAGGTGCTACTGTTCACCACTTTATGACCATCACGAAATCACCCTATGCAGGGTGAGGCATTTAAAACTGTTTTTCGCAATATTTGGAAAGATACTTATCGAATTAAAAAAAACCGTTGTAATAAAAGTTGTTTATATCGAAGAGAGACACCCATTACAATAAAGCTCGTCTCCTCTACCTCTATGCACCACCCCATGGGCAGGAGGGGGGGGTTACTTTGAAATCTGAAGTAGGTACCACTATTTTTTTACTGCAGATTTGGAATCTCCAAGAAAAAAACTTCTATACGAAACATTTCTTTTTCGTTTCATGTTAGATGGCGCTGTAA
The DNA here is from genome assembly GCA_026315105.1 of Locusta migratoria. Taxonomy (NCBI): domain Eukaryota; kingdom Metazoa; phylum Arthropoda; class Insecta; order Orthoptera; family Acrididae; genus Locusta; species Locusta migratoria. Next base: position 909,069,721 of record CM048744.1, read on the forward strand.
TCGGCAGAAATATAAATGACTTGAAAATTGATGAAAAATGGTAAGGTCTAGAACAAAAATACATCGGACTCTTTCTCTCGGTTTAAATCGTTTCAGGAAACTGTTGGACAATAAAGCGAAAAAGTCGTCACAGAAGGAACATTCCTATCAGGGAATAGAGAGTAGCATACCTCTTACGAGCTTCTTCAAAATTTCTGTGAACCTCGAAGTACGAGGAAGTGATATTTATTGTCTATGCAAACGTTAACATCGTGAAATAATTGCGTAGAGCTGTGTGCAGTTCGAATAATTGAAGTACAATCAACAGTCTGAGCCGAGACAAAAAGTAATATACTTCATTCGATTGCGGGAGGTGTCACATAATAGCACTATTAGAAATATCAAAAACTGTACTTTGATTGCCACGCGGAATGACCGCGGACTGTGAGGCGACATGCTCCGGATTGGGCGGCCGTTCCCGCCGGGGGTTCGAGCCCTCCCTCGGCCACGTGTGTGTGTGTGTGTGTGGGTGTTTAACTAGTTTGTAAGTCTAGGGACTGATGACCATAGCAGTTTGTTGCAATAGGTTTACAAACATTCTGCTTTGTACTTTGATTTTCCTAATGTGATGTGTATTAGTTGGAGATATTACGATCTTTCATCAATATTCAACCCATTTTTATTTTTTGCTGATTACAGCACTATCACAAAAACTAAAAAAATGTTTCATAGAAAGGTTAGATATTTGTTTACTGATAATGCAAATCTGCAATAAAAATAGGGGTGCCTATTTAAGATTTCAAAGTTATCACCCTCTTCCGCCCACGGGAGTGGTGCAGGGTCTCGAGCTTGATGTTAATAGATGTCCCTCTTCGAGGTGAACAATTTCTTATCGAAACTTTTTAATGCGATTTATATCCTAAAGGTAGAAAGAAGCAGACAGCCTGTTGGAATGACACAGTCAAGGAAGCCTGTAAAAAGAAAAAGAAGGCATTTCAGAAATTGCTCCATACTACAAATCAGGCAGACAGAGAAAGTTATGTTGAAGAGAGAAACAAAGCCAAACGGATAATTGCAGACTCCAAGCAGAAATCATGGGAACACTTTGGAAATAAGCTAGAACGTCTGGGTCAAGCCACAGGAAAACCATTTTGAAGCGTAATTAGCAATCTTCGAAAGGGAGGGAAGAAGGAATTAACAAGTGTTTTGGACAGGTCAGGAAAGCTGCTAGTCAATCCTGATGCCTTGAGCAGATGGAGGGAATATTTTGAAGAATTGCTCAATGTAGGTGAAAAGTTCAATGATGTGTCAGATTTTCAGGTAGATGGGATAGGAACGACGATGGAAAAAGGATCTCATTTGTGGAAGTGGTGAAAATGGTCAGTAGATTACAGTGCAATAAAGCGGCTGGGGTGGATGAAATTAAGCCGGAACTCGTCAAATACAGTGGAATATCAGGTTTCAAATGGTTACACAGAATAATTAAAAAGGCATGGGAATCGGGACAGGTTCCGTCTGACTGGACGAAAGCGGTAATCATGCCAATTTTCAAATATGGAAACAGAAAAGATTGCAACAACTATCGAGGTATCTCTTTAATTAGCGTTGTAGGCAAAATATTCTCAGCTATTGTTGAAAGGAGAGTGCGAGTATTAATTGAGGACAAGTTAGATGAAAATCAGTGTGGGTTTAGGCCTCTTAGAGGCTGTCAGGACCAGATCTTTAGCTTACGGCATGTAATGGAAAAGTGCTATGAGTGGAACAGGAAATTGTATCTATGTTACATAGATCTAGAAAAGGCTTATGACCGAGTTCCTAGGAGGAAGCTGCTGTCAGTTCTACAAGATTATGGTGTAGGAGGTACACTTCTGCAAGAGACTTAAGCAGATTGACTGCCAAATTGGAGGAACAAAGTTAGAGCAGGATGTACCTAGGACGTATTTTCTCACAGTATGGCAACATAATGAAAGAACTGGAATCGAGGTGCAACAAACGTAATGCAGTGAGTGCTCAGATAAGATCTACTGTCTTCTACAAGAAGGAAGTAAGTACCAAGACTAAGTTAGCAGTGCACCGCTCTATCTTTCGACCAACTTTGTTGTATGGGAGTGAAAGTTGGGTGGATACAGGTTACCTTATTCATAAGGTATAGGTTACAGATATGAAAGTAGCAAGAATGATGGCAGGCACTAATGGGAAAATGCCATGAGGAAATCAAGGAAAAACTGGGAATGAACACCATAGATGAAGCAGTTAGAGCGAACAGACTGAGATCGTGGGGTCATGTTACACGCATGGAAGAAGCAAGGTTACCTAAGAGACTCATGAGCTCGGCAGTGGAGGGTAAGAGGAGTCGAGGTAGACCAAGAAGAAAGTACTTAGATTCGGTGCAGAATGATTTTGAAGTAAAAGGCATAACATCAGACGAGGTATCAATGTTAGCATTGAATAGGGGATCATGGAGGAATTTTATTAGAGGTACTATGCTCCAGAATGAACGCTGAAAGGCAAAATCAGTCTATAATGATGATTATATTTTTCCAAATATTTAAAAAAGCGGTCTTAAATGCTTCACCGTGTGTACTGCAGTCGCCTATAGCACTTGATTGGCCTTACGCGGTGTCGGCAGGACGAGGTGGAGTCGCTGCTGGTGATGCACTACAAGCTGGAGCGCGCGGGCGGCCCGCTGGGCTACGAGCGCGCGGCGGAGGTGCTCTACTCCATCCTGGGCATGACGGACGAGCTGCTCACCATCCGCGTCTGCGACCTGCTCGACCGCGAGAACGCGCGCCGCATCACCATGGAGTCCTGGGTGGTCGGCCTCTCGCTGCTGCTCAGGGGCTCGTTCGAGGAGCGCATACAGCTCTGCTTCAAGGTGCGCACTCTAACTGCTCAAGTCTGATATTCCTGCCTACTGCCACAAACTCAGAGAGGGAGCCACCCACCCTACACCATTGTCCCAGGGTTTTGGTCGTAGCTGCGACAGGCCGTAGCACGTCAGGCTGTTTACCAGATCCGTCAGAACACAGATGTCAGGCGGTTCACCTGCTTACGCCTGGCAGACTACAACAGAAGGGCCTCAGAAATTGCACGAGTTCTTAAGTTTTATTTCCCGTCAATGAAATTCACAGTGGCCTTATCCCCTGGGCGACGACCTGGAAAGTGGCGTCAAAACGACATTACTAGTTCCTTCCATGTGACACAAGGCTCTCGATTTGGCGTGTCTCACAGTTTCCCTATCATGACTCGCTGTAAGCCGTTCCAAAGCAACAACACACTAAAGATAATCACTAAAATCATCTTTGGCTCAGTCTATATCTATAAATGTGTATGTCTGTTCGGTGTACGTTTATCACGTCTGAACCCCAAGACATAAAGAGCTAAAAATTTGTACAGTTACTAATGTCTACCCGGGGAAGGCTTTAGGCACGGTTTTATGGCGATCTGATAGCTATTTATCTATATTAAAGTGAATGTCTGTTCGGTGTACGCTTATGACGTCCGAACGACAAGACGCAGAGGCTTAAATATTTGTACAGTTACGAATTTATACCTGAGGAAGGTTTTAGGCACGGTTTTATACCGATCTGATAGATATTTAGTAATTTGAGGAATATAACGCGAAATGCGGAACAATAATTACACTTTGAAAATTATATTTACTCTTTGAAAATGGTTTTATTGGTTGCATTGTTGCTTGAGGGTTGATAATGATAAAAGGATGGAGTATATTCGGATATAAAGTTATAGGTGTATATAAAATTCTACGTTTGTGTGTGTGTGTGTGTGTGTGTGTGTGTGTGTTAATATTTCGCTCTGCAGCGAAAACTACAGAACGCAAACGAATGGTCTGTGTGTAATTGTTGTCCGAAGTCGCCCGTTGTACACCATAGCAGTTCCATGCCGATAGCTATAAGGGGGTGGAAGATTTGGTCGTCGAAAGTCGTAAAATTATAAAAAAAATTCTGAATGAAGGCCAGCGATGACGTTTCCGAGTCTATAGCAAGGAGGTTACATACAGCGAAACATGATGCCACAGACCATGTCTTTGGTCTATGCGTGCTACAATGTCTTCAGCTCTTTCTCTGTAAGGAGAAGCATACGTATAAGTAAATATAAGAATAAATAAATAAAGCAGTAAAAAAGAAATTTCTTTGAATACATCTCTTTAAAGAAATCGATTTGACGTTTCGCCCATTACATCAAGTGATCGAGCTGTGATATTATTACAATCATTATTGTTCAATTTCGTGATTGGATTCTTCGAAACGAGTGCATTTTTACGTGTGATTTGATCTACAGTACTTACTATTCAGTCGCATAGCACACTACTGAAAGATAGCTTATCTATCATAATCAACCAACACGCGAGCGGAGCCGCGGGTTCAAGATAGTTTCTTATAATTGAGTGTAATTTAAAACTACATGAAAGATGAAAAACAATGATAGAACGCGTTTTTCAGTAAGTTCCCTTTGAACAGAAGTGCACAACGAAAGGTTATTTCAAAAAAGTAAATTTTATCTTCAGAAAATACAAACTTTATTTTTCGACATAGTTACCAAGTTTGTTTAAACACTTATCATACCTCTCAACCAATTTTAAAATACCCTCTTCATACACTCTTGCCGCCTCCTCTGATAACCAAGAGTTCACTGCAGTTTTGTAAAGCACTGATCTCGACACGTCAGGAAACTCGTATGACAGACCAGTTAATGTGAAGCTCCTGTTCTCACGAATCCTCGCTTCAGTGTCACCCTCGAGATCGGCGACGCTTCAGACAGCAAGGTGCGGACACGTGTTGGAAACAGGTCAGGGCTTGAACACTTCAGGTGACATTTAACACGAGTTTGAATCGAACTGAATTGATTTTGTGGAGAGAACGCGAAACAGCTGCCTGCAGCAATCCATGAGCCTACCGTAGTTCTTAGCGGCCCTGTACCCCACACTTGACCGCAGCAAACCAGACGGTTAGTATATGGTCAGCTGAACACTCCACCCCCTCTCCCTCATACAGTCCTCAGACGGGTACTTCCAGTGGCATAGATAACGGTCGGAGGGCAATCGTAGCTTTAAACGCTGAGAAGACGTTCATATGCAAGTATTTCAAATGCTGATCAAAATGAACTTCTTGTACTTCAGAAAACTGAGCCCCTCCCGCCCCCTCCGCTCGAAAGTGGGAAATCCGGGTTCGAATCCTGGACCAGCACAAATTTCGAAATTTGCCGTTGGATTTATTTTAACGCCATGAAGCGGTCGAAATGTTTAAATATTTCGAATTCGTAAAATTACGACCATTAATGTCAACAACTGGTGTCTACCATAAGGATTAAAAAAATTTAGTTGTAATCCGCCCACTTTCAAGGCTAAACAGGAAAGTTTCCTTATGACTCACTCTATTGTGTCAAGGACTTCCAGAAAGAATTGAAAAATCAATCTAATTTCTGTGTTACGTTGTTGCTTCTTTTTATAGTTACTTGACATGTTATGCCTGTGGAGAGCTATTTATATATTTATGAAAATACTCCTTGAGGTTATTGAGCCAAGATCGCCACTATCGCATTATTTATTTCACATTACCGGTTCCGATGATGTATATCATCATCTTCAGAAGGTTGCATGGCCTTTCAACACACTCAGTTTGGAGACCTTGTAAAATAAAGGGTTTGTCATTAAAATATAAAATGAGTAAAAGTACATAGTAAACTTTTTAAAATACACCAAAATGGATCATCAAATCTTTTAATCAAATATAATGATCAATTTTCGTGACTTGTAGGCTACTTTAACAAGTTGACAATGTACTTTTACCGATTTTATATTTTGACAAGCAACCCTTTATTTTACAAGGTCTCCAAAATGAATATATTTTAAGGCCATGTAACCTTCTGAAGATGATGGTATATATAATCGAAACCAGTAAAGACAAATAAATAATACGGTATTGGCGATCTTGAATCAATAACGTCAAGAAGGTGTGCCTTTAATACTTCTTTTTATTTATCCTTAGATCTGTCGTGTGCTTACGGTGTTATAAGTTTTACTGTATCAATTTGATAGAATCTGATGTACGGACTCGTTCCATGAGCATGGAGATTTGCTCCTCAATTCTGCCCTGAGGAACGTGAGAAATAAAATAAATAAAGTGAGGTTGAGAGCTCTTTCTGTTGAAGTGTGATTGCGCTGCCTCACTTCTCCCTCCCCCCGCTTATATCGACGCCATCCTCTTCGGTATTTTCTTGTTGATTCTGAGCGGCAAGTGTGCCTGAAATGTTCCAATAGGCCACCCACAAAGAAAAAGGCATCTTTTCGATGCTGGGTGTCGCGTTTCTGACCTCAGTCGCAAAGGCATCTAAATGAGCGTAAGAGAGAGAGTGAAGACTTTTCCGTCGTGTGACACATATACGCCGTTGCGCTGGGAACAATTGCGCAGAAATGTAGTGTAATGTAACGTCATTAACACACCTTACAACATACTGAAGATCTGAGCTCTGACACCTTGCTGCCTGCATCACCGCCGAGGTCGAGCGTGACGTCACAGGATGCCCCACTTCTGCACCATTACAGCGGAAGGTTGTAGACAACTTTCAGCTAAATTTCGAACTTTTACATGGCAAAGGCTGACAATTTCGTAAGAGCGGCCTTTTAATTGTTTTAAGCAAGTCACGAGGTTCATCCAAGTAGTACGTTTCCCTATTTATTAAAGCAAAGAAAACAGGTGAAAAACGTTTGAGCTATTTTTCGACATAGTCGTCAAAAGAATTGAGACAGTTGTCCTGTCGTGGGCTCAACGTTTGTATTCCTGTGAATGCAACGAGCGTGTGGCAGTCGTCTTCAGCTGCTCGTTATTGTCAAAACGCTGGCGGGAGGCACGAATTTTTTGAGGTGCAAAAATTAAGGCAAATTGGAGCAATACCAGAACTGTATTCTGGATAATCAAACAGCTCCCAACCGAATTTCTGCAAAAACAGTTGCTATATGGGGGCGAGCATTGTCTTGGAGGAACACAACATCTGCTGTAAGCATTCCACGCCTCTTTGTTCTGAATACTGGTTCCATTCGCAGACAGCAGACTCTACAGCAGAGGAATACAAAAGTTGATCTCAAGGTATTTCATGGCTATCAATTCTTTTAGTGACGGTCGAAAAGTAGCTCAACATTTCTTGTACATGTTACCAGTAAGGTTTGTAATGTTACTAAGTTGTGTTTGTATTTTAAAAAATAGGGCAACTTGACGTCTGGATGCGCCTTGTACGAGGATAAGGCGGTGAGTGACAGGCAAATGGACAGCAGAGAGTACTTTGTATCCAGTAGTATGAAGTACGAATGCAATTTGGGATGTAGCTTTTAGCTGTTTTCTGTGTCTATTATAGATAGAATTTTTTGTGCCAAAGGACAAAGATGCTTTGAAAGAACAATCCTAGCTCTACTCTTATTTAGGAAAACTTTAACGCGATTGATGTGAACCATGCTCGCTCGAAATGAGCCCACCGCTTTGTCTACATACCACCAAGCTCGGTCACAAATTAGATTTATTCCTTCTTTTTCACGTTCACGGGAGAAGCTTGAAACTATATTTCATCAATATATATGACTTTTTTGCGTTGATACTAGTATCATATGACACGCATTATGACGGCTTCGGCCACTAAATAAACGACGTATTTGGAAAAACATTTCAATGTTTCTTGCCATTACCAGAGTGTCATCATTTACACTTTGGTACAGAATCATCATCCAGACACTTAACTGCGAATACGTTCACGGTCGCAGATTTTTACTAATGTCACTGTTTAATGAGTACATCAGATGAAGTATCTTTACCAATTAAAAAAAAAAGTTAGACCTACGATCATTGCACGTGACCTGTGGGACGTCCGTTCCCAGGTCGGAGAGAACACGAGAACTTAGTTATGGAAAGGAGACGCTCGGTAATTGTACGTGTCGCGTGGGGAGGCGCCCTCGCGGCGGCAGTTGTTTCGTAACCAGTATTGTATAATGCACTTCTCACAAATGTTCCGGCGCTTGACTTCGTCTGGCAGTTTCCTTGTTCCGCTTGAAAAAAAAAACGAGTTGCAGGGAGAGAAAGCTATTAACGCCTGCTTCCTGAACCAAGTGTACAAACGACTATATTTATGTTCCCAGCGATGTTTCGGAGGACACATTCTAACTCTCAACTACATATTCTCATAAACTTCATTGTTAGTAGCTGAAAAGTCAATTAAAATGCGTTCTATCTCGTTGCCGTCCGTATTTGGATCGAGAACAAGCACCGCTATCTGAATATCTACCACCATCCTGCGTATTATAGTAGCAACGATACAGAGTGTCCCACATAAAATTCCCGTGATTCAAGTAATACTTTAACAACAACAACAACGAACTAACTTATAAAGAATAGTTAATGACATTAAAAATCGGCCATCGACATCCAGCCACCTTGTATGACGACGTTAAGAGCAACACGCTGCCGTTCTACAGGGCTGATTTTATTCATTTCTCTACTAACATTCGTTAAAGATCATTTACATGGCTCAACTAAATAAACCGGTAACAATAGGTTTCTTCTATTAAACCTATCCGGTACCGATGTCTGATTGACGAGCAACATTCAAGTATTGGTCGAACGAATATTTTGTAAGCTACTTCCTTTGCTGATGGTCTACAGTTCCTGAAGATTCTTGCAATGCATCTCACCCTTGCCCACGATTAATTTTATGTGGTCATTCCACTTAAGATCACACCTTATGCCTATTCCCAGTTATTTCGTGTCGCTTTTTCGGACTCAGAAAGTCGTGCGCGAATGTGCATCTCTAGGCCATGTCAAGGATTGCGTGGCCGGTCACGCTGGAGGTTCGAGTCCTCCCTCGGGTGTATGTGTGGTCCTCACGATAGGTTTAGGTCACCTGAAGTAGAATGTACGTCTGGGGACCGATGACCACAGCAGATTCATCTCACAGGTTTACAAACATTTCTTCTTCAAAGTTAGTAACCAACACGATAAAGGTTAACGTGCCTTAGTGCCCAGTGCTTCTCGGGTATTTATTCTTCTTTTCCCTTCCTCTGTCCTTCTCCTGTTTCCCCTTCTCTGTATTCTCCTCTATCTACCTTCTCCTCCTACTCCTCCTCAGCCTTCTCCCATTCCCCCTTACTCCTCTATAAATCTATTGATGCTGCCGCCTCCGTCATCTCCTCGCACGTTATCAGTCTCTGCCTCTCCTCTCTCTTTGTTCATCTCCTCCCCCCTTTCTTGATCCATCTTCTACCTCTCCCTCTGTCCATCTTCTTCCCCTCTTGTCCATCGCTCTCCGCCTCTCTTCAAAATGTTCAAATGTTTGTGAAGTCTATGGGACTTAAGTACGAGGTCATCAGTCCCTAAACTTACAAACTACTTATGAAGTAACTAAGACTAAGGACGGCACAAATATCCATGCCCGAGGGGGGAATTCGAACCCCCGACCGTAGTGGCCGTGCAGACCGTGACTGGAGCGCCTCAGTCCCCTCGGCCACCGCGGCCGGCTCCGCCTCTCTCAGACCATCTCCACCTTCTCCTGTATATTTAAAATTACAAATATCTGTCAACTATCATTTATTTGATCTGTGAGTCCACCCGGAATTTTTCCTTCGTATCTCTGATTATCGTCGTATATATCCATCCGATTATTTCTATGTCTGAGTCTATCTGGAGTTTTTCTGCGTATCTCGATCATCGCAAAAGTGTTATTGACGAATATTCGCAGAAATATTGAACACTTACCTGTCTGATAATACACGACGTTATAAATTCAGCACAAAAGACGAATGGGCTGCGGTGGGTGGTCTCTCACTACTCATGCACACAAGCTTTCATACGGGATGATTTCTCCCATTGTGTACAAATTCTTGGGATTGAGGACAGGCCGGCCGCGGTGGCCGAGGGGACTGAGGCGCGCCAGTCGCGGTCTGCACGGCCACTACGGTCGGGGGTTCGAATCCCCCTCGGGCATGGATATTTGTGCCGTCCTTAGTATTAGCTAGTTCATAAGTAGTTTGTAAGTTTAGGGACTGATGACCCCGTAGTTAAGTTCCATAAGCTCTACAAACATTTGAACATTTTGATTGAGGACAGGATACGAAACAGAAAAGTCTAATCAAGTTATGTCCGGAAATGTATGATATACCATTTATACTTCGTTATAGGGGATGGGGTCTAATAAGCGCTGTACCATGGAACCACATGTACAGTGTATGTTGAAAATGGATTCCATGAGATTCAAAAAAGTTTAAATGTGTGTGAAGCTATTGGACCAAACTGCAGTAGTCATCAGTCATTAGACTTACAAACAACTTTAACATATGCTAAGGACAATACACACCTATGCCCCAGAGAGGACTTGAACCTCCGACGGGGAGCAGCCACGTCCGTGTGCCTCGCTGCATACGTATTCATGCTGTTTTTTATATACGAGCGCTAAAATCGCAGTGGTGACAACAGTGTATGAATACGCTGGTCCAGTAGTTCCACTAATGGAATGGGCCCTGCGTACACGACACTTTTCGGATGTCCCCTTAACCAGAATTGGCACGGGATGAGATGCGATGAACGAGCAGGCCATGCGACTGAACTCCTCGTTTGATTCATCGATAAGGGAATACACTACTGCGACTCGTCCGGACGTTATGGCGAAGTGGGCTGGAGCATTATCATGTAGCAGCCACATAGCCGTTGGAATCATCGATGGCACAGTAGGAGGAACATTACCACCCTCTAGCAGCAAACCGCGTATACCGTAACTAGCCGCATACTACTGCGCGAATTAGACTCAGTCTCTGCAACAAAGTGTGACTGAATAAATGATGCCCAGCTTGGAAGCCATGAATTTCCGGACATATGTCCCTTAGATCTTTTTATTCCGTCTCTTGTCCTCGATCAAACCCTAGAGTTTGTATACGGTGAAACAAAAATCACCTTTATGTAGATATCGATTACTATCACAAAGATACACCACTCTTGATCATAATCTTGAAACTTAAATTGCATCAACGTAGCAAGTAGGAGATCAGTAGACGATACAGGACGTACATGATAAATCATTCAGTGCTCCGTGGCTGTCCAAGTTACAGTCGGTAGTACCCACATCCAAATGCCATTTCTGGTGATTACTCCCAGCTCCTCGAGTAACGAAGACTGGTCGAGTGGTCTCCACGCGAAGCAGTTCCGTTCGTGCCTAGATGGAAGTGTTTTCGGACTGAGAGGCCAAGCAGTCGAGAGGATTACAAATGTTTACACGCTTAACTGCTGTCGTTTGAAGTGTCTTGCCAAGGCTTCTCGAGCAGCTCAACGTCGGAGCTGGTGGAACGTGCTAGTGTTCCCCAGTAGCGCGGCACGATCGCTCGCCTCAGGAGGACGGCTGGCGGAGTGTGAAGCTTTCCCCGCGCTCCGTGGCCGGCAGTTGCGACAGGCGCGGTAATGCAGCCATGCGGCTGTGGCTCACGTCCCGCGGACACCAGGCCGCAGATTGGGTTCTAACTCCGCCGGCCGCACGCCGCACGCACTTGGCACGCCTCTTACGCGCCGTCGTCACTCAATTTAGAATTCACCTCTTAACTTCCCAGCTGACTGTCCCGAGATAAATCGGGTGCAAACGTTTTGTGCGATAACTCTGGCTCGCAAATTTTTAGCATCTCTGATGCAGCATCCCGATTAAAATCGTCGTTGCTTTTTCTGCCGCTAGTAGGCGTTTTTTTCTGTACTGTTTTTATTTGTATCTTCTTTGAATACTTATCATCATCATCATCATCATCATCATCATTAGAGACTGATGATGACTTTCAGCGTCCAGTCTGGAGCATAGTACCTCTAGTAAAATTCCTCCATGATCCCCTATTCAGTGCTAACATTGATGCCTCATCTGATGTTATGCCTTTTACTGCAAAGTAATTCTGCACCGAATCTAAGTACTTTCTTCTTGGTCTACCTCGACTCCTCTTACCCTCCGCTACCGAGCTCATGAGTCTCTTAGGTAACCTTGTTTATCCCATGCGTGTAACATGACCCCACCATCTCAGTGTGTTTGCTCTAACTGCTTCATCTATGGTGTTCATTCCCAGTTTTTCCTTGATTTCCTCATTATGGACACCCTCCTGCCGTTGCTCCCATCAATTAGTACATGCAATCATTGTTGCTACTTTCATATCTGTAACCTCTACCTTATGAATAAGGTAGCCTGTATCTACCCAACTTACACTCCCATATAACAAAGTTGGTCGAAAGATAGAGCGGTGCACTGCTAACTTAGTCTTGGTACGCCGCGGTGGAGTAGCCGAGCGATCTAAAGCGTCTCGCTGCGGAGCGCGCGGTTGCTCGCCGTGGAGGTTCGAGTCCTCCCTGGGGCATGGGTGTGTGTTGTCCTTCGGTTAGTTTACCTAGGTTTAAGTAGTTTGTAAGCTACGGACTGATGACCACGCAGTTTGGTCCGATAGATTTACAAACATTTCAACATTTGAACATTTGAGTCTTGGTACTTACTTCCTTCTTGCAGTAGAGAGTATATCTTAGCTGTGCACTCACTGAATTACCTTTGCTGCACCTAGATTCCAGTTCTTTCGCTATGTTGCCATCCTGTGAGAAAATACATCCCAATTTCTTGAAACTGTTTACCTGTTCTAACTTTGTTCCTCCTATTTGGCACTCAATCTGTTTGAATCTCTTTCCCACAGACATTACTTTCCTTTTGGAGATGCTGATCTTCATATTATAATCTTTGCATCTCTGATGGAGCTCTGAAATATTAGTTTGCAACCTTTCAATCGAATCTGCCATTACAACTAAGTCATCCGCATATGCGACACTGCTTATTTTGTTTTCACCTATTTTAATCCCGCCCTGCCAGTCTACTGTTTTCAACATATGATCCATGAATAGTATGAACAACAGTGGTGACAGGTTACAGCCTTGTCTTACCCCTGAAACTACCAAGAACCATGAGCTTATTTGCCATCTACTCTAACTGCTGCCTGACAGTCTACGTAAAGCCCTTTAATTGCCTGCAGAAGTTTGCCTCCTATACCATAATCTTGAAGAACTGACAGTAGCTTCCTCCTAGGAATACGGTTATAAGCCTTTTCCAGATCTATGAAACATATATACAATTCCCTGTTCCATTCATAGCACTTTTCCATTACCTGCCGTAAGCTAAAGTTCTGCCTCTAAGAGGCCTAAACCCACACTGTTGTCCCCTTTACAATCATTTTGGTGTTGTTTAAGTATTTCATCTGCGTGAAGTTATTCGAAATAAATACTGATTATCCTTGCGAGGAAGAATAGCAATATACAATGTGTTGTAACGAATCCAATGAATGAATGTTCGAATGTTGGAAACCAATTGGACTAAACTGCTATGGACATTAATACGTAGACTCGCAAACTACTTAAACTAACCTAAGGACAGGACACACACACACACACACACACACACACACACACACACACACACACACACACACACACGCCCCAGAGAGGACTCGCACCTCCCACGGCGAGCAACCACGCGCTCCGCAGCAAGGCGACTTAGAGCGCTCGACCACTCCACCACCGCATTTTAACGAATATACGCATAGAGTTTTGCTGAACCCGAGATAAAATGGGGTAAAGCATCTCTTATCCATTTCATCTTGAAATAAATTCTTGTATTTTTAAGATATAAGTAAAAATGAACTGCCAAAGTAAGACATATTCTGTGTAACAAAAAAGGGAGTTAGGACGTTGAATAGATGTTCAAATGATGTTTATAGGGTCATTTCCACAAATTTTCATATAATACAGCTACTCCAAGAATTATTCAGATCGATGAATCATAGGGAGATTAACTTGATGACTGTATCGTAGAAATGAAAGAGGAAATAAATGAAAATATCATAGGAGGTATGATACTGCGAGAGGAATTTGACAGAGCATTGAAAGATTTGGGTGGAAACAAGGCCCCTGGAGTAGATGATATTCCCCCATACTGTTCATATCTTTGTGAGTTCCAGTCAGGAAGCAACTGTTCCAACTTGTGTGAGAGATTTATGTTCAAATTAAAATGTTTGTTAAGCTTATGGGACTTAACTGTGGGGTCATCAGTCCCTAAACTTAAAAACTACTTATAAACTAACTTATAGTATAGACAACACAAAAATCCACACCCGAGGAAAGATTCGAACCCCCGAAGAGGGACGGCCTCGCGCATCGGAGCATAGTGCTTCAATGTGCTCGTCCACTTTGCCGCGGCTGAGATTTATGGCACAGGGGAAATTCCCTGACTACAAGATGAATATCATAATTCCAATCCTAATAAATCAAGAACTTGCAGATTAGTGTGAGAAATTACAGAAACATCAGTGTAACAAGTCATGCTTGCAAATTATAACACTAAAAATTTACAGACGAATGGAAATACTGATAGAATCCGACTTCGGAGAAGATCAGTTTAAATTTACGATAACTATAGAAGCACGTGTGCAATAGTCACGTTACGAGTTCTCTTACAAAATGCGTTAAGCAAATACAAACCGACAAATCTCGCTTTTGTACATTTGGAGAAAGTTTTTCGAAATCTTGAATGAAACACATTCTTTAAAATTCTGAAGCCATCAGGGCTACAATATAGAGAAGTAAATAGTTACTGCGGAACAAGCGTCTACTGTAGGTATTAGAATGGGTGAGTTGATGCGCTACCTTAATTTTGTAACATTTAATTTTGATTTTGTTTCCATGTTATTAACAGTTTAATTAACTTCTGTCTTCGTTTCCTTCTGATTCTTGTGTATGCTAGACTATCTCCACTCCTTACTCATGCAGAATGACTTCTACTGCTTCTAAAACAATTTTTATATGAAGTGTTACTCTCAGAAAGGCGGAAATGTTCTATATGCATCACAGATTACCAACCACTGATTACGTGTTAGTTAAATAAACTTTCACCATTCTTAGGACGATTTATTTTCAAAATAAATATCTTAAAATACATCTTAAATGCCTTAAAAATAAATCATGGTAGCTAGGTACCTGAAAGCTCTGATGCCATTCTGATCCTATTTGTAGCGGAAATATAAAAATTTCTGTGCATAATGTACGTCACAGCCGCGGTGGAGTAGCCGAGCGGACTAAAGCATCTTGCTGCGGAGCGCGCGGTTGCTCGCCGTGGAGGTTCGAGCCTTCCCTGGGGCATGGATGTGTGTGTTTGTCCTTAGGTTAGTTTACCTAGGTTTAAGTAGTTTGTAAGCTACGGACTGATGACCACGCAGTTTGGTCCGGTAGAATTACAAACATTTGTACGTCACACGTATACTGACATTCTAAATCAGGTATTTCAGCAAGGTCTGCATTATGAGGCGATCGGTTACAAACACTAATATGGATGTATAGAAACAAGTGTGTATGCGGCACGCAGAGTTTCTGTTTGTTAAAGAAGAAGTTCACAGAGGATTAGAAGATCGGGCAGCTTGTAATAACAGCAGCGAAGTTGTTAGCCGCTCTCTGAGCTAATGACCTAGCAGTTACGAGCACGTGCAATATTATGTATAATTTGAGGGTAAAGTGTCGTGCGTGACGACCAAGTACAAGGCGTACACTGCCTGAAAGACAATATCTAAGGAGAGAAAAACAGGATATGTGCATCGCTCCCAGACAGATGGCATTTGAACAACTGGGACTTGACGCATATTGCCCTGCTGATGTTTCCTTCACTCGAGAGTAAAACAACCATTCCCTTAGCGACTTCCTGGCCAAGGATCCACCTTCAGATTATAATGACTTCTCAAATGTTTACTCTGATGTTTGGAATTTACCATCAGTAAACTGCTACGCGTACCCCCTTCCAGTGAGTATTCCTTAAAACATTTGCCTCCTGGAAGGTGGCTGCGACGGGCGACACAGACCACAAGAATCTTCCATAATGCGTATCTCTATAAAAACTAATTCAAAACTACTCTTATTTACATACATGTCTGGCACCCTACATTCAGACTCTTGATCTAGGCGACATGGATTTTAGAATGATCTTTCCAGCACTGACTTTATCTTGTAACTAGCTGTGCACCCGTGCTTTGCGACAGGAGTTGAAAGAGGCCCTTCCTGTATCTTCGCTTTACAGGGTTCAGAATCTCAGTCGTTAAAAAACGGAACTCTTACACGCCCAATTAGTCGCGTAATTGGTTTAGCTAGCCAAGACGTCAAATTTAAATCAAACTATCAAAAGAAGCAAAGAAATGACATTCTAATCAGTAAATCTGTATATGACAGCCAAGTAAATTTAATGTTAATTTGTATTCGTAAAGATAGGATTGATACACTTCATTCTGTTGCAGACATAAGCTTCCAAAAATGCTGATATCACTCATTTTAAGCTTAAAAAAGGAAGTAACAGCGCTGTCTATTGATTCTCTGGTATATTGCGAAATTAACAACATCATCTGTTGGTACTTTGCCGTACTACTAAGCAGAGCAAACTTCTAAAATTTTAAATTTCTCTGTCTTTTATCCTTAAACCGATCTGGAAAAGAAATCCTTTATCTTGTCTTAAGTTTCGCTCAATTTACCTGTGAAAAGCTCATGAGAATTCGTGTTCAAATAACGCAATCAAAAGAAAAAGTAGACACGACGGTTTTAGATAAATCTAAATTGTGATATATTTTGTTTCCGCGATTCAATGTTGTTGTTTTTTCCCTAGTGTTTATTCGCCTTCTGTAATGTTCGTTTTACAAAATGTTCAAATTCAAATGTTTTTATAGCTTATGGGACTTAACTACGGGGTCATCAGTCCCTAAACTTACAAACTACTTACGCACTAGGACGGCACAAATATCCATTCCCGAGGGGGGATTCGAACCCCCGACCTCAGTGGCCGTGTAGACCGTGACTGGAGCGCCTCAGTCCCCTCGGCCATCGCGGCCGGCGTTCGTTTTACTTTTGTGCTTCTGCTGTAGGCCTTAATAGCACGTTAATGCAGTAAGTGATTATAAATCGAAAACAAACAGACGCTTTCCACCGAGACTGTGGGTCGCATGAAAGACGTTATGCCCAGTATTTGTTTGATCTAATTGTAAAAACATAATTGCGAACATCTGCAGAAATGCACGTGATGACTCTGCGTGTGTGTGTGTTTGTGTTTGGCATTCAGATACTGGAATACATTGAGAAGATTGTATTGAAAAACTACGGGAGAACAAGGAGAACAGTCTGACTACAAACCTATTCTCATTCATTGAGGTTTTGCGGTTGATCATGCAGAACTCTTGATGAGTCGTACCGCTATTTAGAGAATTCCGTTATACCTCCCACACGCGCCTTTTCGTGGCACGTTGCTACCCGTTCAGAGCGTATGAACGCTCCTTGAATGCAGCAATTGCAGACTGCTTGAGAAAAGGCCACGGTTGGTGAGCGTGGGAGCCCATTAGCTAAAACTCTGCTAGAGAACAACGTTATGGCAGTGCGGTCGGATCCAAAAATAAAGAAAACTACTCGCGTTAGAGCAAGTGCAGTACAGGTTACAAACCGGCTGCAAGAGCGCGTGACATGAAGTAGTCAGTTCAGTTACGACATGAGGTTTCAACAGCAATTAACTGCAGGAGACTCCCGCGTTTAACGACACCATTCACATCGCCCGGGTCACCTTCAGCTCATGGCGTCAGTGACACGAGCATGCAGAGTGCATCGTGGCTAGCAGACTCTCGAGGGAGGCTATTTCAAAACAATTGCATCTGGAGTGCCTTTGCGTTAGAAGCTTCCTAAAGTTGCACTGGT
The DNA here is from genome assembly GCA_026315105.1 of Locusta migratoria. Lineage (NCBI taxonomy): Eukaryota > Metazoa > Arthropoda > Insecta > Orthoptera > Acrididae > Locusta > Locusta migratoria. Next base: position 909,087,462 of record CM048744.1, read on the forward strand.
TGACTACTGCTGTGCCGCGGCGGATTAGCCGTGCGCATTGGGGCGCCGTGCTGCGGTGCGCGCGGCCGTTCGCCGTCGGGGGTTCGAGTCTCCCCTCGGGCATGGGTGTTTGTGTTGTCCTTCGGTTAGTTTACCTTAGTTTAAGTAGTCCGTAAGCTACAGACTATACATATTTAAGCAACTTTCACACAGTTAAAAATTAGGTGTTTGGCTTGCGACAAAAAGCGACGTGATGGGTAGCCAGATTATTTTCGGTGTAGTGAGGATCTTCAGATCCATCCAGGTGATCAAAAAGTTGCATATTCGTGCTGGGCGAAAGTGCAAATACAACTGAAGAGACGGATCTCCCTGTGTATGGGCCGATAGACCAACACCACCTAGAAGACAAGGCCTTACAACAGGCCATTCCTACGTCACACTTAGAGACCGCGACCACTATCTGACTGGCCGGCCGCTGCGCGGCGGTGGGCGTGCCCCAGCGGCCAGCCAGTGAGGTGGCGGCCGGGCCTCTAAGTGTGACGTAGGCACGGCCTGTTGTAAGGCCTTGTCTTCTAGGTGGTGTTGGTCTATCGGCCCATACACAGGGAGATCCGTCTCTTCAGTTGTATTTGCACTTCCGCCCAGCACGAATATGCAACTTTTTGATCACCTGGATGGATCTGAAGATCCTCACTACACCGACAACAATCTGGCTACCCATCACGTCGCTTTTTGTCGCAGGCCAAACAAATTTTACCAATTGCCGACTTTTCTATTCTTTTAACAAAAATTGACAAGAACCGCACGGTAGACTTTTTTTTGTAATCTTGTTGACGAAAAGAGCCAAGGTGCTTGCGGTACCACCTAACCATTAACCCCGTTATCCATTATAAATCACTTATATGGAAAACTGTTAAAAAGCGACTGAAGATGCAACTGTAGGTTGCGAAACCGGTTGTGCGGGTCTTCACGAATCCAATAGAAACAGCTCAAGTGGATCAAGGACTTTCATACAGACTCTTACAATTTTAACACCTAATTTTTAACTGTGTGAAAGATGCTTAAATATGTATAAATATTTTAGCTGTGGTTGCCCGTCATACAAAGTTCTTTACAGACTAATAACCGTGCAGTTGAGTCCGATAGATTTACAAACATTTGAACATTTTGACTACCGGTGTGTGCTGCTAACAAAAGCTACTGAAAATTGCTCGATCCAAACCACCTTCCACGAATCAGTCTATCAGCCACCATTAACAATGCTATTTATTTTAAAAAATAGCACCATTATCGATTTCGATCCATGGGGTTCACGTCCAAATACATTTTTTGTTATTTACTTCTGGATTGTAGCCCTTTCTGGTGAAATATTTTTGGAATGCTGGTGCTCTACAATACATAAAAGATGACTGAAATGACCTCTAATGACGATGTAACACATTGTAAACAGATCTCCACAATTGACTTGTTGTAGCTACTTTTTTTTTTACTCGCATTGAAAATACTGTTTTTTGCAACGTCGTCTTCTTCTGCTCATAAAATAATGTGAACTCTGCGAAGCACTCATTTCATTTATATAGTAGAACACAAGTAGTGCTTCACGCTATGCAAATATCTCAAAATGTCAGTTTTCGTCAAAACACAAAAATCCAAAATCTTCTTTAGTAAGTGGTTTGCCGATCAAAAGGAGATGTTACCCCGTATTTGGGCTCTCTTCCTGAGGAAAAATTTCTTCTTAATTTTTAAATTTAAATGAGGCATCGTTCGTATTAAATTGGACCTCCGAAATCACTGAATGTAGTTGAAAACTGGATTGTTACACAGCTATCTGGATTGCTGTGTACTTCTTCAAAACGATTATCGATGTCAATGGTAGGGTGATCATTTTATTAGGAGGAGCAATAAAGTTTTCTAACTCACTGGTGCGTTCACATTCAAGCAGTGATGAACGAAGTCTGCTGGGCTTTGCGCAATAAAATATCAAAATGCTTGTTTTTTATTTTCACTGCAATGAGTACATTGAATACTTTTCAAATTCAGTTTTCACTCGTTAAATGATTTAGAGCTTCGATTTTAAGCTCAGTTAGATATTACTTAGTGTCTTCGACCGACGGGGTTTAAAAAACCATAGACACACTTGGAGAAATACGATTACCGAAGTGGAAATAATTCATTGGAATGTCTACATCTACATGAATACTCCAATAATGACATTGAGGTACATAAATAAGGATTCATCGTATCAGTTTTGTGATTTATATCTACTGTTGCATTCTCTGACAGAACGCGGAGAAAAAACACCTACATCTTTTACCTTTTGATCTGATTTCCCTTATTTTATTTTGATACTCACGTCTCCCTATATAGGTGAGTGGTAACAAATATGTTCGCATTCGGAAGAGAAAGTTGGTGAAAGAAATTTCACAAATAGATCTCGCCGCAACAAATAACGCGTTTCTTTTAATGATTTCCAATCGAAATCGTGCATCATTTCTGTGACACCCTCTCCCCTATATCGTAATAATGCAAAACGACCTGCCCTTCTCTGAACTTTCTCTACATCCTCCGTCAGTCCTACTTGGTGCGGATCCCTCAATGCGCACAACACTCCAAAATAGTGTAGTGTAGGCAGTTTCTTTAGAAACACTACTTCATCTTCTAAGCGTTGGGCCAATCAAACGAGGTCTTTTGTTCGCCTTCCCTACGCTATTTTCTGTGTGTACTTTCCAATTAAAGCTGTTCGTAACTGTAATTCGTAAGTATTTATTTGAATTTACGGCCTATAGATTTCAATGATTTGTCGTGTAAATCAAGTTTAACGAATTGATTTTAGTGTTCATATGGATGACTTCATACTTCTCATTATTTAGGGAAATTTATCAATCTCTGTACCATTCAGATATCTTATCTAAACCTTTTTGCCGTTAATTTTGATCACCGATACAGCATCACCCGCGAAAAGTGTAAAGGAGTTGCTGAGATTGTCTCGTAATTCGTTTGTAACGGTAAGGAACAGTAGGGACAGTATAACACATATCACTTCACTTTTACACTATGACTTTCCGTCAAGTACTTCGTACTGTGTTCTTACTGACAAAAAATCGCGAATGCAATCGCAAAACTGTGGTGACATTCGTGCCGAATATGTTAGTTGTATTTCATGAACAGTAGATATTGAAAAACAGCTTACAAGGGCATGCATGTACGGTAGGAGCTTATGCAAGTAAGTTCCACGAGTCATTCTACAACTTATATAGATATTATTTCCAACAAAAACTTAAGTTTTTAAATCACCACCCCATATTATTTTATGTACAATGAATAGAATGAAAAATCACATAAAGAATGACGTTGGTTGCATCCCAATACGTCAATTACACCCGGAGAAATTGGGAAGCGAAGTTAGCGCTTGAAATAAACGCTCGCAGCTAGCGCGTCCCGAGACTGAAGCGTGGACCTGAAGCTGCCCGTAATCGTGCGCTGTCTATATAGCTATCTGTGTTACTGCAGTCAACATCAGAAATCCAAAAATCCTAACCAAGATAGAGCATCTCTGTACGAGTGAGCTTCTTGATGCTGTCGCGTCGTTGAAATATCTAGGCGTAACATTGCAGAGCGATATGAAATGGAACGAACATTTAAGGACAATTGAAAGGCGGACAGCCGACTTCGGTTTATTGGGAGAATTTTGGGAAGATGTACTTCACCTGTAATGGAGAGTGCGTATAAAACGCTTGTTCGACCACGTCTTGAGTATTGCTCAAGTATTTGGGACCCGCAGCAGATCAGTTTAAAGGAAGACATAGAGGCAGTTCAGAGGCGAGCAGCTAGGTTTGTTACTGGTAGGTTCGACCAATGTGCGAGTGTCACGGAAATGCTCCGGCAACTTAATTGGAGATCGCTGGAGGAAAGACGACGTTGTTTTCGTGAATTTCTGTTGAGGAAATTTAGAGGGCCGGAATTTGAAGCTGAGTGTAGTATGATCTTGCTGCCGCCTACTTACATTTCGCGTAAAGATCACAAGGACAAGATAAGAGAAATTAGGGCTCGTACGAAGGCATATAGGCATTCTTTTTTTTCCTCGTTCTATTTGGGAGTGGAATATGAAAGAAAATGCCTAGTAGTGGTACAGTGTACCCTCCGCCACGCACGTTAGGGTGGATTGCGGAGTATGTATGTAGATGTAGAAGTGCCCCTTGAGAAGAGAGGGGGATCAGGATAGTGTGGACACGTGAATGTGAGGTGCGAGGGGAAAGTGTTTCCCCTGCGCTATGGAGAAACCCGGCCGCGGCGAGCGCCGGACGCGTGTCCCGAGAGTCCAGCAGCGTCAGCCTCCTCTGGTGTCCGCGTGTCGAGAGAAAGCGACGGCGCAGGCTCCACGCTGCTGCACCGACGCTCAATGAAAGGGAGGCCGTACCAACAGCTCCCCTGTCACGGCTACTCAGTACACCGACCACATCACGAGTCTACATCTACACATTTACTTTGGAAATCACATTTCAGCGCTTGATAATTTTGGCCCACTTTACGTTATTGGTAGTGACACTAAAAGTGGGCCTATGCGATCGTCTTTTGACAGCTCGAAATTTAAATGAAAATAACGGCTTAACTATTCATCTGACACGAAAATTGAATAACCGAATTTGTAGAGGAGAAAATTTTCTACAACTTTGCTCCCTTATGTTTTTTTCATATCTCGTAGCGTTTCAAAGATATTTGCAAAAATAACGGCGATTTTGGGATGTCTGTCTGTCTGGCCGTAACGTGTTCCCTGTTTTTAAGACGAACCGTTCAACCGATCAGCACCAAATTTTACAGACATGATTGTAGGCCGCCAGAGACCAGAACCTACCAAAAAAGCCATTTGTAATATAATTGTAATTGCAAACGAACCGTTCATCTGACATGAAAATCGAATAACCTAATTGGTAGAGGAGAAAATTCTTTACAACTTAACTCTCTTATGTTTTTTTCATATCTCGTAGCGCTTGAGACACATTTACAAAAATAACAGAGATTTGACACCCTCCATTGAATTAACGAAAAGCAGCCGTTCGGAGATGTCACGTGACATTCCTCGCCCAGAACTCTCTCTGACATACGCCATCTTGCGTTGCGTATTTGATGATTTTCTTATTGTAACTTACACGTTGTCATTTCAAAGAATGGCGCACTGAAGAATTAACAAAAACACATTGTTCTTCGTACGATAAATGATAAATGATAATCTTGTGTCTACAAATGACATATTAGCGTCAGTTAACAACGGCCATCAATAGTATGAGATTCAAGGACTCATCTTTTGATTGATAGACGTAGCGTAGGGGGCAAGGCGTTGGACTATGACGCGAAAGGTCAATCGTTAGGAACCCGCCACTACCTAATTTTTATTCCTGCAACGGTCTCAGACTCTTATTAACGATTTTTTTTTAAATTAAGATTATTATTTTGGTCCAAAATGTTTGCAAAAACTTATAAAACTACAAATCTAAAGTGGTCCGTAAAACACGTCAGTGCGATTTTTTATGATCTTGTCCCCCCTATTTAGGTGGGTGCTAACAAAACATGTTCGCATTCGGAGGGCCGGCCGCGGTGACCGAGGGGACTGAGGCGCTCCAGTCACGGTCTGCACGGCCACTACGGTCGGGGGTTCGAATCGCCCCCTCGGGCATGGGTGTTTGTCCCATATTTAGTATAAGCTAGTTCATAAGTAGTTTGTGAGTTTAGGGACTGATGACCCCGTAGTTAAGTCCCATAACCTATACAAACATTTGAAACATTTTCGCATTCGGAGGAGAAAGGTCGTTAAAGTAATTTCGGAAATAGGTCTCACCGCAGCGAATAACGCCTTTCGTTTAAAGATTTCCACCCCAACTCGAGCATCATGTCCGTGGCACGCTCTCCCCTGTATTGCGATAATACCGAACGAGCTCTCTGAACCTGATTTTTTCTTACTAAAGCGGAGAAAGAAAGAAGCATCAGGAAAGAGAGGAATGATTTAAACTACACTATTGACATTACTCAAAGGCGACAAGTGAAAATGTATGCCGCCAGAGATTAGAACCCGTGTCTCCCGCTTCGTGCCAGCGGCCGCTTTAAGCACTGGGCAACCCACGTTCGCCTTTCGGCCGTCTCAAATCCCCCACCCCCTTCCCCATCGATCACGTTCGTCATCTTATATTTCGGATTCCTGTTCTGGGTCGAACGTTTTTACCGCATCTGCAGAGAAGTAGATGAATCTTACGCCGTCACTGCGAATAAATACGAAACCAGGATGAATGACTAATTATTGCCAAGTACAATAGGAGCTGAAAAGTTTGTGGTAGAAAATTTGCATGGGACAACTTGGGCCACAATATGACGTTGGTTTTTGTTGCCACTTGGCTCACTTCAGATATATGAAGGGCAACTTTCTTTTTTTTTTCTTTTTTAATTAAAATACTCCTTAATGAAGATCAGCCTAGATCACTTGAAAAACAAGTTTGTTTTATTTTACAACTAATTTTAGCAAATGTTGTTGTCACTTTCAAGTGAACAAAATGGAACAAGCTTTGCTGAAACTAGTTGTCAAATAAGACAAACTTCTTTTTAACGCTATCTAGGCTGATCTTCTTTAAGAAGTATCAATTAAAACAATTCTAAGATCACTCTCCTACCGGCAAAATGTCGGCTTTTATTCATTTCTGTTTTTAATTGGGATGCTATAATTTGGTGCTTATTTTCTGATAGTGGCTTTCGAAACGAATCCAATGATGTGTTACAGTAAGGTCTATAAAGGTCAAAGAAGATAAAAAAGATGGCGTTTACAGAAGGTGCTCGAAGTGATGAATGGTATGAATGGCATGAAAGCAGTGCTGCAATTTTCTTTTCATGGACTGTATGGTATTTCGTATGACTTCGACACTTGCAGGCATTTCCTTGGCAATTAGAATGAAATTTTCACTTCCCAGAATACCGTCAGCGACACGACTTCCCAAGCACTTCTTCCTATTCCCTAGACAAAATCTCGCTTTGAAAGGAAAGTGATTTGACGATATTCCTAACATCCAACGAAAGACTTCGTGCTAACATTCCAAGACATGTAACGCAGAGCTGAACATTGCATAGTTGTGGAAAGTGACTATTTCGAAGCACAGAAAGTAACCAAAGTTCGTAGTTCATCTACCTTAATGTTACAAGACTATGCCCCGAACTTTATCAGTGCAAATGTTCAGATGTCTGTAAATCTATCGGACCAAACTGCGTGGTCATCAGTCCGTAACTTACAAACTACTTAAACCTAGGTAAACTAACCTACGGACAAACACACACACCCATGCCCCAGGGTAGACTTGAACCTCCACGGCGAGCAACCGCGCGCTCCTCAGCGAGGTGCTTTAGACCGCTCGGCTACTCCACCGCGGAACTTTATCAGATGTTGTATGTAGTTATACGCAATGACGGCGTATACTTTCCAGGACATTTTCTGTGTCCTCTGTCATTCGCATCTGGTGAATATTCTTCACTGCGCAGCAGTAATCCATAACAAGGAGGTGAAGTTTCGAATACTCAAATTCAAATGTTTGTAAATCTATCGGATCAAACTGGTGGTCATCAGTATTTAGCTTACAAACTACTAAAACTAAGTTAAACTAAGCTAAGGACAACTCAAACACCCATGCCCCAGGGTGGACTCGAACCTCCGACGGCGAGCAACCGCGCGCTCCGCAGCCTGAGACCGCTCGGCTACTCCACCGTGGCTCTCGTGTAGTCACTATCTTTAGTAGAACTGTTGCATCTTCTCAATGTGCAGCCAATAAAACGTAGCCTATGCTTTGCCTTCCCCACGATATTTTCTGTGTGTTCTTTCCAGTTTAAGTTGTTGCTACTAGGTATTTAGTTGAATTTATGACCTGTAGAATAGACTGATTTATCGTGTAAATGAAGTTTAACAGATTTCTTTTAGTGATTACACTTTGCTTTATTTAGGGTCACAGTTGTCAATCTTGGCACCACGCAGACCTATTATCAAAATCGTTCTGCAGTTGCTTTTGATCTTCTGGTGACTGTACTAAAAAATTAACGTCAGCCGGCCGCAGTGGCCGAGCGGTCTGCGGCGCGTCAGTCACGGTCTGCACGGCCACTACGGTCGGGGGTTAGAATCCCCCCTCGGGCATGGATATTTGTGCCGTCCTTAGTCTTAGTTACTTCATAAGTAGTTTGTTAGTTTAGGGACTGATGACCCCGTAGTTAAGTCCCATAAGCTCTACAAACATTTGAACACTTTTGAAACGTCAGCATCCGCATACAGTCGAACAGAGCTGCTCACATTCTCTCCTAAAATGTTTATCAGAGCAATAAGCCTATGACTCCTCCCTGAGAAGGCTAGACATCACTTTTGTTTTACTGGATGACTTCCCCTCGGTTACTATAAACTGACAGGACATCACAAATCCAATCGCTCAAGAGATCGTATTCCGTAAGGACGAAGATTCAACACGCTACAGAATTTGTAGAAAATAATTTTTAACATCAGAGAAAGTTCACGTATTTAGTACGTACGTCACACTGGCATCGTCATCTGCAATCTAGGGAGTAAAAGCGAAAGATAATGACCAGGAAACAGCTCTCTCTACGGTCATGCAACGACGTTTTCGGCTGTGAGTGACAGCTTTCCACTACCATTAAGCGAGTAATTTTTTCCTCATCACATTCACGACAGTTTCGAATGGCATGTAACAGTCCTGTCACACCACACGATGGACCACTTCCTTCTGGAACGTCTCAGTGTGCACTGATTCCCATCTTATTCTTTTGGTCTTCAATCGCGTGTGCTCGCCTTGTTCACTTACCACATTACTGCCTCCTTTATTTATACTTTTATTCTCTAGAAGATTAAAATATACGGTTTAAAAAATACATTTCAACATCCATATATCAAGAATAATAAGCAAAATTGCTAAGTTGAGGTTAATACTCAATTTATGGTATTCATTTATTCATTCATTCATTTGATTATCTACCTTACGACAGGTTTTGACCTCATAGTCACCCCGCCATCCCATCCTTCTCTGTCTTCCGTTTTCCTCATCCTCCTTAGGCACCCACCTTGCGGTATGCTGACTTCATCTAGCGTTTAGTACCTTCTTCTCCCCTGCCGTCTCTTCCCTGGAACGATAATTTCAGTTACCTCAACTAGAAGGCAATTTCTTCTCAGATTGTGATCTACACAATTTACCTTCTTATTCTTAACGTTAAGGATCATCCTCCGTTCTTATCCAACTCTGCCCTGTACTTCCTGATTCCTGATTATCAGTCCAGCCGCTCTTATCCAGATTTCGAAAAGTGAAAAGGTGGGGTTTAACAGTTTTTAAATATTTGTAAATGTCATATTGGCCACAGCTGCTTAATTTATTAGCTCAAAGCTACCAGTTTTGTTAATACACCATTATAAAGCGCTAGCAGAGCTTAGCCAGTTGATTAACGTGACATGTTACAAACTTTAAAAAATTGAAAATAAACATTTGGCATTATACTTAACTAGCTAGATATGTTTGTAATGTGCAGTCACTGGAAAAACATATCTAGCAAGTATAGTGACAAATATTTATTTTCAATTTTTTAAGATTGTAACATGTCACGTTAAATCAACTGCCTAAGCTCTGATGCCGCTTGATAATGATGTATTAACCGAAACCTGTAGCTTTGAGCTAATAAATTAAGCAGCTGTGGTCAACATGACGTTCTACATATGTCCATATTTAATAGGTTTCAATTTTCCTCTCATTCTCCTTCAATGTCCATGTTTTTGTTCCGTACAAGGCAACTCTCCATATTAGGCATTACACCAGTTACTTCCTTAATTCTTGTTTCTTTTCTGGTTTTGAAACGTCTCTTTCGCCAGAGCCATACTCACTTTGTTGTCTTCCTTAATAAGGCTTCGCAAATACATGAATATTCTCGCCTGTTTACGATTTATGATCGCAACTTAAAGTTTACTTTCCTTTTCTCGACTCCTATAACTATGCGTTTCGTTTTCTGTTGATTAATTTTCATACCATATACTGCACTGGCATCATTCGGGTTATTTAGCATATGAGTCAGTAGCCTTTCATTTCCTGCGAGAATAACCATGCATTCAATTTTCGACTCGCGTATCCCGGCGCCTATTTTCCCATCCATACAACTTCTGAGTATTTCCTCCAGATAGCTGGAAAGCAGCTAGAACATTTACAGGTAGTTACTTTACATTCCACTAAGATTGTTTGCCTTTGAGCTTTAAAGACAGCGAACTTCTGCTGGCCGCGGTGGAGTAGCCGAGCGGTCTAAAGCGTCACAGCGGAGCGCGCGGTTGCTCGCCGTGGAGGTTCGAGTCCTCCCTGAGGCATGGGTGTGTGTGTTTGTCCGTAGGTTAGTTTACCTAGGATTAAGTAGTTTGTAAGCTACGGACTAGATGACCACGCAGTTTGGTCCGATAGATTTACAAACATTTGAACATTTGAATAACGGAATTGGGTTACAAAACACTAGTTAGGTCAAAGCTTCAGTATTGCTTATCAATGTGGAATCCGTATCAGGTAGGGTGGATAGAGGAGAAGATCCAGCGGAGAGCAGGGCACTTCGTTACTCACCTAGAGCGAAAGCGTCACAGAGATGATTGAGAACTCCGGTGGCAGACAAGGCAAGAGAAACGTTTGTATAGTGATAAGAGCGTCTGTTAAAGTTCCAACAGCATGCCTTTCTCGAGGAGTCAAACATTATTTTATGATCGTAATTTCATATCCTGGATGTCAATTTATTTGATTTCGCAGGCACAACTAAACATCTATTCCACAGAGTGATCACATATGGTTTACTAAAAGATGTAGCGTCTTTACATCTTCCTAAGTGCGTTAGATTACAGTTATTTATTTTCAGGGTCAACCAAGCGCTGGTCAGCTTAGTATTTCTGCACTTCGTAAGACTTTTCGAACGGAGAGACACGCCAATTTACAACTTCGTTGCCTACGAACAGATTGACTGAGTGCATGTGTAGGATTAATTGTCTTCATGATGTCACTGCACTGTATACAGTTTACAGAGTAACTCGCTTGCGAACACTGAAAGAGACAAACACGTACTGCAGCTGTACCACTCACGCAACTGGAGCGCTGGTTATTGCAGCTATACTATGCCACCATCTAGTGGAGCTTGCAGACAAGTGCGGCGTTTTGCTTGGAAATGACGCACACCACTGTTTTGTTTACGATTCCTTGTTATTCTAAGCTTCGTTTCATGCATTTCCGAGCGTTCGAGGTCAAAGGTGTCCTTGTAAGAGTAATGCGCAACAGATCTATTTCAGGTTGGTAGTGTTTGGTTTACATGGTTTTTTTTTAACTTCTGCTGGACGTCTTAGATCGGTCAAGTTGAGTGAACTAGGGAAGCGGCCACTTGTGACCAGCACGTCGCGCTGCGGGTATTTAGGGCACCGTTGGCGCAACCTCGCGCTGTAGTATGGAAACCAGTCAGGCTGCTCTGGCAGCAACCTCTCTCTGTCTCTCTCTGGCAGTTGCATTACAAGCAGCTAAATACTTGAAAGGCTAGCGCGTGTCACGTTTCCTGTCTGTTACGCGCCTGGTAAGCAACGGCTTCGAGACGGGGAAATTGTATTTTCTGTATTTCTCATATTGACAGTTGATGATTTCGTGTGACATTTTTGGCCGTTAGACCTCAGTTGGGATCGTGTTCGGCCTGCCTGGTGCAAGTCTTTAGGTGACGCCACAAGGGCGACTTGCGTGTCGATGATGATGAAATGATGATGAGGACGACACAACACCCAGTCCCCGAGTGGAAGAAATCTCCAGTCCGACCGGGAATCGAATCCGGGACTCCTGTGTGGCAATCTATCGCGCTGTCCACTGGACTACAAAGCTGGACTTCTCATAATTATTTACCGATTTAAAAAATATAAAATGCTGTAATGTTTTACTCATTCTTGTTTCTTTTAAGCCTATCTCCGACTTGCGGTGTGTGTGTGTGTGTGTGTGTGTGTGTGTGTGTGTATGTATGTATGTGTGTGGTTATATGTGAATCTGGAGTGGTTCATTTTAAAGGGGTGGCCAGATGCCACCATATCTACTAACTAAGAATTTATAACACGACATGTATTATACTTAAAAGCTATGCATTTCTGTTGAAGCTGAAAGCACTCATATATGCCAAATTTGACACCAACTGCGTACTTCAACATAATACGCATACAGTATCAAATCTTCAAGTAAAATCAAACAATGGAAATACCTGAAAGGATTTGACAGTATTTTGGAAAGGATAGGTTGCTACTGATAAAAGAGACGCCCAATGAGTCGCAGAAAAGCACATACTGCACTGCCAGCCGTAACAGCCGGAGATGGCGTTTGGGTTTGTGTAAGTGTGTGCGCGCGCGCGCGCGCGCGCGCGCGCGCGCGTGTGTGTGTGTGTGTGTGTGTGTGTGTGTGTGTGTGTGTGTGTGTGTGTGTGTGTGTGTGTGTGTGCGTTCTCCGTGGCAGGTGAATGCTTAACAGTCAAAAGCTTCATTTTCTATTTTCTGTTTCGTGTGCCTTTCTGCGGCTCATCGGGCGTCTCTGTGGTGAGTAGCAGCCTATCCTTTCCAAAACATTGTTGAAACCTTTACGTAATTTTTTCTCGCTGACGCCTATCGTAACATGATGAAAGGGAAAAAAAGAGTTTATCACCTTCTACATTTTTGCTGTTGATGCGATAGAACTGAAACTTGTGTTATAAAGCTTTTAATTTATTAATTTTTAACTGGTAACTCTATTCGTTAAATGTTTACAAATACAGCGCCGGAAATAAAAGTTAGTACACCATCTTATTGTAGAGTACATGAAGTGATCACGTTTACAATTAATAGCTCCGATGGTACTGAGGTGCAAGGTGTCGATCAGAGATGAAACATCGTATTTGGTGTCGTCTCCACGGGCGGCAATACAGGTGGTCACTCTGGCATCTGTTCATCATGAAGATGACGAATACTGTCGTGTGATACATTGTTACATGTCTGCTCATGCCATGAAATACACGGAAAATTGTATCATGCCACACACAACACAAAGTTCATGAGATCGATGTTATGAACATTGAGATTTGTGTAAGACTTCTTTTGTCTGAAATGGGATAGAAATTGCCCTACATTCGTTACTGTTTGCTAATGAGAAATCTCGGTAACTTGCAACACGGTTTAAAAATAATTTCGAACATTTTCTAACCCTCTCTGTATTACGTGCTTAAAGTCAAATGTTTAGGACGGTGACTCATTTGTAACGTTTATACGTTTGATTCAGTTCTATACATGGGAATTCGATTCCTTGTGGAATCCAGGTCTTTTACTTTGTTTCTGAAGTCTGATGCGGTGAACAACCACCGCAGGAGCTCTTCGTTAGTTCCGAAAGTATGTACTCTGATAAGTATTACAAATAACGCCGGCCGCGGTGGCCGAGGTGACTGAGGCGCTCCAGTCACGGTCTGCACGGCCGCTACGGTCGGGGGTTCGAATCCCCCCTCGGGCATGGATATTTGTGCCGTCCTAGTTCGTAAGTAGTTCATAAGTAGTTTGTAACTTTAGGGACTGATGACCCCGTAGTTAAGTCCCCTAGACTATACAAACATTTGAACATTACAAATAACAACAACACAGATACTGGCGAACCGTCCTTTTTATACCACTGAGAAGTCTAGATGTAACAGTGTATAGTATGCTTTTTTACCTTCTTCTGGAATAGTGACCGTGGAGCACAGAAGAAATTCTCGGTAGAGACGATCGAGCTATCTGTAGCATATGCTTACAGGCATAGTGTGGCCTGCAGTATACTCAAAGTAACGTGACGGCGAGGCGCGCGTGCAGAGAAGTTGGAAGGCTGTGCAGCGGACAAGGAAGTGCTCTCCCGCAGGCTGCTGATAGGCGAGTCCATTCTGAAGCCATTAAGGTCACTGACTTGCGTATCCCACAAAGCCACCACCTTATCTCGGCTGAAGCTTTCGTGGTTTGTACACTAAAGGACACGCAAAATGCAACACTTTGAAGGAAGCATCCGAGTCAGGTTATATTTGAAAGCCGTGTTTGCGGCGAACATGAGTGCTCATGATTAACATTTCAGCGCAGGCGCACATCGAGAGGAACAGACGGTGGTGCGGAAGAACTGGAATAATTATTCTTTCGTGCGATTGTTTTACTTAACAGCGTCTTTATGGCACGTTTAGAAATTCTACAGAGGAAGAATAGTTGCTTATAGAGATTACGGTTTAGCTCTCGAAGGATTCGCTGAGAGTGTCAGGCGTAACTGAGCAATAGTAATGCGGATCTGTAATCGCTGGATTCGTGCCTTAGCAAGCGGCGCAGCAATGACAAGGTGTTCTCATCTGCGGCGCGAGCTCGTTTCTAAATATCTTGAGGCAAATACCTGGTACGGACCTATGAAAGTGCACGGCCCATTTCCTTCCTCAGTGCTAACTTGTGCTTCATATGTAATAACCACATCGTCGACGGGGCGTTGTATTCTATTTTTTAAGTTACATATTTTACACCGGAAGCTGTTTTCGTATGAAAGCAACGAAACTTTAACATGAAAGGAACATACAGAATAATGCTTGCTATTTAGTTTAAGAACTACTTCCAGATAGAGGTACACTCACCTTAATGTTGTAAATCCTTTATTGTTGGTTTCAGTAACTCAATGTTATCATCTGAAAATCCCTGTTTACTATCAGATTACCAGGGCCATGTACTGTACATTTCGTACATAGACCATATTTTATACCTGCCTAACGACGTTGCACCATCCGCTATGAACAGACGACTCGGTGTTAATACCTGACTGTGCAACTTCGTTTGTCAGATATAAAATATGGGTCTACTTACGAGATCCCTATGGGCCCTGGTTATGTGGCGGTAGTGATGAATTCTGCTTACGTGATAGTAGTAGTAGTCCACTAAATAGGGAAAATGTTCAAATGTTTGACAAGCTTAAGGGACTTAACTGCGGGGTCATCAGTCCCTAAACTTACAAACTACTTATAAACTAACTTATACTAAAGACGACAGAAACATCCATGTCCGAGGGTGGATTCGAACCCCCGAAGGGGAACGGCCTCGCGCATCGGAGCAAATGTTCAAATGTTTGTAAAGCTTATGGGACTCAACTACGGGGTCATCAGTCCCTAAACTTACAAACTAATTATGAACTACTTACGAACTAGGACGGCACAAATATCCATGCCCGAGGGGGGATTCGAACCCCCGACCGTAGGGGCCGTGCAGACCGTGACTGAAGCGCCTCAGTCCCCTCGGCCACCGCGGCCGGCGCATCGGAGCATAGCGCGTCAATCCGCTCGGCCACTCCGCCGCGACACTAAATAGGGATCAGAAGATTGTAACAATGGGTTACCGAAAGAAATAATAAAGGATTTAAACATTAACGAATGAAGGTGTGTGTTGCTCTATTTATAAGTAGTTATACAGCCGTGCCCCAGTCATCTTAGACAAGATGGACGTACAACGGTTTACGAACTATTTTTCAGTGAAGTGTCACAGGTAACGTATGTTAAGCCAGAAGTAGAAATATTAAATAGTCCTTACAGTATTCTAGTATGAAACTCAAAACTTAGTTCTTTTAAAGGAAATTGTTAAATTTGGCAACACAGTCTTTTTGCAATGAGACGTCATACAGATATTGGTGTTACAACGATAGAAATAGTAGTGGTGTACAAAGTTCCTTCCGCACTAGACAAGAAGGCGTTAATGCTGTGTTCTCATGTATTTCTGAGTTATGTTAAAAAGAGTCTTGATACTATCTGGTACTTAATTAGAAAGCAATTGCAAAATTAGTACTGAGAAGTAAGACTGATTCATGGAAACAAAGTACCCTCCGCCACACTCAAGACCCAAAGGCGAGTTAATATTTAATTGTAAACTAGTAACCAGATATATTGATCATCGGGGTGATAGTTCAAAGTTGACTGTGAAATTTTTACTGAACAGACATACCAGAAAGAAACGACCTTATAAAACGTGTTGAAGTGTATTTGAACTAGTGTGTGATGCCAGCATACTATTCGAACAAGTTACCTGTACCAGCGGTTTCCTTGCGTACTTTGATCACCGAGAGCATCACTACGGTACTACTAAATATCTACATCTACATCTACTTGGGATACTCGGCAAATCACATTTAAGTGCCTGGCGGAGGGTCCATCGAACGACCGTTATACTATTTTATCTCCTATTCCATTGTCGAATAGCGCGCGGGAAGAATGAACACCTGAATCTCTCCGTTCGGGCTCTGATTTCTCGTATTTTATTCTGATGATCATTTCTATCTATGTAAGTGGGAGTCAACAATATATTTTCGCATTCGGGGGAGAATGTTGGCGATTGTAGTTTCGTAAGCAGCCCACGCCGTAGCGATAAGCGTCGCTGTTGTAATGATTCCCATCCCAGATCCTGTATCACTTCCGTAACGCTATCTCCCGTGTATCGCGACAATACAAAACGAGCTGCCCTTCTTTGGACTCTTTCGATGTCCTCCGTCAAACCCACCTGATAAGGATCCCATATTGGGCAGAAGTATTCCATAAAAGCGTAGTGTACGCAGTTTCTTTAGTAGTTCTGTTGCATCTTTTAAGGGTTCTGCCAATAAAACGCAGTCTCTGGTTCGCCTTTCCCACGACACTATCTACGTGCTCTTTCCAATTTAAGTCAGAAGTAATTGTAATTCCTAGGTATTTTGTGGAGTTTACGGCCTTTACATTTGTTTCAAATGTTTGTATAGTCTATGGGACTTAATTACGGGCTCATCAGTCCCTAAACTTACAAACTACTTATGAACTACTTACGAACTAGGACGGCACAAATATCCATGCCCGAGGGGGGATTCGAACCCCCGACCGTAGTGGCGGTGCAGACCGTGACTGGACCGCCTTAGTCCCCTCGGCCACCGCGGCCGGTCCTTTACATTTGATTGATTTATCATATAAACAAAGTTTAACGGATTTCTTTTCGTACTCATGTGGACGACTTCACACTTCTCATTATTTAGAGTCAATTGCCAATTCTTACATCATGCAGATATCTTATTCAAATACGCACATTGCCACGCACAAATCACTGTAAGTGGGATCCAGCAACTGTGTCAGTTTTTGTGGAGGTAGGACTGCTACATTGGCGCCTGCCCACACTCGCTGCCTCGCTCTGGAGCCGAGGCGGCTGCGGCTGCAGACGGCCGCCTGCCGCTTTCTCCCTAGACGCAGAGCCAGCTTTCCCGGTCTTACTCTCGGCTTACCTTTCAGCCGGCGCCCCGCCGCTGGAAAATCGTCTCCCGCACACTGCAGCCGTGGGGTCGCTCCGGGCTACAAACCATCTCTGGCTATGCACCAAGAACGTCCGGAGATATCACAGCTAAATACGTTTGGGGGACAACTCGTTCTACAAATATCGTTCGTATGAAGTGAGGAACATGATGAAAGCAGTATTGATGACTATAGCCGTTGCTAAGAACACCGGCATTGAATCAATGAATTGTTGGGGTACGGCAGTGCATGCCGCTTCTACATATTGCCGGAGTTGATATAGTGCAGCGGCAGCAGCTGTATCCCGGGGCAGTCGCTCCCCAATCATCGTCCAAACGGTTTTGCTTGGCGAGAGATGGTGTGAACAGGTACCACGGCAACAGCGCAACCTAATGAGCGACGAACACAGTGAGCCACGTGTAGTCGCGTAAAGTATGTTTTTGGAATGGCGCTGTCACTTAGCTCCTAAGGTATGCGAGGACAACAGGATCCAACACTTCAGAGATGGTCGGTTGCACTGTTGTCATATGCGCCTCCAAACTCATCATGTCGCTAGGATACGGTTTCGTGTAGTATTGGCTGCCACTCCCGAATCTAGCGTTGCTATACGAAGCAGCAAGCGTCACATCTTTGAACTATTGGAGCCTGCCGCCGGCCACATTGCAACAGGCAATGCAGGACTGCAAGCGCCACACAGTCTCAAGACTTCTTGGTCTGGAATCAGACTGGATTGCTGCCGTGCCCTCCTGTCCTAGCTACATCTCCCTTATTGAAACCGTTTGGTCGATGATTGCGGAACGACTTCCCCGGAAGACACCATCCACTGCTGCGCCACGTCAAATGTGCCAATACGTGAAAGCAAAGTACACTGCTGGGCTCTAACATCACACCCACAGACTCTCTGATTACAAGATTATTTGTGTAGCAGCTCTTGTAGCCAGCTACACTGCTTCCATCGTCCCCCTCACTTTACATGGCGCTGTGCTTTGAATCGTGTGATTTCTTTGTGCCACGTGTGTGCTCTGAAATAAAAAGGCCTTGATGTCTGCGTTCCTTCTTGGTGTTCCATTCTGTATGGCTAGCCGTGTCACTTGCACAGCTCCTCACTTTTATCACTTCTACAGGAGAATGCTGACGATTACATGGGAATATCGCGTAGTAAATGAGGACGTACTGAACACAATTGTGGAGAAAATAAATTTGTGGCGTATCTTCACCAAAAGTAGGCATCGCTTTGTGGGTCATATTCTAAGGCGTCATGAAATGGTTAAAGGGGGCGAGCTGAAATGTAATGCGTCAGATTTGTTATTCTCCTCTCACATCGATTGGGGCATTGTATGTCACGAATATTACTACATCTACATAAATACTCCGCTGATTACATTAAGTGCATGGCAGAGGGTTCAAAGGAGCGCTTTTATGATATTTCTCCACCGTTCCATTTTCCAATAGCGCGCGTTAAATGGATACCTAAGTCTTTTCGTTTTCGATCTGATTTCTCATATTTTATTATTATGATTACGTCCCCCCTAGCACATGATTGCTAACAAAATATGTTCGCATTCGGAAGAGTAAATAGGTGAAAAAAATTCGCAAATAAATCTCGCATTTTTCCACCACAATTTGTGCATAATTTCCGTGACTCTCTCCCCTGTATCACAACAACACAAAACGAGATGCCCGAGGTGCCCTTCTCTGAAATTTCTTATACTATACATCAGTCGCACTTGGTGCGGATCCCGCAATGGGCATCAATAGTCCAAAGTAGGGCGCACAACTCTAGTCTCGGCTGTTGCTTCAATAGAACTGTTGTATCTTCTAATTGTTCTGCCAATGAAACGTAGCCTTTGGTTCACCTTCGATACAATATTTTCTGAGTGTTCTTTCCAATTTTGGTTCGTAATTGCAAATTTTACGTATTTAGTTGAATTTCGACCTTTACATGGTGACTGAATTACTGTGTAAATGAAGTTTAACAAATGTCTTTTAGTGCTCATATGGATGACTCCACGCTTTGCATATTTAGGTTCAATTGCCATTTTTCGTACCCCGCAGATATCTAAATAGTTTTGCAGCTTCTGTTGATCTTCTGGTGACTTTAGTAAATCATTTATAAAGACAAGAAACAGTACACATCCTGTAACACTTCTTTGAGGAACACCAGATATCACTTCTGTTTTACTCGATAACTTTTTGTCAATCACAACTCACTGTTTCGTTTCGTTTATGAGAGAAAATGTCGAATCCAATCGGACGTCTGCTGTTATATTCCATAAGGAAGCAAACTGATAAGAAGACGCTTATGAAATATAGGGTCAAAAATCTTTCGGAAATCTAGAAATATAGAATCAATATGCTATACCTTGTCGATAGCGCTCACCACTTCACGTGAGTAAAGAGGTAGCTGAATCCGTTCTAATCGAGGGAGTTCATAATGTTTGAAGAAAGTATATGTTCTAAAACTCAGACGACTATCCTGTTTGCAGCCTCTGTGCTGGAGTGCTGCGAATTGTATCGTGGTAGATAGCGGAGTGTGGCGCCTGGCAGTCAGCATGTGATGGTCGATTTTCTAGTCCAAGCAACCGCGCCTCCAATTGAATTCTATTGGAAAATGGCGGTATCGCCGACACACTATTCATTATCTCTTGTTTTCAGAGTCAAATTCGTGTACAGAGCTTTCATGACGTCACAGTGTTGTTAAGGAACCCGTCTTCGTGACGCTCAAACTGCAAAATAAATTGTTTCCAGGTGTCCAACCTTATCTGTTTTGAGTGAGCAGTGAGCGTTCGAAGCACCGACCGTCCACGCGTTTTTCTGTACGGCAGTTTTTCAACGATAACCTGCACACGCCGATTGCGATAGCTTTTTCATCTGTCGCTTACGTATCTGACGAGCAGAAGAAAGGGGAATACAAAGCATATTTCATATCTAACTTACATTACCCGAAATAAAAATTATTTAAATTGGGTTCCTACTTTTGAATAACCGTGTATTTCCTTTGTAGTGCAATGTAGTAAAAGGTGAGGCGTATCATTTTTTAGTTATCGATCTTTCGTTTAATATAGTGAAAAAGAAAAGGGTAATAAACAACTTCGGCTGTTGAAATACTTCTCTACTACTGTAGTATTACAAGCAAAAAAAAAAAAAAAAAAAAAAAAAATGTTCAAATGTCTGTAAATCTATCGGACCAAACTGCGTGGTTATTAGTCCGTAGCTTACAAACTACTTAAACATAGGAAAACTAACCTAACGACAAACACACACACCCATGCCACAGGGAGGACTGGAACCTCCACGGCGAGCAACCGCGCGCTCCGCAGCGAGACGCTTTAGACCGCTCGGCTACTCCACCGCGGCGTATTACAAGCCAGTTTCATCCCTGAAGGCTACTTCCAAGTGCCTTCCTAAGAGTGAAGGTGAATGCTGCGTAACATATTGACAGGTGCAGTCTTGTTCAAATGTTTGTATAGCTTATGGAACTTAACTACGGGTCATCAGTCTCTAAACTTACAAACTACTTATGAACTAGCTAATACTAAGGACGGCACAAATATCCATGCTCGAGGGGGGATTCGAACCCCCGACCGTAGTGGCCGTGCAGTCTTGTCGTTAGTGTATGGCACACAGAGATCCAGCAAGTTTTCGTAGTCTGACACTAGAAAATACACCACGGAGTGTGGCGGATGGTACTTTGCGTATCATTGTCACCTCGTCCTATCCCAGTCGCGTATGGTTCACGGGAAACATCATTGCCCTCCGTGTGGGCCCTGTCATACTGCACTCAGTGCTTTTCCATACTTCGTAACTCGTCGGCGCTTAATTGCTCAGCTGGTGAATGTCCCCGTATAAGAAGCCCGCCTCCCTGCTCACGTAACCGGCTGCCCGTCCACCGCCCACTGCGAGCGTTAGCGGTGAACTCAGTCTGCGCTGTGGGACTGTCCCTGTGGCCGCTTAGGCCTTGTGTCTGTCACGTCAGCAACGACAACGGCACGGAAAATTTGTTTGCCGATTCGTGGCTGACAGCGGTGACCACTTCCACGAACACTCAGAAGCAGGAGGGAATGGTAACCTGTCTCAAGAAAGCTGCAGAAGCTGCAGAGAATGACTCATCTACCTGAATCATCGTGGGAACATATGCTTGAAATCCTGAATGCTATTAAATGAGCTTTTAATAATAACCGTACAATGAAAATGTTCCACTTCCTTGACAGGTATGGAAGTTTTAATCTGTTTACCACACGTGCTATGACATTATAGTCAGTAGAATATGGAGCCCAGGAAAGACGAGTTACTTTATCCTCTTAATCAAATTTATATGGTTAATCCAAATATATGTCCATGCCGCTTGCGCTCAGAATACGTATATTTAGCTGAACAAATCCATTCACTTCATCAGATATGTTTTCTCTCAGTATGAGCGCAGGGCCTATCACTAAAATCGTTAAGTAATCAACTATGTTTCAGAATTGTAAAATCTGAATTGTACTTGTACCCTGAAGTTCTCGCCATACTGCAGCATGGAAGCGTCAAAGAATAGATTCGTCAGTACGCATTACAAATTAAGAGTTTTTTTTCCATTGGTTGGGTTTCCCAAGACGTTAAGAATTTCAACACCAGAATAAATATTTTGTTCATGTGGCTCCAGTTGTCCATGAAACTGCTTTCACAATATATTAAGTTAAACTGTCACTGCCGCTACCTCCTATTAGAGGTAACAATCTCCTATAATTGCTTTCTGCCTCTGTAAGCAACATTAATTTTTATTAAACAATTCTTTACAGCAGGATTTAATAAGTTATTATCTGTCTACATACGACACCTCTAGATAATGTTAAAATAATTACAACAAGGCACAAGTTTAGGCTGATTTTCGTAGGTGTGTCTAATACAGCAACTGTTTCTATTGATCTCCTCTTGTCTTAGAAATAGTGTAGTAGTGTTCTATAGATATATCTTTCTCGACGAATTTTCACAGTTCTTGGAGGCGCGAACTAATAGAATTGCAACAGTTGAGGGTGACGAAGTAACGAAGCAATCATCGACAATTTGCGGCTTCAGGATTCTGTATCTAGATAAAGACACTGAACACCTGACATCATCTGGTAACAACGCTCCTAGAGGATAAGGGGAAACCGAAAGAAATAGTTACGGTGTAAGAGATTAAAAATAAAATAAATAAATAAATAAACAGGATACGGAATTAACCAGGATACGGAATTCTGCTAGTCTGTTCACATTATTTCATTCAATCTGTACATTAAGTCAGAAGAAATCTCTCTTCCCATAGCGCCGCGGTGGAGTGGCCGAGCGCTTTGAGGCGCCTTGCTGCGGAGCGCGCGGTTGTTTCTCATCGGAGGTGTGAGTCCTTCCTGGGGCAGGGGGGGGGGATGTTGTCCTTAGGTTAGTTAAAGTTACTTCAAGCAGTTTGTAACTCTAGGGACTGATGACCATAGTAGTTTGGTCGAATAGGTTTACAAACATTCGAAAATTTATCTCTACGATCGAGGACTGTCTTACTACCATTTGAATTCATAAACGGTCGCTGAAGAAACGCAGCCATGTTCTAAATGTTAATGTTTTACTTTTGACTTTCTAGGTAAGAAGTTATATAGAATTTTCTATAGGCGTTAATCGGTGTTGCCTTTGCTAAAATTGTTTAACTTCTTCAATCTTAATTCACAAATTTTATGGTTTTTCTTAGGATTTGATATTATGAATATTACAAAGTCAAAATAGAAAGAAATAAAAATTGTAATCAGTACCTGCGTAGCCTATGCCAAACGCCAAATACTCTGCGGAACAGTAACAATGACAGTTACAGTAACAATGGCAGTTATGTTCTGGTGTAACAATAGCTAATTTTAATTCTACCTCTATTTTGAGGCAGAAAAGCAGTGCACACAGTGTATTGAGTATATTTACTGCAGGTAGCTTCAGACAGTCTTTTAATGATAACGAAAGAGAAGAAGCAGTCATTGCATAAACTAAAATACTTTAACAAATCGCCTCGTATTTACAGTATATTAGCCTGCCGATCACTTTCATAGCACATATCGATGTACGGCACAACTGTTATGGTCCTCCTGCAGTGTACAATTTTCATCCCGTACGCTGTATGGTCGACTCACGATATTCATCTGGAAAACACACTGAACACTGAGATCGTGATAACGTATTTTGCTTACATAGAGAGCAGATTACGAAGAGTTTATTCATCCCATAATCAGAGTAATCACAAGTTTGAAAGTGTTGAATACATGTGAATTCGATTCTGTAAACAACATGTGGTTTACCAGTTGTATTCCAGATGTCGTGGTGTTGCCAGCGAGACTATGTTTAAATTTACATTGTGGATGTTCTAAAATTTATGTGCTTGAGAGCTATTCATTATACTACTGGGAGGTGGGGGGGGGGGGGCTAATACAAACAATATTACGAAGTATCACTCACGATTCGAATCAACTGGCCAGTGTTTCTCTATACGTTGAACTTTGCTATGACCAGTGGCATATTTTATAAGACACCAGCAAAATGTAAGATGAAAATTATCATTTAAATTGTTGTTAGTTTCGATATGCAAAGATTTAGCTCGGCGACTTAGATACTACACTCTTTAGGAATAATCATTACTATTATTTTGCTATTGTTGGTTTTCATTTCCAATTTTAGACGAAAAAAATCGTCTGGTTGTCAAGTGAGTAAATAAATAAAATGAATTCGACTGTCAACTGACTGCCATATCTTTCCTTTATTGAATATCAACGTCTCAGATGGATCAGGCTGCCAGCGGCCTCGGTGCCGCTCTACAGCCGAGTGCATTTACAATACAGAAAGTGAATAAAAACGGAGATAGCGACAGACAAAGGAGACATGGACAAACAAATGAATTACAATGGTGCGAAGTACATACATATTCACTTAAAACGGCGCTAAGGTGGCTAAAATCACTGAATTTCAAACCAACATTGAAACGGCGACGAAAACGGAGACACTGTGTAAAATATCACAAGCAACACTGGTTCTGCCATGTAACGGCGCGGCGGTTGCAGACACTTTAAAACACTGAACATACTAGAACCACATCACTGTACACAGCTAAAATATGCAAATGACGGGCAGAAGAACCCCGCAGGAGATAGAGGAGAGGATGCGTGGATGGGTGGGAAACGGAGGGGGGCAGGAGGGAGGAAGGGCGGAAGAACTCATAGGGAAACGGTGGGAGGGGGAGAGCGAGCGTGGGAGGGATGAGGAGGGGATGGGGACAGAGGGCATACCATATGCGGGAAGGGGGTGGGACTAGGGCTGATACGAAGGGTAGATGTCGGGACGGAGGGCGTCGTCCGGGAGAGGGAGGTAGCGAAAATTACCCTGGGAGAGGATGTGGAGGGTGGGCAGGTGTAGGGCAGGAGGATGCAGTGGTTAAGGCGCGGCAGAGGCCCGGGGTGTAAGAGGAGGGCAGAAGCCAGGGGGTGACGGAAGGTTGTTTACGACTTGTACAGTTATACTAGTCGAGGAGGATGAAAGGGACGCTGTGGTTGGGAAGAGAGTAAGCAATTTATACATTGAGTAATCCGTGCAGGAAATCAAGGAGAAATGTGGAGAATAAATTAAAGTTCAGGGTGAAGCAATGAAAACATTGCGGTTTGCCGATGACATACTGCTGTCATAGAGAGCAAAGGACCTGGAAAAGCAACTGAATGGAATGAACACTGTCTTGAAAGGAATGTATAAGATGAACATTAACAAGAGTAATGGAATGCAGTCTAAGAAAATAAGATGATGCTGAAGGAATAACATTAAGTAACGAAACAATAAAGGTGGCAGATGAGTTTTTTTTTTTTACTCGGGCCGTAAAATAACATGCGATGGTTGCAGTGCAGGATATAAAATGCAGAATGACAACGGGAAGCGAAGTGTTTCCGAAAAAGAGAAATTTTTTAACAGCGAATATCAGTCTTTTGTGAAGGTATTTGTGTGGAGTGTTGCCTTGTACGGTAATGAAACGTGAACGATAAATAGTTTAGACAGAAAGAGGTTAGAAGCTTTAGAAATGTAGTGTTACAGATGAATGTTGAAAATTAGGTGGGTAGATAGCATATCTGATGGGAAAGTACTGAATAGAATGGTGTAGAAAAGTAATTTCTGGTATACCTTGACTTAAAGAAGGAGACATTCGTAGACATAAAGGAATCGTGAAAATAGCATGGATTAAAAATAGCAGAGTAAGACCGAGAGATCAATACAGTAACAGTTTCAAATATATATGGGCTGTCGTTGATATGAGAAAATGAAAAAGCTTGTTCAGGATAGAGTAGAATGGATAGCTGTATCAAAACAGTCTCCGGGCTGAAGACCACAACAACAAAAGTTTTCTTTACTTAACGGTCACACCGTACGTAACAAATTAGTTAAGAATGTTATATGCACTGGGTGATCAGAAAGTCAGTATAAATACGAAAACTTAATAAATCACGGAATAATGTAGATAGAGAGGTAAAAATTGGCACATATGTTTGGAATGACATATTCCGTTGCCAATGTCTCACCATAACCCTTTGCTTTGTCTTAATTTGTTATGCTAATTATTGCTTTTCTAATCAGATGAAGCAGAATTTGTCGGACATTTTGACTTTTTTTATTTTACTTTATTTATTTATTTATTTTTGCTTCTAATAAATCCCCATGTCATTCCAAGCATGTGTGTCAATTTTTACCTCTCTGTCTACATTATTCCGTAATTTATTAAGTTTTAAAATTTATACTCACTTTTTGATCACCCACTGCATCCACGCTATTTCAACACGCTGTTGTAGTGCTTTAGAACATCAACATTGAGAGAGACGTTTTCAGACACAGGTCAAGCTGCATTTCAGAGCTACACGGCGGGTAAACGTACTTTCAATCAAATGTTCTGACGGCATATCGTCACGAAGATCGGGTGAATGACTTTAGTTTCCTGTGTTATAGTAAATGTACGCAGTCAGAATATCAACATTTCTTTTACTGCAAAATTCAGCCAAATGGATTAATTTACATCAAATTACATCACACAAGCCTCTCTCTCACATACACGTGCGTGCGTTATTCCAGTAGCTGGGATTTCATAGTAATTTTCCTGTGCAACAAGCGGATAATGCGCGCGATTGACGGAACTTTTAAAAGGCTTCGATTACATCAGCACAAGCTATTTCCTACGTCAGTGCAGGCAATTTACCGACATTAAGTCAATGAACCCCGTGGAAACATGAAAGTTTGATCCAAAAAACAGCATATACGAGTTGCATAAGTCTTTAGATTCTGGAACTACGGGAACTCGTGGTTTCTGAAGCGACGGATTCAGACATTATACGGCATGGAAACAATGGAAACACGTACATAGTTGAAAAGGACTACAGCAGAGAAATAGCTGCATCACAATTGTGTTGTCTTCATGTTTTTTGACTGATGTTAGTTCCATTAGTACCATTTTTAAATAGAATCATGCACTGTTACAAGAGTGACTTAATTTTCCCCCACAACAAAACTTTAAAGGAATTTTCTCCTGAATGAAGTTTTCACTCTGCATCGGAGGGTGTGCTGATATGAAGCTTGCTGGCACATTATATCTGTGTACGGAACCGGGATGCGAACTTTGACCTTCGCCTTTCGCGGGCAAGCACTCTACCGACTCAGCTATCCCTAGTTTAGCTTACATAAGATGGTGACTTGTCGAACTGCAGTAGGCATAAATTGAGAATTATCACGCCAGTGATCGATTTTCGCATTATTTTGCAGAATACTGAAGTAGTGGTAGAACAGAAATTTCCTTATAGCATCGAAGGAAATACTGCAACCATTTTTCTTTTATTGCTTTTCTTCTTCATTCATTTGTATCCCATTGCCGATTTCGAACTGATGACATAGTTCTAGTTTTTCTTAGTAACATTGTGAACTCGTCAAGGTGTTGGAAGATATAAAAGTATGATATGTGAGTTTTGTGTTGGACAAAATTATGATATTTGTATGTTTATATCGTGTTCCAAATTGCTACTCACAGTTGCTCTTATTTGCTGTTTTATAGTCTGCACCGTAAATGTTTTTGAGATATTTTCGTTGGTATTTGAAATGTCCTTGCAGCGTGCATGTGACGTGCCACAAGGAACGGCATTTAGTCATGTTCTGTGCGTATAGGCACTGATGATTTATTCTGACCAGTCTCCATACGTCCTGGTATAATGCAGATTGCACATCTCTCCGCTATTATTTTTTTACATAGCAAGATAATTATTACACATCACTCGCGATTTTTGTGTGTTAATGCCTTCGTACGCTGTTCTTCATTATCGTCTAACAAGGTAAATTACTTGGAGAATTCCACTACGGCGGCAACTGTGCAAGCAACATAAATGTGAGTAAATGGACTGTGTGTGTGTGTGTGTGTGTGTGTGTGTTTTGTTCTAGCATAAGTTAGTTTAAGTGATTTGTAAGTCTTTGGACTGATGACTTGGTCCCTTAGGTGTACAAATATTTCTATTTATTTACAGCTGGAACATATTTTGGTAAGAAGAAAGCACAATGTTTTGCCTATCAAACGGATCTCATACGCAATTGGTACTGCAAAAACGGAAAACGCAAGAGGTGCAAATCCAAAATGATGATCAATTTACGTTCACCCATCCACCTTCCGAGTCGTATGATTTAATTAAAAAACAGTAATCCCTTGAAACTTTGATTTTTGCTAATGGCAACTGCTTGGCAGAGGACTGTGACAAGGAAACTTTCTTCGTTTGTAACGGAAACTCTTATTAGTATTTTGTTATGTTTCGGAATGTTGTTTCTTTTATTCCGTTTAGGATGTCCCCCAACCATCCATCAAGGTAGATGGGTAGTATCGGGGCCGCGCGGGAGTAGCCGAGCGGTCTGGAGTGCCAAGTTACGGGTCGCGAGGCCTCCCGCGTCGCAGATTCATTCCTCCCTAGGGCATGGAGGTTTGCTTTGTCCTTAGGTTAGTTTAACTTAGTTTAAGTAGTTTGTAAGACTAGGGATTGATGACCAATGTAGTTTGGTCTCATTGGATTACAAACATTTGATTTTGTAGTATCGGGACGTTGGGTATTGCCTCATCACCAGTAGTCTAAGTACCGCAGGTTTTGCTCAATGACTTCACTACAGAGATTTGTTGTACACTCCTGGGTCACTGCTGAACTGGCGCCTTGTCGCATCTTATGAAAACTGCAAACAGCATTCAGCTGCTGCTGCCCCCTGTGTCCCGCAGATGTACGAGGAGCTGGGCACCGGCTTCATCACCAAGCGCGCCATGTTCGAGCTGCTCAAGCGCTGCATCGTCGCGCCGCCCATCGGCGAGGAGCTGGACGACACCGTCGAGGTGAGCCGCTTCTTAAGCACCACTTCACGTGCCACTCTTCTGAAAATTCACTGACCAATGCTTCCACATGCGATAAGTTGTCCAACTTCATGAATGTTCCACGAGAAGGTTGCTGACTGCAAACGATGGCTTGATGGACCATGGCTTCAAACCGACTAGCATTACCAACTGGTTTAGGACCCAGACGGCAGAGTTCTACGCCTAGTGGTAGAAGAAGCTTGTATAGTGTTACAGAAAGTGTGTAGATGTGAACGGAGATCATGTGGAAAAGTGAATTAGGTACGTAGTCAAATATTACTGTCAATAGAAACCTTGTCTCACAAACGATGTTTTTATCATGACCAGAAGGATCTTACTTTTGGAATGCGCCTTGTGGTTTATATGAAACATTATAGAACTTATTTAAACTGTATTTATTTGTGCTGCAGGGGAAAACAGGGGATATTCGTGTTCTGGTTAGGGGAAAAAAAGAGAAACTCTGTAAAATTTGTTGATAAAATGTCGTGGGGACAATGTTGTCCTACGGTGTTGGGTTCGAATCCCCCCTCGGGCATAGATATTTGTGCCGTCCTTAGTCGTAGCTAGTTCATAAGTAGTTTGTAAGTTTAGTGACTGATGACCCCGTAGTTAAGTCCCACAAGCTCTACAAACATTTGAACATTGTTTGACAATGTTCTCGTGAGATGGTTGTGTGCGCAGGACATGGTGCTGCTGGTGATGAACAAGATGGACCTGGACCGCGACGGCAAGATCTCGTTCGAGGACTTCCACGAGTCGGTGACGCAGGACCCGCTGATGCTGCAGTGCCTGGGGCGCTGCCTGCCCACGCAGCGCGCCTCCTGCAAGTTCCTCATCACGCTCAGTCCCAGGGTCTGCCGCTACTAGCTGCCAAATACACGGCCTGCCTCCTCACCCTGCCTGCTGCTCCTCATTTACACCTCCGTGACCTAAGTGATGGCTAGAGGCAACACCACCTAGAAGACAAGGCGTTACAACAGGCCGTGCCTACGTCATATTCAGAGGCCGCGGCTGCCACCTCACTGGCTGTTGGCTGGGGCACGCCCACCGCCGCGCAGCGGCCGGCCAGTGAGGTGGCGGCCGCGGCCTCTGAATGTGACGTAGGCACGGCCTGTTGTAACGCCTTGTCTTCTAGGTGGTGTTGCTACAGTTCTGCGCGAGTAAGAAAAGTTCTGTGTACATCCTCAACCGCATTGGCAAGTTCCTTACCCGCATCCGTAGCTATTAAATTTTATAACGAGTGGGGAAAAAAACTATTACCTAGCAGTTTGCTGTCGACAGTGTCATGACTACAGTTCTTAGAAAGATTTATAACAGAACAGAACGTATATTTTATTACTTCTGATTCGTTCAATCATAGTTAATATCTGGTACAAAAAGTCGGCACACTGACAGACGGAGGCAGTTTATCAGTCTATCATCACTCAAGCTGCTACGTAATCGTCAGTTATGTAACACATCACGCCTGAATTAATATTTTACTCGCATAATTTGAGGAAAACATGGATATACCTTTTACAGCCTCGTTGTGAAAACGAGGAAACTCTTATCGAGAGTGGAAGAGTATATAATCATTTAATCGTTAATTACGTTGCAAATCTATCAATTCTATCTGCAAATGGACAGGGAAGCGTTCAACTAGTACAGCAAATGGTCTTGAAAACGTCTTGGCAGTACCCTGAAAACGATTTGCAAATTATTCCTGTATTTCTTACAAAATTGAAACAAATTTTACAAAATGTGCATTTTATTTGACACCAGAAAACTCACAGAAATGGCAGCTTGAAGCCGAAAAATGTCGCAAAATAAGTCGAAAGAAACGGAGCTGCATCACAAGGCAAGGTGAGAGGTAGCGCCGAAGCGAATACTCCCGAGGAGTAGCGAGCAGAACCGAGGCAGTGCGAGCCTCGGTGGTCCCGCGGTGCTGGGCCTACATCACCAGAGACAATGACCAGGCCGCGGCCGCCCGCTGAGTGGCTGGCCGATGGGGCACGCCCACTGCCATGGTGAAGGCCGAGCCACATCGACGACTACTCCTAAAGTACTCCACTCTACTCTCATAGCAAACAGACTAATTCAAAATTTCGTTACAACATTAAATCTAGCTATACAGGCCGGTCGCGGTGGCCGAGTGGACTGCGGCGCGCCAGTCACGGTCTGCACGGCCACTACGGTCGGGGGTTCGAATCCCCCTCGGGCATAGATATTTGTGCCGTTCTTAGGGTTATCTAGTTCATAGGTAGTTTGTAAGTTTAGGGACTGATGACCCCGTAGTTAAGTCGCATAAGCTATACAAACATTTGAACATTTTTTGTTACAAAAAGGTACGGCCAAACTTTCAGGAAACATTCCTCACACACAAAGAAAGAAAATATGCTGTGTCGACACGTGCCGGAAACGCTTAATTTCCATGTTAGAGCTCATTACTTATCTTAAAATCACATTAATCATGGAATGGAAACACACAGCAACAGAACGTACCAGTGTGACTTCAAAGACTTTGTTACAGGAAATGTTCAAAACGTCCTCCGTTAGCGAGGATACATGCATCCACCCTCCGTCGCATGGGATCCCTGATGCGCTGATGCAGTTGTGCTTGACTGGTACGAAACTCTTAGTATTACATGTAGTACATTGCACAAAACCAGCAGAAGCCTGCGTGACACGGTCCAGTACAAGTGCAAACTATTTCCAAGCTTCACTTATCGCCTCCTGTTCCGACATGTCTTCTTCAGGACTAACGAGCCGTTCCTAATTCTCTTCGTTTCATGAATTGAGCGTTTACGACCCTATACTTCGTTAATCCATAATACTATGTGCGTTGCTCAAAGCCAGGTCGGTTTGTAATGCGATTCCGCAGTGTTGAGCGCGCGGCGGTTGTCCTGTCACCGGCCGAGACGAAGGTACGTAGACTAGAAAGGTATGCCAGTTTGGGCTTCTTCACTGTCATTGGTTAGCGCTGTACTACGTCACTCAGCAGCAAGCCGCTGTATTATAAGGCCGCCGAGAACACATTTTCTCCGTCTTTTCTTTCTCATTCGACAAAAACCTTTGCTTTTAAGCGGTGGAATTCGCTTGTGATTAATATATATACATATATGTATACTAACATACAAAGGACTGAAAAAGAAAAGCTTTAAACATTATTAACAACTCACTAACCCGCCCCGCGATTTGGCATGGGTAATATTTAAACGGCTTTAACTCGGGAACCACTGAACGTATCGTGATGAGTTAGGTGTTTTTTTCTTTTTTTTTTTTTTTAAATGTAGAGCTCATAAGGATCTAAAATAAAGTCCGTGAGAGCACATGTCTAACGTATATACATTTCCCACTACTGTTTATGTAGTCTGAAGCCATCCGGCGCCAGCGCCTTAGGAGAGAAAAACGATACATATGGTTCACTCGTAAAAGTTAGACATATGCTCTCGCAGACATTTTTTAGATCTTTGCGACATCTACAATTTAAAAGAAAACTCATCACGATACGTTCAGTAGTTATCGAATTATAGAAGGTTAAAGGGACAGATAGAGAGAAAATGCGCTTCTGTTTTATATAACATTATGATTTTACCCCCTTAGAGTGCGAATTTCGAAATTTTACTATGCCTGTATCCGTGACGCTAGTTCATGCAATAAGTTGACGTTTTATCGGAATCGACTGAATGACATTGAAAGGCATAGCATACGGACAGAGGCCTTCATTTTTATATATTAGATAAAGAAAACTTTCGTTACACCGCAAACTTAGCAGCCGATTTTCGCATTACTGCTTTTGTTCTACTCATTTAATTACTATGAACATTGAACTGCATACAATTTTATCAATCGGCTTCACAAAAATATTCGGAACAAATTCTGGCATTTTTTGACATTTATCTCGTCTTGTCGTTTACAGCGACAGATGCTTATGCGCTGAAGTTCATCTTTTGGAAACCGATAGTACAAAATTCCTTCCGTCTTGCGTCCACTGTTATTGCACTCCGCAACAGCACAACACGAAGTATTCTTATAATTACAGAAATAATATATGGAAAAATTGTTCCCTAATACAAGAAAGCTACTTTCTATCCGAACAGTTGTCACGAAACGAGCGAGCGCAAAACACAACTTTTCTGCTTGCACGTTTCATATGGGTACTGCGGTAACTGCACGGCGCTTGCTGCCAGTGACGTCACAGAAGCAAAGTTCGCGGGTCAAATTTACACCCCCCTGGGCCGAGAGTATGAGCTCGCTCGAGCGCCCGGCAGTGCTCGACACTTCTTCGGTAACCGAGAGGCGGAGGGCGACCGGCCACATGCTGCATTAGACGGCCGCAGCCGTGTCGCAGCGTGGGCCTACCCCAGCCGTCGAGCAGCGGCACGAAACGGGAAAGGCTCGAGCAGTTGTTTTCATCGAAATGCACAGCTCTACTCTGAAACGTGCTCGAAAGGCACTGCATCTCATCTACGAGGTATTCTGAATCTTGTTTGGTAAAATAACTGCACCAATTGGCAATTCCAGTACGTCCACATGGCCGTCTGGTGGCCTGCTCTGAAATGTTAATCCCACGCATTTCTCGTCGCCGCAAACGCAGGCTGCAGATTGAACCCGATGTGGCCGCTACCTCGATGGTGTTGCACTTTTGGTGTAGCTGAGGGCTGCGGCGGTGGAGGTGCAGGCAGGTGCGGTACTGACCGTTGGTGCGTGGTGAGCGTGCCGTTGGTGGACGCGAACGCCAACATGGGTGCTGCGGCTCTCTACGCACCGGTCGCTGCCTGCGCTCTCCTCCTCTCCTCTCTTGTCTCAGCGGGTTACTTCCTGCTGAAACAACACAAAACAACCATCATTTCACTGAACTCAACAAACATTTTACATCGTTTTTGAAGACAGCTATATCCTAAAGCAAATACTAATAGTAAAATCAATTGGTATTTGAATCAGTCGTTTTCTTAACCGAGGTCCGCCTCCGCAGTACATTAGACAACGTGGTAGATTGCCACTCAGAGGGTCCGGATTCGATTCCCGGGCGGGTTGGAATTTTCTCCACTTGGGTGCTGGGTGTTTTGTCGGCCTCATCCTCAGCGACACGCGCCAGACAGACCAAACACTGGGGTCTAACGCCCAAAAATGCCACAAGAAAATCAAATCAATCATCTTACCCAAATTGCTGAATTTTCTCTCGACGGATCTAGCTTTTTTGGTAGGGAGGCTGAATCCAAATTTCAAGTTTTTTGTTGCCTTGTAGGACTTCGGATCCACAACAAAAAAAGCGAAACAACTCAAAATCTTAAATTTTTCCTTTCTGAGTTTCACTGATACCTCGAAAACTATACGTTTTTCGACGAATATCACTCAATACAAATTCACTGGTCAGGTTTGAAAATCGTCGTCCAATCCTATGCCTGAGAAAACTCCATGTACCATGGCTAAAGCACGAGAATTAACGTGTGATTGTTGGCGTCTTTTTAAAAATCCCATGTCTAAAAAAATAAATAAAATAAAATTCTAAAAACCCAGAAATTTTTTCACTGGGTTATTAGACAGAGAACCAACGTTCTGAACAATTAGGACGCCAGTGAGAAATAATGTTCTCTCGCGTTAGTAAGAAAAAACAAAGGCGTGTGTACATTTCTAGGCAACTATTTTACATAAGAAAACCATGAATAATTTTTCTGAGATAGTGATTTCCCATTTGAGCTGACGTTATACAAAACAACACACTACCACGTGAAAGTAAATTAAGGGTCGTACCTGTAATATTCAGTTTCTCATAAGGATGAGAGGGTTGTCGGTGCGGAAACTACCAAAAATTGCCTTTTACAGCCAACACACTCCTCCCATGATACCACATTGTTGCAGACTTGCAGTACAGTGTATGTGATCGATTTCTGCACAGATTCACAGGTCAGTAGAAAGAAATCTGAAACCCGCACGTCGATTATGCACCAGGTAAGTACAATAAAAGTGCGACAGTTGGAATCAATGGGTAGACAGAAGATTATCACGGCTATGCAGCGCTTGAGGAATTGGATCAAATAACAGCCTTTGGACATTCAATATAGTAGCACCATGAGTCCATCAATTTCACAAGTGAATTTTGTATAGAGTTCGAGAAAAAAAAAAGGAGAAAGAGAGATAGTCTAATCACCCTGCTGTTGGAAAAATGCAACGAAAGTGGAATCGCCTCCAATACTGATAGTGCATACGGTATTGTTCTTGGCTTCGCCACCAAGAGATTCGCAGTTCTGTAGGGCCGCGACGGAGTGGCCAAGCGCACTGAGGCGCTATGCTACGATGGGCGAGGCCATTCCCCGTCTGGGGTTCAAATCCTCTCTCGGGCATGGATGTTTGGGCTGTCTTTAGTATTAGGTAGTTCATAAGTAGTTTGGAAGGTTAGGGAATAATGACCCTGCAGTTAAGTTCCACAAGCTTTACAAACATTTGATTTGAGTTCTGAGGGATGGGTGGAGGGGGGTAACGACATGTTCAACTTACGAACGTAATGATGGTTCTCAAAATTCTCCGATGTAAATATTTCCTCAGACCATATGAAGGGGGTATGGCCCGTCAGCTCCTCTACCATGCGCGAAGTGCAGTGGGCAGTAATGTTGCCAATCACGTACTCTTTCTCCACGAACTGAGTGATTAAAAAATCCGAATCTCTAATCACACGTCCGAATCTCGAATCACTTATTACTAAATTCACTGATCGTTCAACCCATCCAAAGGAAGTAACAGCTGTTCGTGAGCAATTTCTAATAGCTGTTTATGGTTGAATCCATTCTATCACGATACCCAACAAGTACGGATAGATGGGTTTTTGGAGACTGGTGGGCCAAACTGCCAAGGTCATCAGTCTCCAGATGGAGTGGGGAAGGAATGAGGCTAGGAAACCACCGGAAGGAAAGCAAATACAGACGACGGAGGTATGAATGGAGAAAGACTGCGTTAGCTCGGGGCCCCGTGCTCGCCACACACGTACTCACGAACAGCGAGCCTCCTGAAATATAAGCAACACGTGGCATCAGCATGCAACACATCAGCAAACATTAAAGATGAAGCAGTGGTCAACAACAACACACCTGAGTTTTCCATCCGGTGCAGCAGTGGATCGGAAACTACATGAATCAGAGCAGTGAGTTTGGAAAACGATAGGTTGGCTCCCATTACCATACTGAAAAATCCGGTTCTCAAACGTGTTCTTCAGCTTATACGCTTATACCATGTAAATTCAAGATAGGTTGCCAAGGTCGGTGTGAGTTTAGGCGAGCAGGGCTGTTCTGCACCAAACTGTGCCAGACTTATGGAGGGCCGCGCGCCAACACGAACCAGAGTTTTCTTATAGGCGACGAAAACGACGCACACATGCTCTTTTCAGTTTCACTGTCTGAAGCAGCTGAGTAAACAAGGTGCCAACTGTTGTAATATTATGAAGCACTATGTATATTTAGTAATACATTTTTCTATCATAACATTAATCATTCAATTACAATTTTGTTTGTGTATTCAAGAGCAATAACTCATTACTGAGGTTGAACCTCCAACTGCCTCCGACGCTCTTTCTTCATGCATCGATAGTTCAAACTAGCCGGCCGCGGTGGCAGAGGGGACTGAGGCGCTCCAGTCACGGTTGCACGGCCACTACGGTCGCGGGTTCGAATCCCCCCTCGGGCATGGATATTTGTGCCGTCCTTAGGATAAGCTACTTGATAAACAGTTTGTAAGTTTAGGGACTGATGAGGCCGTAGTTAAGTTCCATAAGCTATACAAACATTAAAACCCCCCTGGCTCTCACCTAGATTGACAACATTGGAGAACTTTAAACCGGCTAATATTCATAGTTTTTCTGTTGTGTTTCGAGATAAATGTCAACAGAATGTATTGTTAAAATTTGAGCCAATTTTTTGTGGTTACTTATTTACATATTTGTGGTCCACGGTGAAATAACGGCAGAAAAACGGTTTTCGTAATTTTGTACTTTAGTGGATCTCTGCAATGGAGAGTGAATCGAAGATATCAATAACTTAGTTTAAGAATACAACGTTAAGAAGTTACAGTAAAAATTTCTACGAGTTGTAATATAGAAGTTACCATCTCCACAATTTGTAGTTTAGGTACAAAATATCGTAGTTTTCCGTGGTTTTCTTAGAAACCGTACATGAACAAATAGTGATTTTATAAGCCATATTAATCCCTCCCTAGACTACGCGTAATGTATAAAAAGCAACCGGATTCCTCAACGCAGAATATGTGTAATGTTTAAACTGAGACCCCCGTACTGGAGAGTAGTTACAGTTCGAACATGCTTCTGATAGGTATCAGAATTATCTCTAGACCAAGGCCTGCTGTCGTGTACGGTATGATTATTATTATTATTATTATTATTATTCATATAATATACATAGAAGTTTCTAAACGATTTTCCTGATGCAAAAAATAAACAAACAAATAAATACAATAAAAATGAAAAATAACTTTAAGATAGATTAGGGTCGATATAATTTTACTAAAATTGATCTAAGGTGACCTTGGATATTAATTAGTCATCAAAAGGAAAGATGGTTAAGGAACATGACCATGTCACACTAACATACAGCGGGCCAGAAGATAATGCATAAATGCAAACAAAAATTCTCGTGGTTGAGACGCAAGCAGTTATAGTCAAAAACTTAATTTGTAATCATCCTTGCGATACGTACGACTGAGGAAGCGCAGATAAAATTTCAGTGTAACGTAGTACGGTATTTTTAACAGTTGGATACACTTTGTTAAACTCAATTTCGTTGAGAAGAGTAAACTGTTTCCTGTTCTAATTTTACAAAGTGAGTTACTTAACGACGGTTAATGTCTATCGGTAAGTGTTGTAACGGCATTGTGTGGAGGTATACACCCAAGGACGTAGTCTAAATGCTCAGCACACACGATCGATGCAAATTTAAATTGCCACAGCACATGCATACATATGACTGAACATCGAGTACGACTTGTTCGATGCTCTCCTCATACTGTATGTTTAGAACGGTGTTTTTGCTATGCAGCCTTCCATTTAAAAAGTAAGAAGCGTTGTTCTTATTGCGAAAGAAATGTTTGTCGAACAGCTTCCACTTTTAATTTTGCTTCATTATGGCTGCTACTCTTCCTTTAAAGGGAATGGTGGAGCACGACTAACTTCCGGTTAAGCCTATATTTAGATGATTACTTCCAGTTTCCTCTTTGTATAGTGTTTGAGGTTAATATAGGTGAAGTATCTAAATGGTAATTATATATATGTCTATCAAGTATTAATTTGAAGCATCAGGAGATATATAACTTTCATATCGATCTCAAGGAACATTAGCTACCATTGGCAATCTTTTTCTTACCTTCCTAAATCTCCTCATCCTTTTACTTTCGACGTTTCTTCATTCTTGAGTCCATGCATTTTCAAATTTCAGATCTGGGTTTGAAGTTGTGTGTATTGATTTTCTGTGAAATAACTTTGGGTGGCTACCAGCTAACGTATTTTGGTCTGTTCGGTTCTAGTGATATCGGGAAACTTTCATTCGTCAAGCGGGAGTCGTCCAATCGTGCTATATAACCATAGAATTTCAAACCTTTAATGCGTGACTTAAGTGAACTGTTCATACAGAAAATACAGTTGTTCTGAGCTCTTACGCATCCATATAACATCTAGAATTTTTGGTCCAAATTTTTTTTTCAGTATTTGTCGCTCTGTCCCTCGGGGTCTCCGCGTAGGTAGCCGACTATGACGTATTCGTTACATAGATTGATTTTGTAGAGCTACTGTGTTGAACTGTAAAGAGTTTGCCTTTTATAGTCAGCGATTTCTTGTTATAAATATTCCAGTTAATTGTGCAGAAGCAATTTATTTGCACGCGTTTTCTTAGCTACTCTTTGGCTGCTAGTGTTTTCAATAATTTCGTCTAGGCATTTGAAACATCGTAGGTCTATATTCACACACTAAATCCACATTATATGACAGAAGAAAATACATTAGTAATCTGAGGAAGATGAAAAGTACGATATTCAGTTCTCATAGTCACTTCGAGAAACTGCCCAAATGTTCGAGTTACATTAGATTAGATTAACTAACAATGTAAGAAAGGTAAAAGTTGGAATTCAACAACATAAAGATGATAGTTTGCATCTCACAGTAAACATGTTCGTCGAGCTGCGACAGAAGCATAGAAAGTCCTTCATACGCATACAACTCAGAGCTTTCGGCCACAGACTTCATCAGAAAGACACACGATCTCAATCACTGAATGCGGCAACCGCAGATGGCAGTTGTGGTCTGTGAAGTGTGCATGTATGATTGAATAAAAGTGCCTGTCTCTCTCTCTCTCTAACGAAGGCTGTGGCAGACTATAGGTGTATGAATGTGTATGAGTATCTTTTTTATGTGCCTGTTGCAGCTCGACGAACGTCTTTGCGTTTGAGTTGAAAACTGTTGTCATTATATTAATTAAATTGAGCCATAGTGACGAGATCCTCTTGGATGTAGAACTTGTCAGGAAAGAAGAAAACGCGATAAATGCATAAAAATAGACTTTTTTACGAAATTTATACGCAATAGCGAATTTCTTACAGCTCCACTGTATTATTTATATGTGTTTTACCAAATTGAAGGGCCGGGAATCGAACCCGGGTTTCCAGTTTTTGCGAGCTGTCGCCTTCCCATTACTCCCGGCCCTGCACAAATTTTCAAATGTCACCATTTGGTAAAACATTTATACCTAATACAGTGAAGCTGTAAGAAATTCTCTGTTGTGAATAAATTTCATCAAATTATTTACACCACTTCATTCGTCAACATGAAAAAAAAAAAGACAGATACGGTAGTGTATCTTCCACAAAAAAATAAATAAATAAATAAATAAATAAAAATAAAAATAAAAAATAAAAAAATAAAAATAAAAAAAATAAATAAATAAATAAAATAATAAAAAATAAGCCTTTGTGCACGTTTAACTGGGAAAAAGAAATAATAAATAAGATACATTAAAAATCTATGAATATTTACATTTAAAAGGGCATACAACTTGTTACCAGATATTGATATTTGGATATAGTTGGGGGCATAATTTGAGGCTATTGTAGGTAGGCACCATCAAAATAAGAAATATGTAAAATAAACATTTTAGAACATTTACCTACAATAATCGCATTACTACACAAGATTTGTACAGAAGTAAGATTGTACAAAATATTCACATTACGTGATATTATTAATAATATATTTTTGAAAAATGGAAAGTCAGCGATCTTGTTGAATCATTAAAATTAATTCGAAACCTGTCTATATCTTATTTATTTATTTATTGGTTGCTGTTTTTGACCTTTTTATAAGATCATCTTTAGACCATCCTGTTGCAGGCAACGCTGGAAATGCGGGAATCAACTGCTTGGTCTGACGATAATCTTATAAAAAGGTAACCAAAAATAAAGAAATGCGATCTAAACTCGTTTTAAATTAATTCCAGTTAATAATATACAAAAAAATACTTCAAAAATGTTCATCAATGGAGTAGGAGGAGTTGGCCACCAAAAAACCTTTTACACTCTTCTCAAACCGAATTTTATTATGAGTTCAAAATTTTATGGCTGCTGGGATGTTACTGATAACTGTATTTCTGAATAGTGGACACTCTTCTGAAACTAAGTAAGTGACTTAAAATATTTGCGAAAGTTATTCCTATTTTTAGTATTGATTCAATGAACTGAGCAATTTTTTGTTTGAAAAAGATATATTTATAATGACAGATTTCGTTGGGCCCTAAATATATAAAGGGTAAATAGTAGTTTGTGTACCCAATTCCTTAAACAGCACTTTTCAGTACGTTCTTTACTTCACACCACAAATAATTTGTATTGCATGTTTTGAGCTCGGCAAACTTTACCTTTACTTGATAAATTACTCCAGAAAACAATCCCATATGACACAATGGAAAGAAAGTAAATGAAGTACGCTAGCTTTCTTATTTTTGAATTAGAAATATTGTAAAATCTGGACCGTTGCAGGGCATTGAAGTAAATTCAATAGTGAAATTGAGATGCTTCGGGAACTCAGATGGAAGCCACTGGAGGCAAGGCGACGTTTTTCATAGAAATACTGTTGAAGAAATTAAGAAGGGCCCGAATTTTAAGCGGATTGCAGAAATATTCTACTGCCGCCAACCTACACTTCGTGTTAAGACCACGAAGATCAGGTCAGAGATATTAGGGTTCGTACAGATGCTTACAAGTATTCGTTTTTCAAAAATGTTCAAATGTTTGTAGAGTCTGTGGGACGTAACTACGGGGTCATCAGTCCCTAAACTTACAAACTACTTACGAACTACTTACAACTAAGGACGGCACAAATATCCATGCCCGAGGGGGGATTCGAACCCCCGACCGTAGTATTCGTTTTTCCGCATTATATATATTAGTAGAACAGGAAAGCAAGTAACCAGTCGTGGTACTACTGTCTATTAGCAGAAGAAGAGTGGATGGAATTATCCGCAGTCTTGGATACTCAAAACTGTGCAAGACAGGTCCCGCGGAGTGTTACGGTGAATCAGAAATCAGAACAAAAACATTTGTTGAAGCTAAGGAGAAGGCGTTCTTGCCCTGATTTGTGACAGGTCATGAAAATTGCACTTTGCCTGCGTTTTGACTGAGACCTATAACAATAAGTTCTAATATTGACTAGCGAGGTGCAGCTTTTGTGATTTTGTTTAGGGCCAAGCCAGGCACCAGTGTCATGTGATATTCTTCAGAATTTTAATCTGCCCCTTTTCTAGCACGTATGGTTCAAGATATTTGGAACAGAATAGGACATTCCAATCTGTTTTCTTGAGTCAGACATTTGCCGTTGATGACCATAGGATTAAAAAAATGTTTGTAAATCTATCGGACCACACTGCGTGGTTATCAGTCCGTAGCTTAGAAACTGTTTAAACCTAGGTAAACTAACCTAAGGACAACACACACAGCCATGCCCCAGGGAGGACTCGAACCTCCACGGCGAGCTACCGCGCGCTCCGCAGCGAGACGCTTAAGACCGCTTGGCTACTCCACCGCGGTCTATAGGGTTCGTGGATTTCTTTTAGTATAGAGAGCCACGTGGGACCAGGGCGACCAGAAATGCCTTTTATATTTGGCGACTCCAGCCGACTTGAAACCCGGTATCAGTAGCCAAAATTTCCCCAGTAATTGATCGAGTTCTTTCGCAATCTTATCACAGATTTGGACTGGTATGTGTTAATGTGTTTCTTGTTATTGATGTAAGAAAGTCTCTCCATACTGCGAAAGAAAACGAAGAAAAGACAACCTCATACCATTCAGCAACAGTGCATCATAAGTCTCAAAAGTAAACTGAACCTTAAACACTCAATGGCCCTAAGCAGAACTTCAAAGTTTACGAAAGTAGATCGTTGCATGGCCAACATCCAGTCCGTTATTGCCTGCTGGAAAACTGCCCCCCCCCCCCCCTCCCCAGTGGTTAGCGCTATGGATTTCGTTTCGGTTAACTGGGATACAGCAGTTTGAGTCCGATACTGAAGAGAAAGGGAGAGTGGGATGGGCGACAAGGTAGGAGGGAGGGGGGAGGAGGGAGGGGGCAGAGGCTCGTTCCGCATTCCCGGAGAGCGGTCAGCGGTCGACCACGGCTCAAACAGGTTCCTGAGTTTACGCAAATCGATTTATGGGCCAAGCCACAGGTTGCATAAACGAAGCCCTGATGTGACCCGAGTCTCTCGCGTTAATGAAAGTATACGTGTCCGTAAGTAGCGACGATAAACCAATAATAGAAGACACGAAATGTTGGGTCAGTACATGTAAGCATCTTCGTGCCACCGAGTACAAGTGACAGTGATTTTCAGCAACTTATTTTATTTAGCAAGCAACTGAAATTAGCAGTCACGACTTTAATATTGGAATGCAAAGATTTACTTATGAGAACATCGTAAGGAGTGAGATCGATGGTGCTCACAGGTTGTCTGCTGTGTTACTACAGTTTTACTTATTTATATTAATTGAAATGTTATTAAATTTTTATAAGTATTTTAGTACGTTAGTTTAAAACTATAGTGCGCCTCGGTTGCACAGTGGTAGAGTGTCAGACTACAAATCCAAAGGTCGCGGGTTCGACCCCGCCAGGTCCTAGGATTTTTATCTGTCACTTTCCACTTCTTTCACCTCTGACAGTATTGCTCATGTGAAAAATACCGAGTAGCACCGTGGTTCGGAACCCACGTTAAACTGTAGGTCCCCCAATAACTAGCTTGGTAAGTCAGTTCGAAGGTCGGAGGAAGGCAACGGCATACCACCTCCAAACAGGACCATGCCTGGTAAAGCACTGTGGTGTTCAAACAGATCTTCGGATTGTTGACTGCTTAACCTTAATTTAAAACTGAAATGAAGTGCGCACAAACAGTTCCTCCTCGATTCCAACTTCGAACTTACGAGGGTTGCCCAGAAATTAATACACCACATTTTTCCTTCGACAATATTGCACATATCAGAATTACTCGCGAAAGAATTTCGTTTCATCTTCACACCGTATTCTCCACGTAATCTGCGACCTGTTCTATGGTCTTCTTCCAGAGGGAAATAAGGGGCGTGTATGCTACGTCGGTAACAATAATCGTTTCCTGCTCAAAATGGTGAACCCAGGTTTCATAACCTGTCACAATTCAGGGCAAGAACGTCTCCTCCTTAGCTTCAAAACATTGCAACACATCAGAACAAAAGTTTTTGCTTTGATTTCTGATTCACCGTTACACTCCTTGAGACCTCTCTTGCACACTTTTGTGTATCCAA
This sequence comes from Locusta migratoria, assembly GCA_026315105.1. Classification (NCBI taxonomy): domain Eukaryota; kingdom Metazoa; phylum Arthropoda; class Insecta; order Orthoptera; family Acrididae; genus Locusta; species Locusta migratoria. Next base: position 909,130,912 of record CM048744.1, read on the forward strand.
GAGTGTGGATAATAAATGCCATTCACTCTTCCTCTGCTAATTGAGACAGAAGTACCACTACTGGTTACCTACTTTCCTGTTCCACTATCACATATAATGGGGAAAAACGAATACTTGTAAGCATCTGTACGAACCCTAATATCTCTGACATTATCTCCGTGGTCTTTACGCCAAGTATGATTGGCGGCAGTAGAATCTTTCTGCAATCCGCTTCAAATTCGGGCCCCTCTAAATTTCTTCAACAGTATTTCTCTGAAAGAACGTCGCCTTCCCTCCAGCGACTCCCATTTGAGTTTCCGAAGCATCTCAGTAACTCTCGCGCATTGATAGAACGTTACAGTAACGAACCTAGCCCCCGCCTCTGAATTGCTTCTATATCTTCCTTTAAACTGATCTGGTGGGGATCCCTAACAGTTGAGCAATGCTCAAGACTGGCTTGCACAAGAGCTGATACGATTCCATTTCGATTATCATTTCTGTGTAGGCTCCTGCAACAAAATAGTTTCGTATTCCGAAGAGAAAATTGATAACTATCTATATGAACTCCTTTGTTTCAAATTACTGTTTGTCACCTCTAGAAAACTGAAGCTTTGTAGTACCATTTACAAAGTTAAATTTAAAACAGTTACTTTTTGGCCCCATGCAAACTGTCATTCAACTGAGGGGAGATGGGCGGGGAGAGAAAATTGCGAAAAAATAAAAGAAATTCAACAAAGTCGATCAAGAGTTACTCTAAACGACCATGGGTATTCAACTTAATTTTTTTCAGTTTTTCTTTCACACAACTGCCGGACAATCCTTAAATCGTACGCTACATCTCGAAAGGTTCATTTCCCCCATTATTTTAGTACCTCCGGTTGGAACCTTTAATGCAAATTGTGCCGCTGTTACAAAAGTTTATTTAACTGTAGAGTACTAATCTCTCACAGAATCTGGAGATCTACTGATTTCTGCTAATGAACTACAGCATCCCATACGCTTTAAGGACGACCGCACATGGGTTCCAGACAATGGTATGGGGTGTAGTTTTCCGCGTCGCGTTCTACTTACGACATTCCGAAATCTGACGACGGAAGTCCGCCGTTATGAAATCAAAGAAGTTTCCATCTGCTGCCCTCATTAGTGACTCTGCATGGTTAAGTAACGGAGGTTTACTCCGGAATTCAGGTGCAAAATAAGTCTGCTACTCACGAGATGTCCGATTTTCCAAAAATCACGCCGATGTGCTTGACAAGACAGAATCATTTATACTGTTAATAGTGCTACCCTTTTCATTTCGGAACACAGCGTGACAAGAAATATTTGCATTTCAGTGTAAATTTTTCTGTGATTTCTGTGCTTTATAACGATGTGGTAATACTAATAGATGTCAAATGTCAGGCGAATTATTTCACAATATCTACAGTACCCATCTGTGACCATATTCATTGCACTTCGCGGTACGATCAGTAAATAATTTGCGTAGTCAGACGAGTATACCTCACATGCCTTGTACGAGTATTCTAGTCCGCACTACCTCCGGCCATCTAGATTTAGGTTTTCCGTGATTTTCCTAAATCACACCAGGCAAATGCCGGGATGTTTCCTTTCAAAAGGGCACGGCCGATTTCCTTCCACATCCTTCCCCGAAAATCCGAGCGTGAGCTCCGTCTCTAATGACCACGCTGTCGATGGGACGTTAAGTCCTAGGCTTCCTTCCTTCCTTCTAGTCCGCACTGACATGTAACGGGTGATCAAAACGTTTCAATTCGCTGGCTACAAGCCACGAACCGATATGCAATAAATAAATAAATAAATAATAAATAGGTAAATAAAAATGGCGGTGGGCATTCAGGGAATTAACCTGCCACCGCATCATGTTGAAGATACCTGTTTGGTGGAACATAGAGTCTAGTTGCGAGAAGAAGTTCATAACCGCCTGCTGGGCATCAACATCCAAGAGGAAATCGTTGACCATTCAGGGGCTCTTTTTAAGCTACAGAAGGGCTGGTAATCAGATGGGGCGAGATTAAAACTACAAGGTGGGTTAATTTTTTGTTGTTTTATTCATATTTGTCATTTCCACAGGACCCAATTGAGGGGAAGTACATGGAACTGTAAGAGAAGAGTAGTAATTGATAAAATAAAACTTGCAGGACTAATCATAAGTAAATAAAGTCAATAACGTAACATCGAAATTAGCGTAATTTCGTAATTTTTCCAGAAGTTCCTCAACAGAATAGAAAGTGTGAGACATGAAGAAACTCATTAGTTTGAAGTGAGTGGATTATCACTGAGATATTTGACAAACTGGATGCAGCACAAAATTGCACGCCTTTTTGCACAAGGTTCAAGAGATGTGATCCAAATGCGGATTCAATTTGTGTCTAGTTTTATCTGAGTGGAAGCTGCTAACTTAAGGAATAAGCAGGTGTTAACGACAAGCGACCTTACAGAAAATATGCATTGAGAAGCCAGTGTCAGGGCTGAGGATCTCAGAAAGATGTCGTATTTCTTGACTTCCGCAAGGAGTTCGATTCTGTTCCACACCATCGCATGATGAACAATGTGCAACAATACGGAATATCAGAGCGACTGTGTGACTGGATTGAGGCGTTCCTAGCTAACAACGACGTTACAGTGATCTCAGGCGCGCCCAGGGGAGATAGAACCGTTGCTTTTCACAATATATATAAATGACCTCGCAGATAACATCGAAAGGCAATGAGGCTTTTTGCGAATGAGGCTGTAGTTTATCGCACGGTAGCAAAATGCAGCAGGATCTGCAGTGTACTGGCGCATGATGCAGGGAACGGCAGTTGAGCCTCGACATAAACAAGCGTATAGCTTTGCGTTTACATAGGAAGAAAGACTCTTTGTTATATAACTACGCATATATCTGGGAGTAGAGATAAGTGGCGATTAGAAACGGAACAACCACATGAAATCAATCGTGGCTAAAGCAGATGCCAGACAAAGATTTATTGGAAGAGTACTCATGAATGGTAATCCGTCGACAAAGGAAGAAGGTTACAAAACTCTCGCTCGATCAGCACTTGAGTATTGGTCATCAATGTGGGATCCGTACCAGGTAGGGTTAGTAGAAGACGTAGAGAAGATCCAATGGAGAGGAGCACGGTTTCTTACGGGATTTACTAAGCGCTTTAGCGCGGTACGGGCTTCTGTCAAAGTTCCGAGAGAGCACGTTTCATGGAGAGTCCACCAAATATTGCTTCCTTCTGCGTATATCTCGCGAAGCGAACACAAGAATAAGATCGGAGAAATTAGGACCCACACCGAGGCATACAAGGCAACCATTTTTCCCACAAACTATATTCGCCTGGAATAGGAGGAAAACTAAATGGTACGCAAAGTACCCTCCGCCACACTCCATGTGCTGGCTTGGGGAGTATGGATGTAGATGAACAATGAACTTTGTTACCTGTCAACGTTACAATACTTCGCGACCAGTGTGGGTTAACTGTGGTTTCCGTTTGTCAAGACGCAAACCATGTTGTTGTAGCCAGTGGTCCCGCCTTTTAAAGTGGTGTTTTATATCTACCTTCTTGTCTGTGGCCAACTTAATGTCATGAGAAGTAAGGAAGAAAGAATGGGGTTAAACGTGTCTTAGACTTGATTGTCATTAGAGACGGGGCACAAGCTTGATTTGTTTTTCTTAAGGATGGAAAACGAAATCGGCTCAGCTTTCGCTTCGAGCGATTTAGAGAAATCACGGAAAACCAAAATGTAAATGGCCGGAGGCGGGTTTGGACAGCCGTCCTTCCTAGGGTGTTACCACTGAACCATCTCGCTCGGTAAATGCCTTTAGAGTACACAGCTCCATGGTAATAGCTGATGCAGACCTGATATAACGACCTCGATAAGGCAGAACGCAAACCCATTGTAGCATCTTGTTTTAACATTTCGGTAATGACAGTTACATAGGTTTTCAGATCTACATGCAGCACTTGCACCAACTTAGATAGGTTCCGTGGAATTTCGTATTCTTGAAGTACTAACCGTACTAAGTAATCTGGTACACAAGTGAAGATCGTCTCCGCATACAAGAAAGTGAGATAAAGTGGTTTGTGCTTTTGACGCGGTTTCTCAGAATGAAGTGTCGTTTGGGTTATGACGCCGGTTACGTCAGTTTTGATAACTTTGCCTTCGCTGAACATGGCTACTGCTGTACTTGCCTTAGCAAGAACGCATACGAAGACCACCTTTGTGGTAGCTAAGAGCCATTTCGCGTATTAAATAAACATTCTGGCCGCTGTTGTTATTCAGTTTCTATCGTTAATATCACGCACAGAATCTGGTAAACAGCAGCACTATACCCAAATTAAAAATCAAAGATGTTGTAGTAGAATTCAACTTGCATCCAAGATTTCTTAATTACCGTTCCTGTCATTTTCTTTTGCTTCTTGTCCAACGACTGTATTGATGCACTTCTCCCCGCTAATCTAGCCTGTACAAAATTCATCTTTGTATAATAACTATAACCCTCGTCATTTTAAGCAACTTTCTGTTTTCAAGGCAGTGTAGTGTTAATGCCCTCTCCCCTCCACACACAGACACACATACAAACATTTATCTCCATTAGTGACTTATTGATTGTCTGATTCATTGCGTTCTCATTAGTTACACGCTACCTCAAGGATACGCTGCAGAAGTGCCATAAATCATTTGTCTCCGATTCATTGCGTCCTTATTTGTCACGCTGTCTGCCCAAGGCTACACCGTAGAAAAATACATTTAGAGCAGACAATCTAACAAGTGAATTTATATTTGTTGTTAACGTTTCCTATCAGAATAGTTCGCTTCCCACTAACAGTCTGAATTTCCATATTTTTCCACTTCCATCGTAATTTCTTTCACTGGCCAAATAACAAAACCCGTGTCGCTGCAATCAGTGTTTCGTTTCTTTAACTAATTCTCCGAGCATCACACGAATTGATTCCATTACACTTCAATATCCTTGTTTCACTTCTGTTGATATTCTTTCTACAACCTTTTCTCAGTACGCTTACGTACACATTTTGTGCATGTGATCAGCCAATTCATCTACATCCGAGTCTACATTCACACTCCGCATTCTACCATACGGTGCGTACGTAGGATATGGCGTACCGCCACTAGCTATTTACTCCTACATAGAGAGAGGGAGCCCTGTACGAACCCTTCTTTCTCTTATCTTACCTTTGTGATCTTGACGCGTCATGTAACTTGGAGGCAGAAGAGTCGTTCTGCAGTCAGATCTCAAAATTTCCTAAGTAGTGTTTCTCGAAAACAACGTTGCCTTACATCCAGCGATTCTCATTTGAATTCCGGAAGCATCCCCTTAACCCTCGCGTGTTGATCGAACGCATCAGTAACGAACCTAGCAACCCGCCTCTGAATTGCTTCTGCAACACACTTCAAAGCGATTTGGTGTGGATCTCGAACAGTTGACTAGTACTCCAGTGAGTATCGCACCAGCTAGGAAGCTTGTGTGATACGTAGTCTCCTTTACAGATGAACCACACCTTTCCAAAATTCTCGCAAGAAACAAAAGAACAGCCACCTTCTTTATCCTCTTCACGTTCAACGTTGCGCCTAGATATTTAATCGACGAGACTGTCTCAACTTGTTTACTTTTAACTTAGTATTCGAACAGTATGGGATTGATTTTCCTACGCGTCTGTGATACATTTTTGTAGCGCTAGCTCCCTTTAACCCCACCAACCAGAAATTTTGTCCAAATCGCCTTGTATTCTACGATAGTCACTCAATCGTCATTGAGTGACATATTACGGTACTGATCATCAGCAAACAGATGGACATTGCTACTCAATCTGTCCGTCAGATCATTTATGTAGATAGAAAATAACAGCTTTCCTATCACACTTCCCTCTGGCACTGCTGACGATTTATCTCTGATGAACAATCACATACTGGATTTTATTACTTAAGAAGTCTTGGTGCCACTCAGATACCTGCGAACCTGTTCCATGAGCTCATACCTTTGTTAGCATTCTGTAGTGAAGCGTCGCGTCAAAGACCTGAGGAAATCGAGGACCACGCTGTCTGCCTGTTGCTGTTCATCCATGTCTCGCAAGATATATTCCAGGAAACGAAAAGCCGAGTATCGGACGAGACACACTTTGTAACTTCGAAAGTCGAAGTATTCAATGTTTCTCGCTGAACTTCTCTTTTGTAGTTTCTTTTACTGCTGTTGAACAACATTGGTTATAGGCTGCATTGGGTGGACTCACTCTCTTCTCAGATACTACACTCCTGACCATTAAAATTGCTACACCACGAAGATGACGTTCTAGAGACGAGAAATTTAACCGACAGGAAGAAGATGCTGTGACATGCAAATTATTAGCTTTTCAGAGCATTCACACAAGGTTGGCGTCGGAGGCGACACCTACAACGCGCTGACATGAGAAAAGTTTCCAACCGATTTCTCATACACAAAAAGCAGCTGACCGGCGTTGCCTGGTGTAAGGAGGAGAAATGCGTACCATCACGTCTCCGACTTTGATAAAGGTCGGATTGAAGCCTATCGCGTTTGCGGTTTATCGAATCGCGACATTGCTGCTCGCGTTGGTCGCGATCCAATGACTGTTAGCAGAATATGGAATCGGTGGGTTCAGGAGAACAATACGGAACGCCGTGCTGGATCCCAACGGCCTCGTATCACTAGCTGTCGAGACAGGCATCTTATCCGCATGGATGTAACGGATCGTGCAGACACGTCTCGAACCCTGCGTCAACAGATGGGGACGTTTGCAAGACAACCATCAGCACTAACAGTTCGACGACGTTTGCAGCAGCATGGACTATCTGCTCGGAGACCATGGCTGCGGTTACCCTTGATACTGCATCAGAGACAGTAGCGCCTGCGATGGTGTACGCAACGACGAACCTGAGTACACGAATGGCAAAACGTCACTTTTTCGGATGAATCCAGGTTCTGTTTACAGCATCACGATGGTCGCATCCGTGTTTTGCGACATCGCGATGAACGGACATTGGAAGCGTGTATTCGTCATCGCCATACTGGCGTATCACCCGGCGTGATGGTATGGAGTGCCATTGGGTACACTTCTCGGTTACCTCTTGTTCGCATCGACGGCACTTTGAACAGTGGCCGTTACATTTCAGATGTGTTACGAACTGTGGCTCCACCCTTCATTCGATCCCTGCGAAACCCTACATTTCACCAGGTCCTGTACGGGCCTTTCTGGATACGGAAAATGTATGACTGCTGCCCAGGCCAGCACATTCTCCAGATCTCTCATCAAGTGAAAACGTCTGGTCAATGGTGGCCGAGCAACTGGCTCTTCACAATACGCCAGTCACTACTCTTGATGAACTGTGGTATCGTGTACCTGTACATGCCATCCAAGCTCTGTTTGACTCAATGACCAGGTGAAACAAGGGAGTTACTACGGCCAGAGGTGGTTGTTCTGGGTACTGATTTCTCAGGATCTATGCACCCAAATTGTGTGAAAAAATCACATGTCAGTTCTAGTATAATAGTTTTGTCCAATGAATACCCGTTTATCATCTGCATTTCCTCTTGGCGTAGAAATATTAATGGCCAGTAGCGCATATCGCATGTCTTGGCCTTCTACTCTATTGCTGCTGTCTTCTGAATTTTTAAGAATGACAGTGTTTTCTTTACACTGTCGCGTAATTTTAGGTGTCACATTACACGGTCCGCTGATTTATTCGGACGTCTATCCGGCTGTGGCTTTGTGAGCATGTGCGACTAGCCACACGCCCTGGAATCCAGACCGGTGCTCGGCTGTTGCGAGAGCCTCGACGCTCCGCGCGGAGCACGTGGGCAGCTGGCTGGCCTTCCACTGTGCGTGTTGGGTCGACAGCTGCACTCGTGAGCTGGCGCAACAGATGGCGCCGGTTTCCCCGAGTTCCACTTCCGACACGGCGGCAGCACACAACTTGCAACCGAGCTACTGGAAGGAACTCTGCAATCCACGGGGATGTCACGCCGCCTCTGTCGACAGTACTTTCAGTACTTTGCTCCTTTGAAAGCGATTTCGGCATTACCCGCAAAACTGTATTCAAAACTTACTGTTGCACTGTGAGTTACGTCGAGAAATTCTTTCCACATATGAAGAGTGGATCTGTCCAACAGTATACCTTTTTTCATTTTCCTCATCACGCAAAATCCTTTCCCAGTTCCTCTGAGTTTCTGATAGATGCATTTCCCTAGTTATGGACGAAGTGCTTCAAACATCTATATTGATAAAAGGTTAACCCGGAACACGGTCCCCATGCATTTGGGTATGGAGATGTAAGAGGAGATGAACAAAAAGAGGAAGAAACAGAAGAAAGGGAAGGGGCAGATGGACAAAGAAAGCACCCAGAGAGAGAAAGCAGAAGGCAGCAGGGAGGATGAGAAGATGACAAAGAGTAGGGGCGGGGAGCAGTTGCCCCATCTGATCTGGTCGTTTATGCAGAAAACGAAGAAACAAAAATAAAACAAAAAATGGTAAATCCACTGAATTTACAATATATCAGGATGTGAAAATTCAATTCCAAAGACACTAGCCAGTCTAACAACTTTGCTCGTCACAACTCCTTTATTAGAAAAAAAAAAAAAAAAAAAAAAAAAAAAAAAAAAAAAAAAAAAAAAAAAACGCCCCTCCTCTTTCTCTCTCTCTCTCTCTCTCTTTGTGGAGTTGGTTTGACAAACAGTAGGAGCAATATATTTATACGTAGCGCCACTAGTACCATAGTCTAGAGATCCACCTCTTCATTTCTGCCTTAGTGCAAAGAAATACCAGTTATCAATGGCAGCTCTTGAATCAAACTCAGACGGAAAATGTCCATTCTCAGGAACTATCAGCAAACACTCCTGTTTATTTCTTCAGCCAATTCCTGTACGCAGTCTTTACACTCTTGTGAGACCTGAAACCTCTCACACAGGACGCTGTGATCACTGGTGGAACAACACAAAATGTCAGACCCTGAAACAGCCGGAGGCATCATGTATAAAAGTTTTCACTGTATATCCTTTGAAACGCCTGACCGAATGTCAGTGAGGGAAACAACAGTTTGTATTCTGCCCCCTCTGCTAACATAAAATCTGCTTCCTCATCAAAACTGCTTTTACAGGATTGAATAAAACGTTTATTGACGATAAAACATAAACACGAAATAGTCGAACACGGAAATTGCAGCAGCCTCCAAAACTTTGAAGAACCCGCCACATAATCAGGTGAGAGTACCCACCACTCCAACTCTGACAGCTCCGCTAGTCCCCGAATCTGGCAGGTTGGAAGTGCCACATTTTTTTTTCGGTTCTAGTCTGTTAGTCTGCTATCGTTGCTTATGCAGCAAGCAGGTGCACTCTGAGTTGCCAAAAGCAGGAAAAGGCGCTGCTTACACACACTCTCAGCTGTGCCAATGCGCGTCAGCCTGTTCACAGCTGCCCGAAGGAACATAAAGTATATGCAGAAGATACGGTAACCGTGATTTAAAAAAAAAAAAAAAAATAAATAAAAAAAAAATAAAAAAAATAAATAAGGTTGTTCAGTGAGAAAAGTTATTTGCACTAATACAGAGAACGGACATTAATAAAATAAAACTGCCTGAGTCATTCATCAGTGTAACTACCTTTTGCCTCTTCACACTTGTGGCTGTACAGTTCTCAACCTCGTTGTATTGGTTTTAGAAAATAAAATTTATATGTAAGCGCAGATCACCAGCTGCCAATTTTCGAACTGGCGATCATAAATTTCGCACCCTGCGATAAATAATGGTTTTGTGAGGGTACATCTTTTTTTCTAAGATAGATACATATCAGACTTCCTTTTATTTCCTAAACGCTTGGCCATCTGGGGCACTTTCGTGTCTCATCACGCCCTACATGTACCATAAATTTGGACGAGTTCGGTGACGAGTAGGCGTCCTCTCCTTGTCAGTCCTGTTCTATGTAGTTTTTCATTTGTGCTCACAATGTTGTTGACTGTTTTATAAAGCGCAGATTTAACTTTAGAAGAAGCACACTGCAGGTGATATTTTGCCATAGTACATACCAGTCGACGTCACTAAACTTTCATTCTATTTTATTCCTGCCTTCATATTTTTCTACATTCTAAAATATCCTTTGCATTTAAACTAATACTTTTTTTTTAGTTTCTTACTCAGGTAACTTCTTTCAAGATAGTATTAAGGTTATGTTTTAATTTAAAGTTAATTGTTGTTACATTTGTTTGTGAATCGGTACTGTTTGGCTTGACTGCTTCGAATAACTTCGCTGTAAGACTGTCAGGGGTACTGTTATGATAGTGGTTGTCCTTTTTACATATATTGCTGTTGCTTTACGTTTTATATCTATTAATCCCATCCTCCATATGATGGGTCCAGTGTTACTGTATTTGAGCCTACTCTAAAAAGTTCGCCTTTCCATAGAAAAGATGTTACCTTTGACATTATCGCCTTTCCTATCAGTTTGGGGATGGGAACTATCTGCGCTATGCAATATGCTTTTGAAAGTGTGCACATATTGATATATTTGAACATCTGACTACAAGATCATTACACGAGCAGTACATAAGAGAATCATTCCATTAACTGGAAAAATAGTCTCGCATCACCAGACTTGTGCTTATGAAAGAACGATGTTGAAAACTGCAGCACAATGCCGAGACATTATTGCCTTAATATCTACCAGCAACATTAACTGCAGCCTCATTTTTGTTGATTTTCATAAAGCACGAGGCCTTGACATATGAGGTACAGTAGAGGAAACCTGTGGTTGCATCCTTGTAGTATAGCGCGCATAGGACTGCAGTGTCTGTAACGAAGTATGATGGCATAAATGGTCTCTAGCATGGAAACCATGTATTTACGGACATAAGTTCATTACACCTTTTTTGCTCCGTACCCTTTCATCGCTTAATCTACAGTGTGTACACGGTGGAAAAAATTCACCCTGTTTATTTGACTGTTGTATTTTCTCGGAGAGACTATGTGCATAAAATTTTTTCATTTACTTTTCCCTCGCATATCAATCTGAGAGGCAATCAAGGTAGTCCATCGGCTAAAATGGCCAATAAACATTCTTATTCTGAAACAGAAGTACGGAACAATGTTAATGTAGTCAAAAGAGGAAAATCATGGCTGATGTACCCATGCCGCACTTCAGTAAAATTCTCGTTTGTCGGTTGCAAATCAGTATGACCTGTTTACAATATTGCCACTTTTTCCTCATCAGCATTTCGCAGTATGTCATTGCAAGAATGTAGCTGAACAAGAAAATGAAGTAAGCACCAAGAGATTTTTTTTTTTTTACTCCACCAAAGGAATTATTTGTTACAGTCCCACTAGTTAAAACATTATTGCTTTATTTCTGGGCATCTGTATTTTCACAAATAAAACACAATGCCTCCGTGTTGATAGTACTTTTTCTTATTGACATTACCATTCTCAATAAATTATTTGCTCACTAATTTGTCACATTTGCAGTGATGAGGCGAGAGGTATCAGAATACTTTTACAATTTTTTGGGTAGAAATAAGTTATATACAAAATGAGGAACACTGTTTTTACACATTCATGATAAATGTGAGATGTGGCACTCACAACGTTTGACGTTTCCACTTTTCATGTGATTCTGATCAGCATTCAAAACACTCATCATCAAGTCAGAAATATCTCTCGCATTAATTATTTGTACAAAGTGCACTGCATACTCTCCTGGGATGTCCGTAGCATCAGCAATTGCCGGTTCTGCAATTCTATTGCTTGCAAATCTTTCGTCTTCAGAGTGATGGTTGTAATTGTCAGAGTAAATGACACTACCTTTTTTACTTAGCTGCGCAAAGGAAACCTACACTAGTAAAATAAAATTGCATTGATATCAATGCTTCCTCTCTTCAACGTATAGACCGGTTCACCTGGCCTTTTTATGATCAGGGACGAGAACCAAATTCATTTGTGCTAAATTAACTACTATACCAGTGCCAATCAGTGATGGTATATGGCATCGAAAAGAACATGCATAAACTACTGAGGAATAGTATAACAATTTAAGTAGAAAGTGAGGAGCGAATTGAAGTGAGTCAGCAGTTCTCTGACGCTCTGTGTCTTATCTGCAGTTGCCCTGTATGAAGACAGTTTAGCTGTTGGATTGTGGGGTCGTGTCGCTCAGGAGAAACATCACGTTTCACGAGCGTCCTCCAACGGAAATGTTGGCGCGTTCTGTGTTACTTCGCCGCACAACACGTCTGTTGAGATACCGCACGAAATGGCCTTACGCCCAACTACAAGGACGATTACTGTGTGCCGCGCGGGAGTAGCCGAGCGGTCTGGAGCGGATCGCGCGGCATCCCGCGTCGGAGGTTCGAATCATCTCTCGGGCATGGATGTTTGTGTTGTCTAAGTTCATAAGTAGTTTGTAAGTTTAGGGACTTAATGACCCCGCATTTAGTCCCATAAGATTTACAAACATTTGAACATTTTGAACGATTACTGTGTTATTTCCGTCGCACCCAAGGTCGTGAGCGACTGGATATTATTAAAGAATTTCGAACTTTTATTTTGGAGTGTGACATATCCCCATCATCAAAAAACGTTCTTGCATCTCATGAAGTCCTCTGTAGAATCTTATTATATAAGGTGGGGTGTCCGTGTGTTGGTGGGTTAGTTTGTACGTATTGCATACGAATCTACAGTTTTGTTCCAATCTCCATGAAATTTTGCACACGTAAGCTTCAATCCATGTGGACGATTGCCTTAAATGTAACAATCATGTACAAATATTTACGACACTGGTTCAGAAGAGATGACGTCATAAACAATGACCTGTGCCAAGCGACAATGCTGCAAATTTCCTTCTAAACCGATTTCAACCAAAGTTGGTATACATATATACGACACTAATTCAGAAGATATAACGTCATAAACAATAGGAAATGTAAAAAAGAAAACTGTCGCATCATGCGACGAGACTTTGTTCATACACTGTATGAGACTCAGAGTATTTAGCGCCATGCAAAAAAATTTAAACATAATTTCAAACCTTTAATATACTTTTTTCTCTCTGACAACTACATCAAAATAATGAAAGGAAAAAGTTTCTCTCTTACTACTTTTCCTCTGTTTACAGAGTAAAACTACGGCATTCAGTAAGACGGATACAATTTATAATTTCTACACTACAAATTTTGATCGCAAGAGATTTTACAGACAGTATGCACACATACAGCTGAATGTACCTTAGAAATTGTATCTCAGTACTACACGTAGTTTACGAGATATTAGAACATAAAATGTAATTTTAATAGAAAACCACCCCATCACGCATCAGTTTTTAATCTATACTTCTCTACTATTAGCTGTATTCGGATCTACAACACTTATAAAAATGAATATATATCTGTAAAATTATACAATTGTACGACATATAATTCAATAAATACGAGATCATACATACTGCGTTGGCTAAAAAACGGTCACATCATGCACCACGTTTTAATGAATTTCTTATTTAATACAGACGATCCATCTCGAGCCACGTGCAGAGCGTTCACACGAATGAAATTATAAGTAATGCAGGAATCAGCTCTGGTCGGATGAAGTCTTTATTGCTTGAACTATTGCATATCGATTTCGGCCATTGAGTGGCTATCTTTAGAGCTAGAAAAGAAGCCCTGTGAGTCCACATAAATTAGCAAATTGCATCTTAGCATAGAATATTATTTACTACTAAGACACTACGACATTGCAGTCAGGTTAAGTAAATCCCTGAAAGCTGATCGTTCTGTTGACAACTTTGAACTGTGAAGCACACACGGCTGCAGGCGAAAGCAATACACTCCTATAGAGTTACAGGGAAAGGAAGAGAATGAAACATCCAACGAATATCCATTATTTCCGATAGATCTACATTTTAATTGCAAGAGATTGCAGTTTCCAGTGAGACATTTTATATTACGATTAATAAATCACAGGGCAATCTATTAAATACTGCGGAATGGATTTCACATCTCCATGTTTCTCACGCGGAAATTTTATGTCGCTTGCTCACCGGTGGGCCCCTCAAGGAATTTCTTCATACTACTTCCAGAAGTATTGTTTATAATCAAAGTTTGAATTAAGTTAATGTATGAATGTTACATATCATTTTTATCTTGATGGCTACCTTTCTTTGTTTGGATACTGCACATTATTTTCTACATTATGCAAGAGAGTCTTATTTCTTAAATATTCGCCCATAAATATAACATGTTTTCAGGGAAAAAAACGAGATGGAGAGATAAAGAGAGAGAAGGGGTAGGAAAAGAAATGACGCAAGGCTTCAATAAATAAATAAATACCCGGGCAACTCCGGGTTTTCAGCTCGTGCCCTATATATCTAGGATGGATTATGTATATCAGATGTTCAAATGTTTGTTAACGTAAGGGACCAAACTGCTGAGTTCATCGGTCCATGGACTTAGAAGCTACTTAAACTAACTCATGCTAAGGACAACACACACACACACACACACACACACACACACACACACACACACACACGCAGGAGGGAGGACTTGAACTTCCGACGGGAAGCGGTCGCACAATCGTAACAGGCGCCTTAGACAGCACGATTATTTCATACGGATCCTCTCAGGATGAAAGTGTCCATGTGGTGTAGCGTGTCTACGTCTCCGTCATACACCATCAGGTGCTCTTACAGTGAAGATGAGCTTTCAATGGAGCTAGTGATGCAGCAGCATTACAAGTCTGAAATCACTTCTTTCTCGCTCCTTCAAAGCGTTCGTTGCTGTGGTTTGCAACGAAGTGTAAGACCTTGAGCATTCAATTAGAAACGGTATGATAATGTTAGCAACACTCCTCTATTTACAGCAGCGCACGAAAACGTTACTCGAGTTGATTAAGTCTAGTTGCGTTTTCAAGAAAGTTGCGTGACATAACCCTTACATATTCTGCAACTTTAGAAAAGCCCTTTGGATTTTTTATGTATATAATGACGCAACTAATTCTAAGCTGAGTAGAGAACTTTTTAATTATAACAACACGTTCGGAATACAGTTTAAATAACTCTACTCTATTTGTAAGGTTTTAGTGATAGTGCCGGCCGCGGTGGCCGAGGTGACTGAGGCGCTCCAGTCACGGTCAGCACGGCCACTACGGTCGGGGGTTCGAATCCCCCCTCGGGCATGGATATTTGTGCCGTCCTAGTTCGTAAGTTGTTCATAAGTAATTTGTAAGTTTAGGGACTGATGACCCCGTAGTTAAGTCCCATAAGCTTTACATACATTTGAACATTTGAACATTTAGTGATAGTAGGCTTTCCGGCGTATACTGCTGATGAAATTTTCTCCGACTTCCATCCTGGTGCCTGCGTTCAAATTGCGCGGCGAAGGTGATGAGAACGACAATCATCCAAACCTCACGGAATCTGGATGAGCCACTAGGATGTAAATCTGAGAATGCAGCGATTTTTAACAACAACCAGTTGTATGATTGAATGGTTGTAGTTTGATGAATACAAATGGTCCGCTGCAGCTGTTTTACGACTTTCTAAAAAAGGACGACCGGTTTCGTGACCTGTAATCACATCTTCAGGATTAAGACCAACAACATTGGCTGAGTCGTGCAACGGGGCAGTGCCGTGGCTGAAGGCCAACTATAACCATTGATGTTCGTCTTGAACCTGGTGTGTGTACATGTCACGAAATCGGTCGTCCTTATTAATAAAGTAGTTAAACAGCTACAGCGGACCATTTTTATCCACCATAAACAGCTTTAATTTTGAATGACCGTCTTCCAAAGTTTTAGTTTTTATTGTGGCCAGCTTTGAACACTTAGTGCCCTTCATTACTTAAAACTTCCGGGCTGAGATGCCGTGCTCCACGCGTAAGTTTCCCCTGACGTTAGTGCCCTTCTTCAGAAGTATATTGGCGACCCTGTCTCTTCAGCCCAAACATCGTGGGAGGGCGTACATTTGAAATGAGATCTGAACTGAACATACAGGCTCACCAATAAACTTCTTCCTGGGCAATAAGTGCCAAAAACCGATCAAAATGAAACCGTTACAATCTGTACAACTGATTGCTTTTTCCTTCTTTCTTTTTTGTTTTTCTTGTATGTAGTAAGAGACATTAACTATTGCGAGCGAGAAGAACCAGCAACGGACGAGGTGTCGGTGTAGCGTGTGGGCCACCCTTCGAAAACTTACTGTTACACGAGGCACCCTTTCGGTAAAATTAGTGAGAGGTAGTGCAAATAATACTGTCAGTATATATTAAACTTCTTATTTCGTTTCTAATAACGGTACTGTTATTCTTTAACCACCTTTTCTGAGATACGACATTTTTCAATGCTACTTTGAATCCAATGACGAGCATCACACAATCTGTCTTTTTACCTTGAAAACAGTGCAAATTCCTAATTTCCTCATCTAACCTTTACAAATTTCCACATTTAACTATTTCTACAATATTCACATAAATAATTTGTGAAAAACTGCAGCAAACGTTGAGTGTACTTTTACTTAGGTGAACTGAATTCCAAGAAATTCCGCAGATCTAATTCTTGGTGCTTCAGTTTTGAAGTACACATGTTCTTCACGTCTGCTTCTTCGTCCTCTTCAACTAGTTAATCTTCACAAATACCAGAATGCGTGAAAACATTTATTATCGAGTCATACTGGTTTATATCTAGCGTTTCGAAACATCTATCCAACCTCTTTTTTCAGTTGCGCTAAACGGTCGTATTTTAGGATTTTGTCTATCATGGCAATTGTCATTCATTTACTTTTTGAAACAGCAGCAACCAGCAGGATATATAAAAATGTCAATAGATTTCTGAAGAAGGGCAATAAAAACATTTTAAGTGCGAATGGTAGCTGCCTTTTTAAAAACTAAATGGATGTATTTTGTTACTAAATGCATCTTTATTTGTCAATGCAAATATTATACAGCCTCACTTTTGTGTTCTTGCTACTGCATGAAGGCGCCGAAGAATCTAAATTTTGAATGGCTCTATTTGATTGTCGGTCTGAATTTAATGAAGTTTTAAACAAATTGCTTGGCTGTCGATATCTATACGTAATGTTTCAGAAACTGCGAAAGTCGACAAAACAATAAATGTAGCTACATGTTTCACATACTGAATTTGGTAGCCCCGCGACATCGTTGATGCTGCTATCCGACACCTAACGTTGATGTATGGTACGTCTGTTTTATTTATTTTTATTAATTTTTTAATCTCTTGGACTTAACTGCTGTGGTCATCAGTTGCTAGGCTTACAAACTAATTAAACTGACTTATGTTAAGGACAACACATACAATCATGCTAGAGGTTGAACTCGAACTTCCGACGGCGACGAGGAATGGTGCCCTCCGCAGGAAGGCGTCTTAGTGCGCTCAGCCACTCCACTGCGACTCGAATGGATTCTACGAAATTTCATTCAGTGTCCAGACTCCAGACAAAACAGACAATCTGCCGACAAATAAGCTTCTCCTACAGTTCTGTACAAGCAATAATTAAAATTAGCTACGCACGTTCATTCGCTGCGACGCAAACGAACACCAGTTAAAATTTATATATAACGTCACGTAGTGCTGTCACAGGACGCAATTGGTTTAAAATCAGCGATAACTGATTCAGCACTTGTCACACATGTACAGCGGAGCGCGAATGGCCGAGCGCTATAAGGCGCATTGCTGCAGGGTGCGCTGCTCTTCCCCGTCGGAGGCTCTACCTGTCTATCGACAATGATACTCTGCAAGTACATTGAAGAGCATGGCAGAGGGTTCATCGAACCATTTCTATGATATTTCTCTATAGTTCCATTCTCTAATAGCTTGCGGAAAAAAAAACCACCTAAACATTTCTGTTTTCGATGATTTCTGTTATTATGATGATATTGTGTCCCTATGTGGGTGGGTGCTAACAATATATGTTCGCATTCTGAAGAGAAAGTTGGTGAAAGAAATTCCGCAAATAGATCTCGCCGCAACAAATAACGCCTTTCTTTTAATGATTTCCACCCCAACTCGTGCATCGTTTCCAATACACTCTCTCCCCTATATCGCGATAATACAAAACGAGCTGCCCTTTTCTGAACTTTCTCTAAATCGCCAGTCAGTCCCACGTGGTGTGGATTCCACAATGCGCAGGTTCGAGTCCTATCTTGAGCATGGCTGTGTGTATTATTCTTAGGCTAACTTTAAGTAGTTTGTTAGTCTAGAGACTAATGACTACTGCAGTCTGTTCCCCTAGCTTAAAAAGAAAAGAAAAAAAAAAAAAAAGAAAAAAATGGAAAGCACGTACAAGAGCACAGAGTAGACTGACTCCGACTGGTGGTTTACAAGATATTATGCATTAACAGAAAGTGTTGGATCATATTCTGAATCGATCTAGAAGGTACTAGCAGCGTAAATTCAATTGTACAAACAAGGTGTGTGTGTCGAACCGAGGACCCTTTGCATCAGCGTTCAAAATTCTAACGCAGTGGTTTCCAACCTTTTCGAATACGCGACCCCTTGCACGTAAAAATTTTCTAGCGAGCCCCTTCCAAATAAAAATAATCTGGCGACCTTCGCTCGACCCCTCCCCCTCCCCCCGTCCCCTCACAAACCGTAACAAAACTATGTTAACTCAAACGAAACAAATGTAGCTTTCTTGCTTTTTCTACAGCTTGCTTTTAATCGCTGGACCAAGTTTTTTGTGTGTATTTTTCGGAATGAAACACATCCTAATTTAACGCGATTCCGACAGAAAAACATATCTTGCTTAACGAGTGTTTCGCATTCTTGTAAAACTCAAAAGTGAATTATGTTCATTAAGAAAGGTTTCTCTGTCTAGACAATGTATAATGAATACACAAACACCACAAAAACTAAAAATTAAAAATTAACTTCAATAATATAAAGTCCTGGGTGCAGGTGTGAAGAGAGAAAATCGCCTAGATGTTAAAGAGTGTTTATTTAGATTCCTATCACACACTTTTTAATAGTTTGTTTTTACACAGTTTATACTGACCACCTACAGTGAGATTGTTGACCGTGGGTAGCAATTCCGACCGTAATCTGTTCTCGATTTTAGACTCACATTGCTGGAATTGATAAATCGGCGATGTTATTTATCAAATGAGGATCACACCTTATTGTGAGAGAATTTAGGAAGGCCTCCTGAAAGCTGGACACTGTTTTCTAAATATCAAGTAATCATTTCTCTAGTAAGTACTTTCGGGACTCCCTTTAAAAAAATTAATAATATAATTTTTTAAAAAATGTTTATCAAATTTTTCAAAATTCTTACTTATTGATCCTTTTAGATACTCCAGTCTTTAGTTCAGAAGTATTTCCTATTCACAGATGTCACCTGAAGATGCATCTACACCGATGTGAAACTGGTTGTGTCTAAATAAACACTTCTTAACAGCTATGCGATTTTATGTCTACACATCTGCGGCCCAAGACTTTATATTATTGAAGTTAATTTTTAATTTATAGTTTTTTTGGTGTTTGTGCATTGAATTTTATCAAAATGTATTAAAGCTGTGGTTGCCTTTCTTAGAAAATTATTCGTAATTTATAATCAAGTAGATACTTTTTTCGAATTTTTCAGAATTACTTATTGTATTAAGTTCTTTTACCAATCGATCGATTTCTGAAAACAATTTTCAGTCTTTGCACGTATTCATTATTAACACTGTGTTATTAAGGAATGTATGATGTATTCAATTTATCTATATGTATAAATGTGAATGTCTGTTCGGTGTACGCTTATCACGTCCGAACCACAAGACACAAAGAGCTAAAAATTTGTTCAGTTACTAATGTCTACCCGGGAAAGGCTTTAGGCACGGTTTTATAGCGATCTGATAGATATTAGTAATTTGAAGAATATAACGCGAAATGCGGAACAATAATTACTCTTTGAAAATTATATTTACTCTTTGAAAATGGTTTTATTAGTTGAATTGTTGCTTGAAGGTTGATAATGATAAAAGCGTGGAGTATATTGGGATGGAAAGTTATCGGTGTATATGAAATTCTATGTGTGTGTGTGTTGATATTTCGCCCTGCAGCGAAAACTACAGAACGGAAACGAATGGTCTGTGTGTAATTGTTGTCCGAAGTCTCCCGTTGTACACCATAGCAGTTCCAGCCCGACAGCTATAAGGGGGTGGAAGATATGGTGGTTGAAAGTCAAATTATAAAAAAATTCGGACTGAAGGCCAGCGATGACGTTTGCGACTCTATAGCAAGGAGGTCACATACAGCGAATCGTGATGCCACAGACCATCTCTTTGGTCTATGCGTGTTACAATGTCTTCAGGTCTTTCTCTGTAAGGATAATCACACGAATAAGGAAAAATAAAAATAAATAAATAAATAAGTAAAAAAGAAATTTCTTTCAATACACCTCTTTAAAAAAATCGATTTGACATTTCGCGCATTACATCATGTGATCGATCTGTGACGTTATTACAATCATTATTGTTGAATTTCGTGATTGTATTCTTCGAAACGAGTGCATTTTTACGTGTGATTTGATCTACACTACTTACTTTCCTGATAATGTTGATTAAAAAAGTTTGTTTCTAAACAAGGCACTGTATTTCATTTCAGCCTTCAAAACCAGTCTCATAGCACACTACTGAAAGATAGCTTATCTATCATAATCAACCAACACGCGAGCGGAGCCGCGGGTATAAGCTAGTAATTAATGTTTCACAAGGAACTCGGAAGTTATGAAATTAAATTAATTTCACTTGGGCATACGATATGGCATTACTGACCCCTAGTTATTTCATGGTGCAGCTACTGCCTCTCCCGAGCAAGGCTTTGCGGCCCCCTGAGGGTCGCGACCAGCAGGCTGAAAAACACTGCTCTAGCGAATGGTTGCTGTCTTTGAGGGCTTCATTTGCGACGATTTAATTTGTGTTGTCTCCTACATGAGGCTCTGTCGCGTCGATCTGTCGGGACGGACTTGGTCGAGTTCATAATTCCGCTGAATTTTAAATCGTTTCTGAATAATACTAGGATCCAAGCTGGTGGACTATGTAAAAACCAACAGCATGTAAAACGTACTAAGTATATGAAAAGTGCCAGTAGTGTTAAATCTTTTTGCAGGCACTTTTTTTAAGTAACACGTTAATCTATAACTTTTATTCTCCAGACTGCCACCTTTTCCGGGTATTGGGGGAGCCTCCCGCTGCGGCAGCGCTAGCTCGCAGACTTACTTTCCCCGTCAGGCAGTGGGCAGCGGCTGCGAGCGCCGGCATGGCTGCGCCTCACGCGTCTCCTGGCACCAGACTGACCGCCGGTTGCGTGGCCCCACTGGCCGAGTCTCGACAGCGCTAATGACCGGCTGGCCGCAGCATTAGCCCACACCGCCTCTGACGTCACGTCAACCTGCCCGGCCGCTTCCGGATACCACCAGGATCAGTTGTTGTTGTTGTTGTGGTCTTCAGTACTCAGACTGGTTCGAAGCAGCTCTCCACGCTACCCTGTCCTGTGCAAGTCTCTTCATCTGAGAACATGTTCGGCAACCTACATCCTTTTGAATCTGCTTACTATATTCGGTCTCCCTCTACGATTTGTACCCCACACGCTTCCTTCTAATGCTAAGTTGACAATTCCTTGATGTCTCAAAATGTGTCCAACCAATCTAACCCTTCTCTTAGTCAGTATATCCCAGAAAATCCTTTTCTCCCCGATTCCTTTAAGTACCTCCTTATTAGTTACGTGATCTACCCATCTAATATTCATCATTCGTCTGTAGCACCACATTTCAAAAGCTTCTATCATCTTTTTATCTGAACTCTTAATCGTCCACATTTCACTGCCATACAATGTTACACTCCAGACAAATACTTTCAGAAAGGAGTTCCTAACATTTAAATTAATATTTGATGTCAGCAAATTTCGCTTCTTCAGAAACGCTTTTCTTTCCACAGGCATTCCGCATTTTATATCTTTTTAGTTCGGCCATCAGAAGTTATCTTGCTACCCAAATAACAAAACTCATCTACTACTTTTATTGGCTCATTACCTAATCTAATTCCTTCAGCATTGCCTGATTTTCTGACATTTCATTCCATTACCTTTGTTTTACTCTTGTTAATGTTCATCTTATATCTTCCTTTAAAGACACTTTCCATTCCATTCAATTGCTCTTCCAGATCTTTTGCGGTCTCTAACAGAATTACTATGTCATCGGCAAACCCCAATGTTTTTATTTCTTCTCTCTGTACTTTAATGCCCTCTCCAAATTTCTCCTTCCACTCCTTCACTGCCGGCTGAATGTACAGATTGAACAACATTGGGAAAAGACTACAACCCTGTCTTACTCCCTTCCCAACCTCTGCGTCCCTTTCTTGCCCTTCGACTCTAATAACCGCTGTCTGGTTTTTGTATAGGTTGTATATAACTCTTAGCTCCCTATACTTTACCCCTGATATCTTCAGAATTTGGAAGAGTGTATTCCAATCGACATTGTCAAAAGCTTTCTTCAGATCGACAAACGCTAAAAACCTAGGTTTCCCTTTTCTTACCCTATCTTCTAAGATAAGTCGTAATGTGAATATTGCCTCCCGTGTTCCTACATTTCTCCTAAATCCAAACTCATCTTCCCAGAAAATCAGATAGTACAGAATCGCTTGATACGACATCGCTTGTCGCTGATAAACGACGAACGACCGCACGCAATGACGCAGACACCCCACCTGTGGTCGCGTGGGAGGTCGGCCCGAGGCCTGGCAGGCATCGAAAGACTTCCCGGCGGACCGATCGTGAGTACTGAATACCTCCCCAGTGCGACTTCGTAACAGATTTGAAGCACCATCTCTGCCAGACAGTGTTCCCGAACCAGATGGTGTCGTTCATCCTGACATCACCGCCCAGCCTGCAAGATCAAGAGTATCATAGAGGGAGGGTCTGCCACCAGTTGGGAGCTCCAACATGATACAGACCATTAGGGATATGGCTGCCAATGAGGAGAAGAAAGCCAATGTGCTTTCCGCGTGCATACTGAGTGAAGTCATTCCAGATGTGGAACAGATCCTTCCGGATGCCAACTGCAAATGCTGGCTCACGTCTGTACCAATTATATGTGTCGTTTTCCATCGGAAGAGATTTACTCCGGGTTTGAGTGGCTATCTGAAGAGGTATTTTCTTGCAATATGAAAGCAGAGCTCACCATCTGCATAACAATTGACAGGACCGGCTGTGGACGTCTGGTACAGAGTACAGTGGAGGATTATCTTTTTTTTTTTTTAATGACCTCAGAAATACACAAAAAGGTTTTTATTTTTTTGTATAAAGGTAATGAATTTCCTGAACGAGTCCGCAATCTTCATTTTTCAATAAGAATAAAAGCCATCTAGATAGCAAAAATTATATTTATTGATACGACGTTTCGGCATCTACCATCATCAGATCTAAAAACCTCTGATGTTCAAATGTTCAAATGTTTGTAAATCTATCGGACCAAACGGCGTGGCATGGGTGTGTGTGTTGTCCTTAGGTTAGTTTACCATAGACTAAGTAGTTTGTAAGCTACGGACTGATGACCACGCAGTTTGGTCCGATAGATTTACAAACATTTGAACATTTTTTGAATTAGTTCATGAACCCATTAGAATAGTAAATGGTTTTGAAAACATACTTGACCTACTAGCAACAAATAATAAGGAGCTAATAAAGAGCCTCAAAACACGCACAGTGATTGGTGAACACAGAGCAGCCTTAGCGAAACTGAACATATTGAGAGAAATCAATCTAGAGTGGAAGGATTAAGGGTTAAGGTGTTATTATTTACCTCCCGCTGTTAATGAATGGAACGACAGATGAATACTATAAAAGTGGTTAGATAAATCCTCTGCTAGGCGCTTAAATGTTATTTTCTGATTACATAATAAATGTAGATGGGGACGTGCGGCAGAATCGAGAGGTTGCGGTAAAAATCATGTCGTTCCATTCGGTTGTCCAAGCCTGTCGTTTATCGCGTCACTGCCGACGCAAACGCCTGAGGCACTGACTTGTCGTAAACACACCAGTGGAAACCTTACTGACAGTCTACTCTGCTGCAAAGCTCGCCGAGCGGTACGCGCAACACTGCTCGTCGCGCGACAGGCCGAATTTGTTGTGATACAGTTCGTGATGTGGTGCAACGAGGTGGGTTCAAACACACCGTCGGTCTGTCGTTCCCTCCTGGCATCCAGCGATTATAAACCCGCACCACAATTGCTTGGTTACGTCCGATACGATAACCGATATTGGTGGAGGATAATCCGCAGCCCCCGTTACTAGCTGTTTCTATTAGCTGCTTATACGAAAGTAGAAACGTTTCAGCCGAGGACACTCATCAAGATTACTTGAACGTCATTTTCAGAACCATCGACTGGAAACAACGCAGAACAAGGTGAGGGCCGGAACACAGACACGCAAACGCGAATGCCGCGTTATCTGCAGAGGAAACAGCTGTAGACGCAACAGCCAGCCGCTTCTTAATTAACAGTAAAGTCTCGCAACGAGGAGGAGGAAATGGAAGCCCTACCCTACAGTGCGAAAACAACTTGTTCTGCCTAATTGTGTTCTACTATCTTACGGAAGATGAGTAAATAGCAGTAGCTCGTTAACTGTATGGTTTCTCACTTACACTGGACAGCTTCCACAGTTGACCACCTTGCTAATACCTAGTACGTCCACCTTTGGCACAGATAACATCAGAATATTGGTATGAAAATAATGAAGTCTTGGTTGGTCTGTGGAAAGAGATGCCACCACATCTTCACACTTAGGTCACCTAATCACCGTAAATACCGGCAAGGAGTGCTCAAAAGAAGGGTGTAGAACGCATGCAATATGCGCGAATTTGTTTACTTCAGGACTTTGTTAGGTATAGGAGGTGCCCCGGTGGAATAGCCGAGCGGTTTAAAGCGTCTCGCTGCGGAGCGCTCGGTTGCCCGCCGTGGAGGTTCGAGTCCTCCCTGGAGCATGGATGTGTGTGTTGTCCTTAGGTTAGTTTACCCTATTTTAAGTAGTTTGTAAGCTACGGACTGATGACCACGCAGTTTGGTCCGATAGAATTACGAACATTTGAACGTTTTGATAGGAGGTGAACATACTGTAAGTCTCCACCCCCGGGAGGTGGGCTAAAGTGGGGAGGGGGGGTGGAAAGGTACTAAATCAAGTGTTTGTAAATCTATTGGACTCAACTGCGTCGTTATTAGTCCGTAGCTTACAAACTACTTAAGTTAAGCTAACCTAAAGACAACACACACTCCATGCCCGAGGGAGGATTCGAACCTCCGACGTGGGAGGCCTCGCGATCCATAACGTATCGCTCCAGACCGCTCAGCTACTCCCGCGCGGCGAAAGGTATCTTTTTTTGGTTTTTCGCTTATATCTCGAAAACGGTCCACTTTAGGCAAAAAATGTTCCAAATAAAAAGGAAAGACAATTGAATTTTCTATAAGATTGTTCTGATGCATATACGTCAAATTTCCAACGGGTTTCGAGATATACGTTACTGAAAATCGACAATTTCGAAAAAAATCATTTTTACCTCACTAATTCTGTCAAACATTTACTTCTAGTCACACACTCGATCGTTTTTCAGTAAATTTGTCGGGAAGAAAGATGTACAGCATTAAATTTCCTTCAATTTTATATGCAAGTTTGCTACCTTATCTTCAGCCAATCTGAAGTTACATCATTTATAAGATGTGCACAAAAGAGTATAATTAGAATAATTTCTGGAACCCAACCAAGATCATCTTATATAAGGATGTAGGGATCATCACAGTAGCTTCGCAATATACATATTCTCTTATGAAATTTCTGATTAATGACCCAACCCAATTCAAAAGCAATAGCAGTGTGCATAGTTACAACACTAGCAGAAAGCATGATCTACACTATTCAAGGTTAAATCTTACTCTCCCACAGAAGTCTTTGGTCACTTACCAGATAACATCAAATCTCTGACAGATAAACAACCAGCATTTAAAAACAAACTGAAAGAATTTCTGAATCACAACTCCTTCTACTCAAATAGATGAAATTTACATAGAAATTAGTAACTGTCCAAAAAATATTAAAAATAAAAGAACAAAAAATAAAAAAAGAAGTATGCCATGTAATGTTATCTTTTACTAAACTGAGACTTTCCATATCATTAGGAAATCTGGTATTCATGATCTGTAGAACAAGTATTAATGTATTCTAATCTAACCTGCCATCGGCATGGTGATGAAGGTATAGCGAGCGATGTGACCACGCAACGTTCTCCACTGCTCCGATTTCTAGTGATGGTTTTCCCGTGCCCATTTCAGTCGTATGTGATGATGTGGTTTTGACACTGGCACATGCATGGCTCCTCGGCTGCGGAGGCCCGTCGTTACGAGTGGTCGATGCGCTCTGTGTCCAGAATTGTTCTCTGCCCAGCATTAAAGCGTGAGGTTAGTTCCGTCACTGTTGGCCACCTGACCTTTTTCACCAGTCTGCCCAGCCTACATCCGTAATGACGACTGGCTGGCCAACCTCTCGACGTTTGGACGTGGTTTCCAGTTGGTTCCGCCTCTTGCTGAAGACGTCACGGTAATCCTCGAATACCCGACAAGTTGTTGAGTTTTCGAAGTGCTCGTGCCTAGCTTCTGGGCCAACAATCTGCTCTCGGCCATATCCATACACATGGCGGGTCTCTCCCCACTCCACGTGCAGACAGCACGCTCACTGATCCTACATGCACGGCGCGTGTGTCCGACTAGCAGTTACTCCTTGTCATGTGACGCAGCTATCGCCTGGAAGGACTTATAACGATAGTCAGTCGTAATGTTCTGCAGCGTGGACAACTGACAGCGCAGGTTGGTAGTAGTGCCACAGTCTAAGAACATACCAGTCACGAAACTCAAGGGAGTTTTTGTTACCCAGCGCGGTAGCAGCGCTCCAAGCGGCCAACTGGGGACACGACCGAGTTGGCGGTATGTCGTACATTGTAAGTAATTGTTTAAATGTTTGTACATCTATGGGACTTAACTGCTTGGTTATTAGTCCCTAGCTTAAGATAAGGTAAAGCAGTCAACAATCCGAAGATTGGTTTGAACACCACAGTGCTTTACTAGGCATGGGTCCTGTTTGGAGGTGATATGCCGTTGCCTTCCTCCGACCTTCGAACTGACTTACCCAGCCAGTTACAGGGGGACCTACAATTTAACGTGGGTTCCGAACCACGGTGCTACTCGGTATTTTTCACATGAGGTGAAAGAAGTGGAAAGTGACTGATAAAAATCCTAGGACCTGGCGGGTATCGAACCCGCGACCCTTGGATTTGTAGTCTGGCGACTGTACCACTGTGCAACCGAGGCGCACAGTCCGTGGCTTACAAACTACTTTAACTAACTTAAGGACAACATATACAGTCATGCCAGAAAGGGGTGGGGGTGGGTGGGGAGGTCTCGAACCCCCAACGCGCTCCGCAACACGGTATCCCAATGCGCGCGGCCATTCCGCCGCGGCCATTGGAAGTACTATTATTTGCAGCTTATGTTCTTTTTCGTGATGGTTTTTATAACCGAGAACGCGTGTAGCGCAATGAAATGCAGCAACAACGAGAAAACATCACATTTATCATTTTTTAGGTATTCTAAGTACTCTTACAGAGAGTAATATATACTGCAGTTTGAATGTCCGAAGGTAGCGAGAAAACTGCACATTATAAGCTCTACTGTAATATTCTTGAGAATGTCGAACAATATTCAAAAATATTGAGATGTTTGTAAGTCTATGGGACACAAATACTCCGGTCATCAGTCGCTAGGCTTACAAATTACTTAAACTAACTTATGATAAGGACAACAAGTACAGCCGTGCCCGAGGGAGACTCAAGCCGCCGACTGCGAGCAGCAGCGCGCTCCGAACCTAGGCGCCGTGAAATACTCGCCGAACAGATCTCTAAAAAAAAAAAATAGTCAACAATCCGAAGATTGGTCTGAACACCACAGCGCTTTACTAGGCATGGTCCTGTTTGGAGGTGGTATGCCGTTGCCTTCCTCCGACCTTCGAACTGACTTACCCAGCCAGTTATAGGGGGACCTACAGTTTAACGTGGGTTCCGAACCACGGCGCTACTCGGTATTTTACACATGAGCAATACTGCCAGAGGTGAAAGAAGTGGAAAGTGACAGATAAAAATCCTAGGACGTGGCGGGTATCGAAACCGCGACCTTTGGATTTGTAGTCTGGCACTCTACCACTGTGCAACCGAGGCGCAGAACAGATCTCTAGAACCTTATATTCTAAGGAAAAGATTAGAAGTTCGGAAAATAAGGTGAATTCCAGCCAGAACATTGTGAAGAGGGGGGCAGACAAATGTTCAAAAGGCGTAGCAAATATTAACACCGACGTCAAACCTGGGCGTCAAACGCGTCCGTTTTTTTCGGAAATAAATCTAGTTATTTTGTGTTTGTTAAGCACAAGGAGGTTAGAAAACAGGGAGACGCCATTACGCTGAAAAAGTGAAGCCTGCCTCCGCCATATTGCTAAGTTTTGGAGAAGTGTTCGTATTGTAGAGCTAATGTTTTATATCACATAAAACATGAATAAAACGTCCGACGTTTTTGCTCTGATGCAAAATCAAATGTTCAAATGTTTGTAAATCTATCGGACCAAACTGCGTGGTCATCAGTCCGTAGCTTACAAACTACTTAAACCTAGGTAAACTAACCTAAGGAGAATACACACACCCATGCCCCAGGGAGGACTCGAACCTCCACGGCGAGCAACCGCGCGAGACGCTTTAGACCGCTCGGCTACTCCACCGCGGCTGCCCTGATGCACTACGTGTTAAAAGAGTGCAAATTAGCCGTTAAAAATAAAGTTTTCAAATATACAGTATTATGATGAATATTTACTACTATTTATTCCAGGCAATATTGTTTGAAATTACATTAGTGACTGTCAGTTCAATGTTTTACCAGTAACAGGGTCGACTTAACTAATAGTTTTAAGGGAGAAATATCATTCCAAAACTGACCAAGATGGCGGAAAGTCTACAATTGACGTATGTGCTCGGCATAGATAATGCCATATACCTTTATTCTAACCTCCTTGGTTAAGCACTTAAAAGTAACGAGGACATTAAACTTTCAAATGCAATACATTTTTCAACGTATTTGTACTGTTGGTCGGAAATATCTGATCTGACAGAGAAAAACAATAAAGACTAAATTCGTACTTTTACTAACAGGTAACCTAAAAACTACAACACAAAATGGGCATTATGTGTCATACCCGTCTTTTTATGGAGAAACCCGGCCACGTCTTTTACACATGAAACATATTGTGAGTGTTGATGAAAATTATTTTGGTTCCTATAGGGCAGTGTTTTTTCAACCTCTTCGAATATGTGACCCACTTCCAAGCAAAAATTTTCTGGCGACCCTCTTACAAATAAAAATATTGTGGTCACTCCCCTCCTCCTCGAGAACTCAGATTTATTATTATTGTTGTTATTTATAGTCTATGGGATTTAACTACGGGGTCATCAGTCACTAAACTTGCAACTACTTATGAACTACTTACGAACTAGGACGGCACAAATAGCCATGCCCGAGGGGGGATTCGAACCCCCGACCCTAGTGGCCGTGCAGACCGTGACTGGAGCGCCTTAGTCCCCTCGGCCACCGCGGCCGGCGAACTAAGAATTTTCATATGTTTGTTAAGCTTATGGGACTTGTCTGCGGGGTCATCAGTCCCTAAACTTACAAACTACCTATGAACTAACTTATTCTTAAGACACCACAAACATCCATGACCGAGGAGGGATTCGAACCCTCGATGGAGAACTGCCTCGCGCATCGGCGCCTCAATGCGCTCGGTCAGTCTGCCGCGGCTCCTCACGATGTTAAAGAAAACAAATCTCTCTTTTGCGTCAGCTTTCTTTAAATTCATTGAAGAAACTTTTTTGTATGTATTTTTGGGAATGGAACACATTATTCCATTTTTCCATGATTTCCGACAGAAAAATATATTTCGCTTCACGAATGTTTCTCATTTCAGGTAAGACTCAGAAGCGAAGGTCTCACTGTATGGACAATTTGTAAAGAAGTAGATATTTTTTCGCATTTTTCTGACTGACTCATTCTATGATGTACTTTTACCCATCGATTGGTTCTTGTTAACAGTATTCAGACTTAGCGCTCATTCATTGTTAAGACATTGTATTGTGAAACAATGTATGATCTATGCAACGCATAATGAATATGACACAAGGAACTCCGTAATTTTGGCATTAAATAAATTTCATCTAGGCAAACGTTCTTGTACTACTGAACCCCTAGTTTCTTCATGAGGTAAGTACTTGCTCCTATGACGGTGCCCCCTCCCCCTCCCGAGCAAGACTTAGGGCCCCCCTGGAGGTCGCGACCCATAGGTTGAAAATCACTGCTATAGGGAAAGCTGCGAAAATATTCGGATCGGCACGTACTTCTGCGTGAGTGGGTTCTAGCTTTCGTCCTTTTCATTCATTTGTTTTAACTCCAGTGGTGTTTATTGTAGCATTATCCTCTTCGTCTGATATTACATTTACGCCTTCCAGTCTAAAATAATACAATGCTATCGTAAATTACGCAGAAAACGTGAGGAAAAACATATTATTCGGACGTTGTGCATGAAGTTAGCAGGAGCGCTAGAAGCGCTAGTGTCGCCCCGGCTGTCAGACTTTTAACCAAAGAGGTATATAAACAACATGGAGAGGCTACAGGCAAGTTACGGACGGAGCTCTGGGTGGCAGCACTAAGCAACACTGGGCGCCATATTTGAAAACGTCAGTTTGTTGCAGCAGAGTGAGTAGACGCTTCTGTTTGTAATCTAAACTAACGTGTAAGCGCTGTTATTAGTGGCAAATCATGCCTAGGGTATGTTCGGCCTACAATTGCAGCAACCGCAGTGATAAAACTGTTGGAATATCATACATAAAGAAAGAGATATGTAATTATATAGGTCGTGGTGTATCAGCGTGTATTTGTCTATAATCATTCATTATACTTAACTTTCACATTTACCAAGTTTCTTAATTATGTTTACTTCGCGACCATAAAAAATCTAGGCAGATGACGGTTGTATTTTGTATGTTTTAATGTAATGACAGTTGTTTATATAGTGTACAAAACCGTATTAATCATTGGGTAGGTAGCCTAGGTATATGAACTGTAATTAAACTACTCTTTACACAGATTTTCTTTGAAAAATAAGGAGTTGTAAACCCAATGGGTAACCAGTATGAAGCGTGATAAGTGGCAGCCTACAAAGTATAGTTACTTATGCTCTTGTCATTTTGAAGAAAATTTATAGATGCTACCACCGATCGAAAGCGGCTATTTGCAAATGCCATTCCAACACTATTTTCGTTTCCTGAGCACCTATAGAAACCAAAACCTGTAAGGAGAGTCAAATTGTGGACAGCTTGATAAATACGTAATGTACTTCAAAGCATGAAACATCATTTGAACCAAAGGCAGAATAAAGATAATTAAAGACTTCAAAGAAATTCGCCTGTATTTATGGGGAAGATATGTTGGTAAATACTAACGATTATTGACATTATAGTAACATCAAATAATGCAGCAGTTCGACGATTGTAAACATTACACTTACGATGCAGTAGTAAACGAGAAATGCTATTCATAGTGGGAATTACTTTTCGAATTGCGTCGCCCAGAAATTAAGGAAAAATCAAGACTGGCAATGATTAATGTAAAACCTGAATGAAACTTTCACTGTGCAGCGGAGTGTGCGCTGATATGAAACTTTCTGGCAGATTACAATTGTGTGCCGGAACCGGAACTCGAACCTGGGACCTTTGCCTTTCGCGGGCAAGCGCACTACCGACTGTGCTATCCCGACACGAGTCACGATGCCGCCTCACAACTTTACTTCCGCCAGTACCTCGCCTCCTACTTTCCAAACGTTAATATAAAACTAATGAATCAGCGTTAGCAGACGCCCAGTAAACACCTGGCGTAACACTGACGGTCTCAAAGATGGCGGCAACCTTTGCAATTGGCTTCAACTATGGCGTCGCTGTGGCAAGTCTATGTTATTTATGTAGGTGTTTGCTTATAACACATTTTACACCAGTAAGTATGTTAGAACCATCAGTTTGATAAGTCATGGTTGCAAGGTTTTAACACGAGTTATCTACAGGAGAATGGAAAAGCTGGTAGAAGCTGACCTCGGGGAAGATCAGTTTGGATTCTGGAGGAACGTTGGAACCCGGGAGGCAATACTCACTTTACGTCTTATCTTGGAAGATAGATTAAGGAAGGGCAAACCTACATTTTTAGCCTTTGTAGATTTGGAGAAGGCGTTTGACAATGTTGACTGGAATACACTTTCAGATTCTGAAGTCAGCGGGGGTAAAATACAGGGAAAGGAGAATTATTTACAACTTGTACAAAAGCGATAACGCAGTTGTTATACTCGAAGGGCATGAAAGGGAAGCATCAGTTGGGAAGGGAGTAAGACAGGGTTGTAGCCTTTCACCGATGTTATTCAATTTGTACATCGAACAGTCGAACAGGCGGTGAAGGAAAGCAAGGAAAAATTTGGAATAGGGATTAAAGTACAGGGGGAAGAAATAAAAACATTGCGTTTTGCTGATGACATTGTAATTCTGTCAGAGACAGCAAAGGACTTGGAGGAGCAGTTGAATGGAATGGACAGTGTGTTGAAGAGGGCGTATGAAATGAACATTAAGAAGAGCAAAACAAAAATAATGGAATGCGGGCTTAGAAAATCAGGCGATGCTGAAGGAATTAGATTAGGTAACGAAACAATGAAAGTGATAGAAGAGTTTTGTTACTTGGGTAGTAAAATAACATGCGATGGTCGCAGTACATAGAATATAAACTGCAGAATGGCAATGGGAAGGAAAGCATTTTTGAAAAAGAGAAATTTGCTAACATCGAATATTAATTTAAGTGTAAGGAAGTCTTTTCTGAAGGCATTTGTGTGGAGTGTTGCCTTGTATGGGAGTGAAACATGGACGATAAGCGGTGCGGACAGGAAGAGGATAGAGGCTTTTGAAATGAGGTGTTACAGAAGAATGCTGAAGATTAGGTGAGTAGATCGCATAACTAATGAAGGGGCACGGAACAGAATTGGCGAGAGAAGGAATATTTGGCATATCCTGACTAAAAGAAGGGATCGCTTGGTAGGACACATTCTTAGACATCGAGGAATCGTAGATTTAGCATTGGAGGGAAGTGTGTGGGGTAAAAATCCCAGAGGGAGACCAAGAGACGTGTATAGTAAGCAGATTCAAGTGGATGTGGGTTGCCGTCCTTATGAGGAGATGAAAAGGCTCGCTCAGGATAGAGCTGCATGAAACCAGTCTCCGGACTGAAGACGACAACAACAACAAGTATGTTAGACTGTGGCAGAACTAGCTATAGTGGTCCGTGGTCGGAAGCAGTGGGTGAACGACAGCCTGTGGCCAGAGCCGGCACTTGTGAGCTCGCAGACAGCAGCAGTAGCACCGGTGGAAACAGCCGGCAGCGGGTGGGTTGCACAAGCGGCGCAAGGGACCCCTGCTCACCAGCGGCGTCCGCGCTAATGTTCTTTCTGTGCGTGTCTCATCATCCAGTAGCCATTACCGGCACCTGTCTGTCCTCCCAGCTGTAAGCCTCCTGTTTACTCGAGGCCGCTCTTAGTTACAAGTCTTTGCGACAAGGATTAAGTGCTTTTCTTCCTTGATACGTAAATTTAAATTCTATGCAAATATAGATTAGCTAAGCAGTTGCCTAACCTTCAGACGAGTAAATGAGCAACTTTTCCTTTATTGCGACAGCAGAGCATCTTTCCACGGAGCACTGGACGAAACTTTTCCGTAAAGAAGACGATCTAGCGCGAATATATATCACCTTGAAAGGCATAAAGGGACGCACCTATGTTGTTCGATGCGGAAAATCCTCTGTACCATAAAGTGTAATGAGCGTCATTTAAGAAGAAAGTAACGGAAAATCGTTTATTTAAAATTGAGTTTGAATACGTCTTGTTGTGTAAATTTTATATTTCAAAAAATCTATATCTACATCTACATCTACATAGATACTCTGCAAATTACATTTAAGTGCCTGGCAGAGGTTTCATTAACCACTTTCATAACTTTACTCTACCGTTCCATTCTCTGATAGCGCGCGGGAAGAAAGGACACCTACATCAAATGTTCAAATGTTTGTAGAACTTATGGGACTTAACTACGGGGTCATCAGTCCCTAACTTACAAACTACTTATCAACTAGCTAAGACTAAGGACGGCACAAATATTCATGCCCTAGGGGGGATTTGAACCCCCGACCGTAGTGGCCGTGCAGAATGACTGGAGCGCCTCAGTCCCCTCGGCCACCGCGGCCGCGACCAGCACACCTACATCGTTCCGTTTTCGATCTGATTTCTCTATCTCTTTTTTTTTTTTTTTTTGGGTGGGGGGGGGGGGGGTCGTCTCGTCTCCCTAAGTAAGTGGGTGCTAGCAGAATATTTTCACATTCACAAGTAAAAGTCGGTGATTGAAACTTCGCAAACAATTCACGCCGCAATGAATAACGTCTTTCTTTTAATCATTTCCACCCCAATTCGTGCAACATATCCGAGACGCTCCCCCCCCCCCCTCGTAACGTGATAAAACAAAACGAGCTGTCCTTCTCTTAACCTTCTCAATGTCTTCCGTCAGTCCCACCTGGTAAAGATCCCACAAGGGGCAACAGTACTCCAGGAGAGGACGCACAAGTGTAATGTAGGCAGTCTCTTTGGTGGAGCTGGTGCATATTCGAAGCGTTCTGCCAATGAAACGTAACCTTTGGTTCGCCTTCTCCACAATATTTTCTATGTGTTCTCTCCAGTCGAAGTTGTTCGTAACTGTAACTCCTAGGTATTTGGTACAATTTACGACCTTAAGGTTTGACTGATTTATCGCGTAATTGAAGTTCAGCGGATTTCTTTTAGTTGTCATGTGTATTACTTCACACTTTTCTTTATTTTGTGCCAATTGCCAATTTTCGCACCATGTAGAAATTTTGTCTAAATCGCTTTGCAGTTGCTTTTGATCCTCTGTTGACTGCACTAACAGATAAACGACATCATCATCTGCGAACAGTCTAAGGGAGCTATTCAGATTGTCTCCTAAATCGTTTATAAACACAAGGAAGAGTAGGGGACCTATAACGCTTCCCTGCGGAACGCCAGATATCACTTCTGTTTTACTCGATGACTTACCGTCAATTACAACGAACTGTGTCCTTTATGATAGGAAATCGTGAATCCAATCGCACAATTGGGGAGATATTCCATAAGCACGCAATTTCATTAGAACCCGCTTGTGGGGTACAGTGTCAAAAGCCTTCCTGAAATCCAGAAATATGGAATCGATTTGAGATCCCTTTTCGATGGCATTTAACACTTCATGTGAGTAAAGGGCAAGCTGTGTTTCGCAATAGCGATACTTTCTGAATCCGTGTTGACTATTGGTTAATAGGTCGTTCTCTTCGAGGTAGTTCATAATGTTATAGCGTGCCAGTAAAGAGAAGCTCCAGACAGCTGAAGGAAAACTCGAGAGCGTGATGCTAGGAGTTACACCGCAAATGTAGCTGAGGCCCTATTGTGGAGCGGAAATCAAAATTTCTTTGCAAACTTCAACATCAACATTTGAAAGAGTCGGTACAGAATTTTTCTGTGCACGTGAAACGCTTTAAAAGATTCCCATGTCACGAAAAACCGCAATGTTCAAGCAATCCTGCAAAAACGTTTACAAGTGCAGGAAGTTTAAACAAAGCAGATAATGAAACTCAAGTATTTTGTGCATTCCACTTGGCGAAATACTATCTCTCTTCACCGTATTTGTCCTTGAATTTGTCTCTGAACGAACGAAAGCATCTTGGAAAAACACTCAGCATTCTTGCATAAAATTTCGGATATCATTGCCGTCCTTGGGCATAAGTTCCTTCATTAGGTAGCTGTACACACTCGTTCTTCGTCCCATCTTCTCAACCAAGGACACATACAACTTCTACTCCTTGTTCGGTATTGTTTTTCCAACAAACACAACCACAGTTCCTGCAACCGTCGACAGTATAAGCATTGTATGCAGTGCGTTCTCAGTCATGACATACATGTAAATAAACAATTCGCGTTGACAAACAGTAGTCAGGAAAAATATTCACTATGGCGCTGCTGTCGATGGTAATCCCATATGTAGACGGAAGTTTATCGCGTAAACTAAGGCAATCCTGTATGACCACACGTCATTAATACAACTGGAGCGCTAGAGTACACCATAATCTTTCTTCTGAACTTCCGTTCATCGTATAAACTGGGCATTAACTGTCCGTTACAGTTCATATGGCTTTACAGCTTTACGTCTCAAGTCGTAACCGACGTGACTGCAACAAGCAACCACAACACTCTTGCTGTACTCAGCACATTAACATGATTGTTTTTCTAACACATCTACTTTAACTTACATATTTCTATATTTAGAACAAGGTGTCATTCGTTTAACTGAAACCCAAAATAATGAAATTTTTCGAGTAGTATGTACGCTTGCTGACCGCTATAACCGGACTGGTAACGCAGTGGACTGGTGTGGGAGGACAACGGTTCAAATCCGCCTTCGGCCTGGATGTCCGGTTCTCCGTTCTGTAAATCGCTTGAGGCAAATGGCGGGATGGATTCTTCCTTACAAAGCGGAAACAACTCGAGCGTCTGCTGCTTCTGTAATGACCAGTCCGTCAACGGGACGTAAACCACCAGCGACGCTGTCGTTGCAGAGCAGTTTTCGACTCGATGACGCGTCTCGATGTGAAGGTGCGGTCTTCTCAGAACGAGGGGGATGTTTAAACTAAATACAAAAAATGTTCAAATATTTGTTAAGCTTATGGGACTTAACTACGGGGTCATCAGTCCCTAAACTTACAAACTATTTACGAACTACCTTATACTAAGGACGGCACAGATATCCATGCCCGAGGGGGGATTCGAACCCCCGACCGTAGTGGCCGAGCAGACCGTGACTGGAGCGCCTCAGTCCCCTCGGCCGGCAACCTAAATACAACCTCTAATAAGAAAGTTCCGTGATTAAAGGCAGAAAGATCGATCGGGCAACACAGGAGAATCAAAACGTTGCATCCGCGTAGCGACCCCCACAGTTGTTTTGTTGTTTGTTAAGCTTATGGGACTTAACTACGGGGTCATCAGTCCCTAAACTTACAAACTACTTATGAACTACCTTATACTAAATACGGCACAAATATCCATGCCCGAGGGGGGATTCGAACCCCCGACCGTAGTGGCCGTGCAGACCGTGACTGAAGCGCCTCAGTCTTCTCGGCCACCGCGGCCGGCCCCACAGTTGTTCAGTTGAGTATCGAGTGTGTACCGTGTTACACCTGTTGGACAAAGTGCTTGTTTACTGAGTTGGTTCTGAACTGAGAACAGGACAAAGAACGAGCAAAGGATCAATTTAAAGTTTTGTTTTTAGCTTGGCAAGACACAAAAACGAACGCATGCGATGCCGGAATGTGTTTATGGGGATCAAGTACTGACCATTAAGTGTGTACGAATAGTTCGCCCGTTTTGAGGAGGCCGGAAAAGTGTTTATGACAGTCCTCGTAGCTGACGACCGGCGACGTCCGTCAGTGACGAAAGCGTTGAGAAAGTGAGGACGTTAATCACGAACGATCGTCGATTAACCCTAGCTCAGTAACATCCGTCAAACTGACGGCTACGTTCAAATTTTCAGTGAGCTGTGACGATCTGAGGAACAATTGATGAACAAGTGCACACGGGTAGAGTATTGTTTTGGAATCACACTCGCCGAATTGACGGGTGTTACTAATAAAAGTTCAAAACTCCCTGAAAGACGTGTGTTAGTAGCGAGCGTAAAAACCAGGTGTTAATAACGCAGGGTTAACTGCGCACATCATAGCGAATGAACTGCAGATTAATATGAATAAATAATCCCTGAGACGGATTTACGTCTCAAATATGTCAAAGAC
Organism: Locusta migratoria; assembly: GCA_026315105.1. Lineage (NCBI taxonomy): Eukaryota > Metazoa > Arthropoda > Insecta > Orthoptera > Acrididae > Locusta > Locusta migratoria. The sequence goes on from CM048744.1 coordinate 909,168,930, forward strand.
ATTATTGATAGATGTGAAGCATTGAATTAAAATTTGTGGTGCGGCCGGGAATCGAACCCGGACCTCCATGCTTACCAGGCAGACGTCTTAACCGTTAGACTACCACACCACTTAACGATTAAGGCGCCTTGGAATAGTCTATGTATCCAAGGCGCCTTAATCGTTAAGTGGTGTGGTAGTCTAACGGTTAAGTCGTCTGCCTGGTAAGCATGGAGGTCCGGGTTCGATTCCCGGCCGCACCACAAATTTTAATTCAATGCTTCACATCTATCAATAATGTCTTTGAACTGCAGATTAATCGTGAATCCTTGCGAGAAATCCTTACCCAGTAGTTAGGGAAGAGAAGAATTCACAGGATTTTATCGAAACGACGAATACGACAGCCAATTTGTTGAACCGTATTGCCTCGTACGATCCTGAAACGAAACGCCAAAGCATGGAATGGCGTTCCCCGACATCACCTCTTCGAAAAAAGTGTCAGAGCTGAAAAATCACGCATGAAAACGAAGCTCATCACCTTTTTTGATAAGGCATTGTCCACAAGGCATTTCTACCTGAGGGAACGAAGTTGAAATTTTGACCAATTTCATGCAACGTCTACGCATGATACTATTTCAGTACGCATGACATGGTTCGTGGTATTTTGGTTGACGAAAACGCTCTTCCACACACAGCCGACGTCGTCAAAAAGTTCCTGGCAAAAAAGGGGGGTGGTGGAACTTGAACATCCACCGTACTCGCCGTATCTCAATCATCCATACATCTTCCTATTCCTTTGACACAAGCTCGTTTCAAAAGAAAGAGATTTGACGCCCAGCTAAACGTGACGAGGCTGTTGAACACCATCCCAAAGAACGTGTAAAGTTCAAATGTTTGTAGAGCTTATGGTACTTAAGTACGGGGTCATCAGTCCCTAATCTTACAAACTAATTATGAAACAGCTAATACTAAAGACGTCACAAGTAGCCATACCCGAGGGGGGGGGGGGATTCGAACTCTCGACCGTAGTGGCCGTGGAGAACGTGACTGACGTGTCACAGACCGCTCGGCCACTGCGGCCGACCGTGTAAAGTTTGCAGATGTTATATCGCAGAGCTGATAGGTTCATAGTTGTTGGAGGTGACTATTTCAAAGGACAGTAAGGTAACTGTAGTCCAAAGTTCATCTACGTTTAATGGTACAGGACTATACACCCAATATTATTGTCAGCGGATGTATCTAGCTCGGTGGCTGAGTGGTACATTGTCAGACGTCTAATCGAAATGTCGCTGGTTCGACCCTCGGGCAGACCTAGGATTTTTTATTCGCTGGTTTTCACTTCTTTCACCTCCGGCAATGCTGTTGGTGTGAAAACTGAGCCATGGTTCGTATTTGTGGTTGAACTGTAGGTCCCCGGATAACTGGCTATGTAAGTTAATTGAACGGGTGACGTTAGGCAATGGGATATCACTTCCATCAGGATCACGCGTACTAAAACGGTATTAAAGGTTGTGTTGTGGAGGTGAACGTGCCTTAAGACAGTCCGTACAATCGCCGTATCCAACATGTCGCGGTGGCTTTGTGGTTATAGTGTTTGCCTGGTAAGCAGGAGGTCGCGGGTTTGAATCCCCGCCGCGACACAAATTTTAGTTCAATGCCTGCAGATGGATGATAGCTCCTGGGGACTTCCCCTACTAGGTAGTAGGGTGACGGACGCGGCTGCTGTGTGAGTTGGGTTCGTGACGAGGCCTTCAGCCAGGCTGCCGCTGGTTGCATAACGCTCGGCCGCCACGCTCGGCGGACGCGACCCGCATGCGCGCCTCTCCTAACGTCCCAGCGCCTCCACCAACCACACTACAGTCGGCTCCTTCTAGATGCGTGCGCACACCAAGGTTCTTTCGCGTCGATAGACAGTGTAAAGAGACGTAAAATTTAACGAGCATCCAGTATCGCCAGGCGGGAGTGACCATGCGACCAAATGCAACGGATTGTGCGGCCGCTCCCGCCAAAGGTTCCAGTCTTCCCTCGGGTAATGGGTATGTGCATGTTGTCCTTAGCGTAGGTTAGTTCAGGTATAGTGGCGTAGGCTTCCGCGGCCAGAGTCAGTTGACATAAAAGTCTTCTGGGTGTTGTACCGCTTCCTAATGTAAGATGACTATTACTTTAATAACAGACGTTTCGGCCAACGTTACAGTGGCCTTCTTCTGGGTATATTCAAATAGTTTGTTAAGTCGAGGGCCCGATCACCCTGGCAGTTTGGTCCCTTAGGTTTACAAATATTTGAATATATTTATTTAATTACCCAGCATCACTTGATGCCGCGGTGGAGTAGCCGAGCGGTCTAAAGCGTCTCGCTGCGGAGCGCGCGGTTGCTTGCCGTGGAGGTTCGAGTCCTCCCTGGGGCATGGGTGTGTCTGTTTGTCCTTAGGTTAGTTTACCTAAGTTTAAGTAGTTTGTAGGCTACGGACTGATGTCCACACAGTTTGGTCCGATAGATTTACAAACATTTGAACATTTGATCACTTGATGAAGAGTAATACTTAGTTTCCCGTTAAGATCGCTTATACAACATTTCACTTGTTTTTACCGTTTTCTGTTGATCTTACCGCCATCATCACAACTAAAACACACAAAGAAGAGGACTAATAAATGCACCTGCACCGCTAATGTCAGCAAACACTAAAAATTTTAATGTGAGAACAGAGTCTACAATGGTGTTTACACGTGTCTGGAAACGCAGACTTATTTATTCAGAACAATCACCCGGACGTTCTTAATTTTACAATGTAATTTCAGCCTTTTAAGTTAGTTACGAGGCTGTCGCAACAATGACACATCTTGAGATCGGCCTTAAAGTAAATTGACATAATTCACTAAATTGTCTTCGCAGTGTGCATATGAGGCTCTGGCAAGCGATAACTCTGTTATTCTGTTTTTGTGTGTTAATGTGCTTCTAGTACGCCTTCAATGAAAAGTTCCAGAAGTGTGCTCCTTGCACAGTGGATGAAAGGATTTTATGTGATCAGATGGAGATTATGAATTCTGTAATTCAAATGTTCAAATGTTTCTAGAGCTTATGAGACTTAATTGCGGGGTCATCAGTCCCTAAACTTACAAACTACTTACGAACTAGTTAACACTAAGGACGGCACAAATATCCATGCCCGCGGGGGGATTCGACCGTGCACACCGTGACTGTAGCGCCTCAGACCCCTCGACCACCGCGGCCGGCAATTCTGTAATTGTTGCAGTGAACATGTAAGCTATTCTTTTTCAGAAAATGTCATACAGAACAGTTCTTTGCGAAAAGAATTAATTGCGAATAATCAATTAAATGAGAACACCAGTTAAAATAAATGATATCTACGTAATCCGAAGAAACGACAGTTTCTGCTCATTAAAAAAAGGTTGACTATAAGCTTACGAACAACAACAACAACAAAAAATAATAATAATAAATTAAAAATAGAATTGAAATGTTGTTGGTTGTTAATACTGCAACAAGAAAAGTTAGTGAAGAAATCGGTAAGAAAATGATAAGCTAACGTATATTTCAGTGTTTTTTGCAGTTGATTTTAGTTCATAATTGCTTGCATATTTCAGGATTTTATAATGCATGGAATCCTCTTCTTTAATTCTAAATAGAATCCGACTGGAACATAATTTGCGACAGAAACCGTAACCGAATATTCGTCTCCTGTTCTAGTTCCGTCCGAAACCGGAACTTGCGTGATTAAGTTAAAATTTCTGTATATTTACGTTGCACTACAAATCATTAGTTTTTCCACATTTTGCAAGATCCCCTCTCTGTACTAAGCCTTCTTGACTGTGTGTAATCTTAACCAGGAGTCCGTAGAAAATGACTCAGGAGACGTACAGATTTACTGGCCTGAACTTTCCATGCGACAGTTGGGAAAATTAAGCCGGTCACTCCTTAAGTTGGACTTGTGAGCCAGCGCAAACGAATACCTGTAGCCGTTAATATTGAAGCTGTGTTGTTTTCCTTTTCATTTCTAAAGAAAGTGCAAAGCAGAGTTGCTGAAAATACGTACAGTTGTTACGAATAAGTATTCTCCTCAAAGCCTGGGATCCAAATTAGCAATTACGATACGGTTATTGCTGACGGCGCTGTGATACAGAAGTGAATTTACGCTTTACCCCACCAAGTGAGCAGAATTGTGGAGCATGATCACTGCATGACAGATTCAGATAAGATTCTTTCGCCGACAGACTTGGCTCGTGCCCAGCTAACACCTCGTATGTACTTCGTAAAATTTCGTTTGACTTTCGTATCTCTTAGTTAACATTATAATATTCCATTTGATTATTACAGTAATTACAGTTAAGGGAAATGTAATTGTTGTTGTATAGTGTCGATGAGTAATAGGCTTCATTACTGTCAGTAAATAAACTTCAATCAAAGTCACTGAGAGTATTTCGAAAAATAACGTCGCAGTTCCGAGTAACAGTAAGATTGATGTCATTGTAAATATACGCAAACTCGACAGGCCGCGGTGGAGTAGCCGAGCGGTTTAAAGCGTATCGCTGTGGAGGTTCGAGTCCTTCCTGGGGCATGGGTGTGTGTGTGTTTGTCCTTAGATTAGTTTACCTAGGTTTAAGTAGTTTGTAAGCTACGGACTGATAACCACGCAGTTTGGTCCGATAGATTAAAAAAAAAAAAAAAAAAAAAAAAAAAAAAAAACACCTTCGCTTTCAAGGGAACACCTTAATAAAACGTTTCAGCATAATAATATGCTAACCTGTTCCTTTATGTACCATACTAAGTTAAATTGCTGCAAACACAGTATGAGAATATCACTGAGCACGATTCCGTTACATTATGTTTAACAACAAAATACAATTTCTACTCGCGAGGAAAGACTCCTAGTAGTTAAACGACGCGCCCCTATTAAGGTAAAGCGTTATTGTTGACTGAATCCAACTCGAGCGCGACCCGACTAAATCCGCACGTACACGAAAGCTACTTTCGGGGAGTGGTGAGTGCTCGAGCATTCTAAGGCGCCTTACTGTGGAGCGCGAGGTTGCGAGCCCTCGGAGGTTCGAGTGCTCCCTCCGGCATGGGTACGTGTAGTCTCCTTAGCATAAGTTAGTTTAAGTAGTTTGTAACTGTAGGCACTGATAACAGCAGCAATTAAGTCCCTTAGATTTACAAACAATTGACATTTTGAATTTGCTAGTTTCGGTCAAGTAGAAGATTAATAAGTCATGGTTGCAAAATACTAACATGAATTATTTACAGGCGATTGGAAAAACTTGTGGAATCCGACCTCGGGGAAGATCAGTTTGGATTTAGGAGAAATGTAGGAACACGGTAGGCAATACTCAGATTACGACTTATCTTAGAAGATAGGCTAAGGAAAGGGAAACCTACGTTTTTAGCGTTTGTCGATTTGGAGAAAACTTTTGACAATGTCGACTGGCATACACTCTTCCAAAGTCTGAAGGTATCAGGGGTAAAATATAGGGAGCGAAGAGTTATATTCAACCTATACAAAAACCAGACAGCGGTTATTAGAGTCGAAGGGCAAGAAAGGGACGCAGAGGTTGGGAAGGGAGTAAGACAGGGTTGTAGCCTTTCCCCGATGTTGTTCAATCTGTACATTGAGCATGCAGTGAAGGGATGGAAGGAGAAATTTGGAGAGAGCGTTAAAATGTAGGGAGAAGAAATAAAAACATTGCGGTTTCCCGATGACATAGTAATTCTGTTAGAGACCGCAAAAGATCTAGAATAGCAATTGAATGGGATGGACAGTGTCTTGAAAGGAAGATATACCGAAGGTAATGGAATGCAATGTCAGAAAATCAGGCGATGCTGAAGGAATTACTTTAGGTAATGAGACAATAAAAGTAGTAGATTAATTTTTTTATTTGGGTAGCAAGATAACTTCTGATGGCCGAAGTAAAGAAGATATAAGATGCAATATGGCTTTGGGAAGAAAAGCGTTTCTAAAGAAGCGAAACTTGTTAACATCCAATATTAATTTAAATGTTAGGAAGTCCTTTCTGAAAGCATTTGTCTGGAGTGTAGCATTGTATGGGAGTGAAACGTCGACGATAAGGAGTTCAGATAAAAAGATGATAGAAGATTTTGAAATGTGGTGCTACAGACGAATGATTAAAATTAGATGGGTAGATCACATAACTAATGAGGATGTGCTTAACCGAATCAGGGAGAAAAGGAGTTTCTGGCATATCTTGACTAAGAGAAGTGATAGATTGGTTGGACACATTCTGAGACATCAAGGCATTGTCAACTTAGCATTAGAAGGAAGCGTGTGGGGTAAAAATCGTAGAGGAAGACCGAGGGACAAATATACAAGGCGCGTCCAGAAATTAAGTTGCGTTTGGAAATAAAATCAAATTGTAAACAGATACAGAAGAAATTTTTATTGCACAAAAGTCTACAATTCTTAAACTGCTTTTGCACATAAATGCCAAAATTTTGTAGGCATCTTTCATAGCGTGCCAGAAGTTTTTGCATGCATCCTTCACAGAAGGTTGCCGCCTGTGTAATGAAGCATGTGGTAACAGCTCTTTATCATCCTTACAGTGTTGACCACCAAGGACAGATTTTAGGGGTAAGAAGAGATGAAAGTCGCTAGGAGAGAGGTCCGAGCTGTATGGAGGATGATCAAACAGGTCCCATTGAAATTTCCGTACACATTCGGTGTGTGAGGTCAGGCATTCTCGTGAAAAAAAATCTTTTGACAGTAATCCTCTTCTTACACTAAAATCTGTCCTTGGTGGACAACACTTCAACGATGATGACGAGCTGAAAGAACATGTTACCACTTGGTTGAATACACAGGCGGCAACATTCTATGAAAAAGGCACACAAAACCTTGTGCCATGCTATGACAATTGCCTACAAAATTTCGGAAGCTATGTAGAGAAGTAGTTTAACAGTTGTAGATTTTTGTACAATCAATTTCTTTCTGTATCTGTACCCGTTCGTTTTATATAACCAAACGGAACTTACTTTCTGGTCGCGCCTCGTAGTAAGCAGATTCAAAAGGATGTAGGTTGCCGAACGTATTCTCAGATGAAGAGACTTGCACAGGACAGGGTAGCGTGGAGAGCTGCATCATACCAGTCTGCGGACGGAAGACCACAACTACAACAACAACAACAGAAGATTCGGCTGATTTCTGGCCAAAACCGAAACTGCGGCCGAAACCAATATTTTGGCCGAAACTGAAACCGAATATTCCGTCGGACCTTAATTATGAATAAGGATCACTTCTCTGAAAGTAAAGAAACCGTTTTAATATGTAACTGTATATTGGGTGACACAGTCATCTCGCTCTTGAAGGAGCCCGCGACGTGTCCGCCGTGTGCTGCAGGAGTCCTTTGGCGGCAGTGTGTGGCGCGCGCATCGTCGGCTCCTCCTTTGCTTGAGCGAAGGGCGTCGCTCTTTCAAGTCGAGGGTGCGGCGCGTCCGCCAGGCGCCAGGGTCAACATTCCTAGTTGCGAAACCTACAGTCGCTGCTGTAGTGTGTGATGTACGAGTGTACTGTATACGACAGGGGCCAACGAAGCCGCTTTTACTTTGCGTGGTTATGGTATATCGCCGACTGGATTTCCTGTCAGAGAGGATACAGTTCGTGTTGCTCGCCGTGGAGGTTCGAGTCCTCCCTAGGGCATGGGTGTGTGTGTGTGTGTGTGTGTGTGTGTGTGTATGTGTGTGTTGTCCTTAGGTTAGTTTATCTACCTTTAAGTAGTTTGTAAGCTACGGACTGATGACCACGCAGTTTGGTCCGATAGAATTACAAACATTTAAAACAAAAACCAACCGATTTTCTGAATTTTATGCCGCGGTGGAGTAGCCGAGCGGTCTAAAAGCGTCTCGCTGCGGAACGCACGGTTACTTCCCGTGGAGGTTCGAGTCCTCCCTGGGGCAAAGGGTGTGTGTGTTGTCCGTAGGTTAGTTTACCTAGGTTTAAGTAGTTTGTAAGCTACGGACTGATGACCACGCAGTTTGGTCAGATAGATTTACAAACATTTGGACAGTTCGTAGTAATCGATGGTAAGGCATCGACTAAAAAGAGGTGATATAGGGCGTTCCACAGGGTAGTCCTATTGGTCCTCTGCTGTTCCTTATTTACATAAACGATTTAGGGGAAAATCTAAGTAGCTCTCTCAGGTTGTTTGCAGATGACCCCGTAATTTAAAGTAAATTGGAGTAAAAAAATAAAAAAATAAAAATAAATAACCCACCTGACAGGTTTCAGCCGTGTTGCATGTGCTCAGGTAGCTGGCTGCTTTACTAATGAATAACGCAGCTCCACGTGCAGGATTTCACACAGTGCACTGGGTAAGTCATTATTCATACCAAACAAATAAAAAAAAAAAAACTTTCTCACGAAGATGATGGTACCAGCACTGTCGCTGAAAGCGTACTGAAGACGTGAATGCCGCACCGGATGCCTGGGGTTTACCCTGCCCGTTGTCGCAGGCTACTGTTTGGCGCTGGTGAGTCAGTGGTCGGGAGTCTACTGGGACCAAGGACAGCGCCTCGTGGTCACGTGCGGCTGCCATTCATGCAGCCCATTACGTGACACCTTCCCCAGCTAGCGGTCCTCCACCGCCACTTTTCCTAGAAGTGGCGTCTCCTGTGGTTCCAGACTCCGGCACTGACGCTCCTCATTTTCACTATAAAAAACCTGCCAGACAGGCTTCAGCCGTGTTGCATGCGCTCAGGTAGCTGGCCGCTTCGCTGATGAATAATGAAGCTCCACGTGCAGGATTTCACACAGTGCATTGGGTAAGTCATTATTCGTACCAAACAACTGCGGTAGACGAAAACCGGCGTTGGCTGTGTATGGATTTATCCCAGACTCTCGCAGTCCATCTCCCCTCCAATCCTCTTTGTCTCTTACATCTATTCCCCTCTCATTTGCTTATACCAGGTACGCCCAGAAAGTAAGTTCCGTTTGGTTATATAAAACAAACGTGTACAGACACAGAAAAAATATTTATTGTACAAAAATCTACAACTGTTAAACTACTTTTCTACATAGCTGTCGAAATTTTGTAGGCACTTGTCATAGCGTGGCACAAGTTTCTGTATGCCTTCTTCATAGACGGTTTCAAATGTTCAAATGTTTGTATAGTCTATGGGACTTAACTACGGGGTTATCAGTCCCTAAACTTACAAACTACTTATGAACTACTTACGAACTAGGACGGCACAAATATCCATGCCCGAGGGGGGATTCGAACCCCCGACCGTAGAGGCCGTGCAGACCGTGGCTGAAGCGCCTCAGTCTCCTCGGCCACCACGGCCGGCATAGAAGGTTTCCGCCTGTGTATTCAGCCATGTGGTAGCATGTTCTTTCAGCTCGTCATCGTTGAAGTATCCACAGGACAAATTTTAGGTGTAAGAAGACGATTTTCATCGAAAGGTGGTGTTTGTTTCCACGATAGTGCCCGACCTCATGTGGCGAATGTGACCAAACAACTCTTAAGAGGCCGCGGTGGAGTAGCCGAGCGGTCTAAAGCGTCTCGCTGCGGAGCGCGCGGTTGCTCGCCGTGGAGGTTCGAGTCCTCCCTGGGGCATGGGTGTATGTGTGTTTGTCCTTAGGTTAGTTTACCTAGGTTTAAGTTCAAAATGTTCAAATGTTTGTATTGTTTATGGGACTTAACTACGGGGTCATCAGTCCCTAAACTTACAAACTACTTATGAACTACTTACGAACTAGGACAGCACAAATATCCATGCCCGAGAGGGGATTCGAACCCCCGACCGTAGTGGCCGTGCAGACCGTGACTGGAGCGCCTCAGTCCCCTCGGCCACCGCGGCCGGCTAGGTTTAAGTAGTTTGTAAGCTACGGACTGATGATCACGCAGTTTGGTCCGATAGATTTACAAACATTTGAACATTTGAACTCCTACGGGAATTTCACTGAGACGTGTTTGATCATCATCCGTACAGCCCGGGCCTCGCTCCTAGCCACTTTCACCTCTTCTTACACCTAAAAATCTGTCCTTGGTGGTCAACATTTCAACGATGATCACGAGCTGAAAGAACATGCTACCACATGGTTGAATACATAGGCGGAAACCTTCTATGCCGGCCGTGGTGGCCGAGGAGACTGAGGCGCTTCAGCCACGGTCTGCACGGCCTCTACGGTCGGGGGTTCGAATCCCCCCTCGGGCATGGATATTTGTGCCGTCCTAGTTCGTAAGTAGTTCATAAGTAGTTTGTAAGTTTAGGGACTGATAACCCCGTAGTTAAGTCCCATAGACTATACAAACATTTGAACATTTGAAACCGTCTATGAAGAAGGCATACAGAAACTTGTGCCACGCTATGACAAGTGCCTACAAAATTTCGGCAGCTATGTAGAAAAGTAGTTTAAAAGTTGTAGATTTTTGTACAATAAATATTTTTTTCTGTATCTGTACACGTTTGTTTTATTTAACCAAACGGAACTTACTTTCTGGACGTACCTCGTATTACCCATCACCATGTTTCCCTCTATAGGCCTATTTCTTTCACCCCTTCTTCTCTTCGTCCTGTTACTGTTAATTTCCCTCTTCAATACGTCTCCTCCTCCCCCTTTCTATGAAAACTTACATATACCTGTACCTGACGCATTGCTGGATTCAAGATCTTGGTCTTGGGGAGGGGGGGGTCATATAAATGTCTTACCTCAAACAGTTGTCTTAAAAAAGAAAAAGCTCAGATTAGAAGGTTTTCATCATGCTCTGTGGGAGGGCTGCAGCCCCATAGCGACAGGTCTGCGCGGTGTTATCCACACCACATCCGCAACCGCATCTGCGACACTTTGTCCGCATCCGCAATTTCGTTATCCGCATCCGCATATATTAAAGTTTTGAATGGGTAATAGTAATAGATGGCAGTATTTAAAAACGTGGTATGTAATAATATAATGAATGTTAGAGTGTCATTTCTGCGACAACTTAACTACTTTTAACTTCTCGAATCATGGTAACTGTTCTATACCTACACCAAAACAGATAATTTCAAACAGGAAAACATAGGCGCTATGGACATTCACAGTAGCGCTTCGGAGCCAGTGTGGTCAGAGTACTACGTCAGCTGTTTAATACAGGCATCATCTTAAATTTCATGGTTACAACTGATCGGCATAGAGGAGGTTTTACTGTGTTTACATAAAAAAAAGTTCTTTCGGAGTTTTACAAAAGGGACTCTTTATTTTCCTCATGTAAACGCTCATGAGGTTATGTGACACAAAGCAAAGCATGTCATTTCAAGTGTTGAAACTGCCGTCTACTTCTAGTTGGTAACTGTCAGCAAAAAGAGACAATGTCGGCTGCAGTACGGCCAGTCTATACAATCTAACATGGTGTACCTTCCTGAATACGTTACTTTCACTGTACACCATATCTGATTATGAAACTTAGGATAAAGTGCTATTGCCAATCTTTATTTCTTCCATCACCATTTATCTAATACATAAACATGAATGTTTGTTTGTATGATTGTTCGTATCATATGCGCAGCTGTACCGTTCATTCGGTTGCGATGAAACAAGTGAAAGTATATACCTTTTTATAGGCATAACAGGTAACTATATCGTTGATCTTTTCCTTGCCATCAAATAAGTATCCAATTTTTTTCCAAATGGACTATTTCGTTTTCCTTCACTAATGTCAAATCACCTCTTTTCACTTTAGACGATATAGTATCGATTTATGTCGTGTTCATTTTAAGAAAGAACTATCACTGTATTCACTACGACATACGTTGTCACTCGGTCACTACAAAGCGCTAACTGAAAGCAGCGGGAATTTGACATGGCAATGGGCTGGTTTGCCACTCAGAAAGCACTTGAAGAACGTAGATAAGACACGGTCGCATAAACGGCTAGGCGCACGTCCCACGGTTACAGCTACGTCCACTGTGGCCAGGGTATGAGGACAAAATACTTACGCTCTACCTGGACCCTGAAAGGATTCCAAGAATGTCCACAGGTTTCAAGTTTTCAGCTAACATTTCGGCTGACGTACTGGGCAGATACCACGCTTTTTATCCGCATATAACACGCGGATATCCGTGTCGCTCACAATTTTATCCACAAAGTAAGAAATACTGCGGATATCCGCATCCGGGCAGACCTCTACCCATAGTCCCCTTTAGATTCGCCACCGACCTGTCAACTTTCGTGGTATTCAGTGAAATTTTATTGCAAGATACCCTATGTCATGCACCATACAGAGACTGACGGCTTATAAAAATCCTATGAAAACATTCATACCTGAGCTAACTTTCTAATCATCAGCAAAACGAAGTCTGTTGTGAGGCGCCCTCTTGTTTTGATGGCGAAGTGTGCAACATTTCTACAAGGTAGGAATAAAACTGTAGCTATGTATCGAAGTTTGTAAGTAAACTACCCTTCGCTATCCACGATACGAAATTTTATGTCCACAGTCACCTTCCTATTGGTTTTAACGTTAAGTGTGCAAAACTTCATCAAGATCAGCATTAAACTATAGATTTGTATGAATTGCAAGCGCGCACGCACACACACACACACACACACACACACACACACACACACATTCTTCTTTATAAATGACAAAGATAATATTAAAATCAGCAATTCAATTTTCGTGATCATATATTATCATTATTCTTCTTCACATATGGGCCCAGTACGACGACGCGAAATATGCAATCAATGAATGTCGCTTTTGATCGTTGTCCTTCCTTTGTGGTCGAATTTTGTTTTATTCCTCACAGATTGATGTCTCTTTCTTTCAACAGACCGCGGAGTTGCAGTCCATTTTCTAATCTCCTTCTGACCAGCTTTCAAATCAAATATCTTTTCTCTGAATGTCTCTCTCTCTCTCTCTGTAACGTCTGCCGCTGTTGAAGATCCCACTCAGTCGCGGCGATCTACTTAATCGGTTTAGTTTTGGTCTCACTTATGTTTTCGTAGAAATCTACTACTTGTTTTGTTAACCTTTGGGTGCCATTCTTTAAATGTGCCCATAAAATTGAAGTCTTCGTTTTCTAATGTCACCATGTATGCCTGGGTATTCTGCGTATTCCTTATCACTTCTCGGCCTGTACGTTTCTCTACCAGTAATGTTGGAGCCTGATATTTTACTAATAATATTTATTTTGAATTGATCTTCAATATGCAACTTTTCGTTTAAAATTGAAGTTTATGCTCTATAAAGACATTCACGTTAGTTTACAATGCGGTAATGCGTTAATTTACTGAATTTAGAAAGTGAAATTTCATTATAATTATTTTGTATTAATCTGAATGCTATTACAATTTTGGTAGTGAATTTTATTCCAGCTTTTTCCACAACATTTTCCTATATGATTTCCCTAAGTATTTCAACTGAGAAACCCTTTTTATTTTGTGTTCAAAACTTTGGTGCTTGTTTGTTGCAAGTCATATTTTCCGTTTTAGTTAAAATTGCTAGATCGCCTGCTAAGACGAGGCAGTCGACTCAGATATTACTTCTACCTAATCTGATTGATTAATCTATACTTTGACTCGAATTTTGCTCTTAACATTCTGTAATTATCGTTTCCAAAACACAGTGGCACCAGTGTCTACATCAAATGATTCAGAAATTTCTCCAATGAATTTAACTTGAGAGCTAGTTTCGGTTAACGTTTCCTTAATCAGTGTTAGATTTTTATTATGTAGCACCTGTTATTTTAAAATTTGGAAAGGGATTCACTACCAACTGACTCGTAGGCCTTTTAAAACTCACAAATATATATAGAATATTGTTACTTGAAACCCTTTGGTGCGTAAGGATTTCTTTGTAATTAATAATTTGTTCCGAACAGTATCTGTCTCGTCTACAGCCTGCTTGGTGTTCACTAATTTTAGGTTCCAGCAATTCCTCAGTAATTACTTACATAAGTCTTATGTACTGTTTTATATAATGGATGAATTAAAACATTCCTCTAGTTTCTCAGGTTGCCACATATGTCCTGTAGTTGGCTGATCTCTCTTATAATGTTAGAACCGGTTGATTTTAGTAGTTCTGCAAGTATATCATCTTCTCCGCATATTTTATTGTTTTTTAGTCTCTAAATTTGTTTGCTGTGGTTTGGATTTATTCGCTGGTTCTGGGCAGTTAAATAGGTTTTTTTTTTTTTTGGTAACTATCAGGTACCTTACAAATTTTCTGTTCATTAAAAGCCAAACTACTATTTTCATTTTTTAACCAAAGATTTTGATGTTGGTAACCGGTTGGTTTTTGTCTTGAATGTTTTATAAAAGTTTCTGGTAATGTTCTTTTCGAAGTCTTTTTCGCTTTCTAAGACTTGGTATTTTTGTAATTTCTTATATTATCTCGGATTAATTGCATCTTTTTTTATATTTAGGAAGCTTTTGATGTATTTTCAGTTTTCTTACTATTCCAATTTTTGAATGCCTCATGTCTAGACTTAATTGCTATTTCACAATCCACGTTCCACCGAGAGGATACGATCTTCATACATTCATACAGACTTGCATGTCCTCGGGAAAATGTAACGGCTGCAGTTTCCCTTTGCTTTCAGCCGTTCGCAGCAACTGTATGGCAAAGTCACATTGGGCAGATCAGTCAATCATCCAGACTGTTGTCCCTGCACCTACTGAAAAGGCTGCTGTCCTGCTGTCCCTCTTCAGAAACGTTTGTGTGGCCTCTCCGTGTATTCTGTCAGAACTTATCAAGCAATAATTTCGAAGGAATGGTTATTCATAGACCAACTAAATTTGCACTCTTGCTTGTTAAAACAGTGTAATGTTCCCTATGAATATCACAATTTTGCGATTAAATGCTTGGGCAGGAACTTAACAGCACAGCTATAATTGCTGCAACGGAGGTAAGCTCAATTCCAGTCTTGATTTTCAAAAACGTTTTGCTGTTCCCTGCGAATATATTACGATTTTCCGGTATGTGGTTTAGATTTTCCTGTCGCTTGAAAATTTCTCAACATCAGTTCGGCGCGATAGCAATCGACAAATCAATAGTCTCGTTTCAGGTCGCCTTCGCATCACCATTACGTCACTTCCTGCAAAACGTTGTGTGAAAAGTGTTCTACTCGCGCAACATTGACTTATGAAAATCCATTACACGATACATTTCCTGCAAATATGTAGGATAACGATTCGCTATTGGTAAACTTTCTGTATCAGAAGCCGTCTAAGTCACCCCGTTTACATGGGCTCCCAAAACCGGAGCTCGTAAACCGATTTCCCAATCCCGCTTTTGGTTGGTCATGTAAACACTCCAAAATCGATTCCTGAAATCCGCTTCTCTAAAGCAGTTTTCCAGTTCCACAATCGATTTTAGTGCCCATGTAAACGCAACCGTTTTGAAGTGTTCTTGGCTTGTCATATTGTGTATTCTTGTTAAGAATTTTTGCCACATATTGAAAGAGTGATATTTTCTAATGTGAAATAAAAGTATAAATATTAGAGTGAACATGAATTTGTGTATTTAAATAAAGGAAAATAATGATTGTGCTGACTAAATCAGGATCTGAATCAGCTGTTTTTCAGCCGCCATATTTAAGTGGACTAGGAAATCCCATTCAGGCTATGCCATGTGAACACGACAGCGAAAACCGGTTTACGAAAATCTGTTTTCGTCTTCCGGAAGATGTGTTCCATGTAAACGCAGTGATTGCTAGGGGCCGCTACGTCAGCCCCGATACGCCAAGAACTGAATGCGCCGCCGCTTGTTTACGCGGGCTTCGGATCACAGCCGGGCGCGTTGTTTGCGCCAGTGCTCGGTTGCAGGCAGGGCCTCTTGACGGAGACGAGCGTGTTTGTCGAGCGTGGGCGCCAGCCGAATGTGGCCTGCTCCGTCCGTACACACGGGCAGCCGCAGCGGCAGCGGCTAACGGTTCGCTGCCGCTTTTTTGTGAGCCATTTCTCCTTTCCGCGACTGCGGCGCTCTTCTGCGGGAAGACCAATTTCTTCCTGTACTACGCAGACAGAAAACATTCGAGCCAATGTGTCGCCGCGTATCGCTTGACAATCGTTTTAGGCTAGCCTTTTCAGAGACTAACCCCGACGACACGTTACAAGGCTACGGGAGAGTAACATTTTGTCGTCACTGCAGATGCTACGGGGAATGCCCATTCTCCGAGGTATATCTTCGAAGACATCTTGTGTATGATGATCTCTGTAGCGACGTAACGTTTGTTTACAGTTGAGTTTAAATCATTGATTCCAGGGCTTTTTATCAGGGGAAACGCGAGTGTACGCGTATCTTCTAAACATTTGGAGACTAAGAAACATTATTAGTACATTTCTATCTATTACGACAAATACCGTAAAACTACGGTATTGGCATGATATTACCATTTGTTACTTCTACACTAGTAATTGTAGCCGCGGTGGAGTAGCCGAGCGGTCTAAAGCGTCTCGCTGCGGAGCGCGCGGTTGCTCACCGTGGAGGTTCAAATCCTCCCTGGGGCATGGGTGTGTGTGTTGTCCTTAGGTTAGTTTACCTAGGTTTAAGTAGTTACGGACTGATGACCACGCAGTTTGGTCCGATAGATTTACAAACGTTTGAACATTTGTAGTAATTGTATTCGCGATACATTTTACAGACAATACACACACATAGCACTAAATTTACCTTCGAAACTATAACACAGTACAAAATAAAGCTCAGATTACGTAAAAAACAAATGCATGAAAATCAACCCCATCACGCATGAGGTTATAATGAATTACGTATTTAGTACCCTTCCGTTGAAAACACATTTCGCGACAGTTTCCTAATATTATCAGGCTTGATTCCATGGTGGAACTAGTGCTCAACGACTGTTTATTTGAGTTGTATAATTTTTTTCAGCAATCAATCGTAAATATTAATTTATTCACAGATCTAGATTCCGACCACCGTCTGGTGACTATCAATGCTTCAATAAAACGATTAAAACACGTAACCTCCAACATAGAGGTCCAAATGTTTTACGTGTTTTAATTATTTTAACCGTTATTTTAAACATTCATCTAGATCTGTGAATAAATTCTTACGACTGATAGCTGAAAAAATTTCTACTTCCTAATACTTCAGTCTACGAACCTGGAAAATCGTATTATTATCGGACACTGTTGAGGAGATATAACGACTGAGCTGCGTGAAAATGAAACAGAAATGGATAGAGAGTAGGGTACACAGAGGGACCAAGCAGATGGACGGACTTACATCTTAAGGAAGCATGTTGGCCAGCAGCATACAGTTGACAATATGAAGTCAGTTGAGTAATGGAAAGTGTTCTGCAACTGATGTGTCAGATATATGTACAGTATTTAATAATCACTTTCGGAATTTAACGGATGAATTGAACGGAACCTTAGCTGCTACAGGTAATCATAAACACTCTTACAAAATAGCATTCAAAGACTGCGTCCTGAAGTGTCCTCTGTGATACTGACAAGCGACAGATTGAGTACATTAAATTACTCCGGATTAAGGTCTCTTTTGAATATGATAGGGTATCTAGCAGAATAGTTGATTATTGTTCCACCATCCACTACTTACCCATATTAGTAAGTTTTCCTTTAAAATGGTCAGTTTCCTGACGTATTGAAGTACACGGTAGTGAAAACACTTTATAAAAAGGAAGAAAGGGGTGATATTGACAGCTTTAGACCTAGATCTGTGCCAACAGCTTTTGATAAAGATATTGAAAGGGCTGTTTATTCAAAGTTAATTGATCCGTTCAGTTCCAATAATTTGCCGCCAAATGTTATTTGGTTTCAGAAGTGGTTTAACAACTTAAAATGCTATATTCGCTGTTGTCTCTGAGACACTTGAAGGGTTAAATAAAAACTACGACGCTAGGCGTATTCTTTGATTTAACAAAATCGTCTGATTGTGTTGATCACCTTATATTGTTACAGAAGTTGAAACATTATGAAATAGGAGGAGTAGCTCTCACTTGTTTCACCACTTACTAATAATAGACAGCAGAGGGTACTTCTCTGCATTGTTGAAAATGGCTACGAAATGCACTGACTATGGGACACAGTTAACTTGGGTGTGTCCTAGGGTTCTGTTCTGGGGCCACTAATGTTTATCTTTCATATAAATGATATATGCCTTCTAACATATCAGGAAATACTAAAATATTTCTGTTTGCTGATGACACTACTTTGGCAGTGAGGGATGTTGTCAAATAAAGCAGTTAAAGTAATACGTTCATGGCTTGTAGAAAATAAATTGATGCTAAATCAGAGTAAGACTCAGTTTTTGCAGTTTTTGTTACACAATTCAACAAATGCTGACCTTCAATTATACAGATTAGACATACGATATGTGAGACTGTTGTTGTTATGATCTTCAGTCCGGAGACTGATTTGATGCAGCTCTCCACCCTACTCTATTCTGAGCAAGCCTTTTCATCTCCTCATAAGAACGGCAACCCACATCCACTTTAATCTGCTTACTTTTCGCGTCTCTTGGTCTCCCTCTGCGATTTTTACCCCACACACTTCCCTCCAATGCTAAATTTACGATTACCCCATGTCTAAGAATGTGTCCTACCAAGCGATCCCTTCTTTTAGTCAGGGTATGCCAAAAATTCCTTTTCTCAACAATTCTGTTCAGTACCTCTTTATTAGTTATGCGATCTACCCACCTAATCTTCAGCATTCTTCTGTAGCACCACATTTCAAAAGCCTCTATTCTCTTCCTGTCCGCACTGCTTATCGTCCATGTTTCACTCCCGTACAAGGCAACACTCTTCACAAATGCCTTCAGAAAAGACTTCCTTACCCTTAAATTAATATTCGATGTTAGCAAAATTCTCTTTTTCAAAAATGCTTTTCTTCCCATTGCCATTCTGCATTTTATATCCTCTGTACTACGACCATCGCCAAGTTATTTTACTACCCAAGTAACAAAACTCTACCACCTTCATTGTTTCTTTACCTAATCTAATTCCTTCACCATCGCCTTACTTTCTAAGACCGCATTCTATGTGAGACTAAACAGTTAAAATTTCTAGGCATTCAGATAGCTAGTAAGATGTCGTGGAAAGCCCTTATGTTCACGATCTTGTTCAAGAACTAAATGCTACATTGTTTAACATTCTAACACTTTCTGAAATAAGTGACAGTTTATCACTGTACCAAGGCAAGTTTCTGTATTAGTTGGAGGTTCTATTTACTTACGCTTAGGTATGCCGCGTGCATAGGATTGCGTTGCGTTTCGCCTTACTACAATATGATGACCATAGAGACTTTGCTCCTCAGTTTGTCGCTATGGAACTTGATAAATGTAAAGACATAAGGAAATACGTCGCGGGACAACGTCAGGAACTGACGCTAGTATCACAGCAATTAAGTCGCGTCTGTCACGACAACACAGTTGAACATAATCCGATTGATGAAGGTAAAGCATTGAATTAAATTTGTGATGCAGCCCTACGGTCGGGGGTTCGAATCCCCCCTCGGGCATGGATATTTGTGTCGTCCTAGTTCGTAAGTAGTTCATAAGTAGTTTGTAAGTTTAGGGACTGATGACCCCGTAGTTAAGTCCCATAGACTATACAAACATTTGTACAATTGTGATGCAGCCGCGAATCTAACCCGGACGTCCATGCTTACTAGGCAGACATCTTACCACTTTTGTCCCCTCTATGGATAGTTCTGTTCGTTGCGGACGCTGATCGTGTTTCTTCGTTCTTGTTCGGTGTGCTTTTGGCCCAGCTTTTTTTATTACGGAGGGCGTTCAGCCCTCCGACCGGGCGCGCTGAGCCACGGCGCCCGGCTGACAGCACAAACATCCATGCCCGAGGGGGGATTCGAACCCCCAACGCATCGCATCGCATCGCAGCATAGCGCCTCAAATGCGCTCGGCCGCTCCGCCGCGGCACTACTAAACCGCCTCACCACTAGTAGTGGCGTGTCGGAATAGTCTAAGTACGATTTCGCTCCACGTCACAAACTCTAATTCAGCTTTTGTGTTCCTACGAAGCTGAATTAGAGTTTGTGACGTGGAGGCAAATCGTATTTACACTATTCCGAGGCGCCTTAATCACTAGTGGTGTGGTGGTCTAGGGTAAGACGTCTGCCTAGTAAGCATGGAGGTCCGGGTTCGATTCCCCGTCGCATCACAAATTTTAATTCAATGCTTCACCTTCGTCATTAATGACTTTGACATTTTCGAAACGTAAAACAGTCTCAGGGTGTATAAATTTCTATTTATAATGATAACCCGTTTGTTTTAGATTGTAGCACAGTGGCAGAATTTAGCACGAGTCGCAGCACCGCCTGGCGTGCTGTATTGCAGTACTGCCGGCATTAGAGGCACGGTGCGATCCGCCAACCGTGACCGCAGATGTGGGTCGCTGTGGGGACGGGCGCAACTTGCTCCACTTCACGTCCAGCTCACTGCAGTTAATTCGCCCGCTCTCTCTACTCGTATCCACGTGCCCATTACACACGTGGGTTAGCGACGGAGTAGCCGTGTTGTCTACGGCATCATGCTATGGACTGGGCGGCCGCTACCGCCGGAGATTCGAGTCCTCCCTCTAGCATGGGTGTGCGTTGCTCTTAGTTTAAGTAGTTTTTAAGTCTAGGAACTGATGACCATACCAGTTTGGTCCAATACGTTTACAAACATTTTTTGAACATGTTGGGTTAGGTGCTTCGTCTCCAAAGCAATAAGGGAAGGTCGCCATCTGAGAATCACTGATTCAGATTAAACGCTGCACTGATCTTATTAACTGTATAAATAAATAAGAATGAAATAAAATAAGCCATGAATGCAAATAAAAAATAAAATAATAAAAAATAACCAAAAACTAGTCATCCATCTCGGCTGGTGGTTTCAAATGTTCAAATGTTTGTATAGCTTATGGGACTTAACTAAGGGTTCATCAGTCCCTAAAATTACAAACTAGCTAATACTAAGGACGGCACAAATATCCATGCCCGAGGGGGGGATTCGAACCCCCGACCGTAGTGGCCATGCAGACCGTGACTGGAGCGCCTCAGTCCCCTCGGCCACCGCGGCCGGCAGCTGGTGGTTTCGTTTCGACTTTCCTTTCCAATCATATGACCAGATACTCACGTCTTCACACTGCACATCTGTAAATACTGATTCAAATCCGCCTCATATTATGTGAATCACTTTCAGTGTGTAGTACTGTCAATAAACGAAATACATACGTTGATTCCCCATCCACAGTAGGACTAGTTAATAAAGCCCTGGTAGAGTAGCCGAGCGGTCTAAGGCGCCTTGCTGCGGAGGGCGCGGTTGCTCGCCGTTGGAGGTTGGAGACCTCCCTGGGGCATGTGTGTGTGTGTAGTCCTTAGGTTAGTTTACCTTAGATTAAGTAGTTTGTAAGCTATGGACTGATGACCACGCAGTTTGGTCCGATAGATTTACAAACATTTTTACATTTTTTCTAGTTAATATAAACATGATATAAAACACATTTGTGAAGTATGCTGTCAATATTACGAAAATAGTTTTATGTGTTTCATGTGAATGGCAGTATTAAATTACTCCGTTTTTCTCGCATTTAGATACTATTTAACATCCATCCATCTGGATGTACGTAAATCGCACTGAGCTGTCGGTGTAGGCCAGTGTTTTTCAACCTGTGGCTCGCAAAGACTTGGTCGGGGTTCGCCGTCACAGGAGCAAGTACAGTAGTTGCTCCTTAAAACAAGACCAGTGCCTGCCTGAATACTACACAAACATAGTCCTACGTGTAATTCATTTTATGTTGAAAGTAGGTAATTAATTTTATAATAATTCGGAATTGTATAGAATCTAGATTGTTTTATAGCAAATACAGTGTGTTAATGATATATAGGATCAAAGCCTGAAAAGTTTTAAGAAACCAATCGATAGGTAAATGAACAAGGTGCAATAATTAAATCTACGAAATTCAGAAAAGGTTCTACTCCCTCACAAAGTGTCTGTGCAGTGGGACCTTTCTTAATGAGCATAATTCGCTAATGACTCATGCCTGAAATGGGAAACACTCGTTGTGCAAAGTTTATATTTCTGTCGATCATCAAGTAAAAATAGAATCTTTTTATCCTCAGCTAAACTCTGGCTCAGTAGGAAGACTCTAGGCCGGCCGCGGTGGCCGAGGGGACTGAGGCGCTTCAGTCACGGTCTTCGCGGCCACTACGGTCGGGGGTTCGAATCCCCCTCGGGCATGGATATTTGTGCCGTCCTTAGTTGTAGGTAGTTCGTAAGTAGTTTGTAAGTTTGAAATTGAAGCAGGCTTGACTTCGAAGGCAGGGTTGTCGAGTGAACACAGCACTTATACTGAAACCAGGTTTATTGCAAACTGAAACGTACACACAGCACTGGCTGCTGCTCGGGCTGAGTGCTCTGCTATTTATACACAGACAGAATGTGATAGAAATTGGAAGAACAGTTAACATAAGAAACAAGTAGAAATTACAAGTTAGCATAAGAAAGATTTAGAAAATTCTGGAAATGTACAAAGAAATAAATTTTTGCCGTTGGACGGGATTGAACTGCCGACCTTCAGCACAACAGTCCATGACGCTACTCCTTGCGCCACGCCGGCAGTTGCTTAACGTGGCTTCTCGCGGCAATATTATTATTCGATAGTATTAGTATGAGTGATCCATCTGGTTCGAATGGGATGGCCGTGAGTCGGGATGAGCAGAGGTGGCGGCACGCGACGCACTTGCGGTGAGTGTGCCGCGAGCGGAGAAAGCGCCACTCACTGACACGTGGTGGCGGAAGAGAGAGAGAGAGAGAGGTGGGAGAGAGAGAGAGAGAGAGAGAGAGAGAGAGAGAGAGAGAGGAGGGGAGGGAAGAAGGGCGCTCTCCGCCTCCCTGGCGGCCTTGCCCGCTCAGCACGCGCGGGTCAGCTGGGCTGCGTTTACTCTGGGACACCTGATGCGCGCCGCCGTTTCAGCAGAAGAGGTGTAGCAGCGCTTTACGCGGGTTCATCGTATTACTCTGTTATGTAATGCTGCATTTAATCGCAGGCAATACTCGCAGGAACTTGGGAGTAACCGACGAGTACGACGAGTAGAAAGAGCTCTACAGTGAACATAGGCCTGTTTTCTGCTCACAACATCAAACTTGCGTTGTCACGTGATCCTGGAGCATATCTATCGATTTTCATTCTTAAAGGGGAGTGAAAGCTGAGTGGATTCAAATGTTCAAATGTTTGTTAAGCTTATGGGACTTAACTACGGGGTCATCAGTTCCTAAAACTTACAAACTACTTATCAACTACTTACGAACTAGGACGGCACAAATATCCATGCCCGAGGGGGGATTCGAACCCCCGACCGTAGTGGCCGTGCTGACCGTGACTGGAGCGCCTCAGTCACCTCTGCCAGCTGAGTGGACACAGGTTACGTTATTAATAATGTTGAGGTTACGGAAATGCAAGTAGCAAAGTGAAAAGATGATTGTAGGTACTCATAGATGGGAAAAATGACAGGAGGGTGTACATAATGAGGAAATCAAAGAAAAATTGTGAATAAACAGCACAGATGAAGTACTACGCGAATAGAATTAGATTGTTGGGCCATGAGTAGCAAGTAACCTTTCTTTCTTTCTTCCTGGACTAGATTATTTTATCCGCAATTTTCTAACTCTCCTTATATAATTATTTTTTGTTCAGTTTTTTGTACGAAATTGCAGTGGTCATCGGTTCCTAAACATACAAACTATTAAACTAATACTTTATGCATGGCTGATGATCGGCGACTGTAGTAAATTAGATTTTTTTTTTTTTAAACCTCAGCCCTCAGTCGCAAGTTACATTCGCAAATGTCTATGTCACAAAGGACACCTTCTGCAGACAATATGAGATGAAAGGTTAAAAATTACGTTTCAAATCTAAATGAAATTAAAATTTTCTTTAACCTTTTCTTTTTTAACCTTTTCAATCTAGCAGCGACTAATGTAGCGTTAGTGATCGTGCTGCTGTTCCTATTTTAGGTGTTAATATCTCTCCACGGCAGATATGTTGTAATTTTTTAAATGTTCAAATGTTTCAAAAAATTCAAATGTTTGTTAACCTTAAGGGACTTAACTGCGGGGTCACCAGTCCCTAAACTTTCAGACTATTTATGAACTTACCTTATACAAAAGACGACACAAACATCCATGCCCGAGGGGGGATTCGAACCCCCGGCGCCGAACGACAACACGCATCGGAGTATAGCACCTCAATGCGCATGGCCATTCCGCCGCGGCGTTGTAATTTTTAATTTCCTTTATATTTGAGATGTAATTTTTCACCTTCTATCTCATATCCTTATTCTAACAACTCATGCCGCGGTCAAATAGCCGAGCGGTCTAAAGCGCCTCGCTGCGGAGCGCGCGGTTGCTCTCCATCGAAGGTTCGAGTCCTTCCAGGGAAATAGGCGTTTGTGTTGTCCTTAGGTTAGTTTGTAAGCCTAGGGACTAACAACCAACGCAGTTAAATCACATATATTTGCAAACATTTGAACGTTTTGAACTACAACGCAAACACCCATGTTCAACGAAGGACTCAAATCTCCGAACGGCGAACGGCCAAGCGCGTCGCAGCAAGACGCATTAGTGCGCACGGCTATTCCGCCACTGATAAAATCTGTACTTGACAAGGTTGATTATAGCCGAACTGGTTAAGGCGACTCACGACAAGCGGGAAACACGGGTTCGAATTCCATTCCGTCACAAATTTTCATGTGTCGCTAAATGATAGTTAACCTCGTCAAGTTCAGCGTATGCCACAATACTTAGCAAAATACGAATATATATTTCTGAATATTTCTACTGTTGTGTTAATTTATATCCTGCATTTGGCGCCGAAAGAAGATCTTAACATTGCTCTCCAGGTATTAGCACTGCAACGTCGTAGGCAACGAAAGATAATAGAACTGGAAACTGATGGTAATACGAAACTCTTTACTTGTATATACATCATATGAAACCTACGTAATGAAATTTACCGGCAAAATGCAACAAAGGAGGCGGTATGACCTCTTGTGCCGGCCGCTGTGGCCGAGGTGACTGAGGCGCTTCAGTCACGGTCAGCACGGCCACTACGGTCGGGGGTTCGAATCCCCCCTCGGGCATGGATATTTGTGCCGTCTTTAGTCTTAGCTAGTTCATAAGTAGTTTGTAAGCTTAGGGACTGATGACCCCGTAGTTAAGTCCCATAAGCTCTACAAACATTTGAACATTTGAATTTTGACCTCTTGTAGATAATTCCCTTTCAGCTGAGCCTTTAGAAAATGCATCGCTAACAGACATAAAACGCAATCGAATGATCATTTTGTGTCGAACGATATGGAGCCTCTAGCACGATGCGACAGGCTTTAACATCTTCAGCCGGCCGCGGAGGCCGAGGGGACTGAGGCGCTTCAGTCACGGTCTGCACGGCCACTACGGTCGGGGGTTCGAATCCCCCCTCGGTCATGGATATTTGTGCCGTCCTTAGTTGTAGGTAGTTCATAAGTAGTTTGTAAGTTTAGGGACTGATGACCCCGTAGTTAAGTCCCTTAAGCTTAACAAACATTTGAACATTTAACATCTTCAGAAGCCAGAGTCTGAAAAATTGTTTCAAACCTCACCCGAGAATGATTGCCGGATGGAATCCTTCACTGGGCAGGAATTAACTCATACTTGTTTACCTAACGTTACTATCAGCGCACTCGGCGTTAATTAGTAAAAGATTCCGTAGAGAAATTAGTGACACGCTCAAGCAATTCTTCATTATTCTTTTTTCTGTACATGAAAGTCCTGTAACCGACTGGAAACCACTAGAAACATACCAAGGGATGAGAAAATGGAAAAATCAGCGTGATTTGTGACGCGTATACTTAACTCTAAGAGGAATAATTGAGGAGGATCAATATACCTTTTCTATTCGCCACTAAGGTTCAAGTCCAAGAAAACAGTTAAAAATAAAAGACTTCGTTTGTGTACGTACGACTGATAATAAGCGTACAGGACACGGCAGAATGAATTTTCGCATAAAATGTGTTCTGTATAGATAAATCTGTTGTTGTTGTTGAGGTCTTCAATCCGGACACTGGTTTGATGCAGCTCTCAATCCTATTCTATCCTCAGCAAGCCTTTTCATCTCCTCATAAGACCTGCAACCTACATCCATTTGAATCTGCTTACTGTATTCATTTCTTGGTCTCCTTCTGCGATTTTTACCCCATACACTTCCCTCCAACGCTAAATTCACGATTTCTTGATGTCTAAGAATGTGCCCTATCAGTAAATCCCTTCTTTTAGTCAAGGTATGCCAGAAATTAGTTTTCTCGGCAAATCTGTTCAGTACCTCTTCATTAGTTAAGCGATCCACCCAACTAATCTTCAGCATTCTTCGGTAGCACCACATTCAAAAAGCCTCTATCCTCTTCCTGTCCGCACTATTTATCGTTCATGTTTCACTTCCATACAAGGCAACACTAAGCAAATGCCTTCTGAAAGGACTTCCTAAGACTTAAATTAACATTCGATGTTTACAAATTTATCTTTTCCAAAAACGCTTTTCTTCCCATTGCCATTCTCCATTTTATCCATCGTGTGTTATTTTCCTGCCCAAATAACAAAACTTATCTACCAACTTTACTGTTTCATTACCTTTTTAAAAAAAAGGCGGAATATCAAGGTGTACAACGGATTAGTCGTTTACTAAGGGACTGCCAAAGCCGGCCTTAAATATTCGGGTAACGAAATTTTCGCCTGAATTTGAATATATATATATATTAAAAAGGAACTGCTTAATCTTTACCCATGATAATGTTATTTTTCAATTTTCTGAATAAAACTTATCTGGAAACCCCGGCTTGAAAATGTAAAGTATTTTAGCTTTTGAGGAATGAAAGCGCAAACTAGGCCAAAAGTTCCTGAGGCACACGCGCGACGCATGACCCCCTTCCACAAAAGAGGCCCTGGTGCCTCGACCACTTTAGATTGTCTATTACTTTAGATTGTCTATTACAACACAAAGTTGTTTAATGACAATAAAACTTGATTTGATTTTACTTGATTTGATTTGATATCGGCCCAAAATTTTGCATAAAAATTTAAGAAAGAAAAAAAAAGTTGAAGATGTTCCGCTTCCACTCCTTGGTTATTTGACATGGACTAACCCCATAGCAGAGCCATGTTAATAACGAAATTTATTAAAAAGAAACCGGGAGTAGACTTTTCAGGCTTATTAAATATGTATTTGTGATGTTAACTTTTTTTTCGGTATCTTTAGTTCGCATTCTCAATAACATTTTCTATGTTATTCCCGATTTTACGTCGATCATAGTTTTAATTCCTAGGTATTTAGTTGAATTTACGGCCTTTAGATTTGACTATTTATTGGAAACGATGTTTAATGGACTTCTTTTCGTACTCATATAGATGACCTTATGCTTTTCGTCATTTAGGGTTAGTTGCCGATTTTTTCACTGTACTAGTATCTTGTATAAATCGTTGGTTTTGATCGCCTAATGAATTTAGTTGGCGATAAATGACGGTATCATCTGCACTCAACCTAAGAGGACTACCCAGAGTTTCTCCTAAATGGTTTTTTATAGACCAGCAGCAGCAGTGGGCCTGTAACATCACCCTGCGGAATCCCACATATACCTTTGTTTTAGCCAATGCCTTTACTTTCTACGAACTTTGTTTCCTCTGAGATAATATGTCCAAGCGAATCACAAATCTGAGCCGCTATTCCACAACCACGAAGTTTTATTGAAGCCATTTATGAAGTACAGTGTCAAAAGCCTCCTGGAAGCCCAGAAAAACGGAATGAATCTCAGGTCTCACGTCGATAGAACTCGTCAGTTCATTTGAATGAAGAGCTAATAGTATATCACAAGAACGATATTTGATAAATGCTTGCAAAATGTGGGACACAGTATACAGGATGTTTCAGGAGGAATAATAAATATTTCATGAGGTGGTAGTGTAGACGAACTGCAATTAAAACGCGATACGTGTCCAGTTTTCATTGAGTACCGAGATAGTAATGTAACTCAAACTTAAAGCAAAAGCAAATGAGGTCGTTAAAAGTTTATTTTTCAAAAATTACACCACCAACTACAATGCGCTTTTGACTTCTCTTGATAATACGACGTGTAGCTCTTTTGAGGTCGCCTTTGCGTTATTTTATAAGGGCTGCACTGTTCACAATCCGATCAAATCTGCTATTGTGTTTACTTTTCATCAAATGTTTGTAAACCAAATTAAGGAAGGAAGTTAATTCAAAAATGTTTTTTGTAGCTTATGGGACTTAACTACGGGGTCATCAGTCCCTAAACTTACAAACTACTTATGAAGTAGCTAATACTAAGGACCGCACAAATATCCATGCCCGAAGGGGGATTCGAACCCCCGATCGCAGTGGCCGTGCAGAACGTGACTGGCGCGCCGCAGACCGCTTGGCCACCGCGGCCGGCAGGAAGTTAATTAGAAACTACTGAAACTAACTTTTGCTAAAGACAACACACACACTCATGTCCGAGGGAGGACTGGAACCTCCGCTGGGAGCGACCGCGCATTACTGACATGGCGTCTCAGATCGCGCAGATACTACTTCTTATAAGGGAACCTCCCCATTTAATTATAAGTTGGCGCCGTGGATAGGCCGTTAGAAACTGAACACAGATCAATGGAGAAAACAAGAAGATGTGTGGAACTATGAAAAAAATAAGCAAAATATAAAAACTGAGCAGTCCATGCGAAGGATAAGCAAAGTCTAGCAGATGGTGAACACACGGGCACACTGGTCCTGTGGCTAGCATGAGGAATTGCAGAGCGAGATGTCCTTGATTCGAGTCTTCCTACATGCGAAAATTTTAATTTTTTCATTTTGAGAAAATTATTCTCTGTCCGTCCGTCCGATGAAAGATAACTGCGCCGTATTATGGGGACGCTACGCCTAAGAAAACATCTAAATATTTATTTTGACAGAGCACAGGGAAAACTGTGCGACTGTGAAACAGTTGCATTGATTTGTTGCAGCTTATGTGACAAACTTATGCTTTTATCACTTTTTGAGAGTGATTATCACATCCACAAGAAAACCTAAATCTGGCAATGTAGAATCTCTTTACCCATTCACAAAGTGTACAAGTTATGTGGTTCGACAAGAGTTTCCTGTTATATGAGGCACATACCGTCACGTCGTATAGAAGATATCAGGCGTTTCTTTCCTGTGGAGTAATCGGTTCACGTATCACCTCGTGTTCAAATGTTTTAGGTTCCCATTGGACAGGCACTTCTTTTCTTCTGTTACTCGCAAGCTTTGCGGTGGGGTCGCAAAACACAGACACTAAAGTGATTACAGCGAACATAGATGTTAATGAACGGACAGGCAGATCATAATTTTGCGATAAAATTAAAATTTTCGTTCAAGGAAATGCTTGAACCAGGGACCTCTTGCTCTAGTATTTCTCACGCTAGACACAGGACAACAGCGCTCGCATGCTCACAATGTGCTCGACTTTGCCAATCTTTCGCATGGACCGTCCAGCTTTTATATTTTGCTTATTTTTTCTTAATTCCACAAAACGTCTTCCTGTTTTCTCGATTGATCTGTGTTCCGTTTCTAACAACCTATCCACTGCGCCATCTTATAACTAAATCTGAGGGGTGTGCGATGGGGAGGTTCCCTTGTTAGTAGCCTACATTGAATGTTTCACCCTGCCCCAGGAGTAAAAGTACAAAGGAGCAAGGGCCGAATACTTTGGTGGCCACGAAAGGTGCCCATATCTGCCGATCCATCTTCAGGAGAATGTTGGGTATGGATGGTGCGTCACCTCACTACAGGAATGTGCTGCAGCCCCGCATTCTTGTTGCCAAAGGAGTCCCTTGCAGTAATTCTGGGAGTTCATTTTCAAGAAGCTGCAGGTAACGGAATTCTGTGAGACGATGCGGCAGCACAGTGGGGCCCAGCAACTGGTAGTCTATCAAACCATGGCTCCACAGTGGCGTGTAGGTCTTCTTACGAGTGTCGTTGGTGCCGTCGCGAGTGAAAGTGGGGTCATCAGTGAAGAGCGAAAAGCGGGTTACCTGGCGTTTTTTAAGTATCCAGCTACAAAATTTCTAACCTCTACCTTGAACTCCTCCTGTTAGGTGTTTAGTGAGACTTAAATAATACGGAAGGCTCGGTGGCAGGTGCCAGATTATATATATGAAAGTCGCGGTGTCGATTCGCGGTCAGTCGTTTGATTATTGTCACTTTTCATTCATGTGACCACTGGCAATGTTGATGTGAAAAATGTCGAACTGCACCGTGGTTCGGAAAGCACGGTAAATTGTAGGATCCGTATAACTGGCTGAGTCGGTTGAAAGGCCAAATGAAGGCAACGGCATATCATCTCCAAACGGGACCATGCACTGCTGTGTTCGAACCAATTTCCGGAGTGGAACCCGTGAATACGTAATGTACACCATATTGTTGTATATGGAACACCGATAGGTGCAGAAAATTGTATGAGTGCTTGTTTAAGGACTGCGTTCTTCCCCCCTGCAGCAGAGGCGCCGACTTTTGAAAGTCTCTGTCCACAAATGTTCGAAACCAACCCTCCTGAAAATCATATCCATGCATTTTTGAATGAACAATACTTGATAAATGTAAATAGGCAGTTATCTGGCGTTTTAAAGATAGAAGGAAGGAGGAGGAAGAAAAGGAAAGCATGGCTGCATTAGGACATTTCAATAAAACGATCTAATTGGCCGAAGTGGATATTTCGATATAAGTAACACCCCAAAACTTCTACACGACCAATGAAATGATTGTTCACTGTACACTAATCTAATACATTTTGTGCGAAGCTATTCTTTCTGACAAAAGCGTTTGGTAGAACATCGTCATCAAGGTTTAAAGAAATCTTGGAAATATTTTGAGATTTTGAAGTCCGACATCAAATTTTTTTGGTCAGCTCCAAGCAAGAGCTGTATACTTCATCGAAACTTTCACTTCAAGACAACTTGATGACATCTCTGACAGTATTAATATAGTTTTTTTAAGCCTGAGAGAAAAACAGTGCAAATTTCAACTGAATCTATAATTTTAATCAGAAGGGGAGTGACAAAGATAAATGTAAAACGATTAACTTTAGCATCAGCATCAGATTCTTGAAGCTAAATTCCTAAAAAAAAAAAAAAAAAACAAACCACAACTGAATGTTCATAAATACGTACACCTGAAAGGTCAAAAGGACCAACGTGCTTCAAGATGAATAAAGCTAGCATAGTGGCCAAAACATGGACACTCATTACTACTCGCTTGGGGACCCGTGTACAGAACTGATCATTTCTTTCACGTATGAAATATCGTCTCTCGCTATGGTCACGTTTTACATTGGCTCTTGAATCATAAGGTAGGTTTGATTTTTACCGATTTCTCAAAAATTCATACAATTTTATTTTCCACCTCAATTTTATGTGGGTGCTTGGCAGTCGCAAAAAAATTCTTGGGGGGTGCACGAGACCCCCCAAGAATTGCCCTGCAGACTGTCTTCTTGTTTCATCCACTGTCTGTCGCAGTGGCTTAACTAGGACTTGGCTTTTGGGGGGGGGGGGGATAGATCTGCTTCATGAGCAAAATTTTAGTTAGTTTCCAGACTATCATCTACCACTCCCTGTGAAGATTAATTCACTCCCATGCAATGAAAGCTTATGGTAAAACACCCCGAGTTTCCAATCTTTACCTTTACCAGATTGCTGTTATACAATCTCTTCCTTCCTTCTTTTTTTTTTAAGTGTTCTGGGGAGGTTCTATCCCCCTCATCCCCCCCCCCCCCATAGTTACGCCACTGGTCTGTCGATTTACTCGTTCAAAAAAATGTTCAAATGTTTGTTAAGCTTATGGGACTTAACTACGGGGTCATCAGTCCCTAAACTTACAAACTACTTATGAACTACTTACGAACTAGGACGGCACAAATATCCATGCCCGAGGGGGGATTCGAACCCCCGACCGAAGTGGCCGTGCTGACCGTGACTGGAGCGCCTCAGTCACCTCGGCCACCGCGGCCGGCTTTACTCGTTCAAACACAGTATGATAGCTGGACACTGTATCTGTTCAGGCAATGTATTGAACACACGAGTGGTAGTCTGCGGCTGGGAATTCGTATGCCATATCCTCTACATACAGCAGCAGCAGCGTTTCCACTATAAAACCCGCACACAAATACAATATCGGCATGTTCAGCACGTGTAAATACGACTGCCTTGTTTACACGCTACAGTCAATATACTTGGCTAGGAAATTACAATCAAAACTTGATTGTAAACTAAAGGGCAATTTCACAACTTGAGGACGAACACTCTATTACTGATATTCGATTAATGCACCCGTAGAAACAGGTGTACCGCGACACGAAATGAAAATGTATATAACTCGCTGTATCTGTACTCAATATCTGAACACTTTGTTGCATTTCGTCCTAGAATATTTAGAATCGCTCCTGCCGCAGACGGCCGCTGTAAGACGGCGCCAGAGACAGAGGCGTGGCGTGTTGTGGCGGCTGCCCTACCTGTGCGCGGCGCGTGCGGTGTCGTCGCTTGGCGTCGCGCGCTGGAGGCGTCTGGAGCGCTGTGTTGTGTTGTATCCCGGAGTCGCGCAGGCACTGGCGTCTGGCGCTAGCGTGTTGGCGGCGGCGGCGGCGGCCGCGTGGCCCGGCACCCCCCACCACCGGGGCGGCTGGCCCCCACCTGCCGCGTGGGCTCTACCTGCCCCACAAGACTTGGCCGAGGTCACTCACGCAAGCCGGCCGCCGCACTCATCCAACGCCGACTCGATTGACGAGGCCTGCGCGCTGTCTGCCAGCAGTAGCCATTGTTATTGTTGTGGTCTTCAGTCCGGAGTCTGGTTTGATGCAGCTCTCCACAATACCCTATCCTGAGCAAACCTCTTCATCTCCACATAAGAATGGCAACCTACTTCTGTCTGTATCTGTTTACTATATCAATCTCTTGGTCTTCCTCTGCCGTTTTTACCCCACACACTTCCCTCCAACGCTAAATTCACAAGAATGTGCCCTACAAATCTTCTTTTAGTCAAGGTATGCCAGAAATTTCTTTTCTCCCTAATTCTGTTCAGTACCTCCTCATTAGTTACGCGATCCACCCACCTAATCTTCAGCATTCTTCTGTAGCACCACATTCCAAAAGCCTCAATCCTCTTCCTGTTTGCACTGTTTATCGTCCATGTTTCACTCCCATACAAGGCAACACTCCACACAAATGCCTTCAGAAAGGACTTCCTAAGGCTTAAATCAATATTTGATGTTAGCAAATTTCCCTTTTTCAAGAACGCTTTTCTACCCATTGCCATTCTGCATTTTATGTCCTCTGTACTGCGACCATCATTTGTTATTTTACTGCCCAAGTAACAAAACTCATCTACCTCCTTTATTGCTTCGTTACCCAATCTAATTCCTTTAGCATCACCTGATTTTCATACACTGCACTCCATTACCCTAATTTTGCTCTTGTTAATATTCATCTTATATGCACCTTTCAGCATACTGTCCATTCCGTTCAATTGCTCTTCCAGGTCCTATGCTGTATGTGCCAGTCGCTTCAGGCCAAACTGTACAAGCGTAGAGACCTGCGCAGGCGACCGGAGAAGGATCAAAATTCAATTCTTTCTACCTGCGCAGGGGTGTAGACCTGAGAGTGTGTGTGTGTGTCACTCCGGCACGGCAGTACAGGTTTTTGGTTAGCTGGGGCTACCTCCTCCAGTAGAGAGCGCCTGTTGTCTATGTATTTACGTGCACAACAGTGTGAACTAGTGACTACACGCACGGTAATGCTCAACTCTTCTAATCCACATGTCAAATCGGAAAAGGAACCACAAAAATGTTCAAATGTTTGTATAGCTTATGGGACTAAACTACGGGGTCATCAGTCCCTAAACTTACAAACTACTTATGAAGTAGCTAATACTAAGGACGGCACAAATATCCATGCCCGAGGGGGGATTCGAACCCCCGACCGTAGTGCCATGCAGACCGTTACTGGAGCGCCTCAGTCACCTCGGCCGGCTAGTGTGAACTATCGATGCATGAAGAAAGAGCATCGGAGGCGGTTGGAGGTTCAACCTCAGTAGTGAGTTATTGATCTTGAATACATAAACAAAATTCCTGCATGTTTGTACTTTATATATATTGATTGACATGTGTGTTCATATATTCCTGATTTGTCTGATGGTATTATTTGTGTTTTGCGTTTTTTCAGTACTGTTCAAATGTTTGTAAAGCTTATGGGACTTAACTACGGGGTCATCAGTCCCTAAACTTACAAACTACTTATGAACTAGCTAATACTAAGGACGGCACAAATATCCATGCCCGAGGGGGTATTCGAACCCCCGACCGTAGTGACCGTGCAGACCGTGACTGGAGCGCCTCAGTCCCCTCGATCACCGCGGCCGGCTCATAACAACAGCATACCACTACTGTTGTCTAGCATCCTGATGAGTTAGGGAGTACCTGCACCTCACATAGTGTGTTTCAGAAGGTTTTGGCCCACTTTA
Source organism: Locusta migratoria (assembly GCA_026315105.1). Lineage (NCBI taxonomy): Eukaryota > Metazoa > Arthropoda > Insecta > Orthoptera > Acrididae > Locusta > Locusta migratoria. Next base: position 909,203,407 of record CM048744.1, read on the forward strand.
GGTTACGGTGGTAACACTAAAACTGGGCCTTTGCGATCATCTTTTGACAGCTCGAAATTAAAATTAAAATAACGGCTTGACTGTTCATCTGACACAAAAATTGAATAACCGAATTTGTAGAGGAGAAAATTCTCTACAACTTTGCACTGTTATGTTTTTTTCATATCGTTTCAGAGATATTTGCAAAAATAACGGCTTTTTTGGGATGTCTGTCCGTAATGTGTTCCCTGTTTTTAATACGAACCGTTCAACCGATCAGCACCAAAACGTATAGTTGAATGTACCTTCTAAATTGTATCACATTACGACACATGGTTCATGAGATATGAGGACATAAACAGTAACATTCATAGAAAACTGCCCCATCACGCAACAAGTTTTAATCTATTATTTCTTTACTACTAATTGTATTCCCAAGAGATTTTACAAACACACTGCCATTATACAAATGAATATGTATCCCAAAACTAGCAGGAAAAGTAAATAAATACCGAGCTACGGCGGGTTATCAGCTAGAAGTTCATAAATGTCTTTTAGCGAGTCAAATTTGTACTGAAAATCACATTAAAAAATCGCACTGACGTGTTTTGCGGCCCACTTTAGATTTGTAGTTTGTCTGTAAAAGACATCAATGTAGGCCGCCAGAGACCAGAACCTCCCTTTTTCAAATTTTTCGGACAAAAAATACGGTAGTAATACCAAAAAAAGCCGTTTGTAATACAATTGTAATTGCAAACGAACCGTTCATCTGACACGAAAATTGTATAACCTAATTGGTAGAAGAGAAAATTCTCTACAACTTAGCTCCCTTATGTTTTTTTTCATATCTCGTATCGTTTGAGACATATTTGCAAAAATAACGGAGATTTGACACCCTCTATTGAATTAACGAAAACCAGCCGTTCGGAGATGTCAAGTGACATTCCTCGCTCAGAACTCTCTGTGGCATACGCCATCCTGCGTTGCGTATTTGATGATTTTATTATTGTAACTTACACGTTCTCATTTCAAAGCAATGGGGCACTGAAGAATTAACAAAAACACATCACAACAAAAATTAAATGTATGTAAATCTATCGGACCAAACTGCGTGGTCATCAAAATGTTCAAATGTTTGTTAAGCTTATGGGACTTAACTACGGGGTCATCAGTCCCTAAACTTACAAACTACTTATGAACTAGCTAATCCTAAGGACGGCACAAATATCCATGCCCGAGGGAGGGATTCGAAACCCCGACCGTAGTGCCCGTGCAGACTGTGACTGAAGCGCCTCAGTCCCCTCGGCCACCGCGGCCGGCTGCGTGGTCATCAGTCCGTAGCTTACAAACTACTTAAACCTAGGTAAACTAACCTACGGATAAACACACACACCCATGCCCCAGGGAGGACTCGAACCTCCACGGCGAACAAGCGCGCGCTCCCCAGCAAGATACTTTAAGCCCTTTTTAAACGATGAACAAAAGTTTACAAGATAGATAATAGTCTACTGAAGCGCTCCTAGCGTATTAGTCCTGAACTACAATCTCATGCAAGATCTTGTGGCAGCGTGTTTAGACGATAAAAGTAATCGAACAGTAATACCCGATATTGAAAGTGAGGTTATGACAGGCGATCTGTTACGTAGGAAGTCATAGTTTAATACTGGATTTGAGGAAACAATGCTAAATGTTATTGACGGCAAAAAAAAATCTTGCAATCTATGTTTTTGGTCAACTTAGTGTGGTAAAGTTCTGGGAAGTGAAAAAACATATCAAAACTTTCACATCTACTTACAAGCGAAAAAAATAAACTTATGAACACATCAAACAATATTTATAAGAGCATAAATAGACCTTCTTTACTTTATCTACTACGATTTGCCCACTGACATTGTTAATAACGTCATGCACAACTGAATTTTTGTCCTTCATTTGGACTGACTTTTTCAATTAAAATGCTATTTCTTTTACGCTCCTCTTAAACTGATCTTTATTTGTAGCTGTTTTTTATGGTTTGTGGTAAATTATTAAAAATATATGTTATTGAGAAGTGGACTCCTTTTTGCACTAAAGTAAGTGCTTTTAAGTCCTTGTGTAGATTATTTTTGTTCCTACTATTGTATGTATGAACTGAGCAGTTTGTTACTTATCACAAATTTCATTAAGGAATAAATATACTGAGAGGAAGTAGCTAATATACCCAGTTCTTTGAAGAGGCTTCCACAAATAATACGTATTACACGTTATTGGACACTGAAAACTTTTACTTGACTTGAAGAGTTACCTCAAAGTATTATACCATATAACATTATGGAATGAAAGTAAGCAAAGTATGCAAGCTTTTTTATTTCTATGTCTCCTATGTCTGATACCACTCTTATTACAAATACAGATTTGTTAAATCGTTTCTGCAGTTCTGTGGTGTGCTCCTCCCAACTGAATTTATTATAAAGCTCTAATCCCAGGAATTTTATACTGTCAACCTCTTCTATCTGCTCTTCTTCGTACTTTATTCATATACTGGATGGGAATCTCTTACATGTTCTGAACTTCATGTAGTGAGTCTTTTGAAAATTTAATGTCAATGAGTTGGCTTTAAACCATTTATTAATGTTCATGAAAATATCATTAGCAGACCTTTCAAGAACTATGCTCGACATACTTTTTATTGCAATCATCTGCAAACAAAACTAGCTCTGCTTCTGGCAGTGTAACTGATGAGATGTCATTAATGTACACAAGAAAAAGCAATGGCTCTAAGATGGATCCTTGTGGGACACCACACGTAATTTCTTTCCAATCTGATGATGACTGATGGCTTAAATCACTAGTCCCTTGTACTGACACCCTTTGTTTCCTGTTAGCGAGGTGTCACTTGAACCATTTTGCAGCAATTCCCGTGACACCATAGAATTCTATTTTACTTAAAAGGATGTTATGACTTGCACAATCAAATACCTTTGACATACCAAAAAATATACCTGCTACTTGATAATTTATTACCTAATAACTTAAATATTCTGCTTGTACGTTACCTTTTCTAGAATTTTCGAGTATGCCGGTATAAGTGAAATCCGTCTGTAGTTTGATGGTACTTCTTTACACCCTTCCTTGAATTGAGGTTTAATATCCGCATATTTTAACTAATCAGGAAATGTTCCAGTTATAATAGACTGGTTGCACAAATAACTTAAAATTTTGCTAAATTCACAAGAACACGCTTTAATTAACTTTGTTGATATTTCATCATTCCACTAGAATGATTTGTTTTTAAAGATGTTATAATGGAAGCTATTTCTTGTGGTGAAGTGAGTACCTGAAGTCATTTGTAAATGTTAGTTTCAAATATACAAGGGCATTATTTACTGCCTCTTACAAACTCATACTATCAGTAACAGATATAAAGTATTCATTAAATAGATTTGCCACACTATGCCCATCAGTTACTAATGTCTCATCTACTATGAATGCTCTCTGCTTCTGTTCCTTTCTGGTTCTACCAGTACATTCCATATTGTTTTTATTTTGTTGCCTGATTTTTCTATCTTACCTCATAGTGCAATTATTTAGATGTCGGAATTACTTTTCTTAATATTTTACAGTATTCTTTGAATTCATCTAAATAATTAGCATTGGAGATATTCTTGGCTGGTAGATAGAATTTTCCCTTTTATCTTACATGAAATCTTTTTACCTTGTGTAATCCATGGTTTTATTATAGAATTTTGTTTTATTTGAGTTACATTTAGGAGAAAACAGTTTTCAAACATGATACTGACATTATTAATGAATATGTTATATTTTTCATTCATGCCATTAGCACTATAAACATCTATCCAGTCAATATTTTTGACCAGTTTTCTAAAAGTCTCAATATCTGGTGGTTTGCCTAATCGCCTGTATGCAGATTTAGCAATCTTCATAATCTGCTTAGTCTGTATCTTAAAGAAAGACCTGCATATCAAGATCTGATAGGGCATTAATTGTTGGTTTTTATGGTATGATTTTTTGATTTGTGTATAAAAATATTATCAATGGCTGTCCTAGAGGATTTAGTTATCCTTGTTGGAAAGTTTGCAGTATGAGTTAGTTTGAAAGACAATGTTACTGACAAATAAATGTTTACTGGAAGACTGATAAGAAAATCTGTATTGAAGTCACCAGTAACCAAGATTTCTTTGTTTCTTTCTGTTAAATAATCCAATAGCGCTTCTATATGATTTAGAAATAGATTATAATTTGCTGCAGGTGCTCGGTAAATAGTTACTATTACATATCATCTGTTATGGAATTCTACTTCTATGTCACAAGGCTGGCCGCGGTGGACGAGGGTACTGCGGCGCGTCAGTCACGGTCTGCACGCCGTCTACGGTCGGGGGTTCGAATCCCCCCTCGGGCATGGATATTTTTGCCGTCCTTAGGATTAGCTAGTTCATAAGTAGTTTGTAAGTTTAGGGACTGATGACCCAGTAGTTAAGTCCCATAAGCAATTTGAACATTTTTTTATGGCACAAGCTTCTAAATGCTGCTCTAGAGAGAATTTATTTATATCTGTATCCTTGATTTTATAGCAGTTTTTAATAAATGTGGCAACTCCCCTCCCTCCATATCTACTCTTCAGAAGTATGAAGCTAAATTAAATCCTGGAAAATTTAACATATCTGTACCAGTGGTCACATAATATTCAGAGAGGCAAATTATGTCAATAGGGTTATAGGATCTATTTCATCGATACAAATCAGTAGTTCATCAAGTTTCTTACTGAGTCCTGGAATGTTCCGATGTAATCAAATAACTGATATTGCATACTAATGGTTAACAAAGATTTCAGTTAGTTTCTGAATATTGTGCGTTAAACATTATTTGCTAAACTCTATCTCCTGTTTATCTGTTTTCTCAGACTGAGGGTGTTTTCCAAGTTCTTGTGGCCGAGCGGATTGAGGCGCTATGCTCCGATGCGCGAGGCCGTTCCTCCCTCGGGCATAGATGTTTGTGCTGTCTTTAGTGTAAGTTAGTTTATAAGTAGTTTGTAAGTTTAGGGATAGATGACCCCGCAGTTACGTCCCTTAAGCTTAACAAACATAGCAAATTTTATTTTCCAAGCTCTCTCAAAACTGGTTTTCTTTCCCCGATCCCTATCCTAAAAAAGGCATCGCTCTGACACCTATAACCACTGGTATTTTACAATTTGTGACAGAGCCACCCGTAAGTTACTTGCAGTCAACCCAGACAGTTTTCCCTTTCCTGTTGAGGTGTAGTCCATGCCTAGTGTAGTTCCACCTGCAGATAGCATCCACAGGAATCAAACGAATGTGGGACCCCATCTCTGACAAGAGCAGCCGTTCCAGCTCCAAGTTCACTCTCCTGACGGAAGAGTTCAAATAAAGCCGATCATGGCGTCTTAAAACAGACATAAATCCCACACTTGTATGCTTGGTTGCGGATACTAACTTCACCAGGTCATTCTCTGTAGAATTGGGACGCATTGATCCACACCACTCTCGTGTTCGTTATGCAGTTATGTTCGATCGAGTGCAGTGAATAGTTGTGCCTCCGGTATGAAAGCCGTTGAGTGATAATTACGTAATATTTGTCAAAAACGTTGCGAATATACAAAGGAAGAGAGTGAGAAATCTGCGTAAGGTTGTTTCTACAAGGAAAATGTTATCAGGAAATCCGGTAGACCAACCAGTACAGTGAAGAGTATTACGAGGCGCGTCCAGAAAGTAAATTCCGTTTGGTTATATAAAACGAACGGGTACAGATACCAAAAAAATATTGATTGTACAGAAGTCTGCAACTGTTCAACCACTTTTCTACATAGCTTCCGAAACTTTGTAGGCAATTGTCATAGCATGGCACAAGGTTTTGTGTGCCTTTTTTCATAGAATGTTGCCGCCTGTGTATTCATCCATGTGGTAACATGTTCTTTCAGCTCGTCATCATCGTTGAAGTGTTGTCCACCAAGGACAGATTTTAGGTGTAAGAAGAGGATTACTGTCAAAAGATTTTTTTTCACGATAATGCCTGACCTCACACACCGAATGTGACCAAACAATTCTTACGGAAATTTCAATGGGATCTGTTTGATCATCCTCCATGCAGCTCGGACCTCTCTTCTAGCGACTTTCATCTCTTCTTACACCTAAAATCTGTCCATGGTGGTCAACACTTCAACGATTATAAAGAGCTGTTACCGCATGGTTGAATACACAGGCGGTAACCTTCTGTGAAGGATGCATGCAAAAACTTGTGGCACGCTATGACAAGTGCCTACAAAATTTCGGCAGTTATGTGGAAAAGTAGTTTAAGAGTTGTAGAATTTTGTGCAATAAAAATTTCTTCTGTATCTGTGTACAATTTCATTTTATTACCAACGCGCCTCTTATATACAGGTTGAATCCTAGCAAAAAGTACGAAAAGAAATCGGTCGTCTTGCTGTTCTGTGTAAGATGGAGAAACGACAGCTACTTCGAGAACTGATGAAACATCCGAAACGGAGCGCCCCGCAAATTGTAGCTGCTTTTTGTATGCGGACAGGAAGGTCTTTTTCAGCACAGACTGTAAGAAGATGGGTATGGAGGGCGAACAGCTCTTAGAAAACCGTAAACCAGATAATCAGCAGAAGAGAGCGACTTGGATTTGCAGGAGAACGTAAATCAGATGGGTTTGATTCACGGAAGCCGCGGCGGAATAGCGGTGCGCACTGGAGCGCCGTGCTGCGGTGCGCGCGGCCGTTAGTTTAAGTGGTTTGTAAGCTACGGACTAATAACCCAGAAGTTGCGTCATTTAGATTTACAAACTTTTTGTAACTTTTTGAAACTGGTCTCTGGACTAATACACGAATAAAAAAGATGAAACTTGTCTCAAGGTTACGTCAGGTCAGCGCCTCGACTTAAAACTCTGTTTTCTACCGGTCAGGGAGAATTGCAGCGGCGCGCTATTCCACCAACGCAACATGTGTAGGGTTCCCATATTGTGGAAACCAAAGCCAAACCCAAATAAAACGGAAGTAGCTTGTTTACATCTCAATAATAGGATGGCCGACTATAAATTTAATATCTCGTTTGATGGTGTTAAACTTGAACATAGTGAACATCCAAAACACCTGGGAGTCATCTTGGATAGATCTCTCACTTTTAAGTACCACCTTCATAAAACAGCAGACAAAGTTAAAACTAGGAATAACATATTGCAGCACTTAGCAGGATCACCTTGGGCAACCAGTGCTAAGGTTTTGCGTACAACAGCTTTGTCCCTAGTTTACTCTGCAGCTGAATATTGTTCTCCTGTCTGGCTCAACAGTGCTCATGTGAGGGACTTTGATGTACAATTAAATAGAGCAATGAGATTGATCAGTGACACTCTGATGGCTGCAACACTTCAATGGCTCCCAATATTATGCAACATCGTTCCTCCTGATCTAAGACGAAAGGAAGCCTTAATGAGAGAGTATTATAAGATCTTGTCCACTCCTGAGCTCCATATCCTGCAAGACCTTCCACCACAGGCAAGCCGGCTGAAATCATGTAAACCAACTCTTAAAACAGCTGTGCAACTACATGAGAGTGGCTTCTCGCCTAAATCAAACTGGGCAAGAACTTGGGATTCGTTTAATGGAAAAAACAGCATCTGGATAGACGATCCCTCTAAGGAGCTCCAAGGAATGGACCTTCCCAAGAGAGAATTGTCTTTGATCAACCGCTTCCGAACTGGTGTTGGTCGCTGTAACTATTGGAAATTCAAATGGAGACAGACAGACGACCAGTCATGTGACTGTGGAGCGGGCATACAAACGATGACCCACATACTTACTAATTGCCCATTACGATCATTCTCAGGAGGGATGACCGAACTCCATATAGTCAGTCAGGAAGCTGTCCAGTGGTTAAAGGAGTTGGACTTGGCTCTGTGACAGAGATATGTTTTTATCTTATTAATTAGACACTAGTATATCTTATTAAAGTATTATATGTAGCTGACATTATACCATACGATATATATATATATATATATATATATATATATATATATATATATATATATATATATATTGTTTTTGATAAAATTCAGGACATTTTCACAATGATTCCCAAAAAATTCAGGACAAACGAATAAAATTCAGGACACTATAGGATTTTCGTTCATTTTTACCTAATAAGTATATATTTCAACATAATCTACCAGACTAATGGTTGCAGGGTGTAGTAGTATACCGTACACAATTTCATGTAGATTTCTTTTAACACATCTCTTTAAAAAGATCGGTTTGACGTTTCGTGCATTATTTATCATAATCAAGCAACTCGCAAGTTTAAGTAACTTAAATATAAACACCAGCTTTACATATTTTCTGTTGAAGTTGACGGAACAGGCTCGAATTTATTTGACTGGTACGTTTCAGTTCTGTGCAACTGTTTTAGGAATTTATCTTCAATAGGCAGGTATCAAATTATAGAAACCCATACAACGGAGGTTAGCTAAAGTTTTTTATCATTGTTAGTGCTTTCACTGTTCCGAACTTTAATCTATCTTTCATCTGTCAACATAGCATGTATTACTGAAAACAATCGGTAATTTTCTAGAAAGCTTTCACTTGAAAGTACGCGGCCGAAATCATTATATATCGAATGTCGAATACATGATTATTCGCAGGCTTCTTATTTAAGTTTGGAGAACGTATTTAAGTAGTATCTTCTAATTAAGAAAGTGCATATGCAATTGGTAGAGTAATTCAAGATGAATAGTTCTTCATTAATAAAGGAACTCTTTTTGTCGGTAGATTTCCAGTAATAAAACGTATTTGTAAGTTATGATACATTAGTAAATATCTGTATTTACTCATCTCACTAGTGAAGTAACTTCGTTGTTACTGGTAGATTTCTAGTAATAAAAAAGTATTTGTACGTTATGATACATTAGTAAGTATCCCTACTTACACATCTCATGAGTGAAGTAACTTTTTTATTATCGGTAGATTTCTAGTAAGAAAATAATTCACAGGCTGTTTCTGTTGGTTGATATTGTACGTCCTGTTGCTGCCTGGAGGGTGCGGTACAGTTGAATTGCATTCAGCCTCCTGTCTCAGAGATAACGGTCGTTTCTTGCTGGTTACCCTTGCATGGCCTTGCCTTCTTTTAACGGTTCCTGTTGACTGAAATCGCGTCCAGGTCCTGGAAATTTCACTTGGTGACATTCCCACAGCTGCAGCCCCCTCCCTCTTTGTCTGTCCCGCCGCCCATGCCACAGATTCGAGTAAGTCGCGTTAGTGTTGCATTGCACTACCGGTCCTCTACACTGTCTGTACCCAACTGCTCGTGTAATTGGTTTGGTAAATAAACGCAAGTCAACACCATCCCCTCTGCATCAGCTTTCTGTTACTACCACTACGTCGGTTGTCATAATGTTGTTGTCTCCACTCCGTAGAACTGACAGAAAGACCGTAACGTAGCGCTCCCAACCACATGGCCATTTCCGCGTGGCAGTGGAATAATGTGCCAAGCACACCACATGCTGCGGCCGGAACATAGCATGATTGGAATGCCGAAACTTGTTGCATTGTAAGAGTAAATTAAAAAAAAAAAAAAAAAGAAAGAAGAAAAGACTTTTAGGTGTATTAAAAACCTGTCAGTCAGGGCGGCACATGGAAGCACTGTTGAATATGGGTCCCAAGGTACGACTAAAACTTTCGATTAGACAAATCACCAGTAATCGTCATTTCGTAAAGACCATGGATGTGCGTCAGAATATTGCGCTATACAGATGTGTATGTTCATTAAATACCTGTCCTGTCAGACTGCGTGCTAAAAACTTTTGTTTGATAAAAACTGTCACTCATCAGTACTTTGTTTGTTAACTGCAGAACGATTTCAATGTCGTGTTTGACCAATCCAACGGCAAGACAGAAAGAACGTATAACCTTTGCATCAGAGTTACTGAGTTACACAAAATTGTTTTTTAACATTTTACTTTGGCAACAGCATCTGAACAATACTGATCTCTATCAATGATCTGAGCTTAGTCATTAGTAATTTAATTTGACTGACTGTGCGCATGGAAACGTTCGTTTTCACATGAAATTAATTCTTTTTAACAATAGCTACTAATATGACTCCCATTAACCCTTTTATCAAAATTCTATGAATGGGAAATGAAATATTGCTCGCTACTAAAACAATGACAAAAATTAAATAAATAAATAAGAATTGATCATACAATGTAAGCTTTCACGGCCGGCGTCAACTTCATTTAAAACTTCCGGGCTCATAAGCCGTGGTCGATTTATAAAACTTTCCCCTAACGTTTCGTCTTCGGCTGCGGAAGACATCTTCAGAGGTAGAATGGCGAACTAGAATGGCCATTCTACCTCTGAAGATGTCTTCCGCAGCCGAAGATGAAACGTTAGGGGAAAGTTTTATAAATCGACCACGGCTTATGAGCCCGGAAGTTTTAAATGAAATAAGAATTACAATCTACGATTTGTGTCATTATTATTATTACTATTTAAAGCTTCTTTTGCACACTATTTTAACAATGTCTGCAGTGTTTTATAATTTCAGAACTGACTAACATCACAGATACCTTTTAATATTTCAACATCTGCAAGTTTCTTTCATAAACAGAAATATCTCATAAGTAGTCCCTTCAAGGATATCTTCATCACAAAGAAAGTTGTTTAATAATACTGCCTCCACTGCTTGGTAGGGCAGCCTCCTCATTGCAGTCATGTTACCATAGAGACTCTCTGCGCACCACTGCCACATCTATGCTATATAGCTCTCTTCTCTCTCTCTCTCTTTTACCAGCGATAATGTATACTATCCAAAGATATGATATAAACATTCACTTTGGCATACAAAGTACAGACAATAAATATTGTTCATTGATTAGATGAAAAGCAAATATATATATATATATATATATATATATATATATATATATATATATATATATATATATATATATATATATATTTTTCACAGCCCAGAGAGAGATAATAATGTTACAAGTTTGAAGGACACCTTTCACTGTGCAAGTTGCATTATAGTAAAACGCCGTCCAATACACTTAGCCACATGCTTGAGAAGCAATGTTGTGCAAATGTGCGGGCTGAATGTTGCCACAGAAAAGCATGTAAAAAAGAATCTAAGGCGCTAAGTAGTCACTTATACTTCATCGTAATACCCAAGAAAAAGAAAAATATTTTATTTTTATTTTTGAAATATAAACGTTTTGTTGCTACAGATAACAAGGTGTAAAACATATTATTGCTTAATTACAAGAGGATGTGAACCCTGCCAATAACGTAATGTAGGTATATAAATAACTGTGGGCCTAAAATATTCAACTTAATCCTCAAATTTAAACAATTAAGCCAAATGTTTAAACAAACCACACATAAATGTAATGTGAAAAACAATTTAAAAAAATTAAAGGCAGAAGCCCCTGGAAAATGACACAATAAGTGAAAGTTATTAATATTTTGAATATAAGAATTAGTTTTACATGTGTAACTGATTGTATATTTATAATGAATATGACCTCAAATGTTTGTAGGTCAATAAATTTAAATAAAAGGAAAACCATGAACAGTAAATTAAAGTCAAAATAACATTTAGGTCTGCATGTAGGAGTTGTCATAAGCAATCTTATTATCTCGCTTTAGCCTCAAAAACTTCTTAATGCCTGCTATATGAATTCCTTTTGAAAATTATTTTTGTATGGAAGTTACTCAGAATGGTGCTTAGATGCCATGTATTTCTTTTTCAAAAAATTTTGGGTACTTGCCAAATTTGAGACATCGGGAAATAAGAGTAATTGGGCTAATTTTAAGTAAGTGCACTTTGGGCAATAGAGAAAATAGTACTAAGGTTAATAGTCTGAGCGGATGAGGAAACACATATCATTAAAACTAATAATACACTTCTTATACTGACAATTTATTTTAAATTGTGATTGTATGTCACAAAAAACTACATACAGAGATACAGCATGTGTATTTTACAAATGTAAATGCTCAAAACAATTTTTCCTTTATTGAGACACAAGTGAACTTTGCACTTCTGACACATAACAAATGATTTCTGTTTGTATCTCTGTCTAGCTTTAACAACATCTGGTCAGCATCCAATACTATCTCTCCAAACATTTTGAATGGGGTATTGACACATGGGCGCGTCTTCTTTTTCTTTGAACATTCGTTCTCTATTTTGTCCACTGATGGCCTTCCTACTTTTACTGGGTCAGCTGCTAAGTTTCAAAGAGGCTCAGCGACGTCACATCGGAAATTTAGCAGATCCATTTCTCGTCGGAAGAGAAGCCAACCATTGACAATAACTATGTCGATGAACTGAAAGAAAAATCTCAAAACTTCCTTGATCTTAGAGAGTTTAGCTGATGAGACTATCTAGAAATTTACTCCCCCATGAATTGGTTATATGTTGTTACTATTCTAGGGCAAGTGACTTCAGTCTGTTGATGACCTGTGTGGACAAAACGTTCATCAGTGTTGAGAGGAAGAGCAGATTCAAAAGTTGACACAAGGCATACCCCTTTATTTCCATCCATTTTACAGCCCTCAGATTTACCCCTTCAATTGTTGTTTTTTTTTTCCTCATAGGAACCACGCCCATCTCTTTATTGGGTGTGTAATCTGGGTCCTCATCTGAGTCATCCGCAAAACTATCTTCACTCTCATCAAGAAAGTGAAACTGAAGTTGTGTTATTGTGTCTTCTTAGTCGAATACCTGAAAAGTGTAAATTTCACTGTACACACTGCATGCAGTAATGTTTCAGTGTCCCATGTGCCATTTCTGGTACATACCAGCCCACTGTGACAAATATGGCTCAACTCCCCACCCCCCCCCCCCCCAAAGAAAAGGAAAGAACCTCATTAAATATATACTAAACATGTTCCACGAACAGAAACTACATCATTAAACTTTCAATGAATTACGTATACGTAAACAAGTGCAAAATTTTTACAGAAAAGTGTTTACCTTGATTTTGGTTGGTACAGCTCTACAAACTTGGAGGTTATGAGCAGCAAGTGATTCTCCAAGATGATGCAATTCCTCACTAGCTGTAGTTCACAAAACTGCCACCAGGTAGCAGAACAATACGGTAGATGGTTGAAAAGTGTCCCACATAAGGCACAGTGGTTGTATAAGTTTTCAGTTTTAAAATAGACATTAAATTACGTGTATTAATTGGGTATGTGACACTATGGCACACTGGGCGTTAAGAGGTTAACAGTATCTTCAAACTCTATGCTTTCTAAAACGTCATTTTCTATGTATAACAAAGGTAATGCATTCATTGTATCTTGTTAAGAAGCAGATAATTTTTACGAGCTTCATTGCACAGATAGATTCTTCGCCCCTTGCATTAGTTACAGACATAGTAAAATAGAATTATATATTTCTCGACGACAAGGCTGTGGTATAGGCAAGAGACAGCGTGGCGACTGGAGATTTGGGTGTGGCTGGAGACGTGCAGGGAAGAGTCCTCTGCAGTGGGGCTGGTCACTGTGTCCTCGGTGGCGGAGTGGTCAACGCCTCTGCCTAGTAAGCAGCAGATCCCGGATTCGAACCCCGGCCGCGCACAAATTTTCATTCGCCGCACTTTGGTATTCCATCTAAACCTAGTACAGTGAAGTCATAACTGATCGAAAAATGCGATTTATTTCATTCATAGTAAAATAGAGTCCTAAAATAATCACGGCATTTGAATATACATCTTACATCGACAATTTTTTCAGTATTTGAAGAATTTTCATGGCACCATCTGATATATCATTTTCTGAACCCCTCTCTTCATCTATGTAGCGGCTGGCTTTTAAGAAGAGGGACAATAAGATGTTTCTTACAAATACGGAGAAAATAATGCTATAAAACACTCAAATGTTCACCCTATGATTTTTGCATCCACAGTAATTCGTCCGCTTCTTGAAACTATGCCCCCTACATGTTGGGCGCCCTAGGCTGCAACCTACTCAGTCTGTTGGCTATTGTGGAACTGCCGACAGTGTTCAATGACTGCTGGGAGTTCACAAGTTTTCGGAGTGCAACGTATTAGGACTTAAAGTTTTAAATGTTTGTAAATGTATCGGACCAAACTGCGTGGTCATCAGTCCGTAGCTTACAAACTACTTAAACCTAGGTAAACTAACCTAAGGACAACACACACACACCTATGTCCCAGGGAGGACTCGAACCTCCACGGCGAGCAACCGCGCGCTCCGCAGCGAGACGCTTTAGACCGCTCGGCTACTCCACCGCGGCTTATTAGGACTCCAAGGTAGAAGACTGTTACACAACGTCGTGTGATCATTGCTAGACAGTAAGCTGTCGGGGAAAGCCAATGTTCAGGATCTTGTTCCAAAACTAAATTCTGCTATCTTTACCATTAGAACAATATCTGAAATAAGTGATTTATCAACACGAAAGGGAGTCTATTACGCTTACTTTCACTCATGGCATTATTTTTTGGGGTAACTCGCCTGATGCAAAAAGGATATTTCTGGCTCAAAAACGGGTGGTTCGAGCAATACGTGGTGTACGTTCACGAACGTCTTGTCGACCCCTTTTCAATAGTCTGGGAATTTTGACTCTGGCGTCACAATACGTTTTTTCTTTAATGTCGTTTGTTGTTAATAATATCAGCTTATTCCCACAAGTTAGTAGCTTTCACTCGGTGAATACTAGAGAGAAGTCGAATCTACATTTGCATCTCACCACCTTGACACTTGTGCAGAAAGGTGTATAGTATTCTGCAGTATCCATTTTTAATAAGCTGCCACAAGAACTAAAGAAGTTTAGCACTAACCCACACGCTTTCAAATCTAAATTGAAGAGTTACCTCATGGCTCACTCCTTTTATTCTGTCGAGGAATTCCTAGAAAAGTTAAACAATAAAATCTAATTCATTTATTTTCTTTATTGATCCTTTTCACTTTGTCTTAAGATTTTCGTGTGCATAGGACTACTTAAAAATTTCCAATTATCATTCTTGTGTAAAAATTCGTGTATTGACTTGTACCATGATCAAGGAGTCTCACACCTCAATTAGGTCCTATGGAACAGAAAACCATATTATTATTATTATTATTATTATTATTATTATTATACCCATCAACACAACGTGAATGCAGCGAATATGAGAACTTACAGATACATCATACTGTCCAAGCCCACCAACATTTTACATGGCGATAACAACACACTCGAACCCTCCCTAGATGAATGCGTGTTGTGCTGTAAAGACTTACGCAGATGTGAGCCTCCTTGTGAGAGTATAACACAGTCTTCCACAGCGTCAGCAGTGTGTTACGAATTTTTCGAGAAACTCTTCACAAGTACGTTTTCTTGCCATGTACTTCTGTGTACTGTAGCAATTGAGAGTAAGACACGTTTTGATCGACAAAATTTGTTTCGGCTTTTTTATCTTATAATATCTCTCAGTATGTGTTTGTTGAAAAAATAGTTGTCATGACCTTTGCGACGACCTTCGTATCTGTGGAACCCAGATACCCTTATTGCAAAACAGGAGTCAATGCAGACGCCTCATTCTTTGTTCAGACGTGTCTCTTTGATTACAGTTGATTGTTCGTTTTTTGCTAATGGTAATATTAGCGCAGCTATCCGTCGCCAAGCTAGACAACAGCATCCTTTGACTTCCACTCCGTTGAAGTCAGACTTGCAGAGTCCGGCCTTGCTGTTAATTCAGAATATGGCGTCGATCGTCAAGTAACCATCGTACTTTTTATAGACTGGTGTGGTGTTTGTTCTTTCAGACATGTCCGAAAGACTAGACATCACTACAATTTATAATACGTTTTTACACGCGCAGATTGCGTTTCGTTGATTTACTTCACCTCAAATGCGGTCATACCACAGTCAAACACACACACTGGTTTTTATTACACGCCACGACAGCAGCGCTTCAAGCGGCTGCTGGCGAGGTACATTTCTGAGTACTGTATGAAATGAGTATGAATAGTGTCGCTAAAATTGATTTTAACATACTTTTTACAATGGGGAACGTATGATTGCCATAAAATAAGTAATAACCAGAAAATAACTCCACATTTGTCTTTACGAGGTTTTTGCTAAGATCCATTGGAGGGTACGAAACGGTACTTTGCAGGACAGATTATTTCAGATTATCTTGTAATCTACGACTTTTTAATCAAGAATTTCAGTTTCTATTAAGAGTAAAAATTGCCAATAAACAACAGAAGACACAACCATCTGCAGAAAGACGTCGGTTTTCTACTCTGAAACGTCCTGGTTTCTTCACTACAATTCCAGCCAAATCAGTAAGTGTTAAACAGAAGAAAATTATACGGAATGTATTACCTACATTATGAAATGTACCACATCGGCCACTACAGCTGTAGCTGAAAGGAAGTCCTCAGAAACGTTACAATAAAACAGCGAAAGCAAAAACACAGTTTCGCAGCAATGCAGAAACTAATTCCACAATTGTTAATACATCTGAACCACAAATGGCAAGAATCATCAAGACATTCGTTTTATAATCTAAAGTAATTACACTCAAAAGTGTATGGGTTTGTAACAAAGAAGAGTGAAGTGTAAAAATGTTCGAATCATTAGACTATATATAGAATTTTTACACGTCGAAGAAAGTTCATGTCATATAGTAACAGACCACAACAGGAATTGATGTTTCTCGTTTACTTGTATATCTCACTTTCAGTGGAGTAGGCTACAAAATATACACATATTCGTTAAGTATTTCCTCATGAATGAATTGTTGTTTATATCACTGAATCAAGGAAATTCGGCTGTTTTTACATTTATTTCACGATTATTTATGTCTCTCGATATTTTACTAATGTCTGGAACGCAAAAATTACAGAAACTATTTGATTAATTACTTAGAAAAGTAAGTACAAACAATTTTTTTCTTACGGCACGTTGCCCACTACTAGGAGCGCTAGTGTCGTTGCAACTGTCAGTTGGTAACAACTTTCACAGCAGTGAGTGTCGCGACGTGTGTGTTAGTCTGCGGTCATACGTTGATCTCGCACGGAAATCCGTATTGGTGAGTGTCGTGTGTTAGACGGCTATCCAGCTCCTATAGTGGAAAGAATCTCTCGAATATCTTTTGTGTCTGTGTAATAAATCTGAATGGCTTCGAAATTTTTCATTATTGTTTATAGCGTGTAACTCCTCTACCTGTGCCATTATAATTCATGCAGAAAGTTTCGGAAGAAACAAGAGCAGTGCAACGACATGTACGACAGTCCACGGTCATTGTGGCAGGAAAATTTATTTTAAAAGGATTGCTAATCTGAGAGTAGGGAAGGAAATTTTAAAGAATTACTTGGACATCATTATTCTTCCAAGATTTCATAAAGTCATTCGTCAGATTCAGGTAACAGTAGACATAGCTGCTCCTAGTGGTGTACATCGTCAGTTGCACTTTCTGTATTGTACAGGCGTTTCAAATCAAAGACGGCGTAAATAATTTTATGGGTGCTATTGCAGAGCTTCAGTTTTTGTGCCGAATGCGCTACTGCGTCCTTGAAGACTGCTGTGTTAACGAGGCAAGTCATGGCCTCAATTATGCTGTACAATGCTGTGCACTGTTCAGCCATCGTACTGCTGCCTCCCGTGTTGGCCTTGGAAGGTTCTTATTTTTGGCAGCGCTTCAGGCTTGCAACTTAGTCTCACATACGCTACTTTCAAGTGCTTCAATGGTTTTCGAAATTCTGTTGAAAAAACGTGTCTTATTAAGAAATGTTTATGTACGTGAACGGAATATTTTAAAGGTTATAAACTGAAACCAGGCCCTATCTTCAGGGCCATACGGTTTTAATGAGTTTTAAGGCTTTTCAATAATTGTAAGTTTTGTGGTTCGGTAACAAGCCAGGATCTTTCATTTTAATAACTTTTAATTCCATACATCTGCTATAAGTGACAATCATAGTGTGGCTTCCTTTTGAGGTGTACCGTTCCAGAAATGAAAATCTGTAATTAGACCCAGAGAGAGTTAGTTGTTGTTATTGTGGTTGTTAGTTTTGTTCGCTTTTGCCGGGTGCGGTGGCCGAGGGGACTGAGGCGCCTCAGTCACGGTCTGCACGGCCACTACGGTCGGGGGTTCGAATCCCCCCTCGGGTATGGATATTTGTGGCGTCCTTAGTTGTAGGTAGTTCATAAGTAGTTTGTAAGTTTAGGGATTGATGACCCCGTAGTTAAGTCCCTTAAGCTTAACAAACATTTGAACATTTTGTTCGCTTTTAGTCACAGTGGATTGTCCTTAATAACAGTCAGTAAAAGACACACACTGTAAATTAATACAATAAGTGAAATAAGCAGCAATGCTGAGGCACTGAGCTTTTGTAACGCTTCAAAAAAAAAAAAAAAAAAAAAAATGTTTGTATAGCTTATGGGACTTAACTATGCGGTCATCAGTCCCTGAATTTACAAACTACGTATGAACTAGCTAACACTAAGGACGGCACAAATATCCATGCCCGAGCGGGGATTCGAACCCCCGACCATAGCGGCCGTGCAGACGTGACTGGCGCGCCTCATCCCCTCGACCACCGCGGCCGTCTGTAACTCTCCAGTGTGTTGTGACTGTCAATAGGCAATTGAATGTTTGCTGGGAATCACCTCGAATAGTCTATCATCTTGTGTTCATAACATAATTTTTTTTCCTCTTGAAGTGCAATATTTTGTAAAAAGAAAAGAAAATGGGTGAAATAATACTTTCTATTCTTTTATTCTTTCGAAAAAAAAAAAAATCATAAAAGGAGAAGAATTGAGAAATATATTTTTTTAATTTAAAGTTTTGGGGGATAAATACCGAACAAGAATTTATGATAAGTGTTTCACTGCAATTTCATATCACGTAATCAGAAGTAACACTTCAACGTGGTGATGCGACGTGTTATTTCATTCATCAGTCCTGAAATAAAGTTCATTTATGAGTGCTGTAAAGTTTTACCAATTTTTCTGCATCACTGGAAGTCGACGTTTATCACACAAGCGTTTATGCATAATCATTAGTGCCAAAAATTCACGTGAAACGAAAATGTTCCGTATAGCATGATTTCAGTTTTATTCCAAAAACGGAATAAATAAATATGACAAATTATTACATGGACGTTATTTCCCTCGGCTGAAGATACAAATTGAAGTCAAAAACAAAAATTTAATTATCCTGTCCTCCAACAATTAAGCATTGCTTGTACTATAATGACGTAGTCGTTTTCTGAAAAATAATTCTGTAAATTCATGTAAATGGAAATTTCAATTTTGGTAATTGAATTATTAAGAAATAATGTACTCAAATGCGAGAATATTAAATTTAAAAATGCTACTTCATTAATCTGAAAACCATAGCAACAGAAACATACATAGTCTAACCAAGCTCATCAAGAGCAAGAACATCGGTAAGTATGTACACCGTTGCTTTTCAAAAGAATGATACATCAATACTGTCTTCTTTATTAACAGGGATATTGTTCTGCACATTCTTACAGAATTTTCACTTAATAGTACGGTAACCCATTTAAATCTGGAAAATCTCTTCTATACCTCCGTAACAATATGAGGGGAAATGGAATTCAAATAAACTGAAAGCCTAGTAAAAAGGTCCTTTTGATTTTTTTTTGGGGGGGGGGGGGAGGGGGATCATCTGACGCTACGACTGCTGCCGTAAAAATCACTAACGATGTTATATTTTTTCCGTAACTGGTCTAGAAATGTTGCGTAGTACCACACTGTGCAAAAGCATCTATAAAAAGTCAAGACAATGCTTTTTTCCTTGTTCCAAGCAATGAGAAATGCGTAAAATGTGCCTGAAACTCGCTGTTAGAGATCGAAATTAAATAGCGCCCACTGCCATCTACATCTACGTACATACTCCGCAATTCATCGTAAGGTGCGTGGTGGAGGGTACACTGTACCACTGTACCACTACTAGGCGAGGAAAAAAAAAAGAGTGCTTATATGCCTCCGTACGAGCCCAAATTTCTCTTATCTTGTCTTTGCGATCACCACGCGAAATGTAAGTAGGCGGCAGCAAGATCGTACTACAGTCAGATTCAAATTCCGGCCCTCTAAATTTCCTCAACAGAAATTCACGAAAAAAACGTCGTCTTTCCTCCAGTGATCCCCAGTTGAGTTGCCGGAACATTTCCGTGACACTCGCGCATTGGTCGAACCTACCAGTAATAAACCTAGCTGCTCGCCTCTGAACTGCCTCTATGTCTTCCTTTAAACCGATCTGCTGCGGGTCCCAAATACTTGAGCAATACTCATGACGTGGTCGTACAAGCGTTTTATACGATGTCTCCTTTACAGTTGAAGTACCTCTTCCCAAAATTCTCCCAATAAACCAAAGTCGGCTGTCCGCCTTACTCACAACTGTCATTACATGTTCGTTGCACTTCATATGGCTCTGGAAGGTTACGACTAGATATTTGAACGACGCTACAGCATCAAGAAGCTCACTACTAATACTGTATTCGAGCATTATGGGATTGCTTTTCCTACTCATGCGCATTACATTACATTTTTCTACATTGAGAGCTAGCTGCCATTCTTCGCACCAACTAGAAATTTTGTCTTAGTCATCCTGTATGCTATTACAGTCAGTTAAAGACGACACCCTCCCATACACCACAACATCATCAGCAATTCAATTTTGTCAGGACACTTTTGATGTAGGTTTGTAAAGCTGAAGGGACTTAACTGAGGGGTCATCAGTCCCTAAACATAACACTAAAAGAACCACCACACCCTTTCACAAATCCGGTATATATAAATTAACATGCGACAGCTGCTCCTGCTACTACATAGGGCAAACAGGAAGAAGTTTTAATATCCGATACAAAGAACATACAGACGCACTCCGTTTAAACAACTTACAGAAATCCTCATTTGCTGCCCACCTTGCAGAAAACAAACATTCCATTACAGGCATAAATACCAACCTCAATATACTACACTCTGTAGACAAGGGACTAAAAATGGATCTCCTTGAACAATTAGAGATTTTCATCCACAAACATAAATCACCACACACAATTCTAAACGAGCAGACAGAATTAGCAAATACCTCATTCTTCCAGTATTTTGAAGACTCTTTAAAATTGAAGAATTAGACAATCATTCACAAATACCCCCCCCCCCCCAAATTACACACACACACACACAGACACACAACACCAAAACCAAAAAAGCAAAAAAAAAAAAAAAATCTCCTTGCACTTACACTCTTTCTTTCGTCTTCTTCTACTTCATCCCACTCCACTCCACCCCTTTCACCACCACCCACACTACTCCCTACCAAAGCCCAACATTATTTTGTAATTTTCGAATCAATGAATAACACACAAATTCAAATGTCTTATATGGCACCTAAAACAACACATGTGACGCATGTAAACAGCTGTTATAGTAATCACAAAATCAATACAGGTTCCAACATAATGGATAAAAGTTATACAAACTACTTATGAACTAGCTTATACTAAAGACGGCACAAACATCCAACCCGAGGGGGGATTCGAACCTCCGAAGGGGAACGGCCTCGCACATCGGAACATAGCACGAGCTGGCTGCTGACGCTGACGGGCAACGCTCACCGTGATCGTCGTTCAGTTACGGATACATGAAAGTCGTGGAGCTGCCAGTACTTTACTGAGAGTGGAGATAACGTCTATTGCAACATATGTCTTAAAGAAACTCTGCAGTATAGCAAACATGTAACAGGCGTGAAAAGACATTTAAAGTTACGCAGTATATCCAAGATGCCAACACATACGTCCACGAATAGAGAAAGTCAGACAAAATAGCCAAGGTTTTTTGTATGTTATCCATTCACACTATATGAAAAGGAATTCAGGTAAAAGTTGGGTAAGTAAATGTATGCATGGTGATTTTAGGTATAAAATGTTTTAGCACATCTCATTTAAGTATAAATACACGTAAAATGCATGCTTGTTTTAAGTAAGAATGAACTTTCGTTTCGCCACGGCGGAGCGCATTGAGGCGCAATGCTGCGATGCGCAAGGCCGTTCCCCATCGGGGGGTTCGAATCCCCTCTCAGGCATGGATGTTTGTGTCGTCTTTAGTGTAAGGTAGTTCATAAGTAGTTTGTAAGTTTAGGGACTTATGACCCCGCAGTTAAGTCCCATAAGCTTAACAAACAGTTGAACATTTGAAAAAGTTGGGTAAGAAAATGTATGCAAGGAGATTTTAGGTATACAATGTTTCAGCATTTCTTTCTCATTTAAGTATAAATACACGCAAAATGAATGCTTGTTTTAAGTAAGAATGAACTTTCGTTTCGCCGCGGCGGAGCGGCCGAGCGCATTGAGGCGCTATGATACGATGCGCGAGGCCCTTCCCCATCGGGGGCTCGAATCCTCCCTCGGGCATGGATGTTTGTGCCGTCTTTAGTATAAGCTAGTTCATAAGTAGTTTGCAAGTTTAGGAACTGATGACCCCGCAGCTAAGTCCCATAAGCTTTACAAAAATTTGAACATTTGAGTTTTGAACTTTCGTTTCGTGTGAAATACGTATGTTATTAGTAGTCTTATGATTTTTGTCTTCTGCGACACATTCTACTACTACTTCTACAATTAATACTACAGCTAATTCAGTACATATAAAACAAAGCCATGTACTTGCCACCAATGTGTAAAAAGTACACCGTCTAACGTGCCAGTGACGTAGCCAGGATGTTGTCAATGTGGGGTCCGACTTGTTAAACAGAAATTTACAAACGCTCATGTTTTCATTTATTCTAAAAGCAAATTTAACGTATTTATATTTTATGTAGATAGTTTGCGTTTGCTAATCCTTCTTACAAATACTTGTATTTTATATAAAAAAAATAATTTCTTAAAAATTGTTTCAATATACGCCAGCACAACCTTCAGTTATTGTTTCAAACGAACTCAGATTATCAGAATGAGAAATGTTTCTTTGTATTTGAACACTGGCAACGACACGGTTGCATGTCACCAAGCTCGCTGCCTGTAAGCCACGAATGTGGCTCGGTGTATCGCAAAATTTACATTAATTTTTGCATCAGCATAAATACCTTGCATATTGATTTAGGGAGCGCAAGTCTATAATCGGTTAATGCCCATTTATTTTAGTCCCAAGATTATTGCTTTTTTTTTACTTTTGTTGTCATTGCAACGTATCCATCCTCTAG
The DNA here is from genome assembly GCA_026315105.1 of Locusta migratoria. Lineage (NCBI taxonomy): Eukaryota > Metazoa > Arthropoda > Insecta > Orthoptera > Acrididae > Locusta > Locusta migratoria. The sequence continues at coordinate 909,226,591 of CM048744.1, forward strand.
ATAAAATATTACTCTCAAACCTAACTTTAAAAAGTACTTTAAGTACTGAGTGCGGCGGCTTATATTGCCACTCCACATAACGACTCCGCTTAACATTAAACTGCTGCAAAAATAAGTTATTATAACAGTACGTGTTTTAACTTACCATAACGTTAATCGACGAATGAAAGTCAGTTTTCCTCTTATTTTTTTTTCTTGTTATGAACTTGTCCGTAATTGGAAACTATCTTAACAGCACAAAAGAAATAAACGGCAGCAGTTACATTACACTCCACCGCAAGTAAGAACTGTACTGTAACTGTAGTGCTTAACATAGTAAGGCCAACAATGGACAATGGCTAAAGGAGGACTGGGCAGTAGCCGATGCTGTTATAGATGTATCGATGATTACAATCTATAGATGGCTTTGTTGACTGTCGATACTGCATACTCTTTTTCGCCGTATGACTGATAATAACAATATCATTCAGTTTCACTGCATGGTAGCTAGGTCGTGTCTTAATTCAATTAGACATTTAGTTCCTTCGGAGGTTAGAGTCCACCATCGACCATGTGTGTGTGTGTGTGTGTGTGTGTGTGTGTGTGTGTGTGTGTGTTGTCCTTAGCATAAGTTTGAGTAGTATTTTATCGTTTACGTGATTTTGGAGGGGGGGGGGGGGAGGGACCGGACCCACAAGACCCTTCCTTTGGCTACGTCCTTAAACGTGCACATGCGGAAGACGACGATTGGGACTGCTCTGGCTCAATGCTTCCTTTTGGACTAGTTACGGCCAGTCTCCAGAGAGCGCAGCACTGCCGACAAACTCTCGAGAGTACTCGAGAATTTGAGTCAGCATCGCTCGTTTCTCGAGAGCGCTCACAGCCCATCTCTAGTGTGTTGTCCTTAGTGCCAGTCAGCTTAAGTAGTTTGTAAGTCTAGGGACTAATGGCCAAAGTAGTTTGGTGCAATGGGTTTACAAACATATGAACGTAAAGCGGAAACATGTATGCATGTACCACTATTGCCAACTGGACCTGTCAACGCCACATCGTTCACAAATCGGACTACAGCAACTGCAGCCGTGAGCCTGCAGCTCGTCCGGACTGCCGCTGTTGGTGTGCGTCGCGTAGACATGCATCACCTAGGCCTGCCTATACGGCGGTCCAGCGCTGACGCCGTCGTGGCCTCTGAAACATCCAGTGACGTGGTACACAACACCATGGAGCTGGGTGGAACGGTGAAGCACTTGTGGGGCCGAAAGGCAGGACTGAAATCGCAGTTGAGGAACAGCAGACGCCCGGCATCTGCCTCAAGCGTCACTGGAAACGGGACTGAAAAACCAGTTGTGCGCAGACTTGACTGTACACGCAGATTGCATCAGAGGCAGAGACGGGAACTTCGGGCAACCCGGCCAGGTGTCCGACGCGACTATCGTGCTGGCCGCGACGTGGGATGCCAGCAGGTGAAGGCCGACTTACACAGTGACGTCCTACCTGAGGAGACGAGCTGACTGCCAAGGAGAGGCTCTCACGCGTGGATCGCCGATTCCGTTCAAATTTGGCATGGACTTTCTATGTTGATTAGACAAGTGTTTTGGCCTTTTTGCTCGACAGACAGTACTTTTTGAATAATAATAAAATAAAATAAAATCAGTCACAGTTTGTGACGCTACTGCTGGCCCTCTCGTCTCATTGTTATCGTACGATACCGTCTGCCTGGTCCTCTCATCTCAGTGTCATCCTACGATACCGTCTGCGTCGGATCTGGAATCGTGTGGTTCAATAGTGATAAAACTTGCGTGTGATGTTAGTTAAAAACGAAATAGGCAGCCTAGGAATCAGTGTAGGACAGTGTCTCGGAGATACTGTGATTAAAACAAGTGATAAGATTTCATTAATTAAGAGATTTGTATAAGACGTTTCCTGATAATTCTATAAACAATACTTTTGTCATTGTACATTATTTCAATAAATAGACAGACGAAGGATAAAAACTTTTGTAAAACATAAAGAAATGAAAATAAATAGCATTGTATATATGTTAGGCTTATAAACAAGTTGTGTAGACTAGCTAATTGTGTAATTTACATAATTGTCAAAATTTGAATATCGTAATTCTTCGTATATATTGAGTGACGTGAGATTTTGAACTTATTTTGAGAATTGCCAAGATAATTGATAGTTCAATATATGTTAGGAACATGTATGATGTACTCGTTAACTAATTAATTGACATTTATCATTAAGCTTTGTTGTCAAACAAAAAGTAGCGTGATTAAGTATTAAAACGATATGTGGCTTGTAAAATTATTGTATGTATTGTTTTCATTTTATATTGCGATTATTTTTGTGTACATGAAATGTTTTCTTTGTGTGTTTGTTAATCGTAAATTAGTATATTCAGTTGTTATGAACAATGGATAATGTAACATCATTATTGTCGATGTTATATATTTGCCTCACCGCATTGCGTGGGGGAGTTGGAGTTTTGTCTTTTGTCGAGTACTTTGGAATCTATGTCAGTCTGTGTTGTTATGGTAATTTGTGTACGTTATTGTAATGTTTTGGTGGAGAAGAAGATTGATTTAAATTAAAGAAGAAGTGAAAAATTGTGTATATCGAGTATTTATTTCTACCACGACGCCCGAGGAGAATAATGTTGCAGCGAGCAGAACCCCCATACATCGGAATGTTGAAAAGATGAGTATCATGTGTGAAAGTGGTAGAATGAAATGTAAATTACTTATATAGCATATAAATGTTTTAAGTTGATGGTGGAAATTTGCTATTTAAAAGCTATACATCAAAACATCGTCTGAAAACGAGCATTCTTACTGTTATGTATGGGGTCAAAAGTTAATGACGTCGAGTAATTCACTACGTTTACAAGCAACACAACTTCCGGAAGACGAAAACCGATTTTCGTAAACCGTTTTTCGCTGCCGTGTTCACATGGCATAGCATGAATCGGATTTCCTAGCTCACTTAACATGGCGGCTGCAAAACAGCTGATTCAGTTCCTTATTTAGTCTGCATAATTGCTATTTCTCTTTATTTAAATATACAGATTTATATTCACTCTAATACTTATACTTTTATTTCACTTTAGATAATATGACTATTTCAATAAGTGCCGAAAATTCTTATTAAGAAAACACAATTTGACAAGCCAAGAACGCTTCAAAAACGGTTGCGTTTACATGGGCACGAAAATCGATTGTGGAACTGGAAAACCGCTTTAGAGAAGCGGATTTCCAGAATCGATTTTAGAGTGTTTACATGACCAACCAAAAGCGAAATTGGGAAATCGGTTCACGAAATCCGGTTTTGGGAGCCCATGTAAACGAGGTGATTAATGTTTCTGTGTTTTCGTGGTGTAACTTGGATTCTCGTAAACATCAGCGACTTTCCGAACGCCGTCGCCTGTCGAGAGATCCAGGGCTTGGACTCTCAAACTGTGGATCCAGGTTCGAACCTCCACCGTGGCAATTCTTTTTTTTTATGTATTTGATAATGTTCTCACATTTGTTAATTGACTAGTCGCACGTGTCACTTGCCGCGGCATCATATCCCGTATGTGCTCGATTGCAGACAAGTCCGAAAATGTTACTTGCCAAGGAATTCTCTGCACCTTTTACAGAGCACGCCGACTTTCCGCGTAGTATGTGGGCGAGCATTGTCCTGTTGGAAGAAAACGTCACCTACCTGTTGCAAGAATGCTATAGGTCTTACAACATCCAGCGTTCCATCCATAAACACCAAATGTGAACGAGAGTTGCAGCTTATCGCATCCTAGACTGCAAGGCCTGAGGTGGAGTCAGAGTCCTGGACAAATGCTCTAGCCGGCCGCGGTGGCCGAGTGGTCTGCGGCGCGCCAGTCACGGTCCGCGCGGTCACCACGGACGGGGGTTCGAATCTCCCCTCGGGCATGGATATTTGTGCTGTCCTTAGTATTCTACATCTACATGGGATACTCTGCAAATCACATTTAAGTGCCTGGCAGAGGGTTCATCGAACCAACGTTTTACTATTTATCTCCCATTCCATTCTCGAATAGCGCGCGGAAAGAAAGAACGCCTGAATCTCTCCGGTCCAGCTGTGATTTCTCGTATTTTATTCTGATGACCATTTCTATGTAAGTGGAAGTAAACAATATATATGTTCACATTCAGAGGAGAATGTTGGTGATTGGAGTTTCGTAAGTGGCCCACGCCGCAGCGATAAGCGTCGTTTTTGTAATGATCCCCATCCCAGATCCTGTATCATTTCCGTAACGCTGTCTCCCCTGTATCGTGACAATACGATACGAGCTGCCCTTCTTTGGACTCTTTCGATGTCCTCCGTTTGAGGCGCCCCAGTCACGGTCTGTACGGCCACTACGGTCGGGGGTTCGAATCCCCCCTCGGGCGTGGATATTTGTGCCGTCCTAGTTGTAAGTAGTTTGTAAGTTTAGGGACTGATGATCCCGTAGTTAAGTCCCATAAGCTTTACAAACATTTGAACATTTTTTGTCCTCCGTTAAACCCACCTTATAAGGACCCCACACTGGGCAGCAATACTCCAAAAAATGGACGGACAAGCGTAGTGTATGTAGTTTTTTTTGTTTTTTTTGTTTTTTTGTTTGCATTGTGTTGCATCTTTTAAGGTTTTGCCAATAAAACGCAGTCTCTGTTTCGCCTTTCCCACGACATTACCTACGTGTTCCTTCCAGTTTAAGTCTGAAGTAATAGTAATTCCCAGGTACTTTGTGGAGTTTACGGCCTTCACATTTGATTGATTTACCTGGTAAACAAAGTTTAATTGATTTCTTTTCTTACTCATGTGGACGACTTCACACTTCTTTTATTTAGAGTCAATTGCCAATTTTTACACCATGCTGATATTCAGATCGTTCTGCATTGGTTTTGATCTTCAGACGATTTTACTAGACGGTAAATGACGGCGTCATCTGCAAACAATCTAAGAGAGCTACTTAGATTTTCCTCTAAATCATTAATGTAAATAAGGAATACCAGAGGACCAATAACACTACCCTGTGGAACGTCCGATATCACCTCTCTTTTTGTCGATGCCTTACCATCGATTACTAGGACCTGTGTCCTCTCTGAGAGGAAATCCCCTATCCAGTCGCAAATTTGGGGCGATGTACCATTGTAAAAGGAGGTCGTCAAAAAAATGTCAAAAATCATAATGCGTAATGATATGCTGTAGTAATAATAATTTCGTTATTGAATGTTGCAGCAAATCACAACTGATGGGTCACAACAACACTTTCGCAGTGAAAGTTAAAATTTTGAGTAAATTAAAAAAATTATATTAATTAGCTTGAAACAGTCACTGTGGTAATTAATTAAGCTTGGCCCTAACTGACTTAGCATCGACTACAGCCTCCAACTAGCACCTCTTAAGATTCAAGAACAGCACAACTTCACTAATAAATGTGTCAGAATTCATGTAGTGGTGATGGCGTGTTCGTGTTATAATCAAAATCGAAATAGCTGATAGACTCCGATTGCAATGATAATAGCTCAGTACTGTGAAACTCCGTGGTGCAATGAGCTTCTCAAATACTACAGTCAAAGTTCCCAATAATTTTGATAATATTGTTTAAAGCATTCAAGTTCCTTATAAAACTTTACGTGAACATTTTTATTATTATTAATTAGTTCCAGGGCCTTGATAGCGTACGCGTGTAACTGGCTGAGCAGAGTCTGGCATTTAACGTATTTCATAAAAATTACTTTCGTTAAGTCTGGTTAATCAACTATAGTACTTTGACTACTGTTAGCCTGGTTACTTTCTTTATAAATGAAACCAACTTTACTTTACGTGCAAACTCTCTTGCAAGTTAAAAGCTTTGGCATAATAATTAATTGCAAAACTTAGAACAGCACTGCACATTAATTACTAGTCGCTGTGGATGTAACACGTTTAGCAATTCTTTAACTCGTCTAGCAATTTCTTTAAAACTGATCGTAATTACTGTGAAAAATGATTGAACTTGTTAGTCATAGTCCAGGCTTGCATAATCAACATAATCTAATAATGGTGATAATGGGGTGACTACAACTACTAACAAAATTAAGACTGGCTTCAAAATAAGTCATATATAATTGAACCAAAATTCTGATTGGGTTTACACTACATTTACATGCATACAAAATAAAATGTTACAAAAGTACTCATCTGTTTTCGTCGTCTTCGTCGTGAAGTCCATACAAGACAGATATGATTACAATAGGTACTCTTACTGCTGGTTCAAAAATATTTTTATCGACAACTCTTTGTTCAGCTCGTCTGGCTGAAATCTCCATGCATTGATATCACCTCAATACACCTTCTAATCTCCGTAATTACAGCAACGATCACTCTCGGTGACAATAGACTTGATAACCAAACAATTACTTTTCTTGCACACATGAAGAAACATTACACTGATCACTTTCGAGTATAAATAAACTTGTTTCGCACTTCCTTCAATACATTAAACAGTACGCCTCTCAGGCTTATTGCAATTGCATTAAACTCGCGCCACACAGCGCCTACCGTGCCTCTGCAACATCAACAAAACATTTATGTGTTTACTTTGGCGAGTCCGCTCCACGACTGCTTCAGCAGCGCGACACTCACAGCTACTACTTCTGTACCAAAGACAGTCTTTACAACAGGTTCAACATTTTCTCTGGCGCATTGCCTACTTACAGCATAAGAATGTCCGTACATTCATGCGGGTTTACACATACAGTACATGTTTACACTAAATGATTCAATATAGGAAATGACGTTACATAAGAAATATATCTAGCATACAAGAAATGAAAATACGTGAAATGAACAAATTTAAGACAATATGTACATTACGTTAAATCAAACTGTAAGATACAGCGACAGGTGTACTCTTACACCATAACCACGCAATTTGATTAAAAGCCGTTTCTGAGGTACGGTGTCAAAGTATAAGGTAGTTCATAAGTAGTTTGTAAGTTTAGGGACTGATGACCCCGTAGTTAAGTCCCATAAGCTATACAAACATTTGAACAAATGGTCTAGTCAGCGATCAATAGGACAAAGTCGTACGGTCCAACAACCACCACTTGTGTGCAGACAAAATCTGCTTTCATCGCTAAAGACATTGGCCCGCCATTCCATCTTCTAAGAGATCCTCTGACCAGTCGATCAGTGCAGTTTGACGCTGTGGCGTGAGTGGTAGACAGGCCAGAGGTGTGCGTGCCACTACTAGAAAACCAGCTGACAACGCTCTTCTAGGCTGTGCTGTGATAGCTGTACGATCTGCCACTGCTGCTCTTACAAAACAACCATCCTGGCGGACGTCTGCACTATGTGGACGTTCAGAACCCCGTCAACTGGCGTGAGAATGATTACATGACCATTGCTACCAGCATCGTTACACAACTGACGCAGCACGTGCATCTTGTGTAGGAATTCTCCGAAAGGATCATTCTGTGACTCGGAAGGCCACAATCTGAACCCTCTCATATCCGCTGCGTTGTCTGTAGGAAGCACAGGTGTCTCTGCGGCCTGGTGCCTCTTAGCTTCTGACCTTGATATCACCCTCACTAATATCACCCTCAGCACTATGGCTGTTAACATTATGTAGTAAGGGCCATACACAGATGGCACAAAGGCAGCTGAGCCACTAGGCTGTTGCCACCCGCAGGTGGAATCTGCCGTCATCGGATCAAAATCGACAGGTACTAATGTTTTTACGGATTAATGTAGTGAACGATATCGCTAAATGGGGATAAACTTCAGTAAACTACCGGTGGCACGTCTAGAAGCAATGAAGTTTATATGGACATATGGTCGGTGCAGATTCAGACAGATGTAGGTTGCCGTTATTATGTGGAGTTGAAGAGGCTTGCTCAGGATATTGTGGATAGCTGCATCAAACCAGTCTCCGGACTGAAGACCACAACAACAACACATGGTCGGTGATGGATCGCGGCAGGTGCACCCACTTGAAGGTGGAGATAAATGATCTCTGAGAGAATGGGTTTCATTGATGGAAAGCACCCGTAAGTACACACCAGCCACCAATGTTCTGGTTTCCTGCACACGAGTTCGGCAGTTCCCACCAGCGGACCAGAGTGAGTCAGCAGAAGCAGTACCGAAGGGCGAGTGTGCCGCCGACGAGGACTTTTACTGCCTTGCAGGACGAGTATGTTGTTTTTCGCCGACGGTCAAGGCTGCATTAGTACGGGGATTCACACGAATAGCGGCTTGCCTCGACCTCTGTGATCTAAAGGGAAATCAACGGACGTTTGTCCTTCTGTATGCTCCAAATGCGAAAGGTTCTTTTTGTGTCCCAGCCTCGTCGCCGCTTTTGTGTCTCGTTTCCGTCGTAGGTGTCGGTGGCGAGTGGAATGAGACCGACACAGGAATAAAGATAGCACGCTGGTGCAGGTACGGAGAGGAGCAGCCAGAAACTAGAAACACTAGAGTAAATTAGAACGAGATATATATTGCACAGAATTTATACAATACTTAACTTTTACATAGTACTGCAGAATGTTGATACATAGTTGAGCTAGAGTCCTGCCTAGTGCCTAACTGATAGCTAAGTCTTCACTGGTGCCTATCGTATTCCGAAGTCTTTACTGGTTCCTAACTCAGTCCCAAGTGAACGATGTCGTTCACTGGTGGCCACGAGCGGAGTTGCCGCAGAGGGCGCTCGTGGCTGTCGTCGTAAGAACGCCGCGCCGTGCGTGCATGGCGGCGCGCGGCGAAAGTAGGTGGCGCGCACTTTGGACTTGTGCGACACCACAGTTCTGCGTAGAGGTTTATCACTCTTACATGCAGAAACGGCTCGACGGATTGGATGAAATGCCTTGAATTAACAGGTAAGCTACTTTTGCTACTTTCTGTGAGCCACCCTACGCCGCTTGGAGGAGGGAACCTTACAACAACTTCGTTTGACCGATCAAATTTGCTATATGTGAGAATATTTTCATGAGATTCCAGAAGACACCTTATGAAATCTATTCAAAATATTCCGAAACCTAGTCCACATAATTTGTCTCCGCTTACCTACTACTTATTGTGCATGGTCTCCCGCAGCCGCGGTGGAGTAGCCGAGCGGTCTAAAGCGTCTCGCTGCGGAGCGCGCGGTTGCTCGCCGTGGAGGTTCGAGTCCTCCCTGGGGCATGGGTGTGTGTGTTATCCTTAGGTTAGTTTATCTAGGTTTAAGTAGTTTGTAAGCTACGGACTGATGACCACGCAGTTTGGTCCGATAGATTTACAAACATTTGAACATTTTTTAGTCTCCCGCACAATTGAAACGCTGCTCCCACCGCCGTTTCCTGTTACGCCAGCTACTGAATCTCGCGAAGTCCTGTCTGTGTTTTCCGTTAACTCGTCTTTCGTTGCAAATCTTCGTCCTTTCAAAGGGGTTTTCAACTTCTGAAAACTTTTTTGAACTTTTGAAGTCCGAAGGGCTATGTCTGGAGAGTTTGGCGGTAGAGAAGGCACGTCTTTTGTACAATAGTCATGCACCAACAGGCATGATGTACGAGCCAAAAATTGTCTATCTATAATTCTGGCCGCTTCCTTCTCACATTTTCTGACAGCCCTCGAAACACGTCCTGATAGTACCATCGATTAACGGTTTGTCCCTGTGGCACGAATTCATGATGAAGTAATCCTTCAAAGTAAAAATAAAAATAAATAATAAAAACCTGTCAGCTTTCCTTTGACATTTGACCTTATTTGGCGAGCTCTTTTGGTCTTGGAGAACCCGTCCCACCTATTGTGGAAATCGAAACTTGGTCTTCACATGATAGACGTAGACCCACTTCTTTTTACCAGTTAAGATTCTCTTTAGGAATATCTCGTTGCCTTTGCACGATCCAGACTGCGAGAAGGTGGTCTTTCTGGTCTTGACTCATGAGCCTTGGGATAAACTAGGTGGAAACACGATGTATTCCAATATGGTGTGCCAGGATTTCTGACATCATCTAACTGCAATCTATAGGGCGGCCAGTCTTCAATTTGTATGCACAATTTCGTTGACGTTCCTGACCTGAGCATTGTCTAGAGCTCTGTATAAGAGCCCTCTTTAACCTCAGCCTGGCCATTTTTAAACTACTTGAAGAATTTGTAAAGCGGCATATGGAGTTTCACGTAAAATTTAACGCAGACTCATTGCTCCTCTAACTCTGCTATCTCGAAATTCACAAAGTGTGCGACATAACGTTCTGATCAGAGCACCATTGTGCAATAACAGACATACAATGTGGAAACTTCCGGTAGTTACCGGCGGCGTGTGCAGGGATGCCAACTGCTTTTCGCTGAAACTATTCGTTGGTACAAAATTACGAATCTTCTGCAACGTTCTGAAGAGAGCTCGTATGATGGCTAATGGCTGCAGGTACCTTGCATTAAACTTCGACACTACTTCACCGATCAACAGGAAATTGTAAGTTTTTCTCGAGAAGATATTTTTGTACAATGAAGACTTTCATATGGTGTATGACGCAGAATGGTTTTCAGTTGACTGTAACACTGTTTGGACGATAACCATGAAAGTTAGGAGACACTCATGTGCGTATTTTTTTATTGGTACGTGGAAGGTGGAGATAGAAAGGCGAAGGAAGAGATGAACGTAGAAACAAGAGGACGGAGATAGGCTGCGACAGAGGAGGGAGTGAGGGTAGTGATGGACCGAGAGAGCGGGGATGGTGGAAAATTGACAGTGTTGGGGGAGACGTTTGGAGATTGACAGAGAGAAAGGAGGAGCTAAATGACAGGTGGCAGGAGCGCGAGGGGAAGCTCACAACGAGCGGTGAAGGGCAGATGAACAGAGATAAAATACATAATGTAATAAATGTTACTGTCAATTACATGAACCATCGTTTATATCAGCAGAAATGGGAGGATGTTGCGATGGATGATTAAGGTTAGCAGAAAAAAAGAGTATGTTGGGATGGATGATAAGATTTGAACGTCCTATTGTCGGTACAGAGCACCAGCTCGGATTTGTTTTATCAAGGATGAGGAAGGAAGTCGCCTGTGTCCTTTGAAAGCAATCGTTGCTGTTGTTGTCTTCAGTCCGCAGACTGGTTTGATGTAGCTTTCCATGCTACACTGTCCTGTGCTAGCCCCTTCATCTCTCAATACGTTCGGCAACCTACATCCTTTTGAAGCTGCTTACGGTATTAGTCCCTCGGTCTACCACTGCGATTTTCACCGCACGCAGTTCCTTCTAACGCTAAGTTGACGATTCCTTGATGACTCTTAATGCATCCCGCCAACCTACCCCTGCTGTTAGTCAGGATATGCCAGAAACTCCTTTTCTCCCCAATTCTGTTGAGCAACTCCTCTCTAGTTACATGATCTACCCATTTAATATTCATCATTCGTCTGTAGCACCACATTTCGAAAGCTATCATCTTTCTGTCTGCACTCCTTGTCGTCCACATTTTACTCCCAAACAATGCTGAACTCCAGACAAATGCTTTCAGAAAACGTTTCCTAACTTTTAAACTAATATTGGATGTCATCAAATTTCGCTTCTTCAGAAACGCTTTTCTTTCCATAGCCATTCTGCATTTTTTTCTTCTTCTTTACTTCGGCCATCAGATCTTGCTACGCAAATAAGCAATAAAGCAACAACAGGAAGGAAATCACAGAAAAACATAATGTGAATGGCCAGTGGCGTGTTTCAATCGTCGTCCTCCAGGATGCGAATCCAGTGAGCACCAGAATCAGATGAGGAGATGAAAAAGAGGGGGGGGGGCGGTTAAAGGGTGGAGGGGAGGAGAAGATACAGGTGATGGAGGAGGAGGTGGGATATCAGAGGCGGAGGTGGATGTAGAGATTGGGAAGGGCAGAGAGGGGACAAAGGAGGGAAGCGGAAATGGACTAACAGTAGAGTGGAACAAATAAGAACCTCGGCAAGCCGTGTTTTTCGCTAGACGTATATGAAAGGCACGTGGGAATGTTAGTTACATTTTTGTACTTTGTTGTCTACTTTGAACCTCTCAACAACAGATAATTTTGCTTCTTAGTAATCAGACGGTGAAGGTAATTTAATCTGACATTTCTAGTGGTTAAGAAATAACAATTACTTTGGACGGAAGTATGACGGATTAGGGTGCTATCACTAACAGTCTGGAAAAGGTGCAAAATATGCGATGAATTACATAAGTCTAAGAAATCATTTTCAATTTTGAAGCTGAATACTATTTGCTCCCAACGTAACGATTCCGCGGGAACGGAGAAGACAGTATTAGACTTTTACCTGCTTTTCTCACTAGTCAGTGGTACAGGAAGAAGCCGGCCGCGGTGGCTGAGGGGACTGAGGCGCTCCAGTCACGGTCTGCACAGCCACTACGGTCGGGGGTTCGAATTCCCCCTCGGGCATGGATATTAGTGCCGTCCTTAGTATTAGTTAGTTTGTAAGTTTAGAGACTAATGACATCGTAGTTAAGTCCCATAAGCTATACAAACATTTGAACATTTTTAGTACATGAAGGAAACACTATGTATGATGCAATAAAAAGTTCTGCATGCCACACGTATGATTCGTGTACTTGACATGTAGGTAGAACAGTAGCTGCAAGTAACTGTTGTTGGGCACCCTGCTTATTTGTTGACCTCATTTTCAACACTCTACAACGCAGATCCTACATCAATTTGCATAATATTATTCTCATGTTTTCTCGTTAATGATGTGTTAACAAGTTGCTTCTTGTGTTTAAGACACATGTTTACGGCAGAACTTTGCTTCACTATACACTGAGGACGCCTGCGCATTCCTTTCGGCATGCTGCCTTTACTCTCGTTGTTGTTGTTGTTGTTATTGCCAGTATTTAAAGGCGGCTAGACTGCTAGGTCATCAGTCCCCTCTTTACTCTTGTCTGAATGCTACAGTTTTCGTGTAATGTAGAGACTTTTGTTATTATATTTTTAGAAATCTGTAAAAATCAAAAATACTATGCAATCTTTCGTGGCCAGGCTTTCATATGTTAAATCGTCCAGGCTGTATGAGCGTGATCGAAGTATAGAACTATTCACAGATCTTTTACTCTCATCTAAGGGGCACATCTTCAGATATAAATGATCAACTGGAATTTATCTCCGAAGATACATCCCACAGATGAAATCGTAGCGTTACAGAGTATTCGAAATACTGAAACGCCTCGATCGTTTCAGGGCAATGAAATAAATTCAACCTCAAAGTAGAAATACGTTGCTTGCAGTGGCCATTTTGAGCAGCAGCTGAATTGTATTTCACTGTAAGGTTTTAAAATTAAACGCCTTTTGCTACTGCGAATGGTTTTATTTTTATATTTTTAAATCACCCATACGCGTTTCGCCTTTCTCTCAAGGCATCATCAGTGGGTGTCCTGAAATATTTACATCTTTTTGTTTATACATATAGGTTAGGTCTCTTACATATCTAAAAACATTTCATTTCTGATTTACAACAGTTAAAACAGTTAAAAAAAAAAAAAAAAAAAAAAACGAACTGTTTTAAATCAGAAATGAAATGTTTTTAGATATGTAAGAGACCTAACCTATATGTATAAACAAAAAGATATACATATTTCAGGACACCCACTGATGATGCCTTGAGAGAAAGGCGAAACGCGTATGGGTGATTTAAAAATATAAAAATAAAACCATTCGCAGTAGCAAAAGGCGTTTAATTTTAAAACCTTACAGTGAAATCAAAGTAGAAAATTTGTGCTGGACCTGGATTCGAACCCAGATTTCCCGCTTCGGGTCAGCGGTCGGCTTAACCGATCAGGCTAACAAGACATAACTCCCTTTCTGCCCAAACTTATAAGAAAAGCTTCAAAAGGCACACACAGTTCCAATGACGCTTCAAGAAGAGGAGCATCATGAAAGACGCATTCGTGCCTGCGGAAAGCTGAAAGGGAGTCTAAAATCTGAAGTTACTGTGACGGTGACGTTGATACTGAACCTTCACTAGTCGACTTTGAGGACGCCCTTGATCTGGATGCTTATGACGACGCTAGTGCCCCCTGTCCAGTACTCCCTTTTTCTCGCAGTTTATACTGGATTTCCGCAACCATTTCCACAGAAATTTGCGATTGCCTTTTACTTGTATACAGTTATTGATATGGTGTCTGTTTTTTTCAGATATGCCAGAAAGAACAGACATTATATCAATATTTGTTAAGAATAGTTTTGAATTTCGAACATGGCGTCTCTGTTTTCAAGGCAATTGTTTCTAAACCTTAGCGACCAATCTGGTAAGGACATCGATACCTAGACTTACGAACAAACTAACTTATGGTAAGGAAAACATACATGTACACTAATGCCCGAGGGAGGACTCGAACCACCGATGGGAGGCTCGGTGCACTGCATTACATGGTGCCACTGCCGTACGGCTGTGAAATTTTAACTGAATTAAAACAGTCCATGTTAATTCTTACACAGAATGAGATAGTCATGGGACGCCTTTTAATAGCGTGTCGGATTTCCTCCCGTCAGACGAATTGCAGTGGCTCGATGTGGTATGGGTTCAACAATTCTTCTAAAATTGATTATAAGAGGTAATCTGTCTTATGCTGACTGCAATTAAGAGATTTATTTTACACCAGACGCGTTTCGCTTTTTTATTTTAAAAGCATCTTCTGTGGTCTGTAAATGATACAAAGGTTTGTACATTTTGTTTTAGATAAATAGATTAAAAACAGTTAAAAAGAAAAACATTTTGGACGTTAGGCCTGTTTTTAACTTAATATTCGGTCTACTCACGGTGTTGATGTCTCTTCTTTACATGTTACTACTGTTTCTCCGACTTATTGGCTGAAGTTCGTTTTTTCCTGGCGTGTGTTTAAGGGCTGTGTACAAGAAAAAACGGAGAAACAGTAGTAACATGTAAAGAAGAGACATCAACACCGTGAGTAGACCGAATATTTAGTTAAAAACACTTAGGCCTAACGTGCAAAATGTTTTTTAAAAACTGTTTTTAATCTATTTATCGAAAACAAAATGTACAAACCTTTGTATCATTTACAGACCACAGAAGATGCTTTTAAAATAAAAAAGCGAAACGCGTCTGGTGTAAAATAAATCTCTTAATTACAGTCAGCATAAGACAGATTACCTCTTATAATCAATTTTAACAGCTGCTGCGGAATATGGCCACACAACCAAATATTGTAATTCTTTTAAAGTTTTATGTTGCCTCTTTAGCGTCCATAATTGTGAAAAGTGTTTTGAAAGGAGGTTATAACATGAACATTAACTAGAGCAAAACAATCGTAATGCAAAGTAGTTTAAGAAAATCGGACGATGCTGAAGGAATTAGGTCGCGAGACGATTAAAGTAGTAGATGATTTTTGTTATCTGGGTAGCAAAATAACTTCTGATGGCCAAAGTCATTAAGATATAACATGCAGAATGGCTACGAGAAGGAAAGCATTCTGGAGAAGCGGAAAAATCCAAAATTAATTTCAACGTTAGGTAGTCCTTTCTGAAAGTACCGGGTGATCAAAAAGTCAGTATAAATTTGAAAACTTAATAAATCACGGAGTAATGTAGATAGAGAGGTAAAAATTGACACACATGCTTGGAATGGCATGGGGTTTTTTTAGAACTAAAAAAACAAAGTTAAAAAATGTCTAACAGATGGCGCTTCATCTGATCAGAAAAGCAATAATTAGCATAACAAATTAAGACAAAGAAAAGACGATTTTCTTTACAGGAAATGCTCAATATGTTCACCATCATTCCTCAACAATAGCTGTAATTGAGGAATAATGTTGTGAACAGCACTGTAAAGCAGGTCCGGAGGTATGGTGAGGCATTGGCGTCGAATGTTGTCTTTCAGCATCCCTAGAGTGTCGGTCGATCACGATACACTTGCGACGTCAGGTAACCCCAAAGCCAATAATCGCACAGACTGAGGTCTGGGGACCTGGAAGGCCAAGCATGACGAAAGTGGGGCTGAGCAAACGATCATCACCAAACGACGCGCGCAAGAGATCTTACACGCGCCATCCTGCATAAAAATCGTACGTTCCAGCAGGTGTTTATCAGCCAGACTGGGGATGATGCGATTCTGTAACATATCGGCGTACCTCTCACCAGTCACGGTAGCAGTCAATGACGTTTTGCTGTCCAGCGCCATCTGTCGAACATTTTTGAGCATTTTTTTTTTTTCTAATAAAACCCCATTTCATTCCAATCATGTGTCTCAATTTTACCTCTCTATCTACATTAATCCGTTATTTATTAAGTTTTCAAATTTATACTGAATTTTGATCACCCGGTATGTCTTAGCTGAGGACACACCAAGTTGTTTCCTCACTTCCGAATTCTTGTCGCTAACAACTACGACAGGCACTCTTATTCCTACTAGTGTTCTAATGATTGTCTATAGTAAAAATTGTAATGTCTAAAATTGTTTTGCTGACTTAGCGTTATTTGAACCAACGACTTTATTTTAAAGCGCCTAACTGTTAACGTGATTTATCCAAATTTAGGGTGTCGAATGACACGGCCAAGAAAATTTCTTCTTCCTCTGTTAAGCAAACTCATTTAAAGGAAACATAAAGACATTTTCAATATGTTGTGAACATTTTCTATTCAGCAAACACCGTTTTGTCCTCAGGTAAAATACTGTCATAGCATCCTTGCTTATTCTTATTTAGAAAGCTATGTCCTGTTGCTTAACTTTCTTTCTAGCTGCAATATTTTGTTATAGTCAAGCGTTTATATTCTTCACATCCATTCTTCACATTCTTCTTCAAATCCTTAATTTGTTGCATTTTGTATATTACATCAAGTTTCAGAAATAACTTCTGAGGGAATTCACTTTGCCAGTTCATTTTGGTCCACTTTAGGTTACGGTAGTAACACTAAAAGCGGGCCTTTGCGATCGTCTTTTGACAGCTCGAAATTAAAATTAAAATAACGGCTTAACTATTCATCTGACGCGAAAATTGAATAACCGAATTTGTGGAGGAGAAAATTCTCTGCAACTTTGCTCTCTTATGTTTTTTTCATATCTTGTAGCAATTCAAAGATATTTGCAAAAATAACGGCGATTTCGGGATGTCTGCCTGTCTGTACTTAACGTGTTCCCTGTTTTTAAGACGAACCGTTCAACCGATCAACAGCAAATTTTACAGACATGATTGTCGGCAGCCAGAGGCCAGAACCTCCCTTTCTCAAAATTTTCGGACAAAAAATATGGTAGTAAAAAAAAGCCGTTTGTAATATAATTGTAATTGCAAACGAACCGTTCATCTGACACGAAAATTGAATAACGCATTGCCCACTACTCTATGTCCAACACTTAAAAGCCACTTTCTATAATCTCATACTATTGATGGCTGTTATTAACTGATGCTAATATGATATTCGTAGACACTAGATTATCATTTATCGCACGAAGAACGACATGTTTTTGTTAATTCTTCAGTGCGCCATTGCTTTGGAATGAAAACGTGTAAGTTAAAATAAGAAAATCATCAAATACGCAAAGCAAGATGGCTTATACCAGAGAGAGTTCTGGACGAAGAATGTCACGTGACATCTGCGAACGCCTGGTTTTCGTTAATTCAGTGGAGGGCGTAAAAACTCTGTTATTTTTGCAAATATCTCTCAAACGATACAAGATATGAAAAAAAAGAAAAGAAAAGAAATAAGGGAGCAAAGGTGTAGAGAATTTTCTCCTCTACAAATTCGGTTATTCAATTTTTGTGTCAAGTGAACGGTTAAGCCGTTATTTTTATTTAAATTTCGAGCTGTCAAAAAACGATCGCAAAGGCCCACTTTTAGTGTTACTACCGTAACCTAAAGTGGGCCAAAAATAGCGGAGATTTGACACCCTTCATTGAATTAACGAAAACCAGCCGTTCGGATATGACACGTGACATTCCTCTCGTATTTGATGATTCTTGTATTGTGACTTACAGGTTGTCATTTCAAAGCAACGGTACACTGAGAAATTAACAAAAGCACATCGTTCTTCGTACGAAAAATGATAATCTAATGTCTACAAATGCCATATTAACATCACTTAACTTATGAATAGTATAAAATTAAAGAACTGCTGATTTTGTTTTTTAGCCGTAGCATCTGCGCAGTTGTCAAGAACCCGAAGTATCAGCAATACTTTTCGAACTTTCTTCAGAGTGCATACCGCGACCCCCCTCGCAGCTGGATTGTTCATGCAGGGAGAAGCTGACTTACGTTCCTTATTACCAGATTATGATTGATCATTACAACGGTAACCGACAAATAATTTCGAGAAGACGTGTGTGGATGATCTACTGATGTATCGCCGCCGCGCGGATTTTATTCTCGTGCTGCTACTCAAAGCGATCGCCAGTCTTATGAGGATGTGCTAGTCCGACGGAATCATTAATTTATTACAATGATGTCAGAGATATTCTTTTGTTTTTTGCTTGAAGGGCTCCTTAGTTTTAATTATATTATATTTTTTCCCTCCTTTTTCCTTCTGTCCCTAATTTGTTTAAATAAAGATAAATTTGAAAAAGGTGAATAAGAAAAATAAAGAAATAAAAATAAATACAAAAAATAAATAAAAACAATTAAAAAATATATAATAAAGTCCAATTCCGAACTTTTTTTCCTTTTGTCTGAAAAAAAAAATAGCGGGAGACACTGGTTAGATTCCCGTCCCGCTTCATATTTTCACTTATCGCCTTTGTTTAATTTCAATGCCCTAATTCAGCACTATCATTCCTTTCCTTCCTAATTCTTATTCCTTCACCTCGTTCATAAATATTTGCCAATTCTTGTTTCTTTTTCTTTAGACCTCCTTATCGGCTTTTCTAGGCTGAACTGAACTTCGCTCACAAATTACGCCTTCATCGGCGATCTTGTACTCTAAACTTTTTGCAGATGTTTAGATGTTAAAAATACAGTTCTGCACATCCATGTTTTATTATTACTATTATTAAATCTAGAAACTGAATAGTTCTTCTCACGGAAAAATAAAAATCATTATTACGAATCCTGATGAGAATTAGTTTTGTGCGTACAGTTTGAACTTACAACTGTCCCTTAAAATAAAAGTAAATAACTCTTTTTTATAAGAAATAAATTCTCTGACTGCTTAAAAACGAAGCAAACAAAACAAGAAATCAAATCAAAATGTTCAAATGATTGAAAAAAAAAAGATATCGTAGTGGGCTAGGTGCCTGTCTGTGACGCGAAAGTTCAAGGTCGGTGGTTCGAAACCCGCCACTACCTAATATTTTTTCCTAAAAGGTTTTCAGACACTTTTATTAATTAATTTATTATTATTTTGGTCCAAAATGTTTGCAAAAACTTATAAAACTACAAATATAAAGTGGGCCGTAAAACACGCCAGTGCGATTTTTTCTTGAGAGATAAAAATTACAGTGCTTCAGGAGTTCCGTTCCTCATTGCTCTGATGTAAACAGCGGCATTCTCTTTGTGTTTCGTCGCGTTCTGCGCTGTCTGGAAAGTACCAGGATTTTTTTTCGCTAGAGGACCGGATTTTCTAAGATGGGATTTTTCTTGACTTCCGCAACTTTTTTGTAGGCAGACCCAACAATTCATTTTGGATGTCCAATTTGTAATCCAGTGAACGAAAATATTCGTAACAAATCCTTGCATTGACAATATTTATCTAGTCTTCTCGTTTAGAACTACATTTTCAAGTCTGTTTTCCTTGTCTATAGAGAAACGATGGCAAAGAATGCCGTTGGTTCTATGGCATATGTAGCACCAGCACAGTACGATGTGCTTTTGGTTCTTTCACACGTGAACAACTTGCAGAATTACAAAAAGGACTGGAGGACACCGTGGGTTGCGAACTACGGGCAACATGCGAGCGCGCAACGACTGCGCTGGGGCCTGTCTTTCTCGTTGGCCTTGCGACAGACAGGGCAGAGCGTTAGGCGGAAGCAGAAAGCATTCTGATGATTTCCAAGTAAAACAGGCCAGTGACACGTTGCGAAACCACACGTGGGCAAATCAAACTCAGCAGAGAAATTACTGGAACAGAAAACCAAAGGAAGAGAGACAACGATGTGTGTTGACTCGCCAGACATTTGGTGACTTCACGTAACTCTTATAAGAGAATACGTTAATGGTGACTGAAGTCAGCAGTAGAAAGTCTGTCAAGCGGATGTAGCAAAAATAACTAGCGCAGGTGCGCTCATTACAAACCGAGCTCCAAGTGAGCACCCCCCTTGCTAGTTTTTTTTATAATACTCCAGGTCTTGCAGCTTGAGAGCACTTGGTCATAGGGATTGCTGGCAGGCGCATACACTGCTCTCGATTCTATGATTACGATACTGTGAGTCTGTTCCTAGATGATCCAGCACAGGCTAGTGTAATCGGCAGTATCTTCTAGGTACCGGTCTCTAGTCGAGAGGGCAAGTGCTGCTGTTTTCTACTTCTCACTGATGGTGAACCTGGTTGTCTTCAGACAACGCGGCGTCTTCCGACAACACGGCATCACGGAGGGTTTCACTGTCTAACTTAAACGAGGAAGTCGATGGCACGACCTGTAGGTTCACGTTCCTGTTCAACGCCAGGCATCTGAGAGTGCTGACTCCTATCTTGGGGGAAAAGGAGATCGACCGAACACGCGTCTACACGACTACCAGTGGCAGATGATGTGTCCTCAGGGGTCCGGCTACCAGCAGGTGGGACTGACCACAGCCAGACAGCTGCCGCGGGTTCAGACGAGACGCCAACATGCCCTGCATCGGCGGCCACTGTACGCCTCCGCCTTCGGCACGCGCTGACACAGCGCCATCCCGAGCCACAGGCGGTGTCGTGACGTCACGGCTCGCTGACAGCGTTCGACGTCAGCGAGAATGCTGAACGCGGCCGTGTTGACGGCTAGCCAAGGCTGGCGTGTATCCAGCTGAGAACTGTATTTCTCGATAACCAACAGATGTTGGTTTTCACCATTCTTTTCTTAGCATCTAAGGCACTCACGGGTATCATCTCTAATCCTGGCGAACTCTGCTCATCCTCCAGTACGCTCGATGGGGTGTGTAAGCCTACCGTGTTCCTGAAACCATTCCCGCCCGGTGTGAGTCCGATGTGGCGGCGTGTAATCGTTTTGAAACAGACACCACTACCCCGGACTTATCCATCGTGGCATCGGGATGCATCAGTTCACGTGGTCCGCTCCACTCGTGATGCCTCCCATCGTCATTCATCCGATCACAACACGTTCCCCTATCGTTCCAGTGTTTATCCCGGTGATTAGCGAAAACTGTAAACCACTGTGCCCGAAGATGGGTGAACGGTGACACCTTGTGCACTGGAAGACGGGTGAAGCATGTCCTGTTCAAACATACATGTTTGTATAAAATTACCGAAAATTAATTCGAAAATTATGAGAGTTTGTGTGCGTACTTGTGTCTATCTTTAACAGTGCGTAGACTGTCACTGCACTGTGAATATTAAAAAAAAATGATCAAAAGCTCTGCTTTAGAGTGAGAATAAATATTGTGACTAATCAGCCTGGCATCGACTGCCTGTGCTTGGTTATCAGAACAACTGTCTGACTGAATGGCAATCACACTGAACGACAAGTCCGGTTGTAACTCAAAGTAGAACTCGTAAATTTTGACAGGTAATTTCAATACTTCAACAGGGTACAGAACAATGTTTAACACGGCTTTGACACTGAATATAAACATCATTATGATTGGCTCAACAAACAGTGCCTAAAAGTGATAACAACAGAATACTATGTACGGGTATAGCAAAGAGTGGAATCGCCTATGTCAACAACAATGGAAATTTCGATAATTAAAAAGACTACAAATAAAAATTTAATTCGAGTATGAAAGAAATATTAATGTGTACTTAGTTGACAAGACAAGCGATTGTTGTGCCGCAAGAATGACCATAGGATTATTTAATTTTACTAGTAAGTAAATAACTTTCTTGTGAATCAAGTTATGTAATTAATTATTTTGTGTATGGTGCGATTATCACATATTGACAAGAAATATTGGCAACTGCCTGACAATTAGTCTCGTTATAATGACTAAGACACGAATTTCTGAGAATAAGTAGCTAGTCAAAAATTGTGTGGAACGAATAAGTAAGCTCACAAGTAGACGGTCTGTCCTATCGTGATGTCAAACGTAGAGCAATTAAATGTCACTCACCTCTTTACGTTGTCGCCTAGCACATGCAGATCACAAACAATAACACAGTACGTGATTTATAAGAAAAAGATTGCCAATAATCTTTGAATACGAAAAATTTGGTAACTGATTTTGTAACATGAATATCGAAATAATAACAGCTCTGTCTGATTGTAATTGTCCAATATTGTCGGTTCGCATATCATTATGCACCAGTAATGTGTTTCTTGTATTAGTTCTATCCTGCTCAAAATTAAGATCAAATAAATTCTAAAAGGTTGTATCTGAATTCATGTGAATCTTGAACAGAATATGCAATAGGAGATAACGTTCATTGTCTAACTGTAACGAAAGGGATAGGAAGAAATAACTTTAAGGAATCTAACACTTAACTCACTTATATTTTCAATAAGCCTTTCATTCATTCGAAAGATGACCTATCTATTTTGAATTAAGAATGATAAAAACTTTTAAGTACATGAGTGAGTGGCCCTACAATGCGCAGCGCTGTGAAGAAATCAGAAAAACAGGACATACCTTAATAATAAAATGTAATCTTTCACGGCCGACGTTGTCTTCAGGTAAGACTTCCGGGCTCAGAGGCCGTGGCCACAGGCGTCAGATAATGCCTCCGCAGATGGAGACGAAATTTCAGGAAGACGTCTTACTCATCGACCACGACCTCCTCTCCTGCTTTATCTGCATACCTTAATTGTCAATTATTCTTCCGAGTTATATGGCCGTGGTCAATGAAACATTTCTGTTCCTGGACCACGGCCAAACAAACCGGAAGAATAATCAACAATCATAACATCCGGTCGTGAAAGCCTTCATTGTAAGAACATGCAATACTTTATTCGGTTGCAAAATTATTCTTAAATATTCATCAATAATAATTCCAAATCAATTATTAATCATAATTCTTTGTCTTCATCCAATCTATATCTATAAATGTGAATGTCTGTTCGGTGTACGTTTATCACGCCTGAACCACAAGACATAAAGAGCTAAAAATTTGTACAGTTACTAATGTCTACCCGGGGACGGCTTTAGGCACGATTTTATGGCGATCGAATAGCTATATATATATATATATATATATATATATATATATATATATATATATATATATGTGTGTGTGTGTGTGTGTGTGTGTGTGTGTGTGTGTGTGTGTGTGAATGTCTGTTCGGTGTACGCTTATCACGTCCGAACGACAAGACGCATAGACTTAAATATTTGTACAGTTACTAATTTATATCTGAGGAAGGTTTTAGGCACGGTTTTATAGCGATCTGGTAGATATTTAGTAATTTGAAGAATATAACGCGAAATGCGGACCAATAATTATTCTTTGAAAATTATATTTACACTTTGAAAATGGTTTATTGGTTGCATTGTTGCTTGAGGGTTGATAATGATAAAAGGGTGGAGTATATTGGGATGGAAAGTTATCGGTGCATTTAAAATTCTACGTGTGTGTGTGTGTTAATATTTCGCTCTGCAGCTAAAACTATAGAACACAAACGAATGGTCCGTGTGTGCGAAGTCTCCCGTTGTACACTATAGCAGTTGCATGCCGATAGCTATAAGGGGGTGGAAGATATGGTAGTTGAAAGTCGTCAGATTATTAAAAAGAATTCGGACTGAAGGCCAGCGATGGCGTTTGCGACTCTATAGCAAGGAGGTTATATACAGCGAAACGTGATGCCACAGACCATATCTTAGGTCTATGCGTGCTACACATTGATCTCTAAGCTACCTGGAGGTTGAACTTCAGTTGTCTGAGCGTGCCAGCCATAGATGTTCATATTTCGTTGCTTGCCAAATTCAGATATGGCGGCTATGAAGTATTATAAGTAAACCAAAAGAAAATACGTTTCGATTCTACTCCCATAAAAATCTATTACATTACATATTGACTAAAAAATCAAATAAGAATGTAAGTAAGCAATTTTTTGTCACATAATAACTGATCGAAATTCGTTTGCCAAATTTAAACATGGCGGACAACGCGAAATTGTGTACAAAACATATGAATGTGCAGACACGCTGCAGTTCTATGCACAGACACCAAAGTGATGCATCCAGTTTGTATACAGATCACTGGTGCAACAATGGCTTCAGCACTCTGTAAGGATAAGCATACGAATAAGGAAATATAAGAATAAATAAATTAAGCAGTGAAAAAGAAATTTATTTTAATACATCACTTCAAAAAATCGATTTGACGTTTCGCGATCAAGTTATCTATCTATCATATTTCAATCATTATTGTTGAATTTCGTGATTGGATTCTTCGAAACGAGTGCATTTTTACGTAGTTAAGGTGTTGTATTTCATTTCATCCTTCAAAACCAGTCTCATAGCACACTACTGAAAGATAACTTATTATCATAATCAACCAACACGCGAGCGGAGCCGCGGGTTTAAGCTAGTAATCGATATAAATATATTGCTCTAACAATCGTGCTGCATACCAGACTGTCCACTCCGCATCCCACACTGTACTCTCCGACGACTCAAAACAGGCTGACCACTTCTACATCTCTGTCACGGTTACTCGTCCCACCAACGATTATTGCTCACAGCCCGCAAAGATATGCTATTTCCAAAGATAAAAGCAGTTTCTCAACAGTGGTAACCCTTCATATTGTGGACATTGACACCATAACTCGAGCATTAACTATACACCTTGGACGCCGTTGTACGTGTTAAGTCGAGTTCCTGTATTAGCACAAAAATCGAAATTCCCAGGGCACTGACCATCATAGCCCGTTTGAACGGCGTCAGTTCATGATGACGTTGCATGTTACACAAATCACTTGCACAGTCACCTCTGATTTCCTATTGCGTCAAAACACACGTTCGCCATCTCTGTGATTCATTGTCCATGTGGCCGAGGAGACTGAGGCGCTCCAGTCACGGTCTGCACGGCCACTACGGTCGGGGGTTCCAATCCCCCCTCGGGCATGGATATTTGTGCCGTCCTAGTTCGTAAGTAGTTCATAAGTAGTTTGTAAGTTTAGGGACTGATGACCCCGTAGTTAAGTCCCATAGACTATACAAACATTTGAACATTTCATTGTCCATGAAGTTTGTTAGCGTACACGGGCGTACTTCCGGCAAGTGATTCTAACCTTGATATAATCAGTTTGACGCACTGAAGATTTCGCAAAAAATGTTCAAATGTTTG
This sequence comes from Locusta migratoria, assembly GCA_026315105.1. Classification (NCBI taxonomy): domain Eukaryota; kingdom Metazoa; phylum Arthropoda; class Insecta; order Orthoptera; family Acrididae; genus Locusta; species Locusta migratoria. The sequence goes on from CM048744.1 coordinate 909,251,881, forward strand.
TAAAGTTATAGGACCTAACTGCAGTGATCATCGATCCCTAAACTTACGAACTACTTAACTAACTTACCCTAAAAACAACACACACACCCAAGCCCGAGGGAGGACCCGAACCTCCAAAGGCGAATTGCAGCGCGCATTGCAGCAAGGCACCTCAATGCGAACGGCTCGCCGCGGCGAAGATTTTGCAACCACCATCCTCACCGATGGGGGACGTTTCGAGGTTAAGGAGAAAATGGGCCGCGGTGGAGTAGCCGAGCGGTCTAAAGCGTCTCGCTGCGGAGCGCGCGGTTGCTCGCCGTGGAGGTTCGAGTCCTCCCTGAGGCATGACAGTGTGTTTTGTCCTCAGGTTAGTTTACCTTAGGTTAAGTAGTTTGTAAGCTACGGACTGATGATCACGCAGTTTGGTCCGATAGATTTACAAACATTTGAATTTTTTTTTTTTTAAAGTTTGGTGAACATCTTTCTTACCTTTAAGTTCTTCATTTTATCGATCCTTGTAACAGTCTCGAAATTGCACTCATTTAGCTACATTTGTATTGCTACTTTTCATCTGTATAGCGGTTCCAAGGAGCTGCATACATAAAAGGTGCAATCGCAATTAGAATAAAAATCGCAAACCGGTAATTGATAACTGCCACGAAAAGAAACATAACAAAGTGTTTAACAGTCAGGTGATCGTTTTGAAGGACAGTACGGCAACTAGTTCATATTTCATCTACGTTAACGTTACAGGGCTCTTCAGGACTGTTCACCGAAATTTATTGACAGAGGTTGTACTTTGGTGTAAAGTCCAGCAAGGGACAGGTCCTCACGTCGATCCTGCTTTTCCCCGGCAGGGTACACAAAGATAACCTGACGTGATATGGACTCAACAAGTCGTTTCAAGTCCGCTACAGGAATACGGTGACATGCTGTCTTTATAGTCGTCCATAATTGAGAAAGAATTGCCGGTCATGTTGATTATGTCGTATAAACTGTCAGTAGGATTCATGTTGGCCCATCAGGATGGGAGTCATACATAAAAGATCTACTGTTCTTTGTGGATATGAAGTCGATGGATGGCTGCAAATTGTCTACAAGTAACCGAACATAGCCATTTTCATCAATTATCTGTTCATTTCAACCTAAGCACCGAATACACTACATGTAAGCAAAGAGCCTCCACTGTTATGCAGTCGCAGCGTCTGCACTCCTTCTGAAACGGACCACGGAATCAACCACGTCTATCGACAATACTATGCGCTCGCCAGGAAGGTGACTATCGATCTGCGCATGGGCATGGGGGACATGGAGGGATAATTATACTAAGATTAATGATATTTTGAGGAAAACTGGTATTTTGAGCCCGTGATTGTGTATACAAGATGATTTTTACAAACAAGAAAACAACAACCAACCACATTTAATTTTCCTGTTTGTTTGCACAATAGCCCCGTTACCGATTTCTAGCCTTACAGTTCATCATCAGGTGGCTGTTCACGTCAACATACATTTCACAAAAATTATAGGCCTATATACCGATATATTTTGCCGATTACCTACTAGTTTGAAAACGTGAACACCCACTTACAAATAAATAATATGTCCGCGTATAAACTTTTAATATTAGCACGCCACATTCTTGAAGATATTTGCTTTGATACCTGCCAAGTAGCTAATAAGCACATGACAGTTACATGCACGGCACAAAAGCAAAGACAAGGCGAAAATAGCGTTTATAAAGAGACGTAGTCTCCAAGAATGTAAAAATCATGTCTAGTTTTGAAAATGTTACAGTGGCCGCAATCCGCTAAAACAACGTGAAAATACGGACATGGAGGGTAAGGAATGATTTTCACCGCACTAGGACTTGAAATAATTCAATGGCGACAAGTGAAACATTGAGCAGGGGCGGTATTCGAACCCGGGTGTCCCGCCTCGAGCCAGCGATCGCCTTAATATAGCTGGCCTCTTGGCTGCACGCCCTCGCCTCTCGCCTGCCTCTAATTGTCTGAAGCCACACAGTACGGCTTTGACGCCTCCATCGTAGATGCGCTCTCACGCTCATCTTTTCGGATTTCCGCACGAGCAGGAATGTTATTATTGGATATGCGGTGGAGTGCCGAACTACACGCCGTCGTCGCGTAGAAAGAAATGTGTAGGATAGTGTGATGTCTCTTCTTTCTTTTCCTCTTTATTCCTCTCATTAAATGTGCAAATGCAGAGCGGCTGCCAACCAGGAGTGGTCTGAGTTTCGAAAGAACGGACAACACATCTTGCTGTGAGGGTGAGACTTTTGAGTGAGAAGTGGTGATCATTTTCATGCATTCCTACACATAATAATCACATTTATATACAAATTTTAAACTACTCTAATACACAGTACTGCAGGTAGTAAGCCAACATTGTAATTTAATGTTTTCAGTTTATCTTCTGTAAACTGTTCTCTTAAGTCATTTGCCTTCGGCTCCTACATATAACCCTATGTTTTCTTCCCAACTCTTGTCACTTTTCATTTATGTAATCCCAATAGAAGTGAAAACTCATATTATGCAATGGAAATATCTGTGACAAATGAAAAGCACAATACAATTTCGTGTGTTAATACAAGTCACCGTCGCGAGATCTGTGTAGGCAATGTAGTGCTTTGTGATTGCTCTTCCCTCACAGCTCTGCATTGTCTCCTAAATCGTTTATAAACATCAGGAACAGTAGGGGCGCTATAACACTTGTCCGGCGAAATCACTTCTCTCTTACGCGAAGACTTCCGTCAATTACAGCATGTTTCCTCTCTGACAGGAAATCGTATATCCAGTCGCACAACTGTGGCGATATTCCATAAGCATGCAATGTGATTAGAACCCGGTTGTGAGTACAGAGTCAAAAGCCTACCGGAAATCAAGAAAAATGGAATCGATTTGAAACCCTTGTCGATAGCAGTCATCACTTCATTTGAGTAAAGAGATAGCTGTGTCCAGCAACAAGAACGATACTTTCTGAATCGTTATTGACTATGGGTGAAAAGGTCGTTGTCTTGGATGTAGTTTATAACACGTATTCATCATTTGCGATATGCAGATCTTGTGACTGCAGTGTTTGTGGTCTAAAATTCTGGATATGAGTTCCGTCTGATATGTAAAACACGGTTTTCTATTTTTTTTTTTTTTTTTTTTTTTTTTACCCAAACACGTTTCAGCACCTCTGTGCCATTTTTGGGTTCCTTTATTTATTATGGCTGTTAAAAACAAAAATACATTGTTGTAGTATTGAACTATATATATTTGTCCTAAAAGTCGTGTTTATTTTTGGTTATTTCCTTAATTTTACATTAAGTGATATTATATGACTCTTTTTACATAATCGAGTAATGGTAGTGATGTCATCTGCGACCAAATAATCTGAGTGAATACGGTGAGGACTTAAAACGCTATTTCTAGTGTGAATACGTAGAATTTGGTAAGAGGGGATATCGCGATAATGGGACTGCATTTTGTATTACGAATGGTTTGTTTAGAACCACTTTTTCTCTTCCGCGTTTCTATGGACACCACACACGCATTACATATATTTCTCGGTCTATGTTCTTTCACCATTACTTCTTACGTAAATAACTATTGTGTACGCTTTGTTATTATCCGGTGGGAATGGCAGTAGATTTGTGATTTGATTGTTTTTTTCTTTTTGCCTGTATGTTTGTGTGTGTGTGTGTGTGTGTGTGTGTGTGTGTGTGTGTGTGTGAGAGAGAGAGAGAGAGAGAGAGAGAGAGTATGCGAGCCGGCCGCGGTGGCCGAGGGGACTGAGGCGCTCCAGTCACGGTCTGCACGGCCACTACGGTCGGGGGTTCGAATCCCCCCTTGGGCATGGATATTTGTGCCGTCCTTAGTATAAGCTAGTTCATAAGTAGTTTGTAAGCTTAGGGACTGAAGACCCCATAGTTAAGTCCCATAGACTATACAAACATTTGAACATTTGAACAGAATCAAGAATGTGGACATACCAGTAACAGCAACCCTCATATCCTTTGATGTATATCAATGTACACCTGCATACCAATAGGTGAAACAATCAACATCATCACACACAGAATAAGGCAGCAGGGACACACTCCAAACACATACACTGATTAAATAAAAGTCATGCTCTCTCCATAATAGAAGAAAGTTACTTTGTCCAGTAGCGGAGGTCCGGGGAGGCGGCAAAACAAAATGAGGCCTCTCCGTCGACTTGGAAATACATGTATAACTATAAAAAGAGTAACTTTTGAGACTTGGAGGCCCCCCAGGGCGAGAGGCAGGGGACAGTCTATATATATATATATATATATATATATATATATATATATATATATATATATATATATATATCTTTCGAGGCATTTGGAGACCCAAAGACGAGAAGCCCCCCCACCCTGACTTTCTGTTCAACAAAGACTTCTATTCCCATAAGGGAGGACTACAAATGGGACCACTGATTAGACGTTCTCTAGCTACAATTTTCATTAAAAGCATGCAAATTTTTTCAGATACATAATACAACCAAAGAAATTCAAGGTTATATACCGGTAGCGTTATGTCGATGACATAATATGCCTGACAAGTGGAACACACACACACACAAAAGCTTCACAATGAAATAAACGCTGTACACCCCAAAAATCCACTTCACAATGGACAGAGACAAACCTCTGAATTTTCTGAATATCACCATAAAAAGAGTAAACAACACTCATGAATTCACAGTATTCAGAAAACCAACCACCACGAGTACCACCGTTTGTCAAATCACCCGGTGACCCACAAACTGGAAACATTCATATTCTTACTCAACAGACGAAAAAGAACACTGCTTAAGCAAACCAAACATCACACAGGAACTAAACACAATAAAACAAATAGCGTTGCTGAAGTGTTATGACATCTAATAGATAGGCTAGACCAACAAATACGCCAAACAGAAATAATAAACAACCCACATTTACAAGAGTCCTCACAGAACACAAAAGAAAACACACAGACACGAACCACATACAAACACAACAGCACAACCAACAAACGGTAACAAATGGCACATACCTAGAATGACAGGATAGGCAACATATTAAAGAAACAGGTACTCCATATAGGACGGACAACTCGCTACTGAAACAACTCAAAACACAGATAACACGAACAGTCAAATTCATCAAATCAGGAATATATGAACACACATGGAACACGTGTCAATCAGTATATATAGGACAAATCTGTAGGACTTTCAAAACTCTGAACACCTAAGAGCAGTTATACGTCACTGTTCCCATACCACATTTGTAGACTACATAATAGCCCACAACCACCATCCTAACAATATAGAAACAGACCTAAAACTATTAAAATCAAGCCACAACCTATATCATAAACTAACAATAGAAGGAAACAACCACATACGAAAGCAGTAGCAGAATGAAAATCATGAATGATTATACCACCCTATGCAAAACACATTATTTTACCGATTAACGGAGCTAAACAGGAAAGATAACATAGACAGTTAAAAATCGCATACTCTCTCTCTCTCTCTCTCTCATACACACACAGGCAGGGAAAGATAATCAAAATTCAAATCCACCGCCATTCCCACCAGAGGACAAATGAAAGCCCTCTGTTAGTCTAGTAGGTTCGAATAATTACAAAGTGTACACAGTCGTTATTCACATAAATGTCAAGTGATGATAAAAGGAAATAGTCCGAGAAATATATGTAATGTATGTTTGGTGTCCATAGAAAAGTGGAAGAGAAAACGGTACGAAATAGAAAATGCAGTCCGATTATCGACATACCCCCTCTTACCAAATTTTATGTTTTCACACTAGGAATAGCATGTTAACTCCTTACAAGGTCCACTCAGGTTTATTTGTTTGCAGATGACATCGCTAACATTGCCTAGTTATGTAAAAATAGTCCTATCAGATCATTTAATGTAAAACAAAGTTAATAACCAAATATAAGACATACGAGCAGTGTGGACAGAAAGAGGATAGAAGCTTTTGAAATGTGGTGCTACAGAAGAATGCTGAAGATTAGGTGGGTGGATCGCGTAACTAATGAGGAGGTACTGAACCGAATTGGGGAGAAAAGAAATTTCTGGCATAGCTTGACTAAAAGAAGGGATAGGTTGGTAGGACACATTCTTAGACATCAAGGAATTGTGAAATTAGCGTTGGAGGGAAGTGTGTGGGGTAAAAACCGCAGAGGGAGACCAAGAGACGCGTATAGTAAGCAGATTCAAGTGGATGTGGGTTGTCGTTCTTATGAGGAGATGAAAAGGCTTGCTCAGGATAGAGTAGGGTGGAGAGCTGCATCAAACCAGTCTCTGGACTGAAGACCACAACAACAACAACAACACGACTTTTAGGACAAATACACATATGGTTGGTACTATAACAATGTATTTCTGTTTTCCACAGCCATAAATAGATAAGTAAACCCACTGATGATGGCACAGAGTTGCTGAAACATGTTTGGGTAAAAGTAAATAAAAAACAGTGTTTGGATATCAGACAGACCTAATATCTGGAATTATACTTCATAATGTTTGAGGAAGGTATATTTTCTAAAATCCTGTTGCAAACCGACGTTAATGATATAGGTTAGTAATTTTGCTGATCAGTCATATTGGTTTTCTTGAATGTTGAAGTGACATGTGCAATTTTCCAGTCTTTTGGTACAGATCTTTCGCTGAACGATTGCAAGGTATGGAGCTATTGCACCAGCATAGTCTAAAAGTAACCTGTATCGGAATCTGTGTGGCAAATTAAAACTGTGTGGCGAACTGAGACTCGAAACGGGTCGTTGGTCATTCGATGGAAAGTGATCGGCTGAACTACCTTCGCACGACTCATGTCGAATATTCAGTCTGCCAGTATCTGACCTCCTACCTTACAAATATCACAGAAGCTCTCGCGAAAACTTGCAGGACTAGAACCAGTAAGTCAGGAGCCGGGGTACTGGCGGAAGTAAAGCGGCAAGGACGGGTCATCAGGGCGTCAGGGTGTATCAGTCGGTAGAGCAGTCAGCCGCGAAAGGCAAAAAGACGTGGGTGGTGGCCTCAGTCCATGAAGGTTCATATCAGTGCACACGCAGATGCAGAGTGAAGCTGTCATTCAAGACTTCGCTCCACTACACCCTCATGTACAGCCACAAAAGGATTAGTATTTTATAAGTAAAAATGTTGGAGAGCTTTAAGCTAAGTTATCTACATATCAAGCTAATGTGACTTCTAGTTCAAGCAGTTCAGCAAATTTTAAACATTTTATTCGATGAAGAAACTGTTTTGAACCGTTTCGCGAGGGGTCCCTATAATATTCCACCCTAAGACTTTACTTCAGATCAATGGTGAGCTCAGGTTTGAAATCCAGGCGCTATAAAATATTATACCAATCTAATTTAGAATGATACATGTATCTGCTACAACTGTTGGCAGCCCCGTAAATATGAATTTGAAACGATCCTGATCAACCAGAACAAGAACGTTGCAAGAAAACCAGTCGTTCATTCACACGTTTGTGTAAAAATAGCATTTAGCGCACTCTTCGGAAAAAAATTGCAAAATAAAAAAATCTGGGAACAGTGTAATCGACGACGAGGATCAGGATTCAAAGAGCAATTATATTAAGACAATGGATTTTCTGCCAAGATCGCTCTTATAACGATGACCCGTTTCGATACTTACAGTGCATCATAATTTGATCTTATAATTACGTTTTACGAAATACACGCCATGTTTTACCGCAATACAGTAGTTTTATCACAGAAATTGTGATACATATATAGAGCCATTTTTGTGTGCTGCGCAAACACTTCACGATATTTATACTCGATGTAGGTTACCATCAACTTCATTGATGCAGTTTCCAAAAAAACCGTTTCTAAACGTAGAGTAATTCTTTGGCAAGGACTATTTTTGGTTCGCTGTGATTCAATGTCTCAATCTTCTGTTACGGGTTCCGCCATTGTTTTAGACCGAGTAACGGATGAAGCTGAAGGACACCACTTCATCTTGTCAGTCAAACATTCTCGCCAGCAAATTCATCTGAATAATTAGAAACGCTCAGGCATAACCGCTGTCAAAAATAAAAACATACGAGGCTGCAAGGACGGATTGTTAGAGCTGCAATATAGGTTTCCTCGCTAATGTTTCCTGCAGTCATTACTGCTAATTACTACCCACTCTATGATCACAAGTAGGGTTATTTATAAAACTTACACAGGTCGCGAATTAATTACTTAACGACCAGTGTTCGGTGACTGATGTAGCTGTACACAGCGACGGAAGTTTCAAGGAAGGTTATCACACCTAGAGGCAATAATATGTGGTGTAGGATGTCATCATTATTCACCTTTCTTAATAATAAAAGCAGAAAGTAGCCACACAACCGATAAAAAGGATAAAGATGGCTTCACACTGACAACCAAATCCAACAAACTCAGTTGACAACTGTTTTTAACTCGAAGTTTGACTTTGTTTCCAACTGCTGTCAGCGTTTGAACCACGAGTTTGAAAAGCTGGTTATTTATTTATTGGTTTTTTCTGTTCCATAGGACCCAATTGAGGAGTGAGACTCCATGGTCATGGAACAAGTCAATACATTAATTGTTACACAAGAATGGTAATAGAAAAATTTTTAAGTAGTCCTTTGCACACGACAATCTTAAGACAAAGTGAAAAGAATCAATAAAGAAAAAAATAAATTAGCTTAATTGTTTAACTTTTCTAGGAGTTCCTCGACAGAATAAAAGGAGTGAGCCATGAGGTAACTCTTCAATTTAGATTTGAAAGCGTGTGGATTAGTGCTAAGATACTTTAGTTCTTGTGGCAGCTTATTGAAAATGGATGCCGCAGAATACTGTACCCCTTTCTGCACAAGTGTTAAGGTGGTGTGATGCAAATGTAGATTAGACTTCTGTCTAGTATTCACCGAGTGAAAGCTACTAACTCGTAGGAATAAGCTGATATTATTAACAACAAACGACATTAAAGAAAAAACGTATTGTGACGCCAGAGTCAAAATTCCAAGACTGAAAAGGGGTCGACATGACGTTCGCGAACTTACACCAGATATTGCTCGAACCGCCCGTTTTTGAGCCAGAAATATCCTTTTTGCATCAGGCGAGTTACCCCAAAAAACAATGCCGTACGTCATAAGTGAGTGAAAGTAAGCGTAATAGACTACTTTTCGTGTTGAAAAATCACTTATCTCAGATATTGTTCTAATGGTAAATATAGCGGAATTTAGTTTTGGAACAAGATCCTGAACATGGGCTTTCCATGACAGCTTACTGTCTATATGAACACCTAGAAATTTGAACTGTTCAGTCTCACTTATCACATGGCCATTATGTGTAATCAGAATGTCAGCTTTCGTCAAATCATGTGTTAGAAATTGTAAAAACTGAGTTTTACTGTGATTTAACATCAACTTGTTTTCTACTAGCCATGAACTTATCTCTTGAACTGCATTATTTGATACTGTGTCAATATTACGAGCAACATCCTCCACTACCAAGCTGGTATCATCAGCAAACAAAAATATTTTACAATCACCTGTTATACTCGAAGGCATATCATTTATATAAACAAGAAACAGCAACGGCCCCAAAACAGACCCCTGGGGCACCCCATACTTAATTATGCCCCATTGGGATTGCACGTCATAGCCATTTTTTACACTGCGGAGAATTACCTTCTGCTGCCTATTATTAAAGTAAGAGGTGAACCAGTTGTGGGCTACTCCCCATATTCCATAATGTTTCAACTTCTGAAACAATATTTTGTGGTCAACACAATCAAACGCTTTTGTTAAATCAAAGAAGACGCCTAATGTGCGTAGCCTCTTATTTAACCCACAGAGAAACGAAAATATAGCGTTTTCAGTCGTTAAACCACTTCTAAAACCAAACTGTACGTTTGACAATAAATTATGTGAACTGAAATGATCAATTAATCTTGAATATACAGCCTTTTCAATAACTTTAGAAAAAACCGATGGCATAGAAATAGGTCTATAGTTGTCTACATTATCCCTTTCTCCTTTTTTATAAAGCGGTTTCACTACTGAGTACTTTAATCTGTTAGGAAACTGACCATTCCGAAAGGAAAAATTACAAATATGGCTTAGTACTGGGCTAACATAAGGAGAACAGTACTTTAGAATTCTGCTAGATACCCCATCATGTCCACAAGAGTCCTTAGTCTTTAGTGATTTAATTATTGACTCAATCTCACCTATGGAAGTATCATGAAGGACCATTTCAGGTAACAGCCTCGGAAAGGCATTTTCTAAAAACGTTATATGATTACCTGTAGAAACTAGAGTTTTGTTTAGTTCCCCTACTACATTCAGAAAGTGATTATTGAATATTGCACATATATCTAACTTGTCAGCAACAGAAACATTCCTACTACGCACTGACGTCATATCTTCTACCTGCTGCTACTGACCAGACACTTCCTTCACGACTGACCAGATAGTTTTAATTTTATCCCGAGAGTTTGCTATTCTTTTTGCGTACCACATACTTTTTGCATATTTAATGACATTTTTCAGAACCTTACAGTACTGTTTGTAATGAGCTACTGCATCTTCATTCTGACTGCTTCTAACATTTTGATACAACTCCCGCTTAGCTCTACATGATACTCTTATCCCCTTTGTCAGCCACCCTGGCTGTCTGTTACTGGAAGTACCCTGTTTTGAGCGTTCTAGCGGAAAACAACTTTCAAACAGCGTAAGAAATGTATTAAGGAAAGTATTATATTTATCATCTGCTTTATCAGCACTATAAACATCCTGCCATTCTTGTTCCTTAATTAAGCTTAAAAAGGTGTCAATTGCATCTGGATTAACTTTTCTGAGTAGTTGATATTTATGTTTAACATTTGTTTGAGAACAAATACTTTTTAGAATTAAAAGTTGGGCATCGTGGTCTGATAGGCCATTTACTCTTCTGCTGACAGAGTGCCCCTCTAATAATGAAGAATGAACAAAAATATTGTCAATGGTAGAACTACTATTTCCTTGCACTCTTGTTGGAAAAAATACTGTTTGCATCATGTTATAGGAATTAAATAGATCTAACAGCTGACTTTTCCTTGAGCTATCACCTACACAATTAATGTTGAAATCTCCACACACAATTAAGTTTTTATACTTCCTATACAGTGAACCCAGAACCAATTCCAGCTTGGGCAGAAACATTTTAAAATCTGAGTCAGGGGATCTATAAATAACAGCTATTACTAGTTTAGTTCCATTAACATTAACAACACCTGCACAACATTCAAATATCTGTTCTGTGCAGTGTTTAGAAAAATCGATTGACTCCGATGAAAAATCGTTTTTTACATACATGGCCACTCCCGCACATTGCAAGGAACTCCTAGAGTAGAAGGCAGCTAACCTGGCAAAGGAAGTCTCTGAATTGTCACACCACTTAAAAAGTGCTCTGAAATACCAATAATGTCAGAATCAGTATCAATAAGCAGTTCATTAACTTTATCTCTGATACCCTGTATATTTTGATGAAAAACAGTAATTCCATTATTACTTATATTCTTAGACTTTGTCAAAGGTGGTTCCTTTCTTAGAGGGACTTCCTTTAAGCAGGAATACCTATCAGCTGTCCTCTGTCTAAAAAAGGTGCAGCCCTAACACCAACTACTACAGGAATTTTTCCATGAGTGAAACCCCCACCCCCTACTACACTATCACCTATGAGCTTTGCCAACCTCCCCTTCCCATACCTATTGAGGTGCAGACAGTGCCTAGTAAAATCCGACCTTTGGATAGTCTAAACTGGCACCACTGCAATGTGATCCATGCCCTCCGTCATCAGCACCTTCTCAAGCCCCATGTTAATACGGCTGACAGCCTTATTAAGACAAGGCCTATCATGACGCTGAAACAGCTGCACGAAATGCACATTCGCGCCACCAGTTAGAGTTGCTATCCTTCCCAGATCACCACCTATATCATATTCCCCGTCCCTATCAAGACTATTCCCGGCCCCACCCACTATAACTACCTGATCCTCTTTTGAAAAATTCCTACATAAGTCCCCTATGTGACAAGTGACCTGAGCTAACCCTGCACTAGGCTTCACTATGCTGGTGACCTGGTACTCACTCCCAAGTACTTCCTGCAACTGTTGGTCCACACCTCTGCCATGAGAACTGCCTAGCAGCAGAACCTTCTTCTTCCTAAGAGACCTCTCTACAGATTTCGGCTTCCTAAAAGCTGACGTCTGCTGCGTACTTCCTACACCTACAGCTACAGGAGGTTTATCTCCACTCAACTCTGACAGTTGGTCAAACCTATTTGCAACTTGCAATGTAAAGCTATCTGAATACCTTCTCCTAGCTACCTTCTTGCCAACTGCTAGTTCCCGTTCCCCAGCCCCCTTCCCCTCCTCAACCTACCTAGTTCCTCTTCAACGTTTTTCAACTGCACCTGAAGGGCGCAGATCAAACGCTCCTGCTCCTCTATCATCTTATTCCTGCTGCAAATCCTACAGTTCCAGTTCCAGGAGAGAACCTCATCACAATGCCCACTGTCTTCCCCACTGCACTCCCCCCCCCCCCCCCCCCCCATGAAAATACTTACTACAAATCCCACACTGCAGCCCACTACGCATGACCCTACGACAGAGCCCACACTTTTCACTCATGGTAAAATTTCACAATTACTTGTTAAGAAAAACTAGACGTCTACGTTATGAAGTTACGTTTCTACAAAATAACTAGGAAGTACTCTTAACTACAGCAATCAACAAACCTCAGTCTCTACAAATCAAGTAACAACAACAACTAATAGTATCAGAAAAGAGCAAATAATACTACCACAGAAACTTTACACTGTTACTTCTATAAACAAGTTCAAATTCAAGCGTCACTAATAAACTAACTAAACACAGAGAGAGTACAAGAGTTATCAAATACCGTAACTTAAAGTTTCCCAACCTCAACTACGTTAAAAACAGCAAGTCACCTGTTGAAAAGTACTAAACTTAATAAATAACTAATACACCTCCTGAAATCTACTAACTTTAATAATTTAACTACAATACACAAACACTTATTGGAACTTAGCTTTCGGAGACCGCTACGGCTGGAACCACTCGCCACCAGATGTAAACAAAAAGGAAGTTTCGTCTCGAATTTGTACTTTTTGACTGCTGTGTCATTTAGGCCGGTCTTACACTGCAAGTATGAAGAATACGAAATATTTTTTAATATTAAGCACACTGACTAATAGTAAGCGGCCAGAATTGCATAAAGAAAAAGCTACCACAATCAGTAGCATTCGAAATGGCTCACTGTGGATGATGACAACCGACAAATTAAATGGACTACAAGATTTACGAAGATGCGTAAGTGAAATAAATGTATTTATTTCTACTCTAACCTAACGTACACAAATTCCTCGCCAGGTGATTTGTATTTTGAATCACATTTATTTAGAATGATATGTGAAATGGAACACTGTAAGATTGGAGTACCTATTTTACTGCATGCTGGAATATCTTTTTCCTATAACTGAGACTATCTTTGGCAGAATTGGTACTCATGATCTACATAATGAAACAATACAACGCTTAGCTCCGTTTTTCAATGCTTCAATGGCCGAGCGCTCTAAGACGCCTTGCTGAGGAGCACGCTGTTGCTCCCCGTCGAAGGTTCGAGTCCTCCCTCGGGCGTGTGTGTGTGTGTGTGTGTGTGTGTGTGTGTAGTATTATACATTGATCGGATCTGTCGCCTTTCCATTTGGCAAGCTGATCGTAAGGTCAGTATGGTGGTTGTTACAGAATATCCCATTGTCAGTGACGCAAGAGGTCATGGAAACGGCAGCGGTGTGGCATTCTTAATTGTTATGTAGAGCGATGGGGTGATGTTCCAGTAAACTATCTTACTATGCTTATTTTCATTCACGTCCTTAGTATGGAATCATAGAAATAAGGCGAAACTGTTCTGGATAGCGCTTGGCCTACTGATCATTTGAATACGAATTAGAAGAATGTGAATACTGCAGCTATCCTACAATACAGCGTCCAAATTAAATTTAAAAAAAGTCACACACTTTCTGGAGCCCATCCAAATTGAGCAAAACGTTTGGGTTTTGCCCATTACCACGGATCCATGGTGGGCTATATTTGCATACGGTTCCGTTGTTTTGTGGTAGTTGGCGCCAAAGTGGATATGGACGCGCGTATAAAAAAGCTGTCTGAGATTGTATTCCTCACTGCTGAATAAGTGGTGCCAACTGAAATCCATTGGCGTTTGCTAGAAGTGTATGTAGACGATCTAGTAGACGTAAGCAATGTGAGTTGATTTGCTGGATAGAACTGGTATCCTAGAAATTAGTTTATTTTTAAGTGGTATAATTATGAAGATTCTAGTTGATATTATGAGTGCAATAACTCCCCCTTATTTATTGGGGATTGATCGTAAAATTGCGTAAGTGAATAGGAAGTATTATTCAGGTTGAATGTGAATTGGCGTTACTAAAGGATCAGCTGGTACAAAGTTATCTGAGCCTCCTAATATATAAGGGTTAATTAAACATAGTGAAATTAGAATTATTATTAAAATAATAAATGTAATTATGTCTTTATAATTGAAATATGGACGAGAAGGAATTTTGTCAATGTTTCTATTTAGTCCAATGGGGTTCTTTGATCCTGTTTGGTGTAGAAAGAATAAGAGCATCATAACTATACCAGCTACCAATGGTAATACTAAGTGGATGTATAAAATCGATTAAGTGTTGCGTTGTCCACTAAGAATCCTCATACTCATTGTACAATTTCTGTGTTGGTACGGCATGTTCTAGGTGGTAGAGAGGGCGTGGATGACAAGACACGGCCACGGGTGGAATCCCTCGCAATGAAGGGCGTCTTTAGGAACTCATCCGTACTGGTAGGCGGATAACAACCAGAGAATTGTGAACAAACCTGAATGTCAGCTGCAATGCCTTGCAAACAATGCTGGAACATCTGGATTACTGAAAATGTGCGAGATGGGTCCCGTGGATGCGTACAAAATGTCATCAAATTGACATTTTCCGCGACTGCTGGACCAATATGAAGCTGAAAGATGGCTGGCGTACGTGTCGAACATTTTGAAGACTCGGATGCCGTTCTCCAAGCTGTAAGGAAGCGGTTAGCCTCAGCTGGTTACGATTTTAAAAGTGTGGCATGCTGACTGGTTCATTGTTAGCAAACGTGCGTCAAAATTGTGACGAATTTGCGGAAAAAATGAATGTCTGCAGCTGAAATATTGTTCAGTTTCAGCTGTGCTTCATGAATAAAATTGGAGGCATTTCTTTCGGAACGAATATCGTACAGTTCACATTTGTACATTTCAACAAACTTTTTTCTGCACTCTACATTTTATTTACAGTGTTAACATAATTCTTGTTTCTAATGTTACGCTTGTGGGTCGTCACCACAGAGCACTTTTTAAAGTGAATATGATTTATGAAAATATACGCTCGCTGTAATCTGTAAGATATTTTCTGATAAACTTCGAGACATTCCGAAATAATCTTGTCATCTGAAGTGGGACAAGATTGACTGCCACTCACAACGCCTGTCAATTCAGTTTCGGAGGTAATAATTATTAATTACGTATATATTTTATTCAGATAACGAATATATTTATAATTGATAGTGATACATTGCAAAATTGTTTTTTCTTATGTTTCGTCGTCTCTTCAACTCCCTCTGCAGCGACAGGGATATTTGTAGTAGCTGACCTGACGTTACCCGTCGGCCTTCGCTAACGAGAAGATAAAGGACGTCGTCCTCCGTCTTTGAATTTAACAAATAAATAGAAAAAAAACAGATGTGTTACCAATGGAAATAATAAAAAAGGATTTTAAATTTTTAACCATTTTAAGATGAGTTTGTATGGAGTCTTTATTACGATCACATGTCTCGCAATTGATGTCCATGTTATATATGAAAAGTGATAATTAATCGTTTTCAAAAGTGTCGAGAAATATTTCTTGCTGTAGTCTGAAAAACGAAACTAAGCGATATCCTGTCGGAAATATTAGGTCTTTTCCTGGTAGACGTAATTTTAATGAAGCATTTTACATCGATTACTAATAATTCATCTTATTAATCATTCGAGGAGATTGTTTCTGCCAACAACTGAAGAACTATATTATGAATTCAAGCTAAAATTTCTGACATTTCCTTGAACTGAAGTTAGCGATAGAACATTTCTTATTATTATTGACGATACTGTAAGAACATGGTAAAGTTTGAAATAATTAAAGAGGGAAATTTTAAAAAATCTGGATTTTGTATGACGCGCAAGGACTTTAAGAAAGAAGTATATTTTTCTCAAGATAGACATTTGGCGAAATATACACGCAATTAATATTTTTAAGGTGATTGCTACAGTTAAAGGAAACATAAGAGTTTTGGCTTTGGGACTAACTGAACTGCGTCGCATATACACTGCGATATGACGACGCGTTATCACAATCACATCGTGAAACAGAAAAAATCACTGGACGCAGTTTCCTCCATAAAATTTATCTCATTGTGCATAAGAGACGATTTTAAGTGAAAGTACTCATGGATTTAATTGTAGCTTCACTGGAAAATGTAGCCACATCAACAAATGTATGGGCTTCTGATAAAGTTCTGAGAGCGCTAGTTTCTCGAAGAGTCACGCATTATATTGTTTCTTTCTAACAAGTATCTCGCAAAAAGACGCTCCAACAGCGACATCTAAACAAAATGTATAACTCTGGTTCTGACTATAGAACTGCTGTCTGCCTGCACATTGAAATATTTTCCGCAATTTTCGCACTATCCGTCATGTTTAAATTTAGCATACGAATTTGCATCAGTTAT
Source organism: Locusta migratoria (assembly GCA_026315105.1). Classification (NCBI taxonomy): domain Eukaryota; kingdom Metazoa; phylum Arthropoda; class Insecta; order Orthoptera; family Acrididae; genus Locusta; species Locusta migratoria. The sequence continues at coordinate 909,268,764 of CM048744.1, forward strand.
TACGTGAAAAGAATTGCTTAATTACCACTTTATTTGGATTTTATGACAATACCATCTATAATAGGCTAATTTGGGAGCGGAATTTAAACAAATTTTCTTGTCGTGTTCTTGTAATATTTCATAGCGGCCAAATCTGAATTTGCCAAGAAACGAAATATCAACATCTATGGTTGGCACGCTTAGACAGCTGAAGTTCAACGTCCAGGTAATACAGAAAGTACTGCACAGAAAGTAAAGACAGAGATATCAGAGTCCTCACAGAGGACTCACAGACATTGCCGAGGTGGGGTGTCTTGCGTGCCTCGACGATGCAGATAGCTGTACCATAGGTGCAACCACAATGGAGGGGTATCTGTGGAGAGGCTAGACAAACATGTGGTTCCTGAATAGGGGCAGCAGGCTTTTCAGTAGTCACAGGGGGCAACAGTCTGGAAGATTGACTGAGCTGGCCTTGTAACATCAGCTAACATGGATTTGTCATGCAGTTACTGCGAACGGCTGAAAGCAAGGGGAAACTACAGTCGTTCCTTCTCCCGAGGACATGCAGCTCTACTGTATGACTGTATGGTGATGGCGTCTTCTTGGGTAAAATATTCAGGAGGTAAAATAGTCCCCCATTCGAATCTCCGGGCGGGGACTACTCAGGAGGATGTCGTCATCAAGAAAAACAAAACAGGCATTCTACGGGTCGAAGCGTCGAATGTTCTAACCCTTAATCGCCTAGGTAAGCTAGAAAATTCGAAAAGAGAAATGGATAGGTTAGTCAGATATGGTAGGGATTAGTGAAGTTCGGTGGCAGGATAAACAGGATTTCCGGTCAGGTGGTAACGCAGGAGTAGGTCTAATAATGAATAAGAAAATAGGAATGCGGGTAAGTTAATATGAACAGCATAGTGAGCGTATTATCGTAGTAAAGATAGACACGAAGCCAAAACCGACCACAGTGGTGCAAGTTTATATGCTAACTAGCAAGTCGGATGATTAGGATATCGAAAAAATGTTTGAGGAGATAAATGAAATAATTCAGAAAGTTAAGGGAGACAAAAACTTGATTGTGATGGGGGACTGGAACTCGGTAGTAGGAAAGGGAAGAGAAGGAAATGTAGTAGGTGAATATGGTCTGGGGAAAAGGAATTAAAGAGGAGATCGCTTGGTAGAATTTTGCACAGAGCACAATTAATGATTACCAACACTTGGTTTAATCATAATGAAAGAAGGCTGCACACGTGGAAGAGATCAGCAGACACTGGAATGTACCAAATTGACTTTATAATGGTAAGGAATAGATTTAGAAACCAGGCAGGTGCAGATATAGACTCTGACCATAACTTATTGGTTATCAACTGCAGATTAAAGCTTAAGAGACTGCAGAAGGGTAGAAAGATTAGGAGATGGAACCTGGACAAATTGAAAGAACAAGAGGTGGTTGAGAGTTTCAGAGGGAGCATTAGACAAGGATTGGCTGAAACGGGGGAAAAAAATACAGTAGAAGAAAAATGAGTAGCTCTGAGAGATCGGGTAGTGAAGGCAGCAGAGGACCATATAGGTAGAAGGACGAGGCCTAATAGAAATCCCTGGATAACACAGGATATACTGAACTTCATTGATGAGAGGAGAAAATATAAAAATTCAGCAAGTGAAACAGGAAAAAGGGAGTACAAACTGTTGAAAAAGGAGACTGACAGGAAGTGCAGACTGGCTAAGCAGGAGTGGCTAGGGGACAAACGCAGAACTATGGGAAAGATAGATATCGCCTACAGGAAAATAAAAGAGATATTTGGAGACAAGAAAAGCAGCTGTATGAATATCAAGTACTCAGATGGAAAATCAGTACTAAGCAAAGAGGGGAAAGCTGAACTGTGGAAGGAATATATAGAGAGCCTGTACATAGGAAATAAACTTGAAGGCAGTATTCTAGAAATGGAAGAAAAAGTGGAGGAAAATGAGATAGGAGATATGATACTGCGAGAAGAATTTGACAGAGCGCTGAAGGACTTGAGTCGAAATAAGGCCCCTGGAGTAGATGATATTCCGTCTGAATTGCTGATATCATTAGGAGAGCCAGTCTTGAAAAAATTGTATCACCTGGTATGCAAGATGTATGAGACAGGGGAAATACCTTTCGACTTCAAGAGGAATATCGTGATTCCAATTCCAAAGAAAGCAGGTGCGGACAAGTGTGAAAATTGCAGAACTATCAGTTTAATAAGGCATGGGTGCAAACACTAAAACGAATTATTTACAGACGAATGGAAAAACTTGTTGAATTCGACCTCGGGAAGATCAGTTTGGATTTAGAAGAAATGTAGGAACACGGGAGGCAATACATTATGACTTATCTTTGAAGATAGGCTAAGGAAAGGGAAACCTACGTTTTCAGGGTTTGTCGATTTGAAGAAGGCTTTTGACAATGTAGACTGGAATACACTTTTCCAAATTCTGAAGGTATCAGAGGTAAAATATAGGGAGCGAAGAGTTATTTTCAAACTCTACAAAAACCAGATAGCGGTTGTTAGAGTCGAAGGGGAAGAAAGAGACGCAGAGGTTGGGAAGGTAGTAAGACATGGTTGTAGCCTTTCCCCAATGTTGTTCAATCTGTACATTGAGCAGGTAGTGAAGGAATGGAAGGAGAAATGTGGAGAGGGCATTAAAGTGCAGGGAAAAGAAATAAAAACATTGCGGTTTGCAGATGACATAGTAATTCTGTCAGAGACCGCAAAAGATCTGGAAGAGCAATTGAATGGAATGGACAGTGTCTTGAAAGGAAGATATAAGATGAACATTAACAAGAGTAAAACGAAAGTAATGGGATGCAATGTCAGAAAATCAGAAGATGCTGAAGGAATTAGATTAGGTAATTAGACAATAAAAGTTGTAGATGAATTTTGTTATTTGGTTAGAAAGATAACTTCTGATGGCCGAAGTAAAATGCACAATGGCTATGGGAAGAAGCGAAACTTGATAACATCCAATATTAATTTAAATGTTAGGAAGTGCTTTCTGAAAGCATTTGTCTGGAGTGTAGCATTGTATGGGAATGAAACGTGGACGATAAGGAGTTCAAATAAAAAGGTGATAGAAGCTTTTGAAATGTGGTGCTACAGACGAATGATGAATATTAGATGGGCAGATCACGTAACTAATGAGGAGGTGCTTAACCGAATCTGGGAGAAAAGGAGTTTCTGGCATATCCTAACTAAGAGAAGGGATAGATTGGTTGGACACATTCTGAGACATCAAGGAATTGTCAACTTAGCATTAGAAGGAAGCTTGCGGGGGAAAAATCGTAGAGGGAGACCGAGGGACCAATATAGTAAGCAGATTCAAAAGGATGTAGGATGCTGAACGTATTCTCAGATGAAGAGACTTGCACAGGAAAGGGCAGCGTGGAGAGCTGCATCAAACCAGTCTGCGGATTGAAGACCACAACAACACAGAGGCATGGCTAGTATTTTGTGCAGCAGACCAGACGCGACTGGAAGAGCAATAGGGGGCAAGTGACAGCTTACACAGAGTGCCCTCCGCCACACACCGTCAGTTGACTTGTGGAGGATACATGAGATGTGAACTGCTCAGCAGGCGACCTCGCTTTCCGACTGACGTCAAACTATAAACGACCGCAGACACACACGCACACACGCACGCACGGACGCGCGCACACACACACACACACACACACACACACACACACAACAGATGCGTCCTTACCGGTGCGTGTCTCGGGCTTACGTTTTGCCTAATCCTGTACTAATTTCGAGACATAGCCATTACTTACTGCAGTAGCGAACACAACGCGAGCCGACGTATTATCTCATACCATGAGCTACTGTTCGGCATGAAACAGTCATGTAATAACAGGTGAACCTAAGGTCAGGGGAATGAGTGTGCACAGTAATCTCCATTGTGGTAACGACTGAGTTCGTCTGAAACGTAGTATCATCGTAGCTCTTACGACGCGAATACTCGTTTGGAACTTCGATGATGGCATAATGACATAAATGCAAAGAGAACAATACATTGGCAGTTATGATGCAACAGACAGAGAGTAAGGACGACGATTTTGCGAAAATCTGTATTTGGCGTTGATATTTATACAATGGGAACTACGGAAAGGACATGTTGTGCAATCACATTTTGCGGCTGAACGTGAATTTGGGTTTTGTCAAAAATAAAGTTGTTAAAACTGGATAGGGCATAGCGTAATTAAATATGTAGAGTGAGCTGTAAATACCTATATCAAACGACTTTTTAAAACTGTGTCGTTATTACATAGTTTTAATCATGTGTACACAGCGAATATAACGGAAAACAGTTGCAGAAAGGGTTCATTGACAAACGATGTATCATTTTGATCATCCTAAGAGTGTGAAATATTGATAAAATGTCTATAAGAAGAGTTGTAGGAATAGTCCCAAATCATGAAATTTGAAATTTGTGCATGTGATCAATATGACGTTTCGTTTAACAGGATCGTTAACAGCTTTTCAATGCGGTTTGAACCGTTCTCCACAACTTCTAGTATCATTAGCTGGTTGACTGTGATCAGCTGTCTTAATCATGAACAAGTATTTTTATTTTCGACTGAAAGCTATAATTTAAAGGGCACTCGAACAGTCCACACTAAATTGAAACACATGACTGAATGACAGCATCATTTATACAGAAAATAAATAATAATAAAAAAAAAAATAATAAAAAAAGAATGTTCAAATGTTTGTAAATCTATCGAACCAAACTGCGTGGTCATCAGTCCGTAGCTTACGACCTACTTAAAACTAGGTAACCTAACCTAACACACACCCATGCCCCAGGGAGGACTCGAACCTCCACGGCGAGCAACCGCGCGCTCCGCAGCGAGACGCTTTAGACCGCTCGGCAGAAAATTAAATACTATCTAGTCTAGTGATATGGAAACAAAAGGTGAAGCAGGCAATCGCTTAGACAAGAAACGAGTGACATAAACGCAGCTATAAAACTACTTGAACAGGTGGAGTAATATTAGAGATAGCAATACATACAAACAGAGCTCCATAAAAACTTGCGAAATAAGAAAATGCTTGTCAGAAGTGTGTAACTCGATAACCCATCCCGAGATTTGTATTGGGTAGCGATAAATACTGATATAAACGTTTATGAAACGTACTTCCTAGTACTCTTTTCATAGTATCTATATTGTCGTCTAAAGACCATTATTAAATTATTTAGAGCATCACTATAGGTTGAATAAACCTCATAGAAAGTGTCCTTAGCCAAAGGTTTACTTGAATTGTAACTAATATAGGAAACTAACAAATATTCAATACCAATCAGGGCCTAATATCTTATTATATATTTAAAGGTAATTATGTTTTCATAGAATTTCGCCTATCTAGGAAACGGCTCTAACAATTAGTATCAAATTTTGTATGTAAATCAGGCTTTGCTTTTTTTTTTTTTTTTTTTTTTTTTTTTTTTTTTTTTTTTTTTTTTTTTTTTTTTTTTTTGTTTATCTGTAGAGGCTTCGGGAAAAATGGAAGTTAGATAAGATTTTCTTCGGTTATACCAAGGAACTAATACGGTCTGGGTATTTGTAGCCAATCTGTGCACTAATAAACGCCTAGGAAACTTGAGAAATATATTTACTGTCCTTAATGATTTAAAAATATTCATTTGTGATAACCATTTTCTTCGAAACACCATAATATTACAGAAAACAAATTCCCAAGCAAAGCTCGATCACCAGAAATTGGTAAATAATAACCATCACAGTTTTATTTCATATAAATCTCGTCACAAAGAAAGGCAAGGTTATATGCAACCCGGAGGCTTTCCATTCTGAAGAGTGACGGTGGCAGGTAAATGGTGTAAAGCCTTTCATACCTCTCTTGTATTCTTCTCCAAATCACTAACATTTTACTTAACAACCTCTGTTCTTTAGCTAATCTGAGCCTATTTTTTGATTAGTTTGTAATTAATTATTCTTACTTTCTTTGTGAAAAATTGCTTTCAATTTGGAACAGCTTATGGGATTGTCTGATGAAGATTTCAAACGTACAATATATTTAAAAAAAGAGGTAATATGTCTTTAAAAGTAGCCTATTACAACTTCAACATGTTATTCGGACGCGCCATTGCTCTAGAATAATTTTCCAGTAGCGCAAAACTGAAGCAAAACTCGTACCAATAGCGTGCAGACGTCTGTCAACGTAATTCACAAGGCTGTTGCCTGACAGCTACAACTTTTTTGTTCCCTGCAGTAGTCTGATAGAGAAGCAGAACATTCCCTAATAGAAAATACAAAACGTATCAGTGAAGTTTGTGTCGGGAAGTTATGTGCTGTGAAGAAGTGTGTGCACACCGTGCAACCTGTTTCCATAGATCACTGGGAGTTGCGGTAGATGGATGCTGAGTCGCGAGGTCTACAACGCGATGAATTGCCACCGCCACGAATGAAAAACTGCATGTAGCACGTAATTTCTTGGCAGATTAAAACTTCGTGCGGGAACCGGTATTAGAACCTGGGACCTTTGCCTTAAACTAAGGCAAGCGTCATTCTGGAAACATCTCCTAGGCTGTGGCTAAGTCATGTCTTCACCATATCCTACATATTTTGGTGCGCCTTTTATGTTTGTCATGAATTTAGATTTTTCGGCTTAAATTTTGAGGCCAGTTCTAATTGCTATGTTTCTCACAAGATTTATTTGAGTTGGTGCTTCAGTCAGATTTCCTGAAAGAAGTACAAAATCGACCGGTAAGACCAGGCAGTTTACCTTGATTCCATTTTTTCTACTTGACAGAATTATTGGTTGAACCTTGTGATTTTGTAGCTCCGAATCTCTTATCTTTACATCTTTTTCTAGAACACAGTTAAACAGTAAAGGCGATAACCAATCTCCTTCCGAACACCAGTTTTTATTTCAAATGGCTGAGATAATTCTGCCATAAATTTAAATTTAGATACAATAATTGTCAGTGTTTCAGGAATTGCGTTTGATAATTTTGCTTTAACACCAAATTCTCTGATGAATTTATTTATTGTGTCTCTGTCCAAAGAATCGAACGCTTTTTTAAAATCAATAAATGTTACTATTATAGGTTTGCTGGTTATCATTTTGTGGCGAATGACTGATTTTAAGTAAAAAATCTGTTCTGTGCAGGATCATACTTTTCGAAAGCCATCCTGATATTCTCCTAGTTGTTTATAAAAAGTTTCTTCAACTCTAATCAGCAGAATTTTTGATAATATTTTGTATGCTACTAGAAGAAGTGATAGGACTCTGTAATTGTTGACGTTTTGTTTGTCTCCTTTTTTATGTAACGAATGTATTAATGCTATTTTCCATTCTTCTGGAATCTTTCCTGTCTTCCGAATGTTTTCAAACGTAAATGTAGATCATTTAGAATCTTTGGTTCTGACCATTTGAATAATTCTGCTGTAATGGAATCTTGTTGTTTTTGTTTTTTGTTTTTATGGCTGCGTAAATGTCTTGTTCTGTTGGTGGGAAATCATCCTGAATGTTCTCTGTTGGTGTTGGGAAGTCTAATATTATTGTTGGAGTTGGACAATTTAAGAGAGTATCAAAAAAAAAAAATTGCTAATATTTCACAATTTTCCTAGTTATTTAATCCTATTTTTCGTTTTTAATCTTTGAAACAAATTTCGGGTGCTTCCTATCTTTTAAGCACAGGTAAAACTACTAGTATTATTTGTGGTGACATTTTCTGATGCAGGACCAACTTAAGGACAAGTCTCCGTGGCCACAGAACTAATAGAAGAGTAGTGTTAATAAAATGAATGAATAGGAATCCTATGCACAGTACAGGCTTGTTGTTGTTGTTGTGGTCATCAGTCCAGAGACTGGTTTGATGCAGCTCTCCACAATACCCTATCCTGAGCAAGCCTCTTAATCTCCACATAAGAACGGCAACCTACATCTGTCTGAATCTGCTTACTGTATCCATCTCTTAATCTTCCTCTGCGATTTTTTCCCCACACACTTCCCTCCAACGCTAAATTCACAATTCCTTGATGTCTAAGAATGTGTCCTACCAATCTACCCCTTCTTTTATTCAAGGTATGACAGAAATTTCTTTTCTCCCCAATTCTGTTCAGTACCTCCTCATTAGTTACGCGATCCACTCACCTAATCTTCAGCATTCTTCTGTAGCACCATATTACAAAAGCCTCAATCCTCTTCCTGTCCGCACTGTTTATCGTCCATGTCTCACTCCCATACAATGCAACACTCCATACAAATGCCTTCAGAAAGGACTTCCTTAGGCTTAAATCAATATTCTATGTTAACAAATTTCTCTTTTTCAAGAACGCTTTTCTACCCATTGCCATTCTGCATTTTATATCCTCTGTATTGCGGCCATCATTTGTTATTTTACTGCCCAAATAACAAAACTCATCTACCGCCTTTATTGCTTCGTTTCCCAATCTAATTCCTTCAGCATCACCTGATTTTCTTACACTGCACTCCATTACCCTAGTTTTGCTCTTGTTAATGTTCATCTTATATGCAGCTTTCAGCACACTGTCCATTCCGTTCAATTGCTCTTCCAGGTCCTTTGCAGTATCTGACAGAATTACTATGTCGTCGGCAAAACGCAATGGTTTTAATTCTTCACCCTGAACTTTAATTCCTTCTCCAAATTTCTCCTTGCTTTCCTTTATAGCTTGCTCAATGTACAAATTGAATAACAATGGAGAAAGACTACAACCCTGTCTTACTCCCTTTCCAACCACTGCATCCCTTTCATGCCCTTCAACTCTGACAACCACTGTTTTTGTACAAGTTGTAAATAACCTTACGCTCCTTATATTTTACTCCTGCTTGCTTCAGAACTTGAAAGAGTTTATTCCAATCAACGTTGTCAAAAGCCTTCTCCAAATCTACAAAAGCTAGAAATGTAGGTTTGCCTTTCCTTAATCTATCTTCTAGGATAAGCCGTAAAGTGAGTATTGCCTCCCGTGTTCCTACATTTCTCCTGAACCCAAACTGATCTTCCCCGAGATCGGCTTCTACCAGCTTTTCCATCCTTCTGTATATAATTCGTGTTAATATTTTGCAACAATGACTTATTAAACTGATGGTTCTGTAGTTTTCACATCTATCTGCACCTGCTTTCTTTGGAATGGGGATTATAACATTTTTCTTAAAGTCTGAGGATACTTCACCCGTCTCATACATCTTACACACCAGGTGAAACAGGTTTATCATGGCTGGTTCTCCCAGAGACGTCAGTAGCTCTGAGGGAATATCATCTACTCCAGGGGCCTTGTTTCGACTTAAGTCTTTCAGGGCTCTGTCAAATTCTTTTCTCAGTACAGTATCTCCTATTTCATCTTCATCTACATCCTCGTCCCTTCCTACAATATTGTCTCGAAGTTCATTTCCTTTGTAGAGCCCCTCTATATACTCTTTCCACCTTTCAGTTTTCCCTTCTTTGCTGAGAACTGGTTTCCCATCAGTGTCCTTGATATTCATAGAGCTGGTTTTCTTATCTCCAAATGTTTCTTTTATTTTCCTGTAGGCTGTATCTATTTTTCCTCTATTTATACATTCTTCTACATCCTTGCATTTGCCTTCTAGCCACTCCTGCTTAGCCACTTTGCACTTTCTGTCAATCTCATTTCTTAGTCGTCTGTACTCCATTTTGCCGGTTTCATTTACTGCATTTTTTATATTTTTTGCTTTCATCGATTAAATTTAGTATCTCCTGTGATATCCAAGGATTTTTTGTAGGTCTTTCTTTCCTACCTACTTTGTCCTCTGCTACCTTCACTATTTCATCTCTCAATTTTACCCATTCCTCCTCTACTGTTTTATTTCCCTCCGTTTCTGTCAATTGTTGCCTAAAGCTCCCTCTGAAATTCTTAAGAACCTCAGGTTCCTTCAATTTATCCAGGTCCTATCTCCTTATTTTTCTACCTTTTTGTAGTTTCTTTAGTTTGAGCCTACAGTGCATAACCAACAAGTTATGGTCAGAGTCTATATCTGCCCCTGGGTATGTCTTACACTGTAAAACCTGGTTCCGAAATCTATGTCTTACCATTATAAAATCTATCTGGTATCTCCCGGTGTCTCCTGGTCTCTTCCGCGTATACAACCTTCTTTTGTGATTCTTGAACCAGGTGTTTGTTATAACTAATTTATGTTCTGTGCAAAATTCTACCAGGCGGCTTCCTCTTTCATTCCTTTTGCCCAGACCAGATTCACCTACTATCTTCCCTTCCCTTCCTTGTCCTACTACCGAATTCCAGTCTCCCATAACAATTAAGTTTTCCTCTCCCTTAATTGTCTGAAAAATTTCCTTTAGCTCCTCATATATTTCTTCGATTTCCTCATCATCGGCAGAGGTAGTTGGCATATAAACCTGTACTACTGTTGTCGGTGTTGGCTTCGTATCTATCTTGACAATGATAATGCGATCACTGTGCTGCTCACAGTAGTTTACCCGCATTCCTATTTTCTTATTCATTATCAATCCTACTCATGTGATACCCCCAATTGATTTTGTATTTATAATCTTGTACTCACCTCACCAGAAATCCTTTTCATCCTGCCACCGAACTTCACTAATCCCCACTATATCTAACTTCAACCTATCCATTTCCCTTTTTAAATTTTCTAATTTTCCTGCTCGATTGAGGGATTTAACATTCCACGCTCCGACCCATAGAATGCCAGTATTGTCTTTCCTGATGATCACATCCTCCTGAGTAGTCCCCGCCCGAAGATCCGAATGGGGGACTATTTTACCTCCGGAATATTTTACCCGAGAGGATGCCATCATCATATGTTCATACAGTAGAGCTGCATGTCCTCGGGAAAGGTAACGGCTGTAGTTTCCCCTTGCTTTCAGCCGTTCGCAGTAGCTGTGTGGCAAAGCCACATTAGCTGATGTTACAAGGCCAGCTCAGTCAATCATCCAGACTGTTGCCCCTGTAACTACTGAAAAGGCTGCTGCCCCTCTTCAGGAACCACACGTTTGTCTGGCCTCTCCACAGATACCCCTCCGCTGTGGTTGCACCTACGGTACGGCTATCTGCATCGTTGAGGCACGCAAGCCACCCCACCTCGGCAACGTCTGTGGCTCATGGGAGTGGAGTACAGGCTTAAGCATAATTAAATAAATCAACAACGCAACATAGATATTGATTTTAATTCTTTTCAATAGTTCCTCCACAGTACAGAAAGGCTGAGTCCATGAGGAAACTCTTTGATATAGACTTGAAAATGTATGGATTAATACTATTTTTTTAAATTAATGTGGCAGCTTGTTGAAAATGGTTGCGTCTTTCTGCACTAGCCAAGGAGGAGTGATCGAAATGCAGATTTCGTTGCACTCAGTGTAAGGTGTCTACAAAAGGGTTGCAGTATGCTCGTCAGCAAGCTCCAGTAGTATAGAGGTGCAACGCTGGGTGGTTAGTGCACTGCTAATGCTGAGGGCGCGAGAATGACTTCTGATACCACCCCAATACCGAGTGCAAGACCAATATGGCGATGCGTAAGGCGAAAGGCAGTCCCTTACTGCTGTGTCTCTTGACAGCTATCCGACCGTTGTGGGGTTTCGTCTGTAGAAACAATGATGTTGCATTCGGATGTTCATGTAGGTCGGTCGTTGTACCATTTGCAGCCTGTAGCGTTCACTGAGAGGTAAATGCAGCAATGGCCGACTTGCGGACAGTCCACTCTGCTACGCACGACGTTGGACGGTACGTCTGGACAACAGGCCGGATTTGTTATGACTGGGTGATGATGTGGCAGTGAGATCCATCACTGGCATAAAACATGAAGACAGGTATATGGACACATATAACAGCAAAGGATCCATACCTGACGGCTGCGCCAGCTATCAGTATCATTCCCAATATCAAAAGTACAATAATCTCCTCAGGCACCAAATATAAATACTGTTATTACCCTTAAACTTGGTTTGGTCAATAATTTTATAAAATTTTCGTATTAGACATAAGAATTATATTGTCTGTAGCAGAATAACGATTAAGCTGATGACAACCCATCACCTTCATGGAAATAAAAAAAAAAGTTCAGATGTTTGTTAAGTTTATGGGAGAATTGAGGGGTTATCAGTCCCTAAACTTACAAACTACTTATGAACTGTGATTCTTCAGTTTTTCCCGGCGTATTTGATAATGAAAATATCCACGGGTGTACTGCCGGTCTATAGTGTCCAACGGGCACAATATTTCGGCGATCATACATGTCGCCATCATCAGGTGAACTGACGGACTGAGCTCCTGGAAACGGGCCGGCACGGAGATCCGCACGCTACGGCTGCCCGAAGGGAACTGGGTTCTAGCCCGGTAGCGGACGATTTAAATCGAGGAGGGATTCGAACCCCCGACGGGGAGCGGCCTTGCGCATCGTAGCACAGCGCCTCAATGCGCTTGGCCACTGCACCGCGGCCATGGAAATAAAGTACACTACAAAATGCTAAAAGACACACATAAATATTGATATTAATACAACCTGTGACAATAAATTTCGATATATAGTCCTGTAACATTAACGGAAATGAACAATGAACTAAAGTTACTTTACAGTCCTTCGAAATAGTCACCTGCTATACGTATACGCCGCTGAGCTGTGCAATGCATGTCCTGCAAACTTTGCACGAAGTCTTCCTTTGCGGTGGTGTTCAAAACCCTCGTCACCTTTCGTTAGGTGTCTGGAATATCGCCAAATCTCTTTCCTTTCACAGCGACTTTGAGTCGAGGGAACAGGAAGAAGTGTAAAAGGATTGAGATCCGTTGAGTATGGGCATGGCCACTACGGTCGGGGGTTCGAATCCCCTCTCGGGCATGGATATTTCTGCCGTCCTTGGTATAAGCTAGTTCATAAGTAGGGACTGATGACCCTGTAGTTACGTCCCATAAGCTCTACAAACATTAGAACGTTTGAACCTATTCCCTCCACTCAAATTAGCTTTGAAAGAAAGAGATTTGACGATATTCCAGTCATCGAAACAAATGTGACTAGGCTTCTGAATACCGTCACAAACTAAGTCTTCGTGCAAAGTTGCCAGGACATGTATCGTAAAGCTCAGCGGTGCATATTTAAGGGAGGTGACTATTTCGAAGGACAGCAAGGTACTGTAGTTGATATTTCATCTACGTTGATGTTACAGGACTATTCGCCGAATTTTATTATCAGAGGTTGTATATAAAAGGTTATTAAAGGTGAATGTGTAATTTAGTACAGTATATTACACCGATGTGAGTGCACCTTTAAGCTTACTGCTCGGTCCACCCTATCCATATGGCGATTGACTAACTGTAACGATACATATAGCAGGATAGTACAAAATGATAAGCAATATACAGTGTGTCCCAGCTATCTTGTCCTCTCAAAATATCTCTGGAACAATAACAGCTATTGTAAGACTTTCGCCGGTATCAATGTACGGCTGGGGCCCATGAATGTACATTTTGGAAACATTCTAAAACGAAAGCAAATGTGTTTTTTAATACTAACTTATGTTTTTTTTAAATGGACACCCTATATTTTCTCTTCAGCAATCCATAGCATGACAAATCACATAAACAATGGCGTTGATTGCATCGCAATATTCTAATTACATCCCGAGATATTGCGACGCGAAGTTGACGCTTGAAATACGCGAAACGCGCGGCTAGTCGTTTTCCAATAGCTGTTATTGTTCCAGAGATATTTTGTGTGGACAAGATAGCTGGGACACCCTGTATAATGAGACAAAATTTTTTCGCTATTTTTTTTTTTTATTTTAAATTATTTTCTCATGGAGAGATATTTTTCTTATTTTCTATTTCATAAAAATATAACGCAAATAATTTCATTGGCAATATATTTTTAGATTCGTTGTCATAGATTATGTATTTTATTAACTAAGCAGTTCATTATTAATGAGGAAGATCTCTGATTACAAAACTGAATGTCTGTGGCTGCTTTCTTTTCTTTCTTTAAGTTAGTGATTAAGTAGATCTGATGCTGTTTAGTAACAAAGATGTGACAGTGTAGCTGGTGACTAATTAAATTTTAAAGTGAAAGTTTCGTCCTTCATTTGTACAGTAGTTTATTTCAGTGTTATTTTTTATTTTAACTACATCAAGGCCTTAAAGTAATACGTTCCCTCGATCTATCCGGTAATGACTATCCGGAGTAATTAACAATATTCTTAGAAGAAAACTTTTTGCACATCAAAAAGAAACTTTAACTAATGAAAACTACGACGAACTTCGTCCCTTTCTTTGACCGCAAATTATTATTTTTCTTTCTAATTATTAATTTATTTTAATGGTTATATTATAGAATGATTAAATTGTGGGACCCGTAGTTTTACGAGAGTCACAAATGACATAATGAACGGCGTTGTTCTAACAGACGTACAAACAGAGAGAGAAATAAGTTTTTTCAGTTCATGTTTATCTGCTAAGAAAATGACAGTGAAGGAGAACGTCTGATGCTTGCCGTCAGATTACGTGAAACTGTAGGAACAGCGCACCCATCTGTGATGATTAATGTTGGGCTGTTTCACACTCTCTAATTTACGAGTCGCTGTTACTACTGCCGGCATCTAGTGCTTATGTTCAAGGACAATCCTTTGTCTGGCGTGCTTACGCATAATCTGTTACGCGTGAGAGGACTGAGGCTCAATAATTCGAAGTCTCACTCGTAAATATCTGTACTGCTGGACACTCAAAGCGGCGTCGAGAAAAGCATGGGATTAGCATTTCAGAGCAATCATATATCAAGGGAGCCAGTTGCATCACTCGCAAACGCTCTATTCAGGGGGACAGACGGCCGCGTGGAACCGACGACTTGCATAGTAGACCGCGACCATCCGTAGAGCGCCTTTCTGAATTCGCCCCAGGAAGAATAGTTGCCTATAGGGGTTGCGTTGTTGTTGTTGTTTATAGGGGACCAAACTACAAGGTCATCAGTCCCCTGTTCCAAGCAATGATGTAACATGTGACAGGACGAAAACTGAGAGAACAAGGATTAGAGAATTCCTGGAATGTAAAACGAACAGAAACACTTCACTTCTTCACTTATACACAGAGGAGTGCACAAGAGGGATAAAAGTACAATTTCACAGCAGAATGCAATGGCTGGCTGATCACTAGGATAAAAACGGATGAGCGAGCCATGCGAACTATCCTTCAGAGGAGTCGCTGGTCATGTAGGACGTAACCAACCAACTGGGAACCGAATCTACGATGAAACGACGGGAACAACTGTACCCATCTTTTACACCACTACACTCAATGACAGACACACACACAGACATACACACACACACACACACACACACACACACACACACACATATATATATATATATATATATATATATATGCACCTTTGCATATAAGATGAACATTAACAAGAGCAAAACCAGGGTAATGGAGTGCAGTGTAAGAAAATCAGGTGATGCTGAAGGAATTATATTGGGTAACGAAGCAATAAAGGAGGTAGATGACTTTTGTTACTTGGGCAGTAAAATAACAAATGATGGTCGCAGTACAGAGGATATATATTGATTTAAGCCTAAGGAAGTCCTTTCAGAAGGCATTTGTATGGAGTGTTGCCTTGTGTGGGAGTGAGACATGGACGATAAACAGTACGGACAGGAAGAGGATTGAGGCTTTTGAAATATGGTGCTACAGAAGAATGCTGAAGATTAGGTGGGTGGATCGCGTAACTAATGAGGAGGTGCTGAACAGAATTGCGGAGAAAAGAAATTTCTGGCATACCTTGACTAAAAGAAGGGATAGATTGGTAGGACACATTCTTAGACATCAAGGAATTGTGAATTTAGCGTTGGAGGGAAGTGTGTGGGGTAAAAACCGCAGAGGAAGACCAAGAGGTCTATACAGTAAGCAGATTCAGACAGATGTAGGTTGCCGTTCTTATGTGGAGATGAAGGGGCCTACTCAGGATAGGGAATTGTAGAGAGCTGCATCAAACCAGTCTCCGGACTGAAATATATATATATAATGTTAACAAGAAATAGAACGCATCACCTTACAAATTAGTAAGTCTTGATTAACTACATACAGCGTCAGTGAATTGTTAGCTGTATAAACACTGTGATTCTGAAACACTAGATGACGTGGACTGCTGTGTATTTCTCTCTTTCTCTCTCTCTTTGCCCCCCCCCCCACCCCTCTCTCTAACATACATACACACACACACACACACACACACACACACATGCAATGGTGCTTTGTAATGATTATACTTTTTATGCTAGTCTTAATTAAAAATATTTTTAAACAGATTTTAGCAATTGATGTAGACAAATTTTGAGTTTTTTAAGGTATGTTGTAATACCTACCCGCCTGAGAACGCTCATAAATAGTAATTTATATTTTATGATATATTGCATAATCTGTGTATGTTAAACTCTAATTCACCTGAAATCACTATTTTTGCCTTCTTAAGCGTTTAATATGATTTAAATTAAAAAAAAATGTTGCAATGTAATTGATTTTAAACAAAGAGGGCGCCAGGCACCAGATATCTACAGGTTAAGCTGTGTAGGTGTACGTAAGCAGCTACCTCATTTTATACTTGTGACTTGTACCAGCCAGACCTTTTAAATGTATTTTATGATATGACGAAAAACTGTTTTAAGCAGAGCACATAGGTCATCATGACTTGCAATTCTGGTATGTTGTTCCATTATATAACTGTAACATTCTTGGTGTATGTAATTTTACCTTGATTTTAATGTCTGACTGAGGTACAGTACCCTGTTTTTAACAGCAAGCATTGAAGATGTCCCATCATAGGGATGAAATCGATAAGTTATGAATTTTAATAAAAAAAACATCTCACAAAGCCTACCAAGGTGAAACCTTTTGCCGGCCGCGGTGGTCGAGGAGACTGAGGCGCTCCAGTTACGGTCTGCAGGGCCACTACGGTCGGGGGTTCGAATCCCCCCTCGGGCATGGATATTTGTTCGTCCTTAATCTTAGCTAGTTCGTAAGTAGTTTGAAAGCTTAGGGACTGATGACCCCGTAGTTAAGTCCCATAAGTTCTACAAACATTTGAACATTTTTTTGAAACCTTTTATTTCACTATAATTCTGTGGTGGGCTGGCACAATATGGAATCCAAACCTACTTTATTGGCCGTTGTCCACCAAGCTAAATCCAGTGGACGGCCCCTGCGACTAGGCTGGTCGTGAATTTCACTGCATCTACTTGAGATATTTCTGTCATTGTTTAACTAAGTACGAACTAAAAGTAATGAACCATCCTAGAAATTTAGCCTAAATGGTAGCCGGCTTTGCGAACCCAGAACCCCAAGACCAAGGAGTACCAGATTCCTCCAGGTTCTGGTGGCCAGTTCACATCCTGGCTGTATGGCCTGGTGCGAGTTATCAGTCCGTGGCTCGCTTACTGCTGATCCTTGAGGAAGTCGCTTCTTATTTTATCAGAGATTGTATCCGCGAGATTTTTCAGGACGTGGAAAGTGTCAGGTTGTCTAATCGGAGTGTAGGTGTCATTATTCGGTAGTTGTTGTTTTAAATCAGTTGCTACCCTACCGCATCTGGAGCACTCGCCTACGACTTGGTCTGTTGATCGGGCGCAGGATCCATTCCTCCCGCGGTCAGAAAAATAGGACTGAATTCTCCCGAGCCTGCAAGGGTGTGGAAAAGGACGGGACTGAATCCTCCCATAACCTGTTTAAGCAGGTAGTTAGTGGCGGTCCGAGACCAGAGTGTGTGGCCAGACCTTTATGAATATTCCAGCCAAGCAAAGCTATCTAGCATACGTTCCGGTGTATGTTCCTATATTGTACAGTAAAGTAAGAGTGAGAATTAAGCCCCAGTTAACTTTAGAGTCAGAGTAAACGTACAGTAATATCACTTTGGTTCTTACAACCTAAAGATTACGTTTTACTTGCAATTGATAAACCTGTGCAACATTTTCAGCAGTTGGTATACAAGTTAATTTGATACAGCGTCGAATTATAAACAGAGGACAAGGCAGGCTAATTTTTTTCCTAAGGGAGAAAAAATTCTGCTTTCAACTGGAGGGCGGTACATGAGTCTCATTGAACTGGCTTGACTTAACGCGAATAGAAGCAAGTTACGAACATCTGTAGTTTCTAATAAAACCTGCCTTAATAGGAAACCGGTAAGTAGGAAATACTCCTGAAAGACTTTCACGGATATTGTATGTATTATGAGCAATACTCTTAAATGTGGTGCTGGGGCATAGTAGGTAAGCGAACAGACTGTTATTTTTGCGACTCGGGTTCGATTCCCACTAGAAGCTTAATTTCATTTATTAAATTTCTTGCAATATTAAACTATTAATTATAAAAAGACTAACTTCAAATTTGGAGGTAATAAGTAGAAAAAGGTAACACGAGAAAAAATTACTTTAATCAACGCCGAAACATGGAAGAGATAAGGAAGCATGAGGCCGTTATAAACAAGTACAACGAAAAAATTATAACAATGGAGAATGACAGTTGCATTCGCGTATTTTCCACAAAAATTTATTTATTGCTAGTGGTACCTGGGTAAAAAGCTTCAAACGTGGAAACTTTCAGAAGAATTGGTGAGTCGCTGTATATTATAACCTAGTTCTGCCCACATGGAAAGAGAGCATCTTCTTGTATATACGTTTCCACTAGGTAATCACAAAATGTTTGCAGTTTTTCTGATGCAGGCATCTCTGACATGAAATATTCGACAAAACACTCTCCAACCATATTAGGATCGAGCATCGGCAAACCAAATATATTAGATAGAAACTTTCCATTTTCATTTCTTTCGTAATAGTCATGTGCAAGACACAATGTTTGAATCTTTCTCCGCCAGCTCTGGGTTAAATGAAATTTGCATCCTTGGATCCTTATATCACTCCAGACTTCACTTCCAGCCTTCATTATGCTGTCTTCAAAATCTGAAAACATCGTTGATGGTGAAAATTTCAGTCCTAGATCAGCACATTTATTGATGACTGTATCAAAGACATACTGATACGACGAAATTTTCTTGTCGTTCAATAAGGCAAAAACCATTGGAATATAATGTCCATTAACTAGGCCGAGTATAGTAAACAGCTGACAAATGAATTTTGTGCAATACTTGAATGTTCCGTCAACATATATTGTTGCACACTGAGTAAGCACATTAAGGTTTTCAGAGTCACAAAATATTACAAGTTTTTTCTCGGCATTGTTGTCCAGCAAGAAATTTTTCCCGTCTGTAGTTTCAAAATGTAACGTATTGAGAATTTCATGAACATCTTCAACACTCGTCGGCATTTTCGGCAGAATTTTCCGCCTAGCATTGTAAATAGATTTCCGGAAGCTGTCGACATCTCTAATTGTTACTTCTTGAGTATCTTCTCCTTTTAAATGGTGGTAAATCAGCTTAGACGGCCTCTCACAAATGTCTTCTATGGCTTTTCGCTTCATATTAGCAATTCATTTTTGCCTCTGAATTTTCTTGGAAGGAACTTCTGCGTGGTTGTGGTCAACATCCAGCTCCTCAACAGAAATTGTTTTAATAAAACTTTTGCAAGCCTTAATGTAGCACACCACTTTTCAACAATTTCTCAAATCCGAAAGTGTTACCTTTCAGAAGTAACATTTCCCCTCCCTTTCTACTCACTGAAACTTCAAGGGCGTCGGAGGACATCTTCACTGTTAAGCGATCTGCCGTGGACTGAAGCACAGACAAATATAGTACTCTGTGACTGAAGCACAGACAAATATATAACTGAAGTGACAAGTAAGGCCGGAAACGGCTTGGGGCGGGGGTGGGGGCTGGGGCTGGTACCTGCAGGAGTGCCGTTGTGCTATTGCGGGAGGATTCAGTCCTGTCCCCTGTTCGCCTACCTGGCGTTGGGAGGATTCCGTCCTGCGCCCTGTTGATCATGCCATAGCTCCACAGTCACATTCAGGCTTCGGCCATTCCCAAAACCGACATAGTGGAAGTGCAGCATCCCTCGACCAGGCTCTCTCGCACACTCGGTAGCAGGTTTAGGTCCTCCTTCCAGTCTCATCTTAATCCCATTTTTTTCTTGGTAGACCTTCCAGCATAGTGACCATGATCTCATACCGAAACGTCCAGGTGTCCGGTATTCATATTAGTACCAAACGCTGTATATCGATAGAATAGCAACAAAAACTCCGCTATAATTCGTGGTATGTGCTGTCGTCCAGGAGAACGTGCATAAACTATAATAACAAGAAACAGCTAACCCTCGGGGTAGAGGAAAGCATTGGGAGGGCGTATCATGGTGAGTTCCGTGGGCAAGGCGGTAGAGTGCTAGTTTGTTGTACTGGCGGTGTTGTTGAAGCCCTACTCATAGCACCTATTTTTACCGTAGTACTTTGCTATATGAGGCAAAGTGTTCCTGATATGATCGGTGCACAAAAGTAATTTGCTTCACACACTTCTTTGTATACACAACTACTGTGAAACTTTCGTTTCTGAATTAACAACACAATTTGTGTACATATCTGAAATTTTTGTACTCATATTTTCTTGAGTATAAGAGGTAATATGTCTTATGCTGACTGCAATCAAGAGATTTATTTTACACCAGACGCGTTTCGCTTTTTTATTTTAAAAGCATCTTCTGTGGTGGTGTTGATGTCTCTTCTTTACATGTTACTACTGCTTCTCCGTCTTGTTGGCTGGAGTTCATTTTTTCCTGGCGTGTGTTTCAGGGCTGTGTACAGCACTTTTCGTGTATTTTGGTTTCGTTTTTTTCCTTTTCATCTCAGCACATCACATCATCATCACATTTCAAAAAGTGAAGTGATGTGATGTGCTGAGATGAAAAGGGAAAAACGAAACAGAAACACACGAAAAGTGCTGTACACAGCCCTGAAACACACGCCAGGAAAAAACGAACTCCAGCCAACAAGACGGAGAAGCAGTAGTAACATGTAAAGAAGAGACATCAACACCACCACAGAAGATGCTTAAAAAAAAAAAAAAAAAAAAAGCGAAATGCGTCTGGTGTAAAATAAATCTCTTAATTGCAGTCAGCATAAGACAGATTACCTCTTATAATCAATTTTAACAGCTGCTGCGGAATATGGCCACACAACCAAACATCATATTTTCTTCATTATTATTAATATTATTACTTTAATTATGGAAATAACTATTATTATTAGCATTATTATTGTTATTATCATTAATATTATTACTATTAGTGCTATTGCATGTGTAACGAAATTGTTGTTTTATTCTTATGTTCCGATTTTGTTTATTTGGTGAAACTATGAACAAACACTATAGGTTTACTATTTTCAAATAACCGAAGCGAAAGCAAACTATCAACATCACACTGCTACAAAATCTGAATAGTCTTTTTACACATCAGGAACATTTTGCCCCGTATAATAATTGCAGGGTCATAGTCCCTAAACTTACAAACTACTTACGAACTACCTTATTCTAAAGACGACACAAACATCAATGCCCGAGGGGGGAATTCGAGCTCCCGACGCGGAACGGCCTCGCGCATCGGAGCATAGCGCCTCAATGCGCTCGGCCACTCCGCCGCGGCGCGGCCAATTCCGCCGGAGTTTCGAGTTCTCCCTTGGGCATGAGTGTTTGTGTCGTCCTTAGTGTAAGATAGTTTAAGTAGTTTGTAAATGTAGGGACTGATTAGTACTTTGGTCCAATAGGTTTACGAATATTTCATTTTTTGAGTCCCATCACAAAAATGCCCCTCCAGGACTTGTTCTATAAGCTCCCACCGAGCGCAGGAAGATGTTAGGCAGACAGTCTGTGATTGTGCGCATGTCAGTAGTGGATTCCGTCTGTTGTGAAACAATGTACACGCAAACCTTTCCGTAGCATCTCCGACAGGGAGTCAGATGGGACGTTGATTGATAGCACGCACCTGAATCAGAAGTGGAGTGCGGATTCTGTAGGAATGCTCGTGGGCTGCCTCGAGCTCAGGAGACTTGTCTAGCTGCAATATTTCAGAATAATGGAACTCGACTACCAAAAGGAGTTAATTCGATAAATGACAACACTAAGGAATACAGCTGAATAGCAGAACCTCTTCCATAAAGCAACGCTATCAGAGCAGTTACTGGGGTTCTACCCGAGAGCACGACGAGCTGAGAATCCCCCTAGCTCGGAGCAGTAGTTGTCTGGATCTCTTGATGGTCCGTCTGAATAAAAGAAGTACAAGCCTTGCGGCTACGCCTTCACTGTTGATATGTTGAGCATGAGTAACACTTGTCATTTGGCTTTGCACTGCTATGCATAGATGTGTTGTGGCTTATCGATAGATTTTTTATCAACAAATAATACATATACTTGAGACAACATTCTCTCGTTACACCAAAGGTATTATATATAAGGAGAGGCATTGAATTGAAATTTGTGTTGTGGCCGGGATTTGAACCCGGGACCTCGTACTTTAGTCCACTCAGCTAACACAGCATTGCAGCCAAATCGTCTACACCGACTGTCTTAAAGCACGTCTCCCTCCACACCCATACTTTAATTCTGCCTTTCTGCCTCAATGTTCCCTGTGAAATGCGTATCAAATTTCCAGGGCTCTCCTATATTGGAATAGCACCCCAGCAAAGAACGCAAATGGGAACAATCCCGCCTTGTTCCTCAGGCAGCTTGAGACAACATTGTCTTGTTGTACCAAAGGTTGGCTGCAACGCTGTGATAGTTGAGTGGTCTAAAGCGCCTACCTAGTAAGTAGGAGGACGCTGGTTCGAATTCCAGCCACAGCACAAATTTCAATTAAATGCCTTTTCTGATATTTAATACCTTTGGTATAAAGAGACAGTTAGTCTCATGGATATTTTTTTATTTGTTGATATTTATATCACCTCGGCCTGAGGAACATGGCGGGATTGTTCCCATTCGCGTTATTTGCTGGGGTGCTATTCCAATCTAGGAGAGCCCTGGCAATTTGATACGAGTTTCACAGGGAACACTGTGTCAGAATTAAAGTATGTGATTTGGAGGGAGATGTTCTTTAAGTAAGTCTGTGTAGTCGCTTTGGCTGCAATGCTGAGTTCGCTAAGTCGGTGCTATTGCGCGCCCGCGCGCTGTGTGTTGGTGTATGTTGTGTATGTGTTGAAGATGCAGTGATGGCTGAATTATCTAGAATAGATACTTTGAAATTCACATTCAATCGAACTCTTATTCGACCTACGTCCTTCGAAATTGAAGATTGGCTAGAGAAAGTAGTGAAAATACGCTCTGAAGATACCATAGGATATCACTTGTCTATTGTCGATACGGTTGTGTATTTGAAGATGAGCAAACCCGAACTTTGTGAACAAGTTATAGAACGTACTGGCGGCATATTAAAGTTTACTCATAGAGATGGTAAAGTCGGTGACGTAACAGTAGATCAAGTTGGACTTGGTATTCGAACCATCCGAATATTTGAGTTGCCATTTGAGGTCCCCGCCGATGTGATAAATAAAGTAATATCTCCGTACGGTCGAGTTCTCAGTCATTTAGCTGAGAAATGGCCGACTGCCCGCAAGTTCCCTGTGCTGTACGGTGTGAGGCAACATAAGGTGGAACCTTTGCGACGTATACCGTCGTATATCAACGTTTGTGGTTACAGAGGAATAGTCATTTACGACGGCCAACCAAGAACGTGCTCAGCCTGTAATAAAACAGGTCACGTACGTTCTCAGTGCCTGCAGAGACGAATTGCTCAGTTGCCAACTGGTGAAACAACGAAGCCACCACAAATGACCACCTTGCCCAACACTTACGCTGCTGCGGTACGTGGCCATGCGACAGACAACTCGATTAGTGAAATACACTTCGAAATTCCTGCCAGAGACACAACCCAAATCCAAACCGAGGTGTTGATGGAGACTTCTGAGACGGAGGATGTACCGGTACCGGAGCCGAAAGTGACAGAGGAATCCCACAAGTCGGAGGAACACCAAATAGGCCCATGTACCTAGTTGAGGCAAATCGAAATGATTGACAAACCGCAGTCCGAAGTGGAAAAGAAATCGCAGAACTCGGAAAAAACAACAAACTGTACAAGCTTCCTAGGGTTTTATTTGCGGACGGAGAAGTTAGGAATGCTTCCTGCCACAAGTCCCCTAAAACCTCCACATCCTTGCGGATGCTGTTGCGTAGCAGTGTGCGTTTGTACCGCCCTACAGTACGCACGAGGTGCCGTAGTTGCTGTCCAAGACTGAAAGCATAGAGTTCTGACTAACCTGTTGTCTTCTATAGTTGTGTCCCCAGCGCAGAAGACAGCACACAGGTCGTTAGTTCTTGTACAGCATGCAAGTGAGGCTAAAATAAGTTCTGTAGAATGGAAGCATAAGAAGCGACTCGCGAGATTTTTAATTGTCAGGGATGCCATTTATTAAATAAATAATTAAATATGAACAACTTTTGTTAATACGACACGGCCTATGCTGCCCATAACTCATGTTGAAACCTCGACTGTTATCACTATTACACATATCTTTACTCATGACCGGCGCGGTCCGGCGCGTATAGTGGTCAGCTCGAGACTGAAACTGCGGCGCGTTACGAGAGGGCACCTGATGCTCTATTTCGCGCCAAAACAGGGCCGTCGCGTGCCTTCTGCAAAATCACTCTTCTCTTGTTACAATAAGAGAAGGCACCTTAAACTTTTTAAATTGTCAAAACCTAGCCTGTCCTTGAGAGATATTTATCATAAATTCTCAGCTCTGAATAATTAATATTTAGTATATAATAAACAAAACTAATTTCAAAAGAAATCACGTGACGTGAAATGCAGCAGCCAATGCGAGGAGAGTACCAGTAATATAGGCGGGCTTTCCCACGGGAACCAGCACCTACTGTGCAATATGCTTCTGCTCCCCACCCCGCGTTTAAGACACGATGTTAGCAAAGAAACGGCCAGCGGCCAGAAGTATGAAGTGGCCATAGGCCAGGGATATCACAACTGATACAAGTTACCTGATTAGAGATGTAGAAATGCTCCACGGAGAGCAGCCCCCAGTAACCCAAAGTGACACTGCTGATTAAGATGACGGTCAATCACCTGGAAAATCTCGTCTCCGAAGGAATAAGAAGCGAAGAGTGGCGCACCAGGGAGCCGAGAAGGCGGCGGCGTCACTAAGAGAGAAGGCGAAGAAGGTTATAGAAAAACTAAATTTACCCGCATCTGGCAACCCACAGGAAAAGACACCGCCACAAATGAAGGCTGATGACAGGACAACCACCGATAATGAAGGCAGGGTGGAACTCATCGGAGAGACGGCTACAGAACATCACGAAAATCCTTCACAGGTGCCAGAAGAACAGGTGCATCTCCTCAATGAGCCGTTAAAAATGGCCAACAAATTTGACTGGTCAGCGGACGCCGAAAATGAACATGCTGATGATGGATGTACCAAGGAGCACTAGACGCGACTCACACAACAATCAAGAACCAACAGCAGGCCCAAGCCTGGGCACACGAGAAGAAGACAACGACAAGGACTCTGAGTTCTATTATATACAGAACAACTGCATCCCGTAAAAACAACTCATCTACATTACATCTACATACACACTCCGCAAATCACCGTAAGGTGCGTGGCGGAGGGTACACTGTACCACTACTAAGCATTTCCTTTTCTATTCCACTCCCAAATTGAACGAGGAAAAAAAGAATGCCTATATGCCTCCGTACGAGCCCTAATTTCTCTGATCTTGTCTTTGTGATCTTTACGCGAAATGTAAGTAGGCGGCAGCAAGATCGTACTACACTCAGCTTCAAATTCCGGCCCTCTAAATTTACTTAACAGAAATTCATGAAAAGAACGTCGTCTTTCTTCCAGCGATCCCCAATTGAGTTGCCGGAGCATTTCCGTGACACTCGCGCATTGGTCGAATCTACCGGTAACAAATCTAGCTGCTCGCCTCTGAACCGCCTCTATGGCTTCCTTTAAACTGATCTGCTGCGGGTCCCAAACACTTGAGCAATACTCAAGACGTGGTCGTACAAGCATTTTATACGCGTCTCCTTTACAGGTGAAATACATCTTCCTAAAATTCTCCCAATAAACCGAAGTCGGCTGTCCGCCTTACTCACAACTGTCCTTACATGCTCGTTCCATTTCATATCGCTCTACAATGTTACGCCTAGATATTTGAACGACGCGACAGCATAAAGAAGCTCACTACTAATGCTGTATTCGAACATTATGGGATTGTTTTTTCTACTCATGCGCATCACCTTACATTTTTCTACATTGAGAGCTAGCTGCCAATCTTCGCACCAACTAGAAATTTTGTCTAAGTCATCATGTAAGCTATTACAGAACTCAGAATACAGAACTATTACAGAACTCAGAATAACTGACCTACAAGCTTACAGGTAGCAACATCCAACTTAAATAAGAGCCAGATTTCCCTCAAGCTTGACAATATTAACGACTTCTTGTACGCCGTGGACACTGATATACTTCTGCTTCAAGAGGTAGGGAAAATAGATCGAATCCCTGGGTACAACGTCACGGCAAATCCGGGACGTAGTGCCGATTTGGTAACGGCCATCCTGTTCAAAGAAGGTACTGTTCTCCAAGACATAGAACGGCTAGCAACTAGCAGAGGGATTGCTGCAACTGTTAACACCACCAAAATAATAAATGTGTACGCTCCGTCTGGTAGTAACAACAGGTGACGCAGAGCAGAATTTTTCAAAGAAGATATCCTTCCGCTATTTACAACACAGTATGACCAACTAATTTTAGCGGGAGACTTTAACTGCGTACTTCACGCAAAAGACCAGACTCCGCATATTAACAAATCAATAGAACTAGAAAAGATAGTTAAAGATCTATCGTTAACCGACACGTTTGGCTAGTCGACTAGATCGTATATATGTGTCAGAGAACCTTAAACATCAAGTTCTACATGCAGAAGTCTGGCCAACCAGCTTTTCTGATCATGCCGCCTTTATTTGCACTTTAAATCTTAAGAGACAGGGAACATACCGTGGCAAAGAACAATGGAAACTAAACGTCTCGCATTTAGCGGATCAAGCGTGTAGGTAGGCATTCACTCAGGCCTGGCATGAAAGCGAAGCTTAGTTTACTTCTTACAATTCAGCGATCAAATGGTGGCTCGAATGTGCCAAACCGAAACTACGGAAAGCTACTCGCGAGACAAAAACTGGATATAAAAGAACTCTTGAATTCTACAGCCAATGTCTCCGGGAATTACAAGCCTCTGCGACGGCTATAGTATCCCTGTAGTCCGCCAGCGTTTGGTATATTGCTCTGCCTCTTCCGACGCCCCTCTGCTGTGGCGCGATGACTGCGTTGATTACATTTTTCATCCGAGCTGCCAAGACACGGGCGAAAATTTTGTAGTCCCCGTTCAACAGCGTAATCGGTCTCAGGTTCGTTATTGTGCTATTGTTAGTGTTTTTGGGTATCAGAACTACAAACCCTTCTTTAAATTCCGGCGGAATAATCGAGTCCGGCTTCTGTAGATCGTTGCAAATGTCAACTTTGTCTTCAGTTGCGGCCAGAAAGTTTGATAAAATTCAGCCGGGACACCATCGCGTCCCGTTGATTTGAGGACTGTTGAATACAGCGTCTTTGACCTCGTCTTCTGTTACGTCCGTAGTGAGCTCCACTGCATCCGCAGGGCTAAGTCTTGTCATTAAGTTCCGTTGTAAAGTGTCAAGTGCAGCGTCGTATATCATTGTATTGGATATCAGGTCAGCGTAGTTGTTTTCAATAACTTTTCTAATGTCCTTTTGTCCTGTGAAAATCGTTCCGTCGTTGTGTATTTTATACACTCGACGCCACAATGATTGATTGTAAGCCTAGATTTCGAGAAAGCGTTTGATAGGGTCAGCCATCTGTATCTCTTCAAAATCATGGAGGCAATGGGCTTTCCCCTAGAGTTCATCAACACGATGAAGAACTTGATAGAAAATAGTACATCGAGGATTATAATACACGGCCAAGCAGGCTCTGAAATTTCCATCAACAGTTCAGTCAGGCAGGGGTGTCCCATATCCATGTCACTTTTCGCCATAGCTATAGAGCCACTACTCGTCACTATAACGAAACGTTTAAACGGTCTCGAAATAAACAGTCAGAAGATTGTCGCTTTCTTGATCACTGACGCACGTGAACTAGAGCTTGCTCTCCAGATAATAACTACATACGAGAGTGCATCCGGTGCACGGCTAAACCGTACAAAATCAGGAGTATTGAATGTTGGAAGAGGAATAGGCACACTACAACTTGGCCGAATAAAAGAAATCCAAAAACCGAAATGTCTGGGTGTCGACTTCAGAAGTACAATACGGAAGACCGTAGCCGCCAATTATAAACAACTACTCACAAAGATACGTGCGTGCGTGCAGCTACACAGTATGAGGAAATTAGATGAGATTCAGAAAGTGGCACTAGCCAACACGTACATAACATCGAAAGTAAATCATGTAGCACAGGTACTGCCTATCACTCCCGGTATCGCAAGTAATATGCTGTCGGCACGTGGACACTTTGTATGTCGTGGACATATCTTTAAAGTAAAGTATGACACCTTAACTCTCCCGGTAAGGGATGGAGGACTCAATTTAATCGACGTGCACAAAAACGCATACGCTCTTTACGTCGGTAAAACCTGCAAGTTATGGGCGGACATCACCGAACAGTGTTACCGCGCACTTGCTAAGCGAAATCGCGCCGGCGGACCTCCGCCCATCGATTGATGTCCATCACATACCGACAACGCTCTACCACTTTCGACACTTTCTGATCGAGTATAGTTATATCCATGACAGACTACCTGTGACAAAAAGAACAATCGTCCGAGAAATATATAAGACACTCACTGAAAATAAAACACGAAATGTGATAGAACGAAAAATCCCGAACAAGAATTAGAGTGCAACATGGGAAAATGTTCACAACCCGCATCTTCCATCAAACGTAAAAGCTTCCTGGTATGCACTTGTTAACAGAAAAATCCCCACTAAATCAAGACTCCATGACATACATTTAACGGACTCCCCATTGTGCTCAATATGCAACCTCGCTGATAGCGATGAACATCTTTTCGTGTGCGATGGTGTCAAAAATATATGAGACTATGTCCGGCAGAAACTGGCAAGCATCAAAAGAACCTCACCAAATGTCATAACGCCAGTCTATTTTACGAACCCTGATGAAATCCCATTCCCAAAAACAAAACGAAATGCTGTCAACTGGATAACGGGTCATACAGTGCACTATCTTCTTAGTACAAAACAAAAGACCAAGGAGGATTTTTTACTGTACCTCACCATACAGCACCATATACTAGAGCAGAAACGAAACTACAAGGAACACTTTGCTAATTTCTTGAGCAAGACTATGCTGTAAACACGAATTACTCACCAGAAGAAATTGTCAAACAGAGAAAGAACTAACTTCGAACGAAGAAAACCATTTTATTAATTTTGTTATTAGTTATTTTGTATATTGTTATAAACTCGCAGGAAATTAATGATGGAGTAATCACTGTCACAGAGATGAGAAGACAAGAGAGAAGTGCGTTTGTGCAGAGGCTTATGCACGTTTATTTTCGTACCTTCTTACTTTTATCACACGATGTGCGAAAAAAGGAAAACCGAGTTGTGTATTTTATACAACTTTCAACAATTAGTTTATTTCACGCCAGAATGGCTGTTATGTTACTTTCTTTACACAAATTTTTAAATGTGTTCCCCACTCGAGAGACATTTTAAATGCAGAAATCTAAGTTCACTGGCAAATGCAGAAGAATAACTTTATTTTATAGTTACCCTTCCACAGAAGAATGTTATTCTGCTTAAATAATGCCAACCACTGTATAAGCAACTTGAAAGTTGTTGACATTTTAGAGTACGTTCATTTGAAGGCCAAAGAAGCCTACACCGAGGAAGGCGAAATATGGCGAGCGGAAAAAAAGTACTCTAAAGCGCCTACTTAGTAAGTAGGAGGTCCCGGATTCGAATCCCAGCCACAGCACAAATTTTAATTCAGTGCCTCTCCTTATTTATAATACCTTTGATAGATTTTTTTTTTTAATTTATTTTTATTTTTTAAATTTTGTTCTAGTTTTTATTTTTTTATTTTATTTTCATTTTTATTTATATATTTATTTATTTTGAGTGATGGATGAAGTAGTGAAGGTAGAGGGGATAATCGGAGAGATATAGTTTTTTTTTTAATACACATAGGTACAGTTGCTTGCGATTGCATCAGTCAGTAACATTACATTACATTAAAGTACATATTTAAAAATAAAACATATTTACATATATATGTGTACATACAACGTATGGGGTGTGTGATTAATCTCTTAGATGGTCTGGCCAATCTGTGTGCTCGCTGTCCTAGGTTCCTGAACAGACGGTTTTGAGATCGCTGTAGTCTCTCGTAGAATTCCTTAGCTGACTACTGGAAACAGTCCCTCAGTGGGGGAACGCCTGCCAGTTCATGTAGTCCCACAGATGGGAATCTTGTTGGAAGATGGAGTACCCTCTTCAGTGCACGGTTTTGGAATTGCTGGAGTATTTGAAGGTTAGTATCTGCGGCGTTTCCCCATACAACTGCAGCATATTCAAGGACTGGCCGTACTAGGGTGACGTATAGGATTACTGCCAGACGTGGTGGTGGTGGTGGTGGTGGTGGTGGTGGTGGTGATGGTGGTGGTGGTGGTAGTGGGCATGTAGGGCCCCTAGCCCCCTGTTTGATTGGTTGATTGATTTTTCCAGGGAAGCCAAAACAGTCTTGGTCCAAACCGCCACCGCCCGCACCGAAACTAAGTTTATTGTGCGGTATCGCTCCCTGTATATCTAGTAAAGCCAACCAATGCCCTTGAACAGTGCAATGAGTCCCTTTACCAGCTCTTTATTAGACACAATTTCTTCGGGTCTGGTTGTCCCAAATATTCCTTGCCTTTTATTCTCCAATGCAATGCATTCGAAGATTAGATGTGATGCAGTTTTATCACCGTCATCACAGATCCATTTTATGGTCCTCTTCTGTTATTCCCATTGTACGTGGGTGTTTTTTGAAATTCCCATGGCCTGTCAGCAATCCAACCATGAGTCTAATCTCTCTCCTATTCAGACCCAGGATTGCAGAGCTTCTTTTAAAACATGGCTTTGGCATCATTACCTTGCCATGTTTTTGTTGATGGACTTTGGTCCAATATTCTATGTGCTGTCTTCTGAGCCAGTTACGTAGCTCCAATTTGATCATTGCCTTGGTGATTGTCAGGACAGGTTTCGGTCCAATAAATGGAGTCTCTGCCCCCATCCTGGCTAATCTGTCGGCATGTTCGATGCCACTGATCCCCGAGTGGCTAGGAACCCACAATAGGTTTACTCTATTGCTTTCCCCTAGCTCCACCAGAACCCTGTGACATTCTGCAACAATTTTAGACCTTGTTGCAGGAGCTGCCAGTGATCACAGGGCTGCCTGGCTGTCTGAATAGATATAGATGCTACGGTCTTTGTAGCACCTACGCAAATTCTCCTCCACACACGCCCTGATGGCAGTGATTTCGGCCTGGAATACTGAGGCCAGTTTCCCTAGAGAGATGACGCCCTCCAGTCTTGGCTGCACCCCATATACCCCGGCCCTAACACCTTGGTCTGATTTTGACCCGTCAGTGAACCAGACAATATCCCCCGTACGGTGTCGAACTATTTTCTCCTACTGCTCCCTACTTCCAATTGTTATATTGAAAGGCTTGTTGAAGCAGTATGGGGTTATAATATAGTCGGCTGGCATTTCCCCAACCTTTCCTATATTTACTTTTGTGTCCCAGCCTCGTCGCCGCTTTTGTCTCTCGCCTCCCGTCGTAGGTGTCGGTGGCAGAGTGGAATGAGACCGACACAGGAATAAAGATAGCACGCTGGTGCAGGTACGGAGAGGAGCAGCCAGAAACTAGAAACACTAGAGTAAATTAGAACGAGATATATATTGCACAAAATTTATACAATACTTAACTTTTACATAGATCAGTACTGCAGAATGCTGATACATAGTTGAATTAGAGGTCTGCCTAGTGCCTGTACGATAGCCAAGTCTTCACTGGTGCCTATCTGATTCCGAAGGTCTTTACTGGTTCCTATCTCAGTCCCAAGTGAACGATGTCGTTCAGAGGTGGCCACGAGCGGAGTTGTAGCAGAGGGCGCTCGTGGCTGTCGTCGTAAGAACGCCGCGCCGTGCGTGCATGGCGGCGCGCGGCGAAAGTAGGTGGCGCGCACTTTGGACTTGTGCGACACCACATTTACCTCACTCACTATTTTAGTGTGTGATTCTGCCCCCTGTTTATATAGCTACCGCCTGCGTCGCAGCAGCCCGCGTGCATCTTTCCGAGGTCCAGGCGGGACGCTCTCCTTATTTGGTTACGGAGGTGCGGTCACGTATGCCCGGGGCGGTGCCGCTGCCTCGCTGGAGCCACCCTGACGGAATATTTCACCATATTGCCCACTGAAGCCACCATATCCCATACGGCTCACACTACAATTTACATGTACGCGACATTTAGACGTCGCCCATTGACATTACAAGATTATGGCCTTGTAAAATATTTTATTTGACCAGATGATGCTGACATAGTTCAGCGAAACCGGTCGTTGTAAATAAAAATTGATGATCAGCGATCTTAGTTTTTTATATCTTTTTACAATATTTTTTTAAAGTGAAAGTTAGGTTAGGTATAGGTTAAACAATAGGTTATTGTTTTAGTATGTGAGACCGCGTTGCTCAGAAAGACGCAGCATCTCAGTGGCTGACGGCTAGCGAGTTCTCATTGGCCGGAGACCATTTCTGCGTGTCGAAATAAGGACTCTGCCTCGTAGCGCCATCCAGTGGGCTTACGATGGCCGCCTATGGGTGACACTGGCGGTTGTGAGGCCTTGTACCCAGACGGCGTTGGCGAGGCAGCCCGCACGTGTGCTGACGTCACACTGCTGCATTACATTCGGTTTACAGCGGCATCGCGAGCCGCAGTAACATTTGCGTTACGTTGCCCGTTGCCCTAGGTGTTTCAAATGCTAATCAGTTCTGCAGAATGTTTATGTACATTCACATGTCGTGGTGAATATGAAATTCCTATATCTAGTCTTTCAAGGCGACCTGTTTCTTCTTACTCTCAGCGTATAAAGCACTGTCTCGGGAATAAATATGGTTAGGAAGTAGCTACAGCAAGTGCGTGTGACTTTTAACCTGTCTCAGCATCTGGTTTTTCCTACAGTTTATTTTAACCACCGTGGCAGCATTTTATGCTGACCGTGTGTCTACTGTGATCACTTTTTAACGTTTACATTCGCCGCATTGTCTCCATTGTAAGTAGTAGTGTCACCGTTTATTGTCTGCATTATTCTGCTCGGCCATGTACGTCTCTCGGCTTTGGAGGTGCCGAAGCCGTAGCTAGTCTGCCTTCCATGGGGGTTTCAAAATCCAAATGAAAGCACATGCTAACAAGCATGTACCGTGATTTATTGTAACAAGTTGTACAATAAATTGCAGTATTAAGACTGCGTGGGGCAAAGCAAATCACGCTCACTTAAACTGATCTCCTGAGTCTATTGGCGCCGTGTGTGCATCAGCGGGCACAGAATAACACAGAGAGGCTGTACCGCCTACATCAGCGTACAAGCAGTGAAGCCATCTTAGATGGCTGTAGAAACGGAGTGGGGCCGATAAATGCGTAGTTCTTCAAATGACGCTCGCCTGAACTACATCGTCATTTGAACCCCTTAGGATAGGAAAAAAAATTACCAAATTTTTCACGCAGACAGGTGAATACTGAAGGAATGCTACAGTGTTCTTACCAAGTACAATACGTATTGTGTTTGTATAAAAATAATAATTGAAACTATTACATTTACATGAAATAAAAATTGCGACATAAAAAAGTTAGTCGCCTGGCACTTTTATTGTTTTGTGGTCAGGAAATTTTCGTCAGCGAGAAAGTTGTGGATAATAAAATGATATTTCCTTTTTATTTAAACAACTTTTTTATAGCTCTCCTGGTTTTCTCACAGATTTGAATACAATAGAACGGTGGAACTTTTCAAATTCTACTCATTACTTTCAGCGAGCATGCCCACCAGCGAGCACAGATTCTGTTCCCACTCAGCTTGTGACTAATTTTGATAAACATTTTTAATTTGGGATACAATTTTAGGTATTAAACAATTATGACTTAACACTTTTTATTTATTTTATTACTAACTAGCTGAGCCGCTCCGGCTTTGCACGGGTAATTATTAAACTACTTTTAGCTCGAGAACTACAGAACGTATCATGATGCGATTTCTTTCAATTTCTTCGGTATAATCCTGGGTTCAACGTAGGCTATATTAAACGTCAATACGGAAATGAGAAATAATTGAAACAAGAATAATAACTTAGAATGGTTTACCACTTCCGCACTTAGTGACCTTTGTAGCGTAAACTATGAGACCTGTGCGAAAGTACATGGTACAGAATTATAGAACTCACAAAGATTAAAAAAAAAAAAAAAAGCCCGGGAGATCATATGTCTAACTTTTACACTTCTCCCACAATAATCATATCTGTAGTCTGAAGCCATCTGGCACCAGCGCTTTAGAAGAGAAAAATGATAAATGTAGTTCACTCGTAAAAGTTAGACACATGCTCTCATTTTTTTGTTTTGTTTTGGATGTTTGTGAGTTCTGCAAGTACATACTATGTACTAGCTCTTATAGTTTAGGCTCCAGACCTGACTAAAGCAGAAGCGGTAAACGATTCTACGTTATGATTCTTATTTTAGTTTTTGCACATATTCGTATTGGCATTAAATATAGCCTAAGATTGTCGCAGGATTCTAAAGAAGAAAGTAAAAGAAAACGCATGACTATACTTCAGTACTCCTCGAGTTATAAAAGATTAAAGGGACAGACAGAGGAAAAATGTGTTACTATTTTATATAATAAGCTATCCCTACCTGAAATTTGTAATTATTTATCGCAAAAGTAGATTGTAAAAAAAGGGACGCCTTAAAATATATGACAAAGGAATAAACAGACAGCGAACTGAATGAACTCCCCTGTGCTCGCAGCTGTGGCCCGGTGGCGCTCGGCCGCCATGTTGGTTGGGTGTCGCGCTCTCAGCCGGCTTCATTTCGCTGCCATTATTAGGCCTCTCTATGTTATTCTGTGCTCGATGGTGTGCATTTGTATCGACATTGGGTAGATGGATGTCCACTTGCGAACTGTTTATGATACGTAATGTGTGAGCACAGTAAATTGCGATTGGATTCACGATTTCCTATCAGAAAGGACACAGTTCGTTGTAACTGACGGTAAGTCATCGAGTAAAACAGAAGTGATATCAGGCGCTCCACAGGGAAGCGTTATAGGTCCCCTACTCTTCCTTGTGTTTATAAACGATTTAGGAGACAATCTGAATAGCTCCCTTAGATTGTTAGCGGTTGATGCTGTCATTTATTGGTTAGTGAAGACAACAGAGGATCAAAAGCAACTGCAAAGCGATTTAGACAAAATTTCTATGTGGTGCCAAAATTGGCAATTGACACTAAAGAAAGAAAAGTGTGAAGTAATACACATGGCCACTAAAAGAAATCCGCTGAACTCGAATTACGTGATAAATCAGTCAAACCTTAAGGTCATAAATTCTACCAAATACCTAGGAGTTACAATTACGAACAACTTATACTGGAAAGAACACATAGAAAATGTTGTGGGGAAGGCGAACCAAAGGTTACGTTTCATTGGCAGAACGCTTCGAAGACGCACGAGCTCCACCAAAGTGACTGCCTACATCACACTTATGCGTCCTCTCCTGGAGTACTGTTGCCCCTTGTGGGAACCTCACCAGGTGGGACTGACGGAAGACATTGAGAAGGTTCAGAGAATGGCAGCTCGTTTTGTTTTATTACGTTACAGGGGGGGGGGGGAGCGTCACGGAAATGTTGCACGAATTACGGTGGAAATCATTAAAAGAAAGACGTTATTCATTGCGGCGTGATCTGTTTGCGAAGTTTCAATCACCGACTTTTACTTCTGAATGTGAAAATATTTTGCTAGCATCCAACTACTTAGGGACACATGACCATCCCAATAAAATAAGAAAAATCAGATCGAAAACGGAACGATTTAGGTGTTCTTTCTTCCCGCGCGCTATTAGAGAATGGAACGGTAGAGAAAAGTTATGAAAGTGGTTAATGAACCCTCCGCCAGGCACTTAAATGTGATTTGCAGAATATCTATGTAGATGTAGATGTAGATGACGTGAGCAGCTTCTTGGCGCTTAACTATGTTGCTCCTAACTTGTTCGGACGTCTCTGCTCTTTTACGTAGTCTTCTGGAGGACACACCGTTTAGAATATCAAAAACATCAAGATATAATGGATAAAGGAAAATCTATCAACTGGAGGTAGGAGTCCAAGGTTTGGAAATGGGCTGAGTCGAAAGCTACAAGCAAAAACTGTTGTGGTACATCTGACAGTAGAATGATGAAACAGTATCGTTGTTACAAAAATTGTGCAGCTACATGTACATTGTTGGTTGATGTTGTTGTGGTCTTCATTCCGGAGACTGGTTTGATGCAGCTCTCCAGAATACCCTATCCTGAGTAAGTCTCTTCAACTTCACCTAAGAACGGCAACTTACATCTGTCTGAATCTGCTTAGTGTATCCATCTCTTGGTCTTCCTCTGCGGTTTTTAGCTCACACCAATCGATCCCTTCTTTTAATCTAGGTATGCTAGAAATAATTGTTTCTCCCCAATTCTGTTCACTACCTCTTCATTAGTTACGCGATCCACCCACCTAATCTTCAGCATTCATCTGTAGCACCACATTTCAAAAGCCTCTATCCTCTTCCGCACTGTTTCACTCCCATACAAGGCAACACTCCACACAAATGCCTTCAGAAAGGACTTCCTTAGGCTTAAATCGATATACGATGTTAACAAATTTCTCTTTTTCAAGACCGCTTTTCTACCCATTGCTATTCTGTATTTAATATCCTCTGTACTGCGACCATCATTTGTTATTTTACTGCCCAAGTAACAAAACATCTACCTCCTTTATTGTTTCGCTACCCAATCAAATTTCTTTAGCATCACCTGATTTTCTTAGACTGCACTGCATTACCCTAGTTTTTCTCTTGTTAATGTTCATCTTATATGCACCTTTCAGCACACTGTCCATTCCGTTCAACTGCTCTTCCAGGTTCTTTGCTGTATCTGACAGAATTACTATGTCGTCTGCAAAACGCAATGTTTTTCATTCTTCCCCCTGAACTTTAATTCCTTCTCCAAATTTCTCCTTGCTTTTCTTTATAGCTTGCTCAATGTACAAATCGGATAACATTGGAGAAAGGGTACAACTCTGTCTTACTCCCTTCTCAACCAATGCATCCCTTTCATGCCCTTCAACTCAGACAACCGCTGTCTGGTTTTTGTACACCCCTTAAAATTTTTCAGTTCACTCTAATATTTGTTATTGAAATAGTACATACAAATTACACCAACTGATTACATTTACAGTTCAATGGTTCATGTGGTACTGATATGCAGGTTGTTGATCTGTGCTGTATTAATACGTCGGGTAGGCTGCACGGTCGGCAAGGCGGCGCTGATCCTGGCACCCACTCTGCCACGCAGGTGGCGGGTCCTGTCGACAGCTGCGTTACTCAATGCCTGCTCGACCTGTTCGTGTAGTTATGCGGCAGTTGTGGCTCGTCATTCCACAACATGCAATACATGTTCTGTTTCGAGACCGGAGATGGTACTGGCCAGGGAAGTTGCTACTCGTCTTGCAGAGGAGGTTGAGTTTGACGCGCAGTGTGTGGCCCAGCATTATGCTGGCGGTACAACACGTCGCCGTCCTGTGTCAAGAATGGCCGAAGATCGAGTCTCGTAACATGCTGCATGCACTGAGCGCTTGTCAGCGCTCCCTCAACAAACGCCAAGGGTAACGAGAGCTTCGGGCCGTAAGGCCTGGGATGGGGCCAGTGTGTCTGCACCCTACGAGCCAGCGCTGGCCTGGTAAAAGTGCAGGCAGAACTGCTTTCATCGCTGAAGACCGTGGTCCGCCATTGCAAGTGAACCAGACCAGCCGAGCACATCGGTGCTCTGGCGAGGTGGGCTAGAGGTGGGCGTGCCCGTCGCCCCACTGCTAGTAACTGGTTGGCAACACTGCGTGTTGACATTCTAGGCTATGTGCTGTAGCAAGATCTGCCAGTGCTGTCCTTACAATACGACTGTCTAGCCGGAGCTGTGCTGCATGGTCGTACCATTGCGACCAGTACAGTTGCACAGGTGACGTAGCACGTCCAGTTGTATGGATGTTCTCTGATACGACAGTCCCGCCACTCGAAAGGAGTTTGTGACACTTGCGGGGAGTGACACTTGCGCGGAAAGGGAATGTGTAGACACTTGCGCGGAGACCCGGACGCTGCAGGTAGTGAACAGGGTGTTCCACAAGTAGGGATACACCACCCCTACTCCACGCCCTCCAGCTGCTACCTGTGCCGTATTCAGGGAAAGGCCCACCGAGCGAGGTGGAGCAGTAGGCCCGGAGATATCACAGCCTCATTCAACAGGGAGATAACACGTCATACAAATATCACTCGATTTACAATACAGCACCAGGTGAAGAGGAATGTGATGAAATCGGAATTGACCGCAACCGTTGCTAACTACAATTTCGGATTTCCTGCATTTTGTGTCAGAATTCGCATCTATATTCGCATTTATCGCAAATGCGAAATTTTCCTGTCCCTAGTAATACATCTAAAAATAAACAGCTGATCAAGGCACTAAAAGCAAGGGCAGATCTTTGGGTGTATTACTACAAATGACTAAAACACTATTTGATCGTGGAATTATATACAATCTCATTATAAAGGTTTTTTGTATGTGGTTTTGAGCAGCTTTTAAATATGTTAGGAATATCATTATGAAATATAGACAGCTACACCTTATGTTTATTATGAGATATCGATTTCGGCTAACTTCAGGTCATCTTCAAGTCTCAAACAACAGGTGTTACTTATGCATTTTTCCAGTGGCACTCATAACCTTTAACTGTTTACACACGAGGTCTAACGTTGTTAGTCGCGTTAGCGTTGCGTCTAAATGATACATATATTGGTGTGATGTCTTATTTCGAAAGAACAGACATCACACCAACACATATATAGCTCTCGGTAAAGTGGAACGGTACGGTGTCGTTACGTAGCACAGCACAGCCGACTGGAAACGCAGGAGAAATGCAAACAACGTTCTCTCCTCAGAGTTATGATTAGGTTCGACGTAGACTTCTACAACATACAGTCTACACGGCGAAGATTACACCAAACAATTTAACGTTTCGTCTACTTTGGCGATAGCAACCAAATTTTAAAATCGTATCTACTATGTAAAGATGTAGCAACACAAAACGCTTCAAGTCCAAAACTTCACTGATTTTCGAGTTCTGAATTTTTAATATGTTTTTAATGTTATTACAGAAAAATATATTTGGGACTCACAATACAATTTTCATATGGCAGAATTTGTAGGTACATTCACAAGACATAAGTCTACGGTTGTGTGCATTCATCTTATGAGAAATATCAATCATTTGTTTTCAGTGTTTACTTCAAATTTTTCTTTTAAGTTTCTTTAATTATTAGTACTTAAATGTAGTTATGAAATAAATAAATTACGTGTATATGTGTAGTCTTATGCGGCCAAACTACTTAGATCATTGGTCGCTAGACTTACACACTACTTAATCTTACTTAAAATAACTTAGGCAAAGTACAAACAAACATACCTATGTCCGAGGAAGGAATCGAACCTCCGACCAGACCGGCCGCGCAATTTGTGACACAAATTACATGTTTGATAATATTAATGCATAGAAGTATGAAATCACGTCAAGACTACTTCCTGCAAAAATTTCGACAAAAAAAAGTTGGCACTGAGTTTAGAAAAACAAAATTCTGGTATATTGGATTTTAACATTTTATCAAAAATTAAATGTTACTACAAGAGATACAGCCATTCAAATTTACGGGCACCATAACGTTTTCCCTTCCTGAGTAAATGAGCTGCTTCTTATAGTTTCAACACCTTTTTCTTGAATGTTCTGAATATAAATCTTCACACAGACTTCTTGAGGAGGAGAGTGATACGGATATCTGATTGTAAACCACTGCCTATTACCTTAGACCTTTTTGACTGTACTGAACAGTAGTTCCGCGTATTCCGTAATTTATATTTATACAGTTAACAGGCAATGTAATTTATAACCAACTATCGGCTGCCAATTTCGCTTTATTTTTCCTGGAAGTCTTGCAACTTGTTTCTCCCTGTTGGTTTATGCCAAGTTCGGAGTAAAAATGGTTCTATATGACGGTGATGGAAAATAGAACTTATCTTTAGCATTTTTCGGTGTGTGACATTCCCTTACACATTCCGTATTTCATATATTTCTTAGATGTATTTGTAATTCGAATACAACCAAATAGTTTTGGGGTCTACAAATAAACGCTTTAAGTATGTAAAATACTCATTGACTTATTATTAACGTTTTTTAACTGAAGGTTTAAGGTTGCATCTCCTATTAAAAAGCATAGTAGCTATTTTTAAAGAGATGGAAGTTGCGTGATAGTGGGGTTAATTACATAGCGGTCAATTACATCAACGTATCTGTGCAGGATGTCTAATATATTTATTGCTTGCGCAGGTGTCTTGATATGCTTAGTGTTCTGAATAATATGCCTTTAGGAGGTATGACTGTGGAAAGTCATAGTCTTGTAGTAGCAGAGACTAACTCTCCAAACATTATCACTATTAAAATAACTTTTTGTTTTCAGGAGGAACACTCAACGGATTAATATATAGTTAGAACAAGTTACTATATTGCTCTTCAGCTTGCAAAGGGTTGTGCAATTTCACTGATTTTCGTGTTGGCAGTGTGGAAACTTGACAACAGCAGTGCTAGACTTCTTGATGCGCCTGTACCCAGGAAAAGGCATTAGCCGCCCCAAGGGCCCCGGGTTCCGCGCAAGTGTCACTCCGCGCAAGTGTCACTCCGCGCAAGTGTTCCAACCCCACTCGAAAGGCCACAATGTGACCCTTTGAGACGGTTTAGTTGGCTGAAGGAAGACAGTGACCATGGCATGGCGCCTGTTCCTTCCCCCATTTAACATTCCCTGTGAAAGGGCGCTCTGGCAGCTACGCTGTCGGCGGACGAAGTTGAAACCATATATTTACTATCCCCCAGGTGGCATCTGCCGTCTCGTAACAAAATCTATGTCATATTTCCAGGCGTAATGCTTGTTTTTTTTTTTTTTTTTTTTTTTTTTTTCGGCAGTTACATCCATACTCAGAAAACCGTCTCATTGTGTTTGGCTGAGGGTGCGTAGTTATTCATAAATAACATTTTCAAGAGGTTAATTTCTTCATCACCAGCCTGTTGCTGGAATCAAGAAACTGACCCGAGCGAAACGGCACAGTGGTAACACTCTGGATTCGCATACGGGGACGGCAGTTGAGACGTTCCTCAAGCCATGGTTTAGCGAAATTTTCCTAAATCACGCCAGGCACGGCCGATTTCCTTCCCTAAGTACGTGATGCATCTCTAACGATGATGATGGCGACGGGACATTAATCTCTATTCTTCTTTCCCTTCCTACCTTCCGCCAAGGACCTGAATTGTTCTGCTGTACTTGCTCATCCAACGAGAATATGTCTGTACTGCAGACTGGTAACCTTCTAGTGTAACTGCGCCTCTTTTAGACAAATCAAACCTGATTCTGTCTACAATATCTTCTACGACTACTCCTTTCTTAATTAGATCCACTCAGGTTGCAGCTCCATTGATCAGGAATTAAACACGGCAGTCCGAAAAGTCTAATTTTACGTCGTTTTGAAGGGAAAAATTCAATTCGGAGGTTGTAGTCTACTATTAATGAATAAATTGTATCTATGTAGATGCAGTTGTATGCGTCCTTGGTTGAGAAGAAGAGACGAAGAACGAGCCTACCTAATGAAGAAACTTATGCCCAAGGACGCCAATGATATCCGAAATTTTTATACAAGAATGTGGAGTGTTTTTCCAAGATACTTTCGTTCGTTCAGAGGCAAATTCAAGGCCAAATACGGTTAAGAGAGATAGTATTTCGTCAAGCCGAATGTACAAAATACTTGAGTTCATTCTCAGCTGTGTTTAAACTTCCTGCACTTGTAAAATTTTTTGCAGGATTGCTTTAACATTACGGTTTTTCGTAACATGGGAATCTTTCGAAAGTGTTTCATGTACACTCACAAATTCTCTGCCGACTATTTCAAATGTTGATGTTCGAGATTGAAAAGAAATTTTGATTTCCGCTCCACAATAGGACCTCAGCTACACTTGCGGTGTAACTCCTGCCATCACGCTCTAGAGTTTTCCTTCAGCTGTCTGAAGCTTCTCTTTACCGGCACTTTGTAATATTATGAACTACCTCGAAGAGAACGACCTATTAACCAATAGTCAGCACGGATTCAGAAAGTATCGATCTTGCGAAACACAGCTTGCCCTTTATTCATATGAAGTGTTAAGTGCCATCGACAAGGGATCTCAAATCGATTCC
Source organism: Locusta migratoria (assembly GCA_026315105.1). Classification (NCBI taxonomy): domain Eukaryota; kingdom Metazoa; phylum Arthropoda; class Insecta; order Orthoptera; family Acrididae; genus Locusta; species Locusta migratoria. Next base: position 909,311,358 of record CM048744.1, read on the forward strand.
ATATTTATGCATTTCCGGAAGGCTTTTAACACTGAACCCCACAAGCGGCTTCTAATGAAATTGCGTGCTTATGAAATATCTCCCCAATTGTGCGATTGGATTCACGATTTCCTATCAGAACGGACACAGGTCGTTGTAATTGCCGGTAAGTCATCGAGTAAAACAGAAGTGATATCTGGCGTTCCTCCAGGTAAGCGTTATACGTTTCCTATTCTTCCTTGTGTTTATAAACGTGTTAGGAGACAATCTGAATAGCTCCCTTAGACTGTTCGCGGATGATGCTGTTGTTTATCGGTTAGTGAAGTCAACAGAGGATCAAAAACAACTGCAAAGCGATTTAGACAAAATTTCTACATAGTGCGAAAATTGGCAATTGACACTAAATAATGAAAAGTGTGAAGTAATACACATGACCACTAAAAGAAATCCGCTGAACTTCAATTACACGATAAATCAGTCAAACCTTTTGGTGGTAAATTCTACGAAATGCCTAGGAGTTACAATTACGAACAACATGGACTGGAGAGGACACATAAAATATTGTTGAGAAAGAAAACCAAAGGTTACGTTTCATTGGCAGAACGCTTCTAAGATGCAATATCTCCACCAAGGAGACCGCCTACATCACACTTGTACGTCGTCTCCTGGAGTACTGTTGCCCAATGTGGGACGCTCACCACGTGGGACTGACGGACGACACTGAGAAGGTTCAGAAAATGGCAGCTCGTTTTATCACGTTACAGGGGGGGAAAGCGTCACGGAAATGTTGCACGATTTGAGGTGGAAATCATTAAAAGAACAACGTGATTCGTTGCAGCTAGATCTATTAGCGAAATTTCAATCACCGACTTTTACTTCTGAATTTGAAAATATTTTGCTAGCACCCACCTACATAGGGAGACTTGACCATCCCAATAAAATAAGAGAAATCAGATCGAAAACGGAACGATTTAGGTGTACTTCCTTCTCGCACGTTATTAGAGAATGGAACGGTAGAGAAAGGTAAATGTGATTTGCAGAGTTTCTATCTGGATGTAGATATCCATCGCTGAAATTAGTTAACTCTTATCCCTTTCCACACCATATTAGGATTTTAAAAATGTTCCTGTCGACCACATAAAATTTTCCTGCACTGGGAAATACAGAAAAGGTCATTCTGTACATACTTAGGAATACTGTACGAGAAAAAAAATTGGATAAATATCAATTCTTTCTCTTGAAAATTATGAAACAACTTTGGTCGCATGAAGTCTTTGTTTGTCTAATGCAAATGAATTTAGGTCACTGAGTGGCCATATTCAGTGCTAAAATCGAAGCCCTGTGGGTCCACACAGACTGTTATTGTTGTGGTCTTCAGTCCGGAGACTGGTTTGATGCAGCTCTCCACAATACCCTATCCTGAGCAAGCCTCTTCATCTCCACATAAGAACTGCAACCTACATCTGTCTGAATCTGCTTACTGTATCCATCTCTTGGTCTTCCTCTGCGATTTTTACCCCACACACTTCCCTCCAATGCTAAAATCACAATTCATTGATGTCTAAGAACGCGTCCTACCAAACTATCCCTTCTTTTAGTCAAGTTATCCCAGAAATTTCTTTTCTCCCCAATTCTGTTCAGTACCTCCTCATTAATTACGCGATCCACCCACCTAATCTTCAGCATTCTTCTGTAGCACCATATTTCAAAAGCCTCAATCCTCTTTCTGTCCACACTGTTTTTCGTCAATGTTTCACTCCCATACAAGGCAACACTCCATACAAATGCCTTCAGATAGGACTTCCTTAGGCTTAAATCAATATTCGATGTTAACAAATATCTCTTTTTCAAGAACGCTTTTCTACCCATTGCCTTTCTGCATTTTATATCCTCTGTAATGAGGCCATCATTTGTTATTTTACTGCCCAAGTAACAAAACTCATCTACCTCCTTTATTGCTTCGTTACCTAATCTAATTCCTTCAGCATCACCTGGTTTTCTTAGACTGCACTCCATTACCCTAGTTTTGCTCTTGTTAATGTTCATCTTATATGCACCTTTCAGCACACTGTCCATTCCGTTCAATTGCTCTTCCAGGTCCTTTGCTGTATCTGACAGACTAGCAGTATGAATATTAACTGCAGAAAGAATTCGTTAATTCGCCTTTGCCGTTTGTGCCTTTTCGGTTGACTTTCACCGTCCAGTGTTTCCGTCTTTCTTCACCCCTTGGGAATACAAGCATTGCAACCATCTTTACTTTGGTTTTTACAGTCAACGGCGGAACAACCAGGCGTTTCTCTTGGCTGTGCTTAATGATTATATAATACACATTATTAGTTTCACTCAGTAAATCACTTCAACCTTTAATCTTAAAAACTGATGCGAAGGTCTAAAATTATAGTCACAGACCGACGAACAGCAAGTGTACTGATGTAAAATAATTTACGGAAATAGAACCGACAGAAGACATACAACAGTGCAGCAGTACCTACCGTAATATAACCTGTAAGTAACTGTAAAGTGAAATCGCTCTCAGAAGTATTTAAGGCACACTACAGCACAGAAGCGCTCAAGTAGGTATTCATACGTATACAAAGCCCCACGAGCTATATAACTACATGGAGTGGCTATCTCTGGGTGAACAGCGCTCCTTGTGGCAGCAACCAGGAACTGTGGCAGCCATTTTTTTGAACGTCTAGGGCGCCGAATACGAAAGTTAGACCGACGCTATTTACGTGTTTTGGTTTCAGATTTCATGTATCGTAGTAAGCTTACAAGGTTATTTATTAAGCTGAAATCATGCCGAGTGTATGCGCAGCATATAACTGTACGAATCGCAGTAATGAGACTGTTGGAATATCGTATTTTCAATTACTATTTGTATGTTTTCGTTTCTAACATTTAGTGTACTCGTCTTTTGTACTTACCACATTTCTGCGTACAACAGTCCTGCCGGCTTGAAAAATGAAGAACTTACAAAACGATGGTTAGCCAATATGATCATAAATAAGATCTCTATAAACGGAGCGTTAAGGTTGCTGTAGAAATGTGCCTCACCGTTTGAAGAAACTATAGGGAATGTGGAGGTGGCAGTTACGATGATGGGTGCTGATGGTAACAGGTTGACGAATCGGTTGAAGAATTACTTTTGGATAGTATAAATTTTTCAAAATTGTGATTTGCATCAAAATTAGGGGTTGAGTTATTAAGACAAGTTTATTGCACACCAATAAAAATTGTTGTACCAATGAAATTTATCTATATCTATAAAAATTGAATAAGTATATGAATGTATGTTCCCTACAGACTCCAAGATGGTTGAGGCAATTTTTGTGAAATCTTAACCCTTTGAGACCCATTAATAAACACAGGAAGAAAACTATAATAATTTCTTTCAGAATCTACTTTTATTGTCTTTAAGAGCAATAATGTAGTGTAATAACAATACAATTTGTATTTCACAATAAAATATTCTAGGTGGTTTGCTAGAGAAACCACTTGGCTGTTACGACAGTTTTCGGTGGAGCTTGATTTGTTAGAAGGGATATTTGAACCATATTCCTATGAAAACTCAGTTGTTTCTTTGGACAGTATCTGTTGTACCCACTGAATATGTTCTTTTAGTTATGTATTGTCATCACTCACATCATCGTCATTGTTGCCGCTACTAACGTGAACAGTCACTTTCAGCACACAGCTTCATTCATATTCTCTTCAAATTTGACTACGGTCTATTCAGGTGAAAGAAGTCGAATTACTTCATCAATTTTGTCTGATTCACTTCCATTATTCGAAGCAGCCGACTCAGTGTCACTTGGATTTTGAGCAAGTACGTACCTCTGTTTGCATATATGTTCTTATGTCAGATGCTCTGAATTTCTGCTTTACTCTTGATGGCGCTCTGTTACCCATACTGACACGCTACAAAGAATAAAAGAAAAAGGAACCTGTAGATTTACCGTTTGAAGGTCGTTACGTCCCAGTGGTTTCATTCTGTAACCACCTACATTTTTGTATAGAAGTGAACTTTACATTATGAATATCAATGTAGATATCTTCGAAATGTCCTAAAATGGAGTATAACAATAATGCATTACATAAAACTGCAATTATGTGGCCGAGAAGACTGAGGCGCTCCAGTCACGGTCTGCACGGCCACTACGGTCGGGGGTTCGAATCCCCCCTCGGGCATGGCTATTTGTGCCGTCCTTAGTATAAGGTAGTTGATAAGTAGTTTGTGAGTTTAGGGACTGATGACCCCGTAGTTAAGTCCCATAAGCTTAACAAACATTTGAACATTTTTGCAATTCTGTGCTGCACAGATGTCACAAACTAATTTCATTACGAAGTCTTGGTCTAAAGCACTTGTACTCGGCGCAGCGCTGCACAAATTTAGTTCTTTACCCGACATCAATGACTTCTCTACTGCAACAAGTAGCTGGCGCTGACGCTAGAGGTCACCAGCAATCAATGTGGACTGGTGGTTTCAAGAAGGAACCATCGAGCCGGAAAAGGAGGCAAAGTAAAAATGTGGTTTCCGGCTGAAACCACTTGGCCGGAAAGGGTTAAGCAAATCTTCAAATATCTTGGACCGCGTGAGAGACGCCTCGCAAAGAGTTCGAGAGTCGTCTGTGGAATGTCGCATACATCCCATACTATCCGCGCAAAGCCGGGGCGGGTTGCTAGTCTACAATCTATATGATGGCTCATTGCTAATTCACTTCGTAAAGTACTTCCGAACTAGGGATCGTGTCATTCTGTAATAGAATCAATGTACATGGATGATACCTTTTGGAGCAGGTGGGACGTAGTACTACATACTGCACATTCACGTGTAGAGGCCACGGAACATTGCATATAAATCACTGTCTCAGTCATCCTGTAGCTGTGCTCATGTTTGTTGTTAGATGGCAGAATGGCGCTGTTGCGAAACGACGGCAGCAGGCAGCCACTGCGGCGGGCACTAAACGTGGCATGAGAAGGCAGCTGGTGGCCGAGAACAGCCGGCCTGTTCACTGCCCGGAAATGGCGGTGCCAGTTGTAAAAGGCACGCATGTCCACTGCCTAGTCGTTTTTTGATCCTTCTTTAATGAATTTTGTAGTCCGGTATGGGCAGGCTGGTAGCAGCTTATTACGCTACTCTTCAGCCGGTACGTTACACAACTGGAACAGGACTACCAGCCCGGCGTCGACTGGCAGCGTTATGTATGGTCCTGTTAACCCTGTCATTCCCACATTATGAATTCAGCTTCGGAAAAATTAAAATTCAGTATTTTCTGTATTCATAAAGTGCACTACATATCAAAATATGTATATTAAAATGTTTAATCAGACTCTATATTCATTTTATGTCATGTATGTCACAACACAGACGTTTGTATCGACGTATTTTATTACTTGGGACGTTATTTTATCGACAGTTAACTGTCAGATCAATAATGCTAGCATACTATTCGCCACAGCACCAAAGACAAGACAATTCACTGCTGAAATAAAATAACATGAACCACAATCACGCTCACTCTCACAGCCAAGTACAAACGGCAACTTAGCACAACCTCCATAGTCGGATAGATTGTCTCAGAAGTGTCTCCACGCTGGAACAAACGGCAAAATGTCGTACTAGAAGCATGTTTTTCATCAACAAGAATACAACTTTAAGGACTGGTACACAAAGTAGGGTATAAATAAGCTTTTAATACGTTGTTGTCGACAAACAATACTGGGAATGAAATGGTTAATGCGCTCGGTTGCCAGAACGTCTGTCTGACTGAGTGGTAATCGCAATGAATGGCAAGTCCGGCTGTAGCACAAAGTAGAATTCTTTAATTTGACAATCAAAATAATTTCATTACTTAACAGAGTGCAGACCAATGTTTAACGCCCGTATTGAACAATATAAATGTGATCATGGTTGGCGTGACAGACAGTGTCTAACAGTCACTGAACCAAGGATCAATTTAAAGTTTTGTTTCAAGCTTTGCAAGACATCTAAAGAAACGCAAGCGATGCTAGTACGTATTTATTAGGATCAAAAAATGTTCAAATGTTTGTATAGTCTATGGTACTTAACTACGGGGTTATCAGTCCCTAAACTTACAAACTACTTATGAACTAACTAAGACTAAAGACGGCACAAATATCCATGCCCGAGGGGGGATTCGAACCCCCGACCGTAGTGGCCGTGAAGACCGTGACTGGAACGCCTCAGTCCCCTCGGCCACCGCGGCCGGCTTATTAGGATCAGTCGTTATCCATGAAGTGCGTGTACGAGTACTTCACGCGTTTTCGATGAGTCCGGAAAGTGTTTCTGACAATCCCCGTAGCAGACAACCTATGACCACTGTCAGTGACGAAAAAACATTAATCACAAACAATCGTCGATTAACTGTGCACATGATTGCAGGTGAACTGTATGCGAACGTAGGCTTTCTCGGCGAATGTCATAAATGAAGTCTCGCGGGTTGTCAGCCTAGTGGCTTCATCGTCGTCTCGTAGCAACGTTTCGATGGGATACCCATGAAGACTTCATTTATAGCAGATGAACTGTGAATACGAGCGACAAATCCTTACCCGGAAGTTGGAAACGTGTTGTGCCACGTCACTTGATGACGATCGGGAACGTACAGCTTTAGAGGCTTCATAGGATTTTGAAGAAAAGGTGGATGCGGCAACCCATTTTCTTGAACCGTATTGTACTGACGATGAAACGTGGAGACTCTCGTATTACTATGAAACGAAACGGCAAAGCGTAGAATGACGTTCTCCGATATCAGTCTGGTAAGTGTGGCTGATTCGGTCGAAGGCGTTCTTGAAATCCACAAGTAAGATAGCTGCACTGTTCATTCGATGGCCTTTAACTGAGTCTATACAGTCCCTATAGGCTAGGACAACATCGAATATATTTCTGTCATGGACGGTACACGACTGATATTCGCTAATCACTTTCGATAACATGGGTTTAAGACGGCATCGAGCTACAATCTTATAGTCCGTGTTCAGCAGTGTAATGGGTCGCACAGTGTCAATACTCGGTATGGCACGGGATTTTGGTACAAGTATGATGGTTCCTTCAGTGAAGTCCGGCGGTATAGTGACCCCACTCTTAATTTTTGTAGCGATGGTCTTTAGCACTTCACCAACAAGATAGAAATATTTGTGATAAAATTCGGCAGGGATACGGTCGATGCCTGGGGATTTCCCTTTAGGGCAGCGTTTGACAGCGTCTTCCTATTCGTCGAGCGTGAAAGGTTCATTGATGCGTGCTCGGTCAGCCCTGGTTAGAACGTGCGGAACTTTCTGGATGAGCTTGCGTAAGGATCCAGCATCGACGTCGGTGTCGGTGAACAGCTGTTGGAAGTAGCCGCGTACGTCCTGCTTGATAACTCCGACGTCCGTCGTTCGTTGCCCGTTGCGAGTGACCCACGAGTCGACGTGGAGCCTCTCCCGCCTCTTCCGTTCTCTGTTGATGTGGTACAGAGACAGAGGTTCTCCTGTAACGACCCCGACGGGCTGGCTGCGAACGACCAGTCCGTCACTGCGGCGCCGCAGGTCGGCCAGGAAGCGCGCCTTGTAGCGCTTGAAGTCGGGCAGCAGGTCGGGACGGTCGGTGACGCGCCTCGCGAGGTCCTGCAGGCACTGCTGGTAGAAGCTGGAGGTCGCCCTGCGCCAGCGCGCCGCCTCGCGGCTGTACTCCTTCAGAAAGGACCGGAGGGCGGGCTTCGCCGTCGCTGCCCACCACTCGATCGTGCTGCCTGCGTCGCTCCTGTCCCGCAGTAGTGGCGCCAGACGGTGGTGAGCTTCGCTGTCAAGCTGGCGTTATCGAGGAGGCTGCAGTTGAACTTCCACAGGTTCCGGCAACGCGGGGTGGGAAGTGCGGGCAGCGCGACGCGTAGGATGTAACTGCAGTGGTCGGAGAACGCGACAGGCTGGACGACGGTCGCCGCGACTTGGCCCGCGAGGTCGGCCGCCACGTAGATCCGGTCGAGGCGGTTGTGGCCCGTCGGGTGTGTACTTCGTCCTGAGCGGGTTTAGCACGCGCTACGAGTCCTTCAGGCGGTAGCTGTCGACCAGGAGGCGCAGCTCCTGGCTTCTGTTTGGTCGGGGCACCTGATTAACGTCGGCGAGGACGGCGTTGAAGTCGCCTCCCATAACCAGTTGGTCGGTATTGCGTCGCAGGAGTTGACATATCTTTTCTCCGTAAAACCGGCGTCTCGCAGATTTATCGGAGCAGGGGGCATACAGGTTCAGAAATAGAATACCGTTAATAATACAGACTATTGCGTGACCGTGTGGTAAATACTCGATATTCTGTGCCATAAGGTCGGGACAAAGTAAAATAGCAGTTCCGGTTTCACGTTCAGGGGGCACATTATCAATAATCGTAAATTTGCTTATATAACTCAATGCCTCACGTGTCACTTCCTGAATAAAAGCGAAGTGACATTTGTGAAACAACAAAAAGTCTTCAAGAACCAGCGCTTTATATGGGTCGGTCATCTTGTTAACATTAACTGTTATAACGTAGCAAAGTGTGGTGTTAAAAGTCATAACTAAAAGAGACACACATAGTACTACAAATTGTCCAATCTAAAAACAGACAAAAATGCTGCTGGAAAGCGATAAAAATCCAGCATACCAGTAGCCAGACTGTACACGAAGTGTAGCAGCAGCATAGTCAGTACTGGACAGACACGAACACCACGCACATCCACTGGCAATATAGAAGACATGGGATAAAATGTCACCTAACACACGAGAAAAGGCCCCAAAGAGGTATGTTTGTTCGTAAAAGGTTTTCAACCTACGAGTTCCCACCGACACACACATCCATAAGCGTAAAACACAACAGTTGGAAACATCCATCGCAGGATGTACGAACCCCTATCCAATGTGAAACACACGAATAAAGTGAAAAAAAGTGTCGTAAGATGATGCCATGACGCACTGTCACGGTATAGACGCGCCCCCTGGTGTCGCCCCGTGTCCCTCGCCACTGGTTGGGCGCGGGCGGTGGCCGCTCCTTTCCGGAGTCCTGCGCCGCTTCCGCCAACGGCACATCTGCACGAGGGTCCGTGCCGGAGTCGAGTCCAGACGGCCGCATTCGTCGCCCCGAACTTTCCTTCAGTTTCCTCTTCCCAGACGACTGCGAATCCTGGTGGGGCGAAGCGTCCATCTTCACTTCGGGCTGCGCGGTGGTCTTCTCCAGGAAGTCCTTCAGCTGCCGCACGGTCTGCTCGAGCTTACGGCCGAGGAGCCGGTCCGGTGGCCGGGTTGGCTGTGCGCGTCGCCGAGCCGTCACTGAAGTGCCGGGTTCGAGTCCCGCGCGGCGTCCCTCGTGGAGTACGACGCGGTCTTGTACCGAGGCCTGTTCCTGCTGCCGCTGCTGCGCGACTTGTACCGCCTTCCGGGGGAGGGGGAGGGGCTGCGACGCATCCACTCGGCACGGCGTACCTCCGGGGAGCGGGAGACGCTGCTGCTGCGGGGGCGGGGGCGGTGGCGCTGCGCGCTGCGGTCGCGCCGCGGCTTCGGTTCCTCCTGGGCGACGGCGACTGCGGGTTGGGGCAGCTGGGCAGTCGGCTCTTCAATCGAAACTGCGGCGGTGGCCGGTTGTCCGGCCTCGGGGTCGGACGTTCTCTCCTCCACACACTCGGAGGCAGTCGACACTGAGGGGACGGCGACGTCTTCCGCACGATGTTCAGATCCGGGCTCGGCAGCTGACACCTCGGGAACGACAGATTCCGTGGCGGGTTCGAGTCCTGTGCTCGCGTCGGCTTCCTGCAGGTGTCGCTCGACCGCTGCGTTCCGTTCGGCGTCGACTTCGTCCGACCACGACAGGTGCTGTGCTGCGCCGATCTCTTCCGCGTCCATCGGCACCTCTTCCGTTGCGGGAACGTCGTCCGCTGCGTTTCGCGCGTGGGAGGATGCGACGCCGAGGGCGACCGACGCGTACGTCGCGCCGCCGTCGCCGGCGGGCAGCTGCACGGGGCCCTGCCTGCGAGGACACTTGTTCCGCACGTGGCCGACGGCGTGGCAGAACGAACACGTCTGCGGTTGGCCGCTGTATGTGACGAACGCGCGGTTGCCGCCCATCATGAGGAACCATGGAATGTGTTGTCGTACCACCATCCGGTCTCTGCGGATGCCGTTCTCTACTTGATATATATAGGCCGCAGACCATTTTTCCTTGGTCACGAGTACACGGTTCCCTACGGCGCCAAACTGCGAGAGATGGTTTGATTCCTCGTCTCGAACGGCAAGTTGAAAACTGACAGTTCTAAGTCCGAACCCTGCATGAGATAGCTGAACGCTACTCACAGTACCGTCGAGATGTTTGAAGGAACGAGTACCACCGTTTGCATTCACTAGGTCGTCACACATTTTGGAGGTCGGTAATTTCAGAAATAACGCGTTTAGAAAAACGTCTAGTTACAACCCGAGAATGTCCGTTTCCGAAATTTTCATTTCTTCCAATATCCACCGATCAATTTCGTACCCGGAGGGGCGGGGAACAGAGCGATCGAACGAACATTGAATATTATTCTGTCTTAGGAATCCATTACTTACTTACAAACAAGTGTTAAACACCAAACAAGGAAACACGCCGCGAAGTCCGCCGCAGGCCGCCTCGAAACACACTTGTTTACACTGCTCGGAGCGCACCGCAGCCCAGACAAGTGCTAGCCAACCCCGACAGAGCTTACCGTCAGTGATCGATCGGAAATCGGTGTATCCACTGCGGTACGGCCGTTGGCGATAATGGCATTTTTTAAAAATGTTCAAATGTTTGTATAGCTTATAGGACTTAACTACGGGTTCATCAGTCCCTAAACTTACTAACTACTTATGAACTAGGTAATACTAAGGACGGCACAAATATCCATGCCCGAGGGGGGATTCGAACCCCTGACCATAGTGGCCGTGCAGACCGTGACTGGAGCGCCTCAGTCCCCTCGGCCACCGCGGTCGTCATTTTCGTGTACCCTGCCAACTGTAGTACAATATGTAGTGACTTTAGCAGTGACGATTATATGATAATAGCTGTATTATTACCGCAAAGTCCTGAAAATCTGTTCCTGTGAATTTTTAATAGCTATCACAATATTTGTAATATTTAAAACAAAAATGTGGAGAGCATGCATTAAATAACAGTGGTACGAATTGTTCACCGAAGTCATTAACGATTATATTGCATTACAAATGTTATGAACTGTTAGATTTTTCTAAGCAGCATCTACTTCCTACAATATTCTGCACCATATACCCCACGTTTTCTTTTTAATTCATTTTAAATTGCAGAAGTATTGTCGCAGCAATTTAAAATTAACAAGTCCTGTTTTTTTTAGGTCCATCTGAATGAAGTTAGTAAATTCTAAAGGATTACGAGAAATTATTTTATACTTTTTATCGATATGTTTTATTTTTTCAAGTGCGTGTAATATTTTGAAATCTATTTCAAACTTTATGATGAGATTATAGTAGACGAGTGGTAACTTTCAGATTAATTTTAGTTTTTCTTCCGTGAATCAATGAATATATTGCCTCCTCGACGTATATCTCGTGAAGAGACCGAGAAAATTAAAACCAGAGGGATCCGGAGTTTATCATCAATCATTCTTACCATGAAACATTCGTGATGAAAACATTTAAAGGCGACATCGCCATGCAACAGGTAAGAAAACGATTCAACATCTTCCTAGATACCTACTATTAATTACATGTGATATTTACGATCTTCTTCTAACAGACTCTAAGTCATTTCAGTTCCTAAGTTTGTAGCAGGTTTCGTCAGCTCTATATGTACTGACACTTATCTCTATTTGCTTCGTTTCATTGCTAAGGGGAACTAGTATCTTGATGTAACAGCAAAATGTTTCACGGGTTTTATAAATATGTAAGTGGAAGATGTAAAAACTTAACACTCGTCGTTTCTAATTCCGTCTGATATTTATTGAACCATAGACCATGATACGAAGGCTCACCACCCCGGCTGACGCCAACTCTCACAAACCACTACTCTGACGATAACTCACTCACAGCCTTCCCGGCTGAGAATTTATATCTCGAAAAAACAATGGACTTCTTCGGTAATAATTACAGAAATGTTTCACGTTACAGGTTACGATAAAAGACTAAAGAGATAAATACTTTTACAATTGAAATCTTAAACATACGTAATTTACATATAAGCAAAACGGATTTACAATACAAAATTCTGATCATACGAAATTTGATTCTTTAATAATATATGCTGTATGATTTTAATCAACGTTTAAAAATGATAGTCACGAGATGCTAATATTACCAAAGAATTCTAATGAAGACAGCTATCTTCCAGTGACAATGAGGATTCAAGATAATAACTTATTTATCTAAATACGAAAATGTAAGATGATTTAGAAAGTTAAATTCAGTATTTTCGCATCAGTTATTGAACAGTCTAATATTTCAATTGTATATTTTTGACGACATTACAGAGTTCATTTAATGAAATAAATCGCAATTTGCGATAGTTATGGCAGACGCGTTGATCACTCCGCCAGATTTTTTTTATTTATTTTTTATTTTTTTTTTATCTGGTAGATCTGTGGTTTGCGGTCGTTTGTTCAGTTTGTTCGTGGTTGTTCGTTGAATGATTGGCTCAGCTTTTTAATTACAGAGGGCGTTCAGCCCCCTGACCGGGCGCGCTGAGCCACGGCGTCCGGCACGCCAGCGAGGCGTCTGCCTAGTAAGCAGGAGATCCCGGGTTCGAATCCTGGCCGGGCACAAATTTTCATTCGCCGCACTTTGGTTTTCCATCTAAACCTAGTACAGTGATGCCATAACTGTCATAAATTGCGATTTATTTCATTAGTCTAATATTTACTGTTTTGAGATGTTTTGTTATTATAGTAAGGATAAATTCTGGTGGATAGATGTTTTTAAAACGCAGGAGAAACTCCTAAAAAGAACGAGACCTACGTGTTGCCATCCAAAGAATACAGTTTTTATCTCATTGTTTACATATGCAAACTTAGTTAATGAGATAAACATAGAAGTGATGTTACTAGTAAAGGGGCATAAAAAAGCTGTATATAAAATACTAAATTGCAAAGAGTAACTGTAAATGTCGTGCCTACAAATGAAGAAGGCGATTCCGAGATTATAAATGGGACCTAGTCTGCCCTGATCCATTATAATGTTCTGTGCTATATTGAAAGTTTCAAGTCTATAATACATCCGTAATCCAGGACATATACTTTTAATCAAAAATTAAATATGTTTTTTCGCACCTTGTGCAACTTAATGGTACGGTTGCAAGCAAGAGACTGGGAGGCTCGGCGACCAGCATGTTGGGTCGCGTAGTAACCGACTCTGCGACGCCGCAACTCAAGTATCCTCGTCTGATAGACTCTCTCTAACTACCAATCCGCATCTCTTGGCCGCAGGGTACCCCAGTCGCTCGGTGACTTGAGTATCTCCGTGTGAATATGTCCGTGGTAGTCTGGTAAGCTGGAGACTGTGTTCGAGTCCCGGCTGGTCACAGATTTTCAACTTTCCCCACTATTTCAATGTGCATTGGTAGAACATAGCAAATTCCTTTGTGTCTTAAGATGTAACAGAATGCAAAATTACACAATTCAATAGAAGGAAACAAGCAAAGTTTTACGAACCAAGTTCAAGATAAGTGGCGTTCCCTGTACGTTAATTAAACAGTGCTGAGTTGTAATATAAGCATGGATCAGAAGGCAGAGCGAGAGTGAGGTGTGGGTTGCACAGTGTGTGGCCCTGATGCCAGGCTCGGATGACCACGTGTTGGGTTTCCGTGCAGTACACTCGACACGGCCTGCTGCGCGCCCCGAGGTAAGCCTCCTGCCGCAGCTTCTAGAAGTCACGTGATCCACCTGTCGCTATCAGTTGCTCTCTCCTCTCCTGGGTGTGTGCGTAAACTCCGAGTATCCCTTTCACATCCAAGGTTGTAGCTGATGTGAAAAAAAAAGTTCAAATGTTTGTATAGCTTATGGGACTTGACTACGGGGTCATCAGTCCCTAAACTTACAAACTACTTATGAACTAGCTAATCCTAAGGACGGCACAAATATCCATGCCCGAGGGGGGATTCGAACCCCAGACCGTAGTGGTCGTGCAGACCGTGACTTGAGCGCCTCAGTCCCCTCGGCCACCGCGGCCGGCTAGCTGATGTGACATTAATAACGTTTAAGATACCAAATACATACAGTAAATCATTACAACAAGGAAAATAAATTGATCTTCAAACATTTCCAGAAATTTTGTACCCACATAATTGTGTGGTTTCGGCTTGCACTACATTTTGTTATGATATGCACAATCTTACAGTGAAATGCCTTCAAGCTCGTTTCTTCACATGATACAAGTGAAAACAGTTTGCACCTTTTGACAAACACAAGTACACATCACATCTTGTTTTTGTACGCCAGTTGCAACTGCTTCTGCGACAACATCTTGCAGATTTTAAGTCATCAACAATAGGCCAATGACCAAATTTTTCCAGTCGCACGTCTGTGAAAAGTGAACCGTTTCTTTCGAGCTGTATTTACGTCTTCTTCGTCAATGAATGGAATTCCATTTGGTGGTGAGACCAGGTATTCCCCAAACCATCCCGAATTCAAGAAGATCTCGTATGTCTTTTAGTCGCACTTCATTAGCTTTACTGTAATGCCTGTACTGAAGTCATGAATTCACACATGCCGTGTCCGTGATTTTCATTGCATTTTGAAGCAAATGTTTCTCCTAAATCTTCACCTGAAGAGGACGATCCAGACGAACTTTCCCAGAAGTTTTCAGCATTCTTCTCTGCACTTGGGAGCCAAGTGGAATCGAGGGTATCGTCATCACAGTTTAAATCCTCTACATCTCATTGCAGAATCACTCAGAGGTGCTGAAATTGCACCAGTAATTTTTATATTTCGGTTTGTGATAAATACCAGATTGGTTGATATTTTGAAAGAAATGACATAATAACATCACAGAATCACATAAAATAAACTTGCTGTGAGATATGATAGCTACATATGAAAAAAAAAAAAAAAAGATTTCGAAACCTTGTCAGCAAGTGTTTATCATAAAAATTTGACATTAGACCCAACTCGCACAATTGTGCATGTGCTAATGTTTCAGATTATACCTCCAATAAATTAAAAAAAAAAAAAAAAAAAAAAAGATTTTAAGAATTATACGCGTAAAATGATATACCTACAGTAGATCTACGTCATTAAGATGAAGTAAACCAAATTTATATAATAACAATATATATAAACCTTCGAAAGTGCGGTTTCCCGCCGCCATTGTAAGTTTGACGACTGCTGGTGCCACCCATTGTAGAAACATGGAACTAAAATACGTTGCGCACGTTACCACAGTTCATCCACGATTGTGTGATGAAGGTCCGAACTTCCTAGCTTGAATCATAAAGAAATAAAGCAGCAAAACCAGACCCGCACAATGGTGCGGGCAGGGCATAAAAGGGGTTATCTTTTACAGTGGCGTAATCTGAGACATATCCTAACGCTATGATCATGATTTGTTAGGCCTATACCTGGAGGACCCACAATTTTCAGATTTCTCATTTTAAATAATTTAATTGGTTGGAATGTAAGGAAAGAAGGGAAAGCTGTAAACGAAGTGTGGGGGATAGTGTCCGAAGATTGTGGATGAGTTTTATAAACAGGACATTGTTATGTCTCGAGATGTGATTATGGGTCTGTAACTGAAAGAACTGATTAGTTCACATATGATTTATTTACAAGATGAAATGAGTACGTAACTCTGTTGTATTGTGGTGGCACAAAATTCTTTCTAACTACTACACAGTTCTGCATTGTATCGCTCAGTACACTGTTCCGGTTTGTGCCAGAGGTAGACTGCTGGTTCTCGCAGATGATCTCCTCTGTTGAACTCCTGGTTCGAGCTGTCGTGCTGCTGGCATATGTACGCGAATAGCGACGCCACAACAGATATTTCAGATGACACACTACCCCTGAGTCATTGCGCCGGAACCGACATCCGTGTAGCCCCGTGGCTCCCAACCTTTTCAGACCAGGGACCAGTTTGATTTCCTTGTTGTTTAAGAAAAATGAACTGTGTCAATCTCAAAATAGACTTTTATCAAAACTTTTAACTTATGCGATAAAATCAAAAGTACTGTTTATTACATCTAGACGTATACTCTACAATCGACCGTAAAGTGCGTGGTGGACGGTAAGCTGTACCACTACATTTCCTTTCCTATTACACTCCCAAATAAAACGAGGAAAATGTGGTGTCGCACAAGTACAAAGTGCGCGCCACTTACTTTCGCCGCGCGCCGTCATGCACGCACGGCGCGGCGTTCTCACGACGACAGCCACGAGCGCCCTCTGCGACAACGCCGCTCGTGGCCACCACTGAAGGACATCGGTCACTTCGGACGGAGATAGCAACCAGTTAGGACCTTAGTAATCAGATAGGCACCATTGAAGACTTTGCTATCGTACAGGCACTAGGCAGGCCTCTAACAACTATGTATCAACATTTTGCAGTACTATGTAAAAGTTAAGTATTGTTTCATTCTGTGCAATATATATCTCTTTCTAATTTACTCTAGTGTTTATAGTTTCTGGCTGCTCCCCTCCGTACCTGCACCAGCGTGCTATCTTATTCCTGTGTCGGTCTCATCCACTCGGCCACCGACACCTACGACGAGGCTGGGACACAAAAGCGGCGACGAAGTTGGGACACAAAAGAAAAAATGTCTATATACCTCTGTACGAGCCCTAATTTCTCTTTGTTATCTTTACGCGAAATGTAAGTAGGCGGCAGGAAGATCGTTATACAGCTACAACCATTCAAAGTTTTGGGGTTGGAGGACAACGTAGCTGACTGGCTGGTGGTCATGAGACTGTGGGCCGTGCTCCAGGGGCTAGCCACTCGGCTAGTGAACTACGCTATCGCAGCCTCCTCCCCCGAACCTTTGAACGGTTTTAGCTGCCAAACTAAACGTGATAAAAATGTTATTAAAAATGCCTTGTACACAGTTGATGTCAAAATTCTAGTGCATGATAGAAACAACCATTTTTGCGTTAGAAAAATTGTATGTTTGCATTGTGTACCGGCATGCCTCGGAAACAACTGTGCTCAGTTTCTGCTCTGTAGCTAACATGGTTCTGTTCTGTGCTTTCAAAATGTTTAAGAATATCAACTCGCCCGCCGCGTTTGAGGTTCGCTCAGTGATACGGTTTTTGTCAGCAAAGAACCTGTCTGCTACAGAAATTCATCGACAGATTTGCAAAGTGTATGCTGATACTGTTATGAGTGAAAGAAAAGTGCGTAAGTGGGTACGAGAATTCAAAGATGGGCGTGACAGCGTCCGTGATGAGGACCGCTCCGGTCGCCCTTCATCGATTATAGGCGGTTTGGTGGCTTCAGTTGAAGCGAGGATTCATGACTACAGGCGCGTCACAGTAACAGGTCTCTCAAACGAATCTCCTAACGTGTCGAGATCAGTGCTTAACAGAATTGTTTCTAACCTAAAGCTTAGGAAAGTGTGCTTCCGTTGGGTCCCCAAACTCTTAACAGAGGATCACAAAAATCAAAATTTGAGTATGCGATGATGTTATTAACTCGTTATCACGGAAAAGGTGACGGCTTCTTGACTCAGATAGTAACTGAAGAAACATAGGTATCACTTACACTCCTGGCCATTGAAATTATTACAACACGAAGATGATGTGCTACAGACGCGAAATTTAACCGACAGGAAGAAGATGCTGTGATATGCAAATGATTAGCTTTTCAGAGCATTCACACCTATAACGTGCTGACATGAGGATAGTTTCCAACCGATTTCTCATACACAAACAGCAGTTCACCGGCGTTGCCTGGTGAAACGTTGTTGTGATGCCTCGTGTAAAGAGGGAAAATGCGTACCATCACGTTTCCGACTTTGATAAAGGTCGAATTGTAGCCCATCGTGATTACGGTTTATCGTATCGCGACATTGCTGCTCGCGTTAGTCGCGAACCAATGACTGTTAGCAGAATATGGAATAGGTGGGTTCAGGAGGGCAATACGGAAAGCTAAGCTGCATTCCAACGGCCTCTTTATCACTAGCAGTCGAGATGACAGGCATCTTATGCGCATGGCTGTAACGGATCGTGCAGCCACGTCTCGATCCCTGAGTCAAAAGATGGGGACGTTTGCAAGACAACAACCATCTCACTTCGACGATGTTTGTAGCAGCATAGTCTGTCAGATCGGAGACCATGGCTGCGGTTACCCTTGACGCTGCCTCACCGACAGGAGCGCATGCGATGGTGTACACAACGACAAACCTGGGTGCACGAATGGCAAAACTTTTTTTTTATTATTTTTCATTATTATTATTTTTTTTATGAATGGAGGTTCTATTTACAGCATCATGATGGTCGCATCCGTGTTTGTTGACATAGCGGTGAACGCACATTGGAAGCGTGTATTTGTCATCGCCGTACTGGCGTATCACCCGGTGTGATGGTATGGTTTGCCATTGGTTACACGTCTCGGTCACCTCTTCTTCGCATCGACGGCACTTTGAACAGTGGCTGTTACAGTTCAAATGTGTTACGACGCGTGGCTCTACCCTTCATTCGACCCCAGCGGAACCCTACATTTCAGCAGGATAATGCACGACCGCATGTTGCATGTCCTGTAAGGCCCTTTCTGGATACGGAAAATGTTCGACTGCTGCCCTGGCCAACACATTCTCCAGATCTCCGATTGAAAACGTCTGGTCAATGGTGGCAGAGCAACTGGGTCTTCACAATACGCCAGTCACTACTCTTGATGGCCGGCCGCGGTGGCCGAGGGGACTGAGGCGCTTCAGTCACGGTCTGCACGGCCACTACGGTCGGGGGTTTGAATCCCCCCTCGGGCATGGATATTTGTGCCGTCCTTAGGATAAGCTAGTTGATAAGTAGTTTGTAAGTTTAAGGACTGATGACCCCGTAGTTGAGTCCCATAAGCTTCACAAACATTTGAACATTTGAACTACTCTTGATGTACGGTGGTATCGTGTTGACGCTGCATGAGCATCTGTACCTGTTCACGCCATCCAAGCTCTGTTTGACTGAATTGCCCAGACGTATCAAGTCCGTTATTACGGCCTGAGGTGGTTTTTCTGGGTTCTGATTTTTCAGGATCTATGCACGCAAATTGCGTGAAAATGTGATCACATATCAGTTCTAGTATAGTATATTTGTCCAACGAATCATCTGCATTTCTTCTTGGTGTAGCAATTTTAATGGCCAGTAGTGTATCACGCCCGAATCGAAGCAGAAGTGCACGGAATGGAGACACACACACTCGCCTGTAAAGGTGAAGGCCAAACAGACTGTCCCAGCGCAAAATCGTGGCGTCGCTGTTTTGGAATAGGCATGGTGTTTTGTTGGACGACTTCGTGCAACAACACACCAATATCATTACAGAAGTGTACTGCTAAACCCCGAGAAAGCTACGCAGAGTGATTCAAAACAAAATGCGTGCCTTGCTGATATGAGAATTGTTCTCCATGAGAAGGCAAGGTCAGACCCGCGATTTGTTGGACAGTTTTGGCTGGGAAGCAGTCCAGCACCCTACAGCCCTGATCTTGCGTCTACCTCAAACCTCAGTGGCAACCGTTACAATGATGCTGACGACGTGAAAATGGCAAAGAACTCTTGGTTGTCGGAGCAGGCGCTAAGATTTTATGAAGAGCGTTGTTAAAATTGGTTGAGAGGTAAGATAGGTGTTTGACAAACTTGGCAACTATGTCGAAAAATAAAGTACGTACTTTCTGAATATATTTCGTTGTGTATTTTTGTTCAAACGGGCCCTACTTAAAAAACACGTCTCGTATTTCCGCCAACCTTTGAAATTGTTTTTCAATCTAATTGCGCAAGTTTTAATTGATAAAGTTTATCCAAGTCAACCTGATTCATTGAGTGCAAATGTATTTTCAGAAAGTAGCTGCTTTATTTTTCGACATAGTTGCCAAGTTCGTTCAAACACCTATCGTAGCTCTCACAGAACGTGTTTTACAGATCGTTAATAACTGAACTGTGAGCACACTTGAGATATAAGAGAGAGCAAAAGAGCCGCACGTTGGTACCCTTAACGGCAACGTCATTATTAACTGGCAGCCGGCCCAAGGTAAACTTCTAGTTTCTACGCATAAATTAATATCTACACTTAGTGTCTATTTCCTTGCATATTCAAGACAGTCTTGTAACAGCAGATGAATTTCTTTGAAACACTTTCTTAAAAACAGTTAAACAGTGGTCCTTCTCAGTTGATTTTTAAATTCATTACTTGATATTAAATTAATAATAACAGTTTTATGTAGATTGCACTAATTTATTTTAATTCGTTAACCTTAACTGTTGTATCAAACGAGTTACAGTGCTTACATACAAACTTGAAACATATGTTACTCGTTTACACTTACAAGGAAAGTACATGGGCTCGAACAAACATATCTGTATGAACGTTTGCTTACAGGATCTCTACGTACACCTCAATGTGCTGGTGGGTGTCGTTTTTATGCAAAACTCTGCAATGATGCTCTAGATAGGACTGTAGATGTAATTGTAGACGCCTTACGCAATGCAAATATCTTAACTATAACTTATGTAATAATCATCGTACATGTTCTCTAGCGTATTGTCATCAAAAGCCGTGATGATAGTTGCAACTTTAACCTTCTCCTCGGAAGACTGTTACTGCCACTGCTTCCATCGCCTCTTCCCGCACTTACCGTAGCACTACCGCTTCCAATGAGTTGTTCGTCATTATCATCCCAATTATCATCATTATGTGTTAATGTAACAACAGTATCTAACTTATGATCATATTTCTGTACCAAAACATATACGAGAAAGCATGCAAATGATTTATATTCTACACTAATACCATCTTCACGAAGAAGGATTCTTCGTAACTTCATCTCAACTAATCGCAATACATTATCAGGATTGATTACCAATCGCCGCCGCATCAGACGCTTCAACACACAAATAACGTCACAAAACGCAACTTTGGAGGCACACTGCACCATCCCTACTGGCGAACCGACAGGTCAAAGTGCAATGCGGCATGGCACACGCAGAGGCCTCTAACGGACGAGTACAGAGTTTTGCAGATGCAATAAGGGATCTTTACATTATCTCTCATACAATTTTGGTGTATATGTGTTTCTTCTAGCCCAAGTACTTTCCTTGTTAGATTAATAAGCATATGGAATGTGTCTCTGATCTGGTAGTACGAATAAAATGTTAAAAAATAAAGAATCATTGATAAATATACAGGAGGGGGGAGGGGAACCTGGAATGAACTTAATTTAAAGCTGGAAACTCTATGTGCTATGAAAATAGTATATTAAATAGTATATGCAATACACATAGATTTTCCAGCTTAAAATTTATTCCTGGCCCATCCTCCCCGTATATTTATCAATGATTCTTTAATTTTTATCCTTTTAATTGTACTACCACAGTAGAGTCTAAGAAGACATTTCCTATGTGTACAAATCTAAGTGTAAATGAGTCTATCTCTAATGACCAAGCTGTCGACGTTACGTTAAACCCGAAACTTCCTTCCTCCTGTAAATGAGTAACATATCTTTCAAGTCTGGACGTAAATATTGAGCTGGCCGCGGTGGCCGATGGGACTGAGGCGCTCCAGTCACGGTCTGCACGGCCACTACGGTCGGGGGTTCGAATCCCCGCTCGGGCATGGATATTTGTGCCGTCCTTAGTCTTAGCTAGTTCATAAGTAGTTTTTAAGTTTAGGGACTGATGACCCTGTAGTTAAGTCCCATAAGCTATACAAACATTTGAACATTTGATTTGGTAAACACAGAAGTCTGAAGATGGCCTTGTAAGACGAAAACCGGTTAACGAATTAAAATAAACTTGTGGAATATACATAAAAGCCGCGGAGGGGTGGCCAAGCGCATTGAGGTGGTATGCTCCGATGCGCGAGGCTGTTCCCCGTCGGAGGTTCGAATGCTCCCTCGGGCATGGATGTTTGTGTTGTCTTTAGCATAAGTTATAAAAGTTTAGGAAATGATGACTCCGCAGTTAAGTCCCATAAGCTTAAAAAACGTTTGAACATACACAAAATTGTGATTTTTATTTCAATATGAAGAATCAGTCAAAGTAATGAATTACTTCAATTTATTTTGCTACCAGTTATTTTTACGCTCAATTTTTGGCAAATACGTCAGTATTATTTATTTAAATATTACTCATACAAGATAAATAACACGGGGAAAAAAGGAAATTGGACAAGATAGGTAGGAAAACCACGAATTACATCCAGTGACAAAACTGGATTACAGAACTGATTCCACTTTTGTTTTGGCATTCATACACCAGAACGCACATTCTGTAGCTTAGCCATTCGCTTGTTTTGAGCTAGATAACATACTAGTTTCCTAGGGTATTATTTGCGGACGGAGAAGTTAGTACTGCTTCCTCCCACAAGTCCCCTAAAACCTCCACATCCTTGCGGATGCTGTTGCGTAGCAGTGTGCGTTTGTACCGCCCTACAGTACGCACGAGGGGCCGTAGTTGCTGTCCAAGACTGAAAGCATAGAGTTCTGACTAACCTGTTGTCTTCTATAGTTGTGTCCCCAGCGCAGAAGACAGCACACAGGTCGTTGGTTCTTGTACAGCATACAAGTGAGGCTAAAATACGTTCTGTATGATGGAAGCACAAGAAGCGACTCGCGAGATTTTTAATTTTCAGGGATGCCATTTATTAATTAAATAATATAATATGAGCAACTATTGTTAATATGACACGGCCTATGCTGCCCATAGCTCGTGTGGAGACATCGACTGTTATCACTATTATAAAAATTTTTACTCATGACCGGCGCGGTCCGGCACGTATAATGGTCAGCTCGAGACTGAAACTGCGGCGCGTTGCGAGACTAGAGGGCACCTGACGCTCTATTTTGCGCCAAAACAGGGCCGTCGCTTGCCTTCTGCAAAATCGCTCTTCTCTTGTTACAATAAGAGAAGGCACCTTAAACTTTTTAAACTGTCAAAATCTAGCCTGTCCTTGAGATATTTATTACAAATTCTCAGCTCTGAATAATTAATATTTAGTATATTATAAACAAAACTAATTTCAAAAGAAATCACGTGACGTGAAACGCAGCAGCCAATGCGAGGAGAGTACAAGTAACATAGGCGGGCTTTCCCACGGGAACCAGCACCTACAGTGCCATACGCTCCCCACCCCACATTTCAACATATGCTGCACGCGTTTAAGACGCGTACGATGTTAGCAAAGAAACGGCCAGCGGCCAGAAATATGAAGTGGCCATAGGCCAGGAATATCACAAACTCAGTTAGGAAAACTCATCAACAAACAAGTTACATAAGTTATTACTGGAGCTACCGCTGACCGCATTGTCCGTCGGCCCAGTGTGCGATGCTCTGTCAGTCTTTCGCAGACGGGAAGTCCCGGAGGAAACTCCATGTCTTCAGCACTGCAAAATAAAACCTCAGCTGACTTGCATCCTGTGCTCGCCGGGTACGCCGAGGTAAAAACGAACGGAAAAACACCGCGTGTGCAAACGTAAGACGTAAAGCAGTCAACAGTCCGAAGATTGGTTTGAACACCACAGCGATTTATTACGCACCGTCCTGTTTGGACGTGGTTGTGCCGTTGCCTTCGTTCGACCTTTGAATTGACTTACACAACCATTCATAGGAGGACAATCAGTTTAACGTGGATTCCGAACCACGGTGCTACTCGGCATTTTTTCACATCAACAACATTCTCGGAGGCGAAAAAGCAAAAAGTGACAAATTTCAACCATGAGACTGAGCGGGCACCAAATCTACGACGTGTAGATTCATAGTTTTGGCACTACCGCTCTGCCACCAAGCACGCGAAGGTAGGTACATATAAATTAAAAGGCAGAAAAATCGTTAATTACGTAGATTGTTGGCAGAAGAAGGTCATTTTGTTTCCTTTTGTCTACTATTGCGTCACTTTAAATTTTAGCCGGCCACGGTGGCCGAGCGCTCTGCAGCGCGCCAGTCACTGTCCTCACGGCCACTACGGTCGGGGGTTCGAATCCCCCTTCGGGTCTGGATATTTGTGCCGTCCTTAGTCTTAGCTAGTTCATAAGTAGTTTGTAAGTTTAGGGACTGATAACCCCGTAGTTAAGTCCCATAAGCTATACAAAAATTTGAACATTTTTTTAAATGTTATGCGGATACTCTTTTCATGTGCCACACCAACATTTCGAAACGTTACTAGATTATCTACATGTACAGTATTATTGAAATCGGTCGACAAGCGAATGTTGAGAACCACAGAAATGAGTTTTACCTGGTCAGATCTTCGACCGTAGATGTTGGTAGACAGGGATGGCGTCATTTTCATAGCACCAAATGCAAATGTTCAAATGTTTATAGAGCTTAAGGGACTTAACTACGGGGTCATAAGTACCTAAACTTACAAAAAATGTTCAAATGTTTGTAAAGTCTATGAGACTTAACTACGGCGTCATCAGTCCCTACTTACAAACTAGCTAATACTAAGGACGGCACAAATATACATTCCCGAGGGGGCATTCGAACCCCCGACCGTAGTGGCCGTGCAGACCGTGACTGGAGCGCCTCAGTCCCCTCGGCCACCGCGGCCGGTCCTAAACTTACAAACTAATTATCAACTACCTTATACTAAGGACGGCACAAATGTCCATGCCCGAGGGGGGGGGGGGAGGGGGATTCAAACCCCGACCGTAGTGGTCGTGCAGAACGTGACTGGTGCGCCGCAGACCACTCGGTCACCGTGGCCGGCTTTCATGGCACCAACTATAACTATACAAAGTGTGTTTTGGCAAATTAACAATTTTATCCATTAGAATTTGACAATTTTTTTTAAGGAATAGGAGTAATATTAAATTTCACGTATAAGATTTATTTAAAAAGTTGGATATTTTTAAAAACTGCTGAACTGTTATTTATAGTGTGACAATAATTGTACTATGTGAAAGAAAACTTAAATTAGTTACAAATTACGGGGTGCACATGTCTACATGTAAACATCACAAAAGATATTCGGATTTAGGTACTAACATGATCGATAAGCCTGCCTTCCGTGGCGCAGGCGAATAGCGTAATTCTGCATGGCCCGCTGAAGTGTCGGAACATTTATGACCTCCAGAAAGGCTGCTTTCAGCTCATCAGTGGTTATTGCTGCACACTTTGTCTTTAATACAGCTCCACAAAAAGGAGTCGAAATTTCGGTCACTTTGGAAAATGGGGATGAAATCACCTTCCAACACCTTCCTGTACCGCTCGGTAGTCACTCTGGCATCAAGGAACATCGCACTGATTCTTAATGACTGGGCACTGAACATGTATGCACCAATTTTAGTTATTAGTAAATATAAGTGGGTTTTGTCATTTAACCAAACCACATTCAGATGCGCATGTTCATACGCATTCACACCATGCACCACGACAAACCGTGCATTTTAACGTCCTAAAGCACACCGTAGAGGTTTTGGAAGCAGTCACGAGGAATCCTACTTCCAACCATGCTCTCCTGTTTGCCCGATCTTTTAGTATCCATGGTCCAAGGATCAGATTTTTAAAACATTTAGAGAAGGCACTCCTTTCAGCATTATGTAGTGATGTAATGTTATTCTACACTTCCGTATTCAGTATTGAACAGAGTACGGATAAGTGTTGAATTCAATTAGCGTATTAGGCATTTAAATGTTTGTATAGCGTATGGGACTTAACTACGGGCTCATCAGTTCCTAAACTTACAAACTACTTATCAACTAGCTTATCCTAAGGACGGCACAAATATCCATGCCCGAGGGGGCATTCGAATCCCCGACCGTAGTGGCCGTGCAGACCGTGACTGACGCGCCGCAGTCCCCTGAGCCACCGCGGCCGACTATTAGGTTTTGAAGTGAATCATAAAACTATGCAGTGTTTCCCGCTCCTAGCGAATGAAGTATTACATTTGTTGAAATGGTGATAAGGAAACACAGAGGTAATTAAAGCAAGGAAACGGGAGGAAGTCAAATCAGGCGTGCTTAAAATATACAATTCACGTGCGGGGTTAGTTCATCTACATCTACATACATATTCCGCAATTCACCGTAAGGTGCGTGGCGGAGGGTACACTGTACCACTACTAGGTACTTCCTTTCCTATTCCAGTCCCAAACTGAACGAGGAAAAAAAGAATGCCTATATGCCTCCGTACGAGCCCTAATTTCTCTTATCTTGTCTTTGTGATCTTTACGCGAAATGTAATTAGGCGGCAGCAAGATCGTACTACACTCAGTTTCAAATTCCGGCCCTCTAAATTTACTTAACAGAAATTCACGAAAAGAACGTCGTCTTTCTTCCAGCGATCCCCAATTGAGTTGCCGGAGCATTTCCGTGACACTCGCGCGTTGGTCGAACCTACCGGTAACAAATCTAGCTGCTCGCCTCTGAACCGCCTTTATGTCTTCCTTCAAACCCATCTGCTGCGGGTCCCAAATACTTGAGCAATACTCAAGACGTGGTCGTACAAGCGTTTTATACGCGGTCTCCTTTACAGGTGAAGTACATCTTCCCAAAATTCTCCCAATAAACCGAAGTCGGCTATCTGCCTTACTCACAACTGTCCTTACTTCTGTATATAGAGTCGATTTTGATACATCTGATGGTTAGACAGAGAAAAATGAAGATTTGTATAAAAAGAATGAGTGATTGACACACAAAAACGAGAAACTGGGGTGCAAATGCTGTATGAAATCTGATACACTCGGGCCAGAACAAGTAATTAATATTCCCAAACGATAGTCAACAGTTTCATGCTTCGGAAAACGCAAAAAGGTTCAGATCTCTCCGAAAGAAAATCTTTGAACATAAGTTTCAAGTTAAGCCCATAAAGCTTAAATATTATATACGGCAACTGAAATATATTGTGAATATCTCTGTATTAAAACACTCGAGATTAATAAGTGAGCTAATGCTTCCAGAACTGTCTATAAAGTCGCTAAAATGAATCAAGAGATAAATAATCTAACCGTCGGTAGTTTAGGGTGGAATGTCAATAATAGAGAATAGATAACAACTCACCTTAAAGACGATCGCTGAGCCGCATACAGGTACCTAAAGATGACAATCATATCCACACAAATTTTCGGCCATTGCCTTCATCAGTAAAAGAATCACATTCATACAGTCACTTGAACCAAGGAGGTTAGAAAGAAGGGAGGTGGCGTTACCTATGCTGAGAACAGTCATTGGTTGAATCCAGGCGGACCATGTTTTTATGCCCAAAATAAAGATTTCTCCGTTAAAACTCTGTGTGAATATTGCCTCCTTTACGTAAAGCAACTAAACTGACAGTCACATCGGAGTATTTATTTACATATGACGTACATGTTAACGACTAGAACTCCTATAGAGGAATACTATGCTCAATGTTTTTGAGCACAAACAAATGGCGGGGTGCCCAGTTAGCTGGCTTCACTTTTTCAGTGTTAGGCCATCTCCAGAGATTCTAATCTCCTTGGCTTAGACACAATTCAAGAAACATGACCACCATTTCTTGAGCGGCTAGAGCTAGTGGTCATATGTGCTTATATCGAAATGACTGTGTATCTATCTGTATCTTTTTCTGTTGAAGGCCTTGGCCGAAAATTTGTGTGTTTATTTTAGGTGCCTGTGGCTCAGCGATCGTCCTTAGGATGAGTTGTTATCTATCCTCTATTATGGACATTACAACAGTAAAATAAATTTAAACAAAAAATTTCTACCAACTTTTCACCTGTTCTTTTTCGGACACATCAGTTTCAAGTGTCTTACTTGTTTATACTTTCCTGTTGAGAATGTGTCTGCCACACTGGACCCTATGGCCTGTGATTCTGCACCACCAGGTTTAACACTTCCTGCACCACGCATTAAGTTGTTAAACGATGAAGTACACTTATTGAGCCCGATCGCTGTGCGAGATCGATCCATCGGCTTGCGGTAGGACTTTGCCTTCCCTCGTGGTGTTGTTATCTTTGCCGGGAAGGGGCGCGGTGCGTGGTCGGCCTGGCGAGTGGTGCGACGTGACTGTGTGTGCGGACGGATTGGCGCGAACAACCACCTGTCATCGCCTGGGCATTGAGTCAAACATAGCTTGGATGGCGTATACAAATACAGACGCCCATGCAGCTTCAACAAATTACCATAGTTCATCCAGAATAGTTACTGGCGTATTGTGACGAGCCAGTTTTTCGGCCACCATTGACCAGACGTTTTCAATTGGTGAGAGGTCTGGAGAACGTGCTGGCCAGGGCAATATTTTCTGTATCCAGAAAGGCCCGTACAGGACCTGCAACATGCGGTCCTATATTATCCTGCTGAGATGTAGGATTTCGCAGGGATCGAATGAAGGATAGAGCCACGCGTCGTAACACATTTGAAATGTAACGGCCACTGTTCATTGTCGTCGATGCGAACAAGACGTGACCGAGACGTGTAACCAATGGCACCCCATACCATCACGCCGGGTGATACGCTAGTACGGCGATGACAAATACACGCTTCCAATGTGCGTTTACGGTGATGTCGCCAAACACGGATGCGACCATTATGATGCTGTAAACAGAACCTGGATTCATCCGGAAAAATGACGTTTTGCCATTCGTGCACCCAGGTTCGTCGTTGCGTACACCATCGCAGGCACTCCTGTCTGTGATGCAGCGTCAAGGGTAACCGCAGCCATGGTCTCCGAGCTGATAGTCCATGCTGCTGCAAACGGCGTCGAACTGTTCGTGCAGACGGTTGTTGTCTTGCAAACTTCCCCATCTGTTGACTCAGGGATCGAGACGTGGCTGCACGATCCGTTACAGCCATGCGGATAAGATGGCTGTCATCTCGACTGCTAGTGATACTAGACCGTTGGGATCCAGCACGACGTTCCGTATTGCCCTCCTGTACCCACCTATCCCATATTCTGCTAACAGTCATTGGTCGCGACCAACGCGAGCAGTAATATCGCGATACGATTAACCGCAGTCGCGATAGGCTACAATCCGACCTTTATCAAAGTCGGAAACTTGATGGTTCGCATTTCCCCTCTTTACACGAGGCATCACAACTACGTTTCACCAGGCAACGCCGGTCAACTGCTGTTTGTGTATGAGAATGCAGTTGGAAACTTTCCTCATGTCAGCACGTTGTAGGTGTCGCCACCGGCGGCAACCTTGTGTGAATGCTCTGAAAAGCTAATCATTTGCATATCACAGCATCTTCTTCCTGTCGCGTCTATAGTACATCTTCGTGGTGTAGAAATTTTAATGGCCAGGAGTGCACTTACGTGAGAAACATATTTTATCTTTTAACCTGATATGACGATTCATTAAGGGAATAAATTTCCTGATTGGAACTAGAAAAGAAGAATAAATTAATGAAAACTGCGACATTGTTGTTGATGGAGTGAAATAAAATTTTCTGGTGTTATACTTAACGGCTTTGTAGTAGGATATGGTGAAATGAAGAAGCTCAAAACTATACAAATGTTTTATAGATGCATCTACGCCTAAATTGACTAATACACAACATAGTAATTTTTGTTTTTGTAGTTCTCGGAAAATATTGTACCATTACGCGAAAATAATCATATGCAGCGTGTCCAACGTAAAAGCGGTGTACCTCACGCCCGAGAATAAAGTAAGAATGTACTAAGTAAAAAAGGATAGATAAAAGTAACATTAAAAACTTAAGGAATGTGAAAGTGGTGACCATAGGCGTACGTGAAGTGTTCAAATGTTTATTAAGCTTATGTGACTTAACTGCGGGGTCATCTTTCCCTAAACTTACAAACTACTTATAAACTATTATAATCTTATCGTATGTGTAATTGAAAAAAGAAAAAAGCTGCTAGGCACAAGACGTGTGATACCTGTACTGCAGAAGCAACACCATAGCCTAGTCGACTCGCGTGGAGAATATTAAAACGTGAGCCGGCTCGAACGCCACTGCTTTAAGAACTTTTGTTCCAATTGCGTGACAAACAAACATAAAATTTACGCATCTCTCTCTTCTGAGGAGATACATCTCAAGATTGTAATTGATTATATTCTAGTAGATAAGGAATGGTGACAGAAACTAACAAATGTCAAGGTAATTACAAGTGTGAGTGCAGATGGAGACCATAGTTTACTGGTGGGGCAGTGGAATATGGACCAATATGTGAACAGGAAAGAGAAGAATGTGATGAGGACAACGGGATTGGAAGATGAAGGACAGTAAAAGTGCCGAGAAGAATAGAGAATTAATAATGCAATATATATACCAGCGATATATAGAAAGGAGTTTATTAACAGAAACTTTAACTGGAGCCGCAAAGAAAGTAGTAAAACACATGGAAAGGAAAAAAAATAGACACCACACATCCAAGCTGTTACAAAAAAGAAAAAAAAATGGAGTAGACCATAAAAAAAATATTTGGAGGAAAGGAAGATGTGCAATGGAATAGTGAAACAGCGAAGAAAAAGGCATGGGAAGGTTCACAGAAAACTAGAAGATGTGAACAAAGAAAATGTTTTGTAAACTGATGAAGAATAAAAGGAGGCGTATGAAATATCAGTAAAGATGGAAACAGTGGATAGTACTGTAACTAAAGAGCCAGGCAGTGTAAAAGATTACCAGAAATAACATTTTAAAAAGCTATTAAATTTTTAGGAAACAACAGACAATGGAGAAATTGAGAGAAGTTGGGAAACAGGATTCGGAGAAATTACCTGGAAAGAAGATAATTGGAGTGGGGGGGGGGGGGCAAGCCCGCGCGACCGAATGAAGTATCAGAAGACGTAATGAGAGCAGCGGGACCAGCGGGAATGCAATAGCTGTATGTGGTACTGTCGAGTGTGTGGAGAAATAGTACAATACTGAGGACTGGAGAAGAGGGCATATGGTTCCCATCTTCAAAAGAGAAAATAAATGACTTTTTTAAAACTACAGTGACACTTATGACTCATATGGCCAAAACTTTTTACGGAATTTTCCTAAGTCGAATAAATGAATAGAAAGGAAGCTGAGTGAGGAACAGCGTGGCTTTAAAAAGGAAAAAAGCACGATTGACCTTATATTTTCTATCCGTCAACTAACGGAAAAAAGTTGGGAGTATAACAGAAGGGTGGTAATGGTTTTTATAAACATTGAGGAGGCATATGACTGAGTTAATAGGGAAAGACTCTGGGAATAAATGAAGCAGATAGGTATAGAAGACGGGTTCATTAATGTAATAAGAATTGTAGAATTATAACACCACTTGAGAACTCTGAATACCTCGAAATAACACAAGGTCTTAAATAAGGAAGGATTCTATCTCCTGCACTTTTTAATAGGGCAGTTAAAGGTACGGTAAATATGACTTTTGCAGGAGACATGGTGATAAAGAGGTGCAGTTACAACTTGATGCTTGAAAGGAAATCATGAAGATAAAGATAAGAGTGAGCTTATGACACGTGGATGAAACAAAGGGTGGAATGGCCGAGCGGTCTGGGCGCCTTGCTGAAGAGCGCGCGCCTGCTCCTAGTCGGGCATTCCAGTCCTCCCTCGGGACTGATAACCATAGTAGTTAAGTCCTATGAACGTTAGAATTTTATTTATTTATTAATTGTTTTCTTTTGAAAACCCCTCAAAGATGTAGACATTTCCACTTATTTTAGGGGGTGAAATATGTAGCAATGGAAAGATAATGAATGAAATTAATAGGAAGTTACAGAAGGAAGAGAAACGCGGACAATGGCAGAAAGAGACTGGAGCAGACTGCAAGCAGGGGAATTGAAATTTCTCACAGCAGTAAAAGGAAAAACAAGAATGGACAGAGTAAAGAATGTGGATGTAAAGAAGGATCGTAAACAGCAAAATATGATAGAAGGAATCATAAAACAAACGTTAATACGGTATGGGCAGGTATGTTAAGAGGATGTGCGGGCATAGATTAGTCAAAATTATGGAAGAACCAAACACCTTGAGGGCGCCTAAGGACACGGTGTAAAGCGGGGGTGAGAATATGTGTGGAAAGAAAGAAATGGCGTGAGCTGGCAACAAGTGGAGGGAGAAAAGTGGCGGGAGGGGAGCCAGACGGAAAGGCCACGTCGCCCAGACCCCGCAGTAGCTGGAACGGCATAAGGATACAAACATACACACTCTTCTGAAAGTTCACTCCCATGGCATTTATACACATTTAATCGCAAAACTAGTACTGATATTGCTTCTTCTGCAAATGTAAGCAATTTATACAATGTGGACTTAACTACGGGGTCATCAGTCCCTAAACTTACAAACTACTTATGAACTACTTACGAACTAGGACGGCACAAATATCCATGCCTGAGGGGGAATTCGAACCCCCGACCGTAGTGGCCGTGCAGACCGTGACCAAAGCGCCTTAGTCCCCTCGGCCACCGCGGCCGGCAGAGTTTCAATATTAATTTATTTTATTTGGCGGCCTATGAACAAGGAAACGCTTGTTTCGTCATGCAGCCAATCATCTTTCAAACTTAATGCTCCGCCTTCAATGAAAATAATCAAATCTCTTGGTGTAGTGCAATGTAATACCGTATCAATACATGATATGTAAAATACAGTGCAAACATGGAAATTAAAAATCATCATACATAAGAAAATTGGGAAATGGATGTTAATGTTCGATAGAAATGGAAACTAAAGAGTACCAATTAACCATTCTTCATTGAAAACTTTATTAGTACTCATAGTGACACCACTACGATTTGTGACTTATGACACAACCGCGACTAATCGAACAGTCATGGGCCACTAAGTGTGGCACCTCTGCTAGCCTAAGGACAAGACTTGGACCGAAACTCCCCAAAGACTTATCCAAATACGAAATCAATTGCGGAAGGTGATAACTATGTTTGAAATAGGTGTAGCTTATAGCAGTAAAAGAAGTCTGATTACTATGAAACAAAAATTAGCTATTATTGGGCTAATTAAAATTATTAACAAAATGTTTCATGAATAAAAACTTACACATGGTCGCCAGCCTAATGAGGCATACGAATATCAAGCAGTGATAAATTAAGAATGCAGTTAAATTTAGAAGCTTGGTGCAGAATAAATAAAAGGTGGAAGAAACTTTGTCACCAGTTTCATAAGAGATAATAAAAAATACCAATCACAAAAATAAGAATGATTTAAATGAAAGCAGTAATTATTTATATTATTGTAACAGTAAGACTCACCTCATCAGTTACTTTCTGTTACTATAGAACATAGCGTGGAGTGCAGTATTGCAGTGCAAGTGGCACTCAGAAACAAAATTACTGAAAGGCTTATAATTAAAGGTAAAAAAAAAAATTAAAAGAAAATCTACTGATGTTATGGTCAGTGCTATTCCTAATGTTCGGTGTAAATAAGTGAGAAATTGGTTATGATTATGACCTTTATTCAAAAATCTACTAAAAGAACACTGACTAGTATGTATCACTTTGTTGAAAATAATGAAATGTTTCTCCCTACCATGAAATTAATGAGTCTGTTACAGTTAATTATTATTTAAGTGACACTTTGCTGAATAGATTCATCAATTAAATCTGCTAGCCTGGAATCTAGAATGAGGTCACTCAAACTGTACTGACAATTTATAAGTACACTGTAATACATTTTTATTAATACCACAATTTCGTGTCTGAACTATTTCAATTATATGAACTGATTAAAATTAATTAAGTGGCAAAAGAGTAACTTATTCCAACCATTACTATTGTGCAAGAGCAATGAAAAAAAAAAAAAAAAAAAAAACATTATTAAAATTGATTGCTGCTTTTAGAAATAATAAATTGTATTACTCGGTTAATAATTCTTTACAGGAGAGGATCCCTATTAGGTTATGTGACTTGGGATAAATTAGGGATACGTACACACTACTTTTAACAGAAATGTAGACTCCATTGAAAAACATTCGAAACACCAGTTATAAACAGTAACAATAAATATTATGACCTGTTATTAATGCGGAGTAGTGGCGAGGTGGCGGCGCAGCGTATACAACTCAGATTTCATATGTATGCTGTTTGTGAGCCGACATTATAACAACGGTATTCAATAGCTTCCATTTAGCTCCAGATGCAGTCAAAGAGTTGCCATTGCATCTGCACGTTCACCGATGCCATTGTAAGTAGATCAGTCTTCTGCCTCAAGTGAAACAAATATTTGGGCAGAAGTCTGCCACTACGTCTTGATGCTGTGCACTCCAAACTCAGGCTCACTACTGCTTTGAGCTCCCGCCACAGACTGACTGCTGTGAATGGCAACCTTCGACTGACTACTCTGTCTCCGTTAGCTGCGCGCCAACACCACCTTTTCATTTACAACGGAATTCCGTTCACATTGGAATCACTACATGTTTTACTTTCATGCTGGTCGTGAGATATTACAAAATTTACATAATATTCACATACATAAAACGATACAAAAATAAAATTGACATTACCGAAACAATTAAAATTACAAAAATATTATGCAAAAATAAAGATGGTATAGATATTCATAAAACATACAATGCACATGAAGTACAGACATCACATACCATACAATAGTGGAATCGATTGTAACATGAATGAAATTTAATATCTTACGTACCATAAAAATGAAATATTATTATTAAAAAATGGTCAAAATTGGGCAATGGCGTTATAGACTGATCTCACAAAAATACCTTTTCATTGTTTACAGTACTTTACTTTATTACTTATTTAACATTTTTTACCTTCATATCAACCCATTATATTTTTCTTTACAAAGTTATTAATTATAATGAGTTCTTGTGCGTTGAATAACATAACCACACAATTGCAATTTCTTTTAATACTCCTTGTTAATTATAGAATGACATATATAACACACTCTTATGAAATTAATACTCCTTGTTGATTATAGATGACATATATAACACACCCTTATGAAATTTTTTATTTATTATGTATTTATTTATTTTTTCCATATTGTACGTCTGCTTCTAACTCACTCTTCTACACACTGCTACTAACACTACTCTCTGAAGTTAAACCTCTCTGATTATTGGTGTTTACTTAAACTCTGCACACGAATACCAACTTACATGGAATACAGAGATATTAATTTTACAAATAAATGCTAAAAAAAAACAATGTCAAAGATAAATACCCAAAGAGAGAAACGTCGCGTTTCATCATCTCGGACAGTTGATGTTTGCATGCCACATCTAGTAGATGCGCAGTTCTGACGTAAACGCTGTTGTAACATAACTACTTTATGGAACTTATTTCTGCCCCGTCTCGCTTGGGTGCGAGTATTTGGAATAACGTGAAGACATCAAACCGACATTTACACTCCACATGTAGAGGCAAATGTTTAAATATTTGTAAATCTAAGGGACTTAACTACGTTGATCATTCCCTAACCTTGCAAACTACTTAAACTATCTTAAAGTAACATACTAAGGACAACACAAACACCAATACCCGACGGAGGACTCGAACCACCGGTGTTTAGCAACAGCGCGCTCCACAGCAAGGCGCCTTAGAACGCTCGGCCACTCCACCGCGGCAGTAGTGGAGCACATGACGGGTGGCAAGTACTGCACCAGCATCGACGTCCTCCCTTCTTATTCCATGGTACTGTTGTAAGATTCCGTGTACTACCATAATTTTCGTTATTTGGCACGCACGTGGAACGAGTTCAGGGAGACGAAATAAAAACTTTGAGGTTTTCCGATGGCATTGTGACTCTTCCAGAGACAGATTATGCAATTGAACAACGGACAGCGTATAAGATGGTCATTAACAAGAGAAAAACAAGGCTAATGAAATGTAGCCTAAGGAAATCAGTCGCTACTGAAGACATTAGATTAGGTAACGAGGCAGTAAAGTTGGTAGATGAGTTTTGTTACTTGGGCAGTAAAGATGGTCGCAGTACAGATAATACACAATACAAAATGACTATTAAAAGGAAAGGCATTTGTAAAAGGAGAGATATTTGTTAACATCCAGTTTTAATTTATGGGTTATGAAGTATTTTTTGTGTGGAGTATTGCCTTCTACGAGAGTGCAACGTGGGCGGTACGGACGACAGAGGCGTTTAAAATGTGCTGCTACTGGCGAATACTGAAGATCAGATGAGTAGGCGTGTAACTGAAGAGGAGGCACTGAAAATAATTGGGGGAAAAATATTATGTCATACCTTGACTAAAAGAAGCGATCGATTGGCAGGACACATTCCGAGCAGGCCGCGGTGGCCGAGGGGACTGCGGCGCTCCAGTCACGGTCTGCACGGCCACTACGGTCGGGGGTTCGAATCCCCCCCTCGGGCATGGATATTTGTGCCGTCCTTAGCATTAGCTAGTTCATAAGTAGTTTGTAAGTTTAGGGACTGATGACACCGTAGTTAAGTCCCATAAGCTCTACAAACATTTGAACACATTCCGAGACATCAAGGAATCATCGTTTTGACATTGGAGGCTAGTGTGTGAGGTAAAATTTGCGGGGGAAGACCAAGAGACGAGTACAATAAGCAGGCTCAAATGGATGTGTTTTACCGTTCTTAGGAGGAGATGGAGAGGCTTACTCAGGATAGGCAGGGTGGAGATCTGCATCAAATCAGTCTCTAGACTGAAGACCACAACAACAACTATCTGCCTCAAACCCTCCAGTGTGTTACACTCTTAGTACAAATTTCTTCCTTATTAAGTCTCTGCTGCAGTCTTAAGGAGTAACGTTAATTTTAAAACAAACAATATTTTACATAATCTGAAATTTTTTACATCTCTTGCATTCCGGAGATTATTACGAACATTTTTGTAAGATATTTAATATTTTATAATAATTTACTTGCACAGATTGTGACCTGGAAGAGCAATTTAGCGTAAATGTGTCCCAGTACCTGTCTTTGGAAGAATCGCAATGCCATCGGCAAACAGCTAGAAGCTGCGGTTTTCGAGATACTCAACAAAATCATAAAATGGTGATCTTTAAACGAACTCACACCCTTACGCTCTCAGTACACTGGTCATGGTTATTAGTATTTTGTTAAGGACACTCCCTCCTAGCACTCCACCGAAATTAGTAGCTACATGTTTCCCCCGACCCCATACTTTCTCTTCGTTGACTGGACTATTTTAATTGCGATCTTTCACGACACAATGTCGTCTGCATCTACATTGGGTACTCTACATCTAAGTGCCTGGCAGAAGGTTCATCGAACCACCTTTGCACTGGACGGTTTTTAGGTTAGAGGGCCTCGGGAATATACAAAATGGGTTTCAGTCTCAAAGGGTGCAGGTCGGACACAGGAAGAATGCAGTTGTAGGAACCATTGGTGCAACAGTTGTAAATTACCGTAGCTGTGTTGGGAAAGTTCCAGAGCTCCAAGCGCTGATAGAAAGTACTGAGGGACAAACCGTTATAGGTTCTGAAAGCTGGCTGACGCCAGAGATAAATTCGTCCAAAATTTTAACAAACGGCCAAATGCTCTTCAGAAAGAATAGAATAAATAAAATATGGGATGGCGTATTTATTGCTGTTACAAACGGTTTATCCTGCAACGAAATTGAGGCAGATACTTCCTGTGAGTTGGTATGGGTAGAGGTTATACCTGACAACGGAATAAATTAATAATAGGATCTTTTTATCGCCCCCTTGACTCAGACGATACAATTGCCGAAATGTCCAAAGAAAGCTTGAATCTCATTTAAAACAGGTAGGTACCTGAAGCATATTGTTATAATCGGTGGCGACTTTAATTTACCCTCGCTATGTTGGCATAAATACGTATTCAAAACCGGCGGCAAATATAAAACGTCGTCCGAACTAGTTCTGAATGCTTTTTCTGAGAACTACAGTTCATTAACCCACTAGAATAGTAAATGGTTACAAAAATACCATTGATCTCCTAGCAACAAATAATCCTGAGCATCACAACAGATACAGGGATTAGCGACCATAGAGTTGTTGTAGCGAAGCTGCATATCGGAATTCCCAAATGCACCAAAAATAAACGATAAATATATATAGTCAATAGAACAGATAAAAATTCGCTTCACGCTTTCCTGAGTAATAGTCTCCAGTCTTTCAAAACTAAAAATCAGTTGTGGCTTACTTTCAAAGACATAATATCAGTAGCAATGGAGAGACTTATACCAAATAAATTAATAAAAGAGGGGGCTGACCCCCCGTGGTACACAAAACAGGTCAGATCACTGTTGCAGAAGCAAAGAAAACCGCAGGCAAAATTAAAAAAGACACAGAATCCCCAAGACTGGCAATCCTTTACAGAAACTCGCAACCTATCGCGGACTTCAATGCGAGAAGCATATAGTAGTTTCCACAACGAAAACTTGTCTCGTAATCTTGCAGAAAATCCAAAGAAATTCTGGTCATATGTGAAGTATACTAGCAACAAAACACAAACAATACCTTTACTACTAAAGCAGAATTGCTAAACACAGCTTTCCGAAATTCGTTCACCAAAGAAGAAGTGAACACTCCAGAATTCAAACCAAAAACAGCTGACAGCATGCGAAATTTACATGATCCTGTAGTACTAAAACAACTTAAGTCACTAAACAAAAACAAATCTTCTCAGAGTATGCTGATGCAATAGCTCCGTACTTACCTATCATAATACAACCGATCACTCAGCAAAAGATCCATACTCAAAGACTGGAAAGTTGCCCAAGTCACTCCAATATTCAAGAAAGGCAATAGGAGTGATCGCCAAAATTACGGGCCAATCACATTGACGTCGATTTGCAGGAAGATTTTAGAACATATACTTTGTTCGAACATTATGAACTACCTCGAAGACTTATTAACCAATATTCGACAGGGATTCAGAAAGTATCGCTCTTCGGAACACAGCTTGCCATTTATGCACATGATTCCATATTTCTGGATTTCAGGAAGGCTTTTGACACTGTACATCACTAGCGGCTTCTAATGAAATTGCGTGCTTATGGTATATCGCCCCAATTTTGCGAATGGATTCAGAATTTCCTACCAGAAAGGACACAGTTCACAGTAATTGACGGTAAGTCATCGGGTAAAACAGAAGTGACATCTGGCGTTCCCCAGGGAAGCATCATATGACCCCTACACATCCTTGTGTTTATAAACAATGTAGGAGACAATCTGAATAAGCTCCCTTAGACTGTTCGCGGATGATGCTATCGTTTATCGGTTAGTGAAGTCATCAGTGGATCAAAAGCAACTGCAATGTGACTTAGACAAAATTTCTACATGGTGCGAAAATTGGCAATTAATACTAAATAATGAAAAGTGTGAAATAACACACATGAAATCCGCTGAACTTCAATTACATGATAAGTCAGTCAAACCTTAAGATCGTAAATTCTACCAAATACCTAGGAGTTACAATTACGAATAACTTAGACTGGAGAGAACACATAGAAAATGTTGTGGGAAAGGCGAACCAAAGGTTACGCTTCATTGGCAGAACGCTTCGAAGATGCACCAGCTCCACCAAAGAGACTGCCTACATCACACTTGTGCGTCCTCTCCTGGAGTACTGTTGCCCCTTGTGGGACCCTCACCAGGTGGCACTGAGAAGTTTCAGAAAAGGGCAGCTCGATTTGTGTAATCACGTTACAGGTGGGAAAGCGGCACGGAAATGTTGCACGATTTGGGGCGGAAATCATTAAAAGAAAGACGCTATTCGTTGCGGCGAGAGCTATTTGCGAAAATTCAAACACCGACATTTACTTCTGAATGTGAAAATATTTTGCTAGCAGCCACCTACATAAGAAGACATGAGCATCCCAATAAATTAAGAAAAATCAGATCGAAAACGGAACGATTTAGGTGTTCTTTCTTCCCGCGCGCTATTAGAGAATGGAATGGTAGAGAAAGGTTATGAAAGTGGTTAATGAACCCTCTGCCAGGCACTTAAATGTGATTTGCAGAGTATCTATGTAGATGTAGATTTACCTACCAATCCTTTCTCCAATACCGCACGGGAAGAATGAACATCTAAATCTCTTCGTTCGAGCGCTGATTTCTCGTAATTTATGTTGATGATCATTTCTCTCCACATAGGTTGCAGTAGTCTACACTGTATTTTTGCATTCAGAGGGGAAAGTCGACCCTGGAAATTTCGCCGGCATGAAAAACGACTAAGTTGAAAATTTCCCACCACAATTCGTCTATCATTTCCGTGACACTCTTTCCCCTGTAACGGAATAGTACAAAAGAAGCTGCTTTTCTTTGTAATCTTTCGATATTCCAACTCCAATTCTTGTATAATTTCCCTGTCACTCTTTCCCCTGTAAAGGAATAGTAGAAAAGAAGCTGCCCTTCTTTGTACGATATCCTCCATCACTCCCACCTCATAGGGATGCCATAGTCTGTACGAAGAATCGAAAAGAGGACGACCAGGCGTAGTGTATGCAGTCTCTTAAGTAATTCTGTTACATTTTCTAACTGTTCTGCCAATAAAACGCAGTCTTTGGTTCGTCTTCCCCTCGATGTTGTCTATGTCGTCTTTTCAATTTAAGTCTGTAATTGTAGTTCCTAGGCATCTAGCTGATTGTACGGTGTTCAGAACTGATTTATTTATCTTGTACAAGACGAAGTGTAAGGGACTACTTTTGTCACTCATCTGGATGATTCACACTTTAAATTATTTTGGGTCAAATGTCAATTGATACCATGTTACCTAATATTTTTTGCAGTTGGTTTTGATCTACAGATGACTTTACTAGACGACAAATGACTGTATCATCTTCCAACAAATCCATAGGACTAGTCAGACTTTCTCCCAAATCACCTATTTATATTGAACGAAACAATTAGGGGATCAGGTGATATATCATACACAGCATACATATGGTAACGTATTTAATTCAGATATTTGTTGCAATTGTAATATGTGTGTGATACAGTTCTATATTTTGCTGTCTCAATTCTTTACTTGAAGTTTACATGGCGTTTACTTAAGAGTGGCGTACCTTGGGGCTACCAGAATAGTGAAAAAGTCACCCTCGTTGCCGTATAATATGGTGCGTGATCACCTCGCACAGCCAGTAAAGTGACACACCTGCGTGGCATGGAGAGATGAATCAGCTCTTGAGGGGTATTTGGAGATTCTTCCATGACTGCAATATCCAGCTCTGCGATCGTCGTGGGAGCTGCTGGGGTGGCTGTAATGCGTCTGCCGAGTGCATCGCAGATATGCACAATTGGCTTTAAGTCCGGTCAACAAGCGTCTACTCATTTCGTTCAATTCCCTTAGATTGAAGCATGTTGTCCACCAGTGACGACCATCGTTATCGTTCACCAGAATGAAACCATTTCCTATGACATCAGCGTAGGGCACAACAAAACGTCGAAGAATCTCCTGTCTTACCTCTGAGCAGTCAAAGCACCATTCTGCACAACAGAGGTCCGCTAATACTGACGTCTGTCCACACCATTCGTCCACCACCATGATACGGTGATGTCTCCTGCTAATAATCAGGACTGTTCCGATATCCACGTTCTCTTCAGATAAGGGAACGACTATTGTTCGGCTGGACACAAAATCTTGACTCATCTGCGAAGTGTGAAGAGACTCGGGCGCCATTCGTTACGACTCCAATCCTGATGTTCCTCCTCCCAGTTTCTTCGCGTTAAACGGTGTTGTGGTTTTAATGGGACACACACCACATGGGCTCCGTGCGGAGAGAACTCATTTCCGAAGATGATTCCGGTCTGTGTTGATACTACGCGTCCTGTTGCTGCCTGGAGTGTGCGTCCAGCTGAGATGCATTCAGCCAACTGTCTTGACGGGCTGTTAATCAGATATAACGCTCATCTCTTAGTGATATTATTCGCGAACGACTTTGGGTTGCCTTCTTCTAACGGCTGATGTCTGAAATCGCATCCAGGCCATGTAAATTACAGTTTGGGACACTCCAGTAACTGCAGCCACCCTCCTTTGTGTATGTCCCGCTTCCAATCTTCCTATGGCTCTCCATCCCATAGCTCCATGTAAGTTACGTTGTTGTTACACTTTCACTGCCTGCTCACTATACTATCTGAACCCAGCTGCTTGTGTGATTCGTTTGGTAGAGTAAACCCCAGTCAACACCAAAATCCTGTGGAGCAACTCTCTGTTTTTACCAGTATCTCGGTTACCGTAATGTTGTTGTCTCAAGTCCGTAGAAGCGACAGAAAGACGTCGAACCTTTTTAAGTCATTCTGCCTATTACAATACTTAAGAACCTAGATATCTCAACTAATTCCCTAACTGTTGACTCTAAAAAATGAGAAGTGTGAAGTCGTCCACATGAGTACGAAAAGAAATCCGTTAAACTTTGTTTACATGATACATCAATCAAATGTGAAGTCCGTAACCTCCACAAAATACCTAGGAATTACAATTACTTCTGACTTAAATTCTAAAGAACACGTAGATAATGTCGTGGGAAAGGCGATCCAGAGACTGCGTTTTATTGGCAGAACCCTTAAAAGTTGCAACAGAACTACTAAAGAAACTGCATACACTCTGCTTGTTCGTCCTTTTATGGAGTATTGCTGCCCAGTCTGGGATCCTTATAAGGTGGGTTTGACGGAGGACATCGAAAGAGTCCAAACGAAGGGCAGCTCGTTTCGTATTGTCACGATGCAGGGGAGACAGCGTTACGGAACTGATACAGGGTCTGAGAAGGGAATCATTACAATAACGGCGCTTATCGCTGCGGCGTGGGCTACTTACGAAACTGCAATCGCCAACATTCTCCTCCGAATGTTGACTCCCACTTACATAGGTAGAAATGATCATCAGAATAAAATACGAGAAATCAGAGTCCGAACGGAGAGATTCAGGTGTTCTTTCTTCCCGCGCGCTATTCGAGAATGAAATGGGAGATAAAATAGTATAACGGTGATTCGATGAACCCTCTGCCAGGCACTTAAATGTGATTTGCAGAGTATCCCATGTAGATGTAGATGTAGAAACTGTTTTGAACAGTATACATTTATAGGAACCGCTATGGTGGTCGTGAAAGATTTCACTGATTGCTCGAAAATGATCTGACATTTTCGCTTATTTTTCTTTACTACGTTACATTTTATTGAGTTCATGTTTTATACTTCAAGTACTGAAAGTTCCATAAACAAGTATTTTGTATACCATGAGGACCCGAAGAGCTGCATAGAATAACCTCTGAAACACATCAACTTGGACTTCCTAGTGACAAGACTTCTAGTCCTCGTCAACGAAATAGTTTTCTCACCACTGATGCTAGTAAAATTCATGTTAATTCCAAGAGTAGCCCTCGGTCCGCAAGACAGATT
Organism: Locusta migratoria; assembly: GCA_026315105.1. Lineage (NCBI taxonomy): Eukaryota > Metazoa > Arthropoda > Insecta > Orthoptera > Acrididae > Locusta > Locusta migratoria. The sequence continues at coordinate 909,354,681 of CM048744.1, forward strand.
TGCGTCGATACCGACACACTGTGTCAATCATGCAGTGTACGATAAGCGACCGCTCTATTTTTCGTCATGTCTCTGAATCGAGTACGATAATCAGATGCCGTTAAGTGAATCGGATCATTCCACAATACTTGTATTCATTTATCTCAAGTAACTCCTCACAAACATTTAACATTCATTGCGTCTTCGAGAGATAAAATCAAATCATTGAATCTTGGTAGACTATTTTTAATCTTCTACTCCTTGATGAAATATCTGTCATCTTTCACAAGAAATTCATAATTTTATATTATTGACGAGTAATGGAAGTCAAATGTTGCGAAATTAGTGTGATTTAAGTTCATTATTTTCCTGATGCTACGACTGCAATTCACATCAAGCAGCATATCACGCCGGCCGCGGTGGCCGAGGGGACTGAGGCGCTCCAGTCACGGTCTGCACGGCCACTACGGTCGGGTGTTCGAATCCCCCCTCGGGCATGGATATTTGTGCCGTCCTTAGTCTTAGCTAGTTCATAAGTAGTTTGTAAGTTTAGGGACTGATGACCCTGTAGTTAAGTCCCATAGACTCTACAAACATTTGAATATTTTTGAGCAGCATATCACGATCATTCGATGTATATTACCTCTTCGAGAGATAATACCAAAACATCGACTCTTCATCGGATCATTAAAGAGCGGAAATATCACAGTAATGTCTCCCCTTTTACGTAATGTCGCTTTATTTAAAAACATTTTCTCTAGACTCTGATAACGTTTTAGGGGACTGTGACTCCATCTTTCATTATAACTATCTGTCAAACTAGTCTCACTTCAAAAAGATCAATTTCTGTTTTCTTAAGTAGTACTTTTCATGAGTATGACATCTCGTCGTAATTTTTTGTACTAAAAAATCACTCACTTGTTTCCGTTGATCAGATTCATTCTTTCTTTAGATTGCATACTTTGTAAATAAATTTAAAAACTCAGTTACATAAATTTCCAACATTTTGTTTGTCAGAATGTTTTAAATCACAAAAGTTGTATACTATTGCAGGTGAATACTTGGAGCAACCATTCACATTACCACGTAGTGCTGGTGACCGAATACCAACATCCAGTAATAACGAAGTAATTTGACGATTTAATAATAGGCGCAAGAAACGTCCACAATGGCGATGGCGTTTACTTCCAGTAAGTGGCTGTCGGATGAGTGACAAAATAATGGCAATGACGTCCAACTCCTGTGCTGACATCATTTGCGCCGGGAATTCCGTCGCCCTTGTATCTGCAAACAAACTAACCATTTTTGTATTTGCGGAGTCTGTTCTTTCTCAGAAACAAACCACACATTTTTTAACGGAAGTTATCTAATTCTATATATTACTAAGCAAGTTTGGTAGCGCGGTTGTGGGTCATGACGTGCTAATAATCTGCATAAATATCAGCACAAACCGCACACGCAACAAAACACATGATCCGTCCAAGTTGACAACAAGTCTACCACAGGTTGAATTTAAATGGTACAGGTCTTTATGTGTGTCTATCGTTCGGCGACTTTTGAAAAGCGAAGGGATCTTTTTTTCTGTCATGGATTCCACGTACCCCATATTTTTTAGAGTTACTGGTGATAGAAAAGATACAAGTAGTTCCCTATAATTTTTATAGAATATATCAGATATTTCTTCAAATCCATTTGTCTTACCTTTTTGGAACTGAATTATGTGTGTATCCAATCTGCAAGGAAATCCAACGAGATAATCCAAACTTGATTTACTCTGGACACTGCCACACAACAATATACGTGATACAAAGAGATTTCTCCAATTAAAAATGGACTAAACGTGTATTTAAAAAGTAATATTCTGCACTAGCAGCAGCTTCGTGTGTGCATGTACTTCAACACTGTGCAGACGGTCGTACTGGATCAACTTAACGCTGAACGTCAAGAATTATCAACACATATCACCACATATCAACAGCGGCAGAGCCTCTGATTCATGCAGTCTACGTGGCTCGAAACGATAGGGCGACGATTCTTTAATGCTACGACTCCGGCAGAGCACTCACCCGCAAGCGTCGACACTTTGTCCAGATGACAAGTTCCGAGAATGGCTACTAAAGGCAGACGTGACCAACGAATTGCAGCTTGCCTACATGACGGAGAAACCTGCACTTCTTAAACGATACCCCTTCTCTGACATATACATGACCTTATTTCGCAGGCCTACTTCACTGTTATTGGAAACCAGAAATATCCATTCACGTCCTTATTCTCGGAAGGAGGAATATTTGGGTTTGACGTCATCGACACGTCATTGTTTTTGCTAAATATAGTGTAGGAAAGTGGCCGCATCTTTCCAAGGAACCATTCAGGCATGTGCCAGGATCAATGTAGGGAAATCACTCAAAATGCAGATCTGTATTGCCGAAAGGGGGACTTGAACCGCCGTCCACCCGAATGTGTCGTAACAACAGCGCCACGAGCTCCACCATTCTTGGAGAGTCTAGTGCTGCTATAGTGATACTCCACTATTGCGTGAAGATCAGTGAAACGTTTGTGGTTTGTAATATATTTAGCCAGGAGGGTCACGTTTGTTTAAATAACTGAAGTATTCCATACCATAGTTGGTCGTGGAATTTTAACCTAATATTCCATATTTACAATATATAAGCATCTTATGGCGCTTCTGTCAAGTCTCATTATTATTTGCATTATTAGCGTTTTCTAACAAACTAAATTAATTATTGAAGCTTAATGTCGAACAATAATGGAAACATATATTAACACTGCGCTAATTGTTGTTTACTTACGATATTTTGTATTTATTTATTTTGATATAAAAATTTTATTATTACATCTGTCATAATTTTGTGTATTTTTACGTAAAGCAAGATTTACTTACCTTTAATACGCGCGAATTGGCGCGAACACGAGTAGTAGTAGTAGTAGTAGTAGTATGGAGTCAGTCTATGTCAGTCTTTAAGTAGTAATCAGTCAGTAGTTAGTATTGTTGTCAGTCAAAGTGTAGTCATGCAGTCTTACTTTTGTATTACTTCTGTGCTTTACCAAGAATGGATAAATAAATATACGTAAAAAATATGAAGCGTGTCACATTGATGGTTAATTCCGTGACTTGGAAGAACCCGACGTCCTATTATTTTGTAATGTGTTAATCGCTGGCGAGCAACGAGATCTACGAGCATTCTACCACTGAACATATATATAACAGGTGATGTATTAAAAATGTGGCTTTAATGTATGTCCAGTAAGAAAGAAATGCGCCACAGGTTGAATCCAGAATGGAACGGAAAGTTCATAACAGTTCTTAGTGGTAAAAATGGCTTAAATCATAACTCCATCAAAGGAAAACATTTAAATTCGAGGTTGTGCTGAAATGTGATGTGTCCAGTTTTTCTGTCAGGTCACTTACACACAGTGATGCATTTAAAACAGGTTTTCGATATATTTTGAAAAATACAAATCGGATTTTTAAAAATTGTAATAGAAAGTGTTCACCTCTAAGAAGGAAACGCTATAAAATAAAGATCGACCTCCGTGCACCACCTCCAGGGGCGAGAGGGGGTGGCTTTAAAATCTTAAATAGGAACCCCTATTTTTATTGAGATTTAGATTCGCTGTGAAAAATATGCAATCTTTGTACGAAACATTTATTTTCGTATCATGATACAGGGCGCTGTACTCGGCAAAAAAGAAAGTGAGATGAAATTGTTGAAAAACGGTAATACCTTAAACAAATAAACATCAGACTAGGAAAATCAAAGTAAAGTTTCTGATATTTTTGGTAATGCTTTCATGTGACACCTCCCACAATCGAATTAAGTACAGACCATTATCATGCTCTCAGTCTATGATCAGATTGTTTCGTCTTACTTCATGATTCGGACTGTATACATATCTACCCACTGCCATCACCCTGTCCGGCAACAACTTTTCCCGAGCGGTCTAACGCGCCATGCTGCGGAGCGCGCGGTTGCTCGCCGTCGGAGGTTCGAGTTCTCCCTGGGGCATTGATGTACGTGTTGTCCTTAGGTTAATATACCTTAATTTAGGTAGTTTGTAAGCTACGGGCTTATGACCACGCAGTTTGGTCTAATAGATTTATAAACACGAACATTTGTACAACCTGTCCTGAAAGATCCTACCGGACACCTCATCTGCAGCTTCTCCTCCCCTTTCTCACTGTTATCCTGGCCAACATCTGTAGCACTGTTCTTCTCCCATATGATTTCCTCTCCCACATTGAACGCACCTTCACGACTTATATGATTGCCACTGCCCTCAACTTTTCTTCCCAACCCTTCAAGTTAACTCAGGCAGTGGAGTCAGTTTGTCACCTCGCTCCGGGGCGACTATGTCCCCCTTCCAAAACCCACACGGCCTGAAAGCAATACCACACCCGATGTTGTCCTGGCATCTCATAACCTCCTTGACCTTTTTGGTGGTGACTATGCCCTCTTTTTCCTCACCATAGACCTCCCACAGTAATCCAGATTAGGCCATCCATCCATCCATGATTACTCCCATCTGAGATGCCTACTATCGCTCCATCGAAAGACCAGTCGTCAGCCACCCCCTACCCCTCCACAACCCTACCAAAATAGACCATGCCTCCTCCTACCTTCACCAGGCCGTTGCTGACGACGTCCAAGCCGACATCATCACCCTCACCGTCCCATCCTCCCTTCTCACTCTCCTGCTCCTTGAATCCCGCAAACTTCCTGCAAACTAGTGACCAGGTCACGCTACAACACATCAGAAACCTCTTGACCGCGAAAAGACTCCAGGACTGGCCTCAGATATGCACCAGCTTTATGTAATGCTCCCTATGAACTCCAGCAAGTACTGGCAAGCCTTACACCCCCTTACTGGCAGTCGCTCCACTCCCTCATACCCTCTCCTCCAAAATGACCTTCCTTTCCTGACAACACCAGTAAGGCAAAGCATTTTTCTGACTACCTCTCCGACATACTCTCCATTCCCAATAACCCCACTTCCCTGACGTCCGTGAGTGCACCAATATCTCTGCTACCCCAGTCGCCCCTGACTTCCAGTACTTGGACCACATCCCCTCTCCCCCTCTTAATTAAACACACCTATCATTGTCCTTGACGCAGAACTAACATTATCCACCAAACGCGATACCACCCCCATTCACAACTGCCTCACTTACCGGCACCTCTGTGCCTGCCCCCTCACTCCACGCCGCCCTTGCTTCCTTGTATAATGTCATCCTTTACACTGGCCTCTCCTGTGGCCTGTAGAAGACATGCTGTATCCTAATATTACCTAAACCCAGTAAGGGCCCCCTCTGATGTCCTATTATCCTATTATGCCTCGCCTCAGTTTTCAGCAAGGTCCTGAAATCATCCTCTTCCGCCATATTCATTAACACCTCCATCAACTACCTCTTTCTCAATGTGGCTTCTGACCCTCCGTCCCTGTCGCTGACCAACTCCTTTGACTCACCCACCTCCTCTCTATCCAAGTAAACTCCTATCGTGAATTCTTAACTTGGTGTAACCAGTGCTTCTTTCAGTCAATCCCACCAGATTCTAGGCAATTATCATACGTCGTACTACCCGTTTCTTTCACCACCGAGACCTGTACCTCACTCACCATATCTCATTCCCCAGCCTCAAGTATCTTGGTCTCACCGCTGTTCACTTCCTAACCTGAACTCCTCACCTTCAAACTGTCCGCCATAAAAGCCCAGTTCTACCTCAATCCCTTCTCTGGCCAGACATGGGGATTGAAACCATCCACCATCATCCACACCTACCATTCCACCCTGTCTAGGTTTCTGCCTCCTCCACCCATTACAAGTCCCCTCTTGATTGCCACGGCCTCTGCCTTGCTTATCGCATCCGGGACCCTTCCCCCACACAGATCCTACATGACCTTTCCTCTTCCACACTTCCTTAAATTCCTGCAGCATATTCGTATCCTTTATATCTCCCAAAAATAGAGTCCTGCCAAACTCTGCTTTTTCCCCTTCTCCTGAACCGAGGGTCTCTGCCACAACAATACCTACATATCACTCCCTCCCTTCATACCATTTTTATCCTTTCTATGGGTAACTTCCGTCAGCTTCCCCTCCCGGACGACGTCCTCCATCCCGATATGTACCCCTCCTACCAACATTAGACCCTGCCTGTATCTGAAGCGCCTTCTCTCACCCCTTGCTTTCCCCACCCCTCCCCCGCTTGGCTTCTCCTTTCGTAGTCCCCTCCATGAGGAGTCCTTACGTCTCGTCCTCGCCACCTCCTCTCCTTTCCCCAGCTCCCTTTCTCACCCCTCCGCGCCTTTCCTCCTCTCCCTGTTCCCTGTGGGGCCTGTGCAATTAACAGTGTCATTTGCTTTAAAGTATAGAGCTGTAAAATGTTTAGTAGATTTGTGATGAGTTAGGATGTTCGATTTTCGGTTGCAGTAAATTAGTTGAGACTTCCTGGCAGATTAAAATTGTGTGCCAGAACCGGGACTCGAACCTGGGACCTCTGCCTTTCGCAAGCAAGCGTTCTACCACTGAGCTATCCCGACACGACTTACAGTCCGTCCACACCACTTTACTTCTGCCAATAGTTCGCCTCCTACTTTCGAAACTTCACAGAAGTTTTCCTGCGAAACTTGCAGGACTAGCACTCCTGGAAGAAAGGATATGTTGGAGACATGTCTAAGCCACAGTCTAACGGATGTTTCCAGAATGAAACACAATTTTAATCTGCCAGGAAGTTTCATATCAGTGCAGTCCACTGGTAAGCCATGACCTCCACACCATCAGCAAGGTGGAGTTATAGAATGGAATAGGCTGAGTACCCTGCTAACCAAACAGTGGTGCGATGTGTTGTATTAGGAATGAACTTCATTTCGAGTTTGGTGAACCAGTCGACTGTGACATGTTGTGAGATCAATCTATTCACCAGGGCAATCATATCACGTCTGAGTGCCCTAACAGTGATCATTCTGCGGCATTGGAAACGGTGTTCCCTGGTGTCAGGGGTCTGACATTCGGTACTCATAATGAGCCGGATCTCGAAAAGGCCGCACGATTTCTTGGAGATGGGAAAAAAACTTCTGCACTCCTATGCCACAACATGGTGGTGCGTAACGTGGCTTTGTCAAAAAAATGTTCAAATGTTTGTATAGTCTATGGGACTTAACTACGGGGTCATCAGTCCCTAAACTTACAAACTACTTATGAACTACTTACGAACTAGGACGGCACAAATATCCATGCCGGGGATTCGGGGATTCGAACCCTCGGCCGTAGTGGCCGTGCAGACCGTGACTGAAGCGCCTCAGTCCACGCGGCCACCGCGGCCGGCTGTGGCTTTGTCGATGCGCGAGCAAAGCGTGTTGTAACAGAATTCTAAATGCGAAACTGAGCCTTCAATTGGAATCCATTGAAGAATAACAGCTGTTTGTGATGATGCTTCAGTAAGCCATCTCACCGTGTGTGGAGCAGGCTACTGTACAATGTCGCTTCCTCCTACTCCAGTCACCTATGCCTCGCGGGAAAAAGAATGTCTCCCCGTGGGCTCTAATCTTTTCCTCGTGGGCGATTCTCGAGGTATACGTAGGAGGAAGCAATATATTGGTTTACTCTTCGGTACTTTGAAAGAAGTCCGTGCCACGATACAAATCGTCTCTTGGAGCGCTTAAAAAATAAGCGTGTAACGAAGCGAGCTGCTTTCTGTTGGATCTTCTCTATATCAACTCTACCGCCAACAGATCTCACACTGATAACAATTACTCAAGCGTCGGCAGAACAAGTTCGTTAACAGACTACACTTCCTGAGAATTCTTCTAATGATCTCAGTCTGGAATCTGCCTTACCCACGATTAATTTTATCTGATGGCTCCATTTTAAAACCTTGCTTATGTCTCCCCCATTTGTTTAATGGAAGCATCATCCGCAGAAAGCCTTAATGAACTTCCGATTTTATCTACGAGGTTGTTTATATAAACTGTGAAAAGCAACGGCCCTAGAAAACTCCCTTGCGGCACGCCATAGATCACTTTCACGCCTGTAGACCTCTCCTTTGCGAACTATACGCTGCGTTCTGTTAGTTTAATCCCCTGATTTCAGTTACACAGTTGATCTGATATTCCATATGATAGCGCTGTGTTCATCGGGCGACGATGTGGATCGGTATCGAACGCCTTGCAGATGTTAAGAAACACGACACTTACATGAGATCCCGAATCTCAAATGTTCAAATGTTTGTACAGCTTCTGGGACTTAACTACGGGGTCATCAGTCCCTAAACTTACAAACTACATAAGAGCTAGCTAATACTAAGGACGGCATAAATATCCATGCCCGAGGGGGGGGGGGGGATTCGAACCCCCGGCCGTAGTGGCCGTGCAGACCGTGACTGGATCGCCTCAGTCCCCTCGACCACCGCGGCCGGCGATCCCGAATCTACTGCCCTTGGGTTCGCAGATGAAATGTGCGAGCTGTGATTCACATAAGCTTTGCTTTCGGAAACCATGTTGATTTCTACAGATTTACAGAAATGTCGAAATGTGTTCGAAAATTCTGCAACTGACCCGACGTCATAGGACTGTATTTTGCTCTTCTGACTTCGAACCTTTTTGAAAAGGGGCATAACATACGCTTTTTTCCAATTTTTAGGAACGCGTCCCTCTTCTAGAGACGTACAGTACACTGCAGATAGAATTAAAACAACTTCATTCGCATTCCTTTACTGCGTTAAGCGATTCAATTGCTTTCCTATCCGTCTGACGTTTATTTCAATATCTGCCGTTTTGTCTTTCGTGTGACGGTTTTTAGGAGGAAATATACTACAATCATTCTCTGTGAAACAATGTTGCAAAAAGACATTTACAACCTCTAGCAATTACGTTCGGTGAATACTCGTGAGCCGCCCTGAGGCGCCTTGCTGCGTAGTACGCGGCTACTCCCCATCGGAGGTTCGACTCCTTCCTCTGCTAAGGGTGTGTATTGTCTTTACCAAAAGTAAGTTATTTGTAAGTCTAGGAACTGATTACCACTGCTGTTTGGTTTCATAGTTTTCCAAACATTTGAACATTTTGAGTAGTCCTGTAACATTAACGTAGATGATTTCTGAACTACAGGTACCTTACTATCCTTAGAAATAGTCACCTCCCATTATTATGCACTGCTGAGTTCTGCGTTACATGTCCTGGAAACCTTCCACGAAATCTTTCGGAGTGGACTTCAAAAGTCTCGTTACGTTTCATTCGATGTCAGGAATATCATTAAATCTCTTTCCTTTCAAAGCGACCCAACAGGAAGAAGACAATGATAGAGATCCGTCGAGTACGGTGGATGTTCAGGTTGCACGACAACGCTCACCCACACACAGCCAATATCGGCAAAAAGTTTCTGGCAAAAAAGGGGTGTTGCAACTTGAACAACCCCCATACTCGCCGGATGTCAATCCTACAGAATTCTTCCTATTCCGTCGACTCAAACTCGCTTTGAAAGGAAACAGATTTAATAATATTCCTGACATCCAACGAAATGTAACGAGGCTGTTCAACACCATCCCAAAGGGGAGACTTCGTGGTAAGTTTCCAGGGTATGTAACGTAGAACTCAGCGGTACCTAGTTATGGGAGGTGACTACTTCGAAGGACAGTAACGTAACTGTAGTTCACAGTTCATCAACGTTAATGTTACAGAACTATAGACAGAACTTTATTGTCAGCGGTGTATCATTTCGGTTACAGAGTGTCTGGACATATGGTTTCGACCCGTTTACGTATTTGACGTAGACCTAAATTTCTCAAGATTTTCTGCCAGGTCCGTATAAAGAATTTTGCTTTCGAAGTCTTGCAGACCTCGACCTTTTGTATCCCATCCTCGTCGCCACTTTTGTATCGACCTACCACTAAACATGCCAATGGGACACAAAAGTGGCGACGAGGATGGGATACAAAACGACCCACGCTAATTTTTGATTGTTTGCCTGACTTGAAGACACGATGAAAGTGCAACGGCGAATTGTTCGTCCTCGTAATGACGGTAACAGTGAGGCTAACCTCAATGTGTGTCACTGATCTTGGAGTAGACGATCGCGTACGACAACTGGCGAGAGTCATCGGAATTGGATTGATGAATTAATCAGACGAAATCGTCATATAACACACATTCATTTCACAGGTAAGTACCGAGCGAGATGGCACAATGTTTAGCACGCTTGTATTCGAGAGGACGGCGGCTCAAAACACGCCTGCAACCATCAAGAATTTGGTTTCGCATGATTTATCTCAAATGCCAATTTCATCCCTAATGACCCACGTAGTCGATAGATGATATTTCTTATGCGTTGCTGATATCGTTCGGAGAGGCAGTCATGAATAAATTGTTCCATCTTATGTGCAAATGTATGAGATGGAGAAATACCCTCAGATTTCAAGAAGAATATAACGATCCCAATTCCAAAGAAAGCAAGTGCAGACAAGTGTGAAAATTACAGAACTATTAGCTTAATAAGCTATGATTGCGAAGCAGTAACACGAATTATTTACAGAAAAATGGTAAAACTGGTGGAATCCGGCCTCGGGGAAGATCAGTTTGAATTTCAGAGAATGTAGGTTCACGCGAGGCAATACTCACATTACGACTTATTTTAGAAGACAGGTCTTCTGTAAATCTGAAGAAAGCTTTTGGCGATGTTGACTGGGATACACTCTTCAAAATTCTGAAGGTAGCAGGGGTAAAACATATGGAACGTAAAGATGTATTGAACGTGTACAAAAACCAGACAGCAGTTATTAGGGTAGGGTAGAAGGGCAAGAAAGAGTAGCAGTGGTTGGGAAGGGAGTAAGAGAGGATTGTAGCCTTGCTCAATGTTATTCAGCCTGTACACTGAGCAAGTTGTGCAGGAATGCAAGGAGAAATTTGGAGAGGGAATTAAAGTTCAGGATGGGAATAAAAACCTAGCTGTTTGCTGACGACCTAGTAAGAGCAATTAATTACAAGAGAAATTAAACTGAATGTACAGTGTTTGAAACGAAGGTATGAGATGAAGATTAAAAAAAAAAATAAAACAAGGGTAATGAAATGTAGTGTCAGAAAATCAGGCGATGCTGAACGAATTAGATTAGATAATGAGACAATAAAAGTAATAGATGAGTTTTGTTACTTAGTTAGCAAGATAACTTCTGATGCCCGAAAAAAATATAAAATACAGAATGGCTATGGAAAGAAAACCGTTTCTGAAGAAGCGAAATTTTTCGACTTTCAATATTAGTTGAAATGTTCGGAAGTCCTTTCTGAAAGCATTTGTCTGGAGTGTAGAGGAGTGATAAGTGGACGATAAGGAGTTCAGACAAAAAGATGATAGCTTTCGAGATGTTGTGCAACAGACGAATGATGATTAGATGGGTAGATCATGTAACTAATGAGGTGCTCAACAGAATTAGGCAGAAAAGGAGTTTCTGGCATATCCTGACTAAGAGACGGTATAGATTGATGGGACATATTCTGAGACTTCAAGGAATCGTCAGCTTAGCATTATAAGGAAGTGTGTGGAGTAAAAACCGTAGAGGGAGACCGAGGGACGAATACAGTAAGCAGTTTCAAAAGGATGTAGGTTAGATGAGACTTGCACAGGACAGAGTAGCGTGGAGAGGTGCATCAAACTAGTCTGCGGAATGAAGACCATAACAACAGTTATTGTTCATTCTAAAAGTTTCTGTTGCGTTTTAACAATTAGCTTATATGCCCGTGCTTCGAACCGATTGTTGAAGGAGAGCCTGTGTGTATGGCTTTTTAGGGTTCCGGACCTCAGTCATTAAAAATAGAATCCTTGTTGGATCAATAAAGTCAGTTGTCCTAGACAAGATGTCAAATGTAAGTAAAAGTCATTGTCCGAAACAATATATCTTCATACAGTTTTTGATACAAAAGGTGAAGTATGCCAAAATAAGCAAAGAAATGTTGTGAAGTATTTAATACACAAAGCGAAATCAGTAACACTATGTTTAATGTTTGTTGGTATTCGTAGGCATAAGATTGCTTAATTCTGTCACAGTCGTTCGCGTCCTTGTTGTACTATCCCATACTCATTATGCAGTAGCAGTGTTTATTAGTTCTTTGGTGCACTACAGCGCCTCTATTGCTTGTTTGCTGTACTACACTATATCTAAAACAATTTCCCTGATTCCACTTTTATGAAACGAAGTTGCTCTATGCAAGTCCATGAAGTAGTTTAGGAGATTAGGTGTTTGTAATTGATGAACAGACAGTTACTGAAAACACTGAAGATTGCGATGTATCTTTTATCCGTGATCTGATTTCGATTAAGTCATGCATATATAATATTCACAGAATATGTGACATCAACTGCGATTGGGCAAAGCTGAAAATGTGTACCCAGCCGGGATTCGAACCCGGGTCTGCTGCTTTCTAGGCAGTTGCGCTGACCCCTACACCAGTGGGGACGCAGTGATCACCGCACCTGTAAGGACTACCTAAGTACGCCTCCCGTCAGATACAAATTCCCATCTTCGCCCTGCCCACAGTACTCAAACTCGTAGTTATGAAACTAATTCCCGTAAGAGTAAGGGCTTCAAACTTGCCTACCCCTCCCCACTAACGATAGGATCATTGCCCGTCACCGGCATATTGTATATATACATGTGGCGTCTGTTCCTGCAGTTGTTATTATTTAATATTCACAGCATATATGTTGCCCCAATCTTAGATCAAATTTCCTGTGAAAACCGCATGTTGGTTTTTATAATACGTTTGGGAAATGTGTTAGAAGTAGGCATATCGTCATCAATAAAATAACATACATCAGTTATATTCGCCATTTAAAAGATTTCATGATCATTCATATCTCTGGACAATGGGCTGAAGCAAGGAAAGCTGAAATATAATAAGTAATTATAATTTCCTTAATGAAGTAGAAATATCACTGGAAACAATTGTTATTCTTACGTTGTCTCTCTTTCCGTTAGATGCGCTATTGTCGCTCCAAGCAGTTGTACATGTACGTTAAAAAATGTTCAAATGTTTGTAGAACTTATGGGACTTAACTACGGGGTCATCAGTCCCTAAGCTTACAAACTACTTATGAACTAGCTAAGACTAAGGACGGCACAAATATCCATGCCCGAGCGGGGATTCGAACCCCCCCGACCGTAGTGGGCGTGCAGACCGTGACTGGAGCTCCTTAGTCCCCTCGGCTACCGCGGCCGGCACATATACGTTAGACTGTGATATCAGTATGTAAATATGTGAATTGTAGCAGTTTTATATTCACTGCGTTGAATCATATTTTGTAGAACACAGAAACCAAGAAAACTATTTTCAGAAATATGGTAAATTTGAAAAGTCACGGAGTAAGTAGTATTTTCAAAGGGTAATAATCCGATCGCTGCCCCGAATTTCACACGAACACCCGTAGTGTTCTATTAGTTCTTGGCTGCATTACTCCGTTCTTTCCAACAATGAAATAGACCCATATGACTACAATATGGAGGATACGTTTGGCAACGCTGTCTCTTGTGGGCTGTTTGAATCTGCGCGCCAAGCGACGTGATTGGCTAACTTCTAAGCTAAATAACTCGTAAACGGAGCGACGTATCCAATTTTTTTCTTATCATTTATGTTATCTTTTACTTTCCTGATCTGATTTTGATAAAAATGAAGCCTGTGTATATTCTCTATTTATCTGTGATACCCCCATGAATGTTCATTTAGCACTTCTGGAGATTACTCTCTACAAATAAACACATGCGATAGCTTTCAGAGAAATGTTTAAACTGTGATATCTTACGTCTTCTGATCCGATTTTGTGAAATGAAGCGTTTCTGTAACCACAAGATACCCTCACGTTTCCTGTGAAAACCCCCTGAAAATTCGTTTATTAGTTTTGGAGATGAAAGAGAAAGATTGTAGACGGTTGTCGATGAAAAACGTTAAATTCTCATGTACTTCTTTCCGTGATCCGATATTTATGAAACTAAGTCTATATATTGTCCCAAGGTACGCTGAAGTTACCTGTGAAATCCCTATGCGAATTCGTCAAGTAGTTTTGCAGAAGTGGTTTCTAATAGATGAACAGAAAGACACGACGGTCTATGAAAACACTTCGTGGTTCTATTTTGATGAAATCATGTCTAGATCCTGAACCAATCTTCGCTCATGTTTCCTGTGAAAACCGCATGATAATTCGTCCTGTAGTTTTGAAGATTGAAGCGAACAGCGACAGGCCTACATTTACAGATTTATTATTAGTATAGACATGTTGTACAATTGTATAATTTTGCAGAACTATATTGATTTGTATAAGTGCTGTATGTCGGTAAAATCTGTTCCGAATACGGTTAGTAGTAAAGAAATAATAGATTAAAACATTACGCTTGATGGGGCGGTTTTCCATGGACGTTACTCTTTACGTCCTCATACCTCAGGAACTATGTGTCGTACCGTGGTAAAATTTCGTAGGTACATTCATTTGTATATGTGTATACTGTCTGTAAAATTTCCTGCGGCTAAAATTTGTAGTGTACAAATTATAAATTGTAACGTCATACCGAATGCCGTGGTTTTACTCCATAAACAGCGGAAAAGTAGTAAGCGAGAAACTTTTTTCCTCTCATCATTTTGCTATGGTTGTCAGCGAGAAAAAGTTTAATAAAGGTTTGAAATTATGTTATAAATTTGTTGCAAGTCGCTAAGTACTCTCATTCTCATATAGTGTATTCATAAAGTCTCGTCGCATTCTTTCTTGCTATTCTTATTGTTTACTATGTTATATCTCCTGACCCATATGTCGCATGTGGTTCTTACTCCTAAAGCAATTGTTCTCTCACGTACGGAATATGCGTACCAAATTTGGTTGAAGTCGGTCCAGTGATTTAGGAGTAAGTGTGCAGCATTGTCGTTTGACGCAGCGGTTTTTCGCGCATCTCATTGTTTATGACGTCATATCTCCTTACGAATGAGCCGTAGGTGATTCTTACTCCGACAGCGATTGTTGCCTGATATTAAGAGACATATGTACCAAGTTTGGTTGAAATTGGTCCAGTAGTTTAGGAGGAGATGTGGAACATAAGTACATACATACACACATACAGCCTATTTTATAAGGTGTAAGATAAAACATATCAAAGCACTAAATATTAGAATGTTCAATAACTGATGAGAAAATGTTGAATTTAACATTGTAAGTCAACTTACCATATTTTCTTTGTTTGGTAGATGCTAGAGAATATATGCGTAAACTCCTGTAGTGACTTTGGTCCAAAGTTCTTTAGTAATTTTGCAGTGATGTCGATATCGTCTTCTCCAGACGTCCTGTGTTTTTTCTTTATTTTTTTATTCTTTTTTTAAATTTTTTTAAGTATGCGTTTGTAGATCTGTTTACATGTTGCTGGGAGTGATTGTGGTTGGGTGGAGGTACAGTCATGTATTGGAAATTTTGTTACAGGTTCAGGGCAGTTAAGGAGATAACGTGCCATCTTTTGCCAGTCCTAGTTAGTGCTAGTTTTCCATCTGGTTTCCTGACGCACAAATTTTGAGGTGTGTACACGCAGGATATTCTTAGCTGGTCAAATTATCTAATTTATATGAGACTAGCTGTAAACCCGGCTTTGCCCGGGTGTTTATTTATCCGACACTCTCGTAGTCCACATCCCCTTCCCCACTCTCTCTATGCATTCACCTCATTCTCTCCCATCTCTCTGTTCATTTCCACCTTTCCCTCTCTCGGGGTAAAATTACGCATTTTGTAAAATTTCGTAAGTTGAGTACCCTCCATGTCCCGAACTAAATTTTACACAGACAGTGACATTCCTCTTGTGTTTAAGGTAGAGTGGTCAAAATTTCATAAATATCGGTACAAAACTATAGATTTTTATGCAATAGAAACGCAGGGTCACATTGAAAAATGCACTTTGTTGTTCTCAAATATACCAGTTTTTTTCCATACAACCCTCATTCGGAAAATACCGAAAACAACAAAAAAAGGATCTGTGAAGTCGGTCGAGCTATTCTCAAGTTATGGCGCGACCGAGGTATTTAGGGATCCATTTTTTATGTTTCAAAGTACTCTCCCCCATGCACCGTATGAAAATTAAGGCAGACGGTGACCTTCCTCTTGTTTTGAAGTTCAAGCGTACGAAATTTCGTGAAGATAGGAATGAAACTGTAGATTTCGTTAGTGTGTAGGAGAAGTATGTTCCGCCATGCACCTATAACAAATTACTTTCTTAACTGACGTTTCCTACCTGTAAAATGCATTCCTGCCAAATATCAGCTTCATAGGTGAAGTAGTTTTCGAGATTTTGTGTTTAGTCAGTGAGTGAGTGTCCTTTCGCTTTTATATAGATAGAAATTAAGAAAACAGATTGCTAAATTTTGTATGCATAGAATTAAGGGAGACTTGGAGACAATAATAAATAGTAACATGCAAGTCTGTAATGCTAACTTTATTTGATACAAGGTCATGCCTGATGTGACAGTTTTACGGCATCTACAGCGAAACTGTTGTGAGCGGTAGACTTCTTTTCGTTTCATCAATTCGTGTGTGTGTGGAGAGGAGCGAGGGAGGGTGTCACTTACAAAACGCTTCATAAACGTGCGAAATCCCTTATATATACAACCTGGTGAGGTCCCACAAGTAGTTTGCTCGTTGACGCTTCGAGCTGCAGACATAGAAGCAGTCCCCATTTGGCAGTACACCTGAATAGCGGTGAGACGTTGCTAATGAAGGAAGAACGAATACTGTAGATGCTAATTAGCCTGCAAATCTACTGATCAAAATTAAACATGCCAAAATATGACAAAATAGAGTTGCACACTTCAGATATCTAGGTGAAATCCTTTAGCCTACAATAGGTAAAACTGAACAGCGCGTTCGGCAAGAGACAGCACATATATACAAGGGCGGATTCAAGGGGGGGGGGGGGGGGGGGGCACAGGGGCACGTGAGACAGAGAGAGAGAGAGTCGGTGAGGAAGGGCGGGACGAAAGAATCTCAGCATTAGAATATGCAAATGATAAAGGAAGGGAGGGAAGAAGGATAGGAAAAAAAAGATTGACAGTGGCCGCATTTGGGCATTGATATTAAGCAATGGCGACAAGTGAAAATGTGAGCCGGACCGCTTCGAGCCAGCGGTTGCCTTAACCACTTTTTTTTTTTTTTTTTTTTTTCCCTATGGGTACTTCACTTCGTTGCGGACGCTGATCGTTGTTGTTCGATTTGTTGTTGGCTCAGCTTTTTTTATTACAGAGGGCGTTGAGCCCTCTGACCGGGCGCGCTGAGCCAAACCACTTGGCCACCCGTGCTCGCCTCCCGTCCGTCTCAAGTTCCCACAAGTCACACGCTGTTTGTAGCGCCCCTATCGTCCATGCCCTTTACACTCGCCATTACGGATTCCCGTGCGAGGTCGGACGTATGACCGCATCTGCGGTGAAATAACTGAAGCTAACGCCGTCGTCGCGTTTGAATACTTACTGTATTGGTGTTGTGTCAGACACCACACCAATACAATAAGCATTAGAATAATCAACTTTTACTTACGAGCTGTATGTAATTATGAGTTTAAAATGCAATATCTCTGTAATTAACATAAAGTAATTTGACTTTTTGTGTTGTGCTTCCAGTTACTTGCTTCTTGCTCTCTTTTGTCAGTAATTTAAGTTAAAAAGAAATAAAAGTTGTTTATTGTTTCGTGATTGCTTGGGAGACAAATGAGCTATTGTATATATTTTACTCATACGTAAATAAAGAACTATGTGAAACAACTGTGAATTTCTACGGCTGTGTTCAGGCTGGGCATTCAAGTGTTTTAGGTAAACGGTTTATGTCTCTAGATTCTTTCCATAGACACTAAGAGGTAGTACTGCCACCCATTGCAAACAGTTTCATTCATAGTCTGTTCTTACCTTTTATGTTATGTTTGACTGATAGGTTTTATCTAAGATGACCACTGTAATTTTTAAACTTTTAGTTATACTGACTCCTGTTTGTCTCAGTTGGATGTATTTTATTTGATGCATTTTACCATTCTGTTTTAACACCTTTTTATCCATGAAGATGGTCTATGACCGAAACTGGTAGATGTATAAGGTTTTGAATAAACAGCTGATGGTATTTAAAAATGCATTTTATGAAGTTTTATTTAAAAGTTACAAGTTTTGATTTTCCAGTTATTGGAGCAAATTAGAAATTTAAATGGCATACAAACGATTTTCATGGTTGTAGAAATTCCATTTGAAATACAGTCAAGTGTAATTTTCAGAAGGAAATGTTCACTCTGCAGTGGAGTGTGCGCTAATATATAACTTCAAGGCAGATTAAAATTGCGTGCTGGGATAGCTCAGACAGTAGAGCGCTTGCCCGCGAAAGGGGCAAAGTTGCAAGTCGAATCCCGTTTCTGACTGACAATTTTAATCTGACTGGAAGTTTAAAGCATAATTTTGTTGAACGCGAAAGCTGTCTTGAAAACCTATCTCGTTTTTCGTAACAACTTTACAAAGTATGAAGAAGAAATTGATTCAGTACAACGCAAACACAGGAAATCTGGTTTTAGGTTTTGAGATAATATCAACCTTAGCGCGACATATTTACCCGGCTATTTGTTTCTGACCCATAATTGGGCGATCTTTTAGGATACGCTGTTTTTCCCAATTCTTCATTGTTTGGCAATGACGGCTACTCCGAATACTGTACTGTTCGTCCACGGTAAGTTGACGATTCGTGCGCTGGCTGTTGGCAGCGGCAGGAGGCGTGTACCATGGCTGCCGGGAGGCGAGGAGCAGTGAGCCGAAGGCAGCGTCGCAGTGTTGCAAACGCTACCCGTAACAACGTGTGCAGTAAGTAATATTTCGTGTCTAGGGGTAGCGTAACATTGACAGCGCTCCGAAATAAATGAATGTCCTGCAACTAGTGCAGATGTTTCCTGATGCTGCCATCACCAGGTAAAATCGTCTCAACTTTTCAAATCAATATGTGTTGTGTTGTGGTCTTCAGTCCGGAGACTGGTTTGATGCAGCTCTCCACAATACCCTATCCTGAGCAAGCCTCTTCATCTCAACATAAGAACGGCAACCTACATCTGTCTGAATCTGCTTACTGTATCCATCTCTTGGTCTTCCTCTGCGATTTTTACCCCACACACTTCCCTCCAACGCTAAATTCACAATTCCTTGATGTCTAAGAATGTGTCCTACTAATCTATCCCTTCTTTTAGTCAAGGTATGCCAGAAACTTCTTTTCTCCCCAATTCTGTTCAGTACTTCCTCATTAGTTACGCGATCCACCCACCTAATCTTCAGCCTTCTTCTGTAGCACCACATTTCAAAAGCCTCAATCCTGTTCCTGTCCGTACTGTTTATCATCCAAGCTTCACTCCCATATAAGGCAACACTCCATACACAAATCAATATACTTCCCTCTAATTACTAATGCACTACTAGTTGCGGCGCACTATGGCGCATTCTCAAGTTCCTACGTTTACAAAAAATATTACAATAATTCAACAACATTACACAGTAAAAAGTATAATAATTTATCAGAAAAAGAAAAGAGTATCGAGTATCGGAACACTATATTTAATTAAATTGCATACTATGTGCACCGCGCGGGAATGGCCGTGTGATACGCGGCGCAACGTCGCGGTGCATGTGGCCGCGGTGCATGTGGCGCCAGAGGTTCAAGTCCTCTCTGTGGTATATATATATATATATATATATATATATATATATATATGTGTGTGTGTGTGTGTGTGTGTGTGTGTGTGTGTGTGTGTGTGTGTGTGTGTGTTGTCCTTGGTTTAAGTAATTTGTAAGACAAGGGACCGATGACCTTAGCAGTTTGGTCACTTCAGATTACAAACATTTGTCATTTTTTAAACCACATACTCTAGGTTTGTGTACAATAACCATTACGTCATTTGGCTCAATTTATATCATACTACTGTGTACATCATTGTACAAAACTTATTTTTCGTGTATATTGGGTAATTCTTTGATTTTCAAGTTGTAAATATCTAGAGAAAGCTGTGCTCTGTATAGGGATTCACATGTACCCATCTGGCGAAACTCAGAAACAGTTACATATGAATTAAATTCAGAGCCTGAATGCCCCATGTTCACCTGCTGGCAAGTGTTTCATGCTTTATTATATGAAGGATGATACAAGTGTGTCCACATCTGAACAAGTGGCATTCAGGCTCTAAATTTTTTTTGTTTATTAATTATTTTTGTATTTTGTGGTAAATTTAAAAAATTTACACTGTTTAATGTGATTTAATCAAAGTAATATTATTGTGACCGTAGACATTTAAAAATGATGCCATAGTGCGCAGAAACTAATAGTGCGTCGATAGTTAGATGAAGTATATTAAAAAGTTTTTTTTCTAAGAACTGACTGTGGCTTTGGAAATATTTTGTGTGTTTCATATAGCAGTTAATAAATCCTGAGGAAAATTCTCGGCCTAAAGTTGTCAGAAGAGAGAAAAATTCAAATGTTTCAAATGTTTGTAGTCTATGGGACTTAACTACGGGGTCATCAGTCCCTAAACTTACAAACTACTTACGAACTAGGACGGCACAAATATCCATGCCCGAGGGGGGATTCGAACCCCCGACCGTAGTGGCCGTGCAGACCGTGACTGGAGCGCCTCAGTCTCCTCGGCCACCGCGGCCGGCAGAAGAGAGATAAAGATTACACAGAGAAGACACCAAACGTAACAGCGGATGTCAGAAGCTTGAAGTTTTATAAGTAAATCATCAGGCTATCTTCAACACGACTCACCAAGAGAACCTAACATACATACACGGGGTATAATTAACAATACCATGTATCACACGAGTCAGACTGGACCTAGAAGTAGCAAAAATCGACTGAAATGTGAGGTCAGAGAATGAAGTCCCGAAGAAACCAGGGACAAAGTGGATTGATGACAGAAAGATTCCATAGAAAAAAAGAGAGAATCTTGGAAGGTCAGAAACAATGCTCAAATGATGCAGAATGCTATACGTCATCATACAGGATCTCTACGCAACTAATAATAACACATTTGTTCTTCCGGTAAATTGGTTCCTTGCGGTCACGATATTGTGTTGTTCGCTAAGGTCTTGGTTACTTTATTTATTTATTTATTATAGAGAGCATCCAGCCCTCTCACAGGACGCGCTGAGTCGCCGCTTGGTCACCATGAACTCTTGACGTCAGATACCTACGTACAGTTGACGCGCAAAACTTCTCTTGATTTTTTTCGGTGTAGCCTGATTAGTGCATCTCAGTACTTGAATGTAACGTTGTTACAAAGTCTGAAGCAAATCCGTGATCCCAACTCCGTGCCCTCTCCTTATAAGTCAGTGAACAGTGACTGGTTGACTACGTTGAGAAAGATATAGACGTGGAGACTGATTTGCATACGAACTTTGTTTTACTGAAACAGCTTCAAGAGTTTCCGCCTTAAAAAAAAAGGGGGTCACATTATTCAGCTCACCTCTCGTATGATCCTAGTTGCTACGTTATTATTTAGAGCACCTCAGTACTTGAATGTAACGTTGTTTTGATGGCCTGAGAAAGACGTACATGCAGTTGGAGATAATCACTTTCTGATGGAACGTTACTTCTAAACAGATTCTTTTTATTGTTAGTTTATTCTGAGATTAAGCTATTCCAAGTAGCACGTTTCAAACTTAAAAGCGTCATCGCAGGAAAAGAAGATTTGATTTTCCAATAATTATTATAACTAAATTTCGTCTTTTGCTACCACGCCAAACCGTATAAAACCACAAACGATAAATAAGGCGAGCCTTAGCAGCCGGAGACAGTGGTTACGTCTGCGTCAGTTACGCTCGTCTGGCTTTTCCATTATGTGTGTGTGTGTGTGTGTGTGTATGTGTGTGTGTGTGCCTCTTTTTCTGATGAAGGTTGTGGCCGAGAATTTAGTTGTGTGAGTGTAGTTGTCTTTTGCAGGTAGCTGTTTTTGCCTCAGCATTCTTTACGTCGAGATGCAACCTGTCATCTTTGTTATAAACGGTAAGTAGAGGTGAATTGCAAATGCTTATACTCGCGGCTTCCAGTGTCAGTGATTTTGAGGCTTTAATACGAAAATCTCATAAATTTGTAAAACTGCAATTATCCGAAGAGCTCTTTTTGTGTCGGAGATTGGAAGCAGCCTCTTGCGCAACTTTCAGCCGACGTAACAGATACGCAATTACAGGACGTTGACTCTTTAAACTTCCATTTTTTGCTAGTAGTGCAGCTACGCAATTACAGGACGTTGACTCTTTAAACTTCCATTTTTTGCCATTTTTTGCTAGTAGTGCAGTAGACGTAAATGAAATACTAGTCGACAGAGAACTGAGTTACGGATTTTACTTCTATACCACACGTAAACTTGAAACTACCAGTACAATTCAGCCGTGATTCTAAAAACCACCATAAGCGCTATCTTCTTCTTCTTTGGTTATCAACACGTAGGTTGGTTGTCAGCATTTCTCCATAGTGTCCTGTTGCTTTCAATTTGTTTAATGTTCCTGCAGCTCTTACAGTTCATATCGTCCATCACTTACCTCATATACTCCAGCCTCCAGCCTGGGTCTTCCTCTACAGTTCTCTTCCTCCAGTAATCCCTCCAAGATGATTTTTAGAAATCCTTCGTGCCTCAAGACGTGACCAAACCAGATATTGCGCCTTTTTCGCAGAGTTCTTCTCAGAGACAAACCCTCTCCAGTTCTTTGCAAAACCTGTTCATTTGTTACTTTATCACCCCAGCTTATCTTTAACATTTGCAGTAACACCATATCTCGGACACGTATATCTTTCGAACTTCCGGTTTTCCCATGGTCCAAGATTCACTTCCAAACAACATTACATTCCATCCAAAAGTCTTCAACAACTTCATCGTCAAAAGGAGGTTCATGTTATTGGATGTTGTGAGATTACTGTCCACTTGGTCATAAAATATAAGACCTAAATAGCATTAACTACACTGCAGACATTGTCCATGCCAATGCACAAAATGTTATACTTTATCTTTCATTTAATGTTAGCAGTATATGTATTAAGTCAGATAACATTTATTGTTGAAGCAACATTTATAGTTAGGCTATGGACAGAATTTTCTCATGTTGGCGAGCGCTGTGGGCTTGAGGCAGAGGAGAGGCCAGTAGGTAGTGGTTTTTCCCACATTAGGGAAGTCCAGGCTAAGTCCTACCAGGGGGAGTGCTGGACAATGGGAGCTACCGGCCGAGGTGCAGCGCCCAGCGCAGTATAAAATATTCAAACATTACTTGAATTTGTAGCAATACTACGTACTGAGGAACCTCTATGGGCCTCACTGATGATAACATGATGCTCAATAAATAATTTAATGTACGATAAATTGGTAATTTGAAATGGAACTCAGGCATGCAGCAAACATTAAATAAATATGTAACGATTTTGCATGTTAATATTTATACAACTGTGATACAAAGACGAGTGTGGGCTCACATTATTCATTCTATGTGCTTCTGCTAATATGAATATATTATACGAGAGGTGTTGATCTGATGCAGAAAACGCATTTTAATTGTTGTTTTGTTATGGTCTTCAGTCCGGAGACTGGTTTGATTCAGCTCTCCACCCTACTCTATCCTGAGAAAGCCTTTTCATCTCCTCATAAGAACGGCAACACACATCCACTTGAATCTGCTTACTATACGCGTCTCTTGGTCTCCCTCTGCGATTTTTACCCCACACACTTCCCTCCAATGCTAAATTTACGATTCCCCGATGTCTAAGAATGTGTCCTACCAAGCGATCCCTTCTTTTAGTCAGGGTATGCCAAAAATTCCTTTTCTCACCAATTCTGTTCAGTACCTCTTCGTTAGTTATGCGATCTACCCACCTAATCTTCAGCATTCTTCTGTAGCACCACATTTCAAAAGCCTCTATTCTCTTCTGTCCGCACTGCTTATCGTCCATGTTTCACTCCCGTACAAGGCAACACTCCACACAAATGCCTTCAGAAAAGACTTCCTTACCCTTAAATTAATATTCGATGTTAGCAAATTTCTCTTTTTCAAAAATGCTTTTCTTCCCATTGCCATTCTGCATTTTATATCCTCTGTACTGCGACCATCACATGTTATTTTACTACCCAAGTAACAAAACTCATCTACCACCTTCATTATTTCGTTACCTAATCTAATTCCTTCAGCATCGCCTGATTTTCTAAGACCGCATTCCATTATTTTTGTTTTGCTCTTGTTAATGTTCATTTTATATCCTCTCTTCAACACACTGTCCATTCCATTCAACTGCTCTTCCAGGTCCTTTGCTGTCTCTGACAGAATTACAATGTCATCAGCAAAACGCAATGTTTTTATTTCTTCCCCCTGAACTTTAATCCCTATTCCAAATTTTTCCTTGCTTTCCTTCACCGATTGCTCGATGTACAAATTGAATAACATTGGAGAAAGGCTACAACCCAGCCTTACTCCCTTCCCAACTGATGCTTCCCTTTCATGTCCTTCGAGTCTAATAACTGCGGTCTGGCTTTTGTACAAGTTGTAAATAACTCTCCTTTCCCTGTATTTTATCCCTGCTGACTTCAGAATTTGAAAGAGTGTATTCCAGTCAACATTGTCAAATGCTTTCTCCAAATCTACAAAAGCTAAAAATGTAGGTTTGCCTTTTCTTAATCTATCTTCTAAGATAAGACGTAAAGTGAGTATTGCCTCCCGGGTTCCTATGTTCCTCCTGAATCCAAACTGATCTTTCCGAGATCAGCTTCTACCAGCTTTTCAATTCTCCTGTAGATAATTCGTGTTAAAATTTTGCAACCATGACTTATCAAACTGATGGTTCAGTAATTTTCACGCCTGTCTGCGCCTGATTTCTTTGGAATGGGGATTATTACATTTTTCTTAAAGTCTGAGGGCATTTCGCCGGTCTCATACATCCTACACACCAGTTCAAACAGTCTTGTCATGGCTGGCTCTCCCAGATACTTTAGTAGCTCTGAGGGTATGTCATCTACTCCTGGGGCCTTGTTCCGACCTAGGTCTTTCAAGGCTCTGTCAAATTCATCTCTCAGTATAGTATCTCCTATTTCATCTTGATCGACTTCCTCTTCCGTTCCTACAACATCGTCTCTAAGATCATTTCCTTTGTAGAGCTGCTCTATGTACTCTTTCCACCTTCCAGCTTTCCCTTCTTTGCTGAGAAATGGTTTCCCATCTGAGTTCTTGATATTCGTAGAGCTGTTTTTCTTATCTCCAAATGTTTCTTTTATTTTCCTGTAGGCGGTATCTACTTTTCCTCTTGCTATACATTCTTCTACAGATTTACATTTGGCTTCTAGCGACTCCTGCTTAGCCGTTTTGCACTTCCTGTCAATCTCATTTTTTAGTCGTCTGTACTCCATTTTGCCTGTTTCATTTACTGCATTTTTATATTTTCTCCTTTCATCAATTAAATTTAGTATTTCCTGTGATATCCAAAGATTTTTTGTAGGTCTTGCCTTTCTACCTATTTTGTCCTCCGCTGCCTTCATTATTTCATCTCTCAATGCTACCCATTCCTCTTCTACTGTTTTATTTCCCCCTGTTTCTGTCAATTGTTGCCTAAATCTCCCTCTGAAATTCTCCAGAACTTCACTTTCCTTCAATCTATCTAAGTCCCATCTCCTTATTTTCCTACCTTTCTGCAGTTTTTTCAGCTTCAGCCTACAGTTCATGACTAACAAGTTATGGTCAGAGTCTATATCTGCCCCTGGGTATGTCCTGCAGTTTATAACCTGGTACCGGTACCTATGTCGTACCATTATAAAATCTATCTGATACCTTCCGGTGTCTCCTGGTCTCTTCCACGTATACAACCTCCTTTTGTTACGATTAAATCATGTTCCGTGCAAAATACTAGCAGGCGACTTCCTCTTTCATTCCTCCTGCCCAGTCCATATTCACCTATTATTTTTCCTTCTCTTCCTTTTCCTACTACCGAATTCCAGTCTCCCATCACAATTAAGTTTTCCTCTCCCTTAACTGTCTGAATAATTTCCTTTAGCTCCTCATATATTTCTTCGATCTCCTCATCATCGGCAGAGCTAGTTGGCATATAAACCTGTACTACTGTTGTCGGTGTTGGCTTCGTATCTATCTTGACAATGATAATGCGATCACTGTGCTGCTCATAGTAGTTTACCCGTATTCCTATTTTCTTATTCATTATCAGTCCTACTCCTCTGATACCCCCAACTGATTTTGTATTTATAATCCTGTACTCACCTGACCAGAAATCCTGTTCATCCTGCCACCGAACTTCACTAATCCCCACTATATCTAACTTCAACCTATCCATTTCCCTTTTTAAATTTTCTAATTTTCCTACTCGATTAAGGGATCTAACATTCCACGCTCCGACCCGTAGAATGCCAGTATTGTCTTTCATATTTTCATACAGTAGAGCTGCATGTCCTCGGGAAAAGTAACGGCTGTAGTTTCCCCTTGCTTTCAGCCGTTCGCAGTAGCTCTGTGGCAAAGCCACATTAGCTGATGTTACAAGGCCAGCTCAGTCAATCATCCAGACTGTTGCCCCTGTAACTACTGAAAAGGCTGCTGCCCCTCTTCAGGAACCACACGTTTGTCTGGCCTCTCCACAGATACCCCTCCGCTGTGGTTGCACCTACGGTATGGCTATCTGCATCGTTGAGGCACGCAAGCCACCCCACCTCGGCAATGTCTGTGGTTCATGGGGTGGGCATTTTAATTATGAGAAAAATAACAGCCCGGAGACTGGTTTGATGCAGCTCTCCACAATACCCTATTCTGAGCAAGCCTCTTCATCTCCACATAAAAACGGCAAATTACATCTGTCTGAATCTGCTTACTGTATCCATCTCTTGGTCTTCCTCTGCGGTTTTTACCCCACACACTTCCCTCCAACGCTAAATGCACAATTCCTTGATGTCTAAGAATGTGTCCTACCAATCTATCCCTTCTTTTAGTCAAGGTATGCCAGAAATTTCTTTTCTCCCCAATTCTGTTCAGTACTTCCTCATTAGTTACGTGATCCACCCACCTAATCTTCAGCATTCTTCTGTTGCACCACATTTCAAAAGCCTCAATCCTCTTCCTGTCCGCAATGCTTATCGTCCATGTTTCACTCCCATACAAGGCAACACTCCCTACAAATGCCTTCAGAAAGGACTTCCTTAGGCTTAAATCAATATTCGTTCTTTTTCAAGAACGCTTTTCTACCCATTGCCATTCTACATTTTATATCCTCTGTACTGCGACTATCATTTGTTATTTTACTGCCCAAGTAAAAGAACTCATCTACCTCCTTTATTGTTTCGTTACCTAATCTAATTTCTTCAGCATCACCTGATTTAATTAGACTGCACTCCATTACCCTAGTATTGCTGTTGTTAATGTTCATCTTATATGCGCCTTTCAGCACACTGTCCATTCCGTTCAATTGCCCTTCCAGGTCCTTTGCTGTATCTGACAGAATTACTTTGTCGTCGGCAAAACGCAATGTTTTTAATTCTTCCCCCTGAACTTTAATTCCTTCACCAAATTTCTCCTTGCTTTCCTTTATAGCTTGCTCAATGTACAAATTGAATTGCATTGGAGAAAGGCTACAACCCTGTCTTACTCCCTTTCCAACCACTACATCCCTTTCCTGCCCTTCAACTCTGACAACCGCTGTCTGGTTTTTGTACAAGTTGTAAATAACCTTACGCTCCCTATATTTTACTCCAGCTTGCTTCAGAACTTGAAAGAGTTTATTCCAATCAACATTGTCAAAAGCCTTCCCCAAATCTACAAAAGCTAGATATGTAGGTTTGCTTTTTCTTAATCTATCTTCTAGGATAAGCTGTGAGTATTGCCTCCCGTCTTCCTACATTTCTTCTGAACCGAAACTGATCTTCCCCGAGATCGGCTTCTACCAGCTTTTTCCACCCTTCTCTAAATAATTTGTGTCATTATATGGTTTCATTATTAAAAGTCAGAACAAAAAAATCTTAAAATGAACATAAGTTCAGTAATTTGAGTTGAAATATTTTGTTACTTATCTACCTTTCTATTTTGACTCATTTTTGTGCTTTATTCTCGGTTATCTAAAGAATGGCTTGATTTTGTATAAATATTGGTTTAATAAAGTGGCGAAATAGTGAGTACTTCTGTATACTTTACAGAAGGTCCCGGGTTCGAATTCCAAATGTGGATAAATTATCAACTTTCGCTTCGATTTAATTCCGGTCCCACCTGCAGCTAACGACATAAATTAGTTTGTAATTTCGTTAATATTAGGGACTGTGGAGAAATAACGTTAACTGTACTACTAAATGCGAAATAGTAATATGATAAATTTGTCAAACACCATTCCTTGATTCCAGCAATAAATGAGAAAAACTACAATGGTCAGTTCCGTTTCACATTCTGATAATGACGAAAACGGCTTCCTGTCCCAAGTCATGTTACTTTGTGTTGATTTCAGTATAATAACATTATGCACAGTGTATGTTATCTTTGGTAAATGCATTATATAATTGTGATCATCAGATTGAAAACAGAGTCAGGTGTTCCTTTTTCCCCGCACGCTATTAGAGAATGGAACGGTAGAGAAATATTCGATGAAACTTAACCCTTTGTCATGCACATAACTGATATCAGTGGAGTATATACGTAGATGTAGTGGAGTATATACGTAGAAATGGAAACAAAAGAGAACTGACGATTCATCATTGAGAAACAGACGTAATTTTTTTTTAATTCTAAAGTCTTGTTAATGATTGCAGTGTGGGTGAAATTAGGCATAGATTTCTGCCCATTCTGCAGAAAACTGCATGAGGGACAAGAATGTAAGAGGAACGCCAGTATAACTGAATAACGGTCTCGTGCATCGTAATAACGATGTATATGACTTTTGTAGTGACATTTAATTAATAAGATATTAATAGAATAAATTCTCCTCTATGGATTAAGAGGAATGACATTCGACTTGTGCATATAACGTAATTTTGTTTAATATTTTTGTGTCTTTTCATTAAGAGAAAAAGTTAGGGGACTACACTTAACAGGTCAACTGGAGCAATATAAAGTTAAGAAACATTAGTTTGTAGTACTAGAGTACGCGTTCACGGTCAGAAAGTGTTCGTATTACGTCTTTTTAGCTTGTCTGCTCGTTTGATCTTTAGAGAGCCAGAAGGTCTGCCTACGAACTCGTATGTTCTTACATAACACACACACACACACACACACACACACACACACACACACACACACAGGTTCTCCTAAGTAGCTATACTAGAAGTGTTCAGGTAATTCATCGAAGTTGAATAAGTAGCTAAACTGGCCACGTGTCAGTCGAATACGAAATGAATGGGATAGCAAATAAAATAATAAATACGCCAATCAGATCAATAACCAGTTTTGCCTTGTTAAATGAATGGGAAAGAAAAAAAAAGAAATACAGTTTCTAAGAAAATCATTATTATACAGTCAGTGGAGTGATTGAAGTTTTTGTTCGGCCGAATTCTGCATAAACATAAAACTTTGACGGTTTACTGAATCTGGAGATTCGTCGTACAATCGCCCTTGAGAGAAGCAATCGTATTCTGCATTCTCTCCGTCTATTCGCCGTGTCTTCTCTGTCTTTACATCTCATCCTCTGTCACCTATGTCCTGCTTCTTGTTCTCCTCCGACTACCCGTCTGTCTTCCGCGCCTTCTATATATCATATCGAGGTAAAAAAAACTTTATTTACAGAGTAAGATGTTTTGATTTTCATTGCTGACATCACCACACATCTAGCAATTATGGCATTGTAGCTGGCCGGCATATGCGTGCCATTGCAAAAGAACCACTTAGACAGAAACATGTCTAGAATGCCATTTTATAAGGGGCATTGAAAAAGAAATGAGCCGGAGTCGTAATTGCAGAAAACAGTGTTAGAAGTGTTGACCCTGGCTGTTGAGACACTTAGCACTTGTCATAAAGCGGTGAATGGCTGCCTCATAAAATTCCCGGATCTGCGCACGAACAGCTCGACATCGTCGTCTGAGGTGACCAAACCTGGCGCAATCGCAGTGCGACATCTAGGGACATGAAGCATACGATGTCAAATCCCCCTGAAACTTCAAGGCTGTCACTCAGCAGGCAAGGTGATGCTCCTTGTCTTTTTCGACGTTCGAGGTCCCATACTCATCGAATTTGTCAAGCACGGAAAAAAAAAAAAAAAAAAAAAAAAAAAAAATTAACAGCGACGTGTACTGTTTGACACACTGTAGAGTACGCTAGTCCCTCAAGAGCAAACGGCCTGGGCTCCTCACGGATGGAGTGACTTTGTTCCATGATAATGCGCGTCCACACGTCTACAGGGCCACACAAAGTTTACTGGCCAAGTTCAAGTGGGAGCAGCTTGAGCATCCGCCCTACAGCCCGGACATCTCGCCCTGTGATCTCCATCTGTTTGGTCCGCTAAAAAACATCTGAAAGGGAAGCGCTTCAACTCGGACGACAGACTGAAGGTCACAATAGAGGACACAGGAATTTAGCGAACATGGAGTCCTTTGGCTCGTTAACAGTGGGATAGTTGTGCTCGGCTTCTGGTGACTGAATAACGACTTCAGTTATACCCACTGTGTTGTTTCGTTCCTTTTCATATGAACACCCCTCGCATTATTACGTTGCTTGCAGTGGCCATTTTTGAGCAGCAGCTGAATTGTTTTTAAAGAAAACGCCTTTTGCTACTGCGAATGAAGGGTTTTATTTTTATAAGTCACCCATACGCGTTTCGCCTTTGTCTCAAGGCATCATCAGTGGGTGTCAGCACTTGCTACTCCACGTCAGTCTCTTTCCGGCAACCAGGTAGAAAGATTACACTGTTTTCTGAAACACATTGCAGTTTTCTGGTTCCACTGTCACCTGCTGCCATACTGTGTCCATTGTTGTTTGTTTTGTAGTCTAAAAACCAAACAGTGGACACATTATGATGCCTCGAGACAAAGGCGGTAGCAAAAGGCAGTAGCAAAAGGCGTTTCCTTTAAAAACGTTACAGTGAAATACCTCGCATTATTCATTCTGGATATGTACAAATCTCACTAGATATCATATTTTATCGCTCTAAACATGGCTCCACCTTCAGTGTTCATTATGTTCCTACGATAGAAGTTCAAATGTAAGTCTATAATGAAATTACTATCGACATATAGTTTTTACCAGTTTTCCGTTCCTAGTACTATGGACATTTATAAGCGAGAGCAGTTTTGGGTTCTTAGACGGTCCGGTAGTTGCTACACTAATTCTCTTTGTGTGGACTCAGGAGGCGGCTTTTCAGACCTGTGGAGGGTTTCTCTAACGTAAAAAAACACAACATGTGCACGTCACACAGACTGCTGTCTTAGTAGTCGCTTTCTGCGCCTATAGGACGCCTCGTCCGACAGCTGAGGTCCCGAAATATGCGTCCAAAATCAACACACAGTCGTCTGAGACAGCGGTTTAACTTTTCGATTTGGCTCTAAACCAGAGGACCGCCATCGGTTGTGCGAACGTTGCATCCACCCCGCGAACGTGACTAGCTGTCTTCAATAAATAAACCAGCCGTTGCAGCTCCCAGTGACAAAGAAACGAACCCTCTGCACTTTCCCAGACATTTTTGGGAAGACCGGCCACTACCGCAACAGGCGAGAGTGCCCGTGCTGGCTTAGACGTACGAAACAGCAGTGGGCAACAACTCAGACCGGCTATTGACGTGTAAGTGAACGTCGTTGCGACCGGTCCTCATTTACAAGTGCAGTTATATCCCAAGCGAAAACATCTTTCTCAGAGGTACACCCTGTCGCCATTAGGGAAGGATTTAAAACGTTAATGCAGTACGGATATATATATATGCCAGTAACCGACGCTGTTCTAGATATGCTGAATTCATTTGCAAGACAAATATGTATTTATCTTGTGCTTACTTAAGACCCAACAGGCGAGTAGTATAATTAAAGGTCGTAGTTCAAGGATTATTTCTCTACGGCATGCAATCTAAATTATTTCATTGGGTTTTCTTACGAACCGCATTTATTGTAAACATGGCGATGTGGCAGGTCGGCCCAGAGAGGATGGGCCACGATGGGCTACAGGGCAAACTTTCCCCCTCCTATAGGGCCCGTACTTTGTAAAGCTTTGTTTCTTTTAATGATAATATTTATAATTCGTTGAGTTTATGAAATTACCTACGTAATTGTCAAAGTTAAACATATTTTGGTACTATGTTTGGTTATGTGTTCATCTTCTGCAACAGCTGTTAAAATTAACTGCAAAACGTTTATAACTATGTTTTAACTACAAATGGTTTGCAACGTGGCAGTGGACGAAACATGGTTATATTCACGAGATGAAAAACCGACAAGTAGAATTTTACTGAAAGACGCAAAAAAACAATCACTACAGCTTATCCGAAACGGCTCGACCGCCCATGTTGGCCCTGTAGAGGGACGGGGAGAGTGCTACCAACCTGATCATTGATTCCTAGGACGATCTAGCATCTACTGTAAGAACTAATTCGACTGGGCCATTCTGCCCCTATGGACAACTTACCCCGGTCTCTCCTACTATTATTATTATTATTATTCAAATAATTCCTTTTTGTTTCCGTTTTGTTAAATGTCTCAAGGATGTCTTTTCACCTAATTTTGTGAAGCGGCGTAATTTGTAATTTTCGTTTTGTATTATTTACTAACTTGCCATTCATGAGTATCTAGCACATAGTGATTTAATTTAGAATTTGACTCATTTTTACATTTTGAAGTGAACATAAGTAAACAAGAACGCAAAGTTAGCAGAATGGGTATAATATGTAAATATCAAATTGTAAATCATCGTCCACAGATGTATTTTGTCTCACTATACAGGGTGTCCCACTCAAATGTTTCACCCCAGATATCTCTGAAACTACAAGAGGTATTGAAAAACTACTTTCACGCTCATGAACGTACGGCAGGGGCTAATGAAAGTAGCTACTGTGAGACACTCTAAAACGTGAAGAAATATTTTTTCAACACAAACTTATGCTTTTTAATAGATACCCCATATTATTTCTTAAGCAATCGATAGGATGAAAAATTAAAAAAAGAATGACGTTGGTTGCATCGCGATGCGTCAATCACATCCGGAGAAACCGCGAAGCGAAGTTGACGTTTGAAACACATGAGGCGCGCTGCAAGCGCGTGTCCGGGGCTCAACGGTGAGTCTGGCTTGAGTCTCGGACATGCGCTAAATCAAAATGTTTGTAAATCTATCGGACCAAACTGCGTGGTCATCAGTCCGTAGCTTACAAACTACTTAAACCTAGGACAACCTTCGGACAAACACACACACCCATGCCCCAGGGAGAACTCTTAACCTCCACGGCGAGCAACCGCGCGCTCCGCAGCGAGGTGCTGCAGACCGCTCGGCAACTCCACCGTGGCGACATGCGCTAGCACTGCGCCTCATGTGTTTCAAATGGCAACTTCGCTTCGCGGTTTCTCCGGATGGGATTGACGCATCGCGATGCAACCAACGTCATTCTTTTTTTGATTTTTCATCCTATCGATTGCTTAAGAAATAATATGGGGTATCTATTAAAAAGCATAAGTTTGTGTTGAAAAAATATTTCTTCACGTTTTAGAGTGTTTCATAGTACCTACTTTCATTAGCCCCTGCCGTACGTTCATGAGCGTGAAAGTAGTTTTTCAATACCTCTTGTAGTTTCAGAGATATCTGGGGTGAAACATTTGAGTGGGACACCCTGTATAGTGAGACAAAATACATCTGTGGACGATGATTTACAATTTGATATATACATATTATACCCATTCTGCTAACTTTGCGTTCTTGTTTACTTATGTTCACTTCAAAATGTAAAAATGAGGCAAATTCTAAATTAAATCACTATGTGCTAGATACTCATGAATGGAAAATGAGTAAATAATACAAGACGAAAATTACAAATTACACCGCTTTACAACATCAGATAAAAATACATCCTAGACATTTAACAAAACGGAAACAAAAAGGAATAATTTGAATAATAGTAACAGACCGGGGTAAGTTGTCGAATTAGTTCTTACAGTAGAAGCTAGATCGTCCTAGGAATCAATCATCAGGTTGATAGCACTCTCCCCGTCCCTCTACAGGGCCAATATGGGCGGTCGAGCCGTTTCGGATAAGCTGTAGTGATTGTTTTTTTTGCGTCTTTCAGTAAAATTCTACTTGTCGGTTTTTCATCTCGTGATGCAACCAACGGCATTCTTTTGGTGATTTTTCATCCTATCGATTGCTTAAGAAAAAATGTAGGGTATCTTCAGAGAACCAAGGATCTGAAACTATGTTTCAGAAAAGAAAACGTCACAGAAATAACCGGACTTTGTAATGCAGATTGGGCTAGTGTTCCTACAGATAGAAGATCCTGTACTGGGTACGCGTTTTTATTCCAGAAATGCAGTATTGCCTGGAATTCATGCAAACAGCGGACTGTTGCGCTTTCTACAGCGGAGTCAGAATATATGGCGATGGCGGCAGCGCTCAGGAAGGTTTGTGGTCTCAGCAGCTGCAAAATGAACTCTGTCAACAAGGAAATAACGCGCTAGTTATACACTGTGACAAAGTGCAAAGTGCAATGATAGTTCTAAAATATTTCACTAAACTTGAACAAAACAACACTGTTCGCATAAGCTATGTGTTGCGTTTAGCATTCGCAGGGAATGAAAATGGCGGATGCGCCAGCCTGTGTTTTCAGGAGCTCTATTGATGGCTGAAGCGTCAGCGACGGCGATAGGCGCGGCATTGCAACAGCATATGGGCGATCAGTCTCCGAGGCTGTGGCTAAGCCATGTCTCCACGATATCCTTTCTTCCAGAAGTGTTCTGTTCACAGGAGAACTTCTGTGACGTTTGGAAGGCAGGAGGCCAATACTGATAGAAGTATAGCTGTGAGTTCGGGCCGTGCCAAGGTAGCTCATTCGTAGAGCGTTTGCCAGCGAAAGGCATAAGTCCGAGGTCCGAATCTCTGTCCGGCCCCACCGCACTAATCAAGGTAACTGATGACCTGAAATTCGCCAAGAACAACCGCGAAGCTGCTTTATTGACACTACGAGATTCCAGCAAAGATTTTGATACTGTCACTTTTTACATACTGCGAAATACAATGGGACAACTAAAGTTCTCAAATACTGCAATTAAGAGGTTTGAAAGATAGAAACAGACCGTAAAGTGTTGTCTGTGGGAATGAAAAATCCTCCTGGAGAAAAGTTTTTGAATTGCCACAAGGATCAGTTATAGGTCCACTTCTTTTCTCTTAGTATGTCAATGATACTTCATCGAATTTGACTTTTTGTATATATCACTTCTATGGAGACGACCCCCAACTCTACCAGACTTGAATATATAAACACTGCAATGTCCAAATGAATGATTATCTATATACAGTCGTAACATGGGCGAAAAACTTGGGACTACAAAAAGTCGCAAGTAATCATAGTCGCCCATCAGACACTAATAAGTTCATAATTACGTCACCAGTTACCTCCCATTCAACTTGATGATATCCCAATACCAGTTAAGAATTGTGTGTAATTATCAACGAACATTTAAATTGGGTAGATAATATCGTCATCCTATGCAGGAAGATCTTCGCTTGCCTCTATGCCATCAAAAAGTTTCGTAACATCTTCCCAAAAGATGTAAAATGCGAACTGCCGCAATCACTCGTTCTACCGAACCTTCACTATTGCGATATGATTCAGCACGCTACAAGAAGCAAAAATACAAAACGGTTAGAGTTAAATATGAATGTATGTGTGCGGTACGTTTGCAACATTCCTTGACATGATAATAGTTCTACATCTAATTGGGATACTCTGCAAATCACATTTAAGTGCCTGACAGAGGGTTCATCGAACCATCATTATACTATTTGTCTCCCATTCCATTCTCGAATAGCGCGGAGGAAGAAAGAACACCTGAATCTCTCCGTTCGAGCTCTGATTTTATTCTGATGGTCATTTCTACCTATGTAAGTTGGAGTCAACAATATATTTTCGCATTCGGAGGAGAATGTTGGCGATTGGAGTTTCGTAAGTAGCCCACGCCGCAGCGATAAGCGCCGTTGTTGTAATGATTCCCATCCCAGATCCTGTATCATTTTCGTAACGCTGTCTCTCCTGTATCGTGACAATACGAAATTAGTTGCCCTTCTCTGGACTCTTTCGATGTCAAATTATTGTATGGTGACGAATTACAGTGATGATAATATTATCAATATTTTCTCGCAATAGCGAATTTCTTTTAGCGTCACTGTATAAGGTTTAGATGTTCTACCAAATGGTGACATATGAAAATTTGTGCCGGGCCGGGTTCGAGTCCCGGCCCGGCACAAATTTTCATATGTCACCATTTGGTAGAACATCTATACCTTATACAGTGACACTAAAAAAGAAATCGCTTTTTCGATGTCCTCCGTCAAACCCACCTGATAAGGATCCTACACTGGGCAGCAATACTCAAATACTGGACGGACAAGCGTAGTGTATGCAGTTTCTTTTGTAGTTCTGTTGCATCTTTTAAGGGTTCCGCCAATAAAACGCAGTCTCTGGTTCGCCTTTCCCACGACATTATCTACGTGTTCTTTCCAATTTAAGTCTGAAGTAATAGTAATTCCTAGGTATTTTGTGGAGTTTACGGCCGTCACTTTTGATTGATTTATCTTGTAAACAAAGTTTAACGGATTTCTTTTCGTACTCATGTGGACGACATCATATTTCTCATTTTTACACCATAGTGATATCTTATTAAGAGCGTTCTGCAGTTGGTTTTGATCTTCAGATGATTTTGCTAGAAGTTAGTCCTTCATGCACCCAAAGCTGTGCCCGATCATAAAAGGAGAAACTTTGAAAATTCCTTCGCAGTCACTGCTGTTCGCCTCTGGAACAAGCTGCCCTACTCTCTTTGCACAATTCAGTCTTATGCTACATTTATCAAAATTTGAAATACTTCCTTCTGTTCATCTTAAAACTCTCTGCAGACATGATATGTAGAGTCAACTTTGTCTGTTAGTAAAACCTATGCTCTTTTTCTTTTACCATAAATCACACCACCTACTCTCCTTATTTATGTTTATTATACTCACTTTTCTCTCCCTTTCCACCCCTTCCTCCATGCCCATTGCGGATAGCAGCCATAATTGAAACCCTTCCGTACTTTAATAGCTGACAAGTTTGTTTCTTATTTATCATTGTGCAAATATAAACTGTGTGTATATAATTTTTGTTACCTGTACTGCTCGACACTTTCAATTGGCCTAGATTGAATATAACTGCTGTATTATTGGAAATTTAAAATATGTAGGACGCCTAGCCCTAATTTTGGCAAGTCAAATAAAAACGATATAAATAAATAAAAAGATAACTCATCCACCTGCGACCGCAAATGTGTGCGGAGTATGTGTTAAGAAATCCAGAGACACGCTCGAAGGAAGACAGTTCTCACTCGTCACGAATGACAAGCCACTGACATATGCAACAACATTACAAGCGTCGCCACCAAGGAGGTTGGAACAGGGGAAGATACCCTTAACGCCACAGAAGTGAAGCCATTGTCGTCGTATCGTGGAGCCACTAACACTTGTGGCGATGTGTGTCCATTCACTGCATTCTGAGTTAAAAGTGATACTTTAAGTAAAAACGTTGACTGCGTTACCTGTGGATCTGCAAGATGAGCAAACATGTCATCTGTTATTTTACACAGGAAAATTTTGTTCCTAAACTAATACTTTCTAATTGTTTCAGTGTTTTTCCCCCTCAATCATTTCTAATTTTCACTTTTAATTTTGATTTTCATTTCAAAGACCTCGTGCACAGATTTTTAGTAAGAATATTTAACGACGTGGAACCTGTAGAAAAAAATTTCGTATGTATTCAACATAAAAATTGTGTCTTCAGTACTGGTTCTGTCATTATTGGAAAGAACTTGTTCTGCATTTCCTGAGAAATACGCCAGCTGACAATGTCAGTTCTTGTAAAGTATTTGGCTTTTATCCCAAATATAAGTCACACTTATCGAGTGAGTTTTTGTGTTAATACATCTACATCTACATACATACTCCGCAATTCACCGTAAGGTGCGTGGCGGAGGGTACACTGTACCACTACTAGGCATTTCCTTTCCTATTCCACTCCCAAATGGAACGAGGAAAAAAAGAATGCCTATATGCCTCCGTACGAACCCTAATTTCTCTTGTCTTTGTAGGCGGCAGCAAGATCGTACTACACTCAGCTTCAAATTCCGGCCCTCTAAATCTACTTAACAGAAATTCACGAAAAGAACGTCGTCTTTCTTCCAGCGATCCCCAATTGAGTTGGCGGAGGATTTCCGTGACACTCGCGCATTGGTCGAACCTACCGGTAATAAATCTAGCTGCTCGTCTCTGAACCGCCTCTATGTCTTCCTTTAAACTGATCTGCTGAGGGTCCCAAACATTTGAACAATACTCAAGACGTGGTCGTACAAGCGTTTTATACGCGGTCTCTTTACAGGTTAAGTACATATTCCCAAAATTCTCCCAATAAACCGAAGTCGGCTGTACGCCTTACTCACAACTGTCTTTACATGTTCGTTCCATTTCATATCGCTCTGCAATGTTACGCCTAGATATTTGAACGACGCGACAGCATCAAGAAGCTCACTACTAATGCTGTATTTGAACATTATAGGATTGTTTTTTCTACTCATGCGCATCACTTTACATTTTTCTACATTAAGATCTAGCTGCCATTCTTCGCACCAACTAGAAATTTTGTCTAAGTCATCCTGTATGCTATTACAGTCAGTTACAGACGACACCCTCCCATACACCACAACATCATCAGCAAACAGCCGCAAATTACAACTTACTCTGTCCATCAGATCATTTATATAGATAGAAAATAATAGCGGTCCTATCACACTCCCCTGGGGCACGCCTGACGATACACTCGTCTCTGATGAACACTCGCCGTCTAGAACAACGTATGCGTTATATTACTTAGGAAGTCTTCCAGCCAGTCACAAATCAGTTCAGCTATGTAGGAGGTATGTCTTTGTCCATAAAAGTATACTGTATCAAATATGTACTCAGAAATGACAATCATAATTGTTTAATTCGAATTATTACAAAAATAAAATAGGCGAAACAGTCAAATCCTTGTGTCCTGCAGTAGTTTGTGTTAAACGTGTGAAATAAATTTGCTTGTAATTGAGCAGGCGGTTCCCCCAGTGAGAGCACAGCGATAGATGGCCTCAGGTGCTGAAAGCCAACGGCCTTAGTGTTGCAGGGGAAACCCAGTGGCTGAGGCAGCCGAGGTCGAAAGAACACCCGTCTAGTGCCTCTACTGGTCGCATTTTACGCCATCTTACAGCAGATAGAGTGGTAAAAGAGTGAGAAATTGATCGTTTAAATGCAACTTAGAGGTTTCGAAACTATAACCGACCAGTTTCTACCAGTGTGTAATGCAAACTAAAGAGTTACTGAATAAGTATTAACAATATTACTATCTGTCGTTATTTCAGTCTCACTAGTTTTATGTGATTTAGCACGCAGTCAGTCTCAAATGAATAGTTTTATCGAGTGTAGTCTATTAAGGTAAATGTAAACTTTCCTCGTGAAATGATGGTGGAAGAGACGTTCGAGTACACCGCATTCAATTTACAACTCAATTTATGTGTAAACTAAAGAATTTGTTACAGAAATAACTGTTGCTGGCCTGTTCACGCTAGTCTACATCTACATCAATATTCTGCAAATCACATTTAAGTGCCTGGCAGAGGATTCATTAACCACTTTCATAACTTTTCCCTACCGTTCCATTCTCAAGTAGCGCGCGGGAAGAAAGAAAACCTAAATCGTTCCGTTCTCGATCTGATTTCTCTTATTTTATTGGGATGGTCATGTCTCCATAAGTAGGTGGGTGCTAGCAAAATATTTTCACATTCAGAAGTAAAAGTTGGTGATTGAAACTTCGCAAACAGATCACGCCGCAATGAATAACGCCTTTCTTTTAATGATTTCCACCCTAATTCGTGCAAAATTTCCGTGACGCTTACCCCCCGTAACGTGATAAAACAAAACGAGCTGCCCTTCTCTGAACCTTCTCAATGTCTTCCGTCAGTCCCACCTGGTGAGGGTCCCACAAGGGGCAACAGTACTGCAGGAGAGGACGCACAAGTGTGATGTAGCCAGTCTCTTTGGTGGAGCTGGTGCTCTTCGAAACGTTTTGCCAATGAAACGTAACCATTTGGTTCGCCTTCCCCACAATATTTTATATGAGTTCTCTCCAGTCTAAGTTGTTTGTAATTGTAACTCCTAGGTATTTGGTAAAATTTACGACTTTAAGGTTTGACTGATTTATCGCGTAACTGAAGTTCAGCTGATTTCTTTTAGTGGTCATGTGTATTACTTCACACTTTTCTTTATTTAGTGTCAATTGCCAATTGTCTCACCCATGTAGATCCACCACCATACGCATTATACGAGGTTTGGAATTTAAATAATGGCAACATTGCTGTGGAAACAGTGCGCGCAGCGGTGGAGTGGTCGAGCGTTCTAGGGCGCCTAGCTGCGGAGCACGCCGCTGCTCTCCTTCGGAGGTCCGACTCCTCACTCTGGCATGGGTGTGTTGTCCTTAGCGTAAGTTAGTTGAAGTAGTTTGGAACTCTAGGGACTGATGACCGGAGTAGTTAACTACCACAGATTTACAAACATTTAATTTTTTTTTTTTTTTTTTTTTTTTTTTTTTTTTTTTTTTTTTTTTTTTTTTGTGACACTATGCAATGGAATCTACTATTGTGGCTGATAGCACACGTTG
Organism: Locusta migratoria; assembly: GCA_026315105.1. Classification (NCBI taxonomy): domain Eukaryota; kingdom Metazoa; phylum Arthropoda; class Insecta; order Orthoptera; family Acrididae; genus Locusta; species Locusta migratoria. The sequence continues at coordinate 909,395,512 of CM048744.1, forward strand.
TTGACATGCCTACCTTACCTACGGGAAAATAAACTCGCCAGTCCGACGTCACCGGCGTTCACACAATCGACGGAAACAGTCACTTCTGAACGATCTGTCTAACGTAACGGTGTCACTATGTTTACGAAACAGAAACAACGGAATTGGAACAAGACAATGTCAAGAAGTCGTACAGCACGTTTCAACTAGATCTTGAAGAGACCTGCGGGGAATCACCATTGCCGTACAGAACAGTGGCACGTTGGGTAAAAGACGTCAAAGAAGGTCGGCAAGCTGTGGCAGACATGCATCGGGCAGGTCGTCTCTGAAGAAGACATGCATAACGTTGCCGCCTTAGTGGACAATTATCGACGCCAGACGTTCCGTGTGCTCGCCCACGAAATCGGATTAGCTCATGCGACTGTGCCTCACATTCTTAAGGAACGGCTGGGCATGCGAAAAACTGCATCACGATGGGTTCCGCATAAATTGACGGAAATGCATAAGTGCGTTACGTACTTGAAGAGCTCTGAGCGCGAAGGAGAGTCTTACGCTTTATCGTAATACTGGATGAGACATGGGCCACATCTTACGAGCCAAAACTAAAACGCCAATCCAACCAATGGCATCGTTATGGGTAGCCGCGAAAGTCGAAAGTGTGTCAGAGACCCAGTATTTTGAAAGTTATGGTGATTCTCGTTTACGGCTGTGATGGTGTTATCCTAATGAATTGCGTTCCTCCACGACATACCATCAGTGCAAAGTATTACATTTCGCTTTTGTAGCATCACCTGCGACCAGCTTTGCGAAAGAAGCGGCAACACTCTCTGAGCAACCCACTCATCATTTTGCACGATAATGCGCGGACGCATACAGCGCAAGCTGTGGCTGCTCTGTTCGGTCGATGGGACTGGGAAGTACTGTACCATCCACCATAATCACTGGCATTCGCTTCAGGACTGTTCCAGAGATACGACAGGCAGTAGACCGCTGCATTCGCACCATGAACAGAAGAGGCTCTAGTAATGGTATACTATGCCTTCCACATCGCCAGCAACGGGTTCTACACAACACTGGTGACTACTTTTAAGGACAGTAACAGGTGCAAACATGTAACGCTTTTGTATCGGTTGTGAATAAGTAGTTGCCACTTTTGAAGTTCCAACTCTCGTAAAATTTGGTACCAAGTCTTCTCATTATCAGCTTGCCATCGTTGCTCCAGGTAATACCATTTACAGCTGACGTACGATGTATTAGTAGTAAAACAGTTACCGATAACCTTACGGAAAAAATCCCTTACACACTGGCATTAAATATCCTGCGGATGCTTTGGCGAAAACGCAAAAAATTTCGGCAAGGGCCATATGAGCAGTTTCACACCTAAGCGATCACCGTTACGTAGAGTTGAATTTTTTTCCTTCCTGTACGTGCGGTGACGTACGCTTAGCCAATGAACAGTTAGGTGAGCTACCCGCCACCTCTGCCGAGCGTCTACGCCTCACTCTTACTTGTGCGGGACCGCAACAACGCCGCAGACCGCCTTTTGATGCGGCCCACTTTGTGACACATTAAAAACTGAAAGTCGTGAGGAGCCTTTAAACACTCTGGGCGAGCATAAATGGCCACAGTAACACAAAAAGAAATTCATATTCACGGAATGTATGACATTAACTGTAAATGGATAAAGTTGCGTACCCAGCCGCGATTCGAACCCGGGTCTCCCACTTTCTAGACAGTTGCGCTGACACCCTCCCCCCCCTTTTTTTTGTTATTTTCATCAGGTAGATCTATGGTTTGCAGTCGTTGGTTCAGGTTGTTCTTGGATGATCGTCGAGTGTTTGGCTCAGATTTATTACATAGGGCGCACTGAGCCACGGCGCCCGGGCTACATCACTGGGAACACAGGGATTATAACACGTGCACGGACTTACTCAAGTACCCCTGCCGTCAGATACAAATTTGCAACTTAAGCCTGCCCACTAGAACTAAACTCGTAGTCACTTAGTACTGATTTCCATAAGGGCCTAGGAGTGCCTCCACACTGAAGAAAGGATCATTGCCCGTCATCGGCAAATTTTATAATATATGTATATGTGGCGTCTGTTCTTTCGGACAACAGAGGAAAAAGTTTATGTGCCTCAATTTTGCCATCGGATACGACAGTACAAAAAATAATAGAAAAAATGAAACGGTATTTCCTGAAATTTTTGAGCAAACCTGAAAAGTAATGTCAAAAAGTTCTTGGCTTGTCACATTGTCAGCATGATGACAGCAGTGGTACAAGTGAATGTGCAAACTGTCTAAATTCAGTTTCTAGTAGTTTCACAATTGGCGAAGACCTAGGCCAGTGGCCTACGTGTATTAACACTCATTGTGTCAATATTTCAGTTAAATATGCTTCTGTTCAGGTGTGTAACAACAATTTTCCGTTATATTGGTGGGAGAAAACTTACTGATAAAGATATCTTTATGACAGTGAAGAAACTGAGTTTATTGTTTCTGTTTTAAAATCTTCGATAAAAGTGTAAGCAGACTGTCTGATTTGAATTTTTTCTCTGATTGGCAACATTTATCTTTGCTGCTATCAAGTTCTAATCACGTCACTATCTAGTTTATCGTCGTTCATAAAAATATATATATATATATATATATATTTATCACGTGATAATGGAAATTTTCTGCAAGCAGTAGAAAAGATTTCATCTACTTCAGTTATGCGGGAACATATTCGCAGAATCAAATCAAAATATGATCCAGTGCGGATGGGTATGGCTTACTATTTAGGAGGTCATATTCAGAACGAAATTATTGGTTTCCTCGCCACAGTTATGAAAAATTCTGTTATGAACAAAGTCAACGAATCCAAATATTTTCCATCATACTTCATTGCATACCAGATGAAATACAAACAGAACAAATCACAGTAATACTCAGGAATGTTTATCTAAATTAAACAAATGAAAACATAGATGTATATGAACACTTCATTGGGTTTTGTCCGAGTGTCAGTTCAGTTAACGAGGGTTTACTACATTTATTTAGGAACATGTAAATGGGCGGAGCTTCAGTTATATACACAAGTAGAGTGAAATTCACCAACAGCTGTAACGTTAATTTTATTTTATTAATTATTCGCAACCAGTGTCGTTGGCCATGCCGCCATCTTTAAGTGCTACATTTAAAAGAACAAAATTTTATGATCCACCCTGTACTACAGAAATACACTGATATAAATAATGACATAGTACAATCTCGGTGTATACTATAATATTGAAACATTTATGTTAAAGATTTAAGCAATTGGTGAAAAGAAGAAAAATGCATCTAGTAAACAGCAATTTCATAATCAAGCGGTTATTAATGAATGGTTGGCAGAAATCTTCTCGTGTGATCCATATCGCACATTAACTGCATGGCCAGGGATTTGTAAATGTATGGAACATAATGTTCAAAAACCGTAACTGTGAAACTTGTAGAAATGAAATGTCCTCCAATATTAAAGATTTACATATAGACAAATGTAAATGATGAGTTGTGAAATAGTGGACCGCGTAGAATACATCATACTGATGATTCATTTCAAAAGTCTATACCAACTTCACCATTTTAATTCTTATGTGATTATTACCTCTATAGGTGTGTAAAGGAACGAGTTGTCAATCACCTATGAAGTAATTATAATTGAAAGATTTTCATATCGATTGGTGTATAGTAACATCCATATACATATTCCATATGAATAAGAGTGAACAGGTGCCAATGTGTAAATGCCTTTTGCCGTTGATCTGAATGATGTCATGAGTTGGGTAAAAGAAGTGGGAAGGCATTGTACCTACTATACAGTAATATATAATGGTATGTGATGCATATAAAACTCGTCAATAAAAGTGACCCATTAACGTGTTCTAAGTGTCTACTTTCCACAAGTTTGACAATTATGGTTTTTAATATTATGTTCTATATATTTACAAATCCCTGATCATACAGTTAATGTGAGGTATGGATCACATGAAAATATTTCAACCGAACATTTATTAATAACCGCTTGATATCAAATTGCAGTTTACTAGAGGAACATGATTTTTCTTTTTTTTTCTTCTTTTTCCAGTTGTTTATACCTTCCACATAAAAGTTTCAATATTAGGATATACATCTTCATTGTACTAAGCCATTATTTATATCATTGTATTATTGCACTCTCATTATGTATCTACTGTACTTCTATATAAATATATGTCTCATACAATTTTGTTCTTTTAAATATAGCGCAAAGAAGATGGCGGCATGACCACCAAAACTGGTTGGCAATAATTAATAAAAATAAAAATTAACGATACAGTTGTTGGTACATTTAATTCCATTTACTAAGTTTGCTTTTGAATTTATTTTCGTAATAATATCTCGACATTCAAAATTTGCAAGTTCAAGATTATGATAATGTCTCAAACACGCGTGGGAAAAATTAGGATATTAATAACCGTTCATTTTATGTTACACTCTTAGTTCATAGGTTGAACTTAGTAGTAAATGATGCAGCAGATATTTCTCGTGAACCGATCAATTTCTTCGACATAGATCGTCGTCTCGTCTACCATAAGGTGGTCAGTCATCTGCAAACATTTACCACAGCTATATTTTACCAAGGGTACCTTCAGAATCTGAAAAAGTGTAATGCAGTCGACATTGTCCAGAAATGTCTCCAAATCTACAACAGCTAACAACGTACGTTTGCCTTTCCTTAGCCTATCTTCTATGATAAGTCGTGAGTATTGCTTCCGTGTTCCTACATTTCTTCTCTTCTCATTCACATTTTATTCGTACTTTGACTTGCGTGGAGCTGAGGAGGGAAGAGTTGAGGGGTACCCACCCTGTCTCTAGTACTGTGCAGAATCCATTAATTAACAAGTCGCCCTCTGAAGATACGGGATAAGAAATGCCGAGTATGTGAAGAAAGTTTTATTTATGTATGTTGTCAGTAAAAATTGAAACGTGTGTGTTAGAACCTTGAGAACTACGATAAAATCAGTCTAATGAGTACCTGACTGCTATGCAGCGAGAGGAATGTAATAAAAAAGAAATGTTCATACTAGCTTCAAGAATAACTGCCGGTAAGTGACATAAAGAGGCTGACCAGAGTAACGTGTAGATCGGTTTTACGCCACCAAGAGTGAAATTAAAACGGCTGCCTTTCTAGAAAAAAGGTGGTTTTTACAGTGCTGAAAGAATTCTTGGGTCTTAGAATCTAACTTGCCTCTCAGTAACAGATCCGGCACCGGAAACGCTGGTTGGAGGTGACGCAACCCTAGAGTTTTTTTTAGGGCAGAGGCCTCGTTCGCGGGCCACAGGTATTTTGTTCGTTGTTCAGCCTGCCTTTGTTCGACGACACAAAGCGCTTCCGTCGACCTCTGCCATCTGCAGCAGTGATTTGTCGGGAGCACAGAACACCTTTTGTTGCCACAGAGCCACCTATTTTGACACTATTCCATCGCATTTCATTCAGTTGAAATTGATTAGTGAGGGGAAGACTATTTAATTACACTTTCTTATTTTATGTATACAGGGTGTTACAAAAAGGTACGGCCAAACTTTCAGGAAACATTCCTCACACATAAAGAAAGAAAATATGTTATGAGGACATGTGTCCGGAAACGCTTAATTTCCACGTTAGTGCTCATTTTCGTATATCTCTTTAAATATAAATGGAAATAACTCGTGCAGACACTTGTCAAAATGCCCAATTGTTCGTTAGTATGTACTGTACTTCCTCGATTCACCGCATTTGTAAACATTGAAACATTGCACTGACTACAAAACCACATTCGTAATGAACACTAACCAGTTGATGCTACGTACTGATGTGCTTGATGCTTGTGCTGTAGAGCAATGAGTCGCATGTCAACACAAGCACTGAAGTCAACATTACCTTCCTTGAATTGGGCCAACTGGCGGTGAATCGAGGAAGTACAGTACATACTAACGAAACAATTGGCTATATTGACAATTGTCTGCACGAATTATTTCAATTTACATTCAAAGAGAAATACTGAAATGAGCTCTAACATGGAATTTAAGCGTTTCCGGACACATGTCGACGTAACATATTTTCTTTCTTTGTGTGTGAGGAATGTTTCCTGAAAGTTTGGCCGTACCTTTGTGTAACACCCTGTATATCTGCCTGCATATTACCAAATTAGCCAACACATTAATTAATAAAAACAAAGACATTTCCAGCTTCATGGGCGATATGAAGTATTTATTTAGAAAAAAAATACATATCGTAATTTGACTCCATAATGGAGATTGTGCCTGCCCACCTGGATATTATAATAAAATCAATAAATTTCAAGCTTGGTTAGCGATAGCAAGTATTTATTTTAAGAACATTTACATATCTTTTTTTTTTCATGATGGAACATCATCAGTGCAGAATGCAAGTCATCATGGCTGATGTACTGTCCATAAGACATTTTTAGTTATTTTATGGACCTGACTGTTAAATGTATTACTGGTTGTACGTGAGTCATCATGATTTGCATTCTGCATCATGGAAACGAAAACGATATCTAAATATTCTTAAAATGAATACTTCATATCACCAGCCAAGTTGGAAATTTCTTGATTTTATTATAATAATGACGTGGGCAGGCAGAATGTCCATTATGGAATCAAATTACAACACATTTATTTCAAATTCGGAATTTAGTCTCACATCTGTCAAACAAATGATCGCAATACAGCCACCTCAACAAGACAAATAACGATGTAAACAGTGCCAATTCACAACAGAAACTGCATTAAACATGATGAAACATAATAACACGCCACAAACAAGCACAGGCAAGCAGCAACACCACAGCTCGAATGTAGGTGAGCTACTAAACAGCCTCATCGAACTTTTTTTCAACATAACTTCCATGCGAATATACAACAAATCAATTAGTTTTCGTGAATAAAAACATTTTGTTTTTCCATATGACAAGCTGTGAAAACTTGTCATTCCTCAATTAAAGCAGCTGCAAATACTGCGAATGGCATAAAGTAAGTATCTTCTAATATATAGAGCAGAGTGTACGTAAGTTTTTGTATGTGTGTGTACGTGTTGCATGCAAATCTACAGTTTTGTTCCAATCTTTATGAAATTTTCTACACGTAAGCTTCATCCATGAGGACGGTCGCCGAAAGTGTAAGAATCACGTACGATACATAGTTCACGACATCGTAAACAAAGAGATGAGCGAAAAACTGCTGCATTAAGCGCCAATGCTGCTCATTTTCTCGTAAACCACTGGACCGCTTTCAACCAAATTTGGTACACACATTCCTTAAGTGAGGTAACAACTGCTTCAGGGTTAAGAATCACATACAATACATGGTTCAGAAGATATGACATCATAAGCAATAGGAATCGTAAAAAACTGTCACAATTCGGCGAGATTTATAAATACACTGCATGAGAATGAGAAACTTAGCGACTTGCAACAAACTTTAAACATAATTTCAAACCTTTATTAAATTTTTCTCTCTGACAACCATAGCAAAATGATGATAGGAAAAAATTTTCTCGCTTACTACTTTTTCGCTGTTTATGGGGTAAAACTACGGCATTTGGAACGACGCTACAATTTATACTATCTACACTACAAATTGTAGCAGCAGGAAATTTTACACACGGTATACACACATATAGCTAAATGTACCTTCGAAATTGTATCACAGTACGACACGTAGTTCATGAGATATGAGCACGTAAACAGTAACGTTCATGGAAAACCGTCCCATCACGCACCAAGTTTTAATCTATTACTTCTTTATTGCTGATTGTATTCCCAACAGATTTTACAGACATACAGCCCTTATAAAATGAATGTGTACCTCAAAAATTGCAGGAATAAATAAATACCCGGGCAATGCCGGTTTTCAGCTATTTGTAAATAAATTAGGCCTAACATATCTAACAAAATTGTCATATCAAACAATTTGTCCAAATGACCGTATAACCAAAATCTGTAACATGTTATTCTAGAAAATAAAGGCAAAACTCCACGGGAGATGGCACAATAAGTGCCGAAACATGTTTCAGTGTTAAAACAAAACAAGGTGTCTTGTATAAGGCGTATTTAATTTCAAATCTAATACAGGAAGCACAGAAGATACAAGATCTGCACCATCACAAGATGATAATCTGTCAAAATTCTAGGTTGCAGAATATTCATATCTGACAACTAAAGCTTTTTCTAGTTCTCACTGACGGCAGAACATTCCTGTAAATGTCAAGGATATTACAATCTAAGCTTGTGAATCGATTCCTACGATTCGTTCACGATTCATTCTGGTGTGGGATGCTACTATTCTTACAGTATGTCAAAAAGGAGACCACGTGGGTATCGGATTTTTAAAAAAAATTTACACTTATGGTACGGGAAGTTCAGTGATGAAATAGGAATCAGCGAAAGCCATTCGATGCAACTGTTTTGGCGCGTTATCACCTTGAAACACCGCTGAGACCCCAAAACGACCTCAGTTGAAACAAGGACGGGATAACAGGGAGAGAAGAAGTTCGCATAAGCCAATTTCTGCTTAGGGGAAATTTATTAAATACTTTAAAGCACAATAGATAGAACTTCTGGAAGCACAAATCAATCCCTTACAGATTTGAACATCAAAACAAGTGGTCTTAAGCTTACTAATAATTCTATCCATATATATGCTTCGCAAATCGCGAAATTTGCCGACATCTGCTGCTCCTGTAAGACGGACAAACGATCTGCAACACATGAAAATTTGTGCCGGACCGGGACTCGAACCCGGGTCTCCCGCATTTCACATGTTTGAATTAACTTTGCCACAATGGAATACATATAAAATACAATATTAACAAAGAGGCTAGACATTCCTTAAAAATTTCTTTACCTAATAACTACGACTAGAGGGCCTCTAGGGCAAGATATGCAAAATGTTCATTTCCTTTCAGGAAGACTTAATTACAACAAGGCTTTAAATTCATTTCGCGTACGTCTACATGCCACGCGTTACAAGGTTACCATAACACATATATAATAAAAGTTTCTGCGGAAGCATCAGGGAAGATAAGCCACATTCAACAAAACTTTAAAGACTTAAAATGGGGCCTGACAACATATCACACTAAATAAAGTTTCTTCCCTTTTAAAATATACACAATTGAACAACGGTCGTGTCGGGACCAAAATGGCTGAGGGCGAACTACACTGAATAATAACAGTCTTCAAAAGAAATTACAATTCAGTTCAGGCCGCAGGGCCAGGCAACACTAAAATAGTCGTTCTTCACTAAGAACAGTGCATATAAATACTGAATAATAAATGACAGAACCACGCTTCTCGAGCGTACCTCTGGAACGGATAATCCGTAAGGAACCTTGAGTACTTAAGAGCGAATGACGAGACAGGCAGCCATACATAAGTAAGTGGAAGTAATTAAGGAGGCGGATGGAAGCCAGATCCTATATGACAGACGTCAAACTGATATCAGAAAGCTTGTGTTCAAGTCTGACAACATGCAGTTGTTACACAAATACAGCCAAGGTAACAAAATGAAAAAAAGGACACTGCCGATTGCGGAAGTTAAACAAGAGGCGGCAAACTACACTGCCGAGTAAACTACACCTGGAACCGAACGCGGGAGGCCACGACGGCAAAACTATGGAGAAACATAAGAACGTAATGCAAGATAACCATCGTCTTAAACTATTGAATATAACAATCCACTGATGCGCCAGTAAATAATGAAGTAATCCAATCTAAATGTTCAAATGTTTGTAGAGCTTAAGGGACGTAACTACGGAGTCATCAGTCCCTAAACTTACAAACTACTTATGAACTAGCTAATACTAAGGACGGCACAAATATCCATGCCCGAGGGAGGATTCGAACCCCCGACCGTAGTGGACGTGCAGACCGTGTCTGGCGTGCCGCAGTCCCCTCGGTACCGCGGCTGGCGTAATCCAGTCTAATGCACTTCCACACACAAGGCACCAAACCTTCCACACAAATGACTTCTGTGGAGACGCTTAACTTGGGCAGACGTTCCATCAATGGTGCGAAATAGTTGGACTAGAAATCCATTCTCACGATGAAACTTCCTGGCAGATCAAAATTGTGTGCCAGAACCGGGACTCGAACCTGGGAAAGGCAAAGGTCCCAGTTTCGAGTCCCGGTTCTGGCACACAATTTTCATCTGCCAGGAAGTTTCATATCAGCGCACACTCCACTGCAGAGTGAAAGTTTCTTTCTGGAACCATTCTCGTGATGTCCGAACGACACGCTGCAGACGTGGCGTGGTTGCCTCAGACAGACGCCACAGCAGACCGGCCCGACGCCGACGACCGCGTCGCTCGGCCGGAAGAGACGCGGAACATATGACCAGAAACCTACACGCGCGCTGCTCGGTACGCCGCCCCTCCCTCGGAGAAGCAGAGGAACAACTAAACTGGTGCTGACAGATAAAGACGGGGTGGAGATCGCCTTAGATCAGTCCACAATACAGAGGACAAACTTGTAGAACAAATACGGCTTTCATCCAACACCAGGAAAGCAAATCTCACACCATAAGAGAGACACTACTGTCTTGGACCAAACCTTATTGGCAGGTGGGATTCATCGAGTCATTTGACCTGTCCCACAAGTGCCACCCAACGGCCTCGTGTAGTTGAAATAGTGATTCGTCCGACCACTTCTGTTCCCGAATTTTTACACTGCCCATCCCTGGTGATTGGCGACAAATGCAAGCCGTTCTGTCCGATGACGTTGTGTTTACAATGGCACCAGTGTTGGACGAAGCTATGTTCGTACGGCTTGTTCACTGGCAGACGTGTCTAGCACCCCTATATTGAGCCGCGATTTGTTGCACTGCTCTTAGAGCAGTATCGAAGATCTGTACGTGACACAGGTCATGGCCATCAAGGGTGGCTATTCGTCCGGCTCGTTGTAGACTGTGATACCTATTCAACTATTCACACCAGAATGTGTGGCGCCGAATTCCTACAGCACTGTTCCTTCATTTCCTCTTTCGAGATAGTACAGACAGTCGGGTGACATAACAAATTTCTCAAAATGTTTTATGTTTGGTTTTCCTCTTCCCCACACATCCACATCTTTCCGTCCTTGTAACCTTAGAATCACATTTGGAAAGCCTCTAGTTGTTCATCGAGTGAGGTGGAAGAAAGGGCAACTGGAAGCGTTATCAGCAGCAAAGCGAGACTCAAATCCTTATTCCGCAGTTCTAATGTAGATTTCTTGTCGTTTTCCTATATCACTTGACACAAATTTCGGGATTTTTTCCAAACGAGAACACAGCTCATATTTTTCGAAACATTTTTCCCTTTGTCGAAAAACAGCACGCTTATTTAAATTTAATCATAAAAACAGTCTAGAATGCAATGAATTATTTATTTAGTGAACTAGTTTCGGTTCTTAAACTTGAACCATCTTCATGACTGTAACTCCATTGATGTCGTGGAGTAGGCAAGTGCAGCGGAGTCCTCTAGAGCGTCACAATCACTAAATAAATAATTCATTGCACTTTGTTTTCTATGTAAAAATATCTCTGGAACAACAGTTATTGAAAACAAATATCACCTGTATCGACGTAAGGCTGGGGCTCATTAATGTACATATTTTGAAACGTTCTAAAACGAAAGCATACCCCATGAACCACAGACATTGCAGAGGTGGGGTGGCTTGCGAGCCTCAACGATACAGATAGCCGTACCGTAGGTGCAACCACAGCGGAGGGGTATCTGTGGAGAGGCCAGACAAACATGTGGTTCCTGAAGAGGGACAGCAGCCTTTTCAGTAGTTACAGGGGCAACAGTCTGGATGATTGACTGAGCTGGCCTTGTAACATCAGCTAATGTGGCTTCGCTACACAGCTACTGCGAACGGCTGAAAGCAAGGGGAAACTACAGCCGTTACTTTTCCCGAGGACATGCAGCTCTACTGTATGGAAATATGATGATGGCATCCTCTCGGGTAAAATATTCCGGAGGTAAAATAGTCCCCCATTCGGATCTCCGGGCGGGGACTACTCAGGAGAATGTCGTCAGGAAAGACAATACTGGCATTCTACGGATCGGAGCGTGGAATGTTAGATCCCTTAATCGGGTAGGAAAATTAGAAAATTTAAAACGGGAAATGGATAGGTTGAAGTTAGCTATAGTGGGGATTAGTGAAGTTCGGTGGTAGGATGAACAGGATTTCTGGTCAGGTGAGTACAGGATTATAAATACAAAATCAGTTGGGGGTATCACAGGAGTAGGACTGATAATGAATAAGAAAATAGGAATGCGGGTAAACTACTATGACCAGCACAGTGATCGCATTATCATTGTCAAGATAGATACGAAGCCATCACCGACAACAGTAGTACAGGTTTATATGCCAACTAGCTCTGCCGATGATGATGAGATCGAAAAAATATATGAGGAGCTAAAGGAAATTATTCAGACAGTTAAGGGAGAGGAAAACTTAATTGTGATGGGAGACTGGAATTCGGTAGTCGGAAAAGGAAGAGAAGGAAAAATAATAGGTGAATATGGACTGGGCAGGAGGAATGAAAGAGGAAGTCGCCTGGAAGAATTTTGCACGGAACATGATTTAATCGTAACGAACACGTGGTTTAAGAATCACAAAAGAAGGTTGTATACATGGAAGAGACCAGGAGACACCGGAAGGTATCAGATAGATTTTATAATGGTAAGACATAGGTACCGGAACCAGGTTATAAAGTGCAGGACATACCCAGGGGCAGATATAGACTCTGACCATAACTTGTTAGTCATGAACTGTAGGCTCAAGCTGAAAAATCTGCAGAAAGGTAGGAAAATAAGGAGATGGGATTTAGATAAATTGAAGGAAAGGGAAGTTCTGGAGAATTTCAGAGGGAGATTTAGGCAACAGTTGACAGAAACAGGGGGAAATAAAACAGTAGAAGAGGAATGGGTAGCATTGAGAGATGAAATAGTGAAGGCAGCGGAGGACAAAATAGGTAGAAAGGCGAGACCTGCAAAAAATCCATGGATATCACAGGAAATACTACAGTTAATTGATGAAAGGAGAAAATATAAAAATGCAGTAAATGAAACAGGCAAAATGGAGTACAGACGACTAAAAAACGAGATTGACAGGAAGTGTAAATGGCTAAGCAGTAGTGGCTAGAAGCCAAATGCAAATCTGTAGAAGAATGTATAACAAGGGGAAAAGCAGATACCGCCTACAGGAAAATAAAAGAGACATTTGGGGACAAGAAAAGCAACTCTACGAATATCAAGAACTCAGATGGGAAACCAGTTCTCAGCAAAGAAGGGAAAGCTGAAAGGTGGAAAGAGTACATAGAGCAGCTCTACAAAGGAAATGAACATAGAGACGATGTTGTAGGAAGGGAAGAAGAAGTAGATCAAGATGAAATAGGAGATACTATACTGAGAGATGAATTTGACAGAGCGTTGAAAGACCTCGTTCGGAACAAGGCCCCAGGAGTAGATGACATACCCTCTGAGCTACTAAAGTCTCTGGGAGAGCCAGCCATGACAAGACTATTTGAACTGGTGTGTAGGATGTATGAAACAGGCGAAATGCCCTCAGACTTTAAGAAAAATGTAATAATCCCCATTCCAAAGAAATCAGGCGCAGACAGGTGTGAAAATTACAGAACCATCAGTTTGATAAGTCATGGATGCAAAATTTTAACACGAATTATCTACAGGAGAATGGAAAAGCTGGTAGAAGCTGACCTCGGGGAAGATCAGTTTGGATTCAGGAGGAACATAGGAACCCGGGAGGCAATACTCACTTTACGTCTTATCTTAGAAGATAGATTAAGGAAAGGTAAACCTACATTTTTAGCTTTTGTAGATTTGGAGAAAGCATTTGACAATGTTGACTGGAATACACTCTTTCAAATTCTGAAGTCGTCAGGGGTAAAATACAGGGAAAGGAGAGTTATTTACAACTTGTACAAAAGCCAGACCGCAGTTATTAGACTGGAAGGGCATGAAATGGAAGCATCAGTTGGGAAGGGAGTAAGACAGGGTTGTAGCCTTTCTCCGATGTTATTCAATTTGTACATCGAGCTGGCGGTGAAGGAAAGCAAGGAAAAATTTGGAATAGGGATTAAAGTTCAGGGGGAAGAAATAAAAACATTGCGTTTTGCTGATGACATTGTAATTCTGTCAGAGACAGCAAAGTTCCTGGAAGAGCAGTTGAATGGAATGGACAGCGTGTTGAAGAGAGAATATAAAATGAACATTAACAAGAGCAAAACAAAAATAATGGAATGCGGTCTTAGAAAATCAGGCGATTCTGTAGGAATTAGATTAGATAACGAAACAATGAAGGTGGTAGATGAGTTTTGTTACTTGGGTAGTAAAACAACATGCGATGGTCGCAGTACAGAGGATATAAAATGCAGAATGGCAATGGGAAGAAAAGCATTTTTGAAAAAGAGAAATTTGCTAACATCGAATATTAATTTAAGGGTAAGGAAGTCTTTTCTGAAGGCATTTGTATGGAGTGTTGCCTTGTACGGGAGTGAAACATGAACGATAAGCAGTGCGGACAGGAAGAGAATAGAGGCTTTTGAAATGTGGTGCTACAGAAGAATGCTGAAGATTAGGTGGGTAGATCGCATAACTAATGAAGAGGTACTGAACAGAATTGGAGAGAAAAAGAATTTTTGGCATACCCTGACTAAAAGAAGGGATCGCTTGGTAGGACACATTCTTAGGCATCGGGGAATCGTAAATTTAGCATTGGAGGGAAGTGTGTGGGGTAAAAATCGCAGAGGGAGACCAAGAGACTCGTATAGTAAGCAGATTCAAGTGAATGTGGGTTGCCGTTCTTATGAGGAGATGAAAAGGCTTGCTCAGGATAGAGTAGGGTGGAGAGCTGCATCAAACCAGTCTCCGGACTGAAGACCATAGCAACAAGTGTTTTTTTTAACATTTTTTTTAATGGACACCGCATGGGAAAACCGAAAGATGGAAGAATATATACACGGGTTCTGTAACGAAAATGAACTTAGAGACAATATTGTCGGAAGGGAAGAAGAAGTACATGGAGAAGAAATAGGAGATACTGTACTGAGAGATGTATTTGACAGAGCTCTGAAAGACTTAAGTCGAGATAAGGCCCCTGGAATAGATGACATTCCCTCAGAGCTACTGAGGTCTCTGGGAGAACCGGTCGTGACAAAACTATTTCAACTGGTGTGTAAGATGTATGTGAGAGGCGAAATGCCCTCAGACTTTAAGAAAAATATAATAACCCCCATTCCAAAGAAAGCAGGGGCAGACAGGTGTGAAAATTACAGAACCATTAGTCATGGTTGCAAAATTTTAACACGAATTATTTACAGAACGATGGAAAGCTGATAGAAGCTGACCTCGAGGAAGATCAGTTTGGATTCAGGAGAAATGTAGGAACATGGGAAGCAATACTCACTTTACAGCTTATCTTAGAAGACAGATTAAGGAAAGGCAAACCTACATTTCTAGCTTTTGTAGATTTGGAGAAATCTTTTAACTATGTTGATTGGAATACACTCTTTCAACTTTTGAAGCAAGCATGAGTGAAATATAGGGAAGGGAAGACTATATACAACTTGTACATAACAAGACGGCGGTTGTTAAGAGTTGAAGGGTATGAAAGGGATGCAGTGGTTGGGAAGGGAGTAAGACAGGGTTGTAGCCTTTCTTCGATGTTATTCAATCTGTACATTGAGCAAGCTATAAAGGAAAGCAAGGACAAATTTGGAAAAGGAATTAAAGTTCAGAAATAAAAACACTGAGTTTTGCCGATGACATTGTAATTCTGTCAGAGACAGCAAAGGACGTGGAAGAGCAGTTGAATGAAATGGACAGTGTATTGAAAGGTGCGTATAAGATGGACATTAATAAGAGCAAAACTAGGGTAATGGAGTGCAGTCTACTCCAGTAAATTCACGCCACAGCAGAGGATTGCACAGCTCGACTGTTGCAGACTGAGGATCACATGGAAGATGCAATGCCGGGTCATGGTCTTTCTGCTGAAGCATGCTGGTTGCATGCTAACTAGTGAGTACGTTTAATCTTTTAATTTCACGATACACGTGTTACAACAAAAATACTGTAACTACCTATGTAATTTTTATGGACTTTATGAAGAAGATATCTTTAGGTATGTTGAAACCTAGGTTGAATGTACATGAAAATCTTGTTTGGCTGATTAATTTCAACCTGCACAAAATTTTATTCTTCGTCCATTTCACTTGCCTCATTAATTGCAACGTAACTGCTCATCTCGGATTGGAGAACAAATCTTAAAAGTCCACAATGGTTCGTATAAAGCGTTACCTTGATATTTCAGGTTTTGGAGTAACGTCTTGTAACTCGGCATATGGAATCTCAATACTATAGCAGCCTGGATCACGTCGAATATGACCAGTTGTACCCAATTATTGTGTATGATATTGGTTAGAAATTATGCAGAGCAACACCAGATAGTTTTGAATCAGTATTTTGATAAAACACTTTAAATTAACTGCCATATGCACAATAATTAAATAAAAAATAAAATTCAACCTACTGACGGTATAGTACTGCCTCGATATCTGATTCTAAACCGCGCTCTCACGACCTCTGCGGCCGCCTTTATATACTACTAGGAGTGTAAAATATGTTTTACTTTCAATATTTTCTATTCCAGGGGCCTTACCTCGACTTAAGTCTTTCAGTGCTCTGTCAAATACATCTCTCAGTACAGTATCTCCTATTTCTCCTCCATGTACTTCTTCTTCCCTTCCGACAATATTGTCTCTAAGTTCATTTTCGTTACAGAACCCGTGTATATATTCTTCCACCTTTCGGTTTTCCCATGCGCTGTCCATTAAAAAAATGTTAAAAAAAAACACTTGTTGCTATGGTCTTCAGTCCGGAGACTGGTTTGATGCAGCTCTCCACCCTACTCTACCCTGAGCAAGTCTTTTCATCTCCTCATAAGAACGGCAACCCACATCCACTTGAATCTGCTTACTATACGCGTCTCGTGGTCTCCCTCTGCGATTTTTACCCCACGCACTTCTCTCCAATGCTAAATTTACGAGTCCCCGATGTCGAAGAATGTGTCCTACCAAGCGATCCCTTCTTTTAGTCAAGTTATGCCAAAAATTCCTTTTCTCACCAATTCTGTTCAGTACCTCTTCATTAGTTATGCGATCTACCCACCTAATCTTCAGCATTCTTCTGTAGCACCACATTTCAAAAGCCTCTATTCTTTTCAAGTCCGCATTGCTTATCGTCCATGTTTCACTCCCGTACAAGGCAACACTCCACACAAATGCCTTCAGGAAAGACTTCCTTACCCTTAAATTAATATTCGATGTTAGCAAATTTCTCTTTTTCAAAAATGCTTTTTTTCCCATTGTCATTCTGCATTTTATATCCTCTGTATTGCGACCATCGGATGTTATTTTACTACCCACGTAACAAAACTCATCTACCACCTTCATTGTTTCGTTACCTAATCTAATTCCTACAGAATCGCCTGATTTTCTAAGACCGCATTCCATTATTTTTGTTTTGCTCTTGTTAATGTTCATTTTATACTCTCTCTTCAACACACTGTCCATTCCATTCAACTGCTCCTCCAAGTCCTTTGCTGTCTCTGACAGAATTACAATGTCATCAGCAAAACGCAATGTTTTTATTTCTTCCCCCTGAACTTTAATCCCTATTCCAAATTTTTCCTTGCTTTCCTTCACCGCTTGCTCTATGTACAAATTGAATAGCATCGGAGAAAGGCTACAGCCCTGTCTTACTCCCTTCCCAACTGATGCTTCCCTTTCATGCCCTTCGAGTCTAATAACTGCGGTCTGGCTTTTGTACAAGTTGTAGATAACTCTCCTTTCCCTGTATTGTACCCCTGCTGACTTCAGAATTTGAAAGAGTGTATTCCAGTCAACATTGTCAAACGCTTTCTCCAAATCTACAAAAGCTAAAAATGTAGGTTTGCCTTTCCTTAATCAGTCTTCTAAGATAAGACGTAAAGTTAGTATTGCCTCCGGAGTTCCTACGTTCCTCCTGAATCCAAACTGATCTTCCCCGAGGTCAGCTTCTACCAGCTTTTCCATTCTCCTGTAGATAATTCGTGTTAAAATTTTGCAACCATGACTTATCAAACTGATGGTTCTGTAATTTTCACACCTGTCTGCGCCTGATTTCTTTGGAATGGGGATTATTACATTTTTCTTAAAGTCTGAGGGCATTTCCCCTGTCTCATACATCCTACTAACTAGTTCAAATAGTCTTGTCATGGCTGGTTCTCCCAGAGACTTTAGTAGCTCAGAGGGTATGTCATCTACTCCTGGGGCCTTGTTCCGGCCTAGGTCTTTCAAGGCTCTGTCAAATTCATCTCTCAGTATAGTATCTCCTATTTCATCTTGATCTACTTCCTCTTCCCTTCCTACAACATCGTCTCTAAGTTCATTTCCTTTGTAGAGCTGCTCTATGTACTCTTTCCACCTTTCAGCTTTCCCTTCTTTGCTGAGAACTGGTTTCCCATCTGAGTTCTTGATATTCGTAGAGTTGCTTTTCTTGTCCCCAAATGTCTCTTTGATTTTCCTGTAGGCGGTATCTACTTTTCCCCTTGTTATACATTCTTCTACAGATTTGCATTTGGCTTCTAGCCACTCCTGCTTAGCCATTTTGCACTTCCTGTCAATCTCATTTTTTATTCGTCTGTACTCCATTTTGCCTGTTTCATTTACTGCATTTTTATATTTTCTCCTTCCATCAATTAACTGTAGTATTTCCTGTGATATCCAAGAATTTTTTGTAGGTCTTGCCTTTCTACCTATTTTGTCCTCTGGTGCCTTCACTATTTCTTCTCTCAATGCTACCCATTCCTCTTCTACTGTTTTATTTCCCCCTGTTTCTGTCAACTGTTGCCTAAATCTCCCTCTGAAATTCTCCAGAACTTCCCTTTCCTTCAATTTATCTAAATCCCATCTCCTTATTTTCCTACCTTTCTGCAGTTTTTTCAGCTTGAGCGTACAGTTCATGACTAACAAGTTATGGTCAGAGTCTATATCTGCCCCTGGGTATGTCCTGCAGTTTATAACCTGGTTCCGGTACCTATGTCTTACCATTATAAAATCTATCTGATACCTTCCGGTGTCTCCTGGTCTCTTCCACGTATACAACCTTCTTTTGTGATTCTTAAACCACGTGTTGGTTACGATTAAATCATGTTCCGTGCAAAATTCTACCAGGCGACTTCCTCTTTCATTCCTCCTGCCCAGTCCATATTCACCTATTATTTTTCCTTCTCTTCCTTTTCCGACTACCGAATTCCAGTCTCCCATCACAATTAAGTTTTCCTCTCCCTTAACTGTCTGAATAATTTCCTTTAGCTCCTCATATATTTTTTCGATCTCATCATCATCGGCAGAGCTAGTTGGCATATAAACCTGTACTACTGTTGTCGGTGTTGGCTTCGTATCTATCTTGACAATGATAATGCGATCACTGTGCTGGTCATAGTAGTTTACCCGCATTCCTATTTTCTTATTCATTATCAGTCCTACTCCTGTGATACCCCCAACTGATTTTGTATTTATAATCCTGTACTCACCTGACCAGAAATCCTGTTCATCCTGCCACCGAACTTCACTAATCCCCACTATAGCTAACTTCAACCTATCCATTTCCCGTTTTAAATTTTCTAATTTTCCTACCCGATTAAGGGATCTAACATTCCACGCTCCGATCCGTAGAATGCCAGTATTGTCTTTCCTGACGACATTCTCCTGAGTAGTCCCCGCCCGGAGATCCGAATGGGGGACTATTTTACCTCCGGAATATTTTACCCGAGAGGATGCCATCATCATATTTCCATACAGTAGAGCTGCATGTCCTCGGGAAAAGTAACGGCTGTAGTTTCCCCTTGCTTTCAGCCGTTCGCAGTAGCTGTGTGGCAAAGCCACATTAGCTGATGTTACAAGGCCAGCTCAGTCAATCATCCAGACTGTTGTCCCTATAACTACTGAAAAGGCTGCTGTCCCTCTTCAGGAACCACACGTTTGTCTGGCCTCTCCACAGATACCCCTCCGCTGTGGTTGCACCTACGGTATCGTTGAGGCACGCAAGCCACCTCACCTCTGCAATGTCTGTGGTTCATGGGGGTGGCATTAGGCATTACATTTGCAAAATGTATTTCTCGCAGCTGATATAGTGGGACTCCTTTATAAAGAGCTTTTTTCTCCCGACCGTCAGCGCTACAGAACATCTTGATTTTAGTTTGTTTTTCTGTGTGTAGTATTGTCAAGTGCGATGTTGCTAAAGGCATGAAATAAGTTAATTTTGAATCAATATATCATATCGCATTCCATAAAACAACCTTAAACATGACTTCATCTTTTAGTAACGTTTAAACTTTTGTAAATGTATCTAATAACCGAAAATATACTTAAATATAATAAGTTACAATTAATATCATATTTATCGCAATAACTTCAATAATAATAAGAAACTGTCCCTAACAATTATTTACGAGTATTTTCATTGGTTTGATAACATTGATTGGAAAGATACTCCGATTTATCTACACATTGGATTTGTCATTCACGACTTAGTTCGTTATTCTGTAAAAATTTATTGAAAAATTGATTATTACTAAAATCTTATATGCTCACATATGATCTTATTTACATTACTTTAGATTGGTGTAGCCTATATGAGCTGCAATTCATTTCGTCTATTTGGCCAGACATGTGCTCTAATACATATGTGGATTTACAATAAATTGTTTCGTGATAGGCTATTTTATATTGCTTATTTACTTTTGATACTAGTTAGATAATCCACTGTGTACTCAGATTTGGCTCATGTACCTTTGTTTATCTTTTCGCTGTTGTACGAAAAACATTAGTTTTAATGTCGTCTTTTTAGATCAGCAAATGGGATGGTAACTGTGCTTCAATATTACTATAGGTCATGTCTGTTACGTGTCACACTGGGAAAGTCGTTGGTAAATTGGATATATAAAAAATAACGGGGTTTATCAAATGTAGGAAGTACGTTAGGTCTACTGCACTACTTTTAAACCGGAAAATGATGTATTTCACAGAATAAACCCTCTGAGTCCTAAAAAAGTTGACAGCTGAATTGTAAAAATTAAAAACTAAAACAACTGTGCAGTACTGTGAAAAAGCAACAGATCCAAAACTGACACCTTTCTTGATAGGATTACTTTAACTCGATGCAAAAGGAATCGATCGCTGTTTGAGTGAGTCCGCTAAGCAGCTGCCTTTTGATAGTGACGCAGTGATTGCAGCGGCCACACAGCCATTCCGTTTGATGTGCAGGCGGCAGCCGGTCCTACAGGTCGCGGCTGCTGGAAAAACCGGCTCCACTTTCCTCCAGCCGCCTCCCCCTCCCCCTCCCCCTCTTACTCTCACCATCTGTCTGCCCCCCCCCCCCCCCGCCACCAGTCTTCTCCCCCCTCCATACTTTTCTCTCCCTGGCTCGGTCAAGGTTGGGCACAACACGAACGTTAATGCAGGTCAGCACACCTTCTGACAATAACTCTACGCCCCCTCGTGTTTTACACCGAAGACCCAAATGAACCAATTTAGGCATACGTATGCGAACACTGAGATATGTAAACACTCAGAGGACGTCGCTGTGCATGAGTTAGATCGGTTACTGCAGCTTCTGACAAATCTGATTTCAAATCTTTATTACTTTAATAATAGTATTCAGAGTTTTCATATCTTAGTCCCGGTTGCACAGTGGTAGAGTGCCAGACTACAAATCCAAAGGTCGCGGGTTCGATACCCGCTAGAACCTAGGATTTTTATGTCACTTTCCACTTCTTTCACCTCTGCCAGTATTGCTCATGTGAAAAATGCCGAGTAGCACCGTGGTACTGAACCCACGTTAAACAGTAGGTCCCCCTATAACCGGCTGGGTAAGTCAGTTCGGAGGACGGCAACGGCATACCACCTCCAAACAGGACCATGACTACTAAAGCACCGTGGTGTTCAAACCAATCTTCGGATTGTTGACTGCTTAGCTTAGTTTGAACTTGTAAATTTTATAGAAGCCAAGTAGCTGGCTGGCAGTAGGCAAAGTAGTATGATGCAATCGATGGAAGGGGTGGGAAAAGCACAACAGATGGCACAGATCAGGTATGGACTGTGAGAAAGCACGGCAGTGTAGCATGGACGTGATCTGATTGGCTGCCGCGCCGCCTTCCCTCCCGGTGCTACCTTTCCTACATTTCATTGATTAATATTTTGGACAGTAAACATCAGATAATAGCGTAATTTCAATGTAACACCTTTCTGCTGATAATCTTTCTTTTGAACCCATTTGGTAATTTGTTCATTGTAATTTATATAAACAAAATACTAGCAACGAATCTAGAAGGTTCGTTTGGCGCCAAAAAACCAGCAGCAACTAGCAGCCACGCCTGGCCGAGCACAGTCCAGTGCCGACCTTCGAACAATTAACATTTACTACCTTGTCTCATTACGCAGCGTTACAAAATTTGTTCATTTATCATCATGACACTATTATTTATTGTAAAGTGAATACCGTTCAATGTACCGCTTAGATTTGTGGATTTCGTTGAGCGTGTGTAAACGTTGGAAGAATAAATGTAAAATCCACTGGCATCCCGTGTTTTATGAAGAAAATCGTAGTCAGAGCCCTTAAATCATTTTCACAGCATTTTAGCTTCAGACATCAAGAATCTGCGACCTGTGTGCTGAAACTGCATGGGACTTTATCTATTTCGAGATCTAAGGTCAGTAATAAACAAAAGAACTTTGTTTCACCAGTCTGACTAATTGGTGAAACCTACGGCCCCTCATGCAATATGCCCGACATAGTGCAAATAGGACCATAAGTGCATGCATCCCTAGTAAGAGGAGAGAGGGTAAAGCAGGGGAAATTTATAAGAAGGGGAAAGATTGTGCTGACAGACTGTTAGGAACTTTCCATCTAGTCAGTGTTAACATCGTATATAAAGACTTACTCTCGACCAGTGATTTTTTTCTCCCCTCTTAATGAACTTTTTTAATTTCATTAGAAGAGACATTTAAAATAAATTTCCACCAGCCATATTGAAAGCTACAATGGCAGCTTATCACGATTTAAGTGAGTTTCAGTGTCGTGTTACAGTCGGCGCACGAGAGATGGGATACAACATCTCCGAGATAGAGACGAGGTTTGACCATTTCTTGAGTGTACAGTGAATATCGGGAATCCACTAGAACACCAAATCTCCGACAATGCTGCGCTCGGAAAGATCCTGCAAAAACCGGATCAACGACGACTGAACAGAATCATCTAACGTGACAAAAGTTCAATCCTTTTCCAAACTGCTGCGCATTTCAATGCTGGGCCAATTAACAAGTGTAAGCCCGCGAACCATTCAACAAAACAACATCGAAAACGTTCGGAGCTGAAGACCCTCTAGTGCATCCTTGCTGACAACATGACAAATAGCTTTACGCCTCGATTAGGCCCATCGACACCAACTCTGAACTGTTGACGACAGGAAACATGTGGCCTGGTCTGACAAGTCCAGTTTCCAACTGTATCGAATGGATAGACGTGTACGGGTATGGAGACAACTTCAGCAGGGTCTGACATTACAGATACAGGGGGAAGCTGATTGTTTCCATGTGAATGATGGCTTTTTTCAGGTTGTTGGGTTCCTCAGCTGGCCAGCTAACAGTTTGGACCTAGTGAATGGAATACAGGTAGTTAGGATTTTCCTAATCTGCTCGGAAACCGGAAACGGCGCTCTTGGCTGAGCGAGGGCGGCTCTCACAGATTGCAACTGAATTACAATATAGCCACACACATTATTCTAAAAATACACATAAAGTCAGGGAATGATCATACGGCAAATATAATTATATGAATGGATTCAGGAGACTTGTGAGAATCAAACGATGTAATTACAATTTAAATATCCCTTAAAGGTAAAGAGCCGATAAATTTCAGTACTATATTAATAATATTATAAGACTTATATTTGCAATTATTGATACATAGTGTTTATCAGTAACAGTTTAAGAAGCAAGTGGGCAGCATTGCACCACGCCACCTATTTTAAAAGACATACCACGTTATTTCCGAATTCTTTCAATAAATTTATTTTACTTTCTTGTTCTGCTTTTTGTTGAGGTAGTAACATAGATTCCACCACAGAAGCACAAAACATAAACTCAGCAAAGCACATTACTTTTATATATGAATTTTATTATATTTAATATTATTATTAGTAATGTTCGTTTTTTATGTTGTAGTCTGCCACTTAAATATTTCATGGCCGACTAAAAGTAGTTGACATGCAGCAGATAATTTATATATAAACAATTATATGTATTTGTGGACAAGAACTGAATATATTTGCATAAAAAGTCATGATAAATTGAATATTAATTATGTAACTATTTCGACGGCGGCAGTATATTTGAACAAGTGAGAAGCCATGGTTAATAGCTACCTGAGCAAAGAGCTTCAGTCTCAATAGTTTTTAGTATTGTTAAATATATATTCGTTTGTTAAATGTGAACATTTGTGGGGAGGTGGTCAAAGCATTTAATTCTGTGATATTCAAATGTATAATGTTTTTGGAAGGAATTTGTATTTTAAAGATGAGGTGTTAGGATGTGCGGAAGGATACAGTTTTGGGAGCAGGGAGAGCATGCTTTCGAACGCTTGCGAAGGGACTCGTAACTTGGACGTGGTGGTGAAAGGTTGTGACGCTGGGCTGTCTGAAGCCGCGTTACGAACTTGTGATTTGAAGGGATAGGCATGTGTGGACTTGGAAAATTTACGGGGCTGTGACTGAAGAACTTGGTCTCTGCTTGAAACTGTGCACGGTAGTAGGGTTGTGGAACTGCGATAATTCAGCAATCGTGTACTCGTGTGATGACAAACTGTGTTTTATAACAAATACTGTAATTAATCGCGAATTAATTTGGATCTGCAATATTCGATGAACTTCACTAATTTACAAGTGATAATTTGGAACCTTTACTCTCGAGTGCGTGTGATACTTATTGTGCCTCTCATGAACAATAGTTGGGGAAATATTCAGATATTCACCGATGTATAAAGTATGACCACCTCCGCATTTTCATGTCCAGAAAGAGAAATAAACTCCATTTATAAAGAACTAGTTTAAACCCGCGGCTCCGCTCTCGTGTTGGTTGATTATGATAGATAATGCGCGAAACCTCAAATCGATTTTTTAAAAGAAATGTATTAAAAGATATTTCTCTTTTACCGCTTTACTTATTTATTCCTATATTTCCTTATTCGTATGGTTATACTTACAGAGAACGAGCTGAAGACATTGTAGCACGCATAGACCAAAGATATGGTCTGTGGCATCACGTTTCGCTGTATGTAACATCCTTGTTATAGAGTCGCAAACGTCATCGCTGGCCTTCAGTCTGAATTTTTTATAATTTGACGACTTTCAACCACCATATCTTCCACCCCCTTATAACTATCGACATGGAACTGCTATGGTGTACAAAGGGAGACTTCGGACAATAATTACACACAGACCATTCGTTTGCGTTCTGTAGTTCTCGCTGCAGAGCGAAATATTAAGACATACACACACACAGACACACACACACACATGTAGAATTTTATACACGCCGATAACTTCCCATCCCAATATACTCCACCCTTGTATCATTAGCAACCCTCAAGCAACAATGCAACCAATAAAATCATTTTCAAAGAGAAAATATAATTTTCAAAGAGTAATTCTTGTTCCTCATTTCGCGTTATGTTCTTCAAATTCCTAAATATCTATCAGATCGCAATAAAACCGTTCATAAAACCTTCCTCAGGTGTAAATTAGTAACTGTACAAATAGTTAAGTCTCTGTGTCCTGTCGTTCGGACGTGATAAGGGTACACCGAACAGACATTCACTTTAATATATATACAGATGAATAGCTATCCGATCGCCATAAAACCGTGCCTAAAGCCTTCCCTGGGTAGACATTAGTAACAGTACAAATTTTTAGCTCTTTATGTCTTGTGCTTCAGACGTGAAGGAGGAAGGAAGCTTGGAGTTTAACGTCCCGTCGACAGCGTGGTCATTAGAGACGGAGCTTACGCTCGGAGTATTTGGGTAAGGGGAAGGAAATCGGCCGTGCCCTTTGAAAGGAACCATCCCGGCATGTGCCTGGAGCGATTTAGGGAAATCACGGAAAACCTAAATCTGGATGGCCGGAGGTGGATTTGAACCACCATCCTTCCGAATGCGAGTCCAGTGCGTTCAGACGTGATAAACGTACCCCGAACAGACATTCACATTTATAAATTACTTCGTGAGTGAATCACTTCTTTATCTACGAATCCATTTTGTTGGTTATTCAGAGGTTTAATTTATGTTTATTTAAATATATCTTCGCGCCATCATATGCAGATTGATAGACTGGCTAAACTACAGATTAATTATTGATCTAGTGTAAACAGATTGGGTAGGTGTTTAGGGCATAGAAGCTGACATACATGACTCACCCCTATGAACAGAGACAACGAGCCATGAACCTTTTACTACCCCGAGTTATGTATTGCCCAATTCTTATTGGTGACTACCGATAGGAAGGTCCAAGGGACTGTTCAAGTTCTGTAATGCTGTGGGGCGTGGGCAGCCAGAGTGATGTGGGACTCCTGAAATGTCTGGATACGACTCTGACAGGTGACACGTACTTTCGCATCCCGGCTGATCACCTGCATCCATTCATGTATATTGTGCATTCCGATGCACTCTGACAATTGCAGCAGGACAAAGCGACATCCCACCCGTCCAGAATTGCTACAGAGTGGCTCCACTAACACTCTTCTTAGTGAAAAAACCTTCGCTGGCCAACAAACTCCTCAGACAATGACCAAGATTGGACGTATCTGGAAAGTCTTGTAACGCGCTGTTCAGAAGAGATCTGCAATCCCTGGTACTCTTGCGGCAGCATGCTGTCAGTTCCCTCCAGCTGTTCAGACATGGGTCGAGGCCACGCCACGTCATGTTGCGGCACTTTCGTGTCATCGCGGGGACCATACTCCATGTTAGGCAGGTCTCCAGTTGGCTCTTCACTCTATAATGGTGGCATGAAAATGTGTCCTCGAAGAAGATACGCGCATTCAGTTTATACAACAACTTCTACCACAAAAAGCGCGCAGAAATGTGTTCACTTTTCACATTGGTATGGACGTGTGTATGAGTAAAATCTAATCTAATTCCACGATTCTATAATACCGTCTCAGTTGTGTGACTGGATTCTTGATTTCCTGTCAGAAAGGACACTGTTCGTAGAAATTGACGGAAAGTCATAGAGTAAATCCGAAGTGATATACGAGGCGCGTCCAGAAAGTAAGTTCCGTTTGGTAATAAAATGAAATTGTACACAGATATAGAAGAAATTCTTATTGCACAAAATTTTACTACTTTTCCACATGACTGCCGAAATTTTGCAGGCATTTGTCATAGCGTGGCACCAGGGTTTGTATACCTTCTTCATAGAAATCTGCCGCCTGTGTCTTCAACCAGTTGGAAACAGTTGAACAAGTCCATAGCGAGAGCACTAATTGAAAAACCTACGGTTTTCCTGGATCTTGTCATCAATCGAGTGAACCAGTTCTTCTGTAACCAAAGGTGGACGCCCACTTCGTTCTTCCTCGTGCACATCACTACGCCCGCCATTGAACTGTCGGACCCATCTTCTCACCATCGATTCACTCATCGCATTTGCTCCGTAAACATCGCAAATTTGCCGATAAATTTCAATTGGTTTCACTTTCCTCGCATTCAGAAACCGAATCAGTGACCTGATGTCACAGGCGGCGGGATTTTCAATCAACGCCGACATTTCAAACAAGCAAAACAAAGCGTACATAACTGACAGCGACCTCCAAATGGCGCACGTTCTTCTCCTTGATACCCATCGTCTACAGCGCATGTGCGGAACTGCAATCGCAGCGCTGCAGCGGAGATAAATTGAAACGGAACTTACTTTCTGGACGCGCCTCGTATTATGGCGTTGCCCCTACTGTTCATTCTCTTGATAAACGATTTAAAAGACAATCTGACCAGCTCCCTTAAACTGTTCACGGACGATGCTATCGTTTATCACCAGAAGATCAAAACCAGCTGCTTATTTATTTAGTTCAGATATCTGCACGGTGAGAAAATTGACAAACGACCATAAGTTCTGAAATGTGTGGAATCGGCCATATTAGCAATAAAATAAACTAGTTAAACTGCTATTTACACGATAAATCAGTCAAATCTAAAGATCGTAAATTCAGCAAAACACCTATGAATCACAATTACGAACAACTTAAATAGGAAAGAGTGCATACGAAATATCGCTGGGAAGGCGAACCAAAGGCTGCGCTTCATTGACAGAACAGTTTCAAGATGCAATAGTTCGACGAAAGTTCAGAGACGAGTATCTCGCTTCGTTTTATCACGATGCAGGGGAGAGAGGGTCACGGAAGTGGCGCACGAACGGTGGTGGATATCATTAACAGAAACGCGTTATTCTAGGCGGCGAGATCTATTTGCTAACTCTCTCTCACTAACTTTCTCTTCTGAATGCGAACATATTTTGTTAGCACCCACCTATATAGGGAGACATGATCATCATAATAAAATAAAACGGAAGAATTTACGGTTCTCTTTTTTTCCAGCGCGCTATTGCAGAATGGGACGTTAAAGAAATATTACGAAAGTGGTTCGATGAACTCTCTGCCGGGCACTTAAATGTAATTTGCAGAGTAAACATGGAGATGTATATGTAGAGCTTTGAGTCTGTGTGTGTGTGTGTGTGTGTGTGTGTGTGTGTGTGTGTGTACTTACGATCGATAAAGAATTTATTCCGAAAGCTTGCAACTTTCCACTCCCCTCCCCTATATATGTGGCTGTTAATAACATTGTTTGTTTTTTTAGGTATTACGTCCTTCCAGAATGTTCCTTTTATATTTACTCCATACAGTGACCATCATAAACGTCATGTCATATGTCTCTTGTTACATGACGCGCAATTTACATCTTTGTCTCGTCTGTATTGTTTGTCCAACTATTATTTATATTTTGCTACCTCCATTTTTTAAGGCTCATGCTTTGTCGGCGCGATCATAGTGATTGCTCGTGGCTTTCGTATCACCCCTTTACACTGGCCGTTAGGAGTGAGCCACATGGTATCCTTCACTGCGCCGCTCCCCTCTATCTACATTACTGATAATAAATCTGAAAATGTAGGCCTGTCGCTGTTCGCTTCAATCTTCAAAACTCCTGGCCGAATTTTAATGCGCTTTTCACAGAAAACATGAGGATGATTAGTTCATGACTTAGGCATGATTTCATCAAAACAGAATCACGAAAAAAAGATAGATCGTAATTTTAAGTGTTTACAGTAACTGTCGTGTCTGTCGGTTCATCTATTAAAAACCACTTATCTTTTCACAGGTAACTTAAGCTTATCTTGTGGCAACATACAGACTTCGTTTCATAAAAGTCGGATCACGGAAGAAAAGAATATAATAATTTAACGTTTTTTTATCTACTGTCTTTCTCTTTCATCACATTTATCTCTAAAACTAATAGACTAATTTTCAGCGTTTTTCATAGGAAACGTGAGGGTATCGTGAGGTTACATATGCGCTTCACTTCACGAAATCGGATCAGAGAAAATAAGAATATCAGAATTTAAATATTTTTCTGAAAGCAAATGCATGTGTCTATTTGTAGAGGGTAATTTCAAAAAGTACTACACTAACATTCGTGGGCCTTCACACGAATTTTAGAATAGGTGGAGCATAACGTAGGCTTCTTTTCATCAAAATCGAATCAGGAGAGAAAAGATATCGTACTTCGAAGTTTTATGTGCCCACTATGCTTATAAACACGGTGTAGTGTGGCAAATATCTAAAAGTACTAAACGAACATTCATGGAGTGTCACAGATAACATATAGGCTTCATTTCATCAAAGTCAGATCAGGAAAATAAAATCGTAATGAACTAGTATTAGTTATAATACAGCTAAACCTTATACAGAAGCAAGAACAGTAAATTAAGAAAACAATAACTAAAAATAACACAAGTTTTCAGTTCATGGTACCCACTACTGGGAAATCATGGAAGGTTGGGCCAAGGATCATTTCTCAATTTTGCATAACAAGATTTGTTTAACAATTACAACAGCAGGTCCCTACGACTTGAAGCTGTAAATCAGATATATTCCAATGACTGAGCGGCAGAAGTAGCAGCCAACAAGGCTTGCAGTAAAACATGCCCAAAATAAATTAATTCTTACTAAATGGGGCCTGCATTAAAATACACTTATAATAGTGAACATTAAACCATACATAGGAAATAAAACATGAAATCAAACCTGGTGGGAGCAGAATTACAAACAATGTATATGTACGAGGCGCGTCCAGAAAGTAAGTTCCGTTTCAGTTTATCTCAGCTGCAGCGCTGCAATTGCAGTTCCGCACATGCGCTGTAGACGATGTGTATCAAGGAGAAGAATGTGCGTCATTTGGAGGTCGCTGTCAGTTACGTAAGCTTTGTTGTGCTTCTTTGAAATTTCTGCGTTGATTTAAAATCCCGCCCCCTTTGAAATCAGGTCGGGGATTCGGTTTCTGAATGCGAGGAAAGTGAAACCAAGTGAAATTTATCGGCAAATTTGCGATGTTTACAGACCAAATGCGATGAGTGATTCGATGGTGAGAAGATGGGTCCGACAGTTCAATGGCGGGTATAGTGATGTGCACGATGAAGAACGAAGTGGGCGTCCACCTTTAGTTACAGAAGAACTGGTTAGCTCGATTGATGACAAGCTCCAGGAAAACCGTAGGTTTAAAATTAGTGCTCATCACTTCACCAATGACGACGAGCTGAAAGAAACTGTTTCCAACTAGTTGAAGACACAAATTTCTATGAAGAGGGTATACAAAACCTGGTGCCACGCTCTGACACGCAAAATTTCGGCAGTTATGTGGAAAAGTAGTTTAAGAGTTGTAGAATTTTGTACATTAAAAATTTCTTCTGTATCTGTGTACAATTTCATTTTATTACCAAACGGAACTTACTTTCTGGACGCTAGTCATATATGTATATTTTACGTACACCGACGCTCACCGGCGCCTATCCAGCAAGGTAAAAGAAGAATATGCAAATGGTTACTGATGGTACCGGGGGACCCTGCCCGAAAGGAAGAAATACTCAAAGTTCTCGACCGCTCGTATCAGCCACCTAGGCCCTGGGCGCCCAGCACTGCACTGCACCGCCCATCACGAACAACCGCCACTGGCTGGCCAGTCAGGCTCACAAATGAAAAGACAGGCTCATATTAACAGCATGAGCATATAAAATTTACAACATTAACTAAATAAATGGGTAACCGACCATTAATCTAAACAGCACCATTTTTAACGGCATGAACATATAAGAATCACCAACTTAACCAATTAAATGATAACTGACAAATCTAAATATTACCTGCCTAATTACAGTCAGGAAGAGCCACAGGAGGTAACAACAACAAACTGTTGTAATAGCGACTGTGGCTGCAACCTTAATAATAACACGTTAACAGCATGACATGGCTAGATACATACGCGACAGGTGATATAACAGACTACAAATAACTTAAAAAGACAATTCAATTACCAGATCAATAAATCCAAGGATAGTGCCCGAAAGAGTGCTTGCTCTGACAACATAAATGGCCACGAACTGGAATAACAGGTATCTCGTGCCAATCATACACAGAACGGTAATAAACCACCGACACACACACACGCCGTCAGCTTACCCAACTGTGCCTTTTCTGCAAGAAAACTAAATTAGCAATGCACTGAATACAATTTCACACACATTTATATACACTAGTAGAAAAACCCAGACAGAATAAGTTCAAGTCGGAAGGCAGTGACAAGGTGAGCTCATAAACAGACAACTGCGACTGTTTAAATGTTGTTACTACGTAGACGTGCACACTAGCTCATTATCAACACTATCCTTCCAAACCCGTTTCCAATCTTATACATATGGAATTCACAACCAGTCCGCACACTGAGAACTGAGCAGTCTCGGTCTCAATTACTAGCACCTAGGAAAACGTTATGGCACATCAACAGACAAGATTGGCCTCTCTTCCTGTCTCTTTCGTGGAGGCCTGTTATTCCAGCTAGCACCACTCAAATTCACGGCTCCAGAGATCCCGACGACGCGGCCAGAGTTCGCACGCGCCGACCAGCCTAAAAAACAAGCCGCACGGCCAAGCCGCCTCGTTCCCGGAAAAGTCGCCGTGAGCCGCTGGAACCGCACTCTGACGTCAAGCCAACGACCCTCTCTTGTCCGTCCGTCACGAGGCATCGAGCTCAGGCAAAGATAACACAAGCAGTCGCTAACATCGATACACGAACCGCAACGGTTCTCGTAATTTGAAGTATTAGGTGTATGTCATGCGTGGAAAGAACAGCGTAATGCAGCAAAGAACCAATAGAGGCACTGTTAGTTTCGCACTTTACAAGAAAAATACATAGCGCTGCGGGTGTTCATGTTAAGTTTGGTAGCGATCGGATTATTACCCATATTTCTGAAAATCGGTTTCTTGGTTGCTATGTTCTACGAAAAACGACCCAACGCAATGAATATAAAACTGATACAATCCTTGCCGTGTTTAATCCACATACTTCTATGGAAGTTCAACATCCTTCCCGCCTGGTACCAGGCAACAGCAGTATCTTCGTTCTTAGACGCTGTTTCAGGTTGCAGACGCCACTGTACAGCGAGGGACCGCTTTCGGCACTGCTCCAGTCACCGCCGTCGCCACACCTGCTGCCCCTGGACGCTGCTGCCTTCCCCCTCCTTCAGGTTCGTCCGCCGCCGCTGGGCACTGACCAGCTCTTCCCGTCGTAGCCGATTGGGGCGCCACCCGGCTCCACTGGAGCTCTGCCGCCCGCCGAAGTCGCCGCCTGGCCCGGGACCCCTGGGCCGTGGGATGCCGCCGTCAAGCAGAGGGTTGGAGCCCTCCACTCCATCGCTTCGAGTCCGCCGCGACCTTCGAGAACGTCCGAATTGCAAGTACTTTAACTTCCGACTGTGACTACCCCCCCATCCTCCTTTTATCATGTCAGCTACCCCCAACGTCAGCTCCACCACCATGGTGGTTCTGTACACTTCACCCTCCCACGCTCTCACCACCAAAACGTGGAGTCCCTCCTTTCCCAATTCCCCTTTCCCCTCTCCGTCCTCCTCTCAACCACCGCCTCCTCCACCACCTCCACCACTGCCACTTATCAACTTTCCCCCTCCCACCCCTCCTTTGTTACATATTCACAAGACTTCCCCCCACTCCCCACCGCAAAAATTGAGCATCGCCAAGCCACAGTGGCCGAATCGCCCTTATCGCCCAGCTCCGAACACCAGGCACAGGCCGCCCCCTCTCCTCGCCACTTCCCCCTCACTCCGTTTCCTCTCCCACTCTGCTCCTTCCAAGTCCCGCGTCACCACTAAGAAAACCGCGGCCAAGAGATCCGGCACGGAACCCACCCATGGCGCCACCAAAAATGCCTCCTCCACCACAGTCTCCGCTCTCTGCACTTCTCCCCTAACCACCCCCATCCCTTGCCACCACACCTCAAACCTTTACCTACATACTCTCTTGCCCCTAACTTACGTTCGCCGGCCGCGGTGGCCGAGGGGATTGAGGCGCTCCAGTCACGGTCCGCACGGCCACTACGGTCGGGGGTTCGAATCCCCCCTCGGGCATGGATATTTGTGCCGTCCTTAGATGTAAGTAGTTCATAAGTAGTTTGTAAATTTAGGGACTGATGACCCCGTAGTTAAGTCCCCTAGACTCTACAAACATTTGAACATTTGATTTAACTTACG